>OX637699.1:10000000-11250000 GCA_951802165.1 Adalia decempunctata
AGGAGAAAAAAGTAGACCGTTTTCCAAAAGTTTGGTGCTGTGATTCTTTTCTATGATTTTCTGTTTGTTTTCCTATTGGTTTTTTTTTAAATACCTAGGCTAGATCTCTTAGGGATGTCATGATTAACGACATTTTCAAGTTGTGAATGTGCCGCATCGAATAAAGATATTGCGTCAGTTTTTTTTTACCATTGCTAGAATTTTGAAAATATCGTTAGTTTTCAGGAGACTGGATGTTATTGTTTGTAACTTTGTTTTCTTCTGCAGAAAGATGAAGTGTACCTGAATTTGGTATTGGAGTTTATTCCTGAAACAGTTTATAAGGTAGCAAGACATTACAGTAAATCCAAGCAAACCATCCCAATCAGCTTTATAAAGGTGAGTAAAAAGTTTACATTTTTCATGATGCACTAGATCTCTTTTCAACCTGATTTGAGAATTTTAATCAAATTTTTATTTCAAACATAATGTTTTTCACATGCACGCCACCTTCGAAAAAACTAATGATATTCCAGTAAACGAAGAACAATAAAGAAGGTTGAAATTTGAAGGAAAGTCTAAAATCCATGTTTCGTAGTCGTATTTTGTGCTTATCGACCACATCTCCTGGACTCGATAGAAATAAAAAATGCAATAACGATTTATTGGCTTCCACACAATTTCCAGGACGATGATATAGTATATAAAAGTACTAGCAAGGTAAGAGGGTTTTTACTGGCGAATGGAGGATATAACTGACGAGCCGCAGGCGAGTCAGTTACCTCCTTGGGCCAGTAAAACCCGTTACCTTGCGTGTATTGTTTTATATTTTATTTGTTTCTCATTTGTAAAAAGGTTAGATAAATTCCAAAAAAATCTCAATAATTTGTCGCAAATGTCGTAAGCTATGGAAGCGTTGCCATGAACATGTCTGTTTATTTTTCTTTACATTTGTTTTGGCGAAAGCGAAAATGAATGTACCAAAAGAAATTATTGAGGCAGCCAGCAGTGTAGCTTCAAGTTTATTACCTGCTAAATCAGCTTGAAGGTACGAGCGAGAATACGACGACTTCAAAAAGTGGCAAAACAAAAATAGTGTGATTGGGGTAACTGAAGATGTTTTGTTGGTCTACTTGAATCAACTATCAGCTAGATTCAGCCCTGATACTTTATGGGCAAAATGGTCTATGCTGAAAAGCTGCTTGGAAATGAAAGAAAATGCCCCTGTTCGCAGGTTTTTTTCCTCAAAAAATTTATTGAAAAATATGACGTTTAGTTGTCATTTGCAGATTTCAAAAGGTAATAGCGTTTCTGGAACGAAAAAATGAGCGTTATACGCCAAAAAAGGCCAAGGTATTAAGTAAAGAAGAGGCTGAACAATGTCTTCTACATGCTCCTGATGACCAGTGGTTGCTGGCGAAAATTGTAACAATATTTGGGATTTTTGGATGTTGTCGATGTGACGAAATTCTCTCCTTAAACATGAATGATGTAGAAGATATGGGAAAATACGTGATTGTGACATTGCGGCAAACAAAAATTTAACAACAAGAAGATTCACCATAACCGATGATGGATGCAGCTTCAAGCCCTGCATGTTATACAGAAAATATGTAAATCTTCGGCCTCCTGGAACAGAAAGCCTAAGATTTTTTTTGACATACCGACATGGAAAGTGCATTTCCCTTAATGCTGGCCAGCACACTATTAGTAGTGTCCCAAAGTAAATAGCGAAATATTTAGGTTTAAAAGACCCAGAGTTATACACCGGCCAACTCTTTTCGCAGAACTGGAGCCACTATGGTTGCGGATTCGGGTGGAGATATTTTAGCACTAAAGCGTGCAGGAGTGTGGAAGAGCACCGAAATTGCGATGAGTTATGTCGATGATTCGGTCAACAAAAAAATCGAAATGTTTAGCAAATTATTTGGGTAGTAAGAAGAGTACAAATGTTCTGCAGTCCTCGAGTTCAGCAGTTTCTCTGAGTCAACAGATGGTTCATCATCATCAGTATCAACTCTTTCATCATCAAAAATCTGTGTTACTGGAAATAACAATTGTACCATGATTTTCAACATATATGACGATAAAACAAAATTTCCTAATGTAAATAATATGTACTACTAACTTGTAAAAATTTTGCAAGTTAACTGTCAGTTTTACAAGTTAGTTACTTGATAAAATAAACTTTCTTGATTAATATTGTGTTTTTGGAAAGTGACGTTTACAAATGAGAAACAAATAAACGAATTTTTGATTTATTTACCTGAGAAATTTTGGGTCTTCTTTATATACCTATTCTTTTGATCATGAATAGTGGCGCAATTTAAGAGCCTGCGCTTGATCGTCTTCGAAAGCTAGGCTTCAGCTCTGTGGTGCTCTTACGATTTTGGACATAAGACAAGGCATTACAAGAAGCGCCATTTGAAACAAACTTTTTGAACTCAGTTTTGGAAGAAATCAGATCTTTTAAAAATGTCGAAATAAATTGCTTATAAACATTGAGTCATGTACAAAACAGCCGTGTGTTGTTATGACCGAATTAACAAATTGATCTATAAATATATTCATACCACCAATTTTATTTTTGACGACTGATGTATTGTCCTCGTCATAAGTTCAATTACATCTAGGTGTATTCTGAATTTGGCCGAGTATTATTGGACAAAAACAAACGCTCCATGTCAACAAACGTGAAAAATACTGTTTATTTATATTTGCAATTTATACCTTCCATGTAATGAAATGAAAACTCATGATCTAGCTCTTTCATTCTTGTTGAAAGATATAGTTACCACTGCAATGCTAAATAATAATGCAAACGGAAGGATCTGAACAGGAAAGATACTCCTTGCATTTCATCGTCACTACCTGCTGTCTAACACATGCTCTATGGGCGAAAGCTCGGGGGATCTGGGCGGCCATGGCAAAAGATTCACATGGGTCGCTTCAAAAAAGTTTAAACTAACACTGGCAACATGAGGTCGAGCATTATCTTGCTGAAATATTGGATTCTCGGGCCGGGAGAACATATGGATCCACTTTTTCTTGAAGGTAACGCAGCGCTGTCATGTTACCTCGAATAAAGACTAAAGGTGACCTACTTGCATAAATAAAAAAAGACTAAAGGTGATATACCTATGTGCACCCAAGGAGAAACGAGATTCTTCAGAAAAGACGACCTGATGCCATTTCACATTCCAATGTCGACGTTCTCTGCACCACTGTACACGTGATCTAGGCATTTTAAAAACTAAACATCGACTTTGGATCTCCTCGAACAGCTGTTTTGTTGTGAAAAACAATATTTAAGTAACAAAAAATGTTAACCTGAAAAAACCTTCACGTTTTTTTCTCCAAATTTAAGCAGCTCCTTCTGGGTTTTGTAGTTTCTTTGTCAGTTAGTATACATAACCACTACTCTTCTGTAATTTTTGCATTTCCAGTTGACGCATGCATTCAACTCAATAATTACCAACCAGCAGGAATAAAAAAAGATGATATTATCAGATTTTGAATGTATTGGCTCCATTCTAAAATCAGTTGTTCTCGATCAATTCTAGTGATCAATAGTTTTTCTTTCTTTTGATTTTCTACACTCGATCGCTATGCAACGCGAAACACGCAATTTGACCCAAGAGGAATGTGCCCAAGCGGTAGTTTTGCGAGAAGAAGGGTGGACATGCACAAGAATTGCAGAAAGGTTTGGAGTTTCCCATACAAGTGTGTCCAGAATGTTGTAGCGATTCAGGGAGACAGGTATGAATGTCCGAAGACCAGGACAGGGTAGACCACGGGTAACAACTGCCATTCAAGAACGTTACTTGAGACAACGGTTTGCAACCGCTCGCCTCCTTCAAAATCCGCTTGAGCAAACTTATGAGGTGCAAATTAGCACTCAGACAATAAGAAATCTCCTCAGAGAATATGATTTAAGGCCTCGTGTCGCGGCAAGAGTCCCAGCTCTTACCCCAGCCCATCGAAGGGTGCGTTTGGATTTTGCGAGAAAGCATATCCATTGGAAAGAGGCCGATTGGGAAAGAGTTCTCTTCACAGATGAGTCTAGATTCTGCCTCTACCATTGTGATCGACGTTCCCTTTTATACAGATGTCCACATGAAAGATATGCTCAGTGCAATTTCCTGAATACTACTGGTTTCGGGGGAGGATCGATTATGGTATGAGGTGGAATATCTTTGACTGCCCGCATAGACCAATTGGTCGTTGATAATGGAGCTATGAATGCTGATAAGTATATAAGGAACATTCTTGAAGAGCATGTAGTGCCTTTTGCCCCATACATTGGTGAAAATTTCATTTTTATGGACGATAATGCCAGACCCCATCGTGCGCGCATCGTTCAGGAGTACCTTGAAGAGGTTGAAGTCTCTCGAATGGAATGGCCAGCAAGAAGTCCAGATCTCAATGCGATTGAGCAGGTTTGGGACAACCTCAATAGAAGGCTGAGAAGTTCAGAAAATCATCCAGCTACTCTTTACGACTTAGGAATCCAACTCGGAGAAATCTGGGAAGGATTAGATCAGAACATTTTAAGATCACTCATTTTGAGTATGAACCGTCGTTGCCGAGCTGTAGTTAACGCAAGGGGTGGAAATACCAAGTATTAAATCACTTACCAGCATTTCAGTATTTTGAAAATTGTTCATTTCTCTTCTTTCACATAAGATTCGGTGAAATCCCGAATTTTTCTTCCATTTAATGTGTCTTGTTTCGTTCAAAACCTATCCGAGAGAACATAAAAAATAAGTTATAGTCAATGTAGTCTTTCATCAAAATTGAGATTTTCAGAATGTGCGTTAATTTTTTTGCGCAGTGTATATAAATAAACCTTCGATAGTTGAACAGTCCAGCGGTCCGGATGTAAACAAACATGTCGCCACCCACCACCCACTTGCCCACAAACTGTAAAGAGGAGGATAGTTCCATGTTGGCTTCAAAACGATTGTAAATTCAATATAGTCATGGCATCTCTATGTTCTTTATTACTCTGGGGATAATACCAACATGTTCGCGAGCTTTTACTTGACATGGGATCTCCGGTGTTGATCCCTGAGTCCTAACAAGGATCAAGCCATGGCCGACAGAGAAATCTTCTGATCATTTTACTTTCAATGGTTCACTTTAAAAAATATACGAGTAATTCTAGCGACATTTTGAATTTTTTCAATATAGAAAATAATCTATGGTTCTGAAGAACTTTTTATTATCGTCACGGTGAAAATTGGTTCTCGTTTGTTTTTTGTAGGTATAAATCAGATCAATTAAATAAGCCTTTATTCAAACAGAAATTAATTCACTTTTCAATACGACCACATTTAAATCAAAATAATTCATGTTGCATGTCGATAGTAAAAGTGTAAAACCTCGTAAGTCAATTTTTGAGATTACATATAAGGATTTGTGTTCTTTGGATAGTATTTAAGCCGTAAATCCATCAGGTGAAGTCTTTGCGAATAGAATTCTCCATCCAAAAGAGAGACAGAAAGAGGTATAGCGTATAGCCTCCGAAACTAGTACTTTTTTATCGTACCATGAAAAATTTTGTTTTCAGACTTACAAGGATTTATACTTTTACCATCGATGTATCACCTAGTCGTTTTTTTTCCTACGATTGTCTCTATATCTAACGAATTATTGCTTTGTTACAGTTATATATGTACCAGTTGTTCCGTTCTTTGGCATACATCCATTCGTTAGGCATATGTCACCGAGATATTAAACCTCAGAATCTGCTGTTAGATCCCGAAACGGGCGTACTGAAACTATGCGATTTTGGCAGTGCGAAACACTTGGTCAGAGGCGAGCCGAATGTCTCTTATATTTGCAGCCGTTACTACAGGTAAATTGAACTCATACAACCAAATATTTTCTTTCAAATCATGGCACAAAAAGTTGACTTTCAACATATTGAGAAGTAATTTGGACTGTACATTGACTTTCGGATTTCTTCGCTATGGGGTTTTCTAGTCCAATTACTTGAATCGTATTCGGGGTTTATCGAAGATCTGGTAGATTATCATGTATTATCGAGAAAGGAATCCAAAAGACAATGGAAATATCCAAAACAACTACTCAGTTACAATAAAAGACCCATTTAATATTTAAATCATCACACTTTTTCTGTATTTTCTTCAAAAATATTGCAGTGTACTGTAAAGCTTATCGAAGGTAGAAATGTCAAAAAATTTTCCCTGTATTCTATGAAATCCATAGAAGTTACCTCGATTAAATCTGCTCGGGGCTGGTCTTACAGGGAAAGATTCCACTGATTTCAAGGGAAAATATCCACATTAATTGGAGGTTAAAAGACCGGCCCTGAGAAAAAGAATTGTAGAATCAAAGCGCGGTCGCGACTAAGTTATTCGGACAAAGAATAGGACTGATTCAGTTGTAGCTACATATTTGCTTATTACTGATTTTGTGCGGATGCTTTCTGCTGTTAAACTGATATCTCCGTTTTGCTTTTCGAACGAATTGAATCTGTATAATATTAGATGCCTAGTGCGTTATGCCTTATTCCTTCATTTGTATTGCAATGTTTCGAAGCTTTAAGAGAGCAGAATAACGCGTTTTTAGTTATATCATTGAGTTTAAATATACATAGAGACACAGCCCAGTTCAACGATTTGAAGCTAAAATTTGTGTAGTTCCTTCACCGGTTCATAGATGGATAAGTGTGTTTCAGAGAAGCGAAAATTTTTACTCCCGCATCTGGCCGTAAGTAGCTGAACTATAAGGCACTATTTCCGAAGTCGAATGCGATGACGATCAGGACCGGCATATAGAAATGTGGGATGTTCAGTATTTCATCACCTGATTTTTTGGATGCAATAAAACGACAATTATTTTTGATCTTTCATGAATATAAAATACTGATGTATGAAAAAATAAATGCATGCATTTTTTGCTTCATTCACAAGTATTTATAAATAGATTTTCTATGAATTTTTAAAAATATTTAATTTTTTATAAACAGCGGGATGCTTCTGTGTCGAGATTCCTTTGGTTTTTCTTCTGTCCCCTGTACAGCTTCACTCTAATCAGTTGTCTCAACAAATGAATCCTGTGCTTTTCAAGTTCTGGAGTTAACGGAGAGTTCCAATCTTCTATAAATTAATTTTTTTTTATCTACCTAAAATATACCTTTGAAGTCATATCTTTTCTAATTTTGTGACCATAATTTTCTCTATGACCAACAGCGCTTTCCTCATCAAATGTTGGAAATCAGTTGAGGGAATTCTCAAATGAATCCGATTTCGATTTGCAATATATATCCAATCATTACCAAGCTTATTCAAATCATCAATGAGGAGTGCTTTTTGGCACTTACCGCATTTGTTTTTTTTGGCGATGTTCCTCATCAAATACCCCGAGAAACTTGCGATTGAGTTGGATTCTAAGGTTACTTAGGGGTTCAATTAACTCTTTATCCCTTATATACCCTCACTAGGCTCACCGTTGCCCGAATCCGCAGAAGAAATGGTCGAATCTGTCCAATCAACCACATCATTTCAGATTCTCCCATTGTACACAGGTCGAAATCATTGTCGTCTTGGCAGTTAGAATTATCGGAACATTTTTCAAGACAACCAGTCATGACCGACTGCAACCCAAATTTGAAGCATCGAGCTGAGGGGATTGGATCATAACCCCTACGCTATCTTATTTTGGAGAATGAATTCTCGATTGGGTCCTGGTTAAGCCGACTTTTTATCAAATATGGAAATGTTTCCTTCGTCTCCTCCCACAATTAAAGGATGCTACTGATGGTTTGTATCAAACCGTTGGAACAATAGGGAATATTTTTCCCAACTGCCCAAGACTTAATAAATTCAATTGATTCCACCAGAGTTTGTATTGCTGATAATTTCCCTCAAATTTTCCATTCGAATTGAGGCAGTCGAAAAGATCATTCATTTTCAGAATGAACTGAGCAGTTGAATTGGCACTTCTCGACCTCAGCTCACCAGTTGCAATGACTGTTCTCATAGCCGACTATAAAGTTCTGATAAAAATCTGCGTGGCCAATTTAACCTTCATTTTCTGGAAGGCGTTTGGATTTATGTGGTTTTCAGTTATCTTCAAGAGAGTACGAGAAAGACAAATTCTTTTCATTGATGAAGTACGTTTCTTTTATGTCCCTCCAAGAAACATTTTCACCCCTCATTTCCTACCTGAGAACACTCCTTTGGAGAAATTCATGGCTAATAGTTCATGATTATTGAATTACACCGTTTGTAACGAATTTGGACGAATCCGACCCTGCCTACGATTCATAGAACTAGAGGAAAATGAATCTCCTACAGATTTCTATAAATGAGTAGTGACAAAATGGATCGGACGAATATAGTTCCTTTAGTAGCTACTATGTGCCGCCACTTAAGTTGGCAAATTGGCAAGTAAACTGCCAAAAATTTGTGCATCAAATCAATCCACTGGGTTGTGTCTCTATGTATATTTTAAACTCAATGGTTATATTCATTTGGAAGATTATGAAAAAGAGAGAATGGTTATAATTTTCATCATCAGTTTATCATCACTGTTTCATTTCAGGGCCCCCGAACTGATATTTGGCGCCATCGACTACACAACCAAAATTGACGTTTGGAGCGCGGGATGCGTGTTGGCCGAACTGCTTTTAGGCCAACCCATATTCCCAGGCGACTCTGGTGTCGACCAACTGGTCGAGATCATCAAGGTCCTTGGCACACCAACGAAAGAACAGATCAAAGAGATGAATCCTAATTATACGGAATTTAAATTTCCGCAAATTAAGTCTCACCCTTGGCAACAGGTCAGTGTACAATTATTCATTTTTGGCAGAACATTATGTTTATATGGATGCTTTTGTTCGATCACAATGGAATTCATTGGGCTTCTCTAAACTGGGAAACTCCAAGAGTAAAATTGCATATTAAAGTATCTCCGTTTTCAAGTTTTGATATCGCTTTTTGTGAACAAAGCATATGAAGTATGTGTGCTCCATAACGTTGTTTCTGTCCAGGCCTCGACTAGGTTCTTCTTTTTACGATAGGATCAACAATGATAATATTTCTATTTGAATACAGGTGTCTCTGAATGGCATACCCAACTAAGTTCTTCTTCAAATCCAATTTGGGTGCATAGAAAAATTGACTGTAAATACTTGTAATAATACAAATTATTACTATCAATCCATCATTTTCGAAATATTTTGGAATTCGCCATCAAATTGTCGGTTTATCTCACTCGGTTTCTCAGACCAAAATAGTTTTCGAGATAGATGCATAGAAAAGAAACCATGGTGTTGGCAATGATTAGGTTTTCTTTTTGAAACGAAATCTCTATTTGGACGTACTTCATGTTCAAACAAATACATTGGTTTTATTAGAAATATTGGTTGATTGGGAGAGTTTTACTATTATGCTAGGAATTATGGGAAGCATAATTATTGTAGCAATTGAATGAATTCGTATTTTTCAATTTATGCATCAATTAAAAGAAATCCGTTTTGTACAGGTTTGACAGTTTCACCACTTTGCATGAAAAAAATACAACCTCATTTCCGTGCCATGTTTCTTCGAATTTTTAATCTAATTTTAGTCTTTGTGGGGAATTTTGGGGCAGTGTATACAACTGGATCATTCAATATTACAATATTAGATTATTACCAAGGAGAACGTTATAGAATGAAAATGTTAGTATTGTAAGACATTTTTATTTTCACGAATTGACAACAGATCTTTAAAAAAAAAACAAATGCTGGCAATTAACTATTCAATTCTGCTGCTGTTATATTGTCTGTGAGAAGAGAACTTGTGACAGTTTGTGAATCTTTTGAGTAGAAAATTTTGAATTACACTGACTCCGCTTCAGTGATAACGTCAACGGATAGTAGGGGCAGGGAATACCTAACTATAGTCCATCCAAGAATTATTGACATCAGAGCAGGCCTTGGAAGTCCGGTCTCAGCTTTATTTCTAGTTACATAAAAAATATAGAAATAACCTGAAAATTAAATGGTATTTTTTCGAAGTAAGGGAATCTGAACATGAAAATGTTACCAATTATCACATACGATTACCTGCAAACTGAATGGATAAATGGATTGGGAAAATTGTAATAGATATCAAGGCAGAAACAAAACTTAACGAATGATTTATTTAATATATAAACAATTTTGTCATGACATTGTAACTTTCAATATTTGTGAACAATGAAGGTGTAAAATATTCCTACTATTGTTTCAACAACCACAACTCAACAACTGTTATTTCCTCATCTGGGCAGACCTCATCATGTTCATAATGAAAGATTTTGTCAGCAACATCCCATATATTTCGACTAATCTTCTCTTATTTCTTTTTATATATGCTTTATTTAGCTGTACACTCTTGAAGAGCCTCATTCTAAAGATATCAAATTATTTGCCACATTTATTCGAAATTTCGAAACATTAATGACAGAACAAAATGTCAGTGTTATTTCCAACACCAACCTGAATTCTGCAACTCAAAATATCACTGAAGAGGCATTACAAATTTCGGTTTTCCAAAGCTGCCCGAGATGTCAATAATTCTTGGATGGACTGTAGTTAGGTATTCTGCGGTAGGGGTAACTGGGATATACAAAAGTAGAAATTGTAGCCTGCGATATTACGAAGCTATGAGAACTTGCCTCAACTTTGATTTATGAGTAATGCATCGTGCATTACGCCACAGAAAAATTTGTAACTTATTTTCACCTTATCATGAGTTCGATTTCCTAAACCACTGTTCTGTTCTTTCAACATGTCCTATGTGTTCGTTCCTCTTTGATATTTGTCCATTTCAAGTGTAATGTCCTGTTTTTGTTCATATTATTCTCTATCACTAATTTTTCTGTGTTTCTTCTGTAGCTTCAAGCTGCAAACAACGATTTCTTCAAATGGTATTCTTTGTTGATATATTCCTTTTCTGTCAAATACAATTTGATTTATTTTGAAATTTCAAAGGTATTGTGTCACCATTCCTTTCTTTGATTTCTATTCTTGTATCAATATTTTCGTGTTACCCTATTGTGATGTTGAATTATTCTTTAAATATGCCAATCTGCATTTTGCCTCTTGCAGAACCTTCATATCAAAGACTTTGAAGGTTTCTGGGGAAAACGCGAAAGAATGTGTTGAACAGAAATAAGATTGAACTGGGAAGATGGGTATGTTGTAAGTAAGATAATTCTGAGGTGTTTTAAACTAGAGAAGCTCCATGCTATTGCACATGGTCTGAACAAAAGCATTTGGGAGTTGTGCTGTATTAGTACATATATGTTTATAAACTGGTGGTTGTATTGCTCTTGGAAACTTCAAGGAATTATTCATTATTTTCTAGATTATCAATTTATAACTGAATATAAGGATCATAGAAAAAGTGACTACTTTTTGCACTATTTTTAGTGTGCCAAGAGTTCTTTGATTTTCTAACTTAAAGATAGCATTTCTTTATTTGAATGTGAGTGTATGTTTAAACAAGGTATCTATAGGTATTTAGGTACCATCAAATATTCCTCCAAACATTAGTGTTTTTTATTCTAACGAAACCATTTTGACTCTAATTTTGATAAATCCAAACCTTGTTACTAGTGAAAGCATGTTCATACTTATCACAACTCTAAGTTTTGCGAGTTCGCAATATTGTAGAAGAAGTATTGGAGAATGAATACTTATCAGAGCACTACCCTTTTCTTCTATATGAAATATTAATCAGTTTTATATATAACATGAACTTTATACTGCTCATTTCAGTATCAACGAAGAATTTCTCATCTTCGATTTTGTCAAGTCTTGATGACTGCTGACCAAATTCCCTTTCATTACCCTACTCCAACATCAGCACACATTCTTATAAAATGCATTAAATTTTGATCTTTTTCACTGGGTTGATATTTCTGAAAGTAGAATTGAGTAAAAATGTCCCTAAAAGACCTTATAAAACATATTTCAAAAGTCCATATATGATCTTAATATCATGAACAGAACTAATTTTCCATTGTTTGACCACCAGAACTAACCTCAAAAAATATTTGATAGGTCGTTGGATATCCCAATAGCCATATTGTCCCTACTTTCTTTGATATTGTACTCCATGAAGGTAAAAGTTTCTCCTACCTGCATGTCGTACTCCATCGATTACTGATCACAATCGATATTCTGAGTCATGTATGATAGGAGGCAAAAAACAATTCATCATTTTATCGAAACAGGGGCAAAATTCATAAAAGTTTTTGGTAAAATGCCTTATTTTGATGAGTTCTACCATCTGTCAAAAGAAAAGCCTCCCCTTTAAATACACCCTGTGTGGGTGAAAAAGATTTGTTGGTGTTTGTAGGTCGCATATTAAAATTTCATTCACATCAGTAGGTACTTGGATATACGAGGATCGTGCATAATTAAAAAATTAATCTAATTTTGAATGTGAAATATGTAAAATTGTATAATTGGTCTGAGCTGTGGTAATTTGATTTCTCTTCCAAAATGATTTGAGAAAACATATTTATCATTTAGGGTAATATTTGATGCATAATACCATCAGTTGAATGCTAGTACTAACAATATTAATTACATTCTGCTTCACATGTTAATGTTTCCACAAATTCAACCTTATTTTATCATTTTTAATGAAGATTGAATAATATCCATAATTGGAAAAAGAAGTCATAATTAATATTTGTTCACTTTGAGATATTATAAGTTGAATTTGTTGAATATATTGCTCAATAAATATAGAATTTCATTCTACAACGAATTTTTTTTTAGATTCATAACATCCTTCACTCATTCCCTAGTCGGATGTCATTTCTTGAACACTCTTTCACAATAAAACCAACTAAGGTAAACCGCTTTAATATTCATTCAATATAATTTCTTCAAAATTTACTTTAGTAGCAAGTTCAAACATAAACATAATTGAAGTTTATAAACCTCATATTCCCTTAAGTGTTGTCAGCTATGTTAACAATAACTGTTTGAGCTTGCTTACTTTTTTCCAAATATGGAAAAACTGTCGATGTATGAGATATTTATTGAGCTTCATATTCTTATAGCAATTTCTACAATCCAGACAGTCCAAAGATTGTGACGTTCCGTGTTTTTCACTTTTTTTTACGGCTTGAAAGTAACTGACTAACAAGTTGTGATTGGATAACAATCAAATTTCCTTTAAATTTCTTTGGACGTCTGTTTTGCAGTTCTTGCTGTCGAAAATGTACATGCCCTGTACTAGCACCCACCAACAAAAATTACGCGTAAGTTGACCATGTGCCGGTGTTTTTGTGGTCGAAAGTAACACACTAAGCAAGCCCCTATCAATTTTTGAAAGACAAGATTTTTCCTAGAGAATTTGTTTTTATTGCTAATATACTACGTTGAAGAATTGATATCATCCACCTTGAGACATTTGGGTTGATATCAATATCGTTACATCATCTTAAACTACTTGTTGATCGTTCATTTGGACGTTACATAATAAAAATGCCTTGACCTTACTTTTTCAGGATGAAATAAGAATACAGAAATATGTGATTCATTTTCATGTTAATTCAGTTAGAATTTCATCCCAAGATTTTGGTTTATTCGAAAAGGAATTAATTTGAAATCACTCTTTACTATATTTATGAAAGAATTATTTGAATGTGTTTCATTATCTACCACAAAATATTACTATGAAATAATAAAATGAATATAAAAAAGTAATGTCAAACGGAAGTCATGTGTAGAGTACCTCTAGTGGGACCCATATCATTGTTATGTGTTTTCAGTGACATTCTCCATATTGACTGTTTTTTTCCAACTTTAACTTTCATTATTTCATAATATTTGAATAAGTTGGGCTGCATGATTCAAGGTATTATGATTTATGTTCTAAGCAATCATCAGACTAATACTTTGGTATCAGATCTGAATTATTTGATTATTCTCGTCCTCAAAATATTTTAATATTATTTTTTCCTTTTCAGGTGTTCCGTGTCAGAACTCCGCCGGAAGCTATCGAATTGGTATCCAGGCTGCTTGAATACACCCCCTCGTCACGGATAAGCCCCTTGCAAGCGTGTGCCCATCCCTTCTTTAATGAGCTACGAGAACCCAACACCCGTCTGCCCAACAATAATGAACTGCCACCTCTGTTCAATTTCACTGAACATGGTAAGGCCTGATTTTCTGCTCAATACAACAGTTAATAAAAGGCATCTCTCAACAAAAGAGTGTCCTTGATAATTCAACCATTATATGTCCTTTCATTGAGTTTAAATATAGAGACACATAGAGACACAGCCCAGTTCAACGATTTCATAGATGGATAAGTGTGTTTCAGGGAAGCGAAAATTTTTACTCCCGCATCTGGCGGTAAGTAGCTCAACTATAAGGCACTTTTTCCGAAGCCGAATGCGATGACGATCAGGACCGGCATATGGAAATGTGGGATGTTCAGTATTTCATCAACTGATTTTTTTGATGCCATAAAACGACAATTATTTTTGATCTTTCATGAATATAAAATACTGATGTATAAAAAAATAAATGCATGCAATTCTTTCTTCATTCACCAGTATTTATAAATAGATTTTCTATGAATTTTTAAAAATATTTACTTTTTTATGAACAGCGGGATGCTTCTGTGTCGAGATTCCTTTGGTTTTTTTTCTGTCTCCTGTATAGCTTCACTCTAATCAGTTGTCTCAACAAATGAATCCTGTGCTTTTCAAATTCTGTAGTTAACGGATAGTTCCAATCTTCTATAAATTCATTTTTTTTTCCTAAAATATACCTTTGAAGTCATATCTTTTCTGATTTTATGACCATAATTTTCTTTATGGCCAACAGCACTTTCTTCATCAATCAATGTTTGAAATCGGTTGAGGGAATTCTCAAATGTACCCGATTTCGATTTGCAATGTATTATATCCAATCATTACCAAGCTTATTCAAATCATGAATGAGGAGTGCTTTTTGGCACTTACCGCATTTGTTTTTTTTTGGCGATGTTCCTCATCAAATACCCCGAGAAACTTGCGATTGAGTTGGATTCTAGGGTATTTAGGGGTTCAATTAACTCTTTATCCCTTATACGAGTATACCCTCACTAGGCTCACCGTTGCCCGAATCCGCAGAAGAAATGGTCGAATCTGTCCAATCAACCACATCAATGGGCCTACTTTCAGATTCTCCCATTGTACACAGGTCGAAATCATTGTCGTCTTGGCAGTTAGAATTATCGGAACATTTTTCAAGACAACCAGTCATGACCGACTGCAACCCAAATCTGAAGCATCGAGCTGAGGGGTTTGGATCATAACCCCTACTCCTGTCTTATTTTGGGGAATGAATTCTCGATTGGGTCCTGGTTGAGCCGACTTTTTATCAAATATGGAAATGTTTCCTTCGTCTCCTCCCACAATTGAAGGATGCTACTGATGGTTTGTATCAAACCGTTGAAACAATAGGGAATATTTTTCTCAACTGTCCAAGACTTACTGAATTCAATTGATTCCGTCAGAGTTTGTATTGCTGATGGCAAATTTTCCATTCGAATTGAGGCAGTCGAAAAGATCATTCATTTTCAGAATGAACTGAGCAGTTGAATTGGCACTTCTCGACCTCAGCTCACCAGTTGCAATGACTGTTCTCATAGCCGAATATAAAGTTCTGATGAAAATCTGCGTGGCCAATTTAACCTTCATTTTCGGGAAGGCGTTTGGATTGATGTGGTTTTCAGTTATCTTCAAGAGAGTACGAGAAAGACAAATTCTTTTCATCGATTAAGTACGTTTCTTTCATGTCCCTCCAAGAAACATTTTCACCCCTCATTTCCTACCTAGTTCATCATTATTGAATCACACCGTTTGTAACGAATTTGGACGAATCCGACCCTGCCTACGATTCCTAGGACTAGAGGGAAATAAACCTCCTACAGATTTCGATAAATGAGTAGTGACAAAATGGATCGGACGAATATAGTTCCTTTAGTAGCTACTATGTGCCGCCACTTAAGTTGGCAAATTGGCAAGTAAACTGCCAAAAATTTGTGCATCAAATCAATGAACTGGGTTGTGTCTCTATGTATATTCAAACTCAATGGTCCTTTCGAATAGATAATTAATTTTCCTCAAGTATAATATGAAACAATTAAATCTTTTATTTACAGAGTTGAGCATTCAACCTAGCCTCAATGCGATACTCATTCCTAGGGGACAGGGCGGTTCCGAATCGACGAACAGTCCCCAGGACGGTCCCTCTAGCGTGGCTACGGAGGGTAGTGACGCCCCAGTCGTAGCATCGGCCACCGCATCCGGTATGGCTTAGATTGATAATTTATTCCTGTAAAAAAATAAATGGAAGACGGTTGGGCACCCAACACAATATGGGTCTTTTTCTAGGCGTACAAACCACACACCACATTAAAAAACATAAATGTGCACGCAAAATTTAGGGTGCGTGCTTTCCCGCTGAATCCACTTCAATATGTTACATCTTTCAGATCTGTGTGTTCTTTGTCCGTTGCGCTGGGACGGCTGTACTATATTTAGAGTATATAAAATTTAATATACGTTCATTGTACAGAACTCTTTGACTTATAGTTTTTGATCCATTTCGATTATAGCATTCTGTACTCGTTGAAATTCAATAGGAGACTGTTTATTTGAAGAAATTTCACTCTGAACAGTTTTTCTGGGGATTTAACATTGGGCAATGACTAAAAGGATGTCACTTCTTCAAATATAATATTTGAGTCGTACTATCTACTATCTATATAATTTTAATATCATTTGAAACTGTTGCTATTTCCTTGTTACTTTTATATGTACGAGTTTATTCAATTGAAATCTGTTACTTCCAATACTCACTTCCAGTGTTTTATTTCATCATTCTGGTATCAATTGTTATAATTTCTGTATTATTTTGATTCCATCTTCGTTTTGAAATAAGCTCTGTAATCCGTAAATTCCATTGTATTATGTATCTGTAGTTATCAAAAAGTGATTCAATAATTCTATTTCAGCATCTACTGATTGATAGCTGACAAATCATTGAAACAATGTGAAATATTGGAATTCTTAGAAATTTCAGGCAAAAAAATATAATGATAAATTGTCGATATTTATTTTAACACATTTTTTTCTTGAGGAGAAACATAAGGATAGAATCAATAAATTCCATAACGATAAAACATATTTCTTGTGCTTTCCTGTTAAAAATAGTTTGAAGTCCATCTAGTGTTCACCAGTCAAAAATACTATTTTTGTGGTTCTAGGGATCTAGGTAAGCAGTATATCAGTTGTTAATATCTAACCAACTGTTGTGATATTATGTACAACATTCACAAGGCTAACTAGGGGTTTAATCGAAGAATTATTACGTCCATATTAAATTTCTGATTAAAACTTTGTGTTTTCGAGTTTCAACGAGTACAAACCTTACCACAGATGTCCCATCCTCTTTTTATCAGTGTTGATTGTTTTCAGTCAATCCCATTAAATATGTGTTGTCTTGGAGCTTCTAGTATTTATTGAAATTTTTATTTATGTATGATTCGAAAGTTATTCTTTCAATATAATTTTTCTAATGAACATGACATTCGGATGAGTAATTTTTAAGAAAAGTGTTTTCCTGGAAATGTTCATTTATATTGTTTGAAAGTTCATTTTGCGCAAACTGTCTTAATGTCATTCAATATAGAATTCTTTCCAATCAGCTATGTGATTATTATTAATTCTCACTAAGATCAAATCATTTCGCTTAAATATTAGATCAGTTGAATGAAATTGGAAAAGTTTAGAAGAAGTCGAGTATCCCAATTTGTGGTTTAAGATAACCTATGAATATGAAACACAACACCTCAATATTAGATTTAGAATAACATCAAATATGACATGGAAAAGATCTCATTTTTGTCCATTTTGATGTTACTAATCCAGCTTATAGATGCAGACTTTAGATAAGAGAAACTGAAAACAATCTCCTATATGGTGTAGAGTTCTTCCAGGAGAAAATTGTTCACCTAAAACATTTTTCTTAAACTGAATATCTAAAACTATAGTGGAGAAGTTGGAAAATGATTTTTATTTATTTGTGGAATTTAATTAGATGAAGAGTTAACAGTGTATATATATATTGAAAATTCACTAGTAATATAACCAAAACAAAAATATGGCTTTTATTGTTTCTGCCCTTCCAGTAGGTAGAGTAGAACCAAATTTTTTCTTGCTATGATTGTTTAATTCCTCTTCATTACTGATCTTGGAAATTATTGCTTCGTCCATTTGGTTTATTGTGAAAATGGTGTTCAGTAAGTTACTTTTTTATCTAATATTAGCTTTATTATTGTATTTGTTGATTAATTTTTATATCTTTAAAATTTGAAAGTGCTACCTGCTTCAATAGGACTTTTTTCAAATATAACCTTTTGCTTGAAAATTCATAAAACTTGTTACAGAGGCACAAATTCTATGTTTATTGTGGACATCTTGAAAAAAATAAGGCATATTTTCCAGCTTTATATTTCAAAAACAATGTTGGAAACTATGGATTTCATGTTGCTGAATCTGTTATAAATACCGTCGTAAATATTGAAAGCTGTGTGAATTGGTAATCCTGAAAATAATTTCTTTCATGAAGGCTGTTCATTTACATTCAAAAAAGTGCAGAAGATTTTTTGTTTAAGATCTTCACTTTCATTAAATGAAGGCATTCCAAAACATCAAGATACCAATGTATGGAAAATGTGCCATTTTTATTTTCTGATATCTCACTATGTATCGAATTATTGTGCTCTTTTACGGCAGCTTCGAATCATTTCTGACTAAAGAACTTTGACTTATTTTGAAAGTTCGTTTAATGGCAAAAAGTTGTACTGTTTTGATGTTTAAACAAAGGAACGGAGTTATTTTGAGAGTTTGAAAAAGTTGTTCATTGCATTATAAAATACAATAGCTCTAAGACACCATGTCTGTTCATTTAGAAAACTATGATTTTTTCCTATAGAATTTAATGTTGGTTATATTGGAATGTAACCAATTGAAGTAAGTATGTGGGTGTTGAATTTGGAAAAATTAATAAAATAGAGAGCACTAGATAATTTAGTCTTTCAACAATGCAGTGGATGTTGCAAAGTAATCGAATTTAAGAAATATTCCAAATTATATACTTCTAGTGTCTGCTTTAGAAAGAAACGAATGAGAAATTATATTTGTAGAATAACTTTGTTATAGCTTAAAACCTGCAATGCGTTTTCTCAAACATAAACACCATATTACATTAGTCGTGTCAGTCTGATTAATTAAAAAAAAAACAACTACCTTATTGACTGTCAAAAGTTTTGATTATAATAATTCATCACCCTCTTTCCTTTAATTTGAGTAGATTATCAGTCGGACACAACTAAATGATTTACAACTCGAGAAATATCTTTTATTTTAACAATGGAATGGATGATCTTGAAGTTCAAGATACATCTACCATAATATGTAATCTATTCTATCATACATAGCCCCAAAATATAGGGTAGAGTTTAGTGCACTATATTCAGTCCATTTTTTATATAACGAAAATCAAAGTTTAATATCATGTCAAAATTGCACTTAGTCCATTTTGAAAGGATTCAGAATTTAGTTTATTAATTTCCATTGAAATTCTCATGGAATTTGTTGTTTTTGAATTCATTTAAGTTTTTAAAAGAATATTTTGTTTATCTTATCTTGAAAACAATAATAATCATATGTGGAACATCTTTCCAACTCCAAATTAATTTTCATTTGCTACCACGCTTTATTTGCGGCCAAAATAAATGCGACGAAATGTAATAGAATATTGTTTTGTTATCGAAACACATTTCCAATTGAAAGATTGCAAACTGAATCAACTGAGAACTAGAATGAATCAGAATGCAGCAACATATTTAGCAAGATTAAGCAAGAAATTGAATTTAAATTTTGAATGAGGATATCGTAATCTTTCAGTTTGTGTGGTCATCAAAAAAACTGAAAATTATTGGCCATTCATATCACTCATGATATTTTCTCTGTGTTGAGGATTGTTTACTCTTCTCTTCAGTCTAAAAATATCCGAAGTTCATTGTACGTTTTACTATCGCGAATACACATGATAATGCACGTTTTTGAGCTTCTTTTATTGTTAAATTGAAAAATGGAGCCAAAAATTTCCTGAAGCATAATTCAAATTGACATCTTAATGATAAGGTGGCCTTTGTACAGTAGGAATTATCTGCACTAATCAAGTGAATGTATAGAACTTCCATCCAAACATCTTGCATTTATTTCGGTTGGAACCTCAGGAAATCCCAAAGGTTAGTGTGCTTCGCGAGAGATATGAATTTTTCCTTATATATAAGTAATTGGATGTCAGTCATGTGTATAACAATTTGTTGTTGATGCTTCCAAGGAGTTCCCAAACCGGCAATTTTGTTAAATGTGTTTTTATTGTTCAATTTAGTTCATAAAGAAAGAATAAATCTCTACTTCATGAATGTTAGGGAGTGGATAAATATTGATCAATGAACTGAAATATGGAAAAGCAGAATGTAAATTCCTGAACTTCTAGTGATAGAACGATAGAAGTATGCTTATAATGAGATTGTTGGAAATCATAACCATCTATCCAAATTTCTTGTAAAATTATTCGGTATCATTCAAAACCAATGAGGTTAATGTTTCTGTTATGTGCATTCCATGAATGCTTTATGTCCGGATTAGTACAGACTGCCTAATGAGAACAATTGTCAAATTTAACTTTATAGTTCAATTTTTATGTAGCCAAACATTTTTTTCTGCTCTTGATTGAAATTGTGTGAAAGATGTAATTTGTTAAAGGCATTCTGTAAATATGATTATCTCTTTTTGTTAGTAAGTATGTATTCACATTACAATATTGTGCGCTCCGTAGTTTATTAAATTTAGAAATTGAGCTATTTGTACATAAAATTTGACATAGAACTTGTGCAAGCAGTAATTGAAACTCTGTAAGTACTATAATTAGTAATAAATATCAAAATTTTAACTTGTTTTATTGGTAACTGAAAGACTATTAATTTTGAACTATATGGTTGATGTGAATTTGCTAAATTCCAATGCATATGGCTCATGTCTAGGTCTACAAAAGAAGCTGGACCCAAACTGAACAATAAAATATTGAATTGACAGTAAGGATAGTTCTTTCCCTATCATAATTCAGTCTAAAAACATAACTTTTTCCGGGTATGATCTGTTGTTACCCGATCTGGACAAAATTTTTCATCTAGATTGAATACTATCATTCTCCATTTTAATGCAAAATTATCTGGAATTAAAAATTTCATACGGCCATATTCACAGAAGCTCTAGACGAGTGCTGCAACGTTCGAAATCATTTTTTCCTTGAAATTTTAACAATCAAGTCATTCGGAAATAACTGCATTTACATGCAGGGTGAGTCTTTGACTTGTATTTATATTTTTACTGTGAATTCTTGAGGCCAAAGAAAACCTATTTTCCATTTTTTCCGAATTCGTTTCTGTTAAAAAGATACGATATTTCTTAACAAACACACTTAGTTTGTCCGATTAGGTATATGTGCAATTATTAAGCCATATTTCTCCCAGGAAAATAACTCCCCTTTTCGATTTTCCTGAAGATTAGTTTGTAAACACTTATAATTTATTCATATTTTCCTCGATATTCCAAAGATGTCTTATGAAAAATGGTTTTCACTCAATTTATGATTGATCAATCTAACCAAATTTCAATCAATTAATACTTTCGAGTAGATTGAGATTAAACTTTGTGAAGGTGAAAACGTTTGTCTGAATTAAGATTTAGGACTAGGAAAATAATACAATCATAAGAAATAAAAAAATATATATTGTAAATTTTTTTGTATCAACCTAACTGTACTAAGTAATACTATATTCTTAAAATTCTATGCAATGCTAGACTTTTTAGAAATGGTTTATCAATTTGTAATTCTATATAGTTGGGGTAGAGTTCACCACGGATTTTTTATGCATTAAGTAATTATTAATAATTACACAATCATTGACCAAAAGTTCAGGGATGATAATCAGTCGGGAGATCATTGATAAAATTTTGGTATGGATTATCCAAGCAGAACTTTCTTCATCATGTACGATCTTGAAGGCCTGATCATTTCTTCCTTAGATCCCTTCCTGCATTTGGATGAGCATAAATACTGGAGCAGAGGAATTCTATACTTTCCACAGAAGTCCACGAATTTTATATGTTCAACCCTGTTGTCGAAGTAAACGCCTAAAATAAAAATACTGAATGAATCGGTGCTAGTGGTGCAGTGGCAACTCGTCAGAAGAGACAAGGGATGCTAAGCCCCCTAAAATGTTATTGCTCCAGTTCTCTTCTAACAGATTTTTTTCAATGTAAACGATTTTCTACATGATTTTCATAAGCAGGATTGGAGATGGATTTGAATGAACCATCTACGCCCTTCGACTCACATCTCGGGCGACATACGTACGCGAGTTTTAGTAAAGAGTTTTCATTGAAATATTCATGCAAGCAACCAGCGAGGAGTGGCTATCATTGCTTGGTGTTTGGGTTGCATAAATTCAGTATTGGTGGGGGCAGTGAAAGTTTTGATTTCAATTCAAATACTCTTGTTGCGAAATCTGGATTGTTAGTGTTTTGATTTTCCTGAATCCTGGTAGAGAAAATTTAATAACTTATGTGACGATATCAGATTTATGTATACCTATTATTGGGTTCTGATGAATTTCCGAAGACCAGGACAGGGTAGACCACGGGTAACAACTGCCATTCAAGAACGTTACTTGAGAGTTTCTTCGTTGAGACAACGGTTTGCAACCGCTCGCCTCCTTCAAAATCAGCTTGAGCAAACTCATGAGGTGCAAATTAGCACTCAGACAATAAGAAATCGCCTCAGAGAATATATGATTTAAGGCCTCGTGTCGCGGCAAGAGGCCCAGCTCTTACCCCAACCCATCGAAGGGCGCGTTTGGATTTTGAGAGAGAGCATATCCATTGGGAAGAGGCCGATTGGGAAAGAGTTCTCTTCACAGATGAGTCTAGATTCTGCCCCTACCATTGTGATCGACGTTCCTTTGTATACAGACGTCCACATGAAAGATATGCTCAGTGCAATTTCCTGAATACTACTGGTTTCGGGGGAGGATCGATTATGGTATGTGGTGGAATATCTTTGACTGCTCGCACAGACCTAGTGGTCGTTGATAATGGAGCTATGAATGCTGATAAGTATATAAGGAACATTCTTGAAGAGCATGTAGTGCCATTTGCCCTATACATTGGTGAAATTCATTTTTATGGACGATAATGCCAGACCCCATCGTGCGCCCATCGTTCAGGAGTACCTTGAAGAGGTTGAAGTCTCTCGAATGGAATGGCCAGCAAGAAGTCCAGATCTCAATCCGATTGAGCAGGGTTGGGACAACCTCAATAGAAGGCTGAGAAGTTCAGAAAATCATCCAGCTACTCTTAATGACTTAGGAATCCAACTCGGAGAAATCTGGGAAGGATTAGATCAGAACATTTTAAGATCACTCATTTTGAGTATGAACCGTCGTTGCCGTGCTGTATTTAACGCAAGGGGTGGAAATACCAAGTATTAAATCACTTATCAGCATTTCAGTATTTTGAAAATTGTTCATTTTTCTTCTTTCACATAAGAGTCGGTGAAATCCTGAATTTTTCTTCCATTTTATGTGTCTTGTTTCGTTCAAAACCTTCCCGAGAGAACATAAAAAATAAGTTATAAAGTCAATGTAGAGTTAACTTTCATTAAAATTGAGATTTTCAGAATGTGCGTTAATTTTTTTGCGCTGTGTATTTCAAGTGGTGAGTTAGCTTTAAAAAACTACTTTTATTGATACAATACTGTTACAAAATAATTCGATATATTCTGTATAAATACGAACAACGATTTACACTATTATTGTGTCAAGACTAACATGGATAATTCAAATGCTCAATTTATAGATAAGGAATAATCGATTAGTGATCAAAATGGAAAAAGATTCTGAGGATCCATTGTGAGCTTATTCCTGACGGTGACCTCGACTCGTGCCTGAGATATCGGGAAGCAGGAGTCAGGACCCATATACATAATATATACTCTTACTAGTCTTACTTATATAGTCCAAGGCAGGACCGTATAGCGAGCATCAACGAGAATGCCGCAATCCGACAGAAAGGAGTGTCCCCCTCATCATAGATATGGAAGGTGTTGACATCGGCGCCTTATAGTTTTTCAGCACGGCACCTCAATATTACTTTCTAATTTTCATTTGGCCCCTCTTGAGAAAAATTTCTGAGGGTTTCTGCGGGAGCCCATGGGTGTTGGATTTCCTAGGTGTCTTGATACTCAGATAACTTAGTACACGTGAGCACAAGGCACTAGTGGATGTTAGATGAACTGGTGACCAGTTAAAGTCCCGATCACAATACACAATTGCTTCTCCTCAGGCCCAGGAGCTTTTTTACTACCACTTTAGGAAAAGGCCCCTTGATAAAAATTCTGGATTGCCTGCCATCAGTTCCTGTGTCCCTTTGATTGAGCTCCTAGCTTGCACAAAGCCCCTTTACAATCTTTCGCTAATCAGGACCACGGAGTATTCACCGCCACACCGCCTTCCTTACTCAATTCGCTGAGGGTTGATGGATATACTAGAGTCACTTTGTCAGGTCAACGAGTTTCATTTAGTGCAGCAACCTGAAAATCCCTGGACGTGCCTGACCAGATTTTCTTAGCAAGATTTCGTTTTATATTTTCATTTCCTTGTGACTCTTCAAACTCTGTGTTTGTCAGCAAACTTTTTGAGGATTGAGATCGGCGAGATCACAACGGGGTTACGACCGCCTTTCAGCCTTTCTCGATCAACGTATCTATGGGTTGACAACATCGGAGAGATTATTTTGTCAACTCACTAGATATGTTTGCGGATTTACTAGAATGACTTCGTCAGTTTGGGGATCTTCATTTTCTGGAGCAGCTTGTCTATACCATAGCCGCTCCTGTCCTCTATCCTGTCCACCCGAGACGAAATATTTGATAATAGCTTTGTTTAATTATTTAAGGGTGGAACATGTCGTCAATGATATCTCTTTGTTATGTGTATTTGAATTTAAACATAGGAAACGCTTCAAGAAGAACCCTTTAGAAATCGACATATTGCAATCCGGTAAAAAGAATGAAAAATGATAGGATGGCTCCCGACTCGAAGTTGGAGCTAGGAAGAACGCACAAATCTGTCTTCAAAATTACCTTTGCATCTTGGATTCACACAATGATGGGCAGAGTTAAGGTAATTCATTAGCGTCTTTGGTATGTCGCCTTCTGCAACTTCAACGTTATGTAGTTTTACCGCTCGTGCAGCTAATTCCAATAGGGAAGCTGGACTATTACACATTTCAGTCACAAACTGAACAACCAGAGGATTATCACGCAAACTTAGCTGAAAAAAATTAACTAATCAAAACTATGAATGCAATAATAAATAATCAGTGAGTTAAATTCGAAAAGACATCGAAATGTTGGAAGGTAGGTAATTATACTCACTTCACTCAAATTCTTCAGAGCAATTATTTCTGGGGGAAGTACTTTCAGTCTGTTTTTGTGTAATTGAAGGGATTTCAAATTGTGTAGATTTGCTATATGAGCTGGCAATGTTTCTATTTTGTTGTCGCAAAGTGATAATACGTGTAAATTTTTCAGTTGACTTAGAATACTCGGCACCTCGACTATTTCATTTCCTCCCAGAGACAGAATTTGTATGCTGAAAAAAATTAAGAATGAGTAAATATGAAATGGGTCATGGACAAACTTCAATTTGATCACGGATTCGTTATCAGTGAGTCGAACCTAGTCGACTGAGACCATTCTCAGACTATTTGGGGCTTAAAATTCGAAAAATACAATCATATCGTGCCGCTAGCCCAGAGGTTGAGGCGTTATCTCGGAACCGAAAAGTCCGAGTTCAATCCCGATGCTAGGAAAGAAATTAAAAATCAAATAATAATGTTAATCAACAGTGCTCTGTTGCCAAATAGTCTCTTTTCAATGTACTCGATTTTTAAGAACTTTCATGTATTATTTTAAATCGAAATTTCACTTTCAAGGTTTTCCGTAAAGTCACGTCTTTGAGGACGGAGGGAGGAACGAACGAACGGTCAGGCAGAATTTAATTTGACCACGGATTCATCATCAATAAGTCGGATCTTATCGCTTGAACAATTTCTGTTTCAAAATTCGAAAAATACAAAGATCGTTTAGAAATGCGATATAGCGCTAGTTTAAGTAGAACAAGCGCTGAATATTCTTGGTTCGAATCGTATCATAGTACAAAATAGAAACAGTGCAAAACATTAGTAATCAATAAAGTGTTGTATATGTTTACAATGCTTCTAAGAAATCTGTTATCTGTGTTCTACTTTTCTTTACATCATTATCTCATTCATAATTTTTTCGTTATCTTTTAACGTGATTGGTTATGGACAAAACTTATTAAAAACCAAATTACGACCAGATTTTTGACTTTCTCTTCATGCAGTTTGATTGAACGTTTCCGTTAGGTTAGGTAGAGGGGTGAAAATTTAGGGTTGTATGTATTGTTGTGTGCTGACGTGCTGTATCATAAAATAAAAAATTTGAAATAAAAAATTTCGCCCAAAAAAAAATTAGGGGTGGACCTAAATTTTCTCAACATTTAGGGGGATGAAAAATAGATGTTGGCCGATTCCCGGTCCTACCCGATATGCACACAAAATTTCACGAAAATCGGTCTAGCCGTTTCGGAGGAGTTCGTATTTTATAAAATAGATAAACAAAACTTTCATTGTCATCCGCCCTATATGGCCAGAACACCCACCACTTATTGGGCTTGGATGAAATATTACATATAGGTACTCTTTGATTAATTTCAGCTTATTATTCGTTTAAACTGAGACCATAGTAAGAGGACACAGCATCTCATTCATAAATTCGAGAATTGGTGCAGCCAAAATTAAGTCAGTATTCCATGAGTGGGACGAAGATACCAGAAAAGATAGGAATATCATTAGATAGTGCTGTGGCAACATTGCAGAATCTAACTTGGAAAGGTCCAGTGGCGTTATCGGTATTGAAGAAAAAGAATGGAAATATAAACACAAGTGAATAATCAACTCTTTTTGACGAAATCATACACTGTTCCAAACTTTGAAAAAGATTCTGAGTTAGGTTAACAGAGTCAGCTAAATTCAGAATTGATAATCAATTGTTCCTACTCTCATTATCAGAAGGGAATCTGAAAAGTGAAATTCTAAAAATCGAAGAATCTACGCCACTGTTACTTATAATGAGACGAGTAGAACATATATGTGTAAACTCAACTTAGGATTCAAGTATTTTGCTAATAATATTCTGAAATAAATCCAAATCTCACTTTTCACATGCGATATCGTGATGACATCACTGTTCAAATCGTCATTAGTAAAACAAAATTTGTTATTTGGACAGATATCGCAGTAGATGGATCGGATGAAGCCTCGAGAGGTCGATTAGGATGATATTTTTCAGGTTTCCCAAGAAATTTGGCGGTATCTGAGCAGATTTTCGAAAGTTAGGTACCTCTCAATAATGAGGTGGAACTTAGACCTAATTCTCCTATAAGAAACGCCTTTCAAAGGTCGAGATGGTGAAAAATGTATTCTTTAGATGTTGTTAGAACAAACGCAGCCGAGTTTTATACCCCAACATTGATTTTAAGAAAGTTATCAACAAAATAAAATTGACATGATTCTTGTAATTACCCATCAATGCATCTTATATCTTTGGGTTGATTTTTTTTAATGAATTCTTGATTAGAATCAACAATTGATGTCGTCAAGTCTTGAACTTTCAGTTCAAGAGGATAATAAACATTTAATCTTCACAAGCATGCATATGAAAATTATGTAAAAGCAATGCAATTTTCTTCCATGACGAAAAATAATATATTTCAACAGTGATCTCTTGTACTTTTCATGCAAATAACTAGAAAAGGAATCCTTTCTATCAATTCACATAAACGTTAATTATTTTCGTCCATCACATCTTTTCCGATTGATGCATTTTCCGAATAAATTCACATTCTGAGAAATACGCTAAGAATGTAGAAAGGGCAACATAGTGTTGACTTGGAACATACAAATATTTTGAAAAACGTCATAACTTCGATACAAAGTGGAATGTGTCAAATTTCCAAGGCCAGAGTTGTGATTTTATAATTGTGAATGGAGTATAATATACTTCTCATTTTGATTGAGAGTTCATTTTTTAGAAAATTCAAAAAACGTCATAACGTTGCAAAAATTTCTGCTACATTTTGATTCCTTTGTAGTGCAGTTATCCAGTTTAGTTCAGATGATTTTGAAAATTGGCTCTTTCTGTAGTCCAAGCATTTGAATCATTTTTCAATCGCTATTCAAAATACAACATGTTGGTATTATTCACCTTCAATTTCAAAATCTAGAAAATCAAAAGGCACATCGCAAGCATCATCATTGAGTACCTATTCATCTATCTTATCATTATTATCTACTAAATGACCTCATATGTAACATTTTCGCGCTTCCTCACACGAAATTCCATTTGCAATGCAAAATTTGAGACAGATGATTTGTTCGATATTTTTAGGAAACGGAAAATACATTTGTTATGAACA
The DNA here is from genome assembly GCA_951802165.1 of Adalia decempunctata. Taxonomy (NCBI): domain Eukaryota; kingdom Metazoa; phylum Arthropoda; class Insecta; order Coleoptera; family Coccinellidae; genus Adalia; species Adalia decempunctata. The sequence continues at coordinate 10,028,695 of OX637699.1, forward strand.
AACTAAAAGACGCGCGAATTCGCGTGAGTATATAGGACAGTTGTGCTAACTTAGCGACAGGAACAAAAAAAATCCACTCTTCATTCAAGCGGACTTTTCAATTGCCGATATTTTCTTGACTATTTTTATTTGCTGAGGTACGTAGGCGATTGCGTTCCGTAATATTTTTCACCCACTCTAGTTGACTTGCACCCTATATTATAATATTCGGTCAGTTTATCTAGTTACCCATAATAATTTATGTTGCGTACAGTCTGTCAGGAAATCAATTAATAAAGATTAAAATAACAAAATGAATACACTCTTCAAGACGTAGAATTATCCACATATACCATAAATAAAATTGAAAAACTCACCTGGACAGTTTGAAGATATTCCTGGAAATATTGTTTATTTTATTACCTCCCAAATAGAGATACTTTAAATTCACTAAATCACATATTTGTTCGGGAAAACTCCTCAAAGAGTTCCCGCTCAAATTCAGTTCCTTCAACACGTTTTTTTCCGTGAAACTCTTCGGTAAAGATTCATTCGTCAGAAAATTATTTTTCGCTATGAGAGTAACCAAGGGACAAAAACGCAAGACGTCTGGAAGTATTTTGAGACCATTGTTGCTCAAATCCAGAGTGTTCAGATTGGTAAACCTAAATATATTCTCAGGGAAGGATGATAGTTGATTGTGGTGCAACACGAGAATTTCTATTTCCAATGAGCGCTTCTTGTTTTCGAAGTACACTTCCAAATTTAAATCCACCGTAGTCGTATCCAGCAATAAGTAAGCCAGGTCTATTATTTTCGCACTATTATCACTGTCACTACTGTCCGATGTGTAGTTCTCCATCCCTGCGATGTTTCTGCCGGAGTGTGGACTGCACTAGACTATTCAACTTTTGCTGGCTCACTCTCATTAACAATTATTTGATGATAGATAACGCTTATCACGATGCCCTGTTGTGAACTTAAGGCAGTAGGGGATTTTACGTTTATGCCACCATAAGCCGAACAATAGAACATGCTAATCTTCAATTTCGAGCTTTGTATAAAAAAATGGTTATAATGGGTTAAGTAAGTAAAAGTGACTCACAGGGATCTTCTACAATGCAGCGACCTTGACAGGATTTAGCTCATTCGAGTCACGCAGTGACCACCTATCCCTATTGCTTAAGAATCTTAAAATTTCAGTTTCAACATTGATGTTTATCGTGCTCGCTCTTGAACGAAATTGAATTTCGGATGGAAATATTTATACGTTTTATTTCATTGACTGGAAAGATGACTGAGTACAAGTTATCGTCAGTTGGGTAAAACGCATTATCATCCTCAATAATTATGTATTTATAAAATTATCTCGACAATACAAACATATACAGGGTGTTTGGAGGGTGAGTAGCCATAGGTAAATGGTGGATAGGTGATGCTCTTGGCTACTTGTTGCGCCTAATAAAATATCATTTTGCCCAAAGTTCAAGGTGTTATAATTTTTTTACCATTTTTCTAGAAATTTCTCATTTTTCTCATTAAAACCTTGAATTTTTTCAAATTTAATGCTCGAGGTGCCTGTAAAATGATTTATTTCCCTAGTCTAGTCTTGTCTTATTCAGATTGAATCAAAATTTCATACAAACGTCTTCAAAAAACCTGACAGCGTCGTATCAAACTTCAAAATGAAAAAAAAATAATGTTGTGTCCACTTTACAAAGTGAAATAAAAAAAATTTACATAGTGTTGGGTTTTAAAATGGCTTTAAAAACTTCTCTTGTTAATACTCTTTGCAATGGTATGTAACATGTACCATTAATAATCAAATAACTCAACAAAAAACCGTTTTGTCTTCAAGGATGCCTTGAAAGGATGACGACAAAACTATTCCATTGAGCAGGCAAAATCTTTTCTCTCATTCTACCACAGCTAAAAATAGCGTGCTCTCTCTCTATCATCGGCTAACAATACTACCAAGGGCGTCGCCAGGGAGGGGGAAGCTGCCCCCTGTGCCCCCCCCCCCAATCAGAATAGAAAAAATGAACTGATTTTCGTATATTATGCTATTATTTCATGAGTTTTTAAGGGATGTTTGAGCTCTAGGGGGGGGGGGCAGCTGCCCCATGTTGAGTGAACTCAAAACTGCATTACTGCACCTTTTTGCAGGCCTATGAAATGACTTGCAAATGTAGTAATTACCCCCCAGCTTTGAGCTGGGGGGGCACCCCCCTAGAGCTCAAAAATCGCTTAAAAACTTATGAAATTATAGCATAATATACGAAAATCAGTTTTTTTTCTATTCTGATTGGGGGGGGGGGCACGGAGGGCAGCTTCCCTCTCCCTGGCGACGCCTTGGGAGTATTGTTAACCGATGATAGAGAGAGCACGTTATTTTCAGCTGTGGTAGAATGAGAGAAAAGATTTTGCCTGCTCAATGGAATAGTTTTGTCGTCATCCTTTCAAGGCATCCTTGAAGACAAAACGGTTTTTTGTTGAGTTATCTGATTAATAATGGTACATGTTACATACCATTGCAAAGAGTATTAACTAGAGAAGTTTTTAAAGCCATTTTTTGTTATTTCACTTTGTAAAGTGGACACAACATTATTTTTTTTTTCATTTTGAAGTTTGATACGACGCTGTCAGGTTTTTTGAAGACGTTTGTATGAAATTTTGATTCAATCTGAATAAGACAAGACAAGACTAAGGAAATAAATCATTTTATAGGCACCTCGAGCATTAAATTTGAAAAAATTCAAGGTTTTAATGAGAAAAATGGGAAATTTCTAGAAAAATGGTAAAAAAATTATAACACCTTGAACTTTGGGCAAAATGATATTTTATTAGGCGCAACAAGTAGCCAAGAGCATCACCTATCCACCATTTACTTATGGCTACTCACCCTCCAAACACCCTGTATAGTCTCCTTTATCTATGAATACAAAGAAAGAAATGGAACTGTGAAGGCATAAAACTAGGCCCTTGACATGTTGTCGTAAGTGTCCTAGACAAATTTATATTTTTTGATCGGATATGGTGGTTGAAGGTGTTTGCCTCGGACCCGGAAAGTCCGAGTTCAATCCCGAGGCTAGGAAAGAATCATGCTTAGAAACTGACTAGACCAGAGGAAAAATATTTTATGTATACCTACAAATATTTTTATTGGATGAAGGATTCAGAAAACTAGCTCAGTGATTCATAAAAGAAGTAAGCTAACTTCGCAGGATTGATAATTTTTTCGAATTACAGTGGATTTCAAACAATGATCTTATTAGAATTAGATGAAGTAAACTTAACCACATTGTACTAGTTTCCCTATCCCAGTGTTGCCTTTTTGGCGCCATTTCATGGCTTTTTGGAGCTGTACTCTGTTCCGGTGTGTTCTGTGGTAGAGAGACTTCTTTTTCTTTGCGTTCGCCGTTCAGTGGTTTCCTGTTCTGACATCTGATACTCCGTCCCTCAATTCTGTGAATCGAACCTCAAATATATTGACGACCGAAAGGATAAATAAAATAAACATGTTATTGTTTATTGCGATGAAAAAACTAATGAAAACTACAAGTCAATATTAAATTTCACAAGGCAATATAATTTAATAAATATGTATTCATATGCTTGAATAGTTAAGAAAGAATATTCAGCACCCATGAAAGTTGAAATGGAAGATTTGGACGACTCTATTACTGTCTGCGATTCGGTTGTAAGTTTGGTGATAATTATGTAGGATTGAATGAAAACTAAAACTTTTTCTATTTAAGAATTCATTGGTAGAAGGATGCAGGTTGAACGTCCACATGAAAGGGACCGACGATTGGCGTAAGTTTGTGAAATGTACACCTCTTTTTTTTTATATAAAAATATATATTGAATTTCAGCTTTGGCAGAACTAATAAGTATAAAAGAAATATTGGGGACAAAGTGTTTTTATGTGCATTATGTTGACTGTGAGTATACCCTGAATTATAAAAAAGATTACCTACCAATGAATTCACCTATTTCTTGCAGTCAATAAAAGGTTAGATGAATGGGTAACAGAGGAATCTCTCGATACAAGAAAAGTTCATTTTCCTAGGAGAGATGGCACTAGTAATACTGGTGTATCCACTCCCAAAAAAACACAGTTCGGTGAAGTCAATTCAAGGTAGGTTGCTCAAAATGGTGTGTTGTACATGTTCAGCAAATTTCATAATGCCCTTCCAATTATTATATATTTATCTTCAACAATAGAACCATAAGATGCTTTTGGATAATATTTATTACAGACCTTCCAGTCCAATACCAGCCCCAACCACAGACATTCTCAACGGGAATGCAGTCTTGGCGGCAGCTCTACAGAAAAAAATAAATAATAGGAAAAGGAAAGTGCCGGTTGCTGAAAATGAAGATTCTCTGGAAGCACCGGCACCTCCTGTGCCAGGTCCTAGGCAATCGGGTAGTATGGTGGCACATCACGATGATGTCGTTACAAGAATGAAAAATGTTAATATGATTGAACTAGGAAGGCATAGAATAAAGCCTTGGTATTTCGCTCCTTATCCTCAGGTGATTAAGCTTAGATTTAGGATTTCTGAAGGTGATCAAGAATTACTTGTGGAAATAATACTCAATAGCATTTGGATCAGTGTGAGATAGAACGATATAAGACATATTTTTACTACCATTAACCTGAGAAATCGTCATTATTAACCTCATTACTGCAATGAGAAGTTGGACAACTGAAACCCAGGCACCACTATTTGAAAAATGAGTAGGAAAAGACATAGTTGCATAGAAAACCTGGTGTTGTCACTAATTGTATTTTGTAAAAAATTTCTTGTCAATAGAAAATCTCATATTTGTCTCACTGGCAGATCCAGTTTTTTAGAGGGGTCCATGAATTTTTTCAGGGGGGGGCATGAAGTGATAGAAATTTTCTGCCACCAACATGATAGGAGTTGACGACTTAAAATGAATTTTTTTTAATGAAAATATTAGGGATCGATTGAACTACTTCAAAGGGATTATTGTCAATTTCGAGGTCCAAGGGGGGAGCCATGCCCCCCCACTCCTGTATGCGCCAGTGATCTGTCTGGCTTTTCATTTCTTTGGAAAGGGGTCAAGCTGTTTTTCCATAACCATAATTTTGTATGACATTCAAGATGGATGCATGTTTTCATGGATTTTTTCACATGTACTTTTTAAAGACATCTGTCATCCCTTTAAAAACATAACGTAATCGATTCGTGAAATTTTGTATACTTATAGGTGGATTACATTGACCATAATACAATTGGGTTATATGTAATTATATTTTAAAAGGGGGTTACAGTGCACTGCGACTTGGAGATCTCACGTGCCCCCATCAGAACTGTTTTTGCCACTGTGACTCATAAAGAATATCACCCTGTATATGGAATAGTAGGAAACCTGATTGGGAGTTCAAACTACACTACCTACCTTTCAATTCAAAAATTCTGTTGCGATGATATCTCTTGACTCAATTAAATGTGTCATTATTTTCTTCTACAGCAAAATAATGCTTCAGCTTATGAATTAACTGTCATATTTAGGCGCTAGTTCTACTTAAACAGGCGTTGAGTGATTTCGTCTCAATGTCGGTATTTTTCGAATTTTGAGTGGAAGATAGCCTCAAACTGATGAAGAATCAGTGGTCAAATTATATTCTGTCCGTTTGTAATCAGGTCTGTGTCTTTTTTTTTATAAGTGTAATGGAGAGTGATGTCTTCTCCATTAGTACTATCAAAATATTATAGTTTTCTTTTTTTCAGGAGATGATTAATCTCCCCTGTATATACATATGCGAATTTTGCCTCAAATACAAAAAAAGTAGAAAATGTCTGGAGAGACATCTGGTGAAATGCAACTTGAAACATCCCCCTGGAAATGAGATATATCGAAAGGATGGAGTTTCGTTCTTTGAAATAGACGGGAGAAAAAATAAACAGTATGCCCAAAACTTATGTTTGCTTGCCAAACTGTTCTTGGACCACAAAACACTGTATTATGATACAGATCCATTTCTGTTTTATGTTATGACAGTATTTGATAATAGAGGATTTCATATTGTGGGATATTTTTCAAAAGAAAAGGAGTCTACTGAGGATTATAATGTGGCCTGTATATTAACAATGCCTCCATATCAAAGAAAGGGATATGGAAAACTGTTGATTGAGTTTAGTAAGTGCGAAACAGGATAATTTGATTTTTCTAATGAAATAATATGAACAAGTAAATTTTATTCTGTCTTTAATTTCGATATTTCCATACAGGTTATGAGCTTTCTAAGTTTGAAGGAAAGACTGGTTCACCAGAAAAACCACTTTCTGATTTAGGTTTATTATCTTATAGAAGTTACTGGGCTCAAACTATTTTGGAAATACTTATTACAATGAATCCTGTGGGAGAAAATGAGAAGCCTCAAATAACAATTAAGTAAGTGTTCTTTATTAGAGATACATCAAATGTTGGCTGTTCTTTCAACTAATATTTAATTGAGGATTATAATATGCCTTTGGAATCAAATTGGATATAACCTCTTGTTTCAGTGAGATTTGTGAATTAACCAGTATCAAAAAGGAGGATGTGATATCTACGTTGCAAAATTTGAATTTAATAAATTACTATAAGGGCCAATATATAATTGCATTGAATAAAGATTTGATGGACAGTCATAGGAAAGCAATGGAAAGTAGAAAAATAAGAATAGACCCTAAATGTTTGCACTGGACTCCAAAGGATTGGGGCAAAAGAGCAAAGTGGTGAAATATATTAAAATTTTTTTTAACATGTCAGTAAAACAAATAATTTTAATATTCGTTGATGTTTTATTCTTATCTTTTCCTTGAAAGAAATATTTGTGTGTGCAGAAATGCTAAAATGTAGGCGTCCAAATTCGGTTGGTTTGAAGGCACCATGGATATTGGAGCCATTTCAATCAGTCAAAGATTAAATTTATCATCACTCATTCGAAAAACTGTGGTTTCTAGTTTCCACACATCGTTGAAGCAGATCAGAAAATAACACATCTCAGTTATGGTTGACGTAGAAAAACAGGTACCCTAGAAGAATGGTCGCAAATAACGCCTGATCGTCCGAGGTATGTCCGTTTAGAATAATATTATCCTGACTATAGTGACGCAAAATAGTCCATTTATTTTAAGATAGAATATTTTGTATTTGGGATGAATGGTTGATTGAAATGAAACACAAAGTTATTGATATAGAGCATTCAGTTATATATTTTTGCAATTCATATCTTTTTTGGGTAGTAAAATAATGAAAAACAATTATTATTCAGAAATGATATGAATTTACATGAAGGAGAATGGACATTTTTCCTTAAAATTAGGCAACGCCAATTTTACTTCTGTACACTTATCACATCGAATCAAGTACCAAAGATGTAATAATTTTTTATCCATATATATAATTTAATCTGTTGGTACTCAACATTTTTATTTGTCTCTTAAATAACAGTCTCAGAATAAATACGGGGATGTACAAAGTATACGTTTATGGGAATCCACAACTAATTTATTCTTTACATAATCGATTTTGGACCAATTTAAGATAGTTTGTTGAAGGAATTGACTCTTTGTTAAACCATCGTAAATTGCAATTAGACTATTGGCTAAAAAGTCCTTGTTAATTCTTCATTTGATACTTTGAATGACTCAAACTCTTGTCATATTGATGGCCATAGAGAGATATGTACTGAGCATCAGTTTACAACAGAAATATATGGTAGATTGGCCATTAATTATGGCGCCCTCACATAATGTGTACGTTTCAGTAACAATATTTCATTTTAAAAAAACTCAGAAGCTTATGTGATGAGTCATGATGTTATATCTACTCCTATTAACTATCTACTATCTAACTTGTGATCAAGTTCTTACTATTTTATTCCTTACTTTTCTTTCCATGCTCTGTTGTGAAGTCTGTTAAATTTTTCTAAGGGCCTTGTAATTGTTGCGACCCTATGTAATATCTACACATTCAGGTATAAATTTAAAAAGAAATGGTTCGTTGATACTATTCAAATATTTTCTGATGTAAACTTTCCCAGCATATTTGAGCAGCGTAAGATAGAATAAATCTATTTTTATATCAATATAACAAATAACATAAATTTATAAATTGTCTGTAGGAATATATAACATAGCAATAAAAATTCATTCTTTTCAGTTAAAATATTCACTTTCGTCTTTACTATCACAAATATTCTTCCAATCACCCCGATTATCATAATAATTTCAGTGACTCCTTTCAACAAAAATTAGGCACCAGTTTCTAACAATTAGGCCAATAATGTATCACCTATATGATCACATCCACATCACATTAACATGTGATCAAATATAGGCCAGGCATACATAAGTGATCTATTATTAGCCTAGATTGTACTACTGAGAATATAATTAAAGATAGTATTGTTTTACTGAGATTATAATTAAAGATAGGTAGTCCTGAAATGTAGAACTATCAACTTGAAAGAATGATTAATTTATATTTCAGATAATAACAAACCTTAAAAGACTTTCTTGTTGGCATTGGGACAGTATAGTAACTAATAAAGTTTCCACTTCACCGTTTTTCAAATGGCCTGATGATTTCACAAACCATTCAGCTGGTTGAAAGATGATTAATTATCTATAATGTTCTGCTGCTAACAAGTCTTTAGGTCCAAAAACTGTCAAGCATAAGTCATATCGGAGGGATATTCTGATACAACTATACAGGGTGTTTTATTGTAAAACAGAAATACTTGAACGGCGAATAGAGGTCACGGAGGTCATTCTAGATATACCAAATTTATTGACCACTTATGTTAGCGTGAAAACTTTTAATTTCTACGCCTGATATATGACCTCAGGAAAACATCAAGTGTTCCATTTAAAGAGATAATTTTCTATGAATAACTATTTTTAAGTGAGGTTCTAGACACAACCACTGCCGCCGTTCAATTCTACTCCAAATATGCTTCTGAAATGTTTTCACATCAGAAACGAAAATTTTTTGACAGGAAAAAGTTACATACAGCAATTTTTCGAAACTATAACTCTGAAAGGAGGATGATAGTTAACTATTCCGATTTTCACCACTGAAGTTGGAAAAAAATTTATTTTCAGGGACCCACATCAGTTTTCGTCTATCTAGCAAATAAATAGACCTGATATGTTCCATGTAGATAAGTGCTAAAAAGGAACTAAAAAATAATGAGTTGAAATTTGATTAAAAATAAGTTGAATGAGTAAAGTTAGGCATAGGTCGAAACGAAGTAAATTTTTAGTCTTCATTGCAGTTTGTTTGTGAATTTTTGTAACTACATAGGCTTGATTTTCTAAAATTACATAACATCAATATCATCAAGACGTTTAAATTTACCATTTACGAGGCCACCCTTACAAGCTTGGCAAGGAAAAATTTAAGAAGACTGTTCGACAAAACTTTCTATCCAACAGAATATTTGAGAGCTGGAACCGATTGCCATCTGACGTAGTGACTGCACCATCAGTTAATATCTTTAAGAATCGCTATGATAAATGTGTCTCAACTCTTTAATTTGGTGTTTTTTTTGTTGCTTTCATATATTGTATTGAGTTTATAGGTTTATTACCTCAACTCTTATTGTATCTTATAATTTTGAATTTTCAAATTACAAGCACGGTAATGAAGATTTACTTATTCAATGCTACGAAAAAGAAATCAATGTTGTTGATAATTATTGGTACATCTTGAAATGGGAATGAAGAATTCAATAATTTGAATCATTTATTATAAAAAGACAATACATAATAACCTATTTTGGTCTTTACATTCTCCTCTTGAGTTGTTAAATTGTCTGCTTAGAAAAATGAACTTTTAATTCAGTTTTTTGTTTTCTTTTCAAATATGAAAATTTCAATATACGGGTTATTGTTATTCGCAATTCAGGTATTTCCATTTTTCGATCAAACAACTGGTAGGAAATTTTTGTATCATTTGATAATGGGATTTTTCCACCATTATATACCTACCGATAATGAGAAATTTTGGGAAATATTTTAGTTACTTCACTATTCCTACGTTTGAAAATTTTTTATCCATTCTTGTTCCAGTCTCTATCAGTACAATATGTCTGTTTCGCGCCGTGAGTAAAGCTCAGAGAGTTTCTCAAGAAGAATCGGCAAATAACTACAAAACCACAAACTGATTTCCTGTTTTTCTGTTTTTTTTTCATTTAACGATGGTCCCTCCTCTCAAAACATTCTGTGTAATTCCAAGTTTCCATATAATTCATTAAAATGATCTCGCGCACTCAACTATGACTTTATGCTCGACATTCATTGGCCTCGGTTTACTATATTTCAAACATGAAATTCAAGTACCTATCACTAAGATGCTGACCTCACTGTTGCCCAGTATTTCCGAATTCATTAATTTTATTGTCCCCAGCTTTCCTGCTAGATGTTGTTTGATTATTCCAATTCTTTCCATAGAACATTTCCATCCTTCTATATTTTATTGTTTTGATCTTGACTTCTACCAGTACATCACACACGACTCAGATACCAAATTATCCATACGAGAATTTCTTGAACAATATTGTATTGTAATCCTCTTTGATATAACGAACCGTTTATCAAATATTTTTGCAAGAATTTTGAGTGACAACAAGCCGATTAATTCTGTATTTCCAATCGGCTCCTCAAACACAATTAATATTATCAAATATGGTTCATCAAGTATCAAACTATTAATCGTTTTCATAACAAACTTCTCTGTAATAAGAGGCAGAGGCCCCTCGGAGAGGTCATTCAACATACCAATAGTTTAGGGTTCAGTCTATACAATCAAGATTTTTGTTTCTTCTTTTTCTATTTTTATATTAAAATCTTCTAAATCTTAAAAGTGAATGTCACTAATATCCATTTAGTAACAAAAATCAACACGACCTCAGTTCTATTCCTTGTTTTTGGGAATTGTCAATTGTTTATATTACTGGATCGATTTCTGTCATTTCTTGCAGAGGAGTTGCTGAAGGGGACCTTTCCAAACTCGATGTGATCCCGTCACATTTGGAGCTATTAGGGGTGAGCAACATTGGAATGAGACTAACTACTTCTGGACTGTTAGTGCCTACTGTTTCCTCATATACGCGTTCCTGAAAAGTTGAGACAGTGAACAAAAGTTTTTCTATAAATCCTTTCAAATGACCAGCTCAAAAAACGTGATCAAGAAGGCTGCGCACTTTTGAAACTAGAGCATAAAGCTTCTCAGTATACTGAGTATTGCATGACGATATAATCTATATTTATGAATATAGCTATTTTAGTAGGTTTGCGAATAAGACCTTCATTCTCATAAAATACAGGGTGGCATATTACCAAACTTGGTTGTAGTTCGTAGTAAGGAGAGCTACTGTTTCGAAACAAGTTATCAAGCGTTGTGTTGACTCTTCATTCAAGTAACTTACAATTGCGTGTTCAGATGGCTCAACCAGAACCATTTAAAATGCCAACGAATAGATTGATAGAAAAAATTCTGTCATACCATTGAGTTTAAATATACATAGAGACACAACCCAGTTCATTGATTTGATGCACAAATTTTTGGCAGTTTACTTGCCAATTTGCCAACTTAAGTGGCGGCACATAGTAGCTACTAAAGGAACTATATTCGTCCGATCCATTTTGTCAAGACTCATTTATCGAAATCTGTAGGAGATTTATTTTCCTCTAGTTCTATGAATCTTAGGCAGGGTCGAAATCGTCCAAATTCGTTACAAACGGTGTGATTCAATAATGATGAATTATTAGCCATGAATTTCTCCAAAGGAGTGTTCTCAGGTAGGAAATGAGGGGTGAAAATGTTTCTTGGAGGGACATAAAAAAAAGTACTTAATCGATGAAAAGAATTTGTCTTTCTCGTACTCTCTTGAAGTTAACTGAAAACCACATAAATCCAAACGCCTTCGAGAAAATGAAGGTTAAATTGGCCACGCAGATTTTCATCAGAACTTTATATTTGGCTATGAGAACAGTCATTGCAACTGGTGAGCTGAGGTCGAGAAGTGCCAATTCAACTGCTCAGTTCATTCTGAAAATGAATGATCTTTTCGACTGCCTCAATTCGAATGGAAAATTTGAGGGAAATTATCAGCCATCAGCAATACAAACTCTGACGGAATCAATTGAATTTATTAAGTCATTTGATGAGGAAAGCGCTGTTGGTCATAAAGACAATTATGGTCACAAAATCAGAAAAGATATGACTTCAAAGATATATTTTAGGAAAATTAAAAAAAAAATGAATTTATAGAAGATTGGAACTCTCCGTTAACTTCAGAATTTGAAAAGCACAGGATTCATTTGTTGAGACAACTGATTAGAGTGAAGCTGCACAGGGGACAGAAAAAAAACCAAAGGAATCTCGACAAAGAAGCATCCCGCTGTTTATAAAAAATTAAATATTTTCAAAAATTCATAGAAAATCTATTTATAAATACTTGTAAATGAAGAAAAAATTGCATGCATTTATTTTTTCATACATCAGTGTTTTATATTCATGAAAGATCAAAAATAATTGTCGTTTTATTGCATCAAAAAAATCAGGTGATGAAATACTGAACATCCCACATTTCCATATGCCGGTCCTGATCGTCATCGCATTCGGCTTCGGAAATAGTGCCTTATAGTTCAGCTACTTACCGCCAGATGCGGGAGTAAAAATTTTCGCTTCTCTGAAACACACTTATCCATCTATGAACCGGTGAAGGAACTACACAAAATTTAGCTTCAAATCGTTGAACTGAGCTGTGTCTCTATGTATATTTAAACTCAATGGTCATACCATCTCATTGACGAATTGAAATCAACATACCAGCTTTTTTTTAAGTTTTGAGATTTCTTATTTATTGGAAAATACTTTGGTTTCATCAGTTGGCTACGATAGAGTTAGAGCAGTGGTTCTTAACCAAGAAACCAAATTAAATAAAAAGGTACGGATATTTGACCTTCAACTGATCTATTGCCGGCTCTACCGCTCTACACTCATGTGAGTGTGGATAGTTCTCGGTGTGACGTTCGCGCTTCGCGGTCTTCCCAGTCCCGAGTCGGTACTTTGTGGCGTGACAGAAAATTAAGTAGTAGTAGTTAGCCGAATCTGAGCGGAAAGGCATTCGAAGAATGCCGGTGTCACCTCTCTTAAGTGTTTCACACTGATATGATTGAATCTTACCTGGGATTTGTCGTACTTTAGTCGCTTCCAGATGAACTGCCTCTTGTCCACGTTGCTGTTAGTTGAATTCGTGGCCACGGACTCATTGTTCGGAGAGTAATAATTCGGATTCGCAAAACTGCTTCCATGGCCGTAACCATAACGATGCTTTCCCCGCATGAACAAAATGACTGCCACGAAGATGATGCACATCAGAACGATGCATATCAACAACAGGAAAGAGATGATGTAATAAGCTTCAGAGCGTGGCGGTCCAAAATGTTCCACCACGTCATCGGATTTTCCGCTGTACGGGTCGTAGTAGCTTGGTTCTTGGTCATCATCATTTTCATAGTCTGCACCACAGTCGAATTTGTCCTTGGGGCATTTGTCAGGAACGCGTTGAGCAGGCTCTGCAAATATCAGTGCAGAAATGATGACCAGTTAAGAATAGTACACATATGGTGGGTTTCACAAAGATCGTTGATTGAGTGATTCACAGAATACCTTGACGTTTTTGTCAAATCGACCAATAGAATTTCAAATTTACGGATTTTTTATCACAGAATCGCTCGATTAAGCATTTAATCACACGATCAACTTTTGTGAAACCCGGCTATAGTAGATTAGAACAGGGATTCCCAAAGTGGGTTCCTTGAAGAAGTCCCAGGGGTACCGCCTTAGACCATAGAAAGAGGATTCATAAATTCGAGAATTGGTGAAGCCAAAATTTGGTCAGTTTTCAATGAGTTGAACGAAGATGACATAATATAAAGGATAGCAGTATAATTAGACACTGACATGACAACATTGCAGAATCTAACTTTGAAAGGTCCATTGGCGTGGTGTTATCGGTATTGAAGAATGGAAATAAAATTACAAGAGAAGCAACTCTTTCTGACGAATTCATACAATGATCGGAACTTAGAAACAGATTAGGTAAACAGTCTCAGCTAAATTCAGAATTTATAACCAAATGTTCCTCCTCTCAATATCAGAAGGGAATCTGAAAAGTGAAGTTCTAAAAATCAAAGAATCTACGCCACTGTTACTTAGAATGACGAGAGTAGAACATACCTGTGAACACTCAAATCTGGATTGAAAAAAAAAACTGCGCAAAAAAATTAACGCACATTATGTAAATCTCAAATTTATTCTACAACTGAAGGTGTTCTCAATGATAATTATTTTTATCAGAATTATGCAAGCATATGTTATCCACTTTCGACGTTTTTCTTCAATACAGATGTTTTCTCCCAGCAGGAATAAAAAAAGATGATATTATCAGATTTTGAATGTCTTGGCTCCATTCTAAAATCAGTTGTTCTCGATCAATTCTAGTGATCAATAGTTTTTCTTTCGTTTGATTTTCTACACTCGATCGCTATGCAACGCGAAACACGCAATTTGACCCAAGAGGAATGTGCCCAAGCGGTAGTTTTGCGAGAAGAAGGGTGAACATACACAAGAATTGCAGAAAGGTTTGGAGTTTCCCATACAAGTGTGTCCAGAATGTTGCAGCGATTCAGGGAGACAGGTATGAATGTCCGAAGACCAGGACAGGGTAGACCACGGGTAACAACTGCCATTCAAGAACGTTACTCAGTTTCTTCGTTGAGACAACGGTTTGCAACCGCTCGCCTCCTTCAAAATCAGCTTGAGCGAACTCATGAGGTGCAAATTAGCACTCAGACAATAAGAAATCGCCTCAGAGAATATGATTTAAGGCCTCGTGCCGCGGCAAGAGGCCCAGCTCTTACCCCAGCCCATCGAAGGGCGCGTTTAGATTTTGCGAGAGAGCATATCCATTGAGAAGAGGCCGATTGCGAAAGAGTTCTCTTCACAGATGAGTCTAGATTCACCATTGTGATCGACGTTCCCTTGTATACAGACGTCCACATGAAATATATGCTCAGTGCAATTTCCTGAATACTACTGGTTTCGGGGGAGGATCGATTATGGTATGGGGTGGAACAGACCTAGTGGTCGTTGATAATGGAGCTATGAATGCTGATAAGTATATAAGGAACATTCTTGAAGAGCATGTAGTGCCATTTGCCCCATACATTGGTGAAAATTTCATTTTTATGGACGATAATGCCAGACCCCATCGTGCGCGCATCGTTCAGGAGTACCTTGAAGAGGTTGAAGTCTCTCGAATGGAATGGCCAGCAAGAACTCCAGATCTCAATCCGATTGAGCAGGTTTGGGACAACCTCAATAGAAGGCTGAGGAATTCAGAAAATCATCCAGCTACTCTTAATGACTTAGGAATCCAACTCGGAGAAATCTGGGAAGGATTAGATCAGAACATTTTAAGATCACTCATTTTGAGTATGAACCGTCGTTGCCGAGCTGTAATTAACGCAAGGGGTGGAAATACCAAGTATTAAATCACTTATCAGCATTTCAGTATTTTGAAAATTGTTCATTTCTCTCCTTTCACATAAGATTCGGTTTCGTTCAAAACCTTCCCGAGAGAACGTGAAAAATAAGTTATAAAGTCAATGTAGAATTAACTGGACTGGACTTAGTTCAGAAATTAGTCGACTTAAGCCTTACCTTTGTTACAATTTGGTTTCTCATCGGGGCAACCGCATGTATAATTCTTGTTCGTGTAGAAACAAAGATATTCACAACCACCATTATTGACTGCACAAGGATTCCACCCCAGTTGTTTCGATTGCGACACCATTGTCAGACCCATGGCACCATCTAAATCTGGCCTGATGACTATCTGCTCCTTTCCTGAAGTCTTATCAGCACGATAAACCTTCTTTTGTTCCCAATCCGTCCAATAGATATGGGAACCGAGCTGCAAAAAGTATTTCGATTAATTTATTTCATTTTAATATTTTTTTGCACAGGAACGCTCTATGAATTTGTTCTCTTGGTGCTCTGCTATATTCAGATAAATATAGTGAAATCAGAAGAAGGAGCAATTTCTTTAGGTTATGAATCTTATGTTCGAATTGGAGAGATGTTGAAACTAGGGGAAATGTTAGTAGCGAAAAAATTTCTGGAAAAATATTGTAGGTTTTGTGCTGGCGAAATCCATTGAGCATTAGCTTTGGATATTTATGTACCTACGTGAGATCCCATTGCGATGAATCAGACCAAGAATATCGAACAACATTCAATCGGATTCACGCTACTTCAAAGTATCCTCACCCAAATAAAACGGTCTGTCCTACATATATCAAAAATCTCTCCAGGAGAAATTCTCCTCTGAGTGGAACATGCGAACTGATCTTAGGCAGTCGAGACCCCTTATCAAGGGGCCTTCTTAAAAGTCAAAAAGCTCTTGATTCTCGAGAGGAAACCATTATGTCTGGTGAATGGTGCTTTAACTGGCCATCTGTTAAACTAACATTTACAGAGAATGGGTCTTACTTGGTGTTCCTTCTGCCGTTGGTGCAGGGACGCGGATGAAACGGCGGAACATATACTGTTCGCGTGCGGTAATCTATCTGTATTGAAGTTAACACACCTAGGGAACCCTACTCCTCCTTGTCGGCGTGCCTTCGGGTCTGAGTCTCTCTAATAACACATTAATTCGGCACAACAAAAAGAAGGAGAAATAGAACGAATATCTGATATACATGTAGCGAAAAAAGGAATATTATATCATTTTCATTTCCATTGGTGTATTTTTTTTTAATTGTTTTGTGTTTCATTCTTGTAATGACTTAACAAAATGCATAAACTATTATTATTATCATTGTGGGAAACTAATTTCCACAGAAATATCGAAGGAATAAAATGAGTTTCGAGTGCAAATTCGGCGGACAGAGAAAATGTGGAATCTGGGAAACCACGCCTCGAGATGAGAAAACTCATTCTGCTCGAATGAGTTTTATGAGCTTATTGATATTAGTATGATTTCTCTGCTAAATGAAAAGCATTTATTAAATAATAAATGATTTGATGATGACAATAACACAAAGATTCATGTAACCCGTTGAGAACAGTAATGGATGTTTTCATGAGGAGCAAAAAAAGCTCCTTCAAGAAAAAATATAGGTTTATTTGAACAAAATAATATTCACAACAAATGTTCAAATCGTTCTCCATTCGAGGAAATACATAAATTGCATATTTTAATGATGTGATATTGAGGCATACTATAGAAACTAGACTAGTTAGTGTCTATACCGTGAGGATTTAAGAAGCACCAGACGATACAACAATGATGAAACTGAATTGAATTCAGCAAGTGAAAATAAATAAGACATGAAATTCTATGACCGCCTTAGTTTTGAAGGGAGTGAATCAAAGCCTGCTTGGATTTTGTTGGACGAAAAGTGTTGTTTCGAAAGTTTCGATATATAGTGAGCTTGGAAGCATATCATGATATATATTTTTTAAATCGTTGAAGAAAGATAAATTTGGAAATATCATTTGCCACTATGGTTCCCAATAAAAAAAATTATTATTACTCCGAAATTTGAGCAGATACAAAAAATCCAATAGCACCGATGAAAAGCTGTAAAAAAGTGCCCTGAAGATGTGTTCATTTCGAGAGTGTGGATTATATACCTAATACGAAAATTGTAGTCAATTATGAAAATGAACCTTTATACCAAAATCACCCTGTAGCTCGGAAAATAGACGCCGTAGCAACTTGGGGTTTTCAGCAATTTATGTTTCTCGAAAAAAGAGAACATGACATGTATACTACTTTTCTTTATCTCTTATAGTTGAGATGTAGTACTAAACCATCAAAAT
Organism: Adalia decempunctata; assembly: GCA_951802165.1. NCBI lineage: Eukaryota > Metazoa > Arthropoda > Insecta > Coleoptera > Coccinellidae > Adalia > Adalia decempunctata. Next base: position 10,046,602 of record OX637699.1, read on the forward strand.
CTGGCCACCCTGTACCTTTGTATTTTACTTGGAAAATAGTGAATTTTCATCCCCTATTCTTTTCCCTCAATGTGAAATAGTAACACTTAAACACTTATATTACTCACCTGTGCAAGAGAATATGGAAAGGTTTGTTCAATATTCAGAATAACCCTGTGTTGCCCATGCAAATTTGCTGTTTCAATTTGAACGTCATTCGATTTGGCTTCAATCCAGTATAATCTTTTGCTTCCGTAGTCTATGGTCAAACCAAGGGGAAGAATGATTCCATCATTTATCAGCACAAGACGTGAAGATCCATCCAAAAATGATCTCTCAATCTTCGCATCTTTCCAGTCGGTCCAATACAAGAATCCTTTTCTTGGAAAAACTGCTATGGAACGAGGATCCTGAAGATTTTCACCTATGACAGTTTTTCGATAGGCGCCGTCTAAGTTGGTTACTTCGATTGTTTTTTTCTCGCTGTTGGTCCAGTAGATGTTATCAGCTATCCAATCCACAGCTATACCATTCGTTGGAGTTTGAACAACATCCCTCACATCCGTCAAATCATTCATGTTGATACTTCTTATAACCTTTTGCTCGATATCGTTGTAATAGATTTTCTTATGTTTCCAATGGAAATCTAAGTCATACGCTTCGTTTATATTCTTGATTGGCAAAGTGTAATCCCAAAGTTCTGCAGTATCTAAACTTATCCTACTTATAGCGAATCTTGTTGATACCAACAGGAAAGTGGACGGCAGGTCTTCACATGTTGTAGTGCTATTTTCCTTGAGCAGTATTCCAGTAGGGCAAGCGCAAGTGTAAGCGACCGGATTTCGTAGACATAGATGGGAACAACCCCCGTTGTTACTTCCACAAGCGTTTTCAGCCGTGTTATCGGTTTGGACTGCTCTTACATCCATTAAACCAGTTAAATTTCTTCTTATTATCTTACTATCAGACCCTTTTAACTTCCCAGCTCGATGTAGAGCTTGTGTTTTCCAGTCTGTCCAATACATATGGTTACCGACAATCACTAAACCATAAGGAAATGGAATGTTCTTCACAATAATTCTTCTATTCTGACCGTTGAAGTTGCAGGATTCGATTTTATTCTTCTTGCCATCGTTCCAGTAGAGTCTGTTGGTCGGTCTGTCGATTGCTAAGCCATTAGGCCATTCGAGGTTTGTATCGATGATCACTTTCCTATTTTGTCCATCCATATTTGCCACTTCTATTTTGGGTTTGCTGCCCCAATCTGTCCAAAAGATAAGGCCGTGGTGGTAGTGCAGAGCTATTGCTCGAGGTTTTTCGTTGTCGGTCGAAAATAGGACCTTTCTGTTCGTACCGTCCATTTCGCACACTTCGATACTATTCCTGCCTCTGTCGGTCCAATAAATCTGTAAACATAATTATTTATAATCAATACTGTTAACTTCCGTTCAGGGCCGATCCTAGCAGGTGTGCAGCGCGTGCCCCGCACGCGGGCGGCCAAACTCATGGGGCGGCCACATTTTTTGTGTCGATTTATAAAAAATATGATTTTCAACAAATCTTAAAGAGATTTTTTTTAATTATTGATTATTACTTTCCAAATTTTGAATGAGACGAGAAAAAAATTAAATGAAACTTCAGAAGAACGTGATACAAAGATCGAAAAAACTACCATCTGAGAGCAATTATCGGTATCGATAGGGTCTCGAACTAGGATTGGTAAAAATTACCAGATGTTGGAATAGAATCAATCGCGTTGTCGTGAAAACAAAAATTGCTGGGGTGCAATTATTATGGTTTGTAATGAGGTTTTATGCAGTTACTGCCATAGCTTCATGTTTATTTCTCGTTATTACTCTCTTGCAAAATATTTCCGACGAATATTTGAATTTTCCTTTCAATAAATCTGATTGAAACGTTTATGAAAATAATAAACGGTGTAATATCCCGTTTATTTCAACAGAAATTGGTTGGTATCGAGAATTTGGATGCATTCACATTGATACATACAGGGTTGGGATAAAGTTTGGCACCAAATTAATATATTTAAAACGGAACGGACGGTAATTTTGAAATTTGGCAGCTGAGTGAATGGCAAGCACTTCGAACATTTAAAATGATTTTTTTTTAATTATTTTCAATAATTATTTTCTACTAGTAAAAGCCCTGTATTTCTTCTCTTTATAGATTTTCATAAAAAATACACGTTATGAAAAGCATGGAACCCGATATGGACAGATCCGAAACAAGGTGCACTTTAAGAATCTGCAGAAATATACAGGGTGTCCTATTTAAATAATTTTTTTTGTCATTTCCGGTTAAACCGGAAGTATCTCATTAATGAAAATATGCTCATCAGATGCATTGTGGTCCATTACACTCAGCTGCCAAATTTCAAAAATATCGCCCGTTTCGTTTTAAAGATATTAATGTGGTGCCAAACTTTATCCCAACCCTGTATAGGAAACTGACAGTTTCGGTTGATCTGAAATATGAAAATTTCTTTTCATCGCGAATCTCAATATATCTCAAATAAACGGCTAAAAGGCCGTTTATTACATCTTACCTTTCTTCCGGTAGAATCGATGGCTATACCATCGGGTTTCATGAGTTCGTGCATGATTATTATTTGAACATCGGAACCGTCAGGTTTAATCCTCTTGATAACGGCCTCCTCTGTATCAGTCCAATATATTTCGTCAGTTCTTCTATCAACGTCTACGGAAACTGCCATTTTCAAAGGGGGTAATGGCAGAACAACATCGGCTGTATAGGGGACATCCAAAGAAATTTGACGAATGTCAGTTCCGTGCGCCAGGATGAGATAATTTGTCGGACCTTTCGCACAAGTTTTTCCATCATCCTGTGAAGTAAAGAACTAGCAGTTAGGAAATATTTTGAAAAGGAAATTGATAATGACTGAAAATTCCCAATGGGTGTCAAAGGAAACGTATCACTATCTGTCCCAAATATACACCCTCTACAATGTCAAAGTTTGCAGAAAATGCTAAATGACGCCTTGAAGCGGCACCAAATTTTATGAAAATTTCAATAATACAGTCGACTCTCGATAATTTGAAACTCAAGGGACCAACGAAAAAGTTCAAATTACCGAGAGTTCAAAATATTAAGAGTTCAAATAAACAAGAGGGAGTAAGGATGAAATTCAAATAAACAAGAGTGTGATTAGAAGTATGTAATAAAGATATTGGATATGTTTGCTCTACATGCATGATCTTTATATTCTTTATATATGATTACACACATATGAAACATGGCCGGGTTAACTTTCATTTTGAAAAGAAGTCCGTAATTTTCTTCTGGGTTAGTGACTTCCATCTAGCATTGTCCAGGGAGTTTTCTATGTGACCACAGTTGGTGGTTGCTCTTCATCTGTTTCTTCCTCTTCCTCATCTTGACAGGCCAAAAGTTCAGCATCGGTTAGGATACCGTGGACATCTATATCTTCATCAACTTGAACATAATCCTCAAATGTTAACTCTTCACAGTTAGGTAGGAGGCTCCATTCTGAGTCTGACGGAAGAGAATTCATAACTTCGGACGACTGTGATGGCTGTTCAACGTTTTCTCCTCGCTTTACAAATCCACACTTTCTGAAGCAGTTATGAAGGGTAGTAGGGTGGACATTTCGCCAGGCCTTATCAATTTTGTTTATGGCAGTCAAAACTGTAATGTTCACCGTTTCACGCTTTTCAATGCTGTCTAGAACAAGTGAAACAATTTCTCTGCGGTAAAGAGTTTTAAAATTATGAATAATGCCTTGGTCTAATGGTTGTAATTTTGATGTCGTGTTGGGAGGAAAGAAAGTCAATTTGATGTGGTCTAATGGTGGTGGATTATTATGTACAGTGCAGTTGTCCAAAAACAATAATATTTTGCGTTTTTCCTTTTTCATGTCACTGTTAACCGAGGTCAGCCATTCATTGAACAACTCTGTCGTCATCCATGATTTTTTGTTCGAACGATAAGTTGTTGGGAGAGATTTTATTCCTTTGAAGCAGCGTGGTTTCGCTGATTTTCCGACGATAAGTGTTTTCAATTTTTCAGATCCGTCCATATTACAGGCTAGAAGTACAGTTATTCTATCCTTGCTTAGTTTACCACCATGACACTTTTCGTCTTTGAAGGTCAGAGTGCGATCAGGAAGACATTTATAAAAAAGGCCCGTCTCGTCTACGTTGAATATGTTCCTTGGTTCATATCCGTTCAAAAATTGATTTAGTTTATCAATAGCAAGGCACACACGAAAGGGAAATCTGTCAGATCTGATCGGCAGTCCAGATCTGTAACAGATCTGGACTGCGGATCGGATGGCTCTCGTCGATCTGGTCTGTCGAGGATCAATGAGATATATGATCCGCGACGGACCAGATCGGCGGGAGCGATCCGATCCGCAGTCCAGATCTGTTACACATCTGGACTGCCGATCAGATCTGACAGATTTCCCTTTCGTGTGTGCCTTGCTAATCCATTCGGAACAAAGGGAGCTATCCACACTAGCGCTTTCTCCGCAGATTTTTTTAAACGTGATGGCGTGCCGGTTTTTGAAATTTGAGAGCCAGCCCTCACTTGCTGCAAATTCTTCAATTCCGAGAGCCTGAGCGAAAGATTTGGCTTTTTCCTTTAAAATGAAACCGCCAATGGGAACATTGTTTTCCCTACACTGACGAAACCACTGAAGTAACGACTCCTCCAGACGAGGAAATTCTGCTTGGCGAAGCCTTTTTCTTCCTACACTTGAGACACTTCCGGTGAGTCGTTCCTTTTTCTTTAAAATCATGGACAACGTAGATGGTAAAATATCGAACTGTTTCGCAACATCTTTTTTCAATGTTCCATTTTCGACTGCTTCGATAACACGTCTTTTCTCATCAATTGAAAGGCACTTATTCTTTCGTCCACTCATTTTTGTTCCGAAGATTCGAAAAACCGGTTTTAGTTCAACGCAATTCTAAGGAAGACTGCGCAAACTCGATTAGGACAAGTCAGTGCAAGATGAAACGGATCACGGAAGGGGGGGGGGACTTCAAATTATAGAGTGTTTGGGTGTTCGGACTTCAAAATATAGAGTGTTAATGAGCAAGATGCCAGAGCTACAACTTCAAATTATCGAGGGGGCCAGAACACGTTGATTTTTTTCAATTTATCAAGTGTTATTCAAGGGACCTGGAAAGAACTTCAAATTATCGAGAGATTCAATTTATCGAATGTCAAATTATCGAGAGTCGACTGTATTTCTGAATCCGTCTAGCGCCCAGATAGATCAAGAGCCAGTGACCAATTTTCATATGTCATATCATTACTCACCAAAATTTACTTGTTTAATATTCAACATCTGCTCGAAAATAAAAACCACTTCTGCCAGCCCATAATGGCCGGAGTAGACTACCATAAGCTCTCAAAGAGGCCAGAAAATTAGGTTCAACTATGTCATAGTATCATACACAAAACTTTCAGGAATTGTTATTGATAATATATTGAATCTATAAAAAATAATGACAGAACTTTTTCGTCCCTCCTAAGTGTTGGCAGAACTCTTTGAAAATTCATTAAGAACAGCTGTACATACTTATTACTTATGTCATTTCAGTACGCTTGAAATTTACAGGAAATAAAGAAAATGTGTCTAGAAAGCGAATTATAATCATGACAGAAATTTTTTACATCACGAACCATCTGCCAGAACGAGAAATGTTGCCGCGCAAATGCGAGCGAAATGAGCTTATTCATATTTGCAAGTCAGACCTAGAGCGCATATTGGGCATTCACGAGACTCATCAAAAGTTGATAGGAAGCTAAAATTCTTTTATCAAATTATAGAATTTGTTTTCAGTTTCATTTACCTGATCCGATGATAAGGGTATTCGCTATATGTACTCGTAATACTCACTGTGAAAGTCTTAAACTCTCTTTTACTACTAAACTTTTGGAGTTTTAAATGCCCTCATGGTTTATTTTTTACCCCTTAATGTGACTGAGATCTTACACTTCTTTGAATGTTTCGTAAGTCACACAGGTATACTCAAGACCTCCTCAACAATCCATTCGAAAAATTCTTGAGGAAACAAATTTTGAGGATGCGTAGGAAGGGCATATTTTTTTCGAATAGTTTATTACTCAATAAATTGTTGTGATGTTAAAAATAAACACCTTTAATTGACAATAATACATGCCCAATATGCGCTCTAGGTCTGACTTGCAAATATGAATAAGCTCATTTCGCTCGCATTTGCGCGGCAACATTTCTCGTCCTGGCAGATGGTTCGTGATGTAAAAAATTTCTGTCGTGATTATAATTCGCTTTCTAGACACATTTTCTCTATTTCCTGTAAATCTCAAGCGTACTGAAATAACATACCTAAGTACAGCTGTTCTTAATGAATTTTCAAAGAGTTCTGCCAACACTTAGGAGGGACAAAAAAGTTCTGTCATTATTTTTTATAGATTCAATATATTATCAATAACAATTCCTGAAAGTTTTGGGTGTGATACTATGACATAGTTGAACCTAATTTTCTGGCCTCTTTGAGCGCTTATGGTAGTCTACTCCGGCCATTATGGGCTGGCAGAAATGGTTTTTATTTTCGAGCAGATATTGAATATTAAACAAAAAAATGGTGAGTTATGAAATGACATATGAAAATTGATCACTGGCTCTTCCTCTAAGAGTACTTTCCATAGGACAATGCTAATTGAAACTTCAAAATAAGCAGTCTTCCATTTTTAGCCCCCTTTCCTCATACCTATTAGGTAAGGATTAGAACATTGAAAATTCTTTGCAGGATTGCGATATGAAGAGATTGTAATTGGCTAAGAATTATCATGAAAAATTGAGAGTTATATTGAATGTGATTAAAGATTACCTTTAATTTTATCCCAGTAGGGCAAGCACATGAGTATCCTAATGGCCTCAGCAGACACAAATGGGAACATCCTCCATTATCTGTGTCACATGGCGTAGACATATTTTTCCTGTTTCGATGAAAAATTTTCACTTGCATTATATTCGTCAATTTTTTCTCTAATAGAGTCCTGTTCGAACCATCAAGTTTATTTGCCATTTCTAGAGTGGAATTAACCCAGTCTGTCCAGTAAATGCTTTTGCCGAATACATCTAACCCATACGGATGTGGAATTGAAGACCCTTCTGTAATAATTGAGTGAGCCAACGATGAATTTCTGCATTATATTTTATAAATAAATAAAAAATAAATGAAATTTCGATGAACAGCTATTTATGTTGATGTTCTTAGGGTGGGCGTTCAATGTAGTGTGCATTTGAAAATTGTTTCACTTTGATAACTGAAATTTTGTGGGTGAACTCAGGAAGGATTGAAGATCTAAATGAAATAATTTAAATCGATTTCATTTCGAAAGTCCTTTTTTTCTCTCAAAAATAGAAGATAATGAGCCAACTCAGGCTTCTGTTTTATTTCAAACGAAAGACCCATGAAAATAGTTCAACTTCCGATTGAAAGTGAATTTTTATTGGAACGAAGATTATAACAGCAACAAAAAAGTTTTGGACATGCAGAAGTTATAGACTGAAAAAGAGAACTTTTGGGAATCATGACTCAATATCTTTATGTTTCTTAACTATTTTTTGGAATTTAATCCTGAATAGTTCTTTTGTAAATTACAGTACAAAATTAACTCTCAGCTGCCACAGTTTCAACGGAAAAATCAAATGCTGAAAAAAATACTACCTACCCTACTTTCAAAAGTGAATTTAGAAAATGTGACTGCATCTCAAAATGTTATGACACTTGTTAGATTACTTCTTGAATATGGCAAAAATATTTTTTATGAAATACGTTGATTTGAAGCTAGTTAAAGTTTGTTGAAAAGTTGCATTATGTCAAACGATGTTGAAAGAGGCACAAAAATGATTCAAGATTCAAGGGCTTTGATGACCTCGACCGTAACCGAGGTGAGTCCATAAAAATTCGACTGAAATCATGAAGACACAATATTTTTTGGTCTATATAAATCAAATTTTCTGCGGCCCAGAACAGACGAACCAAATTGTCAAATATCTCCGTGTTCCCTCAAAGAACTTACTCAAAATCGTTTTTCTCTTTGATCCATCCAAATTCGACATCGAAATATACTTGGATGTACCATCGGCCCAATAAAGCTTCTTCGCTTCATAATCTATGGACAGTCCAGATGGTGTTATTAAATCCTGATTGACTATCACAGTACGTACTAAACCATCCATCGAAGTCTTTTCTATTCTAGGTTTTTCTCCCCATGTAGTCCAATACATAAAACCATCTGAAAATCATTTTAAAATGCAACTGTTTCATATACTACAATTGTTGTTCAGTTCTGATGTACAAGAAGAAACTTCAATAATTTTTGAGGAAAACATAAATTAATACCATCGATATCTTGGGGTCTTACCATGTGGGTTCACTACGATGTCCCTAGGAGTATCTATATCTTCCCAAATAAGTAAGGATCTATTTTTACCATCGATATCAGCCACTTCTAACCTATTAGCTCTGTTATCTACCCAATAAATTTTTTTCGTTAACCAATCGTAACCAATTCCTATGGGAGATTCTGTAATCAAAGTAGAATTCAAAAGATTGTTTCAAGAGAATTTCGATTAGTAGGTACCCAAATTTGTGTCTACTATAGCTTGCTGATTGCTGCCGTTCCAGAATGCTTTATAAATTGCTTTTTTCTCAACATCAGACCAAAAGATTATATTCAATGTAGAATCCCATGCAATTCCAGAGACTGCCTTCAATCCTTCCACTGGAAGTACCTACGAAATTGAATGATTAACAAACCCCGAAGCTAGATTAGATTAGAGGGGGGGCGATAAGGCTACGGAAACCTTGCAACTTTTTGGCAAAGAGATCTATATTGTGCAACCCAGTGTGTTTACCATTGCTGCAGCAAAATCTCGATGAACCCTCAAACCTTTCTGGGTCCATTTCTGGTTTCTCTTTCAAGAAACACAAACCAACTTTTTCCGATGAGCAGCTTTATAAGTGCAAGGCTGTTAAGGTGTTCAGATGTGTCAGTGGCATCTTGACAGAAGCGACAGTTCTGATTTACTGAGGGATATCACTTTTTTGGTCCAGTTCGCCGAGTAGGAGAGGAATGACTTAGCCTATCCCAAACTTTCGATCATTCGCCAGGATCTTATCGTCCCCTTTTGTTTCCTCAACTGTCATCGCTTGATGACTGGCTGAGAAACCGCAGAATGGCAAGCCAGGCTATCTGCAGTTTTTTGGTCTGTTAGTAATTTGGCTCTCGGCCACCAAATGAAATCTGCGTAGCTAAAGATGGGTTTATGAATCCTGTTCAGGCATAAGTCCCCAAGCATTTCGACCATTCTTTGGTATGCGAAGAGAGCTCTTTGGTCTCTTAATAGCACATTATTGAGATGCAAGCTCCAAGAATGCTTTTGGTCAAAATTTCTTTTTAGGATTCCTTCTTGGAGACACAACTTTTGTGTTTCCCGAAGTTGAATATTCTACAGGGTCTTTCACGAGGAACTTCACCCATATTTATACGGGAAACTACTGAACGTATTTTCATGAAATTCAGCACTTATAAGTATTTCACGATGCTGATGAAATCTAAACTATTTTCAAGGCATGAGCACCTCCGGTTTATCCGGAAATGACGTCAACTTCCGTTTTTCAAATTAGAACACCATTTTTTTATTGCAGAAATAGATTCCTTAGAAAATTTCAAGTTATTTTGATGTAACATTTTTCAGTTTTGGTTGGAAAATTCTCTCTGAGCGGGAAAATTCGAAAAAAAAATAGAAAATAGAGCTCCGCTGAAACAAGAATAACTTCGAGGTTTTTGAAAGGAAAATTTTCATTTTTGGGATTTTTCAAGATGTAAGATTGATGTATCCACTTTAAAAATCGAAATCGCGATTCATGATACAGGGGGTGAAAAAATCGCTTTCAAAGTTAGGGATGACAAAATCGTGAAAAATCAATTTTTTCAAATCAGAACCCCATTTTTTTATGGCAGATATTGAATCTACGTTAAAAAATAATGTGAGTGTATGCATCACACCCTTGCCCTAAAGTGGATATTTTCTGAGTTATTCACAAAAAACTGTTTTTCGTCTTGAATTTTTAGCTATTTCTTTTCCCTTCACGCCAAAAAGATGAAATTTTCAGGAACTGTTACTTAAACCATGTTTTAGATTTTACTACCCTAATATGCAAGAGAAAAAAGTTACAGGTTGTTCCTAAATAGATGGCGAATTTGGATTCGAATTTGTATCGGAAACCTCTTCATTTCAACTAATCGGCCATCGGTTTTCTCTCCAGTGATAAATAAATAATTCCTTATGAACCATATGCAAAAACTTACCATGTTTTACATTTTTTTTTTAATGATAGATATCATTTATTACACATGCCAAATTCCTCTTTATTCAGTAGCATTTTGTGTTTACTATTAATTTGGTGATAATTCGTATTAAGTTATAAAATCGATCACTATGCCTAATTTTATCAATGAAGATTATTTAAATCTCATTCTACTTCATGGAGAATGTAATAAAGTTGTAGATAGAACGATTCGACTGTTCATTGAGAGGTTTCCTGACCGACCCAGCCCAACGAGAGATACCATTAACAGAACCATGACAAACTTGAGAAATGTCGGATCTTTCGTTAAAAAAACTATACACAGAGAAAAGAGTGTAGTAGAAGACGAAATTACAGTTCTTGCATATTTTCGTGTGAATCCTCAAAATTCTCTCAAACATGCCGAAATTGATCTGGGATTATCTCAATCGAGTGTTTGGATAATATTAAAAAAACATAAAATGCTCCCATATAAATTCAATAGGGTAGAGCATTTGAAGGAAACTGATTTCGTCAGGAGAACAGAGTTTTGCGAAGCTATGATGATTCGATTTCAAGAGAATGAAAACTTTTTGGACTGTATAATTTGGACAGATGAATCTAAATTCACAGAGAATGGTTCTTTCAATAGGCATAACAGTCATTATTGGGATGAAGAGAACAACCACCACTTCAGACAATGGAACTTTGAAGAGACCTGGAGTTTCAATGTTTTTTGCGCCATCAAAAATAATGCAATTCTCGATGTTCACATTTATGATGGGACTTTAACTGGTAAGATAGAACACTACACATGTTTGCATTATTTAAAGAATGTTCTCCCTTAGGAGATAGATATTCTGACATATTGACTCAAATAATTGAGCCGCTAGTACAGAACCATAATGACTTATGGTATCAACAAGATGGCGCGCCTCCACACAATTCACTCAATGTGTCAAATATCCTCTACAGGCTATTTGAAGATCGATGGTTGGCGAACAATGGTCCACATCTTTGGCCACCACGTTCTCCCGATTTAACTCCTTTAGACTATTATGTTTGGGGTAGGATAAAAAATATTGTCTACTCAACTCCCCTGACTGATAAAGAGGACTGCATAGAACGAGTCAGAAATGCGTTCAGGTTTGTTTAGATTTTTAGATTCATAGTTTTGAAACTCAATTTGGTTTTTAAACACTTTTGCAGATCTCTTCCTCCCGATGAAATAAGAAGAGCAACGCACGAAGCATTCCTGAGACGTATAAATAAATGTCTAGAAATTAACGGTCAAAACTTTGAGCATCTTCTCTAGTTATGACTGCGAGAGTTTGCCATGGTTCTCCTAATAGTAACTTGAAGTCGGTTTCAAGAAGGGGTGAAAAATCTACAGCATGGTTCAAATAACAGTTCCTGAAAATTTCATCTTTTTGGCGTGAAGGGAAAAGAAATAGCTGAAAATTCAAGACGAAAAACAGTTTTTTGTGAATAACTCAGAAAATATCCATTTTAGGGCAAGGGTGTGATGCATACACTCACATTATTTTTTAACGTAGATTCAATATCTGCCATAAAAAAATGGGGTTCTAATTTGAAAAAATTGATTTTTCACGATTTTGTCATCCCTAACTTTGAAAGCGATTTTTTCACCCCCTGTATCATGAATCGCGATTTCGATTTTTAAAGCGGATACATCAATCTGACAGCTTGAAAAATCCCAAAAATGAAAATTTTCCATCCAAAAACCTCGAAGTTATTCTTGTTTCAGCGGAGCTCTATTTTCGATTTTTTTTTCGAATTTTCCCGCTCAGAGAGAATTTTCCAACCAAAACTGAAAAATGTTACATCAATATAACTTGAAATTTTCTAAGGAATCTATTTCTGCAATAAAAAAATGGTGTTCTAATTTGAAAAACGGAAGTTGACGTCATTTCCGGAAAAACCGGAGGTGCTCATGCCTTGAAAATATTTTAGATTTCATCAGCATCGTGAAATACTTATAAGTGCTGAATTTCATGAAAATACGTTCAGTAGTTTCCCGTATAAATATGGGTGAGGTTCCTCGTGAAAGACCCTGTATAGGTAACCCAATATGCATTTCTGTATGAATTGATCGTAAAGGTAATAATAAGATGAGAAAAAAGATAGAGGACGAGATTATTTCTAAACGGAGCAAACAGAGGATTATTCAAATTAGGGATTGATCAAGAAATTCTCTCATTGTTGCAAGAAGTACCTAAATATTTTCTTCTCCTTCTGCTCCGATTTTTTGAAATAATTTTACTCACGATATCATGCTGATGCAAAGCATCTTCATCCAAATGCTTGATGACCAGATTCTTCTTCCTAGCGAAAAATATGAATTTCTCAGGTTCCACACACGACCTCCCATCCACAGCCAACTTTTGACCAAATCGGCATACACAACTGTAGGACTTTCTATTCGGTAGACACATATGGGAGCAACCATTGTTCATATCGCAGTGGCTTTTGTATTTCGGCTGTCTTTGAGGATGGAAACTGTGGATATCCATAGGGAAATTCAATTTGGAATGGATAGTCCTCAGTCCTACTCCTGAAGATTTGCTTGCTGATGAAATAGACTTGGTATGCCAATCGGTCCAATAAATGATATCTTCGAAAATGGTGATAGCAAAAGGATGGGGTAGACCTTGACTCACTACTTTTTTCCTATTGGTACCATCCAGAAATGATGATTCTATCACGTTGTGTTTAGCGTCAGCCCAGTAGATACGATCTGTCGTGTAGTCCAAAGCCAGACCATTCGGCCAAAATATCGACTCTGTTATGATCTTTTTCCGGTTTCTACCATCCATTTCAGCCCTTTCGATTTTTGGATTAGGTCCCCAGTCAGCCCAGAAAACGAGGGCTTCTCCTGGATGAACTACTATGGCTCTCGGCTTGTCCATGTCGTCAGCAGCTAAAATGGCTCTGTTTCTGCCATCTAAACTAGCTACTTCGACTCTCTGCGTGCCTGCATCTGTCCAAAATAGAAGATCGTGTACCCAGTCGACTGCCAGTCCTCCTGGGGTTTCTAAGCCGATTTTGATAACATCTGGAAACAGGAAAGCGTTTTAAATCTTTTGGTTGTAGAATAGATAATTATGGTTGCATTCGAATACACAAACTATTCGATTTCGATTTTCTAATCGAAAGGAATAAGCGATACAGGATGTTTTTGAAGAAGAGTCTTTTTTGAACAGAAGGTAGAAATTATCAAAATGAACCATTTCACCAAAATAAAAGTTTCGAAATGAAGAAATTGAAAAAATCATCATTTATAGGTACTAACTGACAAAGAAACTGCCACACCCAGAATGATCTGTTTAAATTTAAATTTTTTTTTGGTAAACAGATAGTATGGCGAGAAGATAAATGATTAAAATTTGGAGGAAAAAACGAAGGTTTTACAATTTTCATTTCAATTTGTTTAAAATGTGTTTGACCAGATGGTCTATAAACTCCCCAGCACGTCTTGGAATTGATGCAATAAGCTGATCTTGAGGGATACTATCCCTCTAGGCATTTTAACAACAACTGAACATCGACAGTTCAAAAAATTTGCAAAAATCGACTACAATATTTATTTAACAAAAAATGCTCGAATGAAAAACCTTCACGATTTTTTTCTCCAAATTCAATCATTTACTCCTTGCTATATATATACAGGGTGGCCATTTGAAAACGAAACAGACGAGAATACAGACGAAATAAATTTTTTCGATAGAAATGCTCGGACAGGTCGATTTCTGTTTCGAGGGGGACAACTTAAGATGTAGGTTACGGACGCATAGCGCTTCAACCCTTGCTGCTACAACCCCCACCCCCAATTTTTGAATAGGGTAGATGGGGTGAGTGATACCTCAATTCAAAGGTATTTTTATACTGATTTCAGCACAGTAATTGTTTTTTCATTTTATGCATTAGTTCTCGAAATATTCTTAACTAAGTATTTGAAAATGAAGTGGTGTTGCCATGGCACTTGTAGTGTTTTTTTGTGAAAAATTGACATCTTGATTAAAGATTTCTATGTCAGTGGATTGGAGGCAGGAAGCCACAGTCATGGTTGTTTTGAAGCTCAAAATGTCGATTTTTCACAAAAAAACACTACAAGTGCCATGAAAACACCACTTCATTTTCAAATACTTAGTTAAGAATATTTCGAGAACTAATGCATAAAATGAAAAAACAATTACTGTGCTGAAATCAGTATGAAAATACCTTTCAAATGAGGTATCACTCACCCCATCTTCCCTATTCAAAAATTGGGGGTGGGGGTTGTAGCAGCAAGGGTTGAAGCGCTATGCGTCCGTAACCTACATCTTAAGTTGTCCCCCTCGAAACAGAAATCGACCTGTCCGAGCATTTCTATCGAAAAAATTTATTTCGTCTGTAATCTCGTCTGTTTCGTTTTCAAATGGCCACCCTGTATATCTATGTTTTACCAAAAAAAAAAATAAAATTTAAACAGCTCCTTCTGGGTATTGCAGTTCCTTTGTCAGTAATTATTAATTGATCAATCTACGCACAAAGCAGAAAAAGTTCGAGGAATGCCATGACATTGATGACATCGCTGTGCATTTTGCAGTTGAGAATCAGGCGTTGAGCTTGAAGTCTAATAACTTCGCCTCTTGAGAGGTTTTGAGGTTTATATAGGCGTTTGGATAACGTGGTTCATTCTGATGGGTTCTACCTCCTGTTACAAATGTTTGGTTTCAAAAATCGACATCAGAGAGAAGTATCACCATTAATGAAAATAATTACCTTCAGCGAATGAACCGTTGATGTATGCCTTCCTGATGACATCTATAGACATTTCTGACCAAAAAATCATTTGTTTGTCATAGTGATAATTCAAAAATATGGCATTATGTAGTCCTTTGAGGATAGCTGTGTACTTGGCACTACTAAGGGAAGCCTGTCTAATATCCTTTCTATTGGCAAAGAGTAAAGTGGGTGTAGCCCCCTGTGCCTTGCAAGAGCGCAAATCTGGTCTTAACACATAACCAGTTAAGCATCCACATTTAAAACTACCCATTGTGTTTGTGCAAGTTTGGGAGCAGACAGGATCTGTTGCATATTGGCACTCGTCAATGTCGATGCACCTTGAAGAAAGATAGTTTCAATAGAAAGGACTCATATTATTTCGATTCAGTACATACATATGGATTTAATTTAATTGAAAACAATAGGCAATAAGTTTGAGATGAAAAAATATAGAAACAGCTGTAAAACTGGTTATATCACTTCAGCAGAGCCCAATGAGAACATTTGTCTTTCAAATTCAAGACTCTATGGTTCAAATATATGTACAAGCATTGAGTTTAAATATACATGTATATTGAAACTCAATGGTACAAGTCATATTCACATTCGCATTCGGTATTCACTTTCGGGAGTGGATCGGACACAGAACATCCAATAATTCGGATCTCTCTCTCTCTCTCTCTCTCTGGCTGAAAGAGAGGAGAGATGGAGACCCGTATTTATTAGATGTTCTGTGTCCATTTTCTCTCGTTCCACACCGGATTGGTAATAACGAACGCAGTGTATGGAATATCAACTATCGTTCGTAGACTATTAAGAGATCGAAAAAAAATCAAAATTATTATTTTTCTACATACTTCTGGCCATCTTTTGCGAGGTTGAAACCTCTGTGGCATGCACAAGCTGATCTGCCATTATGATTTGTCACACACAGCTGTTGACATTTCGTTCCTTTGTCGCATTCCTTCAGCTTTGGACAATTCAATTCGTCTTCAGCATTTGGACAGTCTTCGTGGCCATCACAAACGTGTTTTTTGTTGATACAGTACAACGTAGCATTGTCGACTGGATAAGATATGGCGCATGGGAATTTGGAATCGTCACAAACGATTTGGCAGTCTTTTTCATCTTCATTTTCGCTGCAGTCTTGGAAACCATCACAAACCCAGGTGTTCTGTGGACAGAAAGATTTTCAATATTGATTTTATTTATTGAAATAAAACCTCTTGAAAAGAGAACACTGGAAAAATGCACTAAAGACATGGAACATATCTTCGTGAAGTGCAACGAAATATATTCTTCTGGAAAATATTTCAACCATATGTTCAAGGTATTCTCAACGGTAAGACCACATTTTCAACAAGATAAACCTGTTAATTATACACGAGCTCTCTTGGAGAAAAGAATGGCCTGCTCCTGCTGTACCAATTCTTATCACCACGAGAATCAACGAAAAAGATGAATGTTTCAAATAGAAACAATACCACAAACTGAATACTGAAGGTTGGTCTGACTTGAAACGATGTATGTGCTGGTTTTTTTGGTCGAAATTCACTTTTTAGGTACGAAACTAACGGATTGCGGCGTGGGGAAAAATATGAGGTGATCTATATGATAGGGTGGCGAACTGAAGGCAGTTGTAAGACGACTGTTGCTAGGCATATGCCCGAAAATAATTTTTGAAATATAAATGTCATAAAATTTAGTAATAACGGGATAGATTCGAGAGGCTAGCCTCAAACTCAACGTAGTATGTAGCTTTTAGACGTGCGTCTTCCCGCCTCCCGTCGATTTCCTATGATGAAGAAAAACGCGCTAGAGAAGGAAATGCGAGGCCTGCCTCTGCCGTTTACTGGGAGGTGAGTAAGTGAGGCGTATAGACCGAAATCGTGAAATATGGAAATGTAAACCCATGGTCTTATTTTATTGATCTTCAATGAAGTGAAATTACGATATGAATACGCATGGATGCATATAATACAAAAAATATTGAAAGAAAAATGATGATATGGGATCATCTGCTGAGAAGGCAGTGGTGCAATTTGGAAGAAAGTTTCCTTTATTGTTCACTCAATCACCGAGGGGGGGTCTTTTCTGAAGGTATAGATGTCGCTCATTAATTTCTCATCGAAATAGTGCGGCGCCAGATGTCCATATCTTGACGAAAAGATTTTCCATCCAGCGTCGACTTTGAGATATTCCACCCTGATGAGTCCTAATAGGACGAAACTGCAGTCGGTGCGATTCTCAGTTGACGTTGGACCATTCGGTCTGGTAGGGTGAACAGTATCGGAGACCTAGTTCGTATTCACATTTCATTTGTCATTATTTATAATGGCAAATGATTTGTGTCTTATTTCTTTGAACAAAAAATATTAATAAAATATGAGATTCATACGTGGTATTGGTGATGCATAGTCCTCATAGGACAATCCGCTACTGTATAGTACCTAGTCTAGTTGACTACTCGATTATCAATCGCGTATGTCTGTTTTCATTTTGTGCTGGTTGACATTTCGAGAAACTTCTGCCAGATCTGTGCAGAAATGATACTCACCAGAATACATGCACCACTTCGACATGAAAATTCGTCAAATGAACAATTTTTCTTGATTGAGTAGTCACAATTGGCCTCGTCTTCGTTATTATCGCAGTCTCGCTGTTTGTCACAGCGATACCTTTCTGGAATACATCTTCCATCGGAGCATCTGCAAATTATGATCAATTTTGTCAGTCTCAGTGGACATATCATCATATATCATTTGCACTTCAAATTTCAGCGAACTTCGTAAAATATTGCTAATAATTTTGAAAATTCGAATTCAATTTTTAGAGAAAAATTACCTGAATTCGCCAACTTCGCATGTTTGACGCATGGTGTCACAGTTATATTCATCGCTCCAATCACCACAATCGTTGTCGCCATCACATTTGAATTTAGTTTTTATGCACTTATTTGTTGAACATCGAAATTCATCCTTCAGGCAATGTGGAGCATTCAGATCTGAAAAATGAATGTATGCTTATTTTCTTCTGAAATCTTATCTTTACATTATTATTACCAAATAGAAAATGATTTTCTCGATAGCGTCACAGTAGTGAATGACCAAAAGTTAAATTTCGTAGCGGATGTCCAATTTTCTATGAATAAAGCGTTCAGGATGTTAAGGTTTATAAAGATGACGCCTCAAAAGCCTAGCTCACGACATATAAAAACACGTTTTCTTGTATCACTGTATTAGCTCCGTATACGGTTTATCTCGCTGAGGAACCATGAGATCGTCGACCTATTTATCAACCACACAAGAAGCGCCAACAACGTTGCTATCTTGAGATTTCACCTTTAGACTTAGAGGGTAGAGTCAAAGATTTCACCCAACGAATATTATACTGATTTAACCCAACATGGATGGCAGTAACCTATAATAACAACCGCTAACATGCCCACGGATTAGCAATCACATCACCAACTGGGCAGATTGCCCACCATGTTGCCCGTCTGTGTGCCCCTCTACAGACATTGCCTGCTGCGCATTAGGTTTTGTAGAATGCCTAGGCAAAGCATGAAATCAATTATATTTCATACATTACCTGAACGTTTCAGGTATTCTTAACACTGCCTAGGCATTAAATAGGATGACGGATAAAACACATTGCCTGTAACATATTATAGGTAGGTACGAGCATTTATGTAATCGCATGAATATTTGTATTTCTCTCATCATTCTGCCCCTCGGCCACAGCTCGAGCTAATATTTATTTGATGTATAAGTGAACAAATATCTCGCTTCCTTACTCTTGTTCACTAATTTCCGCAGAATGGGACTGGTGGTCGAATATACAGCCTGCTTTGCATATTCCGCCATCTTCTGGGATAATTCGATCCTTTTGAAATTTTTCGGAAATGTTTTGGAGATGACTTCCTCAGTTGAAACCATCATAATATGCTTTCGATAGTTTCCACACATGTATTTTTTATTTGTACTGGTTGGTTTCCGTTCATTCAATTCTAGTTTTCTAATTTCACTTGGTGCTTTCGAAGGCTATAGTGCACCATAAGAAAATACGCAAGAAGATGAAAAGCTCAATATTCTTGTTGAGGTCAGCATCCACACTTCGTCAATTGTCTTGCACCCCACCCCCCTCAGTTTCTCAAGAAATAAACAATCTATGTTCTGGAAAAGAGATGAATATTTTCCTCTACATATTTCAACTGCAATATACACTGCGCAAAAAAATTAACGCACATTATGGAAATCTCAAATTTATTCTACAACTGAAGGTGTTCTCAATGATAATTATTTTTAACAGAATTATGCATGCATATGTTATCCACTTTCAACGTTTTTCTTCAATACAGATGTTTTCTCCCAGCAGGAATAAAAAAAGATGATATTATCAGATTTTGAATGTATTGGCTCCATTCTTAAATCAGTTGTTCTCGATCAATTCTAGTGATCAATAGTTTTTCTTCCGTTTGATTTTCTACACTCGATCGCTATGCAAGGCGAAACACGAAATTTGGCCCAAGAGGAATGTGCCCAAGCGGTAGTTTTGCGAGAAGAAGGGTGGACATACACAAGAATTGCAGAAAGGTTTGGAGTTTCCCATACAAGTGGGTCCAGAATGTTGAGGCGAATCAGGGAGACAGGTATGAATGTCCGAAGACCAGGACAGGGTAGACCACGGGTAACAACTGCCATTCAAGAACGTTACTTGAGAGTTTCTTCGTTGAGACAACGGTTTGCAACCGCTCGCCTCCTTCAAAATCAGCTTGAGCAAACTCATGAGGGGCAAATTAGCACTCAGACAATTAGAAATCGCCTCAGAGAATATGATTTAAGGCCTCGTGTCGCGGCAAGAGGCCCAGCTCTTACCCCAGCCCATCGAAGGGCGCGTTTGGATTTTGCGAGAGAGCATATCCATTGGGAGGAAGCCGATTGGGAAAGAGTTCTCTTCACAGATCAGTCTAGATTCTGCCTCTACCATTGTGATCGACGTTCCCTTGTATACAGACGTCCACATGAAAGATATGCTCAGTGCGATTACCTGAATACTACTGGTTTCGGGGGAGGATCGATTATGGTATGGGGTGGAATATCTTTGACTGCTCGCACAGACCTAGTGGTCGTTGATAATGGAGCTATGAATGCTGATAAGTATATAAGGAACATTCTTTTTATGGTCGATAATGCCAGACCCCATCGTGCGCGCATCATTCAGGAGTACCTTGAAGAGGTTGAAGTCTCTCAAATGGAATGGCCAGCAAGAAGTCCAGATCTCAATCCGATTGAGCAGGTTTGGGACAACCTCAGTAGAAGGCTGAGAAGTTCAGAAAATCATCCAGCTACTCTTAATGACTTAGGAATCCAACTCGGAGAAATCTGGGAAGGATTAGATCAGAACATCTTAAGATCACTCATTTTGAGTATGAACCGTCGTTGCCGAGCTGTAATTAACGCAAGGGGTGGAAATACCAAGTATTAAATCACTTATCAGCATTTCAGTACTTTGAAAATTGTTCATTTCTCTTCTTTCACATAAGATTCGGTGAAATCCTGAATTTTTCTTCCATTTAATGTGTATTGTTTCGTTCAAAACCTTCCCGAGAGAACATAAAAAATAAGTTATAAAGTCAATGTAGAGTTAACTTTCATTAAAATTGAGATTTTCAGAATGTGCGTTAATTTTTTTTGCGCAGTGTATATTATTTCATAAGGAGAAGTGAGCCATGAAAAGTCACTTCTCCTCCGAATGGAATATGTCTGAGCCCTTGAAAGAGTGCTATGAAACTTTGAAAAACTTACTGCATGGCCTTTCATCGCTACCATCAGCACAATCCCGTTGACTATCGCACTTCCAGTTAAGGGATATGCATGTTCCATCACCACAGTCGAACTCTTCGGGTTTGCACCTGTAAAAACAAGCTCATGAATAATAATATTCGCACTTATGTGTTTCGATAGCTTACCCTGTTTGGGTACAGTTCAATTCGTCTGAAAAATCTTTACAATCGACGTCATCATCGCAGACCCACGTCTTGGGGATGCAAAGACCATTGGAACATTCGAATTCTTCCGCCGAGCAATTTTTCGTCCCTTCTGAAAAATTAATGTGAGTTAGGTAAATACGAGGATGTATTGATATCTAGTTAGCCTAGACCACTTCCATACATAAACGAAATATTGCGATACCATGTCAACGAACAATAACTTATTAGAAGTGTCAGTGTAGAGTTCGACGTCAAAAAAGTAAACCAGAGTTACGCAATAAATTAGAAAAAAGATATCCACCGAAATTGTAAAAATCGAAAAATTTTAGTATCGAGCCATCATGAAGTACCTGTATTTGAAAGGGGTAAGAAATAAGCAGATTTACGAAGATATGCTTAATACCCTTGGTGATCAATGTCCTTTGTATGCGACCGTGAAAAATTGGACTGCAAGCTTCAAAAGAGGTAAATTTTTCATTGAAGATGATGACAGATCGGAAAGGCCAGTTTCTGTGTCAGTCCCCGAAAATATCGATGCAGTTCATGACATGATTTTATCAGACAATCGAATTGGGCTATAACGGATATCTGAAGCACTGAAGATTTCATACGAACGCGTTCATCATATATGTAGTTCACGTCAATTTGGACATGAGAAAAATTTCTGCGAAATGGATCCCCAAATGTTTGAATGTTGACCAAAAGTATGCAAGGGTAAATGTAGATGTAGATGTAGACTTCTTAAACCGAATTGTTACTATGGATGAGACTTGCACTTGGGTACATTTCTACGATCCAGAAACAAAGCAACAATCGATGGAATGGCGACACTCTGGTTCTCCAAGACCTAAGAAGTTTCGTGTCCAAAAATCGGCTGGAAAAGTTCTTACTTCAGTTTTTTGGGATTGCCATAGAGTAATCATGATTGATTTTTTGGATAAGGGTAGAACAAAAACTGGAGATTACTATTCGACATTACTGACTACTCTGCGGAAAAAAATTAAAGAGAAAAGATGCGGAAAGCTATCCAAAGGTATTTTTTCCATCCAAAAAATTCGTGATTTATGGTTAGAATTACTAGAACACCCCCCTTATTCACCAGATTTGGCTCCGTCCGACTATCATCTCTTTCCTCAACTGAAAAAAAGTTTAAAAGGTCGAAAATTTTCTTGCAACTAGGAGGTAATAAAAGCTGTGGCGGACTGGTTTGCAGAGCAAGAAGAAACATTTTTTTTGAAAGTTCTAGAGACGTTGCAGGTTCGCTGTAATGAATATATTCAATTAAGAGGAGAATATGTTGAGTAATAACATATTTTGACATTGAAATTTTGTTTGGTTCTATAGCAGGCTAAGAATTTTTCAATATCCTCGTATTTATATGAGAGAGAAGATGAAAATAATACAGTTTATGACCAATTTTATCAGATACATCGCATTTTGTTGATGAAAATATCAACATATGCCATGTCTGAAAAGGCCATAACATCGTTTAGGAGTTTTAGGTTTTTTTCGGATAACCACCGCATTCGCCAATTTGTTGACACTTTACGTCCTTATCGCAATTGTTTCCGAACATACACGCGTGCTGAATATATGATCTGAGTAATTAATGATGAAATCCTCATAGAGATTTCGATTGCGTCATCTCGAATCTCCATAATCCATTTCAAATTCCTTCTATTTTGATGCCTGCGGAAACCTAATGAATTCTATGTCTGGCTCAATGTATGATTTTCTACTATCTGCAAAGTATGACCACAGAATACCTAACTACTACCTTACTGTAGTTAGGTATTCTGTGGTATAACCTCGAGATAAAATTTCTAGGCTTAACAAATTGTCATTGTGATTTGATGCTGATTGAATACTCACCACATCGAGTTTCGTCAGAAAAGTCCCCACAATCGTCTTCCCCATCACATAGCCATTCCTTCAAAATACATTTTCCAGTGCCGATGCATCTTAGATTTTGCGTTTCATTGCATTTGGTGTGCCTCTCGAACTCGTACTCTGAACAGTCCAATTCATCTTCATTGCCTTCGCAATCCATTTTCTTATCACATCTGTAATTTATAATTAGAGTTATCCGTGAGGATTGCGCATATCTTGATTATAAGGGTTATTATAATTATTATGCTGATACAGAAGAGTTGAGATCAAAATCTATAAACTCACAGAGAAAATAAAACTAATTCGAATTGTCATTGTTGGGAAGAGCGAAAAAGAGAAGAAAATGAATTTAAGAAATGATCACAACACATTTTACAAAGAACGGAAATTTTGAGAGAATATGTAATTCAGAATAGTGAATTGAAATTCAGAATTGGCAAATTCAATTTCAGTAAAGGAAAATTGTATTTCAGAAGGTATCAATTCGATTTCAGAAAATGTAATATGTAATTCAGAGAAGTATCGAGCTCGGTATCAAGTGATGCAACATAGGAATCTAAGACAATGTGTCATCGAACTTGTCTTAAGTATTTGGTATTTTCAAATTTGTTTTTTCCTGTTTTCGTTTTTGACTGTATATACCTTTATGTTATTCTTGGAAATAAAGTTATTATTATTATATTTCTTGCTTGTATGAAGGTATCTACGTCCTACTCTGAAAGTCGAAAATGACCTCAAGAATCATCATTAATATTTTTTGCAAGCCATTTTAAATGAAATCATGTCTCCATTTGAATAACAATTAGAGAAAGTGGTTTGGGTACCAAGCAATTGATTCACAATTTCTTTTTTCTGAATTACAATTACTATTTTCTGAAATTCAAATAACCGTTTCTGAATTACATGTTACTATTCTGAAATTCAAATTACCCTTTCTGAATTACATATCACTATTCTGAAATTCAAATTACCGTTTCTGAATATCAACTTACTATTCTGAATTACAATTTCCATTTTCTGAAATGCAATTTGCTTTTCTGAATTACATTTTGCGTTTTCTGAATTACAATTGGAAAAGATGTAGTAAAGCTGGTTTTGGTTCTCGCTTGAAGTTCTCCTTGAAATATTCCCCTCAATATTTTCAATCCAATCGTAGGACAGTACCTATATCGAAAACCTTTCAATAATTGAGTTACATTTACTCCGTTTAGCAATATGTAATTCAGAAAACAGAAATTGAATTTCAGAATAGTTAATTCAATTTCAGAAAAACGAAATTGAAATTCAGATTAGGAAGTTGTTATTCAGAAAAACAAAGTTGTAATTCAGAATAGTGAATTGTAATTCAGAAATGGCAAATTCAATTTCAGAAAAGGAAGATTGTATTTCAGAAGTTATCAATTCGATTTCAGAAAATGTAATATGTAATTCAGAAAAGTATCAGCTCGGTATCAAGTGATGCAACATAGGAACTTGTTCTAATTATTTGGTATTTTCAAATTTGTTTTTTTCTCGTTTTCGTTTTTGCCTGTATATACCTTTATGTTGTTCTTGAAAATAAAGTTATTATTATTATATTTCTTGCTTCTATGAAGGTATCTACGTACTTTGAGAGTCGAAAATGACCTCAAGAATCATTATTAATATTTTTCACCACCTATTTCAAATGAAATCATGTCTCCATTTGAATTACATACATAATATTAGAGAAAGTGGTTTGGGTATCAAGCAATTGAATTGCAATTTCTTTTTTCTGAATTACAATTTCGTTTTTCTGAATCAAAATTTCACGTTTCTGAATTTCAAATCACCAATTCTGAATTACAATTTATATTTTCTGAAATCCAAATTACCTTTTCTGAATTACATATCACTATTCTGAAATTCAAATTACCCTTTCTGAATTACATATCACTATTCTGAAATTCAAATTACCATTTCTGAATATCAACTCACTATTCTGAATTACAATTTCCATTTTCTGAAATGCAATTTGCTTTTCTGAATTACATTTTACGTTTTCCGAATTACAATTGGAAAAGGTGTAGCTAATCGAAAATGAAGAATACCAGTCTCACCACAAAGTTTTTAGAAAAATTTTGTTTTGTTTTATAAATTCATATTTTCGAATTTCACTAATCATATGGTAAGAGGGAGGTCAGTACCTAAGTATCTCACCATATTTAGCAGAAAGATATAGAGAAAACATTATTAAACAGTGATGCTTCAAATTTGAAGACTATCTCACCTTGAATCCTGCCTTATGCAGTTGCAGTTGCTGCGACACAAATATTCTTCAACAGCACATGAAATGCCACAAGAAGATTCGATTCTTTTCTCTGTCATGTCAGCGAAATCGTCAGAAGGATCTATTATACCTCTGGATCTATCGAGTCCAGTCATTTTGATACCTTTGGAACGGCCAATCGACGTTGACGTGTCAAAACCTTTTCCTGGTAGGTTACTGATATATAAGGGATATTGGTCTACAATGAAGCCTTGGTTAGGTTTTCCATTAGGATATTCCACGCGACCACCGTAATTGCCACCTGCAAAAAATGTAATCAGGTCAGTTCTGAGCCATAAATATGTGTTTGTACAACTGCCATTAAAAGTGACACTTTTAATGACAGCAAACAATGTTAGAATTGATTGTTTACGTTGAAGCGTTTTAAAAATATTTTTAACATTAGTGTTAAAAATATTTTCAGCACTCCATTTTCTTATGATGAAATCAGATGAAAAAAATTCAGCAAAATTGCAAATTTTTATTATCAATATTTCACAATCATTACTTATGAACATTAATATCAATCGTAAAACTAGAACAATTACTAACATTAATGCCCTGTGACGTTAGGGAGCTTCGCAACACATTATTAGAATCCTCAGCACCATCAGTACTTGTAGAAACCGGAAGTACAATATTGGATGAATTTTTTCAGCAATGACATTTCTATATGCAACGGAATGATCAACATAGCCCTCGGCAACCGTCGTAGACTTCCATCCACCATGTTTTCTTATATACGTAATATTTGCTCCTGATTCTGCTAGCGATGAAGCGAAGGAGCTTCGAAAACAGTGTACTGTATATTGCTTTTGTCTGGCAGTTTGAGGAATTCGGCAACAATAGATGGAATTTTCCCAAATGTATTGATATCAACTGGATTGGCAGTGCATTTATAATTAATGTATTTCAGGAAAAAAAGACGATGTTTGATGACAGAAGGACGCAGTGCAAAGTACTTATGAAAATAGTCAACATATACTTCCCAATAATACTGAAAGAACGACTGACTTTCGTTTTTGTGTTTTGAAGTTGTATATCCAATGATTTATTTGTTATTTCGATGTCTTCCACTGATAAATTACACAATTCTTTACGCCGATAGGCTCCAAATAATCCGAAATAGTTGCAACTTGTTCATGAGTGAGAATTTTCGATTTTTTGGGACGATATCCTTCACTTTTCCGTTTTAAATAGGCTATTACCTTAAAATATTTACTAACATCCACACCATTTTTAATAAGGGCGCTTGACTTTATCATTGAAAATTTGCTCCACAAAGTTGATGAACTCCATATTTTATATTTTTCTTCTAAGTATGCCAGGAAAACAGGTTCACTGAAGTTCCCTTCTAAATTTTCCAATTTACACCAGGCCAGGAAATTGTTATATGCAATATCGTACTGCTGAACAGATTTTTTAGGTAGGAGTTTCAGATTTGCTCTTCTTGCAAACTCTTCAATATCCACAGGAACAACCAAATCGTCACTTTTATTAATAATTGGACTCTCGACAAACATATTAATCAGCTAAAAACCCAAGACGAAAATTGGACAGGAACTAAATTCAAATGACAGCGTCTCTTCTCATTTGTTAGTAATCATAACGTTGGCAACGTTTTCCATTCACAACAACCTTTTGATTATTTGAATATTAAATAGTTATTTCTGTATCTAGTGCGCGAAATGCTACTTTGGTGATCGAGAACTGATTTTTTTTAACGAGGCGCAGCCGAGTTAAAAAAAATAGTCGAGATCACCAAAGTATTTCGCGCATGAGATGCAAACAAAATTTTTTCTACATACGTTCGTGCACTGGCTGCACCATAAATGTTAACATTGTAAATAATAAATAAAATTAGGTAGTGTTAAATTTTCTCACAATTTGAAAGCATTAATTATTGTTTTACATTAATAAATAAATGATTGCTTTTTTTTTAAGAACAGAAGAATATTACTGCACTAATAAGAATTCGTCAGGTTTAGGCCGTGAAGGTCATTCTTGCCGTTTTCATTAATATCTTCTATTCTGTTAACGAAGCGCTATTTATAGGAAGCTTGCATATTACATTTCGACTATCTGAGTTTCATAAGGACCATTCTTAACCAATTTCAATTTGTGAATATTATTCAGTTGAGAAGTTTCATTTTGATTCAAAAAGTAGGAAAGTAATGGGAGAATATTATTACGACGATGCAAAATTGGAAACGTTATTAGAATCCTTGAAAATGGACGAAGAAATGCCACATTAATTTCGAATGACATACAAGTACCTAGCTCCGAAGGCAATGAAATAATTGCGAAACATGTTGGGTGCCATACTAATGAAAACAAAAGAAAATGATTAATTTGAGTCAAAAAAAGAACAGTTGAACCTCATTAGTAGCAGTGACAAATTGGCAGTATATATACTCCATTCGCTTTTATTTAATCACATAGGAGGTCATGGTTTCGTTTTCAGGAGTTGGTGCCCCTGATGAAAAGCACAGAACATATGATGAAAAGTCAGTGCGCGCACAGAAAATATCGTTAATGACAAAACGACGTTGCCAGTTTCTTTGTTTACATCAAAGTAAAAGTATCGAAGATATTCCACATTTTGTTAGGTTTACAAATTGTTCGCAGATTTTTGGTATTTAATCGATATTTGCAGGTGAGTTTTTCGTCGAATATCCAAGACTAACGTATGTTTATTGTTTTTAGCACCAGTTTGGAGCGTGAGGACGATTTTCAAGACCAGGACGAATGTTTACATTTCGAGGTTGAAGGGATACACGGGAATTTCGTTGAAAAAGCAGTTATTTGGACAGATATCGCAGTAGATGGATCGGATGGAGCCTCGTGAGGTCGATTAGGATGATATTTTTCAGGTTTTCCAAGAAATTTGGCGATATCTGAGCAGATTTGCAAAAGTTAGGTACCTCACTAATGAGGTGGAACTTAGACCTAATTCTCCTATAAGAAACGCCTTTCAAAGGTCGAGATGGTGAAAAATGTTTTCTTTAGATGTTGTTTGAACAAACGCAGCCGAGTTTTATATCCCAACATTGATTTTAAGAAAGTTATCAACAAAATAAAATTGACATTATTCTTGATTCTTGTAATTACCCATCAATTCATCTTATATCTTTGGGTTGATTTTTTTTAATGAATTCTTGATAAGAATCAACAATTGATGTCGTCAAGTCTTGAACTTTCTGTTCAAGAGGATAATAAACATTAAATCTCCACAAGCACGCATATGAAAATTATGTGAAAGCAATGCAATTTTCTTCCATGGCGAAAAATAATATATTTCAATAGTGATCTCTTGTACTTTTCATGCAAATGACTAGAAAAGGAATCCTTTCGATCAATTCATATAAACGTTAATTATTTTCGACCATCACATCTTTTCCAATTAATTAATTTTCCGAATGAATTCACATTCTGAGAAATACGCTAAGAATGTAGAAAGGGCAACATAGTGTTGACTTGTGATTTACCATTTCCCCTTCTGATTTGGAAGAAATGACGTGAAATATCTTGGATTTTTTATGATAAATTTGTTAGTTTGATCATTTAAAATGATCAAAAGTACAGTACTGAGTTTTTATTTCATGTCATCAATTTTCATGAGGGTTATGTTCAAACAGCAATACCCCTCAAATTATGTAACATACAGAAATGATGTGGGTTTCTTTTTGTAGCTGATATCCTTGCGTGTTAGTTCATTGAAAAAAAAATATACTTTAATCTGCTAGTTTTTGTACTATTGAGGATTTACTAAAAAATTCAGTAAATTTTTCGACTAAATTTTTTTTAAAGATTTTTTTTATGACATTTTCGAGTTGAATCTTTTCATATTTTTCTGTTTTAATGAAAGGTGGTAGTATTATCTTCCAAAAAATATTTTTTTCACATCTGTAGGACCTTTATGGCCAGAGAAATCGATATCATTTGAAAGCGTCAACTAAAATAAAAAAGCATCAAATAGTGACGTAAAAACTCTAGAATCCATTGGAATTAAGATTGCAAATTGTATTACCCAATTGCTTTTATACCATCCACTAAGTATAAATAGTTTTGTACATTGTTATGCATTTCGAATAATTCTTTTAGATCTCACCATAATATGTTTTTCGTATAGAATTTCATTATGGTAGCTTTTGTTGTGTTTACTTCATGAGGTTAAATTCAAATTGTGCATGTTGATACATAGGTAAATATACCTATGTATTAACATGCAGGAGAATGAAAACCTCCTACGAAGAAAGATAGAACTCAATACAGGATAGAACGAAAATAAAAAAGGAGAGGCACCCAGATTTACACTAACAAGAATACTAGTCTAGTATAATTATCAGTACATAGACGGCTTGTGAATTGATGTGAAGAGACGAAAATTTCCCACTAATTGTCTCCTCTGTTTCAGAAATAACTTCGAACACAAAATGACAAAAAACGATTCTATCGGAAGAGCAAAATAACGCTCAGAGAACGCCAAGCCAAGAGATTTCTCCCAGCAGACAAAGGTGGTCTTGGAATCATCAGATTATGATGATAAGATGAGGAAGTTACTGGAAAACCATCCAAACATAAAAGACTCAAGAAGAATGAAGAGATCAAAATGGGAATGAATCGAAGATTTTACGGATTTGTAAAAATCCAGGAAAGATTTGTGTTATTGAGACCCATTGTGATCGTCTTCGATTCGCCAACATTTGATCTGGCGAGGACACTCACAATCATGTTTAGGTCTTGCGTGGGAAACACAAATGCTTCCAGTTTGCCAATAAACTGAAGCTTATAGAATTAGATCCGTATGATCGGATCTTAAGCTTCAGAGCTATGTATATTTTCCTATTCGTTCCTTTGAAGGATTGACATATCGGAAATTTTTCCATGGGATATAACCCGACTTTTCGAACATTGACTTGTATAGACCTCTTTCCGGGAGAAGGGTGACTTTTACAAACAACTGGATGGAGTCTGGAGTCCCAATGTGCAATACTCTAAGTCCTGAGATTGCAATTATGGAGAAATCCGAAAAAAACGCCCCAAAGAAACCATGTTCAATATGTGGATGATATATTCTTGATAAGGAAGAATACCTGAATGCCTTCCTCAAACCCAGCTGACGCACAAACATAAGACATCAAGATCGAAAAGCCTCCTACCATACAGCTCCCAAGATTTTCTGTATAATGTTCCCCAGTCCATAAGGAACATACACAATATTCCAATGTTCAAGAAGAAGTTGACTATAGATGGCTGAAGCTGAAGTGCATGTCCACAGAAGAGTTTTCCGAAGTAACCACAATCCTTGAATGACATGGGCGCCCGCAGGGGGGGCCGCCCCCCCCTGAGATTTTGATGGCCCTAACTTTTTTCAGCACGACACCTCAATATTACCTTCCAATCTCTATTTTGGCCTCCCCTGAGAAAAATTTCTACGGGTTTCTTCGGGCGCCCATGTTGAATGATGAAAGCGAGCATTGAAATTCGTTATTGGCTAATTTTTGTTGCGTAATTGTTCATTTATCATGTTCAGTTTTTGAGAAAGTTGAAGAATGTTTTTCAGGTGTTAGAGGAGATTTAATGCGAATTTATTGTGTTATATGTAAGTTATTTTCTTATTTTCTCTCAACTCTCTTCGTGGGACTTATTTTGTGTATTGTGTATTTTCATATGTATATTCCTTTTGAATTTAGTAGTATCTACAAATTTTGTGTGAATGAACGTTTATTATTGTAATTACAGTAGAGAGAGAGAGAGAAGGAAAGAGAGGGATGCCAATGGCAAACTAGTTCACAAAGCTCATAGAAAGTCTTGGCTCCCCTAGGTTTCTTAAAAAATAAACAATCTATATTCTGCAAATGAGAAGAATATTTTCCTCTATTTCAAGTGCAATATATTTGATTGGAAATCTTTGTTTGTTGATTGATTGATTGATTGATTGATAAGCTGACGAACAAGAGACCGGGTTAGCGCTTGGCACTGCGACCAACTTGGGTCTATTGTATCACTCTTTCGTCAGTGGTTCCTCACGAGAATAGGTTTGTGTCCTTTGTCAGGTTCAGTAGCCTTTTTATGAGGTTTTTCGGATTCATTCCCATTTCCGGATTGATTTCTCCGAAGATTATGTGGCGCCTTCTTCCCATGGGGTCGCATTTAAAAATTATGTGAGAGGCTGTTTCTTCCTCTCCACCGCAGAGTCTTTTGTTCTGTTTAGATTCAAAAAGTCAGCTGTCAAGGTTTGGCTTGTGCGTCCTACCATGGCTTTGCTGTGTGTTTGCCCGTCGCTCTGTTCCCAGTGTTGTCGGTGTCTTTGTTTTATCCACTGCCCAATCAGGGTCCTGCATCGGTTTTTGCTGATTCCAAGCACAGGTTCTGGCCCTGTGAATGGCGTTTCAGATGCTTATCTTGCTAACTGGTCTGTTTTCTCGTTGCCCGCTATTCCCTTGTGACCTGGCACCCACATCAGAGTGACCTTGTTGTGTTTAGCCAGCTACAGAAGGTCCTGGATGCATTCCCAGACGAGTCTAGACTTTATCTGTGTCGAGTTGAGAGCTTTGATGGCGCTCTGGCTGTCAGAGAGAATGTGGATGTGTTTTCTTTGGTAGCCACTTTCCAGCTTCTTCTGTATGCATGTCCTAATGGCATGTGTTTCAGCTTGAAATATCGTGGCGTGTTTGCCAAGAGGTATTATGTAGTCCCTTCTTGGCCTCACTCCGTGTATTCCCGCTCCTGTTCCTTCATCTGTCTTAGAACCGTCTGTGTACCAGACTATTTCTGCAGATGATTGTGATTCTATACTCGAGTCCCATCTGTTCCAGATTTTTCCAAGGTTGGTTTTTGCCTGTCTTTGATTTGTTTTTGGCCACCACAGGAGTGAGCCGTAAGTGATTCTGGGTCTTATTACCGCTGTATAAAGCCAGTGCATGGCTTTCGGTTTGAGTCCCCAATTTTTTCCAAAAGCTCTCCTGCACATCATAAGTGTCGTTTTACTTTTGTTGGTTACATGATGTAGATGTGGGTTCCAGGTTAGTTTCTTATCGAGAATCAGCCCAAGGTATTTTACCTGTTCTACAACTTGTAATGTTTCGCCGAAGAATCTGGGAGGTGTGAGATCTCCTATGTTTCTTTTGCGAGTGAAGGGAATGAGTGATGTTTTGTTCGGATTTGCCCTCAGGCTCTCTCTGTTGCACCATTCCTCTACGGTCCTCAGTTCTGAGGTTATTCTTTGTTTGTTACTCTCTGCTTTATGCAAGGTGAGGCAAATTAGGAATAATGAGAAAAAATCTAGATTTAGTGATTATTTATTTTTGATTAATTATAGGTATCGCACAACTGAATCCCAATTAAATAGTCCGTTTTAACACCTCTTCTTTCAATCAACTTTCCAATACGCCTAGGCATCCTAGGAATCAAGTAATTAATGAACTTTTCAGGCATACTGTTCTATTCTTCCTAAAGAGCTAAACTCAATACCTGAAAGGTTGAATATTGACACTGGGAATGTACATAACATCTACGTTTTCGCAATTTTTATTTAAAGTTGACTCATGCGTACAATTCAATTCTTACCAAACATTTAGCTTCACTCTGTGTCTCTGTGGCTGTGAATAGCAGAGGTATAAGCCATATTGAGGTTAGATGTATGCTCCTGAATTATTTTCGCTAAGGGCAAAGTTCATAGATTATCTTAATAACTTTGGAAAAACTATTGCAATAACTCTGACCACACGATTTTTTGCATTTAGTTTGTATCTGGAGTAGCTACCCAACTATCACCTCCCTTATTCAGACCGATTTTGCGAACATTTTATATAAAAAAAACACAACAATATTTCTAATCTATTTTCATTTCCTTACCGCTTCTGGTACTCGACCTGTGTCCCCATATGACCTCGGGCAGAGGGTAGTAGATATTTGGAGGGTAGGGGAATCCTGGAATCGGCATTACTCGGTATTTACTTGAATCCGGCCTTATGGTACTCCTTTCCCTGGGGTACCAATATCTATCGGTGGCGTTATGGGGGTTGGAATCTCTGGGTCGCAAAGAAGCGGAGCCATGCACTAGCCTTGCGGCTCCTTTGAGACGTGGTGGGGACTTCCCATAGGAAACCATCGTCATGTTTTCCATGCAAACAGCTGAAAATAATATTTTTATTAAGTGAAAGTTAT
This sequence comes from Adalia decempunctata, assembly GCA_951802165.1. Lineage (NCBI taxonomy): Eukaryota > Metazoa > Arthropoda > Insecta > Coleoptera > Coccinellidae > Adalia > Adalia decempunctata. The sequence goes on from OX637699.1 coordinate 10,080,065, forward strand.
AGGATAAATATGTGGTGAAGAGTGATTTTTATTGAAGTTCAGGAAAATATTCTGGAATGAAGCAGCTATATAAATAGTAGTTCTCAAAAAAAAGAGACAATGTTCCAGAAAAAATATCACCCTGCAGATTTGCAATCGAAATAAGCATGTCACATGGTGTAAACCCTAAATATCTATGACGAATTTCAGTTGGATCCCTTGTGAAGTGCAGATACTATAAGAAAAAACATGAAAGAAATTCAAACTTCATTACCCAGTATCGAAATGTTTGTATATGGGACTTTTTTCTTGAAATTATGCAAGGAATCTTCCCTCTTCACATGTACCTTCAATTTGGGAACAGCCTGTGTATTGAGAATGAAGTATGAAAACAATATGAATAACCCGAATTATTGTTACACATGTATGAGATCTGAAATAATTAATTTAGTGGTAAGCCACTCCAAAATACACTGCGCAAAAAAATTAACGCACATTATGAAAATCTTAAATTTATTCTACAACTGAAGGTGTTCTCAATGATAATTATTTTAATCAGAATTATGCATGCATATGTTATCCACTTTCAACGTTTTCCTTCAATACAGATGTTTTCTCCCAGCAGGAATAAAAAAGATGATATTATCAGATTTTGAATGTATTGGCTTAATTCTAAAATCAGTTGTTCTCGATCAATTCTAGTGATCAATAGTTTTTCTTTCGTTTGATTTTCTACACTCGATCACTATGCAACGCGAAACACGCAATTTGACCCAAGAGGAATGTGCCCAAGCGGTAGTTTTGCGAGAAGAAGGGTGGACATACACAAGAATTGCAGAAAGGTTTGGAGTTTCCCATACAAGTGTGTCCAGAATGTTGCAGCGATTCAGGGAGACAGGTATGAATGTCCGAAGACCAGGACAGGGTAGACCACGGGTAACAACTGCCATTCAAGAACGTTACTTGAGAGTTTCTTCGTTGAGACAACGGATTGCAACCGCTCGCCTCCTTCAAAATCAGCTTGAGCAAACTCATGAGGTGCAAATTAGCACTCAGACAATAAGAAATCGCCTCAGAGAATATGATTTAAGGTCTCGTGTCGCGGCAAGAGGCCCAGCTCTTACCCCAGCCCATCGAAGGCGCGTTTGGGTTTTGCGAGAGAGCATAGCCATTGGGAAGAGGCCGATTGGGAAAGAGTTCTCTTCAGAGTTGAGTCTAGATTCTGCCTCTACCATTGTGATCGACGTTCCCTTGTATACAGACGTCCACATGAAAGATATGCTCAGTGCAATTTCCTGAATACCTACTACTGGTTTCGGGGGAGGATCGATTATGGTATGGGGTGGAATATCTTTGACTGCTCGCACAGACCTAGTGGTCGTTGATAATGGAGCTATGAATACTGATAAGTATATAAGGAACATTCTTTGAAGAGCATGTAGTGCCATTTGCCCCATACATTGGTGAAAATTTCATTTCTATGGACGATAATGCCAGATCCCATCGTGCGCGCATCGTTCAGGAGTAGGTACCTTGAAGAGGTTGAAGTCTCTCGAATGGAATGGCCAGCAAGAAGACCAGATCTCAATCCGATTGAGCAGGTTTGGGACAACCTCAATAGAAGGCTGAGAAGTTCAGAAAATCATCCAGCTACTCTTAATGACTTAGGAATCCAACTCGGAGAAATCTTGGAAGGATTAGATCAGAACATTTTAAGATCACTCATTTTGAGTATGAACCGTCGTTGCCGAGCTGTAATTAACGCAAGGGGTGGAAATACCAAGTATTAAATCACTTATCAGCATTTCAGTATTTTGAAAATTGTTCATTTCTCTTCTTTCACATAAGATTCGGTGAAATCCTGAATTCCTGAATTTTTCTTCCATTTAATGTGTCTTGTTTCGTTCAAAACCTTCCCGAGAGAACTTAAAAAATAAGTTATAAAGTCAATGTAGAGTTAACTTTCATTAAAATTGAGATTTTCAGAATGTGCGTTAATTTTTTTGCGCAGTGTATAAGAGTTTGAAGAAAATTGTGATATTAACTTCCTCACATCTGATTTCTCGTAAATGACCCTGAAATGGATCATAGAAAATGAAATTGTAATGGATAATTGTAAATGAAAGGACCCCGCACTTTTAGTAGGTAAAGTGGCGACCGGTCAAATTTTCTGAAAATTTAGTATGTTGTTGTACCCGACTCATTGACCAAAAGTGTCAATGGGCCCAACCCAATCCTATGGCTAGTTTTCTGAATACGGGGTGTTAAAGTTGAAAATTGCCCAGATTTTCGGATTTATTTGCTAATTATTAAGCGTTACATTGGATTTCTGTTGCATACACACGTTTACTACATGTTCTAGGTATGGAATTAGAGGATACGTATGATTAAAAATATTTATATTTACCGGGTGATTCACGAATATATGACGGTAGTTTTTTCACAAAATTCACTTTTTCTACTGTGACGTCAGGAGGGCATATTTTTGAAATGATCTTTCCGATTTAGTATTATGATGACGACAAAATATTGCACAGTGCATATTTTTCATACAGGGTGTTTCACAGAGAGAACCACTAGACATAATCATATTTTTTTAGGATTAATTCGAAATCCTGTATTTTTGAATTGATTTTTGGGAAAAGTGATACCACAAACATATGTGTGTCTCTAATCTCCAAAATATTCAGGGTGGTTTATTCATAGGAAGGTATTCAATTTTGGGAAAAGTACAAAAAACATGAACACCCTGTATTCGAAAATTTCCTCGGTCAAATGCAACTATTTTATCACTTTATATTGATTCCCACAACATCTCCCGAGGTATGAATTTTAAATCCGATACTATGACCAGTTTTCGAGATACAGGGCGTAAAAGCGGAGAATAACTTATTTCATCAATTTTTTTTTAATTGAAAAGCCGAATTTATTTTATGTTGCGCCCATGAGTTCAGTATGAGAGCAGATCAGATGCACATGGGAAGATTTAGCTAAAATATTTACTGTTACAGGGTGATTCATGAATAAATCACAATAGCTTTTGCAAACACTCGATAATTCTAAAGTTTCGTCACAGCGAAATTATTCAATGAAGTTAATACCTATAGTCGTTCACAATTTTCAGTCTGAAATGTGAAATACTTCACTTGATGTAATGTTAGACAGTTATTCAAAATTCACCAGAAAAGTTCTCCTTTCAATTATTTCAAACCATATTATTTATGACTCACCCTGTATGAAAAGTACCTAATTATTATGAAGTATTTCAGACTGAAAATTGTGAACGAGGAGGTATTAACTTCATGGAATAATTTTTCTGTGATGAAACTGTAGAATTATCAAGTGTTTGCAAAAGCTATTGTGATTTATTCGTGGATCACCCTGTAACAGTAAATATTTTAGCTGAACCTTTCCTTGTGCATCTGATCTGTACTCATACTGAACTCATGGGCGCAACATAAAATCAATCCGGCTTTTCAATTTGAAAAAAAAATGATGAAATAAGTTATTCTCCGCTTTTACGCCCTGTATCTCGAAAACTGGTCATAGTATCGGATTTAAAATTCATACCTCGGGAGATGTTGTGGGAATCAATTTATAGTGATAAAATAGTTGCATTTGACCGAGGAAATTTTCGAATACAGGTGTTCATGTTTTTTGTACTTTTCCCAAAATTGAATACCTTCCTATGAATAAACCACCCTGAATATTTTGGAGATTAGAGACACACATATGTTTGTGGTATCACTTTTCATAAAAATCAATTCAAAAATACAGGATTTCGAATTAATCCTAAAAAAATATGATTATGTCTAGTGGTTCTCTCTGTGAAACACCCTGTATAAAAAATATGCACTGTGCAATATTTTGTCGTCATAATACTAAATCGGAAAGAACATTTCAAAAATATGCCCCCCTGACGTCACAGTAGAAAAAGTGAATTTTGGGAAAAAACTACCGTCATATATTCGTGAATCACCCGGTAAATATAAATATTTTTAATCATACGTATCCTCTAATTTCATACCTAGAACATGTAGTAAACGTGTGTATGCAACATAAATCCAATGTAACTCTTAATAATTAGCAAATAAATCCGAAAATCTGGGCAGTTTTCAACTTTAACACCCCGTATTTAGAAAACTAGCTATAGGATTGGGTTGGGCCCATTGACACTTTTGGTCAATGAGTCGGGTACAACAACATACTAAATTTTCAGAAAATTGGACCGGTCGCTACTTTACCTACTAAAAGTGCGGGGTCCTTTCCCTTCAATTTTTTTTTCTACAACGTATGGTTGTCGAGTGGTGGAGCCAATTGAATTTTAAAGAGTTCAGTTAATGGAAAATTACAGAAAATTTTATTCGCCAGTATAAATTTCTCTATTTTTACCGAACTTAGTATCATCATATCTATGAGTAGTATCGAGATAAATCTCGATAAAGCAAGGTATTACAGCTGCACGCAACACGTCGATGCGTCCAAGTAGTGAATGAACAATTTCATTCAGAAACGGTGGGCAGCAGAAGCCAGCGATAGCGATGTAGTCGTAGCGATATTGATTTGTACGGCTTAGGTGGGTCATGGAGCCCACACCCAGTTGTTGTGTTCAGCATCCAACGGAGAATCCTATCTCCACCTACGATCCGTTCTGCTTGGAAACATCTTATGGATATTTTCTGAAAATTCTTTGACACTTCACTCAAACGATATACCTACCTAGCACTCAAGTGCTTTGTACTGGAAATGGTTTTCATAAACGACCTTCAGCAGTTTCATCCTACTCAAAGATGTTTATAAAGTTAGCAGTGCCACTTGCGAGAAAATCAATAAAACCTATTGCATTAATTGTCGAATAATTGTCGAGAATTTGTCGTGAAAGAAAAAAAATTGTCGCGTCCTTAGTTTTTTTTCTACGGGGTGGCTTTGCTAACTTAACGTTAAGTTAGCAGAACCACTTTCTCAATATCTACCAAATATCATGGAAATGGTTATAAATAATTGTCGAGTAATTGTCGAAGTTCACATGAAGTAAAAAAACATAAAAAATCAATTCCTTCTTGTTTATTTTACGTCTTTTTTCCGCGAGTTTGAGATATTTCTGGAATTATCGCATTTTTGGCAACAGCGCAATCGTAATTGACTCTTATTCTATTGCATTAATTGTCGAATACCTGCCTCGAATTTGTCGTGAAAGAAAAAAATTGTCGCGTCCTTAGTTTTTTTTCTACGGGGTGGCATTGCTAACTAAACTTTAAGTTAGCAGAACCACTTTCTCAATATCGACCAAATATCAAGAAAATGGTTATAAATAATTGTCGAGTAATTGTCGAAGTTCATATGAAGTAAGATAAACACAAAAAATCAATTCCTTCTTGTTTATTTTACGTCTTTTCCCGCGAGTTTGAGAGATTTCTTTAATTATCGCATTTTTGGCAACAGCGCATTCGTAATTGACTCTTTTTCTATTGCATTAATTGTCGAATACCTGCCTCGAATTTATCGTGAAAGAAAAAAATTTTTCGCGTCCTTAGTTTTTTTCTACGGGGTGGCTCTGCTAACTTAACGTTAAGTTAGCAGAACCACTTTCTCAATATCGACCAAATATCATGAAAATGGTTATAAATAATTGTCGAGTAATTGTCGAAGTCCATATGAAGTAAAATAAACACAAAAAATCCATTCCTTTTAGTTTATTTTACGTCTTTTTCCCGCGAGTTAGAGGTATTTCTGGAATTATCCCATTTATGGCAACAGCGCATTCGTTATTGACTTTTTCAATTGCATGAATTGTGGAATACCTGTCCCAAATTTGTCGTGAAAGTAGAAAAATTGTCGCGTCCTCAATTTTTTTTTCTACGGGGTGGCTTTGCTAACTTAACGTTAAGTTAGCAGAACCACTTTCTCAATATCAACCAAATATCATGAAAATGGTTATAACTAATTGTCGAGTAATTGTCGAAGTCCATATGAAGTAAAAAAAACACACAAAAATCCATTCCTTCTTGTTTATTTTACGTCTTTTTCCCGCGAGTTCGAGATATTTCTAGAATTATTACATTTTTGGCAACAGTGCATTCGTAATTGACTCTTTTTCTATTGCATTAATTGTCGAATACCTGCCTCGAATTTGTCGTGAAAGAAAAAAATCCACCCTCTCAATATCGACCAAATATCATGAAAATGGTTGTCGAGTATTTGTCGAAGTCCATATGAAGTAAAATAAACACAAAAAATCCATTCCTTTTAGTTTATTTCACGTCTTTTCACCGCGAGTTCGAGGTATTTCTGAAATCATCCCATTTTTGGCAACAGCGCATTCGTTATTGACTTTTTTTTCGATTGCATTAATTGTGGAATACCTGTCCCGAATTTGTCGTGAAAGTAGAATAATTGTCGCGTCCCCACTTTTTTTTTCTACGGGGTGGCTTTGCTAACTTAACGTTAAGTTAGCAGAACCACCCCGTAGAAGAAAAATTAGGGATGCGACAATTTTTTTTCTTTCACAACAAATTCGGGACAGGTATTCGACAATCAATGCAATAGAATTTAAGTCAATAACGAATGCGCTGTTGCCAAAAATGCGATTATTCCAGAAATGTCTCGAACTCGCGGGAAAAAGACGTAAAATAAACAAGAAGGAATGGATTTTTTGTGTTTTATTACTTCTTATGGACTTCGACAATTACTCGACAATTATTTATAACCATTTTCATGATATTTGGTAGATATTTAGAAAGTGGTTCTGCTAACTTAACGTTAAGTTAGCAAAGCCACCCCGTAGAAAAAAAAATAAGGACGCGACAACATTTTTTCTTTCACGACAAATTCTCGACAATTAATGCAATAGGTTTCATCGATTTTCTCGCAAGTGGCACTGCTAACTTTATAGACATAACTTAAAGCTGAGGTAACCAGTTACTTAGCTCCATGGTTTCAAAGGTCCAGTTTAACAATCAATTTAGGCTCTCTAAAAATTCGAGAATTTCGGTACTTTCGAACCATGTGCTCGAGCCACTCTTTGTTTGGTGAAAGATATACTGATAATCTACAAAATTCTCATTACTAACTTGGATGTATTGCAACAAAAATACAATTACACAATTATGCTATATGGCTCCAGATTGATTAAAAACTTTTTGGTTCTGTTTTTGAACTGTTTATAACTATCTATTATTTTTAAATTAAATGGTAACCTATTGAATACTCTTATACACATATATGCCGGATTTTTCTCAGATATAGATAGTCTGTGTTGTGGATAGGTAATGTCTACTGATCTTGTTGTGTATGTTACATTTGTGTTATTCGCAAGAAATTCGCTTTTATTTCTAAACAAGTATAATAGACATTCATGTAGGTATAAACCATATAAGAATGCCTGTTTCGCTGAACTTTCCTCTACATGATTCTGCAAACTTCATATTCAGTAGCTATACTAGTTCAGGGTAGGATTTCTTGTTAATATTCCTTGCGCCCCAACATTTGTTCTATCGAGCTGAATAATCCAATTAATAAAAATTAATGCACTGTACCGCCATCTGGCGGTATACGTTTCCTATTTTACAGGCTGAAGACTCTTAACCTTTCAGCAAGGTTATGATAATTAAAGTAGGTACGTATTCAACTATATTACGGAGATGATTCAATATCACCTGAAACACAATTATTGTGAACACTCAGAGTTTTTGAAACAAGAAACAGTTTCTGTCTGGAATTCTGAGTAAAGTTAGCAAGCTAGGTAATTGCTTCCATCAAACCGGACCATATGGAAATGCCATCATGTCATGTCAAAGGGAGTTGGACCAAGTGGCACGGAATCTCTATGCTTTTGTCAGCTTTGATACTTATTGTGAAGCTATGAACATTGTAATCTGATTTACTGATTTCCAGGAAAATTATGCCGGTCTGGACTGAATATTGAATACCTAATAAATCATCCACAAGAGAGAACTAATTCCACAGGTTAGGATGATGGAGAAATACACAAATTGTCAAAAGCCTTCCTCCTATGCTCCTTACTAAAGTACGAGGAATATTCGAACGTTGTGCAATCTGTTGGTTTCCAGGAAATATTCTCAATATTACAACTCTCGTTATTCGCTGAAAACTGATTTACGCGAATACACCCTTATTCTCCCGAACAAGAAAATTTTTTTGCTGGTTTATTGTTTTCATTTAAATGATGAGACAGTGAAGAATCCACGCACAAAAAATTTGCGTGTTACATTGAACAAGTTGAAAAAGGATAAGGGGGGGAGAGGCAAGGCTCTTGACGTTGTGTGTATGTACCTATATAGAAATCGAAGAAGCCATTTTTCGATTAATGTTAAAATAAACTCAGAAATATTTTCTAATGAATAAAACGAGAAATGTATGTCATAATATCAATATTGAGATTTCTATTTGGTTGATATAATAATTTTTTTGAATTAGCAGAAGCACAAAATTGAAGAAAATTAAGAATACCATTGTAAAAATTTTAATATGTGTTGTTGTCTTCACAGTCCATTTAATATTCTGTTAATATTGTGTTATTCACACAATATTCAGCTTCCATTTCATTGACTTTTACTATTGTATTAATAAAAAATTCATACCTATATGGAAAACTACAATATTGTATAGCTTCATAAAAAATATTGTAGTTATCAATATAATTATAGTCGTTGTTTTATGTTGAAATTGTAGACGTCAACATAAGTTTTTCCTTGCTTTTCTCGAATATGGAGTTTCTGACCTTTTATTCTGTTCGTGAAATAGTCTTATAAAATTTCACTCGAGATTGAATTTACCTCATGAGTCTATCTTTTATTTCCATACTCATAAATGAGTTGCTGTGAGGAAACACCACTCGTCCTCCGGACTCGTGATGTTTCCAAGCAACTCATTTTCGTTTGAAAATAAATCGATAGACTTATCACGGAAATTCAATCTCTTGTGATATTACTACTGATAACAGGTTCGGAATCATGTCAGTGCTTTCAGTGACCAATTTTTATTTCTATCGCTTGTCTAAGTCAGATCCATTTCTTCTATGATGTTGGTTTCAATTTTAAGAAAATTTGGGTACATCTAGCCATGGATAGTAGCCACAAATCAAAGTCTGTTGATATGTTCGAATTACAAAACATCGAGAACTCTTCACAATTGTGTATTTTCGTTCTCAGACCACTACCTCTCATACTATCTAGTAGCATTAAGCACGTTTATTTGCATTGATTTTGCTCCTGACACATCAACTGTCTCATTTGGGTGTATATCGAGCACTCCAGATTCCTTTCGTCATTTCGATAATGGACAGATTGAAGATGTCACTATTGTCACCATAACAGCATTATGCCTTTCAGAAACTGACATAATCACGATTACGAATTGATTCGATACACATTTGCTTCCTCAAGCCTACAAAAATGAAAAACATCAATAACATTTTCTCCTACATAGATACACACAGGGACAGAAAATTACATGACCTCAATATGTTGAAGGTGACAAATTCCGACCATATAATATAAATATATAAATATACAAGTTAAAATATAAAATCAGGCAGGAACGAATAATGCACACCAGATCTCAATACGTTGAAAACAACAAATTAAAGCCTATAAATGTGACGTCACAAAACAAGTCGTATTTTAGTTGTGGAATATTGAAATGTTTCACACCTGAACTAACCAATTTATCTTTTTGTGAACTTCTTATAGTTAGACGATATTGAGTTATACAGGGTGTCCCAGAAGTCCCGCACTTCCTTGAGGGGATCGAAAGTGAAAAATATTCTAAGCCCAAATATCCATGTTTGAAATTTTTTGATAACGTAGTTCATTAGTCATTAATTAATGAAAGTGACCAATCAGGAGCGCGCTACAAAAGATTGAGTAAGCAGTGGGGACGCGAAAGTGAGACGCCAGGTTTACTGCGTAAAAAGCCGGCAGCAGCTCTGGCGTCTCACTCTCGGTTCCCAACTGCTTACTCATTATTCTATAGCGCGCTCCTGATTGGTCACTTTCATTAATTAATTACTGATTAACTACTTCATCAAAAAATTTCAAACATGGATATTTGGGCTCAGAATATTTTTCACTTTCGATCCCCTCAAGGAATTGCGGGACTGTTGGGACAACCTGTATAAACAACTAAGATGACTAGTATCAGATATAAAATTACCAGATTTGTTTAAATTAATGTGAATCATCACTAAGATATTTCTTTTTCTATATTGTTTTTATTTTTCAAGAATTTTCACATTAGGAAAAATCGAACCTGTGGTTCTCCGCAAAGAAGTGGGAGCACAGTACAGTCTTTTCTCTGGTTTTTGTGTCTTTTAAGTCTTATTTGTGATGTTTCATACTGTTGTTCAAATATTGCCTTGTTTGTCTAATATATACCTTATCACAGTCCAAGCATGGAATTTCATATATCACTATACTAATTCTTTGTTATCTGTTTTTAGAGTTCTTGTGATAGTTCTGGTATATATGGTATTTTGTAGTATTTCTTAGTTGTTTCAATCATGTTGTTATTTTTGTTTTTAATTTTCGGTAAGAGTTCTGAAATAATTCTGTTGACGAAATGTTTTGGATAATTGTTGTTGTGTAGTATATTCTTTACTTTTTCTATGTTCTGGTTGTGGTATACAGGTGTACTCAAGTTGATTGCTCTATTCAGTATGTTGTGAATTGTACTGATTTTATAGCCAAGGGAATGTGTAGATTTTTTTTTATTTTTCTATACAGTTACTTCAGTTGACATCGAAATCTGAAATATAGAGACCTTCAATTGATTAGAATCCAAATCACATCCAGTATACCATTTCAAAAATTGCCAGTCTTTCCGTGGTAACAGATTCGGAATCAGGTCAGTGCTTTCAATGACCAATTTTTATTTCTGTCGCTTGCCTAAGTCAGATCCATTTATTTTTTAATGTTGGTTTCAAGAAGAAAATTTGGGTACATCTAACCATAGATAGTATAAATACCGTATATGTAAAGCTACCAATCAAAGACGTTGATATGTTCGAATTTCAAAACATCGAGAACTCTTCACAATTGTGCATATTTGTTCTCAGACTACTACCTCTTATACTATCTATAAGCATTAGGCACGTTTATTTTTATTGATTTTGCTCCTGACACATCAACTGTCTCATTTGGGTATACATCACGCACTTCAGATTTCTTTCGTTATTTCGATAATGGATAATGATTGAAGATGTCACTATGAAAGCATTATGCCTTTCAGGAACTGACATTTTTACGAATTGATTCGATATTTCTTCCAACACTTATAAAAAACTCTCAATTTCGGAAAATATTACTATTCGTGAGTTTGAATGCAGTTTTTTCGGTAATGAAATTTTTTTCGCTGGAAATACTCTCGTCTTTCATGAACGAGCACAATGGAGGAGTGTAGAACACGATTACCTTAAAGAACGTGGTCTGTATAAGCGTTCGAAGAGAAACTGACCGATTTTCTATTATGAACTTCGAATTTCATAGGTCATTCTTCTCAATACGCTTTGATGTATCTATCTACGTGAAGGAAATCTTTCAACGTACCTTTCGCATCCAGGACTGATGACAATACGCAATACAGTAAATTTCATTTCAATGCTAACCGAGTCCTTCGCCATTTTGCAACGCACAGTGGTTCGTACAACAAATCAAGCAGGACAAAATTATGAATATTTGAATTTGATTCTCAGACAAAATTTTGCTTGGTCATGTAAACGCTAAATTTCATTTCGAACGAATCTGTTATTTTGAAAATATCTGATGAAGAAAAATTTTCACGGTCATATTTACGAAAACCATGGTCGAATTATGCCTATTGACGAACTCAGCTGAGGTCGAGATCCGAACCCTAAAAATCTAGGTTTTGCGGTTCACGAGCCGTAAGGACAGAATCGAATTCATCAAAGGATTCTTGATCAGTGAGTAGAACCTAGTCGATTGAAGCTATTCTGGGCACAACATTCCAAAAATGCAAACATCGTGATGATATAATATAGGTAATCCTACTTTTAGTAGAACCGAGCGCTCAAAAAGTGTTCGATACCCTTGAGAAATGAAGCTTGTATCTTCAATAAATGCCGTTGAAGAATAGAGAAAACTGCCAAGCTGAAGATGGAGGTTGATCAAAAGCATAAAGTTTTTTTTATTAAAATATTGCTTAGTGTCCTCCAAGATTAAATAATGGAAAATTTATTATGGGAATAGGACAAATTAGAATATGTCAGATTATTTAGAACATATAATTGGCGAGGTTTCGCAAATTCACATTTGCTTCCTCAGGCCTACAAAAATGAAACACATCAATAACATTTCCTCCTACATAGATACACAAAGTGACCGAAAATTACATACCTCAATATGTTAAAGGTGACAAATTCCGACCATATAATATAAACATATAAATATACAAGTTAAAATATAAAATCAGGCAGGAATGAATAATGCACACCAGATCTCAATACGTTGAAAACAACAAACCATAGCCTATAAATGTGACGTCACGAAACAAGTCGTATTTCAGTTGTGGAATATTGAAATGTTTCACACCTGAACTAACCAATTTATCTTTTTGTGAACTTCTTATAGTTAGACGATATTGAGTTATACAGGGTGTCCCAGAAGTCCCGCACTTCCTTGAGGGGATCGAAAGTGAAAAATATTCTAAGCCCAAATATCCATGTTTGAAATTTTTTGATAACGTAGTTCATTAGTCATTAATTAATGAAAGTGACCAATCAGGAGCGCGCTACAAAAGATTGAGTAAGCAGTGGGGACGCGAAAGTGAGATGCCAGGTTTACTGCGTAAAAAGCCGGCAGCAGCTCTGGCGTCTCACTCTCGCGTTCCCAACTGCTTACTCATTATTCTATAGCGCGCTCCTGATTGGTCACTTTCATTAATTAATTACTGATTAACTACTTCATCGAAAAATTTCAAACATGGATATTTGGGCTAAGAATATTTTTCACTTTCGATCCCCTCAAGGAATTGCGGGACTGTTGGGACAACCTGTATAAACAACTAAGATGACTAGTATCAGATCTAAAATTACCAGATTTGTTTAAATTAATGTGAATCATCACTAAGATATTTCTTTTTCTATATTGTTTTTATTTTTCAAGAATTTTCACATCAGGAAAAATCGAACCTGTGGTTCTCCGCAAAGAAGTGGGAGCACAGTGCAGTCTTTTCTCTGGTTTTTGTGTCTTTTAAGTCATATTTATTATTTGTGATGTTTCATACTGTTGTTCAAATATTGCCTTGATTGTCTAATATATACCGTATCACAGTCCAAGCATGGAATTTCATATATCACACTCGATTTTTGTTCTTTTTTAATAGGATCTTTGATATGGCTGTATAACAAGCCCACGGTTTTCATATTATAAAATACTAATTCTTTGTTATCTGTTTTTAGAGTTCTTTTGAGTTTTTGTGATAGTTCTGGTATATATGGTATTTTGTAGTATTTCTTAGTTGTTTCAATTATGTTGTAATTTTGGATTTTGATTTTCGGTAAGAGTTCTGAAATAATTCTGTTGACGAAATGTTTTGGATAATTGTTGTTGTTTAGTATATTCTTTACTTTTTATAAGTTCTGGTTGTGGTATACAGGTGTACTCAAGTTGATTGCTCTATTCAGTATGTTGTGAATGGCACTGATTTTATATTATATATGTATTTCAAAAATTGCCAGTATTTCCGTGGTAACAGATTCGGAAGCAGGTCAGTGCTTTCAGTGACAAATTTTTATTTCTATCGCTTGTCTAAGTCAGATCCATTTCTTTTTTAATGTTGGTTTCAATTTTAAGAAAATTTGGGTATATCTAACCATAGATAGTATAAATACCGTATATGAATGTAAAGCTACCAATGTTCGAATTGCAAAACATCGAGAACTCTTCACAATTGTGCATTTTTGTTCTCAGACTACTACCTCTCATATTATCTAATATCTAGTAGCATTACGCTCGTTAATTTTCATTGATTTTGCTCCTGACATAGATGCATAGAAATACCTGGTGTTGGCACTGATTAGATTTTGTTCAAGACATTCTTGTCGATCGAAAACGTGATATTTTGTGCAGCTTTTCATTTCTCCCGAAAGGGGTCGCGTTTTTTGTCGTTGCCGCAGTAGCGCCACGACCGATAAATATTGCGGATTTATTCCGGAACTAGACCAAAATCTGAAATCTAGGATGCCGTTTTGATCTACAAATTTTGGTCACGATTTTTAGTATGGAGTCGTTACACCAGGTGTTCTATGCATCTCCTGACACATCAACTGTCTCATTTGGGTGTACATCACGCACTTCAGATTTCTTTCGTTATTTCGATAATGGATAGATTGAAGATGTCACTATTGTCACTATAACAGCATTATGCCTTTCAGGAACTGATATTTTTACGAATTGATTCGATATTTCTTCCAACACTTATAAAAAACTCTCAATTTCGGAAAATATTACTATTCGTGAGTTTGAATGGAGTTTTTTCGGTAAAGAAATTTTTTTCGCTGGAATTATTCTCGTCTTTCATAAACGAGCACAATGGAGGAGTATAGAACACGATTACCTCAAAGAACGTGGTATGTAAGCGTTCAAAGAGGAACTGACCGATTTTCTATTATGAACTTCGAATTTCATAGGTCATTCTTCTCAATACCCTCTGATGTATCTATTTATGTGATGGAAATCTTTCAACGTACCTTTCGCATCCAGGACTGATGACAATACAGTAAATTTCATTTCAATGCTAACCGAGTCCTTCGCCATTTTGCACAAATCAAGCAGGACAAAATTATGAATATTTGAAACTGATTCTCAGACAAAATTTTGCTTGGCCATGTAAACGCTAAATTTCATTTCGAACGAATCTGTTATTTTGAAAATATCAGATGAAGAAAAATTTTCACGGTCATATTTACGAAAACCATGGTTTTTGTGTCTTTTAAGTCTTATTTGTGATGTTTCATACTGTTGTTCAAATATTGCCTTGTTTGTCTAATATATACCTTATCACAGTCCAAGCATGGAATTTCATATATCACACTCGATTTTTGTTCTTTTTTAATAGGATCTTTGATATGGCTGTATAACAAGCCCACGGTCTTTATATTATAAAATACTAATTCTTTGTTATCTGTCTTTAGAGTTCTTGTGATAGTTCTGGTATATATGGTATTTTGTAGTATTTCTTAGTTGTTTCAATCATGTTGTTATTTTTGTTTTTAATTTTCGGTAAGAGTTCTGAAATAATTCTGTTGACGAAATGTTTTGGATAATTGTTGTTGTGTAGTATATTCTTTACTTTTTCTATGTTCTGGTTGTGGTATACAGGTGTACTCAAGTTGATCGCTCTATTCAGTATGTTGTGAATGGTACTGATTTTATAGCCAAGGGAATGTGTAGATTTTTTTTTATTTTTCTATACAGTTACTTCAGTTGACATCGAAAACTGAAACATAGAGACCTTCAATTGAGTAGAATCCAAATCACATCCAGTATACCATTTCAAAAATTGCCAGTCTTTCCGTGGTAACAGATTCGGAATCAGGTCAGTGCTTTCAATGACCAATTTTTATTTCTGTCGCTTGCCTAAGTCAGATCCATTTATTTTTTAATGTTGCTTTCAAGAAGAAAATTTGGGTATATCTAACCATAGATAGTATAAATACCGTATATGTAAAGCTACCAATCAAAGACGTTGATATGTTCGAATTTCAAAACATCGAGAACTCTTCACAATTGTGCATTTTTGTTCTCAGACTACTACCTCTTATATTATCTAGTAGCATTAGGCACGTTAATTTTCATTGATTTTGCTCCTGACACATCAACTGTCTCATTTGGGTGTATATCGAGCACTCCAGATTCCTTTCGTCATTTCGATAATGGACAGATTGAAGATGTCACTATAACAGCATTATACCTTTCAGAAACTGACATTATTACGAATTGATTCGATATTTCTTGCAACACTTATAAAAAACTCTCAATTTCGGAAAATATCACTATTCGTGAGTTTGAATGGAGTTTTTTCGGTAAAGAAATTTTTTTCGCTGGAATTATTCTCGTCTTTCATGAACGAGCACAATGGAGGAGTATAGAACACGATTACATCAAAGAACGTAAGCGTTCAAAGAGGAACTGACCGATTTTCTATTATTATCTTCGAATTTCATAGGTCATTCTTCTCAATACGCTGTATGTATCTATCTACGTGAAGGAATTCTTTCAACGTACCTTTCGCATCCAGGACTGATGACAATACAGTAAATTTCATTTCAATGCTAACCGGGTCCTTCGCCATTTTGCAACGCACAGTGGTTCGGACAACGAATCAAGCAGGACAAAATTATGAATGTTTGAAATTGTCTCCCAGACAAAATTTTGCTTGACCATGTGAACGCAAAATTGTGTTATTTTGAAAATATCAGAAAAACAAAATTATTAAAGGCCATATTGTCGAAAAACCAGAATCTTGTCTATTGGCGAACACAACTGATGCATTCAAGATCGGAACCTATACTGAAAATTTCAATTTTCTAGGTTTTTCCGTTCACCAGTTATCGTGTTTACGGTCAGACAGAATCGAATTTGACAAAGGATTCTTGATCAGTGAGTAGAACCCAGTCGATTGGAGCCATTGTCAGTTCAAAATTCGATAAATCGTCATGTAATGTTGAAGGTAGCGCTCAGAAATAGTTCGATACCTTTGAGAAAGGCAAGGCAGCTATAGTATCCTGAATAAATGCTCCTGGAAAATATAAAAAAACTGCCAAGCTGAAGATGAAGGTTGATAAAAAACATAAAGAGTTTCTTTCATTTTTCTTACAGTGTCTTCAGTTGACATCCGAAGCTGAGACCTTCATTTAAGTAGAATCCAAATCATCTGTTATATGGAAAAAAATTAAGTCTTCACAAAATAATTTCATGATTTTCTCAGTAGTTAGATTTCAATGTTTTTTTAAGTGTCACTTTTCATGGCGAGCTTGAGAAAATTGAAAGTGAGCCATGAAAAGTCACTTCTCCTTCGATGGAAATATGTTATTTTAGCTTCAAACATTTTGAAATTTGAACACTTTTTCTGCCGCCGGAGGGAGAAAGAAGTATGCCATATTTTATTTCTCCTCCTAGAAGGAGAAATAAAACTTTTCGACGATCCTGTCAGTCGTCTAAGGTTATCTTACGTTTGAAAATAAAATGGAAAATGAAAAACCCGAATGCAAAAACATTCAATTGAAAAAAGAACAAGACCTATAGTATTCTCTCCATTTAATTTTGTTTGAGTAATGTATAAATGATTGAGTGTGTTCAAAATTCATATTTTTTTATTTTCTAATACCACAAAGTGTCCTACTGCGTCGGTATCCAGACTCTACCCACTTTCTCTGTGGTTCTAAGAGGACCCAACTTGAATCCAAAAAAGGTCCTACCTGTTCTGTTCGACTATACCTCTGCCACGAATCGCAAAGGTCATACGGCCTTCAGTTCGCCACCCTAACACTGATATATATCCTCGTATTCTTCCCCACGTTGGAACCCGTTATATTCATACCTTGTACAGTGAATTCGTTCCGTGACAAGAAAGACTACACCCGCACAAGGAAGAAAACCAGCAGATACATCTCTTCAAGTCAGACCAACCGAAAGTACTATTCCTACAGTGTTCACTTTATGGTATTCATTTCTATTTCATACATTATTTTTCCTTCGATTCTCGTGGTGGTAAGAATTGGTACAGCAGTCCATTCTTGTCACCAAGGGAGCTCTTGTATAGAGAGAGTGATTGTTCTTTATTGACTGAAAACAGACAATGAGCCATTGACCTTCGGTGAAAAAAAAACAGAAAACATTGCAAATATTCATAAAACTATGGTTTATTTCCAAAATTTTCCATTAGGTTCTGGATGGTTGTTGCTTGTGGGAATTTTCTTGTGGTATTTGTATGTGGGTCTTCATGAAAGAGTTCAATAATGTCTGGCATTTCTTGTAATCTCTACTCTCAAAATCTAATCAGTGCTCACACCATTATTTAAGACATCTTAGTTATGCTGCTAAGCTCAAAATAGTGGGTAAACATCTCAGTTGGTGGAGCAGCGAGATTTTCATGTTTCCATGGATATGAGCTGTCACTGTCACACAGAACATGTGCTGGGAGGCTGGGACGGGGTTTACCAATAATGAGGGTAAATGGAAAATTCCGGTAGATGTTATTTTATTTTATTGATAAAATCTAAAAGGTTGAAACATGTATTTTTGAGCTTTTCATCATCACATACAATGCTTACCTAAAAGGTTGACCAAATTAGGTGAATTCGCTATTTTCAAACAATAGGTACGGCAAATAAACAAACATTTTAGGGTTCAATCACTTCAATCTCTCTTGAATTTGTTCAATTTAGTTGACGATAGGTATCAAGCTCGTAAGAAGGCAAATCGAGATGTTCAAATGAAGTCGATAGCACGATCGACACGGCAGAGTGAAATATGCAAGAAAAAAAATATCAACACTGCCGGTTGTGTTGAACTCACATTCAAATTTATTGATGGTCATTCGACCAGATCAGATTAGGCAACCCATGAACCATTATTGTATATCATTAGTGAAACTCCGATGAGCAAACGTTTCAAAATTATTGACGCTTACAATACTGCCTCTGTGCAAACAGAAACATTAAAATAATATGTCAATTACTAATTATGGGCAATTTTGGATTCAGTTATTTCTGCAAATATATTCATTACCGAAACAGAAATTCAAAAACATTTTAAAAATAAAGAAAGAAGATGAAGATGGGCAACTCACATTTGAATCTGATCGTCAAAATCCGATTCACTTGATATTTCGGTAAAAATTCACTGTTCCGCCAACTGTTGTTCACCATGAGTTCCATGCGAATCACACATCGCCATCTAACAGCGGTAATATCAAAGTATGTGGGTAATATCAAAGAGTTGGTCTGTGGTAATATCAAACTAAGTACCTACGACTACGTACAGGGACTTTTCTAGTCACTGTACGACTATACGCATCAACGGTAGCGACACCTAGTGGCCTTATTCAAAAGAAGAAAAAGCATTTCCTGCATAATTAAAATTTTCATCGGTTTTTCAAAGTTTTATTGTATTTTATAATAACCAGACCGTAGACGAATCCATAAATGAAGTTTTATATCAAAAAGACCATCCGATCTCGAGTTATAAATGGTGTAACCAACATCTTTCTTTTATATATATAGATACTTGCGGTGGATTTCACAAATCGTAATCACCGGTGATCGGAGATCAACGGCTTGGTTCTCTGATTTTTGAACTGTCAAATGTTTCCATGGATATGAACAGAACAGATACACAAAAATAATATGTCATAATATGTCAATCACTAATAATGGCAATTTTGGATTCAATTATTTCCGCAAATATATTTATTACCCAAACAGAAATTCAAAAACAATTTAAAAATTATGAGAAAAGATGAGAATGGACATCTCACGATTGGAATTCATCGCCAAAATCCGATTTACTTGACATTTCGATAAAAATTCACTGTGATATTCACCCGCTTCTGGATCTGTTAATAGCCTTTCATGGTACTATAAGCCCTATGTAAATTACACAGTAATTGATGTCATATGTTCTTTTTTCGACCATTTCAAACCACGATGACCGAAATGCTCGAAAAAAGAACAGATGACATCAATGGATGGCCGCGAAAGCTTCAACAAATTCATCGCCATTTAATTGTGATAATGTCAAATATAGAACCCTCACGATTACGTTATTTGGAATAAATAAAACTATACAAATAACCAATAATCATCAGTCATAATGTGTGAATAGCGCCATCTGAAGTGGTAAGAACGAAACTTTTCTCATATCTCAACGAAATCTAATTATTTTAGACATCTGTAGTCCTACGCTAAGACATTTTGGTTTTGCCCAACATCGCAGAGTTGTAGGCAACTCAAATTACACACTATTACAATGACTATAGAGGGAATATAGTCACTGTACACACTATTTGTTTATATCGCCATCTAACGCGGAGAATATCAAATGAAGTACAAACGAATAAGCGGTAGCGTAACTGTAACTGTAGCGACATCTAGTGGCCTTACTCAAAAGGAGGAAAAGCATTTCCTGTATAAGTAAAATTTTCATCGATTTTTTCAAAGTTTTATTGTATTTTATAATAACCAGACCGTAGACGAATCCATATATCAAGTTTCATAACAAACAGTCCATCCGATCTCGAGTTATAAATGGTGTAACCAACATCTTTCTTTTATATACAGGGTGTTCGATAACTGGACAGCCAAAATGAAATATTATATCTAAAATCGAATTCTATTCATAAAACAAAGAATAGATTTTTTCCATATCGAGCTTCGTTTAGGAGATATTTGAAATAACTTAACAAAATGCATGTCATAGATATTCTACAAAATTTAAAGGTAAACATGTAGGAATTTCAATTTGTTTGTTTATTATTTGATGGCCTGTCATTAACTAGTTATGTTTGTATAATGTGCATGACATTCGGATAGTACTTCTTTCAAAATGCAGTTCAGTAATGAAGAAATTGCTGATATTATTTACGTTTATGGATACTGTGATGGTAAGGCGAGATCTGCATGTCGGGAATATGTATTTATATACATAAATATTTATACCATTAATAAATGTTAAATGAAATATTGAAATATTTTTTATAAGTTGATTATCTCCTAAACGAAGGTCGATATGGAAAAAATGTATTCTTTGTTTTATGATTAGAATTCTATTTTAGATATAATATTTCATTTTGGCTGTCCAGTTATCGAACACCCTGTATATAGATATATCGACACTTTCTTGGTTTATTATAGTCATGGTGATCGCATTTTTTATCTGCGGTGCGGCAAAAATAATGAACATTTTATGTTAATGATCATTTATTGTAATTGACCAACATTTGGGGAACAACATTCGATTTTATACCTGAATCTTAATGGAATTTTCTATTTCGGCGAAGACATATCAAAACAATGACAATTATTCTTGTTTGATTGCATAATTGACTTGCTGAAAACGAATAACATTCGAAATCGTCGACTGTTCCTGATATGAGCTCCCAAATTTAACATTTCGTCAGAATTATATTAGGTAAAAGCAAATTATTCTCAAAGAATCGACCTATTCCAATATCGCAACATCGCAGATCGTGTTGATTCATCAAACCACACTGTGGAAGTGTGGAACCTGACCAGACACAAGCGATTCTGCCATACTGCCATTACGTACATTTCTTCAAAATCCATTTATGTACTATTATTTAATTGCATACCATTATAAGTTGGAATAAACATATCATTTTAGTAGAGGTGATACAAATTCTCTGTTCTGATACAATTTTTGATTCTATAACTAAATGGGGAGGCAACCAAAGCACAAAAATTCTGAAATTAGAACTGTAACTTCAGAATTTCGAAAAAATATTATTCCATTCTTGAAACTACACCCCTCCTTCTGATATAAAAGCGATTAAATCTATTAGAATTGAGAACATTCTGAGTAATGAGAAGATATAGTATATTGAAGGGGATTGAAAAGGTTTCTTCACTGAAAATTTTTTAACTTTCAATTCCAATTATAATTGGAGATAAAAATCCATTTGGCGGCATAATAATAATGGTATTGATGCAAGATGGGTGGGTAGATCTGTGCCTGCAACCACCAACAAAAAATGGTGTCAAACTCACCCATTTTCCAATTGGACAAACATAACATCAACACGATTTTCGCAGTAAAGGAACAACACATGTCGATCACAAATCAGTATCTTGTGAAAAATTCAATATTTCGGGCAATCAAACTCCATCTTCAATTCCGAATGATCCTCTTTGCTGGTTCCATGGAAGTTGAAATTTTCCGAAATTTCTTCAAATTCAATGTCACTCCTCCGGAAGGTAAACAATCTCAAATATCGTCACTCAAATTCAGTTGAAATGATCAATACCACTCGCGATCAGAATCAATCGATTATTATCATCATTTAACATAGTTGGGGTAGTGTTAGATTTCCTCTGAGATATCTGGACCTCAACTGGAAGGATTCTGGGAGAATCGGGATGTTGTGGAAGGACGCCTGCGCCAGCGGGAACCTACGCTCAATTTACATCCTCTCATCCCATTCATTCCATTGGAAATCTCATGGATACTACTCCTTCTATCCTTTGACGATTAAATATTCCGAATATCTAAAATACTAAAGTGAATCATTAATGTCCAAGCGACATGAATTGAATCCATAATCCACAAGGTAATTTGTAATATGGCTTTGAAGGAGTGCGGAAAACAGCCAGGAGATAGCCATTAGATTTTCATTGAGAAATTTACCGAACTGAATTCGGCCAATTTTCAGAGGTTTCGTAATTTTCTTTGATCTATATCGGTTTTCAATGCAGCTGTCAAACCCACCGAGGAGTATAATGGCTCCATCGAGAGTGCTTTCACATTATTTTACGACTAGCTGGCCTGGCGAACTCTGTTTCGCCTAAATGACACTTAAGGTGGATTTCACAAATCGTAATCACCGGTTCTCTGATTTTTCAACTGTCAAATCTAGTTGATGCTAGATCAAGCACTGATAACCGGCGATTAGGTACGTTTGGTGAAACCCACCGTTCAAGTTGTATAAAGGTGTAGACACATTGTTGTCACGTCACGTGAGCTCACGCGAGGAAATGGGAAGTAGATATGGAGAATATAGCTGCTTTCACAGTTGCTGGTGATTCTCATAGGAGGGATTGGATTTACCAAATGAATCAACGAACAGAAGAAGTGGGAGAATTCCATCAATTAATTCAAGAATTATTGAATGAGTACCGAGATCGGTTTCAAATGTTTGTCAGAATGACATTCCACAAAATATCAGACGTGATATCACGTGCATTCAGAGAATGTAAATTTGCGGAATATAGATCTTGCGTGCTTTCAGTGCTATAATGAGTATAATGTGACAGCAGATACAATGTCGCGAAAATTTTTACTACATTTTGATTCCGTAGTAGTATAATCACCCAGTTTATTTCTGATGATTTGGCTTCACTACTTATTATTGAAAGATGTGTCTCTCTTCCTATGGTCTAATGCCGGCCACTCACGAGGCTTCCGAGACGGACGTTTTATGATGGTTTCTAAGGCCACGTGCGAAAAGAGTCTCCGTGATTGGTCGAGGGCTCTTAAAGTGTCATAAAAGGCCATAAAACGCCCGTCTCTGTAGCCTCGTGAGTGGCCGGCATAAGTTCCGTGCATTATCGTGGTTGCACATTTTGGGAAGATGACGTGATGTGACGTGACGTGATAACAATGTGTCTGCACCTTTAGAGTCATATGTCATTCATATCTTCATTCGAATACTCTCAATCATAACCTTTATAATTTCATGTGAAATAAATCGCTTTATTTCGTTTACTTCAAGCCCTGAATATCATTTCTATCTCCTATTCATATTTGAGAATTGAACTCAAAATATTCATGTAGCATATTTCATCCTCGATATCTATTGTCTTGTCTATTGTCTTTCGGAATATGCATAACTTCTACATTTCTCGCAATTTTTGAATTTCCAGTTGACGCTATTCTTACCAAAAATTTGGCTCCGCTTTGTGACTGTTAATAGCAGGAGTATAAGCCATATTATACCTTTCCTCAGAACTAATATGAATCAAAATGTCAAGAATATGAACACAAATTATCGACTATTGACACAACCCGTTGATTCCAATATTTGAAATAACTGATAAGAATTAGAACTTATTTTGTGAATAGCGCTTTCTGAAGTGGAAAACACGAAACTTTTTTAATATTCTCAATGTTGGTTAATCAAAATCTAATTAGTGCTCACACCATTATTTTAAACATCTTAGCCTTTTGGTGCTCAGCCTAAAATAATTGGTGAACATCTCAGTTGATGGAGCAGCGAGATGTCAGATGTCCATGTTTCCATGGGGATATGAGCTGACACAGAACAGAAACACAAAAATAATATGTCAATTACTAATTATGGCAATTTTGGATTCAGTTATTGCCACAAATATATTTATTACCCAAACAGAAGTTCAGAAACATTTCGAAAATTGAAACTGATCGCCAAAATCCGATTTACTTGACATTTCGATAAAAATTCACTGTGAGATTGACCCACCTCTTGATCTGGTAATAGCCTTTCATAATTCATGGTACTATGAGTTCTTTACAAATTAGACAGTAATTGTGTATACATCACCATCTAATGGTGATCATGTCAAATATAGTACCTTCACGATTACGTTATTTTGAATAAATAAAACTGTAAAAATAACAAATAATAATCAGTCATAATGTGTGAATTTCGCCACCTTAAGTGTTAAAAACGAAACCTCTATCTAATCATTATAGAGATCTGTAATCCTAGGCCAAGACATTTCGGCTTTTGTCAACAGCGCAGAGTTGGAGGCAACCCAAACAACACACTATTTGTTCACATCGCCATCTAACGGGGATAATATCAAATAAAGTACCTACGAATAAGCTGTACCGTAACTGTAACGACACCTAGTACTCAAAAGAAGGAAAAGTCTTTCCTGTATAAGTAAAATTTTCATCGATTTTTCGAAGTTTTATTGTATTTTATAATAACCAGACCGTAGACGAATCCAAATAAGAAGTTTCATAACAAACAGCCCATCTGATCTCGAGTTATAAATGGTGTAACCAACATCTTTTTTTATATATATAGATATCAAGTATACAAGGTGGCCCAAATAAAGCAAGACCATGTCGGTTATTGGCAGAGCTTAAACAGTTAGTAATTCAATATGCAAGTGAAATATCATGAAAAACGGACATTCTAAGATATCAAGACATCTAGATGAAGCTGAAGAAAGGACCCCACACTTTCTGTATGTAAAGTGGCGACCGGTCAAATTTTCTGAAAGTTTGGTATGTTGTTGTACCCGACTCACTGACCAAAAGTGTCAATGGGCCCAACCCAATCCTATGACTAGTTTTCTAAATTGAAGTTCATATTGCCCGGATTTTCAGATTTATTTTTTATTTATAAAAAGTTAGATTGGATTTCTGTTGCATACAGACGTTTACTATATGCTCTAGTAATTAAACTAGTGGATACGTATGATTAAAAATATTTACAAGGTGAGTCACGAATTTATGAATCAGGAGCGCGCTACAGAAGAATAACTAGGCAGCGTGGGCGCGAGAGTGAGACGCCAGAGCTGCTTCCGGCTTTTACGCAGTAAACCGAGACTGGCGTCTCACTCTCGGGTCCCCACTGCCTTGCGGAGCTCCAAGAAAAAAAATCGCAACCAAATTGATTTCCAGGAACTCCACTTTTCGCTGGCCCCCAAAGTCAGCTGACCTGATTGTACCAGACTTTTATGGGGTTATGTCAAGCAGGAGGTCCACAAAACGAGACCTAGGAAATTGCCTGAATTAAGGCTGTCCATTACGACAATAATTGAGGCGATCCCAACTTCAGACCGCAATGAACAATTTTTTGATCAGGTGCCGCATATGCATGGGTAAGCGTGGAGGTCATTTGCAGTCTATAACCAATAATTTTTATGAAATAAAATTTAATTTTATATCTAATAAAAAATAAATGAATAAAATACATCGATAACAAAAAAGTTATTTGAATTTCTTATTGTAGCACAATTGGTGCGCCACCCTATAGATCCGTATCTGATGGACATTACATGTTGCTCAGCCCATTTCGGAATTTCCCCCTTCCAAAATGTAATCATGTGTGCGCCCACACAGACATTCAGAACATACTTGATATGTGGATGATATGGAGTCGTGTCCAATCAAAATGGCTAATAAAACAATTTGTAGCCGTGCAATTAGAGTGTGACATGAAATGGCAAATTCATTTTGGCCAGTTTCAGTTGTTTGATCTTTGATCGCATGGTCACACCGAAAAGTCACCCCTGGCAACCTCACTCATATTAGAGGTGTGTGCCTGATCAACAACACCCACATTGAAATGAATCGATTTTGCAATAACCGTGAAGGCGTGATTTTTCATTAGATGGTGTGAAATCGGTTTTTGGAAACTTTTGATATTCCCTATAAACCCGTACGATTTTCTACAAAGATGCACTGCGGAAGTAGAGACAATTCTCAACTGCAATATTTGCGATTTATCTGGAACAGTTCAGGTGCAACAAACCCTGGTGTAACGACACTAACTGATAATCGTGACCAAAAATTGTAGATCAAAATGGCACCCTTGATTATTTGGTACCGATTATCATTTACCGAATAACCTGCTATATTTCACGATCGTGACGCTATTGCGATGATGAACAAATAGCGGAACCCCTCTTGAGAGAAATCAGTGGCGCACCCAGAAATTTTTTTCGGGGGGCTGCTGAAGAGTAATCAAGTTTTTTCTAAGTTATATAGTTTAAAAAATGCGCCGCAAGCGAAAACCTTCTTAAGTAATGGATATATCGCATTCGTTATTATACCGGGTGTTTCATTGGTAAATGAACATACGGTAACCTGAGCTAGAGCTACCCTAGGCGAGTCCAAAAAGCCGATATATGATAGGTCTAATCAATTCCATAACCGAGATACAGGGTGCTTTATATATTCACCAAAAATTTCAATTCCTCAAAACTTTTTAACCAACCAGTATAGTCGGTTGATATTTGGAACGTATGGTTCTCTTCTACAGGTCGATCGAATTACTTTTGAATTTCCAAAAAATTCCAGGTCCGTATTTAAAAAATATGGGACTTCTTCCAAGCTGAGATTCAACACCCTGTATATTGAAATTTTGGGATTTGATTGAGATATTTGAAGAGAGCAAAAAATTTTCAATGGAGTTCAGTAGAATTCATTGTCCCGCACGTCATTTCCAATTGAATATTGGAGTTCCACTAATTGAATTTTTTTGTCCCACTAATTGCACGTTCGAATTTCATAATATTCTGTGGAATCATTTGGAGTTATTTCCGGAAAATCATTATTCATCGAGAAAAATTTGGTTGAAGTCAACAAAGATGAATAAATAACTGATGAAACATAAAAACTCAACGTGAAATACAGAGGGTCCTCGAAAGTACCACCATTTTGTTCAATACACATTCTTGCCCTCTTCAAAAAATATGTCTGATACTTTTTTTGATCATGTCTGGATTATTACGTATTTCATTGCTTAATAAAATTCTGTTGACCATCCTTTCATTTCGTAAAACCCAGCTACTAGTTAGTTCTTCTAATTTCATCACCTGGATCCAATCGTTGTACCTTCTGGAGATCAATTTGATCATAATGTACGATTTTTCTGAGAATTTTGTGGAATTCCAATATTCAATTGGATCTTTCCGTTAAGCTCTCTTTGAGCAAAATGACGTGCGGGACAATGAAATCTACTGAACCCCATTGATAATTTTCTTCTCTTTTCAAATATCTCAATAAAATCCCAAAATTTCAATATACAGGGTGAATCTCAGCTTGGAAGAAGTCCCATATTTTTTAAATACGGACCTGAAATTCTTCGGAAATTCAAAAGTAAATCGATCGATCTGTAGAAGTGAATCATACGTTCCAAATATCAACCAGCTATACTAGTTGGTTCAGAAGTTATGAGGAATTGAAATTTTTGTTAAATACATAAACCACTCTGTATCTCGGTTATGGAATTGATATATGATTAGACCTATCATATATCGGTTTTTTGGACTCGCCTAGCTCTAGCTCAGGTTAACGTATGTTCATTCACCAAATTCACCCTGTATATGTATATCAATCCCTATTTCTATCTGTAAACAAAATGGTTTCCATTCTGTTCTAAAATAATTATTATTACTTTTAGAAAAACGATAAGATGGAAATATTTGAATTACTTTTCTTTGTCACAGCACTCACAGCTCGGGGGGGGGGGGGGGCTGCAGCCCGACAGCCCCCCCCCTCGTTGCGCCACTGAGAGAAATGAAGGATTGAGTATTACGCATAATATACTCCATTCCCTTTTATAAAGTATCGCTGTTTGCCATGGAATTCTGACACATTTCACCGCGTATATTTCGAAAATGTTAGGTAATGGTCATTCCTCTGACCCTCTTCCATATACGCCCTCAACGTTGTCGTTTCTGCATTAAAATCGAAGTAATTACGTATTTATCAAGAGCTTAATATGAATGAATATAAAAGATAATGTGAATGTGAATTCAATAATTCCAAAAACCTGGCGAATGTTGAAGAAACTTTTTTCTCTGTCAATACTGGAAATATTTCACGTATGTAAACATGGTTCCGTATATTTCTTATCCCATCTTATTGGAAACATTTCTCGAAACTCGTCGAATGATTCTGTTTGGGGGACATTTTTTAACGTAGGCATTTGAGGCTTGAACGAGCAACCCCTTAAGAGTGGGCGCTTCCCCCCCTCAAAATTGAGTATTCAATTTTGAGAGGTCATTTACAGTGCAAGATTGATATAACATCTCGTAATTTTTAATTAAGATAGTCTTTTCGGATATATTTTCAATGAGTAAATTGAAGAATATTGGCGAAACCAGAGATCAAAGCGCCCTCTATTGGCAAAAATTCCAAACTAGGAAATGAGTTCTGCTTTAAGGTCTTGGGTTTCTTATCCAGGTATTTTCGAGGGATATTTAGAAGTTGTTATCGTGTTCTGAGCAGATTTATTTGTAATGAAATAAAAATTGCTGAGAAGGTATTTATATCAGTTTTATTCATTTAAAATCTTGTTCACAGTTATCATGTTTTAGGTTGCAAGGCGTCTTGTTTGAGATTAATTTTCTGGTGCAGTTTTGACTGATGAGAAAGATTAACTAATACCATTATTACCAACAAGAGTGTTATGATGTTGATCATCGTAATTCAAGGTACTGAGCTGTGCCTTTATCTTTCTGTAAGACAAATTGAATAAGGAGAAGTATCTGAGCGAAGGGATTCATGTTTTAATGCTAATAGAGGAAGAGCCAGTGACCAATTTTCATATGTCATTTCATAACTCACCAAAATTTACTTGTTTAATATTCAATATCTGCTCGAAAATAAAAACCATTTCTGCCAGCCCATAATGGCAGGAGAAGACTACCATAAGCGCTCAAAGAGGCCAGAAAATTAGGTTCAACTATGTCATAGTATCACACACAAAACTCTCAGGAATTGTTATTGATAATATATTGAATCTATAAAAAATAATGACAGAACTTTTTCGTCCCTCCTAAGTGTTGGCAGAACTCTTTGAAAATTCATTAAGAACAGTTGTACATACTTATGTCATTTCAGTACGCTTGAAATTTACAGGAAATAAAGAAAATGTGTCTAGAAAGCGAATTATAATCACGAAAGGAATTTTCTCTATTTCAGTATCGTAATGTGTTCATTACAGTACTAAAAACAGTGCTGTAATGAATTCATTACAGCATCGTTTTCAGTTACATTTTTCGTTTTGTGGTTGTCAGCAATGACTTCCGATCCTTTTAAATTTCAGCAGACGTCAATTTAGAAACGTCAATTTTCGTATTTCCTAACATTCACACCAACTGCCAAGATACAATATGAAAGTCACTAGTACCTATTATTTGAATTTTTTCGTTTGAATTTCGCATTCGTATTGGAATAGGAGCCCATTCTGCAACTAGTTTTAGAATATACTATTTCACATCACGAACCATCTGCCAGAACGAAAAATGTTGCCGCGCAAATGCGAGCGAAATGAGCTTATTCATATTTGCAAGTCAGACCTAGAGCGCATATTGGGCATGTATTTTTGTCAGTTGAGGGAATAAATTAAAGGAATTAAAGGTGTTTACTTTTAACATTGCAACAATTCATTTAGTAATAAACTATTCAAAAAAATATGCTTTTCCTACGCATCCTCAAAATTTGTTTCCTCCAGAATTTTTCGAATGGATTGAGGAGGTCTTGAGTATACCTGTGTGACTTACGAAACATTCAAAGAAGAGTAAGATCTCAGTCACATCAAGGGGTAAAAAATAAACCATCTGGCATTTAAAACCTCAAAAGTTGGGTAGACTAAGAGTAGTAAAAGCGAGTATAAGACTTTCACAGTGAGCTTTAGTATTACGAGTACATAGCGAATACCCTTATCATCGGATCAGGTAAATGAAACTGAAAACAAATTCTATAATTTCATAAAAGAATTTCAGCTTCCTATCAACTCTTGATGAGTCTCGTAAATGCCCAATATACGCTCTAGGTCTGACTTGCCAATATGAATAAGCTCATTTCGCTCGCATTTGCGCGGACAAATTTTTCGTTCTGGCAGATGGTTCGTGATGTAAAAAATTTCTGTCGTGATTATAATTCGCTTTCTAGACACATTTTCTTTATTTCCTGTAAATTTCAAGCGTACTGAAATGCCATACCTAAGTACAGCTGTTCTTAATGAATTTTCAACGAGTTCTGCCAACACTTAGGAGGGACGAAAAAGTTCTGTCATTATTTTTTATAGATTCAATTTATTATCAATAACAAATCAAACATAGTTGAACCTAATTTTCTGGCCTCTTTGAGCGCTTATGGTAGTCTACTCCGGCCATTATGGGCTGGCAGAAATGGTTTTTATTTTCGAGCAGATATTGAATATTGAACAAGTAAATTTTGGTGAGTTATGAAATGACATATGAAAATTGGTCACTGGCTCTTGGTCTATAATGTTTATACATAATTATATTATTTGAGTCCAGTGCCTGGATTACGAGTAAAAATAAAAACCAGTCTATATGTTACCATAAATTTCCTAAGAAAGATGTCTTAACACTATACAGGTGTCCCAGAAGTCCCGCACTTCCTTGAGGGGATCGAAAGTGCAAAATATTCTAAGCCCAAATATCAATGTTTGAAATATTTTGATAACGTAGTTAATTAGTTATTAATTAATGAAAGTGACCAATCAGGAGCGCGCTACAGAAGAATAACTAGGCAGTGGGAACGCGAGAGTAAGACGCCAGAGCTGCTGCCGGCTTTTCGCGCACTAAACCGAGACTTTTACATTTTTCAGTAGAGAGAAAATAATCTACTGTAAAATGAAAAGTTTTCCATACAATATTTATTACAAATATTCAAAATTGGGGACAAAAGGGGTTTATAAAATAAAAAAAGTTAATTAGCAAAGAACATTTAATTATTTACTGCATTAATCAGCACTTATATAAATAAACAAATTGAAAAGTGATCTGAATAGAAAAACAACATTTGGTTGAAATATTTGTTCCCCATCGTGTTGAGTGTGAAAACAGATAGTTTTTCGATATGCGTTGCCTCATCTGCGGAGCAGATGATATGGAAGCGAAGAAACTATATTGTTTCCCAGCTAATCTTGAAAAGTAAGTTATCTGAAATAAAATGTTTTATCATATTTACATTATTATAATTTCAGATCCCGAAAATGGCAGGAGGGTTTGGGAATGAAATATTCTGGAGAGACCCCAAAAAACTATAGGATTTGTGAGAAACATTTTAGTCCCGATTCTTTCAAAGATAATAATACTCTCAAATTGAAGAGCGATGCAGTGCCCAAACGTTGGATAATTCCTACAGAATTGCCTGGAGAAAATATAGGCTGTTCTTCAGAAATATCTTCTGTTGTTGCATCATCTCAAACTTTTTTGTTTCTAATGGGACTTTATTCATACAGTTTTATAATCCACTGGCCCCCTGCACTTGATGGGATAGTTCTGCCTCTGGTCATACTGTTATAATATTTGTGTCAAGTTTTTGTATGGCTATTTTAGGAAATGTTCTGTAATTCCCTTCACTGTAGCTATAAAAGCCAGTAAATGGGCGCTATTCAAGGTTAGATGTACTCATTTCTTCCTTTTTCAGGAATAATTGAGGAAGTCTTGGAGGACACTCAAGACCCAGTTGAGGTCGCTCCATTGGTCCAAATTGTGGAAGAAGCATCGTCTGAAAAGGCCCAGAGACTTATGTTCTAAAAGTATCATATATTTAGCCTTTTTCTAACATTTCAGTATGTGAAGATCAAGGATTTATTTGAGCTCTAACTATTAAAAGTTCGTAGTAGATAGAAAAGTGCAGAGTAGTCTTAATTTGATGTAGAATATTTTTCAGAGTATATTGATATTGATTATACTGATTGCTCCTAGGTCTCCCGAGGAGACCCATCTGGAACTACAAGCTTCGATGCTTGTAACTTGAACGAGTTCAGAGAAGCAGTTGTGTTCTGTGTGAGCTTTGTTACTGTGTCCTTACACCACCTTAGGCACACCTTTAGAATGAGACGAAAATATATTTGTGCCATTCATGTTTAGAAGTACCCATTTTTTTTAGAACATACTGAAGTCATGAGAAGTGAAAATCCACTTCCATCCACATCCCAAATTTCAAATTTCCAAACTCCCACAACCTCCAAACAGAGGATGTTCAGAATTATTGGAAACCTATCTACCCTCTTAACTTCCCCTCGAAAGAAGAAATTAATCGATATTGTGCACAAGAGAAAGAAGCAATTGAGGAAAATAAAAATATTGTGTAAGAGGAGATCGCATGACATGAAGGAATTGTTAAATATATCTGAATCAAGCCTCATAAAAAATTTATTCAGTAACATGCCCTCAGTTACAGCCAATTTTATGCTATCACAGATAAAAAATTTTAAGCCTAAGAATTTGAAGGGTAGACGGTGGACCATTGAGGACAAGATCTTATCCCTCTGCATCTTGAAGAGGAGCCCTTAGTGCTACAATTTACTTAGAAAATTTGTGGCACTGCCAAATAAAAATACTGTGCTGACTCTTTTGAGAAGAGTGCAATTTTCTTCTGGTATTAACAGAAATTTATTCGAGCACTTGAATGATACTATAGATTCAGGGTTAGATAGATCTTGTGCTCTTCTCTTTGATGAGATAGACATCAAAGAGAATGTACAGATGGATTGTGGAGAGGACATGATTTTTGGGTTCGAGGATTTTGGTGATGGAGAGGAAAGGTGCCAAATAGCATATGTTGTTTTTATGCTTGTTGGGTTGAAGAAGCAGTGGAAGCAACCCGTTGCATTTTACTTCAACCGTAATGGCTGTAATTAGTGAGTCTTGCATGCGGCAAAGTATTTTGCATAAGTGGATGTTGTGTGGCAACAATATGTGACATGGGTACGAGCAATGTCAAGTGTTTGAAGGAAATGAGAGTGGCCATAAATCAACCATATTTCTTATTTGAAGATAAGAAAATATTCGCGATTTATGACCCTCCTCATTTGCTTAAAAGCACTGTTTCTCTGTTCAGGAAACATGACATTCTCTTACCTGTTAGCATTGGCGACAAAACCACAACTATGGAAGCAAAATTTGCAGACGTGGAACTTGCCCATGAAATAGACAAGAGAAATCTTCTTATTTTCAGGAGCATGCATAAATTGAAAGACACACATATGAGCCCAGTTATGCAGTATGCTATGAAAGTTAGCATAGCTGCTCAAGCCTCAAGTGTGTAGTCATACTGTTGCAGCCTATGTCTACTCCTTAATAAGTGCAGGTAACATTCCCTTCTTAAATTGACATAAATTATGTGATAATTTTTTCAACATGTACTTGAGTATTATTTCTATTTTCAGGGTCAATGGAATCAAGGACTGTTGCTACTGCCACATTTGTTAAGCAGGTGGACACCCTTTTTGATAGTTTCAATGGCCGTACACTAAGTGCCCCAGAAGAAAAAGACCTCAGATGTGCGGTGACAGAGGAATCTCCACATTGGAGATATAGGGCTGAGGCATTTGAATCTGTCCAAGGCTGGACTTACAGAAGGGTGTCAAAAAGTGGCACCTTAAAAAATCGAGACCTCCATCCCAAACTGGATGGCTAACATCCCTGAATGCCATCAGGGAGGTGTGGAAATACCTGAAGGATCTGGGGTTTTCCTCCCTAAACCCAAGATCCTTAAATCAAGATTCCCTGGAGAATTTGTTCGATGCGATATGGATGTGGGTGTGGTGACAATCCGACTGTGCAGCAATTTATTGGAAGCCTTAAGTGCCAAATTTTGAATGGCCTGGCAAATAAGGCTTTCCAATCTAAAAATTGTGAGGATGATGACCACATCTTATTGTTGTCAAATTTAAAATTTTTTTTGCATATCAATGATAAATCTCAAGAAAGCACAGATCAAGAAATATCATCACCTATACAGTAATTGATGAAGATACTTTATTGGTCTCCAATTTATCTCCAGATATAGCTGGTGATATTTCTTGTGGAAGTCCCAAAATCTTTTCTGTAGCCTATGTTTCAGGTTTATCATCAAGGGAATCCGAAAGAAGTTTGTGTGTGTGTCATGCGATTCTGAATTGCTTTCTAGCGATTTAGAATTTCATAATACATTCATTGCAAATAAAGAGTGGTCTGATAGTAACCTTCTTATGTATCCAAGTGAGGATTTCACTATAATGGTTGGATGTGGGATAACTGAATTAGAGAATTTTCTGAACAAGTCTGCCTCACATCCTAGCATTATGATGACTTCCAAAATTTTTTGTTGTCCAAACTGAATCAGGAGGAAATTAAAGCGTGTACCATCAGATCACTCTGCAGAATTGGAATTTCTTGGTGGTGTAAAAGGAAGAACCAGGATATTAAAACAGAAAGAAAAGAAAGGATTTCCAGAAAAGGAAAAATTCAAAAATTCAGACATGAATAATATTTTTCAATTTGAATTATTTTTCCTTTTTATCTGTACTTTTATGTGTATTTTTTTATTTATTTTTTATTTGATTATTTGATATTTTTCCGAGATTCCTTTGTGTATATTTTCAAGTATTCTTTGAGATTCATTTTGGTACATTCATCTGAAGGTTAAATTCATGCAGTAAATGATTGATTCTCTGTTTAATATAATGATTTACTTTTCTCAATATACAGGGTCTTTCACGAGGAACCTCACCCATATTTATACGAGAAACTACTGAACGTATTTTCATGAAATTCAGCACTTATAAGTATTTCACGATGCTGATGAAATCTAAAATATTTTCAAGGCATGAGCACCTCCGGTTTTTCCGGAAATGACGTCAACTTCCGTTTTTCAAATTAGAACACCATTTTTTTATTGCAGAAATAGATTCCTTAGAAAATTTCAAGTTATTTTGATGTAACATTTTTCGGTTTTGGTTGGAAAATTCTCTCTGAGCGGGAAAATTCGAAAAAAAAAATCGAAAATAGAGCTCCGCTGAAACACGAATAACTTCGAGGTTTTTGAATGGAAAATTTTCATTTTTGGGATTTTTCAAGATGTAAGATTGATGTATCCACTCCAAAAATCGAAATCGCGATTCATGATACAGGGGGTGAAAAACTCGCTTTCAAAGTTAGGGATGGCAAAATCGTGAAAAATCAATTTTTTCAAATTAGAACCCCATTTTTTTATGGCAGATATTGAATCTGCGTTAAAAAATAATGTGAGTGTATGCATCACACCCTTGCCCTAAAGTGGATATTTTCTGAGTTATTCACAAAAAACTGTTTTTCGCCTTGAATTTTCGGCTATTTCTTTTCCCTTCACGCCAAAAAGATGAAATTTTCAGGAACTGTTACTTAAACCATGTTTTAGATTTTACTACCCTAATATGCAAGAGAAAAAAGTTACAGGTTGTTCCTAAATAGATGACGAATTTGGATTCGAATTTGTATCGGAAACCTCTTTATTTCAACTAATCGGCCATCGGTTTTCTCTCCAGTGATAAATAAATAATAACTCAATACGAATTATCACCAAATTAATAGTAAACACAAAATGCTACTGAATAAAGAGGAATTTCGCAGATGTAATTAATGATATCTATCATTAAAAAAAAGAATGTAAAACATGATAAGTTTTTGCATATGGTTCATAAGGAATTATTTATTTATCACTGGAGAGAAAACCGATAGCCGATTAGTTGAAATAAAGAGGTTTCCGATACAAATTCGAATCCAAATTCACCATCTATTTAGGAACAACCTGTAACTTTTTTCTCTTGCGTATTAGGGTAGTAAAATCTAAAACATGGTTTAAGTAACAGTTCCTGAAAATTTCATCTTTTTGGCGTGAAGGGAAAAGAAATAGCTGAAAATTCAAGACGAAAAACAGTTTTTTGTGAATAACTCAGAAAATATCCACTTTTGGGCAAGGGTGTGATGCATACACTCACATTATTTTTTAACGTTGATTCAATATCTGCCATAAAAAAATGGGGTTCTAATTTGAAAAAATTGATTTTTCCCGATTTTGTCATCCCTAACTTTGAAAGCGATTTTTTCACCCCCTGTATCATGAATCGCGATTTCGATTTTTAAAGTGGATACATCAATCTTACATCTTGAAAAATCCCAAAAATGAAAATTTTCCATTCAAAAACCTCGAAGTTATTCTTGTTTCAGCGGAGCTCTATTTTCGATTTTTTTTTCGAATTTTCCCGCTCAGAGAAAATTTTCCAACCAAAACTGAAAAATGTTACATCAAAATAACTTGAAATTTTCTAAGGAATCTATTTCTGCAATAAAAAAATGGTGTTCTAATTTGAAAAACGGAAGTTGACGTCATTTCCGGAAAAACCGGAGGTGCTCTTGCCTTGAAAATATTTTAGATTTCATCAGCATCGTGAAATACTTATAAGTGCTGAATTTCATGAAAATACGTTCAGTAGTTTCTCGTATAAATATGGGTGAGGTTCCTCGTGAAAGACCCTGTATGTATTTATGCATAATAATAATGTTTTGTGCATGCAGTGAATGACTATTTTTTATTGGTAATGAACTACTACTTTTCAATTTTGATTGTTATTTATTCATTCTTATATCTGTATTCTTTGTGTTTCATAATGTTTTGTGCATGCAGTGAAAGTGAATGACCATATTCTTTTTGTTTCATATTGGTACATGCAGTAAATAGTCAAATGTTCTTTGCTAATTAACTACTTTTATTTTATAAACCTATTTTGTCCCCAATATTGAATATTTGTAATAAATATTGTATGGAAAACTTTTCTTTTTATAGTAGGTAGATTATTTTCTCTCTACTGAAATATGTAAAAGTTTTTTCATACAGTATTACAGTCTTTTATACTGCCGTCCTGAGCTAAAAAGTAGTATCTCCAATGTTTACCATTTTCGAATTTCATCTTCATATAAAGGTGAAATTCGAAAAATGGTGGTAAACTTTGGTTAAGTATTTTGTGATAAAATCCAGGAAATATGGGTAGATATCAGTATAGTGTAGGCCATGATTGTTGTGTCAGTAATTTTTCGGCAAAAAATAGATCTAAAAATAAAAAACCTGACACCAAAATATGTCCATTTAAACTTTCGCGGTCCTACGAAATAAGTGACTTTCGTTATTTGATGTTGAGGACCCTGGGTAGTTGGTATTGTCGCACAACAATATGGCGACGGTGAATATGGTCAATATGGGGAATGAACCCACTTATACTCAAACATTGTTTGAGTATCCGTGGAATGAACCAATCGAAACTGAAGCTGGGTTTTGGTCACGGATACTCAAACAGTATGCTGTATATGAGTATCCGTGGGTTTTGGTAACAATCCAGATCTGCGCTTGTGCGGCAATATTGAGAATAAAAATATTTTTTTAATTCTGTCTCTCTCTGACACATGATATCATGTCGTGAAACGTATGTCATTCATAACTTCATGTGAATACTTTCGATATAGATGCATCTATCTTTCGATCATAACCTCACACTTTTATGTGAAATGTTTCAATCCGTTATTTTTATGTCCTGAATATCATCGTTAACTCCTATTCATATTTTAAAATTGAACTGAAAGTATTTAAGTGACATATTTTCATTCTCGATATCTATTTTCTTGTTGTCTTTCAGAATAAACATAAACTCTACATTTCTCGCAATTTTTGAATTTCCAGTTGACGCAAGCGTACAACTCAATCTTTACCAAAGATTTGGCTTCACTTTGTGACTGTGAAAAGCAGGGGTATAATCCATATTGGTGTTATTAGATACATATATGGATTTATTAGATGAATGGTGGTAATAAATAAATTCAAGTAAATTGGATCACCGGAAATTCGTTGAAATGTTTTATGATTTCATTATTTCCTCTGTGGTCTCCACTTTTTTCGATGTACTTCTGTGTTCTGTCACTTTTTCACTATATTCTGTGACTCACGTTGTAATCAGGAAAATGACAAGATGCTGTAGGAACTGCTAAAAACATTTTAAATTAATCGAAGTTTTTCATTCACAAAATTCCTTGATTTCAAGTTCGATTTACTCATTTTTTTCATCGAAATTGTCCTCGAGGATCCTATTTCGAATTAAATTAACAAAACAGAAAAATCAACTATGTTATCAAGTATTTTCAGAAGATTGTCTGCCATGATTGATTATTGGCGTCCTATGGCGTAGACTTGAGTTTTTATTGATATAATATGAGTGAAGTAGATCATTTCTTAGGCAGGGTGTTGTTGTTTTAAACTGTGGTACCTAAACTACATATTTTACAGTAAGTCATTCAATTATACCTTCCTTATCGTTCATACATTTTAGGGGATAAATCATAAGAACTTCATTATTCGGTTTTTTACCTTTGTTATGATTACAATTTACAATTCTTGGAAGGTGTGGAGTCAAAATCATCCGCCCAAAAATGAAAATTAAATTGAATTTCAATGGTCAACTAAAGTACCCAAAATGGCAGAGATTCAAAGTTTCTATTTGTATTGATTTGTTCATAAAAGAGCAAGTTTAACTATAATATTCGTTTAGTCAATACTCGTAATTCATATCGAAAAAATAATACAATTGAATCTTCTAAAGTTTGAATATAGAATTGAAAACGAATTCTGTTCTACAAATGATTCTTAATTATCAATTAAGTTTCATTTCTGAATAAACTAAATGTTTTGCAGTGCCTGTTTACCATAATGGTTCATAGTGTTTTTCAACCAAATGCTCAGTGACAACTCAATGCATTGCCATGGCCAGAACTACATAAGCAGGTAAGACCATTAAATACTTAAATTTACATACATTTGCTCTGCTTTTGCCTCTTTCATTGCAGGTATCTTAGCATTATGTTCCTAAATATAATTGTTTTGAAAGTATTCAAAGTTGATTTCAATGGGAGATTATAAACGTTATTGCTGTTATTTAAAAAGTAACATCACTTCCTCACAGTTTTCCATTCGATAAAATTGAGATTTTGCAAATATTGAAGAATTACTGGAACCCAATTCAATTCCGATGTAATCAAGATGATAATTATTGACAAAATTCATTTTCGATGTAATTACTATCTAAATACAGTAACACTTGGATAGATTCTCTTCGACAAGTTCATATCACTATCAGAGATTGTGTAACTGGCAATGCTAACCCTTGTTATTAATTTTCTGTTTATATTATTATTTGAAATCATAATTGTTTAGCAAAAACATTTACAATTATTATTGGTATTTATATCAGAAGAACAATAATCATAAGACAAATGTTTGGCATTTTTGGAATAATAATCATGACTTCTAAATTCCCAAGCAAGCTTTCTGAGGGATGTAAAAAAAATACAGGAATCAGCGAGAAAAGATAATGATTTTTGTCTAACAAAGTTGTCTTCGTGCATAAAATCTCAAAATGTTTAGCACACATCGCAGAAATTGAATAGATACAGAAATTGTTCAACAATAAAACCATATCTTGCATTTACGTTTAGTGTTTTGGATGGAAAATAATAAGCGAAAAATAACATGAACAGGAACATTTAGTATGTACCTACCAATGGCTGAAGGACTTTGGTCGATGGTCCTTTGTAATTTATTACAATAAATTTTTCTCTCTATCTCTAATTGAAGTAATACTATTCTTTCTGATTAAGAATTTGTCTACAATCAACTGAAAAGCTTTTTGCTTCAGTTGTAATCTATGCAGTAGTTGCAATTGCATTATAGACTGCATTATATTATGAAAAAAAATGTTCTTTGTACATGAGAATCTTGGTCTCCTAAGAGCCATCATAGTATTGAATATTTTTTCATTATACACATGAATGCATATATTTCAGTGAATTATGAATTGAAAGTTTTCACAGGAACTAGAAACAGCAGCAAATAAACACCAACAAAAAATGTATGTTGATGTTTCGTCCTTAAACTATAAAAAACTATGTATGTGCATAAAGAAAGTATATTACATGCCTAGATTGAAAAGTGAGCTATAATTTACCAAGCATTATACTGAGATTTTCTATTGCTGAGTCTGACATACTAACATTTTTAGTTTTATTAGATTATGAACAAAGTATATGCTACACCAAGATGCATAGAACATCTATCAACCCGACTCTAGAGCCATACAGCATGGTTTTCTCAAGGCCAATTCATTTTCTGTGTATCGGATGTATCTCTTAATACTGTAAAAGGAGCAAATTTCTAGTGACACAATGGTGATCAGAATCTTCGCACTTATTGATGATGACAATATACATTACATGGAATGTGAATTGCTGGGCTCTATAGAACATTACCTAGGACTCACATTTGTGTTCAGAAATATGTTTTGCTCAATTTCTCTTGACGTCTGATATTTATCATGAGTTATGGTTTTACTTTTCATTTATCCCAAAAAAGGGCCCTGAGTTCTTCCATAACCTCAATCATTCAGGATATTAGTGGATTGAATAGGTTGATGGAATAGGAATCTTTGATAGTATGCTTAGATAGTTGTGAATAATATTTATTTGGAAATCAAAAATTTTATAGTAGTTCAATCAATGTTGTATTTTCCACTTTAAATATTGATTTGACAACACAAAAAATTTTATTGGTTGATTCCACTTTCCACATTTTTATGACTTTGGAGGGTGGAAGTAACACAGTTTACCGTATTTCTTGAAAATCTTACGTTATTGTAAGATTTTTTGTGTGGAATATCGGAACAATAGATACAACAGATCGTTCAAGTTTAAAAACATCATGATTTTCGTTTATACAGATTGAGTAAAAAGTATCATAACAAGTTCATATCATCGTAGTTGCCATTTATATCAACTGAACTACCCTCCACCCTTTGTAAAGGGTACATGACAACATAAAAAGTTGCGTAATTCAAAATTAAAATTGACCTGTTCAAACATTTTTCTACAAGACAGACTCTGTATATCAGCAAGTATTATCGACTAACATATACTCCATTCACAATTATAAAATCACAACTCTGGCCTTGGAAATTTGACACATTCCACTCTGTATCGAAGTTATGACGTTTTTCAAAATATTTTTAATTTCCAAGTCAACACGCCCTTTCTACATTCTTAGCGTATTTCTCAGAATGGAACTTATTCGGAAAATGAATGAATTGGAAAAGATGTGATGGACGAAAATAATTAACGTTTATATGAATTGATAGAAAGGATTCCTTTTCTAGTTATTTGCATGAAAAGTACAAGAGATCATATATTATTTTTCGCCACGGAAGAAAATTGCATTGCTTTCACATAATTTTCATATGCATGCTTGTGAAGATTTAATGTTTATTATCCTCTTGAACCGAAAGTTCAAGACTTGACGACATCAATGGTTGATTCTAATCAAGAATTCATTAAAAAAAAAATCAACCCAAAGATATAGGATGAATTGATGGATAACAAGAATCAAGAATAATGTCAATTTTACTTTGTTGATTACTTTCTTAAAATCAATGTTGGGGTATAAAA
The DNA here is from genome assembly GCA_951802165.1 of Adalia decempunctata. Taxonomy (NCBI): domain Eukaryota; kingdom Metazoa; phylum Arthropoda; class Insecta; order Coleoptera; family Coccinellidae; genus Adalia; species Adalia decempunctata. The sequence goes on from OX637699.1 coordinate 10,121,796, forward strand.
CTCGGCTGCGTTTGTTCAAACAACATCTAAAGAAGACATTTTTCACCATCTCGACCTTTGAAAGGCGTTTCTTATAGGAGAATTAGGTCTAAGTTCCACCTCATCAGTGAGGTACCTAACTTTTGCAAATCTGCTCAGATATCGCCAAATTTCTTGGAAAACCTGAAAAATATCATCCTAATCGACCTCAAGAGGCTCCATCCGATCCATCTACTGCGATATCTGTCCAAATAACAGCTTTTTCAAAGAAATTCCCGTGTACCTACTCCTTTAACCTCGAAATGTAAACATTCGTCCTGGTCTTGAAAATCGTCCTCACGCTCCAAACTGGTGCTTAAAACAATAAACATACGTTAATCTTGGATATTCGACGAAAAACTCACCTGCAAATATCGATTAAATACCAAAAATCTGCGAACAATTTGTAAACCTAACAAAATGTGGAATATCTTTGATACTTTTACTTTGATGTAAACAAAGAAACTGGCAACGTCGTTTTGTCATTAACGATATTTTCTGTGCGCGCACTGACTTTTCATCATATGTTCTGTGCTTCTTATCAGGTTCACCATCTCCTGAAAACGAAACCATGACCTCCTATGTGATTAAATAAAAGTGAATGGAGTATAGCTAATCAACCCCATCAACCATAATAGTAATGAGAAAGGATTTCTAAGCCTTGTATTTTCCAACCTACAAAAATGTTTGTAGGTTTGATCCCCGACAGCAGTTCGATTTTTATATGCTCATGAGCACTGTTAAATTTTCACTATTTGACCATCAGGGTAAATCCGAAAAAATATTTGACAGGTGGTTGGATTTCCTAAACTTATACTTTCAAAGTGGGTAACATTGAATTTAATACATATTTAGAAAAGTATATATTTGAAAAGTAGAGTTTAGCTTCTACCACTGAGTATTCATAGAACAACCTGTTTTATAAAATGAGGCCAAAAATTGCCTTAGTTCCTTACTAATTCTGGACTCTATGCACTAGGTATTTTTGTATCTTGTTGGCATTTGTGGTTATCTTTTGAATGTATATTCAGTCTGTACTTGGTAAGTTATTTAAATAAAGTTTCCCAAGACATTTTAATACATTGTTTGGATACCTTTTCGATTTGACAATGTTTTATATTTTTCCAGCCCTTTCAAAGATTTTTTTTTACAGAAAAATTTCGTTCTCATAACAATGGTTGTGGATGTACCACACCATATTCCCCATTATAAGATGCAACCTACAGGAATGAGTCCCAGAGAATTATCTGAGAATGATGATCTTGCTACATCACTGGTGTTGGACCCATATCTGGGATTCAGTACACATAAAATGAACATTAAGTCAAGGCCTCCCTTGAAGGCTAGTTCAACTCTATTACGTTCTATTATGGAGGAGTTCGTCAAGACCCAAGATTATAAGACGGCGCTGAATTCGATAATGAAAGGAGATTGGATGCCGAGGATCAGATCAAAGAGTCAATTGAAGAAATTCGAGGAACATGTGAGTTTTATATGTGAAATATAGGTTTGGTGGTGTTATTTCATATTCAAACTGTTGCTTCCTGATTTACATACAGAGATCGGTGTTCTGATTTTTGAGATTTCCAAATTGGAATCATTTGATAATTGATGAGGTATAGGAAATGGTTGTCAGAAGGCTGTATTTTCAATCGAGGGTTACCCTGGGGTTACCTATGACCATAGGGGTCACCATAAGCATCATAGGTACCCTTAGGGTAACCCACAATTGAAAATCCGGCCCTGAACATTTCATTTTGGACAACTTTTTCATATATGTATGCATATACCGCAAACTTTCCTGAACAGTAGAAGTATTAATGATATCTCTCAGGGATTTTGAAAGAGCCATCCTCCAATCAAAGCAAATCTAAGCAATGTTTCACCCTTAGGATATATTTGTAGAAACTGATATATTATAATAGATTTTGGTGCTGAATACTGAAACGAAAAAATGTTCATTTTCAGATATATAGATATCTCCGGGTTTTCAGCAAAGATTCTGGTTTTGTTATCGAACCCTGCTATCGATATTCACTAGAAGGACAGAAGGGAGCGAAAATATGTTCCACAAAGAAGTGGTACAAAAACGAAAAAATCGAATGTTTGGTGGGATGCATTGCTGAACTTACAGAAGAAGAAGAGAGACAATTGTTGCATCCTGGAACAAACGACTTTTCCGTCATGTACAGTTGTAGGAAAAATTGCGCACAGTTGTGGCTTGGTCCTGCCGCTTATATAAATCACGACTGCCGGGCAAATTGTAAATTTGTGGCTACAGGAAGGGACACAGCATGCGTTAAAGTCTTGAGAGATATAGAAATAGGGGAAGAAGTAACCTGCTTTTACGGTGAAGATTTTTTTGGGGACAAAAATTGTTATTGTGAATGCGAAACTTGTGAAAGAAGGGGTACAGGGGCTTTTGAAAACAAGAGGACGGATCAGAAAGAAGAGAATGGTTACAGACTCAGAGAAACTGATAATAGATTGAACCGTACTAAGCAAAAATTGCAAACTAAAAATGAGCTTGGAAATGTATATAATAAAATTCCTAACGATAAAGTTTGTACACCACTCAGTATCAAAGAAATGCGCCAGAAAGGTCTTACCAAATATGATGCAGAACTTCTGATTGCACAGGGTTGTAAGTTTTCGGACATCAATGACTTTAAGAATAATAAACCAAATTTAAATTCAAATTCTGTAAATAGTAAAATTAATGTAAATTCTAAAAACCCTAAGAAGACTGTGATAAAGGAAAAAAGTGCTTCTTTGGCCAACTCTAGGACTGAAAGATTACAAAGGAGAAATGCAAGACAGGCTAATCAGGACGTGTTGGAACAGAAAGTGTCAAGATCGAATCTTCTGGACGATTTGCAGAGTAATGCTAGTAGTTGCACCAGTACCCTCAGTGATCAAGATTTGGTGAGTGATGGCATGGTTTCCGCTAAGAAGTTCAATGACAGTCATGAGAGTGGAAAAGGATTGCTATCAGGTAACTACTTTTGTTAAATTGAAAAGATATTGTTTGATGTAATGAATAATGTTAACAAAATTGCGAACAATTTCAAAGTTGAAATTACCTCATTGATAAGAGTTGGGATCATGAAGTTGCCTGTAACTTATAGCAAATCTGATTCACTCCAACTAAGAACTAACAATACAGGGTCTTTCACGAGGAAACTCACCCATATTTATACGGGAAACTACTGAACGTATTTTCATGAAATTCAGCACTTATAAGTATTTCACGATGCTGATGAAATCTAATATATTTTCAAGGCATGAGCACCTCCGGTTTTTCCGGAAATGACGTCAACTTCCGTTTTTCAAATTAGAACACCATTTTTTTATTGCAGAAATAGATTCCTTAGAAAATTTCAAGTTATTTTGATGTAACATTTTTCAGTTTTGGTTGGAAAATTCTCTCTGAGCGGGAAAATTCGAAAAAAAATCGAAAATAGAGCTCCGCTGAAACAAGAATAACTTCGAGGTTTTTGGATGGAAAATTTTCATTTTTGTGATTTTTCAAGATGTAAGATTGATGTATCCACTTTAAAAATCGAAATCGCGATTCATGATACAGGGGGTGAAAAAATCGCTTTCAAAGTTAGGGATGACAAAATCGTGAAAAACCAATTTTTTCAAATCAGAACCCCATTTTTTTATGGCAGATATTGAATCTACGTTAAAAAATAATGTGAGTGTATGCATCACACCCTTGCCCTAAAGTGGATATTTTCTGAGTTATTCACAAAAAACTGTTTTTCGTCTTGAATTTTCAGCTATTTCTTTTCCCTTCACGCCAAAAAGATGAAATTTTCAGGGACTGTTACTTAAACCAAGTTTTAGATTTTACTACCCTAATATGCAAGAGAAAAAAGTTACAGGTTGTTCCTAAATAGATGGCGAATTTGGATTCGAATTTGTATCGGAAACCTCTTTATTTCAACTAATCGGCCATCGGTTTTCTCTCCAGTGATAAATAAATAATTCCTTATGAACCATATGCAAAAACTTACCATGTTTTACATTCCTTTTTTTTAATGATAGATATCATTAATTACATGCTACTGAATAAAGAGGAATTTGGCAGATGTAATTAATGATATCTATCATTAAAAAAAAAAGAATGTAAAACATGGTAAGTTTTTGCATATGGTTCCTATGGAATTATTTATTTATCACTGGAGAGAAAACCGATGGCCGATTAGTTGAAATAAAGAGGTTTCCGATACAAATTCGAATCCAAATTCGCCATCTATTTAGGAACAACCTGTAACTTTTTTCTCTTGCATATTAGGGTAGTAAAATCTAAAACATGGTTTAAGTAACAGTTCCTGAAAATTTCATCTTTTTGGCGTGAAGGGAAAAGAAATAGCTGAAAATTCAAGACGAAAAACAGTTTTTTGTGAATAACTCAGAAAATATCCACTTTAGGGCAAGGGTGTGATGCATACACTCACATTATTTTTTAACGTAGATTCAATATCTGCCATAAAAAAATGGGGTTCTAATTTGAAAAAATTGATTTTTCACGATTTTGTCATCCCTAACTTGGAAAGCGATTTTTTCACCCCCTGTATCATGAATCGCGATTTCGATTTTTAAAGTGGATACATCAATCTTACATCTTGAAAAATCTCAAAAATGAAAATTTTCCATCCAAAAACCTCGAAGTTATTCTTGTTTCAGCAGAGCTCTATTTTCGATATTTTTTTCGAATTTTTCCGCTCAGAGAGAATTTTCCAACCAAAACTGAAAAATGTTACATCAAAATAACTTGAAATTTTCTAAGGAATCTATTTCTGCAATAAAAAAATGGTGTTCTAATTTGAAAAACGGAAGTTGACGTCAATTCCGGAAAAACCGGAGGTGCTCATGCCTTGAAAATATTTTAGATTTCATCAGCATCGTGAAATACTTATAAGTGCTGAATTTCATGAAAATACGTTCAGTAGTTTCCCGTATAAATATGGGTGAGGTTCCTCGTGAAAGACCCTGTATACACCTGAGTAATCTTCAAAAAGTTCAATGTAAAATAATTCTCAGATTCAAATGAAAAAGTTGTTATACTCAATTTTGTGGATGATTAAGGACAAACAAACTAACATAATATGAATTAAAACTTTCTCACTAGCCTCAAAGCAATTTTTTCAAAGGAATCAACTGAAAAATTACTTTCACAAATCTGTAGATATTCCGTTCTCTGAATGCTGCATTTTATCTCAAGGATCTATATTCAAAATTGATTTTGTCCTTCTTTCTATTCAAGGATTATCTGCAAACGATCTTTACACATAGCCATTCTTTGAATTTACTGATCTCAAAAAGGTCTGCAACACTTACAAAGTTACATAACAACAGCCTCATGAATTTCATATGTTCGAGATGAAACAGTATATGTTTGTCATATGAAAAATCCTGATTTTTCAATTATTGTGAATGCTTCTATAAAAACCAGTGGCTTATATTTATTAGAAGATTTTCGAAGATGAACAAAGGAATTAAGGGATGTGATATATCAATATCGCGCTTTCAATATTGCATTTCTTTCCATTTTCCCTAACCATAAAATATTGTACTTGTGCTAAGCCAAATTGACAAAATGCGCACTTGACTTGTAAACTCCTTTAATGCGGTATAGTTGAATTCCCCCTGAAAAACAGGGTTATTTCACTGATGGGGAAAGTTGTGAAAATTTTGCTTAGTATAACACATTTCATGTCAATCTTCTCAAATTTGAACACATATTCATGAAGTAAATAAAACAGAAATATGAGTGGTTAAAATAATCGCAGTATGCTAGGCTGGAACTTTGCCTGTCTAACAATTTTTGGACGAAAATCCTTATTGCATGGCGTTTTTCACGTATTTTATTCGGTACCTCAATATATCATGAACTCATTGAGTGAATATCATCTCCTAAATTTACAAACATTTCCAGGAACAGTGGACGGGATCTTTCTTAGAAGCCACAAGTCATCTTCTGATTCTGGTATGGATTTATGCCAGAGTAAATCCTTCTCAGATTCAGATTCACTTCAGGATGGCAGTAAAGTAGATTGTAACCAGAATGGTGGTATTCTGTCTTCGGGAAATCTTATGGCGGGTTTTAATGGATATACTGATGATACGAGCCATCCCAAGAAAAAATCGGGTAAGAATCGTAGAAAAAACAAGGTTGCTGCCAAGGAGTATTCGGGAATGGATGATGCAGATGAAAGCAAGGATATTTATGATTTTAATGATGAAGAAAATGTTGATTCCATGGAATTGAGACAAAAAATCCATACAGTTACTAGTAGTGACATGAATTGTGTTGGTGATTTTTGTAGTGAAAATGAGGAAAGACAGTCTAACTATAATACTGCCATTAGCGATAAGGCGTCTGAGCAAAGTGATGCACCACAAAGTGTTCAAGAACTACCCAATAGAGAACAGACACCTGACAAATGTGGTAGTTTGAAGCTGACTCTAAGAATGAAAAGGTCCCCTGTTCTGGATGAAGTGATTGAATCCGGTAATAGTTTGAGTGAAGACACTTTTGAGCCTGAATATGAAGTCTTGAGGGTGGAAGGTTTAGAAGATAACAACTTTTCCCACTTCTCTCACAGAAAAAAGAGACATAAATCGAAGGATAGGAGGAGAGACAGAGACAGAAAAAAGATTTTAGACGACGTACCACCTATTCCTTTAAAACGTTTGAAACTGATCATTGGTAACGAGAGCCATACCATCAACTTTCCATCTGAACATGAGAACTGACAGAAACTAATTAGGAGCTATTGCTTTTTCGTTTTCAAGTCCTTCTAGACTGTTGTACAGCTTATTTTTTTAATTTCATCAATAAATTTATGTTGGCCCAGTAAATAAAGATTGACCTGAGAACAAAGCAGGAGTAAGGTTTTTATTAAAAATTTCACGAATCTGACAAAAATTATAAAACCTTCGAAAAAATATTTATGAAAAAATTGCGTCTCCTTGAAATTCCATGTGGTATCTAGTTTTGTAGGATTCTCTTTATTTTTTGTTCTCTGTGATATACCATGGCCCTTTTTCATAAAACAAGTTGAAAATTACTAATAATCTGTGATTGTCTGAGATACATAAATTATTAGCATGAGAAAAATATGTTAGGGATGTTGACTATTTTTTGGAAATGATTTTTTAATTTGTAGCGTAAATATGCGTAAATAAAAATAGTTTTCAAAATTCCCGCTGAAACGAAGTGATTATGATGACGTCACTATACGGTAGACAGACTTCGCCGTCTGTCAAAGCGAACTGATTTTGTGTGATTTCTTGCGAACAATCGTTTGCGTAATAACAAATAATCGTGAAATAGTTCGCTGGTGATACGTTTTACTCTCTTCTGTTCTTCGTAAGTTCGTACTCGTGATGACAGTAAGGTTATAGGTTAGCTTGTTTACAGAACAGTGACGTCACGTATTCTCATTCGTGTTAGCAGTCACGTGATAAACGGTAATAGATTACACATTTTAAATCGATTTTATTTAATTTAATGAGAGTAATTAGATCACTAAAATTTTATTATAGTATTTCAAATGTGGAAAACCTCAATTTATATGAATTTGTAACATGTGTCAACATCCCTATTCGAAAATATTTATAAAAGTACGGTTTATTTGTGTATCAAGTTATCCTTTCCACTAATATCATGGCGATAGTTGAGCTCATGATAGATTTCTTCTCCTGATTCGTTTGTGATATTATGTTCACTTGAATTTTGGGTCACCTATTTATGGAAGGTTTGAAATGTGAAAGAGTGTCCCACCATCCATCATTCTTGTTTGATATTCAAAAGTAAAAGATGTATTTGGAACAAGAGTTGAAGCCACTTGATGGTGTTCAGAAAAAATTGTCACAACATGATGTTGCTGTTTTGTGAAACTCGGGCTCTGGGAACCAAACTTCATGGCCCTCTTCATTTCCGAGATACAAGGTGAAATGGAAAATTTATCTTTTTCGACCATTCGTCTTATTTCATATGAAAACTTATGGAAAGGTGAAAAAATAACTATATCATTTACGACGTAGAGACTTGATTTCTTTTTTAAATTGAAGTTGAAGAACGTCCCGAGGGCAAATAGTTTTCTTTTTTTCGATTTAATTAGTTTTCATTTAAAAAAACAGGTTGAACTTCAGCATCTTGGAAATTACACTTAATGATTTTTTTTCGACGGTTATTCATCATTTTTTGGAAAAAAAAAGCAACTATTTGCCCTTGGCAACCTAATCTTCTATAAACTACAAAAATGTTCATGATGATTAGTTCAAAAACATAGCTTGTACTAACGAAAAACATATTCAATAACCCAAATATTGCAGAGATCTAACGATTACCCTGTTTTTTTCAATTGAAAAACTAATTAAATCGAAAAAAAGAAAATTATTTGCCCTCGGGACGTTCTTCAACTTCAATTAAAAAAAAAAATCAAGTCTACGTCGTGCATTAGGGTAGTTACTCGTGAAATAAAGAGACCACTTTTTGAATGGAGATTTCTATGATTCAAAAGGTGATACTTCCCCTTAACTCATCGCATGAGCGAAATTAATATTTGATTGGTCCCAAATTTGCAAACATTATTGGAAATGTGTTTTTGTTATGAATGCATACTAATATGACTTCGATTATTTAACTGAAACATCACAAAGAATACGTAATAAGTCATTTTCCTAGACTCTCACAAACATAAGTATGGAAAGTTCCCTTTTCAACTTAAAACAAAAAGTAATATTTCATTCAAGATGGTTTAGTTTTGGACAAGCATGTGAATGTTTCTATAAAACTTAATGTTTTCTTTATTTACTGGGCTTTATCCATGTAAATATAGGTTTAAGAAAATCATTTTCTAATTTCCTCAACTTGAAAATTTAGGTCAGCTTAAGTCAGCTGTGATAACGATTTCAATACGCTAAAGAGGGCCTAGTTTTAACTTGGGAAAGCTTCAAAGTATTATCATGGCTCTTCTGGAGCAAATGTAAATGTAAATTTTGTTCATTGTGAAAACTAGGAGTAAACAACAGCCGAAGCTAATTTTTCTTATTCATGTGTAGTTGCATTTGTTATATATTGTAATATAGGTATATGTATCATTGGTCCGTTAATTCCATTTTTATCCATGAAAGAATCAGTATTGAACATGTGACATTTATTTGGATTATTACATATTGCAGTCCATAAGCTAGTTTCACTCTATACAGGGAGACAATGGTTGGCCAACTTAAACTTTCCTAATAATATATTTATGAATTTAGTACTAGGAGAGTTCATTATTGCAACTGACGTACAATTTGCGAACTGGAGCTAAGTCAGACAAGCATAATTTTTTGAGTTATACTTTTTGAGTCTGATGGGACTTCATTATATTTCCTTAGGGAAGTTCAGTTTCTGCTACACACTCATATTTCAAGGTGTTGAATAATAAGATTAGAATTACAAATATCTTATGCATGCGTATTTTAAATTCGCAGTAATTTTTCATAAAAAGTTCTAGGCTTGCCAACAACTGTCACCCAGTATAAATTGAATCATATTATTTACAAAATATAGTTCAAGAATTTAAGAATTATTAATAATTTTTATATCTATGAGTAAACTGCCAATATAGAAGGTATAGTTTTGATTTGATGTTTCTTGAATAAAGATTTGTCATACGAAATGATATTACAAAGTAAATTGCCACACATAAATGCATCTTTAACTGATGCTTTATTGCTAATTCAAATTTCGATATGTGAATATTATTGATTGAATCAAAAAATATTTACAATTAATTTTATACAGATAATTGCCGGTGTCTCTTTTGATCAGATCAGTTTATATTTTTCATGATCAAATCTTTTTTTCTGAAAAAATAATATGATCTGTCTTTTGTTACATCACATGAATCCATATTCATATTATATTCTGAATATTTTCCCTTAATTTAATTTATTTATTTTGTACTATGTATAATTTTGAGTCTTGGTGAAATATATTTATTATTTTTTTAACGATTAGTTCTTAATGTTCTTGTTCATGAGAATGATTCGCCTGTTGTTTATTTCTGTGCACAAATATCCAGGAAGTGTATATTAAAATTATTGTTGAGGATTATCGATACAGTTGAAGCTATGTGGTTCCTGATAAGCAAATAAACCTTATGTATACCATAAAATACTCTTAAGTAAACATTTTTCCATCATCCCTTCATCAAACTTGCCGAAAATTGCAGGATACACCGAATATTAAGAGGGAGTTCCTAAATCTTTCCGCCCTATCGTAGTCATAGATTCGAACTGATAAGATGAATTGTAGGTTGCTGTGAGAAGATCGCTTTATTATTATACAGAGATGGAAAAAACGCTGGGACGGTTCAAAAACTGAATTCGATATCACTACCCCTCTAGCCGCTACCCTAACAGCAATTATTTCAATTTAAACGAAAGCGCACGATTTACTTTGTAAATAGTTTTGTTTTCACGTTTTCAATTATTGTCTCGGTTTCAGCATTTTCAACATATGTGTTTGGCATACGCGGCTAGAGGGGTCGTGATATCGTCCGAGCGTTTTTTCCATCTCAAAGATCCAAATTCGACGTGTGAAAGTTATTGGCGAAATACTGAGTCACTCTGTATAATAATAAAGCGATGAAAAAAAAAATACACTCATGCAGGAAATTGTATTGCCTTTCCAACAAGGTGCTGCTCGACCACTCTTCCATATTCAAAAATGAGAGCTGTTAGGGGTTTGCAGCTAGAGGGGGTAGTGATATCAAACTGATTTGAACACCCTTATTTGTCCCCCTTTCAAATAGTAGCAAATTGTTTTTGATCATGCCAGTTTTCTCTTAGCGGTTCACTTCAGAGCAACGAACCAAGAGTACCTTTTTTATGTAAAACACATTGGCGCATCAGAATGCACCCCCCCCCCCCCCCCCCCCCCACTGAACTACGAAATTGATAATAGTCCCTTTATTAGTAGTCCTATATCGTTGGTGAAATTTTTTTTTATCTATTGATGACATCCCCCCCCCCCACCCCCCTGAAAAACTGTCTGTATCCGCCTGTGCTCAACTCAGTTAGCACTCACGCACAAAATAGAATAATGACGTACAAAACTATCTACCTCGGAGGCAAGGATTATACCACAGAGAAGGAAAAGAGCATAGAATGCTCGAATTGAAGAATTTTCATTTTATAACAAACTTACAAGTTGTCTTTCACATGAGTGAAAGGAATAAGACACAAATCATTTGCCACTATAAATAATAACAAATGAAATGTGAATACGAACTAGGTCTCCCATTCCGTCCACCCTGATGAGTCCTAAATAGGACGAAACTGCAGTCGGTGCGATTCTCAGTTGACGTTGGACCATTCGGTCTGATGGGGTGAACGGTATGGGAGACCTAGATTAGAGGAGGGGCGGAAGATCATCTGAACTCGCAAGCACCTTGACCTAAAGATCTATTGTGCATATGGGAGACCTAGTTCGTATTCACATTTCATTTGTTATTATTTATAGTGGCAAATGATTTGTGTCTTATTCCTTTCAATTGAATAGGTAGCGCCTTACCGCTTATGTGATTTTACATCATTATTATTTATTATATTTCACATAAGTATCTAGTACCCACCTATCTGTGAACTACACTGCGCAAAAAATTAACGCACATTCTGAAAATCTCAATTTTAATGGAAGTTAACTCTACATTGACTTTATAACTTATTTTTTATGTTCTCTCGGGAAGGTTTTGAACGAAACAAGACACATTAAATGGAAGAAAAATTCAGGATTTCACCGAATCTTATGTGAAAGAAGAGAAATGAACAATTTGCAAAATACTGAAATGCTGATAAGTGATTTAATACTTGGTATTTCCACCCCTTGCGTTAGTTACAGCTCGGCAACGACGGTTCATACTCAAAATGAGTGATCTTAAAATGTTCTGATCTAATCCTTCCCAGATTTTTCCGAGTTGGATTCCTAAGTCATTAAGAGTAGCTGGATTATTTTCTGAACTTCTCAGCCTTCTATTGAGGTTATCCCAAACCTGCTCAATCGGATTGAGATCTGGACTTCTTGCTGGCCATTCCATTCGAGAGACTTCAACCTCTTCAAGGTACTGCTGAACGATGCGCGCACGATGGGGTCTGGCATTATCGTCCATAAAAATGAAATTTCCACCAATGTATATACATTGGTGGAAATTTCATTTTTATGGACGATAATGCCAGACCCCATCGTGCGCGCATGGGGCAAATGGCACTACATGCTCTTCAAGAATGTTCCTTATATACTTATCAGCATTCATAGCTCCATTATCAACGACCACTAGGTCTGTGCGAGAAGTCAAAGATATTCCACACCCCATACCATAATCGATCCTCCCCCGAAACCAGTAGTATTCAGGAAATTGCACTGAGCATATCTTTCATGTGGACGTCTGTATACAAGGGAACGTCGATCACAATGGTAGAGGCAGAATCTAGACTCATCTGTGAAGAGAACTCTTTCCCGATCGGCCTCTTCCCAATGGATATGCTCTTTCGCAAAATCCAAACGCCCCCTTCGATGGGCTGGGGTAAGAGCTGGGCCTCTTGCCGCGACACGAGGCCTTAAATCATATTCTCTGAGGCGATTTCTTATTGTCTGAGTGCCAATTTGCACCTCTTGAGTTTGCTCAAGCTGATTTTGAAGGAGGCGAGCGGTTGCAAACCGTTGTCTCAACTCTCAAGTAACGTTCTTGAATGGCAGTTGTTACCCGTGGTCTACCCTGTCCTGGTCTTCGTACATTCATACCTGTCTCCCTGAATCGCTGCAACATTCTGGACACACTTGTATGGGAAACTCCAAACCTTTCTGCAATTCTTGTGTATGTCCACCCTTCTTCTCGCAAAACTACCGCTTGGGCACATTCCTCTTGGGTCAAATTGTGTGTTTCGCGTTGCATAGCGATCGAGTGTAGAAAATCAAACGAAAGAAAAACTATTGATCACTAGAATTGATCGAGAACAACTGATTTTAGAATGGAGCCAATACATTCAAAATCTGATAATATCATCTTTTTTTATTCCTGCTGGGAGAAAACATCTGTATTGAAGAAAAACGTTGAAAGTGGATAACATATGCATGCATAATTCTGATGAAAATAATTATCATTGAGAACACCTTCAGTTGTAGAATAAATTTGAGATTTCCATAATGTGCGTTAATTTTTTTGCACAGTGCATTTGTTTGAAATAGTACATTTTAGATCTAGCATTCGTCGAATGATATTTTAAGATTTTAGACATTACTCGACCTTGAATTGGAAATCGAATTTAGCAGCTAAAAGAAACTCTTCTTATTATTACATCTATTCATTGATGAATTGACGAAACCACTACTGAAATGGTCCATTATCATTTGTTCCATACATTTCCAAGGCAATCAATGAACTTAATAGGAACGGAAGGAATCAGAGCTTCTCCAGATGCAAGAACATAATGAAGCTGATAACCAGCGTAACGAAGTTGCTGGATACGCATGTCGTGCAAGAGATGTTTCAAATTTTCCAGCTGCCCCACATTTCAATGTCGAATCTAGATAAAGTTACTCGTTTCACCCCAATCGAGTTTTATTTGAGTTATGAACATGATTTGTGCTGTTAACTTTCAATGGATAATTATAGCAGTTTTGCTGCCTCTGAATATGTAAGTTTATTAGATTTAATATTTGAATCCTTTATTGGTCATGCATATATGCATGCGTTCGATAAATATATTCGCGGTTAACGAATAAAACTGTCAAAGATCGGATTTTCGATATCTATGAAAAATCATTGAATTGAGGCCGAAATATCGACAAAAATCGAGAACAATTAACGAATTTCTGTTTATGAAATAAAGGCTTGGTTCAATATTATTCACATAAATTTATTGATCCTAATTAAATTTTTTACTTTGGCATTCACTTAAGTTTAGAATATTCATGGAAAACTTTACTAACCTAAATCTAAATGCTATTCAATTCAAACAAACGGATTATCTTTCATGTTGATTTTATCGAAATACATATTTCCATAATTGTATGAAAGTAGGTACTGATAATTGGATCATACTTTCAATAAATGGTTGTTTCGTTCATATTTTCCAACAATTCGAATTTTGAGATTGAAAACAAATTTATAACTTTGGAACAAATAACCAATAAGTAGGTAGGTACTTAAACTTTCGTCTAATTTTTTTCAACCCATTTCAAAGGGTCCCTCCCAAATAATTACTGAACAACAAAATTGTCAACACGAATTAAACAATGAAACTATAGTACTAAACAATTAAACTGTCGTCATTATTTTTCATCACTTTCGATTCCTAAGTAGTATTTTTGTCTTTCTATAACATTATTGCATTTGTGTCTTGGAATTTGATTGGTCTTTTTATTGTAAATATGTATCGTTTTTATGCAATACTGGAAAACTTTTATCCACCAGAACCAATACTTCGATTCGATCTTCTTTTCCGGGAGACAATTCGAAAACATCAACACAATTGCTACTTTAATTCTTAGTGATGCTATTATGCTCTTTTACTAATTTACTATTGGCTTTTCTTTTTCTAAAAAATTCAATGTCTTGTCCTGGTTACATCTTCAATTTTGAACTTCACATTATAGATAATCAACTATGACGAAAATAACTTCATGAATTTTACAATAAAATAGTTTCACGCCTGAAACAGGGGCAATCTAAGGCGTCAAAGTTTGTCCCTTAGCCGAGAAGAGAAACTTCTTAACTCTTATAGGTACGTACTTGGTTATCCCGGTCGCAAGCGTGTGTGTAGCTCAATACTAAAATATTTATTTTCTATCATTTTATTTTCCAAATACACTGCGCAAAAAAATAACGCACATTATGGAAATCTCAAATTTATTCTACAACTGAAGGTGATCTCAATGATAATTATTTTTATCAGAATTATGCATGCATATGTTATTCACTTTCAACGTTTTTCTTCAATACAGATGTTTTCCCCCAGCAGGAATAAAAAAAGATGATATTATCAGATTTTGAATGTATATTGGCTCCATTCTAAAATCAGTTGTTCTCGATCAATTCTAGTGATCAATAGTTTTTCTTTCGTTTGATTTTCTACACTCGATCGCTATGCAACGCGAAACACGCAATTTGACCCAAGGGGAATGTGCCCAAGCGGTAGTTTTGCGAGAAGAAGGGTGGACATACACAAGAATTGCAGAAAAGGTTTGGAGTTTCCCATACAAGTGTGTCCAGAATGTTGCAGCGATTCAGGGAGACAGGTATGAATGTCCGAAGACCAGGACAGGGTAGACCACGGGTAACTACTGCCATTCAAGAACGTTACTTGAGAGTTTCTTCGTTGGGACAACGGTTTGCAACCGCTCGCCTCCTTCAAAATCAGCTCATGAGGTGCAAATTAGCACTCAGACAATAAGAAATCGCCTCAGAGAATATGATTTAAGGCCTCGTGTCGCGGCAAGAGGCCCAGCTCTTACCCCAGCCCATCGAAGGGCGCGTTTGGATTTTGCGAGAGAGCATATCCATTGGGAAGAGGCCGATTGGGAAAGAGTTCTCTTCACAGTTGAGTCTAGATTCTGCCTCTACCATTGTGATCGACGTTCCCTTGTATACAGAAGTCCACATGAAAGATATATGCTCAGTGCCATTTCCTGAATACTAATGGTTTCGGGGGAGGATCGATTATGGTATGGGGTGGAATATCTTTGACTGCTCGCACAGACCTAGTGGTCGTTGATAATGGAGCTATGAATGCTGATAAGTATATAAGGAACATTCTTGAAGAGCATGTAGTGCCATTTGCCCCATACATTGGTGAAAATTTCATTTTTATGGACGATAATGCCAGACCCCATCGTGCGCGCATCGTTCAGGAGTACCTTGAAGAGGTTGAAGTCTCTCGAATGGAATGGCCAGCAAGAAGTCCAGATCTCAATCCGATTGAGCAGGTTTGGGACAACCTCAATAGAAGGCTGAGATGTTCAGAAAATCATCCAGCTACTCTTAATGACTTAGGAATCCAACTCGGAGAAATCTGGGAAGGATTAGATCAGAACATTTTAAGATCACTCATTTTGAGTATGAACCGTCGTTGCCGAGCTGTAATTAACGCAAGGGGTGGAAATACCAAGTATTAAATCACTTATCAGCATTTCAGTATTTTGAAAATTGTTAATTTCTCTTCTTTCACATAAGATTCGGTGAAATCCTGAATTTTTCTTCCAGTTAATGTGTCTTGTTTCGTTCAAAACCTTCCCGAGAGAACATGAAAAATAAGTTATAAAGTCAATGTAGAGTTAACTTTCATTAAAATTGAGATTTTCAGAATGTGCGTTGATTTTTTTTGCGCAGTGTAGAATATCCGAAATAAATATTTATTTGACAAAATTCAAATATTTAGTATCAGAATTCAACAAATATACATAAGATCAAAATATAAACCAAACATCAATTATCACAAGTTGAACTTGATCTTATGTACAGGGTGGCCAGATTTCGATGGTTTAGTACTTACTACAACTCCTAGACTATAGAAGATAGAGAAAAAGTAGGATACATTTCATGTTTTCTTTTTTCGAGAAACAGAAATTGCTGAAAACCCCAAGTTGCTACGTCTAGCTTCCGAGACACAGGGCGATTTTGTCATTTGGTCCATTATTATAATTGACTATAACTTCCGTATTATAGGATCTACGCTCTCGAAATGAACACATCTTTGGGGCACTTTTTTTACCGCTTTTCATCGGTGCTATTGGATTTTTTTATCTGATCAAATTTCGGAGCTATAACAATTTTTTTTTTCAAATGGAAACCATAATGGGGAATGATATTTCCAAATTGATCTTCCTTCAACGATTCCAAAAATATATATCATAATATACTATAATATAGAAAAAATAATTTTCATCCAACAAAATCCAAGCAGGCCTTGATTCACTACCTTCAAAACTGAGGCGGTCATAGAATTTCATGTCTTATTTATTTTCACTTGTCAAATTCAATTCAGTTTCATAATTGTTGTATCGTCTGGCGCTTCTAAAACTCTTATTGTAAGCTGCCAAATTGATTCAGGAAATATTAGCCCTATTATTACTCAGACCAATAGGGGGCCTTGCGAAATTTGTTGATTTGAGTATCATTTCTCTGCTAAATTGAAAAATGATGAGCATAAATAAATACTTAGATGATTTGAGGTTGAAAATAACACAAAGTTTCATGCAACCCGTTCAAAACAGCAATGAATGTTTCCATGAGGGGCAAAAAAAGCTCCTTCAAGAAAAAATACCTATAGGATTATTCGAAAAAAATAATATTCACAACAAATGTTCAAATCGTTGTCCATTTGGGAAAAAACAAAAATTGCATCTTTTAATGATGTGATATAAATAAGAACTTTAGATTCGCAATATGATACAACAATGATGAAACTGAATTGACAAGTGAAAATAAAATAGACATGAAATTCTATGACCGCCTAGGTTTTGAAGGAAGTTGATCGGAGCCTGCTCGGAATTTTTGAACGAAGAGTGTTTTTTTCGAAATTTTCGATATATACATAGTGAACTCGGAAATATAGGTATCATGATATATTTTTGAAATCGAACAGGTGTACATACTAACGCAGAAGTTTCTAGCTTTAGGCTTGATCAGATTAGTAGGTTTAATTAACTCAAAACTCAGGTAATTTTTTTCTTTGGTTAAGAATTCATCAACACGAAGGGAAAATTTATGATAGGGACTTTCTCAATAATCTCTTGATTTGATGAATTTCATGTTTCAACTAGGGAATGCGAACCAAACAATCAGAGTAATCTGACAACTCTAGTCACTGATTTAGGTCTAAAAGCGTGTGGAGCTTATAGACCGTTTATGTATGCGGTGAGCAAACACACACTCAAATCGTAGATCTGTCTGGAAGATCGTTTCAATTAAATTTGGAATTAAACTGTATATTTTATACCCTACATCGAATATCATGAGTGAATACGATTACAAGGCGTATAATATCAAAACAAAAGCTTGTCTTTCGATAGTCCTTACTAAATATAACGTAATAGGATGTCTGCGCCTGTAAGGGTACAGAAATAAAATTATGCATATACAGTGGAACCTTTCTTGGCGAAATATCAGACGTTCTTTCGGGAAGATCAATCTATACTGAACTAGACCAATTGCAACAGTATAATCGGGCATAACCTCTTTATTGCTACATTCGTTTTATCCGCTGCATACCTGATGTGCTGTTTCCACGTTAGTCCTTTGTCTAATATTACTTCTAAGTATTTAGCTTCATTCTGCCATTCTATTTCATTATCGTCTATGGATATCTTCGATTCCATCTTCAGCCTTCTCTTTTGAAGGAGTATTGCCTCTTTTCTCCATTGATTTTGATTTTCCATCTGTTACACCAATGACTGATATCGTCTGCAGCTTCTTGAAGTCTTTTGTGTTTCTTTTTGTGTTTCTGCGCCTAATTGCTATGCCCGTATAGTCTGCGTATAGTGCAAGCAGGCATCTTGGATTTCTTGGTACATATATCATGTATGTATATATTATAGAGTAGCGGTCCTAGTATGGATCCTTGCGGTGCTCCTGCTTCTAAATATCTGAGTGTGCAATGAAAATCATCTATTTTCACACAAAAGTTCCTATCCCTCAAATAATTTCTTATTATTCTCCATAACTTGGGTGAACAACCTGAGGTTCTCATTTTATATGCTATACCTTCATGCCATACTCCATCAAAAGCTCTGGTTAGATCTAGAAGTAGTAGTCCTGTGACTTTTTTATTCTGAAATCTTTCTGTGGTATACTCGGTCATCGTTAGGAGCTGTTGTTCAGTTGAATGTTGTTTTCGGAATCCAAATTGTTCACTCGGTATCGTCGCCAGGACATCGGTTTCATCATTGAGTCGTCTGGCTAATTCTTTCTCGACAATTTTTCCGAGGGCTGGGAGCAGGTTTATTGGTAGTTCTGTGGAAACTTTCTGTCTTTACCTGGTTTATTGAAAACAATCACTTCGGCAGTTTTCCATATTTTTGGTAAGTACTCTGTTCTCATATCACACCGTTTGCTATGCTAGTGAGAGCTGCTGTTCCTTTCTTTGACATTTCTTGCTTTTCTTGCTTTCAAATTGTTGATTTCGGCCGGAGATGTTCGGTGAGGGATTTTGCCATCCGGTGGTGCTTCTTTCATTTCTTCTTCATCATCTTCAATTAATTCTTCTAGGTCCTCATCGTCTTCTTCACAATGATTTATTCTTGAAGGGAAGGTTTTGAACGAAACAAGACACATTAAATGGAAGAAAAATTCAGGATTTCACCGAATCTTATGTGAAAGAAGAGAAATGAACAATTTTCAAAATACTGAAATCCTGATAAGTGATTTAATACTTGGTATTTCCACCCCTTGCGTTAATTACAGCTAGGCAACGACGGTTCATACTCAAAATGAGTGATCTTAAAATGTTCTGATCTAATCCTTCCCAGATTTCTCCGAGTTGGATTCCTAAGTCATTAAGAGTAGCTGGATGAATTTCTGAACTTCTCAGCCTTCTTTGAGGTTGTCCCAAACCTGCTCAATCGGATTGAGATCTGGACTTCTTGCTGGCCATTCCATTCGAGAGACTTCAACCTCTTCCAAGGTACTCCTGAACGATGCGCGCACGATGGGGTCTGGCATTATCGTCCATAAAAATGAAATTTTCACCAATGTATGGGGCAAATGGTACTACATGCTCTTCAAGAATGTTCCTTATATACTTATCAGCATTCATAGCTCCATTATCAACGACCACTAGGTCTGTGCGAGCAGTCAAAGATATTCCACCCCATACCATGATCGATCCTCCCCCGAAACCAGTAGTATTCAGGAAATTGCACTGAGCATATCTTTCATGTGGACGTCTGTATATAAGGGAACGTCGATCACAATGGTAGAGGCAGAATCTAGACTCATCTGTGAAGAGAACTCTTTCCCAATCGGCCTCTTCCCAATGGATATGCTCTCTCGCAAAATCCAAACGCGCCCTTCGATGGACTGTGGTAAGAGCTGGGCTCTTGCCGCAACACGATGCCTTAAATCATATTCTCTGAGGCGATTTCTTATTGTCTGAGTGATAATTTGCACCTCATGAGTTTGCTCAAGCTGATTTTGAAGGAGGCAAGCGGTTGCAAACCGTTATCTCAACGAAGAAACTCTCAAGTAACGTTCTTGAATGGCAGTTGTTACCCGTGGTCTACCCTGTCCTGGTCTTCGGACATTCATACCTGTCTCCCTGAATCGCTGCAACATTCTGGACACACTTGTTTGGGAAACTCCAAACCTTTCTGCAATTCTTGTGTATGTCGACCCTTCTTCTCGCAAAACTACCGCTTGGGCACATTCCTCTTGGGTCAAATTGCGTGTTTCGCGTTGCATAGCGATCGAGTGTAGAAAATCAAACGAAAGAAAAACTATTGATCACTAGAATTGATCGAGAACAACTGATTTTAGAATGGAGCCAATACATTCAAAATCTGATAATATCATCATTTTCTATTCCTGCTGGGAGAAAACATCTGTATTGAAGAAAAACGTTGAAAGTGGATAACAGATGCATGCATAATTCTGATAAAAATAATTATCATTGAGAACACCTTCAGTTGTAGAATAAATTTGAGATTTCCATAATGTGCAATATTTTTGCGCAGTGTACCTATATCTGGAGGATTTGCATTTACCCGATTCCGGACTAAAAAAATGCGTCCATTCAATAGAGGTGTTCGCTCAAAGGAGGTGTCCGTTAGTAGAGGTGGTTCACTGTACATAATTCAAATATAATTTACACATAATTCCCCCATATTTTATAAGAATCGAGTGATAATTGAATTAGTTATGAGGATTGTGCTAGCTTGCTGCAATTGTCAATGTTTGTAGCTTGCCAAGCTAGCACGATTCCCATTAACGAATGATTAGAAAATGCAGAAAACAATACAAATTCAGCACGTAAATCATAAATGTGAAGCATTTAAACACTTAAGGGTGGATAACGATTTATTTATTCCCAGTGGGTAACAAAAAAATCAATAAGTTGTTGTAGGTCTAGAAGTGTATCTTCGAATGGATACAAATTATGTATCGTCCTGTGAGTCTTTCAATCGAACTGTGAGGTCAATTTTACACCACATGCAAGCCATTTTTTGAGGACCCTCGGAACAACTCTGTTAATCTAACCCAAAAGCGAATAATGACGAATACTCCATAGTCAGAAACATTTCTTTCGATAATTGTTTGAAAATTCCTTAAAATAGTACTCATTCAATGAAAGAGTAGGTAGGTAAGTTCTCGTATTGTTCGATGGTTTTATTTGAAAAAAAAAACCTGTTGATAGAAATTAAGATAATTGAGAATATTATCATATCCTATTTAATCTATCGGAGATTTGAGCCACTGATCTTTCGACCTAATGACAAATCAATTCATTCAGCTTTTTGGATTTTTAATAATTTTCATAATTTCTTCTTAAAAGAAACCACTACAATTCTGATTATATAATAATAATAATATTTATTTGATTAAGAATTCATATTACATTTCATTAAGGTGTTTCATCAAACAAATAAAGTTGCGCAATGAGGTACATATATTATAAAATATAGTTCCTGTATTTGCTGTGCCCATAAATAAAGAAAATTCCCCCCAAAAAAAAAGAGACAATGTGCAAAATATGTCCAGTCCGAGGGTGGAATGTCGTGGTTAGGTGAGTATGTCCTATTTTGTGAATTTTCCATAATCAGGTAACATTGTCTATATCGGGTGAAAATAAGTCTCATCAAGGAAATATCCCATCAATCAGGTATGTATGATGTCATCTTCAGGGCTATCATCCATATTCAATTTTATCTATTCTTGCCAAATTTATCGCATTTTCATCTCATAACTCAAAATTTTTCATTTTGAATTTAGTATTTTATCAATAAAATTCCTGCCTCTATCAAAAATCCACACCTTTAGCTTTGCTTTAAAGTTTCTATATTTCGGCTCGCTTCTCAGGTCTCAGGTGGTTGGCATATATGGCTAGATTATTTGAGGGGAAGGGAATAGTTGTACAAAGGGACAAAATGCATTTTATTCAAGTCCGAAATTGAGTTCTATCGATGTTCTAATTCTTCAAGAAACACAATGCCAAATCTTGAGATAAATGAAGTGTATAGAAAAGGAGTTATTCCGAAGACGGTGCACTAAGAGCTATTGATTATTGAATTAGGAATCGAATCAGTCAAAGGAAAGATTCGATACAGTTTTCGTAGAAAGCAGTTTTGCGTAAATGTAAGCTATCAATTTCGCAATAAAAATAGCAATCTTTCTCATCCTGTCCCCTCTTCTGAGTAAGAGAGTCGCATCGAAGACTAGATTTCAGCCTGTCAAAGAAGAGGGTTTCCTGTAAGGATAGAAGCTATACAAGATTCGGTAAAAGGATATTTGGATGAACATCCTCGACAGAATCCTTTTATTGACAATCGATCTGGAAGAGGATGGTGTGGAGTTTTCTTCAAACGTCATAAGAATATATCCCTCCGAACCCCCCCAAGGAGTTACTGTTGCCAGCTCAAATATATCTGAAAATGATATTCGTGAATGGCTTGCTGAAGTGGAAGAATGCCTAAATGAAAAGGGATAATGTGTTACTTGCTCTGGAAGGATCCTTCCCGAATATTTGATGGTGACGAAACATGTTTCGCTAAAAACAAAAAATGTATATCAAACAGAACACTTAGAAACCGAAAGTAAACTTCATGTTTATTTTCTCGGAGTCTGGACAAACAACAGCTCCGATTTTTCCATAAACCGTGTAGAAAAGCCAAATGGCATAACTTCATTATCTCGGTTACTGTGAACATTCATGAAGTATACTCCATTCACAATTATAAAATCACAACTCTGGCCTTGGAAATTTGACACATTCCACTCTGTATCGAAGTTATGACGTTTTTCAAAATATTTTTATGTTCCAAGTCAACACTATGTTGCCCTTTCTACATTCTTAGCGTATTTCTCAGAATGTGAATTTATTCGGAAAATGAATGAATTGGAAAAGATGTGATGGACGAAAATAATTAACGTTTATATGAATTGATAGAAAGGATTCATTTTCTAGTTATTTGCATGAAAAGTACAAGAGATAACTGTTGAAATATATTATTTTTCGCCATGGAAGAAAATGGCAATGCTTTCACATAATTTTCATATACATGCTGGTGAAGATTTAATGTTTATTATCCTCTTGAACAAGTTCTAGACTTGGCGACATCAATTGTTGATTACCCATCAATTCATCTTATATCTTTGATTCTTGATTCTAATCAAGAATTCATTAAAAAAATCAACCCAAAGATATAAGATGAATTGATGGGTAATAACAAGAATCAAGAATAATGTCAATTTTATTTTGTTCATAACTTTCTTAAAATCAATGTTGGGGTATAAAACTCGGCTGCGTTTGTTCAAACAACATCTAAAGAATACAGTTTTCACCATCTCGACCTTTGCAAGGCGTTTCTTATAGGAGAATTAGGTCTTAGTTCCACATCATCAGTGAGGTACCTAACTATTGCAAATATGCTCAGATATCGCCAAATTTCTTGGAAAACCTGAAAAATATCATCCTAATCGACCTCTCGAGGCTCCATCTGATCCATCTACTGCGATATCTGTCCAAATAACAGCTTTTTTATCGAAATTCCCGTGAACCACTTCAACCTCGAAATGTAAACATTCGTCCTGGTCTTGAAAATCGTCCTCACGCTCCAAACTGGTGCTAAAAACAATAAACATACGTTAATCTTGGATATTCGACGAAAAACTCAGCTGCAAATATCGATTAAATACCAAAAATCTGGGAACAATTTGTAAACCTAACAAAATGTGGAATATCTTTGATACTTTCACTTTGATGTAAACAAAGAAACTGGCAACGTCGTTTTGTCATTACCGATATTTTCTGTGCGCGCACTGACTTTTCATCATATGTTCTGTGCTTTTCATCAGGTGCACCAACTCCTGAAAACGACCTCCTATGTGATTAAATAAAAGTGAATGGAGTATACATGCGGAATAATATTTTCCGGAATGTGTACAATTACTGAACAAGTCATTAAGTTACTAATAACGCAATACATATTTATATCAATCATCGAATATTCGATAATGCAGTTTTTATATCTTCATGCAAAATCATAAAATTATTCGTAAATAATAACGGAAATGAAAAGCATAAGTTCTACCTGAAATCATGGTGATATAATCTTTTCTCAGCAATTATATGAGTAAAATAGAAATAAAACAAGAAAGATAATTCAAAAAATTTGAAAGGAAATATCATGCCGATGAAATAAATCACCAAAACTAGGGATTTGAAAATAATGCTTCAATAATAATGAAGCGGTCAAAATAAATATCTATGTAGAAAAATTCACTAAATAATGTTGGAAAGTCTCTTAAGACAAAATAGGGAACGTATACCGTCAGATGGCGGTGCAGTGCATTAATTTTTATTTATTGGATTATTCAGCTTAATAGAACAAATGTTGGGACGAAGGGAATATTAAAAAGAAATCCTACCCTGAACTTGATCTCACACTGACTTACATATAATACAACTAATTTTCCTTGACCAGTCATCTGGGAGTAGATACCTGCGGAGCGTATCAATTAAAAGAAATTCAATTCCATGTAAGAATCCACAATTGCAAGAAACAATGAATTTTCACTAATCGACGACTAATAAAATCCTTAGCTAAATGTCTTTGGTAAAAATGGATATTCATCATTTCGAATAGAAAAATTCAAGAAAATAAATTTCGCGAAAACAACACATTGTTGTAATATGATTTACAAAAAAACAGTTAATTCTGAAAGAAAAATGAGATAAACGTTTAATTAACTAAATGATAGACTACGATACTGAAATGAAAAAACACAAAAATATTTGTTCATTTTGATGGTGGAAATGTAGAAAAATTACCAAAAATGATGGGGAATATCCTTTTCGTTAATTTAATACTTATGAAATATTTTTCTTATTATTTTTTTCGTTATACACTCATACATCCCTTCATCAGTCAGAAAAATAAATCGTTTCTGACTCCTTTTTTTTTCAGGGATGTAGACCCTTAACAGGGAGATTCAGATGAAATTTTTACGACAGTTATTAATTAGATGACGCCGCTGATCAATTTGACCTTTTTTTCCCATTTGGTTTACAGCATGCAGCACAAAATTTTCATTCTGGAGGACTTTTTCAAAGAAGAATTTATTAGTTGGAATTAGAATACATTTTTATGCCTAATTTTGTTCTTATCAGTGGAGGATAATACAATTTTTTCATCATCTGTATAATTACTCCGAGAACAATGAACGAAGTGTGAAACTCTAATATGCTCTGAATATCCTCATCAACTTTAACCACTCCAAGGCCTCTTCTTTTCCTCGAGAACCAAATACAATACGGCCTACTTTGCAAAAGGCACGAATCGATAGGTACTTCAGTATATCAAACAAAATTGAGTTCTTCATCAGCAATTCTGGAAGTGGCTATGTTCGGAAATTCTGTCAGCTGGTGGGTATTGATATTTAGGTTGGAGGAAAATCTTCTTTTACGTGATCGAATACGAAATGGCATCTATCTATCATCCGCTAAATTGTACTTTCTCGCGGCCGCAGAAAATATTGTGACCGTGAAAAGTTTTGAGCTTGAGTTTGAGTTTCAGCGAATTAGCATCTATATCCATGTCTATGAAGTTAGCAGTGCCACTTGCGACAAAATAAATAAAACCTATTGCATTAATTGTCGAAAATTTGTCGTGAAAGAGAAAAATTTGTCGTGGAAGAGAAAAATTTGTCGCGTCCTTAGTTTTTTTTCTACGGGGTGGCTTTGCTAACTTAAAGTTGAGTTAGCAGAACCACTTTCTCAATATCTACCAAATATCATGAAAATGGTTATGAATAATTTTCGAGTAATTGTCGAAGTCCATATGAAGTAAAAAAACACGAAAATCCCTTCCTTCTTGTTTATTTTACGTCTATTTCCCGCGAGTTTGAGATATTTCTGGAATTATCTCATTTTTGGCAACAGCGCATTCGTTATTGACTTTTTTCTATTGCATTGATTGTCGAATAACAGTCCCGAATTTGTCGTGAGAGAAAAAAAAATTGTCGCGTCCTTAATTTTTTCTCTACGACTTTGCTAACTTTATATCAAGTTAGCATAACCACTTCTTCAATATGGGTCGAAAATCATAAACATGATTATAAAT
This sequence comes from Adalia decempunctata, assembly GCA_951802165.1. Lineage (NCBI taxonomy): Eukaryota > Metazoa > Arthropoda > Insecta > Coleoptera > Coccinellidae > Adalia > Adalia decempunctata. Next base: position 10,148,155 of record OX637699.1, read on the forward strand.
AATTGTCGAGTAATTGTCGAAGTCCATATTAATAAAAAAAAAATTGTCTATGAAGTTAGGTGTGCCACTTGCGAGATAATCAATAAAACATATTGCATTAATTGTCGAATAATTGTCGAGAATTTGTCGTGAAAGAAAAAAATTTGTCGCTTCCTTAGTTTTTTTTCTACGGGGTGGCTTCGCTAACTTAACGTTAAGTTAGCAGAACCACTTTCTCAATATCTACCAAATATCATGAAAATGGTTATAAATAATTGTCGAGTAATTGTCGAAGTTCATACGAAGTAAAAAAAACACAAAAAATCAATTCCTTCTTGTTTATTTTACGTGTTTTTCCCGCGAGTTTGAGATATTTCTGGAATTATCGCATTTTTGACAACAGCGCATTCGTAATTGACTCTTTTTCTATTGCATTAATTGTCGGATACCTGCCTCGCGTCCTTAGTTTTTTTTTCTACGGGGTGGCTTTGCTAACTTAACGTTAATTTAGCAGAACCACCCCGTAGAAAAAAAATTAAGGTCGCGACAATTTTTTTTCTTTCACGACGAATTCGGGAAAGTTATTCGACAATTAATGCAATAGAAAAAAGTCAAAAACGAATGCGCTGTTGCCAAAAATGCGACATTTTAGAAATATAGGGAAATCGCGAGAAAATGGAGTGGAAATTGCTAGAAAGATTAAATTCTTTGTGTTTTTTACTTTATTTGAACATCGACAATTACTCGACAATCTTTTATGATCATCCTGATGATATTCGACCACTATTTGCTAAATTAATATAAAGTTAGCAAAGCCACCTAGTAGAAAAAAACGAAGGTCGCGACAAATTTTTGTCGTTCACGACAAATTCGAGGCAGGTATTCGACAATTAATGCAATATAAAAAAAGTCAATTACGAATGCGCTGTTGCCAAAAATGGGATAATTCCAGAAAAATCTCAAACGCGCAGGAAAAAGGCGTAAAATAAACAAGAAGGAATGGATTTTTTGTGTTTTTTTTACTTCATATGGACTTCGACAATTACTCGACAATTATCAATAACCATTTTTATGATATTTGGTAGATATTGAGAAAGTGGTTCTGCTAACTTAACGTTAAGTTAGCAAAGCCACCCCGTAGAAAAAAAACTAAGGACGCGACAAATTTTTTTCTTTCACGACAAATTCTCGACAATTAATGCAATTGGTTTTATTGATTTTCTCGCAAGTGGCACTGCTAACTTCATAGACATTCTATATCCCTATGAAGTAGTTTTAGAAAAATGTATGTCTTTGTGCATGACCTTATTCTCTTCTTGTTCGGATATTTCTAGAAATTTTTTTAATTTTCTGCTTAGATCTTAAGTTGAGGGTAGTTTATACGAAGGATAGTGAACAAACTAGATTAGTCAAAGAGAGATACTTGAGAATATATTGAGAATAATGTCACTTCCGGTTTTCAATGAGATGCAAGATGTTTTGTCATGAAATTTCGAGTTGTTTGAATGTCGAATTTTCGCTAAATAGTAATTTACGTAACAAGTCCGGAAAAAAGGGATTTTTTGGACGAATAGACAAGATTCTAGAATCTTGTCCGGAGGCGAGTCCTGGAAGTATGTGAGTCCAAAAAAACTATTTTCGGGCGTGTTGCGTACAATATTTTTCGGCAACCGTGAAGAATTACAAATCAATGAGATGACACATCTCTTTATATTATTACACATTTTGATTCTTATTTGAATTGAACAGAACAGAACTGTCATCCGTTATTTCGTTGCTATTGTGATGATCATAACAATGACAACAACGACGTGAGTTTTTCCGGCCTAGTCGGAAAGTACATACTTTCCGGACTAGGCCGAGAAATGTTACTTTCTTAAAGAAAAAGCGTTGCCGAAAAAATTGTTTTTCAACGTGAAATTACGGAAACAAATCTGACAATGGAGCTCTGCTGAAATTAAAGTTAAGGTGGGTGTTCTATGTAGTGTGTTTTTATTTCAAGTTGCATTTGAAAATGGTTTGACTTTGAGAAGTGAAATTTTGTGGGTAAACTCAGAAAGGATTTCACCAGCACTTTTTCATATTTGAAATCTTGCATCTTCCTTCTTCAAAATTCGGTATATTGAAGTGCTGCATTAATTCGTTTCGTGTGCTGCACATCGCGGAATAGAGGAATTCTTATTCATTTCAAAATAGGTCAATACGCCAATTTCATTGTCTTCATCAAATACCCTCTATTTATATTCCCTAAGTGCTTTTCCACTACCACAACTCAGAAAGTTTGAATCATACTTTCTGAATATCTCCGCTCTCATTGAGGGTAAATGGGGATATTTCCCATCGAAAGTTCGGCATGTCCTATTTACAGTTATGTTGCATTAACCGTGAATATGAAAACGATCCAGAATTTCGTTATTTGAATAACTAGGACTCATTCCGTAGAATCAAACTGTAATTCTTGAAATAAATAGACCTGCCACTTGTGAAGTAATTTGATATTTCTTCTGTGTGATTACAGAATATCGCTCTGAAGTGCATTATGACAACAGATTGAATGGACTCTAGACTCTACGTATAAGATGAATCAACAAAATCTCCAATAACTCCCAAATTATTTAATTCAGAAGCATAATAGTTTGAAAAAACTATTACTAATTATTATTCTTAGTAGAATCCAACGCGATTAAAAAAAATAGGGTTCTAATTTGAAAAACAAAAATTATGAATCGAATTTGTTCACCATTTTTGACACAATATTAAAAACATTCTGTGATGATATTCCTCAAATTCGTATCGTGCAAGGCATTGCGACATTCTTCTCAAGAATGTGAAGACATATTGCGCCGAGGATATCGACAGTTTTTTCGAGTTTACCCGCGGCAAAACTTGACAGTTGTTGTCACCAAAAATTACAATACCTTCGGAAACAAAAGTAATTATGTACCAACCTCTTTTTCAGTTTTAAAATTAATACCTATACATAATGCAAGCAGAATAATGTGTTAATCATGAAATAGTCTTGTTGAATACCATTCGGGCATTTAATTTTTCCTGTGAGAAAAAGCATTCGTGCAGGTGCAAAAATCCTCGTCTTCGACTCGGATTTTTTGCCACCAGCAAACATGCTTCTTATTAAATTATTACAAACAACGTGTTTTTTCGATTTTCTTCAGAAAAATTAGATGTCCTTTTGATATTACTTACGACTATTTCACTAATTTCAAAAACTTTTCAAAGACAGCTCGTATTATCGCGATAATACCAACTGTCTCCAAATTAGGGTTGGTCTGACAACTTCGGTATTTTCAACGATTGAACTACAGAAAACCACTCGCCCTACGGACTCGTGATGTGTCCAAGCAACTCATTTTCGTTTGAAAATGAATCGATAGACTTATCAAGGAAATTCAATCTCTTGTGATATTACTTCTGATAAGTCTATCGATTTATTTTCAAATGAAAATTAGTGGCTTGAAAACATCACGAGTCCATCCGTAGGACGAGTATGAGTTTGGAAATAAAAGATAGACTTATGAGGAAAATTCAATCTCGTGTGATATTTTATAAGACTATTTCACGAACAAAATAGAATGTCAGACAATTCATATTCGAGAAAAGCAAAGAAAAACACATGTTATCGTCTACACTTTATATTTATCAGTTGTCAAACCGTTCGTATCCATAGTTCAATCACAGATTATTCTGTAGTTCAATAGTTGAAAATACCGAAGTTGTCAGACCAATCATAATTCAGAGACAGTTGGTATTATCGCGATAATACGAGCAGTTTTTGAAATGAGTGAAATAGTCAGAAGAATCAACTTTCTCGATCCCATTTCGAATTTAATTCTTCTTAGAAATACAAAAATTTATTTGAATTGAATCAGCGATATTTGAATTGAATCAGCGATATTTGAATTGTTTTATTTCATTCACGTTGGAGACATTTAATTCGTCAATGTCCATAGACATGATGTCACGACTCTTCAGAAATGAAGATACGACTAGGAAGAAGAGATTTCATTCTGACAGATGACATGCTCACCTAAATAAATGACTTCTTGAAAACGTATCCAACTATCTCAGGTTATATTCATTCTGTTTAATCTCCTGTTCAATCAAAACTACTGTTCGCTTGAAATTATTGTTGATTTTTTGAAATATATCATTATCCGACTAATAGCGTTAAGGTGGGCATTCAATGTAGTGTATTTTATTTCAAGTTGCATTTGTAAATGGTTTCACTTTGAGAACTGAAATTTTGTGGGTGAACTCAGAAAGGATTGGAGTTCTTAATGAAATAATTTAAATCGATTTCATTTCGAAAGCGCTGTTTTTCTTTTTCAAAATAAGAAGAAAATGAGCCAACTCATGCTTCTGTTTTATTTCAAACGAAAGATCCATGAAAATAGTTCAACTTCCGATTAAAAGTGAATCTACAGATAATTTCGTTCAGAAAAACAACTTGAAATACGTAATTGGCAGAGAATGGCCAAATTCAAATATATGGCGGGAAAAAGTTCCTGATTTACCCACATATTCACTAGCTTCATAGTTCAGCGATTAGCTGATAGAGAGTGCCATTGTACATATCATTCATAAGGAAAGAGATATTAATAGAACTTATAGTGATAATGTAAATTCTATGGAGATATTCCATAAAATGCACGGTGGCGCCTCTATCGGATGAGTTTTCCTACTCGCTCTAAATGGCGACCTTGAAGTGAAGAAATTGTTGTCAGAACATGTCGAAATTTCAATATTAAACATGACCCAGGATGATGAAAGATAAATTCCCCATTCCCATTGAGAAATATTCAATTCATGTAATTATTGCTTTATGCAAAAATCCCTCCGGTGCATGTTTCAGGATAAGATTGGACTGAAATTTATTCATCAAAACGCATAAACAAGTTTTCCTACCTAATTGAGAATTCGGCTCACAAGTCACAAGAGAAAACCGATTTCGATACCTACGAAATTACATACTTTGCGGAGATCCGTTCGTTTGCAACTTTCTTGTTTATTGTGACAACATACTCTCAAGAGTCCTGAGTCTGGAATAGTTTGAGGGTTAGAATTTAACATTCACTTCATCAATAATTTTGTCCTCATTAATGAATTTAAGTTATCACTCTGGGGATTCAAACTATCATGAGTTTAAAATCTCCCGCCCAATCGGCTCGATATGCTTTCTGACATGTACGAGCATACCCGAAACTGGGTACGACAAAAGCTTCCAAAAACTAAATCACATATTCAACACGACGCTTTCACTAACTCGAAAGAAATTTGCAACATAACTTCCGTACTAGGTCTACGTCTACTCTCCATTCGCTTTTATAAAGTATCCCTGTTGGCCATTAAATTCTGACATATTTCACCGCGTATATTTTGAAAAATTTAGGTTATAGTCATTTCCCTGTCAGATTTATGCGCAACGTCATTTTTACATAGAGATTGTAGTAATTACGTATTTATCAGAATGTGAAAGTTTATTAGGATCTCTCGGTCAAAGGATTAGTAATACACTTATATATTATCCAAGCTTTCGGTAATGTTTATTACCTTTCTCAAGGATCTGTAACAAATATACATAAAATTTTGTATCTCAGTGAGAGTGAGATTACGAAATAATTCTGTAACTACTAGGATAAAAATCACACCATAATGTATGTATAAATTTTGTCTCCTTAGTCCTTTATGACATGTATATTTGTTACAGATCCTTGAGAAAGGTAATAAACATTACCGAAAGCTTGGATAATATATAAGTGTATTACCAATCCTTTGACCGAGAGATCCTAATAAACTTTCAAATTCTAACAATTACGGTCGATAGCTAATTTTCATATTTATCAGAATGTTTATTCACTAGGAAAATAATGAATTTCAGAAAATACACTGCGCAAAAAATTAACGCACATTCTTAAAATCTCAATTTTAATTTTAAAGTTAACTCTACATTGACTTTATAACTTATTTTTTATGTTCTCTCGGGAAGGTTTTGAACGAAACAAGACACATCAAATGGAAGAAAAATTCAGGATTTCACCGAATCTTATGTGAAAGAAGAGAATGAACAATTTTCAAAATACTGAAATGCTGATGAGTGATTTAATACTTGGTATTTCCACCCCTTGCGTTAATTACAGCTCGGCAACGACGGTTCATCCTCAAAATGAGTGATCTTAAAATGTTCTGATCGAATCCTTCCCAGATTTCTCCGAGTTGGATTCCTAAGTCATTAAGAGTAGCTGGATGATTTTCTGAACTTCTCAGCCTTCTATTGAGGTTGTCCCGAACCTGCTCAATCGGATTGGGATCTGGACTTCTTGCTGGCCATTCCATTCGAGAGACTTCAACCTCTTCAAGGTACTCCTGAACGATGCGCGCACGATGGGGTCTGGCATTATCGTCCATAAAAATGAAATTTTCACCAATGTATGGGGCAAATGGCACTACATGCTCTTCAAGAATGTTCCTTATATACTTATCAGCATTCATAGCTCCATTATCAACGACCACTAGGTCTTTGCGAGCAGTCAAAGATATTCCACCCCATACCATAATCGATTCTCCCCCGAAACCAGTAGTATGCAGGAAATTGCACTGAGCATGTGGACGTCTGTATACAAGGGAACGTCGATCACAATGGTAGAGGCAGAATCTAGACTCATCTGTGAAGAGAACTCTTTCCCAATCGGCCTCTTCCCAATGGATATGCTCTCTCGCAAAATCCAAACGCGCCCTTCGATGGGCTGGGGTAAGAGCTGGGCCTCTTGCCGCGACACGAGGCCTTAAATCATATTCTCTGAGGCGATTTCTTATTGTCTGAGTGCTAATTTGTACCTCATGAGTTTGCTCAAGCTGATTTTGACGGAGGCGAGCGGTTGCAAACCGTTGTCTCAACGAAGAAACTCTCAAGTAACGTTCTTGAATGGCAGTTGTTACCCGTGGTCTACCCTGTCCTGGTCTTCGGACATTCATACCTGTCTCCCTGAATCGCTGCAACATTCTGGACACACTTGTATGGGATACTCCAAACCTTTCTGCAATTCTTGTGTATGTCCACCCTTGATCGAGAACAACTGATTTTAGAATGGAGCCAATATATTCAAAATCTGATAATATCATCTTTTTTTTATTCCTGCTGGGAGAAAACATCTGTATTGAAGAAAAACGTTGAAAGTGGATAACATATGCATGCATAATTCTGATAAAAATAATTATCATTGAGAACACCTTCAGTTGTAGAATAAATTTGAGATTTCCATAATGTGCGTTAATTTTTTTGCGCAGTGTACTTTTGTTCCAGACCACAGCAAAATTTGTCCGAAGTTTTTCTTGTCACCTGGTATCTGAATCCTCATAAATGAGCATTTGATTGACAAGAATCGGCAGCTTTTGAAACGGTCACAAAAAATCTTCAACTTTTGTGTTGGGGAAGCACGAAGGACCCGTTTCATATTGTTAGCTGCATTTACGCGTTGAATTATACAGGGTGTTTCTAAATTCATGCGAAAAAATTCAGCAGGTGATTGCTCGTATGAAATTAAGATGGGTCTTTTCTATAACAAATATTCCTCAGCCCACCCCTTTCAGAGATTTCACCCTTGAAAAGTGGTGACTTAATTTTTTTTATTTTCTCAAATTTCAGTAAAGCTAGAATATTGAAATTCTGTTTCATGCACTCGCAAAGAACTTATCACGAGTATTTTTTCAATATTCCTGCTACGTTAAACGGGGTTGAAATTAGCAACCCTTATTTCATATCAAAACCTTTTTTTTTCGAGATAAAGTTACATGAAACAAAATTATAACCTGAAATCCTTGTTTTATTCAAAATAATTTTCATTCCTAATTTTTTTCCCAACTCCAATAGCTGAAGAGAAAAAAAAACTCAACTTTTAAGGGTGATATCCCGGAAAGGTGTGGACTGACGAGGTTTTGTTATAGGGAAGACCATTCTCAATTTCATTCGAGCAATCACCTTCGGAATTATTTCGCGGGAATTAAGAACACCCTTTATATACGTATATGGAACGTTACAACGATTACCATCTAATCAACGTAATATCGGTATAGAACGTGTATTACAGGTGTTTATTTGGGTGTAATCAGAGCGAGCGCTCAAAAAGAAGTCATATTCCATCTGTTGATAATTACTGAGAAATACAGTGTAAATCAGACTATAATCTAATCGTTTTTGAATTTCCAATGCAACTCAATTCCCAGACAATTTTCAATATTGTATAGACGTCGCAACACACTTTCCTAAGGCCGGAGACACACTTGGCGTTTTTTTCCGATCGGATATTTTGCCGTCGACGGTACTACAAAATTGGAGCTTACACACTGGATTACACACTGGGCAGTAAAATATCCGTCTCAAGTCACAACCACACTACCTCCGCCAGTCAATTACTGACACGCAGCACTGTATACTGGACGACGAGTGTGTAACCTTCTTAGATTATATATCCCTTCAGGGATATATAATCTAAGGTAACCTTGCATTCGGTCACGTAGGCAGTGGCGGCTCGTGACAGTTTAAGGTGGTGAGGCACATCGGAGAAAAAAGATTCCCTGCCGTGGCGTTGCCGTGAAAAAGGCTATTGCAAAACTGATCATTAGAATAATTCTTTATCGCTAGCATACTCAAGGTCATCTTTTTCGAGAAACATTTTGCTTCGTAAAATATTTACTTCTAGCGATGAAGAATTATCTTACTCGAAAACTAAACATTTTAAAGGGTGCGTATGAAAAGTAAGTTGGAGCCAGTTGAAGAAAATGAGCATCCTTATTGAAATTCTTCAATTTTGGACCTTGTTAAGAACATCCTCTACAAGCAAGTTGCTTTTCATCATATCATCAGATTTGAAACACCCATTAACTAGAACATATAAGCCGGGTTTCACAAAAGTTGATCGTGTGATTAAATGCTTAATCGAGCGATTCTGTGATAAAAAATCCGTAAATTTGAAATTATATTGGTCGAATTGACAAAAACGTCAAGGTATTCTGTGAATCACTCAATCAACGATCTTTGTGAAACCCACCATGAGAATATTGAAGTTTATGCCACTCTGATAATGAAGTAAAATCTTCCACTTTCCCATAATTTTTTCGTTATATGTTAGCCACGCCGAATAAATTAAGAAAAATGTTGATGCCAATGAATAGAAATACTGATTTGGCACTAAGAGATAAAATAATATGGAGTGGTTACCATTAGAACAAACCGACCTAATTCTGATACCAGTAATACCGCTTCAAACGAACACCCTGTGGCCGGTACAATTATTTTAGGCTGATATATCAGTGCTAGAGCAACCATTTTTGCAGTAAAATTATTCCGTAACTGACGTAAGTAATGAGATTATCTACTTCATTGCACTAATGGGACACTCAGTATATGTAGGTACATATACCTATAAATAACTAATTCTAGTGAACTCTCTTCTTCGTCAATTGCGTAATATTCTCAAGACATTCACTCAAATCTGGAATAGATCGCTTTACTTCTTGAACTATATATGATTTATCCCCATAAGAATTACGCCAAAAACTTTGCTGATTAGCTGAAAAATCAAAAAAATCACAAATCTTTCGAGCGTTTACATCTAACTGGGGAATTCCTGACGTCCCATCGGTCCCGTTAAATACATTTCGCCTTCGGGTCTCCGATGGAAATTGAATTCAGTAATAAGATTGAAAGACATCATATGAACACTGTGACATACCTAAATCTACACGAAAAACAGATAAAACTATTTTTACAAATCGAACCCAATTTGAAAACTGACCCTAGTTCATAGATTAAAGAACTAGTTCCCGAATAGTGCAGAATAATTACAGTTTGCCCTTGGCGAGAGAATATCAAGACTAGTTAGAGGCTAGCCTCAGACTAAACGTAATATTTGTCGTTTAGGGGTACGGTTTTCTCGCCTGCCGTCCGTTCCCTATGATGTAAAATGACGCGTAAAGAAAGGCAGTGTGAGGCGTGCCTCTGCCGTTTACCTAGAAATCGTGAGATACGGAAACTTAGACCCAACCGGAGACGCATTTTATGGCTATATAATGAAGGGAAATTTCGATATAAATGCGTATGGAAGAAGATAATGAAAACAATTTTAATTGATTGAATAAATAATTAATAAATATATGATATTTATACGTGTAATTTTCGACGTTTATTGGTGAGGCACTGCCTCACCTGCCTCATAGGACAAGCCGCCACTGAACGTAGGCCACTGCTGAGGGTAGTCGGTAGAAAAACCGACGAATGTAGTGGCAGTGGTCGGCTGCATTTCTACCGACGGCGTTAATAAATCCGATCGTCCTTTTTTCCGCCGAATGTGTACGTCGCCATAAGATCCCACGCGCCACTTCTGGTACGGCGTCGACGGCAAAATATCCGATCGGAAAAAAACGCCAAGTGTGTCTCCGGCCTAACTCGATGAAGGTTTGAATCAAATAGGATGATTGCGGATTCGAGATTCAGTATATTACAGACAGTATTCCGAGTCTTCGTATATTACAGACAGTCTTCACTACGGTATAACAGGTTTGCCAATCAAAAACCATAAAGGGTGAATTTCTCTACTGAGTTTTCTCAGAAACGCGCTAACAAGCACGGGAGTATTTCCTCGAATTCTCAAAAACGCAATCGTTATAACGGTTTTCGAAAAAAAAAGATGCGCACGAAATTTGGAATCTTCGGTATATTCTCTAATTCTATTGGTATCCCTGAAAACTTAAGATTTCAAAATATGAGAAGTGTGGTATATTTTCGGGATGGTAGTTTCAAAAGCTCCACTGGAATACACTGAAATATGCGGGGTCTCATTTGAAAAAATTGAAAAAACGAACCAATGGAACCATTGAATTTCACTTGAATAAGTAATTTCGAACTGTTTTCACAGAAACGAACAACATCAACTTTTCGAAAATGATGTTGTGATGCAAGAGACACCCTATAATTCTGAAGCGAAGATATACTGTATTCTACTCTTTCTATTCATGACATTCTGACACAGTGAAAGTGTATATTTCGAAAATTAGGTTATGGCCATTTTCCTGTCAGATAACTAGGTACGCAATGTAGAGGTCGTAATTACGTATTTATCAAAATGTGTATTTACTTTCGGAAAATAATGAATTTGAGAAAATATTATGTGGATTCAATAACTCAAAAGACCTGGCGAATGTTGAAAGAACTTTTTCCTCTGCTAATACTGGAAATATTACACGTATAAACATGGTTGAAAGATTAAGTTATGCTATTTTCTTGTATTTTCTATAGTGTTGAAGTTGTACTGAAAATTAATGGACAGAATAGTCCATTACTTTGTGAAAGTTCGTTAGAAAAAAGAATAAAAGTACTCGAATAACCCAGCAGAAAAACTTCTAAACGAACAGAAGGACCTATGGAATTTCCGCCTGTAGAACTGAGAAAGTTCTTATTGACACGGAAAGTCTCAGCTTAGGAATATAAACTCTTATGCCAGATGAAGAAAATGTCAAAGAGACGAACAGCAGCTCTCACTAACATAGCAAACGGAGTGATGAAAACAAAGCATTTTCCGAAAAGATGGGAAACTGCCGAAGTGATTGTTTTCAATAAACCAGGCAAAGACAAAAAGTACCCTCAGAAATATAGACCAATAAGCCTATTCCCAGAATCCCAGCCCTAGGGAAAATTGTGGGGAGAGTCTTGTGAAGGTATAGCATATAAAATGAGAACCTCAGGTTGTTCACCCAAGTTATGCAGAATAATAAGAAATTATTTGAGGGATAGGAACTTTTGTGTGAAAATAGACAATGTTCATTCAACACTCAGATATTTAGAAGCAGGAGTTCCTCAAGCATCTGTACTAGGACCGCTACTCTATAACATACATACATGATATACCAATAAATGCAAGATGCCTGCTTGCTCTATACGCAGACGATGCGAGTATAGCAATTAGGCAAAGAAATACAGAAATAATTCACAAAAGACTTCAAGAAGCTGCAGACGATATCAGTCAATAGTGTAACAGATGGAAAATCAAAATCAATGGAGAAAAGAGTCAGCCAACACTTCTTCAGAAGAGAAGACTGAAGATGGAATCGAAGATATCCATAGATGATAATGAAATAGAATGACAAAATGAAGCTAAATACCTAGGAGTAATATTCAAAGGGCTAAAGTGAAAACAGCACATTGAGTATGCAGTGGATAAAACGAATGCTGCAATGAAAAAACTATACCCATTTAGAAGCCACATGAACAGAAACACGAAGTTGAGGATCATAAAAGCAGTCGTCAGACCGCAGCTTACATATGGATCAACAGCATGGGGCTATGCAGCGAGAACCCTCATAAAGGGGATACAAAGTACAGAAAACAAATTTCTGAGATGGGCTCTAGATGCCCCCTGGTTTGTTAGGAATGAACAAATACGAAAAGTAGTCCATTACTACATGCATCAAACGAAAAGCTGCAAAGCTTATGAAAGAGCTAGTAACATCCAAATGACGACCTTAGAAGGTTAGTTGACTATGACCCCGCTGAAGATGAAAAAACAGCGAGAATTTACCGCAAAAGACCTAGGGACCAATTGCGAAAATGAAGATATAGAACTCTAGACTTGAAGAGAGATATAAGAGGATGAACACAAACACTCAGCATGAAGAATGCGAAGGAGAAAATAACAGATAAGATGGAAGGTTTATATAGGCTTATGCCAGGAGAGTTTAGTCGGTAACAATCGGACACTACCCGGAAATACTAGGTGTCTGATGTAAGATTCACCTCTTCTATAACAAAAAAATATGTCTGATTCCTCAGCAAATTTCATTCCATTATTGTGCCATAAGGATTACTTTTTGTCTATTTGATTTACGAATACCACTCCACTTTGCCAGTCACGTATGACCGTGGCAAAGGTTTTTCCGAAAGTAGTTGTCAGAGGGTTTCGCCAAAAGGTTCGAGTCTATTTCATTCAGGATTGTCCCACACTGATACCGGGTAAGCCGTTTGATGCGATGCTGCAAGCGTCTCGCAGGCTTAATTTCCTTATATGCAGATGCAGAGTAGGCAGATTAAGTATGACCTCTAGCGGCTCTAGCGCTACTGTAGAGGTCGTATTGGCTCCGGTAACACCTACACAAGCACGCAAGCAGTGCCTGCGGACGGTTTGGTGTAGTGACCTCTTCTGATATTGTCCCATACTATAAAGACGAATAGGAGACAATGGGAAGTATTATTGCCATGTAGAATACAAGTACCATGTCTGGTTTTAGCCCCCAGGTCTTTTCAAAGAACCTTTTGCATACCCAGATGGCCACAGTGGCCTTGGAAGGAATTTTGAGGTTGTGTGACGCTTCGTCCTTCCTGCATTGCATCTATCCACTTTATAGTGAAGGGTTCTACTCCCTTGTTATGAGCAGCACTGCATATTGAGGCATGAAGGGTGTTATTATAATAAGCATTCCTAATATCGCCATACAAAGCAGGTCAAATATCTTTAGTGAAGACCATGAGGAAGGGGATCTACCAATGTACTGCCAGAATTATAGGCAAATTTCCATTTATTGAGCACGATGTTGCATCTAAGGTAATTATGTATGAGTTTCTTCATTTATTTGAGGAGAAATGAGGTGAGGTGAAGTGGACAGTAGTTTTTAGAATCTTCTGAACCTTTACGCCCACTTTTAAGTATAATTATAACCCTCGCCTCCCTCCACGCCTTTTGGATGTACTCCCACTCATAGCTAGCTCCACTGGGTGAACTGGATTATAAAGTCCGCGTCTGTTGCAGTATAGCAGGAAATATTCCTTCCATGTCTGCAGACTCAAAGGTGGTTTTATTTCGTAACACATCATTTGCTGCTATCGACTTGAGGGCTCGAAGTTTTTTCAATCCCTTGACAAATGGATTATTAATAGATTGGGGTGTTTATCTGAAAACGCTTACACCAACGTCGTTTATAACAAATTGTCGGTTATAACGACTTCATGGCAAGGTTCCGACCAAATTGCCATATAACCTCATTGCGTAAAAATATCGCTTAGGTACATCGGATAAAAGAAACATATCGCTTGAAACGACGAACTGTGATGACACCCCGATAGAAAGATATCAGCTTTAACGACAAACTTTTATGCATCCTTATAAAAACATCATTTTGAACCTCATTCTGAAGTATACTCCATTCACAATTATAAAATCACAACCCTGGTCTTGGAAATTTGACACATTCCACTATGTATCGAAGTTATGACGTTTTTCGAAATATTTTTATGTTCCAAGTCAACACTATGTTGCCCTTTCTATATTCTTAGCGTATTTCTCAGAATGTGAATTTATTCGGAAAATGAATGAATTGGAAAAGATGTGATGGACGAAAATAATTAACGTTTATATGAATTGATAGGAAGGATTCCTTTTCTAGTTATTTGCATGAAAAGTACAAGAGATCACTGTTTATTTTTCGCCATGGAAGAAAATTGCATTGCTTTCACATAATTTTCATATGCATGCTTGTGAAGATTTAATGTTTATTATCCTCTTGAACTGAAAGTTCAAGACTTGACGACATCAATTGTTGATTCTAATCAAGAATTCATTAAAAAAAATCAACCCAAAGATATAAGATGAATTGATGGGCAATTACAAGAATCAAGAATAATGTCAATTTTATTTTGTTGATAACTTTCTTAAAATCAATGTTGGGGTATAAAACTCGGCTGCGTTTGTTCAAACATCTAAAGAAGACATTTTTCACCATCTCGACCTTTGAAAGGCGTTTCTTATAGGGGAATTAGGTCTAAGTTCCACCTCATTAGTGAGGTACGTAACTTTTGCAAATCTGCTCAGATATCGCCAAATTTCTTGGAAAACCTGAAAAATATCATCCTAATCGACCTCTCGAGGCTCCACCCGATCCATCTACTGCGATATCTGTCCAAATAACAGCTTTTTCAACGAAATTCCCGTGTACCCCTTTAACCTCGAAATGTAAACATTCGTCCTGGTCTTGAAAATCGTCCTCACGCTCCAAACTGGTGCCAAAAACAATAAATATACGTTAATCTTGGATATTCGACGAAAAACTCACCTGCAAATATGGATTAAATACCAAAAATCTGCGAACAATTTGTAAACCTAACAAAATGTGGAATATCTTTGATACTTTTACTTCGATGTAAACCAAGAAACTGGCAACGTCGTTTTGTCATTAACGATATTTTCTGTGCGCGCACTGATTTTTCATCATATGTTCTGTGCTTTTCATCAGGGGCACCAACTCCTGAAAACGAAACCATGACCTCCTATAGGCCTTTTCGGAAACTTACTCGGGTACACTGGATCCCTGACCTTTGCGTTCGTTTACCTAATCCGAACATCCAACCCGTGTTCGGAAAGTACAGAGCTGCTAACCCGATCAGTGACTCGGGTTGATTTATCGTAACCCTACTCGAAAGCAGGGTCGCTAGATCTTCCGCATGCGCACGACAGTTTAGTTTCGTATCTGTAAAACGCGGGAATAAGCCTTCCACTTTATAAAAATAATATTCGATTCTATAATAATTTCATAATAATTAATCAATAATTATGGAAAGAGAAGAGAATTTGGCGCAATGTGAAATGTGTGGGTTCATTAGCGAAGCATCAATTAACTGGGAAAAAACTTAAAATTATTGGTTATGTTATGAACTACTGACACTTCAAACCTAAACCTGATAGTTCGTAAACTTAAGACCGGGTCTGTGATCCAAGAAGATCCGTCACGTGACCTCAATGGATCGAGTTAGTAACCCAGAGTAAGTTTCCGAAAGGGCCTTATGTGATTAAATAAAAGTGAATGGAGTATATCGTCGTTAAAACCCGAAAAATGTGTAACTCCATTCTAGCTGATTGTACAGGAGAGGCAAAAATACATTTTTTCATTACCCGTACTCCCTTAATATTTTTCAAAACACATTATTCTATTTTGCGCGGGAAAAATATTCAACTGTAAAGGCCTCTTGCAACGACAGAGAATTCTCGCGAGAATTTTCTGTCAAATTCACTGACCGAAAATTCTCTGCCGTTGCATACTACTTTCGGTAGAATTCTCTGTGGAATTCCATTGTTCCATCGTATGCATCGGCAGAGAATTCTCGGTCAGTGAATTTGACAGAAAATTCTCGCGAGAATTCTCTGTCGTTGCAAGAGGCCTTTAGATGGAAGCACACAAATTTCTGAGCATGTAGATGTTGAAAACCGCTAAGAGATGGCATCAAAATCTCTTTTTTGATTGAATTGGGAGTTACACATTTTTCGGGTTTTAACGACGATATGCATATTAATCACATATTCTGCGGATAACACGATTCTGAAGTTCCAATTTTCAATGACAAGCATTTCGAATTGTATCTACAGGGTCCTGCAATAGTGCGAAAATCTTCCATAGCTGCCGAACCAGACATCTCAAAGATTTCATTGGAAGGTAGACCTCTTGTACCTTCATTTCTGCATCTCAGTTAATTATTCTCTGATACACAGGGTGTCCCCGATGAATGTTATTCACCAAATTGATGTTTTTTAAATGGATCACCCCATATATTTTCACATGTTTTCAATGACCTTCATTGCTTCTTCCATAACGTGAAATATTAGAGACATATTTACAACGGTACAGATCTTATTCGAAGAAAACTGCAACAAGGTAAAGGAAAAGCAGTTCAGTAAAAGTCTTCTGACGATTTCCAGGAGCCACGGTAACATGAATTTGATCTAAAAGTTTTTTAATTGAAGGATTTGCCTTGTCACCGTTCGTAAATAACCAACCTATCATAAAACAGGGTGTCCGTTATTGAGGTCCAAATATGAAGAACTTCAAATAATTATTTCTCGATTTTTTCAAATGTAACACCCTCTTTTTTTTACACAGTAATGTAGACAATTGAATACCTTACATTTTCTTAGAAGTAACCTTAGGATTATTTTCACTCCCTCATCCAGCTGACACGAAAAATGATATCGTAACTGAAAATTTTATTCATGATTCATGAATTTTAGTAAAAACAGAATCCTTCTATTTCAAGCCAATTTCATGAAAACCCAGATTTGGTAAAATTAAAATTCACATCGAAAATATTGGACGGGGTGGACTCAGCTTCATCTGATGATATTTTCTTCGAGTACATATAAGATTAATGAATTTCAGTAAAAACAGAATCCTTCTATCTCAAGCCAATTTCATGAAAACCCAGATTTTTTATCAGTAATAACTGCATAAAATTTGTATACAAACCTTCTGCATGAGGCGATGAAAAAGGTTAGGAATATCAAATGTTCACATGCGCACGTTGTTACAAAGGCTTATTCAGTGAAATCAAATTCTTTGTGGTTCTTAATCTAAGGGTATTCAGGAAATTATCTTGCCTGAATTGAACTATCAAAATATTTTTCGAATGATTCTGCCTTTTGGTGAAAAGTTTCATGCACAATAACTCTAATAATTTATTGTTCATTCATCAAATTTCCAAGAGAAATGATGCTCAAAATATTGCGATATTTCAATCCTTTGAATTCTGAGGAATTGTGCAATAATTCATGATAAAATACTAAAACATTTCTGTCATACAGGGAGGTAACAAGAAAAGTGACAAAATTTTAATTTTCAGCTTTTCTATAGAACATTCGAAAATGCCAGAAAATACAAAAAATGGCATTACACTAGAGAATAATGACATAGATCCAAAAAACAGTTCATTGGTTCTCATTATACTTCAGTACTCCACAAATGACGAAATAGTTAAACATTCAGATAATGTTTCGGTATCCGTAAGAAAAAGGAGGAATGGTGTGGTAAGCAGAAATATTTCCATGATACTAGAAAATTTGTTGAAAGAATATGAGAGCTCTCAGTTGCCTTCCCATGGAAGAGGTAAGTGACAGCAATTCCCTTTTTTGTTATAATTCCATGACCTCATTCAGTGGTCACAGATTAACACATTTATGAGCTAACAAGTTTGCTAATCTTCACATTCACAAGTTCGCAGAACTTTTATGAGTTAATTGATATAATTGACTAAGCAACTTTGAGAACAGACGACTGCATGGTGAAGGCCCCAATTTTGACATAGAATTTTTTTTCTGGATTCGTCCTTTCACATTTATCCCAGACGAATTCCAATGCAATTCTCCGAGCATCCCTATGGGTTACAAAGGGAAGCATTGCGATCAGTGACACGTGGGCACTTTTTAGCGAAAAGAGTTTTCCTTACCTGGAGAGATCTCCCAAGTGTTGATATATGTGCGATGAATGTGCAAGCTTTCAATAAAATTCCGATAAAAGATGCCGATCTTATTCGTTTCAGGTTGTATTGTAATGTCGCCAACTATGAGATAATACTTCTTCTAGAATGGTTTCCTTTGAGACAACATGGGGTTCACTCGCCATTTTTGTCTATCTTGAGAATTCTGTGCTATTTTTATCGGTATTTTTTTAGAACACATACTTTCTGTTTCATAATTCTGATTTGTTCAAGAGTTCCCAATCGGTTTTTGATAACTGGATTGGGGTTCGCTCGATTTTGTTCCAGGAGATTTGATGAATGTGGATTTCGAATGAATGATCTTTTATATCTATTGATACTCCTGATCATGCCAAATTTTAGGAAGCTGTCCTAATTTCTATATTCCTTTGGTGGAACATCTCTTGAAAGGAGATTTCTAGCAGAATTATTGTGCAATTAGTTTATTTTAAATATGAATACTGCCATGTATACAGGGTCTTTCACGGGGAACCTCACCCATATTTATACGGGAAACTTACTGAACGTATTTTCATGAAATTCAGCACTTATGAGTATTTCACGATGCTGATGAAATCTAAAATATTTTCAAGGCATGAGCACCTCCGGTTTTTCCGGAAATGACGTCAACTTCCGTTTATTTTGATGTAAAATTTTTCAGTTTTGGTTGGAAAATTCTCTCTGAGCGGGAAAATTCGAAAAAAAAAATCGAAAATAGAGCTCCGCTGAAACAAGAATAACTTCGAGGTTTTTGGATGGAAAATTTTCATTTTTGGGCCTTTTCAAGATGTAAGATTGATGTATCCACTTTGAAAATCGAAATCGCGATTCATGATACAGGGGGTGAAAAAATTGCTTTCAAAGTTAGGGATGACAAAATCGTGAAAAATCAATTTTTTCAAATTAGAACCCCATTTTTTTTATGGTAGATATTGAATTTACGTGATAAATAAATAATTCCTTTTGAACCATATGCAAAAACTTACCATGTTTTACAATCTTTTTTTTTAATGATAGATATCATTAATTACATGCTACTGAATAAAGAGGAATTGGGCTGATGTAATTAATGATATCTATCATTGTAAAAAAAGAATGTAAAACATAAGGAATTATTTATTTATTACTGGAGAGAAAACCGATGGCCGATTAGTTGAAATAAAGAGGTTTCCGATACAAATTCGAATCCAAATTCGCCATCTATTTAGGAACAACCTGTAACTTTTTTCTCTTGCATATTAGGGTAGTAAAATCTAAAACATGGTTTAAGTAACAGTTCCTGAAAATTTCATCTTTTTGGCGTGAAGGGAAAAGAAATAGCTGAAAATTCAAGACGGAAAACAGTTTTTTGTGAATAACTCAGAAAATATCCACTTTAGGGCAAGGGTGTGATGCATACACTCACATTATTTTTTAACGTAGATTCAATATCTGCCATAAAAAAAATGGGGTTCTAATTTGAAAAAATTGATTTTTCACGATTTTGTCATCCCTAACTTTGAAAGCGATTTTTTCACCCCTTGCATCATGAATCGCGATTTCGATTTTCAAAGTGGATACATCAATCTTACATCTTGAAAAATCCCAAAAATGAAAATTTTCCATCCAAAAACCTTGAAGTTATTCTTGTTTCAGCGGAGCTCTATTTTCGATTTTTTTTCGAATTTTCCCGCTCAGAGAGAATTTTCCAACCAAAACTGAAAAATGTTACATCAAAATAACTTGAAATTTTCTAAGGAATCTAATTCTTCTTCTTCTTCTTCTTCTTCTTGAAATAGGACCGGGTCCTGTCATTTCTGTCATCTGCCTTCTTGTGATACTGATGTCCAGCTGTCATGCCAACGTTTTGGGGGTCTACCAACTGGTCGCCTTGTTCCTGGTCTTTGCGTTTTGGCCCACTTTGCAATTCGATCTGGACCCATTCGGTCCACGTGATCCCTCCAATAGCGGCGCCTTGCTCTCACCCATCGAACAACATCCCGTATTCCTAACTCCCGCAGAGTGTCCGTGTTGCGTATTCTGTCTCTCAGTGTTATCCCCCTTATTGTCCGCAATATCCTCATTTCAGTTGTTCTCATTTTCCTCTTTGTTTCCGATGTTTCCGCCCTTGTTTCAGCAGCGTAAGTCAATACTGGCCTTATACAGGTCTTATAAATTCGCGTTTTACTTTCTGTAGACATATACTTATTTCTCCATATTATATCCTGCAAACAACCTGATATTCTTGCTGCCTTCTTCACCTGACTGTCCACTTCATTCGCTACACATCTATTGCTCGATGTTTCCACACCTAGATAGCTGACATTCATGACCTGATTCACAATATTCCCATTTACCACCAACTTGCATCGTATCGGTTCTTTGGATACTACCATAGACTGAGTTTTTTCGCACGAGATTTCCATATTGAGTTTTTGCGCCGTCAAGTTGAATCTATGTAGGAGGCGCTGTAAGTCGTCCTCATTTTCAGCCACCAGGAGTGCGTCATCCGCATAGCAGAGTACCCTCAGGCGACGATTGTTCATTTTAAAACCGGCATTAATTTCATTGACACTTTCAATTATCTGGTCCATTATGATGTTGAAAAGGCACGGACTGAGACTATCTCCTTGTCTGATGCCGGATAAAACTTTAAGTTCTCTTGTAAGGCCATGCTCTGTTCTTATCCTCGTTTTGTTGTTAGTGTTAAGTTCCTTCACTAGGTTTATATGGCATTTACTCACACCTTTTTGTTTTAAACGATCCATTACATCCCTGAGCCTCACTCTGTCAAATGCTTGCTTCAGGTCTACAAAACATGTAAACATTGGCTTATTGAACTCTATGGATTTCTCTATCAGTTGGCGTAGTATGAATATTGCATCCACAGTAGATCTATTCGGACGGAAACCTTGCTGCTCCTCGGATATTCCTACCTTAGCTGTGATTTTTTTCGCTAGAATTTTTGTTAACAGTTTCAGTGCACTGCTAAGTAACGTTATTCCTCTATAGTTCTTCGGGTTCGATTTTGGTCCTTTTTTATATACTGGTATCGTTATGCTAGTCTTCCATTCCTGAGGTATTGATTGAGTACGTTGTATCTTTCCGTATAGTTTCAAAAGTTCTTTCCCGATTTCTGAACCCCCATATTTGAGCAGTTCATTTGGAATTTGGTCCGTGCCTGGCGATTTTCGGTTCTTCAGCTTTTTCAGTGCGTTTTGTAGTTCCTCTAGTGTAATCTGATCCCCAGTTTCATACGGAGAAGGTGGGTCCTCAGTTTCCAGTTCATTATTGTCGTCATTGTCGGCATCGTACAGGTTTTCAAAGTATTTTACCCATGTTTCCTGGTCTATAGCGTTTATCACCACTTCCTCGTTGACTGGTTTCTTCCTCTTCCGCAGCATGTTCCAGATTTTCCTCTGACCTCCGTATAGATCATGCTCCATTTCCACTGAAAAGTCTTCCCAGTATCTTTTCTTCAGTTCTTTAATTGCATTGGTTGTCCTGTTTCTCACCACTCTGTAAACTTCGTAATCTTCATGTGATCTATTATTGATGTATTTTATGTATGCGTTCTTCTTTTCCTTAGCCAATTCTTTGATTTCAGGAGTGAACCATGGGTTATTATTCTTCCTATTTGTGTCTAATGTTCTCTCTCCTATAGCTTCCTTAGCACTGGTCTTTATGTTATTCTTTAATTTTTCCCATGCAGCTTCTACATTATCACAATCTGTGATTGGGTTTTGATTAATTTTCTCGCATAGTCTGCATTGGTAGAGATATCTGGTGCTTTCATCTTTGAGAGATTCTACATTGAATTTGGTGATATAGTTGGCAACTTTCTTCTTCTTTGCTATGTTGGCTGTACGATACTTACATAAGACTAGCCCATGTTGTGTTCCAACATTAGCAGAAGTTAATACGCGTACATCAAGTATCTGAGAGGGGTGGACTTTTCTGTTCGTAACCACAAAATCAATGACTGATTTCTGACCTCTCGTATTGACGAAAGTAAACTTCTGTTGTTCCTTGTGGTTAAAATATGTATTATTGATGCGCAGTTCGTTGAGGGCACATGTTTGTATCAGAATATCTCCGTTGTCATTCTTGTATTCTTCATTGAAACAGTGCATTACCCCTGGGACAACCGAGTTCCCGACCCTTGAGTTGAAATCGCCCATAATGAATACTTTGTCTCTACTGGAAATCCTTTGTAAGGTGTGTTGCAAGATGTCGAAAAATTCCTCCCGTTCTTCTTGAGGTTTACTTGAGTCTGGCGCATATACACTTATGAAGTGTGTTGTTTCGTTGGCCAATTCTATGGTCATCTGCATGATGTTGTGATCTATGTATTTTACTTCTTTTATGTCCTTTTCAAATCTTTCATTAACTAGCAGCCCTACACCTCCCCGAGCTCTCAGGCCTTTGTCAACACCACTATAGAACAGCACGTAGTTTTGGAATCTTTGATTTCCTTTACCTTTTTTCTTAGTCTCCGAGAGAGCGCAGATGTCTATTTTGTTCTTTTCCATTTCCAGGATGATTTCGTAGTCCTTGTTGGTCCATGATGTAACATTCCAGCTCCCCAATCTTATTACTCTCTGCTTCCGTTTCCACATTCGTTTCCTTTTCCGCGCCATGTCGTCACCATTGTTCCGTCCAGTATCCGAGGCTGATGTAACAGTTCTGTGAGCATCTGAGACTTTTACGAGGGGCAGGTTGCTAACCTCACCCCTCAACCCTCCTCCTTAATCCGGGCTTGGGACCGGCAGTGATAATCAGTGGGCTACTCGATCCACCCACCGACCACCCCAGGCGGAGTTGAATCTAATTCTGCAATAAAAAAATGGTGTTCTAGTTTGAAAAACGGAAGTTGACGTCATTTCCGGAAAAACCGGAGGTGCTCATGCCTTGAAAATATTTTAGATTTCATCAGCATCGTGAAATACTTATAAGTGCTGAATTTCATGAAAATACGTTCAGTAGTTTCCCGTATAAATATGGGTGAGGTTCCTCGTGAAAGACCCTGTATTGATACTCCTGATCATGCCAAATTTTGGGAAGCTGTCCTAATTTCTATATTCCTTTCGTGGAACATCTGTTGAAAGGAGATTCTTACCAAGATTATTGTGCAATTAGTTTAATTTAAATATGAATACTGTCATGTATATTGTGTATATTGTCATGATACTTAAATTCAATTAACTTAATTAATAATTCGAATCGACGGACAACTGTGCATGTCTAATGATATGATGACCAGACATGTAATTTCATCCTTGTTCTTGATTTGTGCATTATGGAAATTCCCCTTTAAATTGACGTTTTTATATTTTTTCATCTAATTTATCTGAATCAGAACAATGCTAATGTTATATATCTATGCATATGCCTCATCTGCAACTATTATTTTTGATTTATTTATATCTTAGACATATTTTTGTAGACAAACCTACATCCATAAAGACTAATATATTGATAAGAAGTATGGGACCTATATCCGAATTAGATATGGTAAGTTTGGGAAACGTTATTTTTCTAACAATTTCGGAAAGTCGTGCTTTTCCGCTCAAAACTGCAGTAGAGTAAGAAACAATATCCTTTCTGCTAGTGTTCAAGCATCCAACGGCAACATAAAATTGGTTATTTATATTTAACAAGGTAACAAGATGTGCAAAAAAATTTGAAAAAACAAAAATTCATATGTAAAATAGTTCTGACCAATAAGTATTCATAAGCTTGCGAAAAAAAAATAGCCGAATTTGGGTGGAATAGTAAAACTTTCGAAACGCAAATGCAAAAAATCGGTTTCCTTTGGTGCGTGAGATATTTTTCCTGAATATGATTCTTTGATAGGAATACTCTATGGACTGCTATTTTCGGCAGTATTGGAGGGATGAACGATTGTCCTTTAGGGGACCGATCAAATCATTATCACTGTCGATAAAAATGCTTGAACGAATATGGAGACCTGATACATTCTTCTATAACGGAAAAAATTCGTATGTTCACACGATAACTGTTCCCAACAAACTGCTCAGGATTTCTCAAGATGGAGATATTCTATATTCCATGAGGTCAGTTCTGGCTCAAATTCAATGTATCATTAGGTTATTTTTCTGTTTTTCAATGAGTTCTCTTGATGAGAAAAAATGATCATTTCATCCAGACGTACAAGAATCACCACACTCATGCCTGCACAGGCCAGTTTATGCAATAAACATGGTTGACGTGTTAGATATTTGAGTTAGATAATTATTTTTGAAAAATTTCTCACCTTACTTAATTTTTCTACATTGACCAAGTTTGATTAAAATATTGGATTATATTCATCAGAAGAGTATAAAAAAGCAAAACTATGCTGTAGCAGATGTTGAAAAAGTATGATTGAAAGTTGACATATGAAGAAAACAAGATTAAATTTAGAAATTAATTTTCCAGAATTTATGTATGAAAAAATTATTTTGAAAACTTGCCAAACTTCTTCATTTCCCAAAATAGTTTTAATGAGAATGCAGTCACAAGTTTTGTTTCAGCAGATTTTTTTATAAACAAACATTTTTGATTTCCGGCATAAACAAATAGTTAATGGGTAATCAAAAGGGCACGTACTAGTATAAGGAATGGTGGAGGTTATTTCGAACATAATTTATGAATACACTAGCTGGCCCGGCGAACTTTGTTCCGCCTAAATGATACCTACGGTGGATTTCACAAATCGTAATCACCGGTGATCGGATATCAAGAGAGCTTGGTTCTCTGATTTTTGAACTGTCAAATGTTTCGATGGATATGAGCTGTCACACAGAACAGATACATAAAAATAATATGTCAATTACCGATTATAGCAATTTTGGATTTAGTGATTTGCGAAAATATATTTATTACCCAAACAGAAATTAAAAAACATTTTAAAAATTATGAGAAAAGATGAGGATGAACATATCACGATTGAAACTGTTCGCCAAAATCGTATATATGTATACTTGACATTTCGATAAAAATTCACTGTGATATTCACGCGCTTCTGGAACTGTTAATAGCCCTTCATGGTACTATAAGTCCTATGCAAATTACACAGTAATTGATGTCATATGTTTTTTTTTCGACCATTTCAAACCACGACGACCGAAATTCTCGAAAACAAAAAACAGATGACATAAATCGATGGTCGCGAAAGCCTCAACAAATTCATCGCCATCTAATGGTGCTGATGTCAAATAAAGTACCTTCACGATAAGATTTCTAGGATAACGGTGTAGGCACCCGTCAATTTTTGAATGGAATGACGTTCGACCAAATCGAAAATATTAGCAACGTGGCGGCGCCGCAATATCATTTCAGTGTATTTTCCGTTGTCAATTTTATGGATGTATCAACAGCTGATTTGCCAAAGTCAATTATGACATGACAGCAGAATGGCATCTTTTTATAATGAAAGTTTTCTAATTTTCCTAAGAACTAATATATATCAGAATGTCAGGAGTATAAACACACATTATTGCTTGACAAAATTATCTACCATTAACACGCCACGTTCGCCAGAATAAATTCAAATATTTGAAATAACTGATCAAAATCAGTCATAATTTGTGAATAGCGCCACCTGAAGTGGAAAGAACGAAACATTCTTACATTGTTAATATAATCAATTTGGTCACAACAAAATCATCAGTGCCTACACCATTATTCTAGACATCCTACTTCACGATTACGTTATTTTGAATAAATAAAACTATAAAAATAACTAATAATCAGTCATAATGTGTGAATAGCGCCATCTGAAGTGGTACGAAATCTAATCATTTTAGACATCTGTACTACTGTACTCCTACGCTAAGACTTCTTGGTGTTGGCCAACAGCGCAGAGTTGTAGGCAACTCAAATTACACACTATTACAGTGACTATAGTGCTAATATAGCCATCTAACGGAGAGAATATGAAATCAAGTACCTACGAATAAGCGGTAGCGTAACTGTAACTGTAGCGACACCTAGTGGCCTCGCTCAAAGGGAGGAAAAGCATTTCCTGTATAAGTGAAATTTTCATCGATTTTTTCGAAGTTTTATTGTATTTTATAATAACCAGACCGTAGACGAATCCATATATGAAGTTTCATAACAAACACTCCATCCGATCTCGAGTTATAAATGGTGTAACCAACATCTTTCTTCTATATATATAGATTCTCCACTGAAATTTTGAGTTTAATTTCAATAAAGGAATATTTTATTCATTACTTTTCTTTCTTTGCGTTTATCTACTTTCAAATTAAAATTCGCTGAAACGAAACAAGTGCCTGCATTCTAAAGCGAACTTTTTTTGAAATAATGCGGCAAGTTTTAAAATAATTTTGTCATATACTCCATTCACTTTTATAAAGTATCCCGGTTGGCTATGAAATTTTGACACATTTCACCGTGCTTATTTTGAAAATGTAAGGTTATAGTCATTCCTCTGTCAGATACAAACGCAACGTTGTCGTTTCTACATAAAAATCGTAGTAATTACGTATTTATCAAAATGTTAATTTACTTTGGGAAAATAATGAATTTGAGAAAATCTTACGTGAATTCAATAATTCCAAAGATCCTGCGAATGTTCAAGAAACTTTTTTCTCTATTAATACTGGAAATATAAACCTGTGCCACAGTTGAACCTCAAAAGAACTTGAATGTGAATGGAGTATAGGTACATACTTTTTTCTTTAAAACACTGTGTTCAACTATGTATCCAAATATGTTAATTGATAGTTATTATACTGTTTTAATTTTCCATTATTTTCGAGTTTAAAATTCTAAAATATATTCTGCAAAACAAGTTGTATGTATATGCATTATTATCGAATAATGTTCAAGGCTCACTATAAAGGCCAAATGTCCAATGAAGCTTCATACATTTCCAATGGATCGACAATCATGTCCCCTTATCCTTGGCAGCTGTAAGTTTTTGCTCAAGACCTCGAATAGTTCTCCAGAAATTGTTATTTCAGACGCCTATTCCACAAAGGACATAATTTACCAGTGGATGGATGATGGCAGCGTGACTTTTGTACCAGGAATGACCCTTTCCCAGTTTGATCTCATTTCGTTTCCTTATAGAAACCAAACTATAAAGAGAAGAGAAGGTAAATATTCTTCTTGCACTCGAAGTTTCAAACACACACACTTTAAAGCCTTTCGAAAGTCAGTACAACTCCTAATTTTGCAAATAGGAAGTATGGGCTTGTGCTCCATCCTGTTGAAACCATATCGTATTTCGTGGAGGATTTCCTCAATCAGGATATAAATTTTCTCAAGTTGGAACGACATCATTTTGAAGTGAAGGGTTTTCCAATAAGAGGTGCTGTTCTGACATTCAGAAAAAAATGCCATTTTTTTAGACGAATTTATCCAAATTGGAATCTGTTATCTATGAACAATTTTTGATTGCAACACGAATAAATAATCAGATATCGGTCAGTTAGAATGTAAAAAAATGTTAAAACATTAATCCATCCATTTCTACCCAAAAAAAAAGAAACAATATCTAGAAAATTCGAGTTCCAGTCTTAATTATAGGAGATCATCATATGTGTAGCTAAAAATGAAGAATATCCTCCAAAAGTATTGCATCCGGACTTGACTTATTATCATTGACCTAACACTGTCTTCTATGAAGTGGTACCCACTTGTTATGTTTTCAGGGGATTTTTCTGTTCTCCAAGTATCCTTCAATCTCCAAAGACACACTGGCTATTTTCTCATTCAGGTCTATGTACCATGCATATTGATAGTTGTTCTATCATGGGTATCTTTCTGGATACACAGAGAAGCTACCAGCGATAGAGTAGGTCTTGGAATAACCACTGTACTAACACTTTCAACCATAAGCTTGGATTCTCGAAGAGATTTGCCGAAAGTTAAATATGCAACAGCGTTGGATTGGTTCCTTCTGATGAGTTTTTTCTACTGTATAGCTACCTTACTAGAATTCGCAGGTGTGCATTATTTCACCAAGGTTGGCAGCGGTGAAATATCTGTGGACGAGGAGGAATGGGAAGAATTTGAGAAAGAGGAGATTATTGGTGTCAATTCTAGAGCTGTTTTGGAACATATTGCTCTCACGAATTCGACGCAACCTGTTAGGAGAAGAAGTTCTTTAGTCTGTCCAATACTAAACGTAAGAATGTTTGTTTGAACGGTCCAACAATTTTTTTCCATTCTTTGCACCAAAAATATATTTTTTATTTCCTGCAAATTCCACCAGATGAATTTATGTGAATTGTTGATGAAAAATAATCATTAAATTTATCTTTTGATTGTAAATGAGTTCCTTTCAAAATAATGGTCAAATACATATGAAAAGTTCCACATAATTTATACAAATATTAATTTATTGATGACATGTCATAATGATAACGTTGTCATCAAATTTTGATGACATGAAGAAGCTCATCATGGTACTCATACCCATAATTGATTCATCATATATGTACTACAACTTGCAATATTAATTCCAATGGATTCTAGAGTTTTTACATCAGTTGCTTTCTGGTAAACTTGTAATCCTGTTTGGTTGTTGGCTTCGAAAATTGCCTCTGATATTTTGTTCTTTTGCTCGTTTTCGATGTAATCTTCGACCAAAGTATTGCTTTTTCCTCCACCATGGCGTTTAATGGTACACAGATCACCTACAGAATCGGTCTAAAATGAAGCAGACGATCGTCGAAAACAATGACCGGTGTATTCTTCAGTGTGAGGTCAATACAATAAAGTAGCAATAACTGTTGGCATATTACCAGAGGCTCAAATTTTTCATGATTTTTCTTGCGAATCGAAGAAAGGTCAATGATATTTTATTCTTCGTTAAACTCCTTAACTTCGAGGCTGATGATGGTTACCTTTTGGGGCAAATTAATATTAATGTACCTACTACCTACCTGATAGGAGACTGAGACGTTCTAATATCTTCCATACTTTCGAAATATCCGATGCGCACAGAATTCGCCACTTCAGAGTATTACTCATTTGTGTAACGGTGTAAATGATCATTTTAATTTATTTTCCACTGAATCTAAAGAATCCTGGAAGTATCACTTCATTGTGATGGTTTGATTTATGTATTTTTTTTGTTTACTTTACTCATATAATTTCCTGTCATACTGTGTTATTTTTGTTTGTTTCTTCTCTCTCAGTTTAAATTTTTGGATTGAGTTCTATTGAATTGTTTTTTTTTCGTTCATTAATAAACTTGATGTAATACCTCAAATGAATACATGTGGACTTTGAATAGTCCGTTGTATTCCTTATTTCCTAAAAATAAATAATTAAAAAAGGAGGGACTCAACTTTATTTTGCGTCATTTCTTTCAAATCAGAAGGTAAAGTACATGTTTCAGAATCACTCATTAATATTTAAATTATATTCAATCTACGGGACAATTGTGTTTGGCAGAAGATAAATAAAATAATATTGTCGTTACAACCTGACGTCAAGTAGGTAAATGGCAAAGCACAGCTTACTAACCTACTGATGTTTATAACTACATAAACATGGTGTTCCTGTATTCTTGCGAAAAAATTGTGGAGGTGATTGCTCGTATAAAATCAAGATGGGTGTCTCCTATAACAAAATTTCTCCAGCCCACCCCTTTCCGAAATATCACCCTTAAAATGTGGTGACTAAATTTATTTTTTCTAAAATTTCAGTGAAATTCTGTATATTTCCGTGCACTCGCAAAAGACTTATCAGGGGTATTCTTTCAATATTCCTGCTACATTATAGGCAGGGTTGAAATTATCATCCCCTGCGTTATTTCACATTGAAACCCTGATGAAGTTTCATAAAATAAAATTTTAACTTGAAATCGTTGTTTTATTTTGAACAATTTTTCATTCCAAATTTTTTTTTCCAAAACCAATTAACAGCTGACGAGATAAAAATAAAAACTCAATTTAAGTCACCACCTTTTAAGGGTGATATCTCGGAAAGAGGCGCTTTAATTTCATACGAGCCTGAATTTTTCCGCATGAATTTAGAAATACTCCTTTGAAAAAACATAGTTATCATTGTGACATGTCAAAAATGCAGTTTTTGATTTTTCAGAAATTAATCAGTATAAATGCCACCAGTTTAAATTTTGTTAGTAATGCACATTATAAACAATCATTATGGAACACGTCGTGTTATCGGACTCGGCTACGCCTCGGCCTATAACATTCACGACTTGTACCATAATGGTCCTCTTTATGATCCTTATCACAAAAATAACTATTTTACCTGGCATCATGTTATAGGACCCTAATTCTCCATATAGTAGTAGGAGAGTTTCTGGTTATCAGATACCGAAATATACAAGTCGTACTATGGAGAAGATGACACAAACTCAATTAAAAATTCCTAAATGGAAACAGCTCTTATACTGCTTGAAGGGTGATGATAATTTCAGAAAACAGAGACAAAGAGATGCAGCCTTCAACCCATCTGGTAAGCATCGCAGAAAATTGATTTTATTTTGAGTTTTTAAGTTCCGGATTTTCCTTCCTATCCTCTCTGTTGCATTTAGGGAATGAATATTTCCAAAAGGATGAAGCTTTTAAGAAAAATATGAGCTCTTTTGATTCTTGGAACTGAAACTGTAAATACTGATTTTTAAAAAGAATCAAACACCCAGAAAGCGGTGATCAACTGTAATTAAATGTTTCATACTGAGTACACTGATTTGTCATATTTTTTTTCAATTGGGTTCAATAATTTGCAGCAGTTTGTGCTCAATTTAATAAGTAATCATGCCTCCATAGTTGAAAATGACTAAAATTCAAGTGAATCCGAAATTTGATTTATTGTTGAAATGAATAATGCTTTACCCACTAGAAAAATCCTCCTACAACTTTGCTAGAAAAATCATCCAAAACACTGTTGTGGAATTATGTTTTTCGAAGAAGAGTTTCTACGGCACCGATATATCTAGAACACGTGCTTTTGGGCCTGATTCGAGAAATAGTATTGATCATTTTCATTTCTCCCCCTATTACGTCGACATCTTGTAATGGCAGATTAAATTGGGATGATGAGTGGAATCGTGATATGTTCTGACGAGTGACGAGAGACTCTATCCAAGACAAAATTACGTGGCTAAAGAAGAAATTTAGAACGGACTTGTACCACCATGTGAATCATCATGGTGAAAAAATTGATTAGGAAAAGGCTCTCGATGTAAACAAAATGAGATTCCCAGTTTTAAAACTTCATTAACTATACAGGGTCTTTCACGAGGAACCTCACCCATATTTATACGGGAAACTACTGAACGTATTTTCATGAAATTCAGCACTTATGAGTATTTCACGATGCTGATGAAATCTAAAATATTTTCAAGGCATGAGCACCTCCGGTTTTTCCGGAAATGACGTCAACTTCCGTTTTTCAAATTAGAACACCATTTTTTTATTGCAGAAATAGATTCCTTAGAAAATTTCAAGTTATTTTGATGTAACATTTTTCAGTTTTGGTTGGAAAATTCTTGAGCGGGAAAATTCGAAAAAAAAATCGAAAATAGAGCTCCGCTGAAAAAAGCATAACTTCGAGGTTTTTGGATGGAAAATTTTCATTTTTGGGATTTTTCAAGATATAAGATTGATGTATCCACTTTAAAAATCGAAATCGCGATTCATGATACAGGGGGTGAAAAAATCGCTTTCGAAGTTAGGGATGACAAAATCGTGAAAAATCAATTTTTTCAAATTAGAACCCCATTTTTTTATGGCAGATATTGAATCTACGTTAAAAAATAATGTGAGTGTATGCATCACACCCTTGCCCTAAAATGGATATTTTCTGAGTTATTCACAATTCGTCTTGAATTTTCAGCTATTTCTTTTCCCTTCACGCCAAAAAGATGGAATTTTCAGGAACTGTTATTTGAACCATGCTGTAGATTTTTCACCCCTTCTTGAAACCGACTTCAAGTTACTATTAGGAGAACCATGGCAAACTCTCGCAGTTATAACTAGAGAAGATGCTCAAAGTTTTGACCGTTAATTTCTAGACATTTATTTATACGTCTCAGGAATGCTTCGTGCGTTGCTCTTCAGCTCTTCTTATTTCATCGGGAGGAAGAGATCTG
Organism: Adalia decempunctata; assembly: GCA_951802165.1. NCBI lineage: Eukaryota > Metazoa > Arthropoda > Insecta > Coleoptera > Coccinellidae > Adalia > Adalia decempunctata. The sequence goes on from OX637699.1 coordinate 10,180,518, forward strand.
CAAAAGTGTTTAAAAACCAAATTGAGTTTCAAAACTATGAATCTAAAAATCTAAACAAACCTGAACGCATTTCTGACTCGTTCTATGCAGTCCTCTTTATCAGTCAGGGGAGTTGAGTAGACAATATTTTTTATCCTACCCCACACATAATAGTCTAAAGGAGTTAAATCGGGAGAACGTGGTGGCCAAAGATGTGGACCATTGTTCGCCAACCATCGATCTTCAAATAGCCTGTAGAGGATATTTGACACATTGAGTGAATTGTGTGGAGGCGCGCCATCTTGTTGATACCATAAGGGCATAAGTCATTATGGTTCTGTACTAGCGGCTCAATTATTTGAGTCAATATGTCAGAATATCTATCTCCTAAGGGAGAACATTCTTTAAATAATGCAAACATGTGTAGTGTTCTATCTTACCAGTTAAAGTCCCATCATAAATGTGAACATCGAGAATTGCATTATTTTTGATGGCGCAAAAAACATTGAAACTCCAGGTCTCTTGAAAGTTCCATTGTCTGAAGTGGTGGTTGTTCTCTTCATCCCAATAATGACTATTATGCCTATTGAAAGAACCATTCTTTGTGAATTTAGATTCATCTGTCCAAATTATACAGTCCAAAAAGTTTTCATTCTCTTGAAATCGAATCATCATAGCTTCGCAAAACTCTGTTCTCCTGACGAAATCAGTTTCCTTCAAATGCTGTACCCTATTGAATTTATATGGGTGCATTTTATGTTTTTTTAATATTCTCCAAACACTCGATTGAGATAATCCCAGATCAATCTCGGCATCTTTGAGAGAATTTTGAGGATTCACACGAAAATATGCAAGAACTGTAATTTCGTTGTTCTCATCTTCTACTACACTTTTTTCTCTGTGTATAGTTTTCTTAACGAAAGATCCGACATTTCTCAAGTTTGTCATGGTTCTGTTAATGGTATCTCTCGTTGGTCTGGGTCGGTCAGGAAACCTCTCAATGAACAGTCGAATCGTTCTATCTACAACTTTATTACATTCTCCATGAAGTAGAATGAGATTTAAATAATCTTCATTGGTAAAATTAGGCATAGTGATCGATTTTATAACTTAATACGAATTATCACCAAATTAATAGTAAACACAAAATGCTACTGAATAAAGAGGAATTTGGCAGATGTAATTAATGATATCTATCATTGAAAAAAAAGAATATAAAACATGGTAAGTTTTTGCATATGGTTCATAAGGAATTATTTATTTATCACTGGAGAGAAAACCGATGGCCGATTAGTTGAAATAAAGAGGTTTCCGATACAAATTCGAATCCAAATTCGCCATCTATTTAGGAACAACCTGTAACTTTTTTCTCTTGCATATTAGGGTAGTAAAATCTACAGCATGGTTCAAATAACAGTTCCTGAAAATTTCATCTTTTTGGCGTGAAGGGAAAAGAAATAGCTGAAAATTCAAGACGAAAAACAGTTTTTTGTGAATGACTCAGAAAATATCCATTTTAGGGCAAGGGTGTGATGCATACACTCACATTATTTTTTAACGTAGATTCAACATCTGCCATAAAAAAATGGGGTTCTAACTTGAAAAAATTGATTTTTCACGATTTTGTCATCCCTAATTTTGAAAGCGATTTTTTCACCCCCTGTATCATGAATCGCGATTTCGATTTTTAAAGTGGATACATCAATCTTACATCTTGAAAAATCCCAAAAATGAAAATTTTCCATCCAAAAACCTCGAAGTTATTCTTGTTTCAGCGGAGCTCTATTTTCGATTTTTTTTTCGAATTTTCCCGCTCAGAGAGAATTTTCCAACCAAAACTGAAAAATGTTACATCAAAATAACTTTAAATTTTCTAAGGAATCTATTTCTGCAATAAAAAAATGGTGTTCTAATTTGAAAAACGGAAGTTGACGTCATTTCCGGAAAAACCGGAGGTGCTCATACCTTGAAAATATTTTAGATTTCATCCGCATCGTGAAATACTTATAAGTGCTGAATTTCATGAAAATACGTTCAGTAGTTTCCTGGATAAATATGGGTGAGGTTCCTCGTGAAAGACCCTGTATTTCTCCACTAGAGAAAGATAGATCAGCTTTATAGATCAAATTTTACTGGGTGTTAGGATTCTTTCAAAAATCATTATGTGTATTCAATGTAGCCAAGGGGGATCAACTATACTCTCAGTGCTCAGTAGTCATAAGTAGGAAAATTATGTTGGATTCTTTTAATTCATCGTTTCCTGAAATAACAATGTTCAAATTTTTGCAGATGGTAGTGGTGGCTTTCATCATGTCAATAGCGTATCGCTGATAGATCGTTCAGCTCGTATTCTATTCCCAGTTTCCTTCACAGTTGTTAACATATTCTACTGGATGACATTCTTTATGTATCAAGACGATTTCGAATGGGAGAACGCACATTCCAATACTCTGAACTGAACAAGAACTTAACAGTGGAATGTGACAAGGATATATTTCTAATGATTTCTCGAAATTCTTTTTATTTATGAGTTATGTACCCTGTAATGAATTTGTAGAAAATTATCTGCAGTATTGTGTGCATCCAAATAAATGTAAAACAATTCATTTTTTCATTATTAATCTGTATTTTTATAATGAACTTTTCTATATTCTATTTCATGTTTTGTTCATATCATTATCGAAACCTATGGGATATTTGAGAATGATATATTTTCACAAAGACGAATGGGTTTCGAAAATGATACATTTCATGTGATTGGTATCAATACAGCAGAAATCGATCTAGAGATATCATGTCTGTTGACATAATAGGGAGTTTTACTGGGGCAATTGATTTTAGTATCACATTACACTGAGGCTTTCTGTCATATTCCTTTAATCGTTCGTTGAATGGGGCGTTTCAGAAAGTGGAAGAAGACCATAATGGGTTATCCAAGGGAGGGGGCGAAAGTGGGCAACAAAAAAGCAATGAAATCAGTAGGTTCGAGGACATTGAAAAATTCTTAGCCTACTATAAAACCAAACAAAATTTCAATGTCAAAATATTTTATTACTCAACATATTCTCCTCCTAATTGAATACATTCATTACAGCGAACCTGCAACGTCTCTAGACCTTTCAAAAAAATGTTTCTTCTTGCTCTGCAAACCAGTCCTCCACAGCTTTTATTACCTCCTCGTTGGAAGAAAATTTACGACCTTTAAAACTTTTTTTCAGTTGAGGAAAGAAATGATAGTCAGACGGGGCCAAATCTGGCGAATAAGGGGGGTGTTCTAGTAATTCTAACCCTAAATCACGAATTTTTTTCATGGCAACATGAGATTTGTGTACTGGGGCGTTGTCCTGTAAAAACAAAATACCTTTGGATAGCTTTCCGCGTCTTTTCTCTTTGATTTTTTCCCGTAGAGTGGTCAATAATGTCGAATAGTTATCTCCAGTTATTGTTCTACCCTTATCCAAAAAATCAATCATGATTACTCCATGGCAATCCTAAAAAACTGAAGCAAGAACTTTTCCAGCAGATTTTTGGACACGAAACTTCTTAGGTCTTTGTGAACCAGAGTGTCGCCATTCCATCGATTGTTGCTTAGTTTTTGGATCGTAGAAATGTACCCAAGTCTCATCCATAGTAACAATTCGGTTTAAGAAGTCTACATCGTTTTCAAATCGAGCACAGATCGAACGGGATGCTTCTACCCTTGCACGCTTTTGGTCAACATTCAAACATTTGGGGATCCATTTTGCAGAAATTTTTCTCATGTCCAAATTGACGTGAACTATATGATGAAAGCGTTCGTATGAAATCTTCAATGCTTCAGATATCCGTTTTAGCCCAATTCGACGGTCTGATAAAATCATGTCATGAACTGCATCGATATTTTCGGGGACTGACACAGAGACTTGCCTTCCGATCGGTCATAATCTTCAATGGAAAATTTACCTCTTTTGAAGCTTGCAGTCCAATCTTTCACGGTCGCATACGAAGGAAATTGATCACCAAGGGTATTAAGCATATCTTCGTAAATCTGCTTACCTCCTAACCCTTTTAAATACAGGTACTTGATGATGGCTCGATACTCCAATTTTTTGATTTTTACAATTTCGGTGGACATTTTTTTTTTAATTTATTGCGTAACTCTGGTTTACTCTTCCGACGTCGAACTGTACACCGACACTTCTAATAAGTTATTGTTCGTTGATATGGTATCGCAATATTCTGTTTATGCATGGAACTGGTCTAGGCTTACTAGATATCAATACATCCTCGTATAATGGAATTATTTGTGATAGTTTTAAAACGGTCACAATTTAAGTCAAAATTGACTAAAACAGACGACGACTAAACGAGGTGAGAAAGGCATATTTGGTCCAAAATTACTTGAAAGAATCAGTGGCGGCTTGTCCTATGAGGCAGGTGAGGCAGTGCCTCACCAATAAACGTCGAAAATTACACGTATAAATATCATATATTTATTAATTATTTATTCAATCAATTAAAATTATTTTCATTATCTTCTTCCATACGCATTTATATCGAAATTTCCCTTCATTATATAGCAATAAAATGCGTCTCCGGTTGGGTCTAAGTTTCCGTATCTCACGATTTCTGGGTATCCAACTCCCAGTAAACGGCAGAGGCAGGCCTCACACTGCCTTTCTTTACGCGTCATTTTACATCATACGGAACGAACGACAGGCGAGAAAACCGCACCCCTAAACGTCAAATATTACGTTGAGTCAGAGGCTAGCCTCTCCTCTAGTCTTGATATTCTCTCGCGAAGGGCAAACTGTAATTATTCTGCACTATTCGGGAATTAGTTCTTTAATCTATGAACTCGGGTCAGTTTTCAAATTGGGTTCGATTTGTAAAAATAGTTTTATCTGTTTTTCGTGTAGATTTAGGTTTGTCTCAGTCTCAGTGTTCATATGATGTCTTTCAATTTTATTACTGAATTCAATTTCCATCGGAGACCCGAAGGCGAAATGTATTTAACGGCACCGATGGGACGTCACGAATTCCCCAGTTAGATGTAAACGCTCGAAAGACTTGTGATTTTTTTGATTTTTCAGCTTATCAGCAAAGTTTTTGGCGTAATTCTTATGGGGATAAATCATATACAGTTCAAGAAGTAAAGCGATCTATTCCAGATTCGAGTGAATATCTTGAGAATATTACGCAACTGACGAAGAAGAGAGTTCACTAGAATTAGTTATTTATAGGTATATGTACATATACAGAGTGTCACATTAGTGCAATGAAGTAGATAATCTCATTACTTACGTCAGTTACGGAATAATTTTACTGCAAAAATGGTTGCTCTTGCACTGATATATCAGCCTAAAATAATAGTACCGGCCACAGGGTGTTCGTTTGAAGCGGTATTACTGCTATCAGAATTAGGTCGGTTTGTTCTGATGGTAACCACTTCATATCATTTCATTTCTTAGTGCCAAATTAGTATTTCTATTCATTGGCATCAACATTTTTCTTAATTTTTTCGGCGTGGCTGACATATAACGAAAAATTATGGGAAAGTGGAAGATTTTACTTCATTATCACAGTGACATAAACTTCAATATTCTCAATGTTCTGGTTAATGGGTGTTTCAAATCTGATGATATGATGGAAAGCAACTTGCTTGTAGAGGATGTTCTTAACCAGGTCCAAAATTGAAGAATTTCAATAATGATGGTCATTTTCTTCAACTGGCTTCAAATTACTTTTCATACACACCCTTTGAAATGTTTAGTTTTCGAGTAAGATAATTCTTCATCGCTAGAAGTAAATATTTTACAAAGCAAAATGTTTCTCGAAAAAGATGACCTTGAGTATGCTAGCGATAAAGAATTATTCTATTCATCAGTTTTGCAATAGCCTTTTTCACGGCAACGCCACGGCAGGGAATCTTTTTTCTCCGATGTGCCTCACCACCTTAAACTGTCACGAGCCTCCACTGGAAAGAATCATGAAATCTTTCACACATATGTTTCTTTGATATTTAGCCAGTTTCAAAGGAATATCTGAGTGAAATTTGTTGTGACTCTTTTAAGTAAAATTGGAACAACTAAACCGGCAAATCGGCAGTCTCACCAACTCAGCATGTGAGCTGCTCAAGGTCCCATATATTGTATTTTCGTCTTTTAAAGTTTTTCTGGGAGTTCTGGGCTCTTGCCCTATGGTGGATCTGGAAAATAACTGAATATTCGTTTGGTATACAAGCTAAACAAACACAAACCATCAACTACCAAAAGTCCAAAGTCTAATTGATCTCGCTTTTCTGTTCAGTGTCTGGAAAACGAGAGGAATAAGCATTTAGCTGAAAACTCCATCGAATACTTTATTCGATGAAAGGATTCAGGATGTATGTTGACATTTTTCAGCTTGAATGGAAATAATCAACAAAATTTAAAAGGAGTTACTTCCTTCTCGGTTTAACGAATGAATGCTTTCGGAAAGAGATAAATTAGTTTATCGACAGATTCGCTTCGTGATTACAGCATCCCTAGCGTCGGCGCAACCCTAATTCATATCCAGACGCTGAAGAGAAAATGTGAAACAGAATCGCTAAGAAACTGTCCATCTTCATCCTCAACGACAAATGGAACCTCATTTGGGGAAGGAGTTATATCCATTTTTCAGTTAATACGAGTTTGTCATAAATATGATCATAATTTATTGAGGTTGATTTAATTTTTCAAAGCTATGTGGAACTTGATGAGTGTTTTGTTTATGCTTATGAATCAACATTGGTGCTTAACAGAGTTGAGGTAGGTCGTTTCCGATATGCATGTGAAAAAAAGGAAATTTTCCATCGAATTGAGTGGAAAAATAAATTAATAGGTAGGTGTTTTTATAACTCTGCCGAAATTACGGAGAAGTTTTCCAATAGTTTGTTTGATAATAAAATTATAACAATTCTTTTTGTCCTCTGAGTTAAGAAACTTTTATCAAGTATTCATAAAAGTGGAAAAAGTACAGTTCAAGATCCGAAATTAAGCTGTCACGGATGTGATCTCCCATCTGTATCCATTTCATCAACAAGATAATGCCAATTTTAGAGGTAACTTATGAGTGATCAAATTTTCTGAAATCATATCTTGGAGGAAGTTTTTTGTTTGTCCATGTATCTGTGTCAGAAACCATTAATGAATTTTATATGTCGGGATATTTGTTTTCCTTTAAGTGTGCGCAAAGTATGTAGTACTTTTCAGCGTGTATTTGTTTGCACTATAATCAACTTTTGCGCACTGCGCGCAGAAAGGAAAACTTCGCAAAGCACTAAGTGATGATTTCACAAATTGAATAAAAGGAAAATCTCTAATAAAATGAAGGCTACGAACAACGTCCCTTCTGGATTGGTTCAAACCATGAAATTACTTGACTCTTCTGAGTTGAGTCAACATTCTTCATCGGAAAATTATTTATTTTTCTGTGATAATTTATTATCGATACTCCTTTTATTCAAGTTTAATGAAAAAATAGGTAAAAATCTCAATTTAGCTATGAGTTGGAGTGTCAAATTCCTGTATTGTTCTATTATTATTACTAGCTGGCCCGGCGAACTTTGTTCCGCCTAAATGATACTTACGGTGGATTTCACAAATCGTAATCACCGGTGATCGGAGATGTCAACGGCTTGGTTCTCTGATTTTTGAACTGTCAAATGTTTTCATGGATATGAGCTATCACACAGAACAGATACACAAAAACGATATGCCATAATAAGTCAATCACTAATAATGGCAATTTTGGATTAAGTTATTTCCGGAAATATATTTATTACCCAAACAGAAATTCAAAAACATTTTAAAAATTATGAGAATGGACATCTCACGATTGGAACTCATCGCCAAAATCCGATTTACTTGACATTTCGATAAAAATTCACTGTGATATTCACCCGCTTCTGGATCTGGTAATAGCCTTTCATGGTACTATAAGCCCTATGTAAATTACACAGTAATTGATGTCATATGTTCTTTTTTCGCCCATTTCAAACCACGACGACCGAAATGCTCGAAAAAAGAACAGATGACATCAATCGATAGCCGCGAAAGTCTCAACAAATTCATCGCCATTTAATTGTGATAATGTTAAATAGTACCTTCACGATTACGTTATTTGGAATAAATAAAACTATAAAAATAACTAATAATCATCAGTCATAATGTGTGAATAGCGCCATCTGAAGTGGTAAGAACGACTCTTTTCTCATATCTCAACGAAATCTAATCATTTTTAGACATCTGTACTCCTACGCTAAGACATTTTGGTTTTGTCCAACAGCGCATAGTTGTAGGCAACTCAAATTACACACTATTACAGTGACTATAGAGGAAATATTATAGTCTCTGTACACACTATTTGTTTATATCGCCATCTAACGCGGAGAATATCAAATGAAATACAAACGAATAAGCAGTAGCGTAACTGTAACTGTAGCGACACCTAGTGGCCTTATTCAAAAGAAGGAAAAGCATTTCCTGTATAAGTAAAATTTTCATCGATTTTTTCAAAGTTTTATTGTATTTTATAATAACCAGACCGTAGACGAATCCATATAGTAAGTTTCATAACAAACAGTCCATCCGATCTCGAGTTATAAATGGTGTAACCAACATCTTTTTTATATATATAGATTATTATTGAGAAATGGTATATTGTAATTAAGAGATTGACGAGAGGGGTAAACGGAAGGCTATCCTTCATGGTATAAGAATTGACCTCAAAAGTCGAGATTTACAACTCCCTCAAAACAGTCGAAGATCAAAAGACCCACAGGACGACGATAGACTTATAATATTCATCCTCGAAGATTTTTTTTCGTAACACTTTATTGGAATTTACAATCTACTTTTATGAAGTATTGAATAAATTTCATGTATGTACATAGTATGAGAAGATATTAAACATATTTATACTTCATTATATGACTTTGGCCAGATCCGTTGTAGTCTCCGGAAGTTGAATGGATTTTCTGTCAGCTGATCAATCAATTGGATGGCATGCCCTTCTGGTTTCTCGTGGAATTTCCTTGAGTGATTTTCTATTTCGGTAAAGACGTATGGGATTCTCAAATCATTATGTATAGTGAGCATCCAATTCTGGGGTTGCGCTAAATCATCAAATGTTCAAATCATCCAGAGACTTCAATCGAAAATCCTCGAAGATGAATCTGTAGATTTTCCACAACTTATTTGGATTCACCTAAGACCTACGATAATGATAAATAATAAATTGAAACCAAAGTTTTTCATAGCAGCATTTTGATATTCTCAACCTCTTTGGAAAAAAATGTTTCTGCTTAATTTTATACACTTTCTACTCTGAGTAAAGTCGTGATCTTAACGAGCGGCCCCTGTATCTTCATTTCGAATTGTACACAATAAATTCCGCATAATATAAAATCTATTTCATTCAGTCTATTTATCATCTGATTTATACGAGAATGAAGAACACTTCACCATAAGGCATCGTTTCACGATTCTGCTGATTCACATCTACAGCCTTTGTTCAATAATTTAATCCTTACATTCTGCTTTCGAAATACGTTCGGCAAAATTCATTGGTGAGACAATATTTAAGTGAATATTCTGGTTTTATTTCTCATTTTCCACTCATTCTTCGTGGGTAGGCTCTTTGAAAAGTTAAAATTCATCGACAAAGTTTCTCAAGAATGGTTTTATCACTACTCTGCAGGGTAACTTGAAATATCACAGTCATATTGTCACATTATTATGACGTGACAGATTGAAAGTTGAAAAATGGGAGTTAGTAAACATGGAGCATCACACGATAGAAGAAGGCATTCAGTCGAAAAATGGAGTAACAGTGAATGGCGAACGTAATCGTGCTATATAATGACACAGTTTCTGGTGCCTCACTGAAATCTTGCGATCTTATTGAGACACCCTTTATTTGAAGAATTTATATCTTCTTCTAGTAACCAACCTAGACATTATAGAAAAAACGAGTGTGGTACCTGTTCGAATTTGAAAAGTGTTCTTTATTCATCCTATGTGTTGAATCTAGTTATAGGACTTTGGTATTGCTAGTATTATTAGACGATTTAAAAAGAGTAGAGTAGTCCGAATAAGCTTTAGTTGTATTCTCGTAGCAAACGTACTTGTTTGCTTACTAAATTGCTCTCTACTCGACTAAAACAGTTGGCTAGTCCAAACAAGGCTTAACTCTTCTTATGTCAGTGAGTATATCTCAAATTCAAATTTCAAGATTTCCTAAAATGCTCCGAAATAACTTCACTTTGGAATTTCAGCACTACAACTACATCAAACAGGCTAGACAATGTAACGAAGACTATATCTGGACTATTAAAGGGATATGATATTCGATTGAGACCTAATTTTGGAGGTAAGGATTGCGATTTCCCTAAATATTTTCAATGAATTCGAGTAGTCTCGGAGACTATAAGTCATCAGACACTTGCTCCCTGCGAGCGGAATATGGCACAACTAATCGCCCACCCATGTTCAGCGCCACCACGTTTCTTATGGTACCTTCTGTTATTTATTAATCCAATGCACTATTGTCCTTCCTAGAGATTTTAATACTGTTTTTTCAATGCTTGTTTTCTTTCCTTGTGGAGAACATGAATTAATAAATGAAATCGACAGAAACTTCCAATCACGACAGTGCCTTGTTTTTCTCAACTACTGGACACATGCAAAAGGAACTTTGGAAAGACCTGAGGAATAAAGCAGCTATGATGCTCGAGTTCTATATGGCGATAATGCATCCCATTGGCATCTATGAATCTCTAGCACAGAAACCAATGGGGTCGTGTCCCGCAAGAGATCCTACTTGTTTTCCATCACTCAGTTGTTAGGAAATGCAGCCTGCGGGATGCTTTGAGTCTCCCATCCAGCGAAAAGCTCCTACCTGACAACTGGGTGGGAGAAATGTGGATTCTTAATCAATCAGCCTCCAATTCCTTGATGAAACCGTCTTGAGTAATGCCAATGCCAAGGACATTCGACTCGAAACACTCTGTAACTCTGTAACTATCATGGTGTGCAAAGTGCAGTGAACTACGCAAATCTACAAGACAAATAGTAATCTTTATGGTATAAAGCTGAATCACAGGGGTGCACATTAACATCGCAACAGACAGAGAACCAACATTAAAAGCTCTGGAATCTAACAGTGTTTCTCTTGTGGGTTTCTGAGTTCTGAGGCATTGAGGTATTGCGAAAGTGCATCAGAGGTTAAACCTGTTGGACCTAGATCCTTCTGTGGTATTGGAAAGGACCAGTCATGAAAGCGATGCAACTATGGGAGCAAATCATGACTCTTCTGGAGAAGAACTGCAGGTCTCACACAAACAAAATATTCATGTTTTCGTCGTCATGTTTGAGACTTTCTGACAGGGGGAGGGGGCATACCTTCTATACTGTGTGCCGGAGTTTGCTTGCCTCAGGAATTTTCACCTGCGTAGGCCAGTTCTTGATTTTCACGATGTGATTGCAGAAGCTTCTAAGTGTCATGGTTGATGACCACTTTAGGGATTGATGAAAGAAAAAAGACGAATTTGGTTGCAGAACTAAAAGGATGTACCTAGTCTAACAACTCGACTCCAACAACTTTGATAACAATACTTCTGGACATTCTGAAGTATTTCATTGGAATTTGTGACCCCTGGTTTTTGATGTTGGATTCGAATCAACAGGAGCTACTGGGACTGCGGCTTTAGCCAATGTTGGGTATAGCCCATTACAGAATAAACACTCCATTGACATGCCTTGAACCACTGTTCGATCAGACAATTTTTGGGTACTCAGATATCGATGCACTTCAGCCAAGGGGAACGCTTTGAATCAATAAATTGGTGAGAATGAACTTTCGTTTAGCTGATGAAGCACTGTCACTAACATTTCTCACTTCAAAGAGTCGAAGTAGGAAATATTAGTCACAGTGAACGAACGATAATAGGAAAAAATACACCAAAGTATTTCACTCAACTACGGACCCATACAGCTACAAAAAATGAATGGTTATCATGTGCTACAAAGACATTCTGGGGATCTTAGAGTAAGTTTGACTGCTCATAGATAATATCTGGAATCAGTTCTCCAAGAAAAAGTCGTAGTGTTTATTGGTCGTAATTTTATCCTTACACATGAGAACACATTTTGCCATCCCTCCAGCATCTCGACGAGCAAGCAGACCTAATCTGCTGTGGTAGCGAAATGCCATAAAATCTCGTATATTCAAAAAAAAAAAAGCAAAGAAAGGCTTGATTCAGGAAGTCATTAGTGCTCAAGGAGGTAATAGATATTTTGAAAATAAGAATGCGATATTAGAAAAATTAAAAAGAAACAAAAATGTTAATTTCATCGAGGTTTGAAAAAAAAAGATTTATAGTGATAAGGTTAAAAAACTCATTTCATGAAAAAACCATAAAGAAACTGGGCAAGTGGTTAATTTTGTCGGTGAATGTAGTTTTGAGAAATACTTTAGATCTCCTAACATTAAAATGTATGACATTTCAGGAGAACCTCTCCTTATAGGAATGGATTTAACAATAGCAAGCTTCGACTCAATATCAGAAGTCAATATGGTGAGATTTAAAAACCATGCTCGAATTCTTCATTGTACATTTTTATAATTTAAGGACTATACTATCACTCTGTACCTAAATCAATACTGGAAAGACGAAAGACTTGCTTTCAGTCAGCAAAACGAAATTTTAACTCTCGCTGGGGACTTCTCTGAGAAAATATGGGTACCTGATACATTTTTTGCCAATGACAAGAATAGGTATACAAATCAAGATTACAATAATTTGAAAGAATAAGTTCAACACGATTTTCAGTTTCTTCCATGACGTGACAGAGAGAAATAAACTCGTGAGACTAGACGGAGAGGGAGGGATAACTTATGGGATGAGATTCACCACGACATTAGCTTGTATGATGGATTTACATTATTATCCCTTGGATTCCCAGAACTGCACAGTGGAAATTGAAAGTTGTAAGTTGAAAGTATTTTTGCACTTTTTCCGTATTGGATTCAGATTTTCTCAAATTCTGATTATAAAAGAATCTGAACCCTTTTTTCAGCCTCCTGCAAATAAAGATCTTAGCATTTTCTGGGAGAACGCCATAAGCACTATGTTTTTAATGCAATCCCAAGGTGACTTGTTTGAGAATTTCCACGTAGTATAATAAAAACAATAATACTTGGAGGAAATATAGAGCTCTGAACAACCTGTCCGAGAAGTTACGAATGGGGTCACAATTTCCTTAAAAGAAATCTCAGAGCTATCTTTGGGATCTCTTTGTGTTGCCTGGGATGTACCTTGTCAATATTTGAAGATTTTTTTATTTTACCAATTGAGAAAACAATGTTTTGGGTTGGAAGGTTTGTTTAATCATAACCTATATTTCATTTACATTTTGCAGATGGTTACACAGTAGCAGACGTTATAATGTACTGGATGGACACCCCAGTACGTGGTGTTGAAGAAGCCGAATTACCACAGTTCACTCTAATTGGTTACGAAACCAACGACAGAATAGAAAGTTTGGCTACAGGGGTATATCAGAGGCTATCATTATCGTTCAAGCTACAGAGAAACATAGGTTATTTCGTATTCCAAACGTACCTTCCTAGTATTTTGATAGTTATGCTATCTTGGGTATCTTGTTGGATTAATCATGAAGCAACTAGCGCCAGAGTAACACTAGGTAGGTACCAAGAGCGTACCCAGGATTTCAGCTAGGGGGGGCAGCTCATACCTGAGAAGATGGTCGGTCAGGTATATTGTCAGTAAACCAGGAAAATTAACATTGATTTTATCTTCAAGGGGGGGCAGCTGCCCCCCCCCCCCCTGCCCCCCTGGGTACGCCCATGTTAGGTACTCCGATGAGAATAAAGAAATATTGTATTGCGAAATTTTATATGGAGCTGCAGGGTGTTTTCAAAGGATAGTCTTTATTTTGGAGATCCCAGCGGCAACCTTCAATAATCTTAATGGTTCTACAATGTTTTCAAGGTCTTTTTGTACCGTAAACTTCTGCAGTCTATAAAAACTGATATTTTCACTTGAAATTCATTCACAATGTATAACCTGAATAAATCACAGTTTGGCGAAACCATTCTCATTATATTGAATTAATTGTATAAATTATAGATTATCAAAAATAGAAAATCTTGTTCGTTAGGACCGTCCACTAGGACATAAGATAAGCTCTGCCGTTTCATCTGATTGATATCGTAGGTTGGGTTATGTAGCACTGATGACGGCTAATAAGCCAAAAACCGGCACGTGCCGGCAATCTACTTCGGAAAATAGATTTCTATTAGTCCATTTCTCTCATTATAGTTCATTCTAATTTATTTCTTTCACTACTCATTTTTCAGGTATAACAACTGTTTTGACCATGACCACAATCAGCACAGGAGTCAGAAGTTCTTTGCCTCGTATTAGTTACGTGAAAGCCATCGATATCTACCTAGTGATGTGTTTCGTATTTGTATTCGCTGCTCTTTTAGAATACGCAGCTGTGAATTACACCTATTGGGGTGCCAGAGCTAAGAAGAAGATTAAAAAGAACAAAGAGTTGGAGAAGAATAGACAAGGTACATAGGGATCATATTGACAACGCTTTTTTGACCGCTTCTTTAATTTTTCCGCCATTTCAGTATACTGTATAGTAAAACTATTAGTTGGACGTCATTTATTTTGTGGAGGAATAATGTCTTCTTGATCTTTTTTTGGAAAAATCATCTTCCCTGACTTATACTGAAATCTATTCAGGGTGTTTCTGAAGTCATGCGAAAAAATTCAGGAGGGGAGCTCGTATTTTTCGCAATTCAGAAACACCCTGTATAAGTAACTGTAAAGGGGCAAACTTATAGTTTTGCATGAAAAGATACTAAGTTCACAAAATAGACCTAGACTTGTCAGTAATTCTCGAGCAAGTAGATATGTAAACAAGAGCTCTCTTGGAGAGAAGAATGGACTGCTGTACCGATTGTTATCACCACGAAAATTAAAGAATAATGTATATGTATATAAAACTAAAAATAACACAAAGTACACACCGAAAAAAATGGTACTCACGATTGATCTGGCTTGCAGCGATGTATCTGCTGGTTTTCTGGCTTCGTATAGATGTACTGATTAGAGTCCTCTCCCTCTCGGAACGAATTCACTTTATGAATACTAAACTAACAGGGAAGAATATGAGGCTGACTGTATTAGAGTGGCGAACTGATGGCTATAGGCTCGTGACTAGACGGGTAGTAAAAGAGGGATTAAGAGGGAGAATCTTTGGTGGGCTACTGAATACCCTCCTTTGGAAACATCAGATCACAGAGTCGAAGAAAGTGGGTGAACCATAGAGCTCTGTGTCTTCTTTGTTACCGACGAAGTCCATATTCCGGATTTACCTAACAGTGATATCAACTTAGTTATTTTTAATGGAAAAATCTCTGTATCTGCGTTATATCGCTTCAATGAAATTTTGGATTAATTTCAATGAATCATCTTAAAGCTGCACAAGAATTTGCCACTAAATTTGGAATGCATATAGTACCTATTGTCTAAATCTTAGACAAAAGTCTAAGGTCTAAATAATACCTTGAGCTTTCTGCTTCATTGGAAACATTTCAAAAATTCAAACATTCTGCTCAGGAAATGGTGCGAATGTTGCTATCTCGAAATAAGTATTTTTCATTACTAGTCCAGAAAGTAAGCTTTTTCCGTGTGCGCGCGAAGAGTTCCCGTGTGAGACGAAGCCGAACACGGGAATTCGTGCAAGCACGGAAAAAGCCTTTCTGGACGTGTAATGAACGATATTTTTCATTACACCTCTGAAGACAATCCAACGATATTTGTTCTTCGACAGAAAGCATTTCGATATTGTTAAACAATAATTATTCGAAACACTGACGTCTACTGTCATCACGCAATCGTTGCTTTGTGTCTCAGCATAGATGCATCTATGTCTCAGCGCACGGAAAAGGGTCACTTTCGGTGCGGTCTCACGGAAAAGGGTCACTTTCGGTGCCCTGAATCGACATGTTTTGATAGGGTTTTCAGAGCGGTGTAATGAAATAGTATATTTCATTACTAGTCCAGAAAGTAAGCTTTTTCCGTGCGCGCGCGAACAGTTACCGTGTGAGGCGGAGCCGAACACGGGAATTCGTGCAAGCACGGAAATAGTATATTCTAAAACTAGTTGCAGAATGGGCTCCTATTCCAATACGAATGCGAAATTCGAAAACGAGCGACGAAGGAGCGAGTTTTCGAACGCATGAGTGTTGGAATTGCATTCTGCAACGAGTATTAGACGATATTTTCTCTATTTCAGTCAAATTTCATGAAATACTGTTGAAATTCAATGAAAAACTCATCCTAGTGACTTTTGTGTTGTATCTTGGCAGTTGGTGACTGTCACGAAATTGACATTTCCAAATTGACGTGTGCTGAAAATTGATAGGAGCGGAAGTCAGTGCGGACAACCAAAAAACGAAAAATATAACTGAAAACAATGCTGTAATGAGTTCATTACAGCACTGTTTTTAGTACTGTAATGAACTCATTACGATACTGAAATAGAGAAAAGCCTTTCTGGACGTGTAATGAACGATATTTTTCATTACACCTCTCTGAAGACAATCCAACGATATTTGTTCTTCGACAGAAAGCATTTCGATATTGTAAAACAATAATTATTCGAAACACTGACGTCTACTGTCATCACGCAATCGTTGCTTTGTGTCTCAGCATAGATGCATCTATGTCTCAGCGCACGGAAAAGGGTCACTTTCGGTGCGGCCGCACGGAAAAGGGTCACTTTCGGTGCCCTGAATCGACATGTTTTGATAGGGTTTTCAGAGCGGTGTAATGAAAATTGTGTTTCCTTATTATTTTTAACTTAGTAACGAAAGCTAATTGGATTCTTGTTTTTCAGCCAATAGGGTCAATTATAATGGAACCAAACTCACAAGCGACGATATCATTGAGCTTGAGGAGGTTAGAATGAGTCCTATTCCGTCTATAAGAAACAAGTATTCATCAAGAGGCGATATATTCGATTTCGATCAGACCAGATACCCTCCAAGTTTCCGTATTTTGAAAAACACCGGTTATGCATACAATTACAGAGCAACTGGACTGAGGTATAGGGGAAATAAGAGTAAGTCTATTCAGAATGAAAACACTTTAGCATATTCCCGAATTATAAAAGAATATCAAGAATATAATTGGTGGTATAAGGATCAATTAGCAGGAAAATGACACACTATCAGTTCGCCAACGTTTCGGAAATATATTTTTTCATCTTCAGGGCTCTAAAAAGTTAGAGAAAATGCTTATACCACCAATTATATTCTTGATATAATTTTTGGATCAGCAATTCAGAATTTGTGATACAAAAGAGTATGTTTTCGAACAATCATGGATAATTTGTAACGGTTTTCCAATAGAAGTGATACCATTTGAAATTGATATATTAGCAACAATGGGTATTATTTTTTGACATTTCTTATGGCTGTTTCATCAAAATCAGTATTCACTCGTAAAAACTGATTTCAGAAGAATTCATGGACGATATTCTCTAGTTAATCGGCTCACTATTCGTCGTATTGTGGGCAAATTTGAAAGTTAGTTTTCTTTGCACGAGTATCCATACGACAAAGAAATGCGTGCCCACAAGAGGATATTGTTTTGGTAGCAGCAAGAGAAAGAGAAAATCCAAATTTATTGGTTCCATGTTATGACAAAAATTAAATTCTTCACAAAGAACAACATGGAAAATTTAAAGAAAATATATGAGTTTAGGTACATCATTACAAAATTCAATTGGTCAAAATCTGTATCTATTAGACCAACATAAATGTAGTTGATAATCTGATTTCGCTCAACTGGAAAATAATGAACATTTCAATGAAAAAAAAACAGTCATAAGGAAGTAACAGTCAATGAGGAAACATACAGAATAACGTTTGCCATTCACCGTTACTGCACAAAGTTCTTCGGTACAACGGTACAATTTCTACTGTGTAATGCAGAATGCTCCATGTCTACTAACTCTCATCTGACAACTTTCTATCTGTCACGGCATAATCATGTGACATTATGACTGTCAAACATGGCGCGCCATTCGAATCTTGCGCTCCTATTGGAACACTCTTTATAACCATCATTCCAATTACATATACTCCATTCACAATTATAAAATCACAACTCTGGCCTTGGAAATTTGACACAATCCACTCTGTATCGAAGTTATGACGTTTTTAAAAATATTTTTATGTTCCAAGTCAACACTATGTTGCCCTTTCTACATTCTTTGCGTGTTTCTCAGAATGTGAATTTATTCGGAAAATGAATGAATTGGAAAAGATGTGATGGACGAAAATAATTAACGTTCATATGAATTGATAGAAAGGATTCCTTTTCTAGTTATTTGCATGAAAAGTACAAGAGATCACTGTTGAAATATATTATTTTTCGCCATGGAAGAAAATTGCATTGCTTTCACATAATTTTAATATGCATGCTTGTGAAGATTCAATGTTTATTATCCTCTTGAACTGAAAGTTCAAGACTTGACGACATCAATTGTTTATTCTAATCAAGAATTCATTAAAAAAAATCAACCCAAAGATATGAGATGAATTGATGGGTAATTACAAGAATCAAGAATAATGTCAATTTAATTTTGTTGATAACTTTCTTAAAATCAATGTTGGGATATAAAACTCGGCTGCGTTTGTTCAAACAAAATCTAAAGAATACATTTTTCACCATCTCGACCTTTGAAAGGCGTTTCTAATAGGAGAATCAGGTCTAAGTTCCACCTCATTAGTGAGGTACCTAACTTTTGCAAATCTGCTGAGATATCGCCCAATTTCTTGGAAAACCTGAAAAATATCATCCTAATCGACCTCTCGAGGCTCCATCCGATCCATCTACTGCGATATCTGTCCAAATAACAGCTTTTTCAACGAAATTCCCGTGTACCCCTTCAACCGCGAAATGTAAATATTCGTCCTGGTCATGAAAATCGGCACTCCAAACTGGTGCTAAAAACAATAAACATACGTTTATCTTGGATATTCGACGAAGAACTCACCTGCAAATATCGATTAAATACCAAAAATCTGCGAACAATTTGTAAACCTAACAAAATGTGGAATATCTTTGATACTTCTACTTTGATGTAAACAAAGAAACTGGCAACGTCGTTTTGTCATTAACGATATTTCCTGTGCGCGCATTGACTTTTTATAATATGCTCTGTGCTTTTCATCAGGAGCACCAACTCCTGAAAACGAAACCATGGCCTCCTATGTGATTAAATAAAAGTGAATGGAGTATACGCGTGAACGAAATCAGGCTACTTGATACTTATTGAAGAATGTTACTTCTTAATATTTCTCTATGTGCAAAATTTTCTCACCTTCCGGAAATCTCTGAGTTTGAAGACTAAACGAATCTCTTCTTTTCAGTTGGAAATGTCAACAAGCCAAAAATGATTCATGCTTTGAAGAAAGGAGCCCGTGTCATAAAAGCCTCAATGCCAAAAATAAAGGATGTGAACGTCATAGACCAATACTCCAGAATAATATTCCCCATATCCTTCACACTATTCAACGTGGGATATTGGTTGTTCTACTACTTCGAATGGAGGAATTGATATTTTCAATTCAATATCGATGGAATAATTTCATATATTTGGAGATACTCATAAAGACAATATGATAGTTTGATGATATTTTTCAGGATAATTATGGAAAATATGCGGGGACTTATTGATTTAAAACTTTTATTATTTTTGCTGTCCCCGAAGGATCAGATTTTTGGCTCTATAGTATACTAGACTAATATACTATTTTTTGTATAATTGCTTTCAAAAGCAAGTTCGAGAAATAGAACTTTTTCGTAATGTTTTGAACAAGGAAGTAGCTTTGATTCTCGCAACAATTATTTTTCGTCTGCTATAACGGAAAATTAAATGAATGTCTAGGCTTTACAGGGATTCCTTTTTTTTTTGTATGGAATTAGGCGATATATTCCATCTCATATCTAGTATTTCTAAACATATTGGATAGGACCAAATAATTGTACAAGTTAATGCTGTTAACGGGTGGATATTATACAAATAAAAATTATTTCATTGTATTAATTGAAATCCTATTCACCTAATTCAAGTTTCCCCAACGTGAGTATCAACGTAAAGAAAGGAAATCGTCGTGGATACAAGGTGACAAGAAAAACTTCGGACAAACTTTGCTGTGGTCTGGAACGAAAGTGTTTCAGCGCAGCCAAATAATTTTTATTCTCTTGGTTTCTCTACACTTTCCTGTACTAATATGTGAATTCTCAGTTTGATATAATTTCATTTCACAGTTGTAGAATGTCGAACAAACGTAGTGCGATTTTGGAGCTTTTTCGTCAAGGTAGGCGTCAATGCGAAATTGTTCGTTTGCTCAATGTGCCTCGACAAACCGTGTCCGATGCAATTCGTCGTTTCAAGGAGCTTGGGCATGATTGTCGTCGTCCAGGCAGTGGCGGCGCGTGGATTTATATTTTGGGAGTGCACATGTGGGCAGATACCGGGGGGTCTAGAGGGTACGGACTACATGGGGAAGGGGGGTTCTGGGGAGGAAAAAAATGTGAAATCAACCTTCGAATCTCGCAGTTTGGGGAGTTTGTGATGTTCTTTGGCCTTATCTTGGAATAACATTCAGAAAACCCCAAATTCTCACAATAGGGGTACCGTCTGCTGAAGCATAACGGCAAACTATAACCATTTAGAAAATGTTTGAAATGTCAATTGTTTCATCACTCATCACGGACACGAATTTTGAGGCAGCAAGTTCTTTCTTATAGTGCGTTCCACTTGGCGCTCACAATGCTCACGCTCACGACCGCTGTTTATACCATTCCACATGCTCGCGATCGTTGCAATCAAACATTCAAGTGGAACGGGCTAGATTGGCATTGGCCTACTACATCAGTCTTTAGCAGGCCGTGACCAAATTATCATCCCCACTCCTCGAACGACCGCAAAGACCCAAGTCTTGGGATGGGTCGTTGTGAGCTTGGCGTGGGCGAAAACAATGACGTCATGAGTGACGTATTCGCCGCGTCCACAACGACCGTAGTCGCCATGTGGAACGGCCAAAGGAGTGTTTTGATCGTTGTGATCGCCAAGTGGAACGCACTATTAATGTGTGCATGACACACAGAAAGCAATGAAAGCATACAGTCCAACTATTCATTTTGAATGTCTTTGGATGTTCCGCTGAATACTGTGGATTGATCCAAATGATCCCTGAATGCTAGATCTAATTCAGACGAAATATTGAAAAGACCAGGACAGGCAATTTTGATTTTTGTTTATCTTTCTACTGTCAGCGAATTTGTTTTTGAATATTGTACGCTAATGCTAATCGGATTCCCAAGATTTGCGGCCATAATTGCGCGAAATACAACCAATTGAATATTTTTGTGTGTTCTCTTGAGTGAAATATTATTATTTGCCTTGACATTAATTCATGTAGATAACAAACATTTATAAATGAATAATATTTAACTCCTATATAAGACTACTGCTCTACATTTCAAGCTTTTTATAAGATTTATCGATTGCTTTTGAATACAAATAATCATCGTATCTGATGAACTTGAAATTTGAAAAAAAAAATTTATACAAATGGTACATAAAACCATGTCCCTTGTTTTTTCTACAAAACCGCGAGATGACGCCTCTGTTTTCTTACGCCGATATAATCTGTTAGTATTAACGACCGAGTATACATAGCGCAGACACAATGAACAGAATTTGAATTAAGAGTTGCCTATCTATAGCTTGTCTATGCAACAGACGACCGTACACATTCTGGATGTGTACCTATGTCAGCTAAATACTATGGACTGTTACGGGGAGTGAGGGACGCGAAGGGTAGCGGCTGCTCCAATGAGGGATCAGTTCGAGAGTGCAGTGTACGGGCTGCGTATTGGCATTGTTTACTACGGTGCAACGCATACATGGTGTTGGAACGTAGTAAAGAATGGCTGAACCAATGCTCTCTCTACCCAGCCATATCTTACTACGACTCAGCGCAGAGAGGTGTTAAAGCGTTATAACTATTGTATTATGGATACGCGGTCAATGCTTGTGCCCTATTGGATTTCGTTGCCAATGTTTTCGAGTCATATCAAAGACGCCACTTTCTGTCATTTGCAAATTTCCGGAATTCAAAGAATAAGATACTCTTCAGAAACATGTCACATTCTGCTAATGTCTCTGTTGAAAGAATCGACGAAAATACCTTTTTAGTCTTTAGTTTCTTCGGAGACCGATGATCACATGTTTTATACTGCATATGTAGATATTGCATTTAGCGACTGTGTTTTTGGACAGGGTGGAAGGTATTGTGAGCATCTTTGCGCCATACTAAAAAAGTATGGAATCACTTTTAGCACCTGTATGCAAATAAACGCTAACGACAGAAAATAATAGGCAAAATTAGCTCTAGGAGAAAACAAATCCTCGGAATTTCATGACGACATGTCAACTGATGTGGGTATAGAAAATGACTTCCAAAGTATATAGGTACTACAAAGCAACAAAACAATGTTTCTACCCAACAAGATAATTTTTCTGTACCTAGTACCAATAAACACTGTCGATAATGCCAATGAAACGAATTTAGATTAAAAATATTCCGCTGCTGCTGCAAAACTAACAGAAAAATTCGAACGCATTACTAAAAAAGCCTGTAAAAATAAAACGGTTGATATGGTTAATGCCATAAAAAAATTTAATCAGACTTTAAACCAAGTTGTTACACCATACGACTTATTAAATTTTATTCTTGGATCAAAAAATATTCCACGAAAAAAGAACATTTCTCTTCAGCCAACATCAGTGAGCCGAAGAAAAATTAGACGTGGTTTTTCATGCTGGTAGGTAATCCAACAAATAAATGACATAAAATCCTAAAAGGCACAGATCTTTAAAGAAAAATATTGATCTTAATAGATCAAATGCAGAATCACGTGGAAATGCACACTAGGATTATACGTCAGTTGATTTTACATTTTATGTAGTTGCTTTCAGCGATACTGAAATTATACTATTGTTATTTTGGTGTATCATTTTCTATATATTATTCTTTTTTTATTCAAGTATGGTTCAATAAACTATTTTTGGCGATAGTATATTATTGTTATCTTTATGAACGATGGTTGCAAAATTGCGGAAGAAAGCAATTTTGAACGTAATTGGAATGCGGTAAACAATGACCCGAGAATAGGCGCGTATCCATTATACTACGCCTGAACACCTCGCTGCGCTGAGGCGCAGTAAGATATGTCTGGGTAGAAAGAGCATTGGTTCAGCCATTCTTTACCGCGTTCCAACACCATGTATGCGTTGCACTGTAGTAAACAATGCCAATACGCGTACGGGCTACGCGTATTTGCATTGACCGTTGGCGTTCGAAGTTGTGACTGTTGTGAGTTCGCCCGCCGTCTGTTTATTGTTTCTATAGTAGTCTACAGTAGAACAGAACCGTGAACTGGAACATCGGAAATCAAATATAAAATTAAATACCCAATAGAAAACGTTACATTTACGTCAAACACAAAAATAAATTCCTTTAGATGAAGATATTACTTGGGGGTACACGTGCACATGTGTACATATGGAGGAGCCGCCACTGCGTCCAGGAAGTGGTAGAAAACGCACTGTCAATACACCTAGCAATCGTAACATCGTCAAGAAGCGAGTCAATCGAAATCCGAGGGTTTCCATGAGGAAAATAGCCTGTGAGACCGGTATCAACCGCGAATCAGTCCATCGAATTGCCAAAAAGGAGCTCAACCTCAAGCCATACAAGCTTCAAAAAGTTCAACTCCTCACGGAGGAAAACAAGCGCGTGCGACTCCAAAGGGTGCCGCCAACTTCTTCGTCTCGCCGCCGGTCAGCAATGGGAGCGAATTCTCTTCACAGACGAGAAGCTTTTCACCGTAGAAAAATCCCACAACTACCAAAACTCCCTTAGTTTTCGTGGATCAAGGAGTCAAAATCAACCAAGAAGTCTACCGCTGCGACATCCTCGAGCTACGGCCTCGAGGATGTACTTCCGTGGGTCAAGCAGCACTTCGGCGATACGCATTGGACCATTCAACAGAACTCCGCTCCGGCTCACAGAGCGAAAATGAAGCAGGAATGGTAAGACCCATTTTCCTTGTTTCATCTCATCTGCAGAATGGCCGCCCTACTCACCGGATCTCAACCCAATGGACTACAGCGTATACTCGATTTTGGAGCACAGGGCTTGTGCTAAAAAACACAAAAATTTGGAGTCGCTGAAGCAATCTCTGCGCTGGGAATGGAACCGATTAACGCCCGAGGAGCTGCGGCCCATTGCCGAAAATTTCAAGAAGCGTCTGAAGCTGTGTATCGCCGCCAAAGGAAGCCACTTCGAAACGGCATAAATATGTTATTAACAAATATTCAAGCTATTATTATTTGTTGTTGTTTTGTTCAATTTCTTCTGTTTAATGAAGTTAAATAAAAAAGAGTTTGTCCGAGGTTTTTCTTGTCACACTATATTTTACCTGGCTTCATAGAAAGAACCTGAATCGAAATTGGAGTTAGTAGACGATATTTTCAGTTTCAATTTTTTTCTGCATGTATGCAGAGTCGATGGCTGGTTATTCACCGAGGTTTAGTTTCAGCTTTGCAGATCGCTGGCAACCACGTACAATGAACAATGGCAGTCACCTCCTTCCTGTTCATGTTGTTTTTGTGCCTATAGACATCGATGGCTCCATATTCATCCTATGACATTGACACTTGACATTGGAAATGACCTATGTTTTAGCGAACAGAATGCTGTGTCCACCCATCAATGCATGTTCTGCAGAAGTCTGCACTCGACTTCTCCGTCTGATCTTCAATCCGTGGTTGAACACAATTACCTGCATGAACGTGATATAATTTTCAGGGTAGGTTCGTTGTTGAGCCAAATTTATTCAGGTTCACCGTAACTATGATAGTTCGAAATTTTTTTCTCATGATTTTCTCGGCACTAACGATTTGATCAAAATGAAGTTTCACAGTCATATTGAAAATTACGCATTCAAGCCACTTTCGGAAATTTTGCACCAGAACTATATGAAACTCTAGTCTAGAGAATGAAAAAATTTTTTTTGGTAGGTGCCAAAAAAGTTTTGGTAGCAACCAAGAAAAGTATCCCGGTTCGCCATGATTCAGGTTTATCGAGTTTTTTTACTTAAAACTGACGCAGGTTGGCACTCGTGAAAGTCAAATGATTCTGAAAGACGTTGCCAAGGCTACTTTCAATTTATTCTTTTTTAACTTTGTAAATGGAGTCAGTTCTTTTAAGATTCAACTGTGACACATGATTCGTAATAATACTACATTTTCATACTGGGGTATTTCAAGTTGTGTAAATAGTTATTTTTGTATCTAGTGCGCGAAATGCTACTTTGGTGATCGAGAACTGTTTTGTTTTAACGAGGCGCAGCCGAGTTAAAAAAAATAGTCGAGATCACCAAAGTATTTCGCGCATGAGATGCAAACAAAATTTTTTCTACAAACGTTCGTGCACTGACTGCACCATAAATGTTAACATTGTAAATAATGAATAAAATTAAGTAGTGTTAAATTTCTCACAATTCGAAAGCCTTAATTGTTGTTAAACAGTAATAAATAACTGATTTCTTGGATTTTTGCCTGATTGAGGAACATAAAGGTTAATTAAATATGAAAATCCTATGTAGTTTACATGCAGTGCGCGAAGTAAGTATTTCGCACACTACTTCGCGCACGGTGTCAAGGTAACGAAGGAAAATGAAAAAAAGGGTGCGAAATACTTACTTCGCACACTGCATGTATGGGATTTTTATATTTTAACCTTTATGTTCCTCAATCAAGCAAAAATCCAAGATATCATTTATTTATTAATGTATAACAATAATTAAGGCTTTCAAATTGTGAGAAAATTGAACATTACTTAATTCTATTCATTATTTACATCAATGTTAACATTTATGGTGCAGCCAGTGCTCGAACGTTTGTAGAAAAAATTTTGTTTGCATCTCATGCGCGAAATACTTTGGTGATCTCGACTATTTTTTTTAACTCGGCTGCGCCTCGTTAAAAAAAATCAGTTCTCGATAACCAAAGTTGCATTTCGCGCACTAGATACAAAAATAACTATTAAATGTCGTCTGTAGGCTTATTTCTTGAGGACTTTGAAAAGTGGGGAATTCCATAGGCCCGTTGTTCGTTTAAAAGTTTTTCTGTCGGGTTATTCGACTAGGTTCTTTCATTATTTTTTCGAAAGAACTATCACAAAGTAACGGACTATTTTGTCCATTATTTTTCAGTAAAATTTCAAGAATACGAATCAAAGGAAAAGGATAGATATAAAAAAATTCTGGGATAAACTTTTTCCATTCATATATTCTTTTGTAATCCTTCACCAAAATTTCTTTTGTTTTCTACATATAAACCCCTAAGTTTCAAAGCTATGCATCTTGTTTTTGATGATTTATAGCATGATGTTTTTCTGAATGTTGATTCAAAGTCCTCTGGTGATGTTTGACTTCATGCTCATGCTTATGGTGTCTTTCTTGGTGCTTATCTTGACGATTTTCACTATTGAAGTGTCTTGCATTATACTTGTCCTGATGTTGGTTATTTTGGTGTTGTACCCTAGTGTGATGGTGCTTCTCCTGATGTTTTCTAGTATGATGCTTATTTTCATGTGCATTAGCAGATTGGTGGTGTTTGTACGCGTGAACAATATGTTGTTTATTGTCGTGGTGATGTTTCAGTTGGTGAATATCTTGGTGATGTCTATTATGGTGATGCTTGAACTCAATCGAATCTTCTGTAGCTGAAAATTAACAGAAACTTGAAAGCGTCACTTCTCTGATGTTTTCCTTACTTCATCATAAAATCCGGTGGTAATTAACAGAAGTTATTTATATCGTGTAGCATTTTTATATTGAGATTTATTGTTGCAATCAGTATGTAAGTATCCACCATATTCAATTTCAGTCGATTCAGTTGTTCTAAAGTTTATCTTCTAGATTTTGGCAATTTCATTTTTGCGAAAATTCATTGTGAAATTTTTCATAATCTGTTTTATGAACGAGTACTCTACTTCTTACAAGGAATTGAGTAACTTCAGGTGAACTAAAGGTTTAAGTTTGAAAAAGAATTTTTGTGTCACGAATCAACTCGCAGCATTTCAAACTATTGTATTGGCATGGAATGCGCAGCCGTCAAACTTGCCATTACCTACGGAAGACTACCATTATGAAAGAATTCCCGTCTTCCCCTGATATGGCTTCGGCAGACTGTTCTCTTTTTTCAAAATTTCAGGCAACCGTTTTCAGTGGACAGAGGAAAAAGGGGGAAACGGATACTGACAGCCTAAGAAAACTTTGAATGGAACCTAATTGTCTAGAACTCGATTGGGGGAATAAAAATAATACCCAAAAAAGGAAGATATCGTCCCTTGGGACAGTAAGGGTTATGTGACACTGATGACGTCTTACAAGCCAGAAAAAGGGAAAGAAATTATCCTGATGTGGTGGCAACACCAGTGGTAAACTTCGGAATTTAGATCTCTGCTAATCCATTTCACCCATGAAAAATAATCTCCACAAGAGAGAATTTGTTGATTCATAATGAAAATAAACTCTGACACCAGTGGTGTACTTCGGAATTTAGATCTCTGCTAATCCATTTCACTCATTAAAAATAATCTCTACAAGAGCGAATTTGTTGATTTATAATTTTCGGTTCGAAAATATCCTTATAATATTTTATCATAGGGACAAGCCTACAATATGAAGAACAATTTATTCGAATCACAAACCTGAGGTTGAGTCTGCATCGACGGTACTTGATTTGGTCTCTTTGTCGTCCTCGCAATCATCACATTTTTTCTTGGTTGTGGCATCAGAGGGACTCTCAGAGCTGCCTGCAGCTTTCGTAACTTCTGAATCATCAGATGTTGGGCTTGTAGATATAGAAGCTGTCAAATGAGTTTCTCCGCTCGCAGAAGTGGTGGGTTTATCAGTACTGGTTGATTTATTTTCTTCTTCCTCGCAATCTTCGCAAGGTTTCTTCGATGTGCGCTCAGCAGTAGTTTTTCTTGATTTTTCAGTACTGGTAGATTTCGACTCATCATCATCGCAGTCATCACAAGGTTTCTTTGAAGTGGCTTTTTCTTCAGGGTCTTCTTCTGATTTAGACGTGGAAGTCTCTTTCCCATGGCTACTTGCCGTTTCACCAGATGCTACAGGTAAGATACCTGGTGGTAAAAATGGCATGCTAGGTAAACCAGGTGAAATGGGTTGATTAGGTGAACTTGGTGAGTTCGGCAAACCAGGCATCCCTGGAAAATTGGGAACAGGAAGGAAATGTTTGATGGGATCGAAAAAAATGTGTTTGATGATGTCTCCGGGTCCTTGTACGAATTTCGAAAATATATCAGTGCCAAACTTGAAAGGATTTGCGGAACTGAGTTTTGATAAATAGTCGCTGAATGTACCACCATTTAGTACCTTAGCAAAATCGAAAGGATTTCCAGAAGCATCCTTAAAAACTTTCGAAAATTCGCTTAAAACTGGAACTCCTTTGAGTATTTCGGTGGGGTCTCCTCCCTTTTTCAATTGGTCATCAATGTTGTAGCCTTTACAGATAGATTTCCAAAATGGCCCGCCACCTCCTGTAAAATCTTCCAGAGACACTCCTGGAATAAGTTTTTTAACAGCGTCCTTATCAGATGTTGCATTGAGGAAAGCTGTGAAAGCGTCGAACAGAATACCGCTATACTTGTCAGGACTGAAAAGCCTCGTGCTGAGATGAGTAATTGTTTTCAATCCACCAACCACATCTCTTTTTCTCCATTCTTCTATAAGCTCAGATATATTCACGTTATTTTCGATCAAGTTGTTGGCTGTGAGATTCGTGATGAATTTCACAACACCGCTGAGTTTGAATACATTGTCGTATTTCTTAGATTGTTGGTCTGTTATGTTTTTGAAATCCTTAAGGACTTGTTTGAAGTCACCATCGTCAGCGTTACTCCAATGGTCTTCGGAAGAAGATTCAAATAGGAACTGGATGAAATTGGTGATTGGGATTTTCATATGAATTGCAGCCCAGAAATGGCCAATGAGTGCGAATGTCTCATCGACCCCATTTTTGGTTTCGCCACCTCCAAGTTTCTCAATTATATCCAAAAGCTCATCTACATTACTGAGAAGATTTTTCCATAATTCAGACAGGTCGAATTTTGCCCCTGTTTGTCTCAGTACATATACAAAAACTTCAGCGCCGTTTTTGGCGTTGAAAAGAGAGTTGACTTCGAAGGATACATTTTTGGCGAGTATACCCTTGAGACCCCCTGGTGCTTGGCTGAACAGCTTGTGCAGTCCTACAGATATAGTAAGGAAGCGGTTGAGGTTCTGTTTCAAAGGAAATGGACCATTTCCTACTATTAATCCTTTCAGAGATCCCAAATACAAATGTTTCAGTCGTTTGGAAAATGCTTGCAGGTATTTTAGACTGCGATAATCTTGACTGCCTTTTTCTTTAGGATGTCCCAGATGAAGATACACGTTTGACCATAATGTTAGAGCATCTTCAGAAGAATACTTGATCTCTGAAGAATTCCCAGCGATGGGTTCTTTTTTGAAAACATAATTATCAAGGATTAAATTCAGTGCTTTCAAAACGTCTCCTTTGAATTCGTCATTTTGTGTCAGAGAAACATCACGAAGATGTTTGTAACTGAGGACATGGCCTGTTTTGGAATCAAGCAAAGTTTTCGCATTGCCGTCTTCTTGAGCAGTGAAGGAAATTCCTACATTTCCAGTAACGTTGACGAATCCTATCGTCTTATGGTCAGCGTTGCTTATTAGGTTGAGTCCATCGTAGTTGGCTGGAATAAAAAAATTTTTTTGTAAAAATAAAGTACCGTCGCCGTCTCCACTGAGCTCTTAGGAATTAACCTTTGTATAAACTTTTGCATGGAACTCCTTATCTTACTCACATAGTACACTCTCAGGTTTTACTGGAGGAGGGTCTGTTTTAGCTGGTGCAGGTTCAGTTGCATCTGCTGATCTATAATAATGAGGTTTTGTGCATTCCCCTTCTGAAAAAAGATAGTTTCATGTAGTCTTCAATTACGTGCGACAATATTCATAGAAACCGTAGAAATACCAAAAATTGTAGACCTGTACCTATGGCTAGAACATAGATGCATATGATAGTGTTGGCACTGATTAGATTTTGTTCAAGACTTTCTTGTCGGAAGAAAATCTGAAATGGGGTTCTACTTTTTATTTCTCTCGAAAGGGGTCGCTCTATTTTCCATTACCGCAATAGCGCCACGATTGCGAAATATTGCGGATAATTCCGGAACTACGACCTGTTCTACAATCTAGAGTGCCGTTCTGATTTAGAATTTTTGGTCATAATCTTTAGTTAGGAGTCGTTACACCACTGTTGTGGTCTTGACATTTGAGGCTAATGAAATTTAAAATATCAGAGAAAAATTTCGTATTTTTTCATGACATTTCTAAATAAAATTCATGAACAATATTCGATGGTTCCACTTGAAATTTCATGTTGTATCATAGTCTCATATGTTGAATTACCACTTGAATGAATATCGAATATGGAAAACATAAAAATAACAGGTTTTTTTCTCAAATTTTTCCTAAACCGTAGATTACCCTTATCAAACGAAACATTTTTTTTTCACATCATCTTTCGGTTTATTTTGAAAGATACAGGGTGTCGAAATCCAAGAAAAAATACCCCCGTCTTCATCAAGGGAACTCATATTTCGATTGACATCAATTTGGTGACGTGTTTTCTTAAACACGGTGTTTCTGAATTCATGCGAAAAAATTGAGGATGTGATTGCTCGTATAAAATCAAAATGAGTCTTTTTTATAACAAAACTTCCTCAGCCCACCCCGAGAAATCACCCTCAAAAGGTCGTGACTGAAATTGAGTTATTTCTTTTCTCCTCAGCTATTGGTTTTGAGAAAAAAAATAGGAGTAAAAATTGTTTGAAATAAAACAGGGATTTCAAGTTATAATTTTGATGTGAAATAACGTGAGGGTTGCTTATTTCAACTCCGTATAATGTGCACGAAAATTACAGAATTTCTAGATTCTAGCTGTACTGAAATTTTCGAGAAAAAAAATAAATTATGTCACCACTTTTCAAGGGTTATATCTCGGAAAGGGGTGGGCTGCGGACATTTTGTTATAAAAATGTTTGAAATAGATATGAAATGTTGTTATAGAAATAAAATATATTCTTCTGAAACGCTACAAAGTCCTCTCTCCGCAGGTAGGTACCATATTAGGATAGAATAGAACAGAATGGTTTTTTATTAATCCTGAAAGACATTTTACAATGTATAGGACATGTCAGGCATAACTAGAACTAAAGAATTCCTCTACACTATCATAACATTTCTGTAGCAGTAGATTTTTTACTACTTTACGAAATTTTAATATATTTGAAGATTTTATGTCATTCGGCAATTTATTGAATAATTTAATGCTTTGGTACATGGGTGACTTCCCAAATTTGCTTGTGTTATGGTTAGGAATCGATAAAGTATGCAGATTCCTTCAAAACTCTGTTCATTTTCCTTGGCATAAAGAAGGATTTTATAAATATAAATACATGGAAGTGACAATATTTCATGCTTTATAAACAATGGCCTTCAGGACGATCTTTTGTTTATTACAAATAACATTCGCAAAATACGTTTTTGAGCCACAAATATTCTGAGCCACTCGAGGGAGGCACCCTAGATCTCAATATTGAATAAATGACCACTATATACAGTGTGTCCCCGAAGTCCCCCACGTACTTGAGGGGATCGAAAGTGAAAAATATTCTAAGCCCAAAAATCCATGTTTGAAATTTTTTGATAACGTAGTTAATTAGTAATTAATTAATGAATGTGACCAATCAGGAGCGTGCTATAGAAGAATAACTAGGCAGTGAGGACGCGAGAGTGGGACGCCAGAGCTGCTGCCGGCTTTTCACGTAGTAAACCGAGACTGGCGTCTCACTCTCGCGTCCCAACTGCCTAGTTATTCTTCTGTAGCGCGCTCCCGATTGATCACTTTCATTAATTAATAACTACGTTATCAAAAAATTTCAAACATGGATATTTGGGCTTGGTTTGGGTTGATAACTTTATCAACCGATGGAGCACTAATGGCTCACCCTGTATATTTCCCCACGGACAGCCAAATGTTTTGTAGGTAAACCTGTTGTTGTATGGATGTTTTTACCTTTTTGTGGAAAATTTCCGAAAATTTTTGGATTCATTGATGGTCATTACTCGAGAACTATATTTTATGAAAAAATCTGATTGCATATTCATAATATACGCCCTCGAATTAGCGAATCCAACAACTTTGATGGTGATCCGAGAAAAAAATTTTTCTCAAAATTCACGACATTTTTCAACATCTTATGGAAATTTTGCGGAAATATCATTTTCTCAGGTACCCACTCAAGTTACTTTATTCAATAATTCGAGGTCGTAGATTACGAATAGGCAATCAGATAATCAGATGTTTTTCATAAAATATAGTTTTCGAGTAATGACCATCAAAAATTTTTCCTTGCCCTTTGTGTTGAGAAAGCAATATTGAGGGTGTTGAAAAAGGATAAGGCCATCAAAATCTCAAAGGGGACATGACCCCCCCTGGCTTCCCTTGCGGGCGCCCATGAGTATATGTTTTATATGATTTAGAGAGGGCAGTAATGTTTGACGCGTATCTGAAAATCAGTTTCTCTCCTATAAACGTGAAGCTGTAGGAGGAATTATTCCGAAATGAACAAAATTGCACCGCTAAATAAATCAATCGGATTTCTTTTTGAGCGGTATTAGATTTCTTGAATCGTTGAAAAAAATTCAGCCAAATGAATCGAATTGTAAAAGAAACCATTCTTTTTATTATAATCCTATTCATATTTGTCCGGAAAAAAGCCTTAAAACTAAGAATCGACTGAAAATAAAATGTTTCTCACCACGAACCACCACAAGCCCTACATATAGTTCAAAAATGAACCACACAAACAATTTTTTCATTGTTTTAGCTTCAATCTTGACTGCAGAAGAAGCAAACAACAAATAGAATTATTTCACGACAATTATATTTCATGGCATTGCTTGCTTTGATAAGGTATTAGGAATATAAAGAATTTGTAGAAATCTAAAAATATGCAAAAATTCAAGCCCGTTTGAAAGAAATATGCGCCTCAAAGTTTTTCATGACGTCAACATTGGATAACTGCAATCAGCATACCAATGTGTGTTGACTGTGGAAGTGGAAAATTTGTAATTATACTTTCATCGGAATTTTTCTGGTGAAAATTAACATCCGCTCCCAAGGACAGTGATTAGTGATTATTCCACTCTTTTCATTTTTAGTGAGGAAGTTTCCGTAGCAACGATCGTTTCATCCCGAAAAAATTTTCAAGTCGGCAAAACCAACATGTTGGTTTTTCAGCGACAAAATTTTTGACGTTTCTCGAATTCATAGATAGCTTCGGAAATGAATATCATAGAGAGAACAAACAACTTTAGTGGTTTAGTTAATCTATGATGAATTCTAATTTGCCAAATAGCGCAATACACGTCAAATGTGAACATATTACCCTATTTTCTCGTGGAATACTCAAGCCGAATTCCACTCGAGATGAAATTTAAGCAGGTAAAATTTCTCTCTTGTAATATTCAAGTTTGTTGCTTTTCGGAAATTTCGCGAATGACATTTGTATCAAAATCACGAGCCGTTAGGCGAGTGATTTTGGAAAAAATGTCATGAGAGAGCAACAAACTTTCATATCACAATCGAGAAATTTTGCCGGCAAAATTCCATCTCTAGTGGTATTAGGTATGATAAAATCTGGTTATACGAAAACTGGCGATGGTCAAAATTCTAATTGATTAAATTAGAATTAATATCTTTATTACGTGACAATAGATGTGATGAGAAACAATAAAGTGCATTTGAATTGAATATATTTTTCCTTTGCATTTTATTTCACGCCGAGGTGAATTTCAAAGAACGAATGGCAAAAATAGGTTGTCTTGTCTGAGAAGTGAAAAAAATTTAAAACTACTAATTTCAAAATTAAAACTCAATATTAGATTCACTCACACAAAAAAAGTCAACATTTCGACAAATGGGCCAATATTTATTAATACTCATAATTTTTTCTCAAATGCAGTTCGTTCATTAAGACAAATTTCATCAAGAAGATATTTCTAGGTAGCGCTACCTTCCAATGAATAGCCAATAAAAATTACTCTCCCTATTCCTGAACGAAGTTGATAATTCTTATTATTTATACAACGTTAAAATTCACTCTGAAGAGTATAAAGAAACGAATTTGCAAAATATGTTTTAAACAGAGGCTAGAGGCTTGTGTTAAAAACATGTTTTAAAACATGTTTTAAAACACTGTTTTAAAACAAATGTTTTAAAACAAATGTTTTAAAACATGCCAACCCTGCTCCCATAGAATAATATTTCCATTATTTAACTGATTTGGACCTGTAATAGTATCTATGAACCAATAGCGTGAGTAATAATAACTAACGCCTATAATACTCTCTAATACAAATAGGAAAAATTTAATTTCTTACGAAATGAATCAAAACGTCGGACTGATCGGGAACTCTTTTGCAGACATCAAGGTAACCTTCTAGCCATTAATTTCTACATCATCTTGGGTCTAAACTCGAGTCTGAATATCCAAAAATTGCATTTGGAAAACGTGAATTCGATTCTCCGCCACAGAGATCGCTTTTGACAACTGTAATTTAAAATATAGTTATAAAGTATAGTGTTCAATTTGCGGTAATGGTCATAACACACTTGATGAATTACACCACTCGCCTGACGGCTCGTGCTGCGAAATTCATCTGCATGTCTTATGAGTCTTATGACCTACTTTACTTATTCACTCGTCATCTATGGGGAAATGTAGGCACATAATGTAATTTCTGTTGCATATTAACTTCTCATGGAAGAATAAATAGATCTTTGATTATTTAGCAAACAAGCTAACAATTATTTGCGTTATTGCGATTCCAACCACCGATGAGGAAGCTGCTGACTGTAAACAAATATGGAGGAAAACGAGTACTCTTTTCTAAATGTAAAACAGATTATTTTAAGTGCTTTTCTTTGATCCCGTGATGATTTTGTGAAGCGTTTCAGTGAATTTATGTATTATTGGCAGTGCAGTGTTGACATTTCACGATTAATTCGATAGAAATTATGGAAATAAATGATTGTTTTGAATGGAAATAGTGAAATAGATATACACTTCAAAATAGCAACACATAAAGATTTACATCTGCCATAAACTATGATCTGAATGTGAATAAGTTCTGATTCGACATGACGAACATGAAGATCTGTGTATGGTGTTTTCTTGTAATCCAGTATCACTTGAATATTCCCAAAATTTTAAGCGGTGAATTCATCAATTTAACCTCAGAACTTGGCCACTGAATACAACCTTTCAAGATATTTGCACCCTTTGTGGCCACCCCAAGGGAGCGTGTTGGGTCCGCTTCTTTTCAGCATTTGAACAACTTGCCAGACTCTCATGAATTTCCGAAATATGCAGTGAATTCAGAATTATAAGTTGCGCGGCAATTTGCTGCAATCTAATTTGGATCAATCAAACTTTCTCATTTGCACCTGTATATGAAAAACAGAATCCCCACACTGGTATTCACGGCTAATAATGTGTCATAATCTTACTCACCTGAATATTTTTTATCATCTTCGTAATCTGATAAGATATATCTATCTGGGAGTGAGTAAATACATTTCAAAATAGGAATGAAGTCGAATCACTAAACAATCCCATCATTAAAGCTGCGAACAATACCGATGAACGAAACGTTGAAAAATGGTGAAAATTCGAATATTAGTCCTCGTTTGTTTATCGAAATTTGTTTTTGGGGATGTAAGTGTCAGTTCGAATGATGTGGAAACTATTGAGGGGATACCTTTGAAGCAAGAAGTCCTTGGTGCCATTGGAGAGGATAACACAGACCAATTCCCGAACGACAATGGAATCAACCCTGATAACAACTACGGTAAATCGATAGAGTTTAATTTCACATATTGATATTTTTCCATATTGCCTCGTCATTTTCTTTCAATTTTTCATTACATTACATTGACTCATTCGTGATTGCGAAAGTTTATTCTATTGAGTGGATGATCAATATGACTCATAGCGCTGAGAGATGGAATATCTGAATCCGAATAAAATATCCAAAATACCCTGATCACATTGCTGGACCAGTTAAATGAATTAATCGAAGGATAAGGATATGCGTTCCGTTTGAGATGATTCAGATATTTTTTAAATGAAAACTAAGAACGCTAAACTTCTTTTTGAACACAATTTCTACTTAAAAGCGGGCTTTATCGTTTTGTCAATAGGTCTGTATTTTGAGAATTTTGAGCCGGCAATGGTTTCAAAAGGCTATAGTGTCGACTCGATTGCAAGG
The DNA here is from genome assembly GCA_951802165.1 of Adalia decempunctata. Classification (NCBI taxonomy): domain Eukaryota; kingdom Metazoa; phylum Arthropoda; class Insecta; order Coleoptera; family Coccinellidae; genus Adalia; species Adalia decempunctata. Next base: position 10,217,125 of record OX637699.1, read on the forward strand.
GGTACAAAAACCTTGTTTCTCAAAAAAAAATTTCCATGCTCATATTTATTTAAATTATTTCTAGTTAGCTTCATCCATTCTTGACAAATATAGTCTTTCGTATTTTCTTACTATGTTTCACGGTTTTTCCGAAAAAAAAAATTGTTAACATCAATACGCCAGTGTCGTAGAAGCTGCTGGAATTATTTTCGACCCTCAATTTATATAATAAGGTGGATGTCAAGTTGACATTCTTATTGGGAACTGGTACAAATAAGAAATAAATGTAACAAAACAAACAAAATAGCAAGAAGGAAATATTCAACGATTGTGAGGACTGAACGAGAATGAATTCGCTATCACAAAAACGCCTATATCTCTTGAACCAATTGAGAAAAAAATCAAAATTTGAAGATTTTAGCTTTGTTATGAACGTCAGAAACATGTGGAACATTTACTTCATAGATATTCCAATTCTCTGTCGCAAAATGTCAAGCGAAGTGAAAACAAGAGAATTAATAGTGAAACTTTTTCAAAATAATCAAAACTGGAGCTTCAAAAGAATCGCAAAAGAGGCTCGCGTTCGTCCAGAAACGGTATCAAGAGTTGTTAAGCGCTTCAACGAAGATCTTACAATTAACCGCAAGAAAGGAACCGGGAGGAAAAAGGGGTTTCATAGCCCAAAAAAGTGAAGAAAGCCATCAGCCTTTTTCAGAAGAATCCTGACCTTTCAGGAGGGAAAGTGGCCCAAATAGTGGGTTGTTCGCAGTCAACTGTTCAGAAAATCAAATCAAGTTGTGGTCTTAAAACATACGAAGTGCAGAAAGTGACAGACAGGAACGCTGTGGAGAATCAAGAAGCGAAATCAAGAGCAAAGAAATTAAAAAAAGATTTCTTGAAAATTTTTTCCTGTTGCGTGATGGACGACGAAACCTATGTCTTGGCTGATTTCTCGCAACTTCCTGGTCAGGAATTTTATACCGCAGATTCTCGTGGAAATGTTGACGAACAATTTCGCGTGAAGAAACAAGCAAAGTTTCCTGAAAAATTCCTGGTTTGGCAAGCAATTGACACTTGTGGGAAAAGGAGCAAATTTTTCGTTGGGCAAGGCCCTGTTGACTAGAAGATTTACATCGAGGAATGCTTGAAGAAGCGACTTTTACCATTTTTACGCGTGAGCACGATGTGTCAACAATCTTTTGGTCAGATTCAGCTTCATGCCACTACAGCCAGGCCACCAAGGAACGGTACGAAGCTAATGAGGTGGTTTTTGTACCCAAAGAGGCCAATCCACCAAATTGCCCAGAACTCAGGCCAATCGAAAGATATTGGGCCCTGGTAAAAAGAGAATTGAAGAAGACTAATAAATCAACGAAAACATTATCGGAATTCAAGCAAAAGTGGAATACAGCATCCCAGAAAGTGACTGAGAACACTATAAGACGCATGATGGGAAGAATTCCAGAAAAAATCCATGAATTTTGTGAAAAATAGTTTTGGTTTTTTTATTGTAAAAACAGTTTTCATTAGAATTAGAAGATGATTCGAAAATGAGTTTGATTTTCGAAATCTGTCCAGTGGTTCAAAAGATATAAGCGTTTTTGTGGTAGCGAATTTATTCTCGTTCAGTCCTTAACCAACAAATTTGTTAATCGCTATTTTTAATTTTATTTGGTATATGTGATCATTTTAAATCCATATCTTGGAAGGGAGTCTTGTTACCAATGTGCATAATGCATAAACCACATTGTTCTTCGGAAATCCAAAGGAATATTTTGAAGAAGAACAGGAAGTTCTTCTCCTAGAAATTGAACGTATGTAATTCCATTCAATCTAGGTGGTCGAAATTTTAGACCAATCAACTGATCCCCAACATATCCAAGGCAGACATTCAGAGAAAATTGTTCTAGGTGATGACCCAAAAATAAGCCTCCTGTGTGAATGAATTGTGCTATTATTCTTGTCAGTTTTTTGGTTTCTAGGAAAATAATTAAAAATTGATTTTAACATGCGCCATCTGGAGGGGGCTCAAAACAGAAAAGTTTATATGAGACCAGGAATCATCCCCTAATTTTTTCGCTTTTGATGAACAAGGCGGCTTGAATCAAATATGTAAGGTTATATCTCTTCTACTTCTTGCCATCCAAGTGAAAGAATATGCATATAAATTAGAAATAGTGTGGCACCAGTTCAAAGTTGGAAAAAGTTCCAAGTAGCAACGCCTGACTGAATATTCTAAATATTCATTGCAGATTTTACTTTATATTTTGGTATTTATTCGATACAATTTCACTTTTGGTATTTTCGGTCTCTCATTTTATCTTATGGTTATTGAATAATATTCACAGTTCATTTCCCATTCGGAATGAAAACAGACAATAAACTAGGTTATTTCCAGTTAAATATACCGTTAAATTTGAACTTCGCGAGTACAGGTTGTCTTCATTATCTTGTGATAATTTTTATCAGTTCCACCTGTAAGTAGTCGAATGAATGTGGGATCTGTAGGTCGAACTTGGGCAATATTTGTCAAATACAACACTCTTATCTGAAAGTGATGTCTAAAGCGAACATATTCCTATCGGATATGGGTTAGATTTGGATCATTTCTGTACCAGAAAATCCTAATTATCGAATGGATTACTTTTATATTAAATATCCATCATTTCAACAGGGACCACGGTCCATTTCCGGGATATCATTCAACCGGCTCCCAGTATATTTTCTTGAAATTTGGTCCAACACTCTTATCTACCATAAAGCATTGCAAAATCGTGCCAAGTAGAGAGAAGTAACTGTTCTTTTCTGCGTGCCTCTTTCTATTATTCAAAATAGAAATAAGAAGGTAATATTGAGGTGTCATGCTCAAAAACGATAGGGCCATCAAAATCTCAGGGGTGGCCATGGTTCACGAGATATTAGAGTACTTGTGATTTTTAATCAATTTTTCCTAGTTGATCAAATTTGATTATAATTTCGGATTATTTCCATCAGAAAATGATAGGATACATATAAAAAAGCAAAACTATCTTGCATTACATGTTGAAAAAGAAATACATACACGTACACAACTTCCGGAGAAAATGGACGAATAAGCGAGATGATTGAGGGTAAATTTCAGGCTGAAAGTAACAACTGCAGAAATTAGAAAGAGGCCACGTGCTTGTATTAGGAATGAGAGGGGGCATTTCGAACATATTTCATGAAAACATTTTCTAATAAAATTTTGAGTTTAATTATAATAAAAAATATTTAATTCCTTACTTTTCTTTCTTTGGTTTTATCCCCTCAAATCAACATCTGCTGAAACGAAACAAGTGCCTGCATTAAAACGAAGACTTTTTTGAGAATGAAGAAGAAATTTAGCAAGTATAAAATTTGTCATGAATGAATTGGGGAATTCGAAAGTTGCAGACAAATTGATATTAGAAATTGACTATTATTTCCTTCATAGACCAACTACTAATTTTTTTCAACACCTATTACAGCATAGTTTCGCTAATTTCATACAAAACATATCCCCTTCGGATGAAAACAATCCAAAAATATTTAATTTAGCTGGTTCAACGTATAAAATTGACGAAAAATTAAGCGGTGTGAACTTCTGGTTATCAATAAATGCAGCGAATGAGTGATACTAACACTTCCTCCGTGTTTTATTCGGCAAAAGAGTGTTGTGACATGCCAAAAACGAAGTTTTGAATTTTTCGAAAATGTATTACCATAAAACTTGTATGTAATACGAATCATAAACAATCATTATGGCACAAATCGTGATTCACTCATAAACTCTACTATGTAACCCAATACTTTCGTAAGTGGTAAATTAGAATTATGTATAAGGTCTTAAAGAATAGAACTGATTTCTTTCAGAAAGTAATTTTTCGAATAATTATCTCCGAGGACAACCTATGCAAAATTAAATGGAATATGTCGCTTATTCAGAATTTAATCCTGAAGTACCTTATAATTTTACAATGAATGTAAAAATATATAGGTTGTGGAAAAAAGATCATGTACTAACCCCAAAAATATCAAGAAAGAGTAATGTTTTCTTAATGTAGAAATGACCTTCAAGCAATTCTTAATAATTGTTTTTCCTAATTGTAGCTCCTTCTCCGATACCTGGAGCTTCCATAACCTTCCATCGTCCTTCTGGAAAATATATAACCTACTATGATAACAATTACGGTTAGTGCTGAGCTTCTCAAATCTTTTGTCATACTGTGCTTTTAACATTCTTCATTCGCTTGAATTTTAGCTTTTCAGTTTTTAACAATCTAACTGCATGGAAATGTTAAAAATTGCAGCTTCTCTTGAGGAAATAATGCAGTAAAAGCGCAACCAAGCACAACTATATTCCTCTCACATATTGTTGTTGTAATAATATAGGCAAAGTTCGTTTGCAGGAACTTGCCATTGGCATATCACGGCTTCGATTTGAAACGAGTTTTCTGAAAATGCCAAGACGCCAATTAACAAACGCTGAGGCTGATAGGACTATCGGAATGCTACAGGGTGGCCTAACCCAGGTTGTTGTAGCGGAAAGGCTCCAAGTCAGCTAAAGTGTGATATCTCGACTTTGGAATAGGTTCAGGGAGACAGGTTCCGTGTTGGAAGACCAAGGCTTGGTGGGCGACGAAAAACAACACCTGCTCAGGATCGTTTCATCAAGTTTCGGCGAGAAGAAACCCTACATCTACGTGCATAATGCTACGGAATACTCTTCAAAGTGCAGATGGGCTCCAAGTTTCCATCGAAACCATCAATCGACGTTTGAGAGAGGTGAAGACTGGAATGGTCAAGGCAACATATTAATTGGAACGATCAAAGGCGTAGTGTCCTTTTCACTGATGAATCCAGATATGGACGATTTTCAGATTCTCGAAAAATAAGGGTATGGACAATCTCACGCATACCCCGTAATCGTCGCTATGTCCATCCATTCCGAGTGGGTAGTGTCATGGTATGGGCCGGAATATGTTTCAACTGGCGCACAGATCTACGCATTTGTTCTGGGAATACGACCGCCTTACACTATAGGGAGCATGTCATTGACAATGTTGTGCCAAATTTTCACGCTGCTATTGGTGAAACTTTTCAATTTCTAGACGATAACGCTAGACCGCACCGTGCGGCCATAGTTGAGAATGCGCGCGAGGAGCTTGGTATTCCACATTTACCAATACCTCCGCACTTACCAGATTTGAATTGCATAGAACATGCATGGGATATGCTCCAAAGAAGATTAGATAATCATCAACCTATCCCAGAATCCTTAAATCATATGAGAGAGCTTCTGCCCCGTTTATAGAACCAAATTCCTCAAGAAATGTTCAACAACCTCGTGTGTAGAGTGCAAAGAAGATGTCAAGCTGTTATTGATGCCCGTGGAGGCCATACATTGTATTGATAATCTTAAAATGCTTGAATTCTATAGGAATAAAATTTCGTTATTTTACACGATTTTTCTTAACCACCCTGTATACGCTGCAGACCTACAGGCTAAAATTAATTTGCAACTTGAAATCATATTAATTTGAATTTTCATCACAAAAATCTTATTTTAACTATAATTTTTTGCAATTTGAGTCTATATCTCTAACTCATGTGGAGCAGTTTACTTTCAATCGAATCGAATTCCCTTCATCATTGTGGGTCACAATGGTCACATAGAGTTAAGCGCGCAACTCATATTTGTAACAGCTCCTGTCTAAAATCTACATCTAAAATTGAGGCAACCCTAGACTGAATCAACTTTTAAGTAAGGCAACTCTATACAGTCAGATTGAGAACAAAATAAACTTTCATTTGACATCAGATACGATCAAATAACAGATGAGGGTAATTTCACTACTGCGAGTCACCTCTTCAAACCTGGCAACCCTACAGTTGTACCCGGAAAAAAGCAGGCAACCATTACTTTTTCAATTCTTTAGGGTCCATCCTCTCAACTGGTTGACGATTTTTTCAAATAACAGATGAGGGAAATTTATTGAAAAATTTTTGTTAAAGATTCAACAATTTAACATTATCCGCACCAGATTTAATTAGGCAACCCATGTGAAATGTGTCGATGACGTCGATGTAAATGTTATCTATCATTTATTTCTTATCACTAATAAATAACAGATGAGGGTATACAGGGTGGCCATTTGAAAACGAAACAGACGAGATTACAGACGAAATAAATTTTTTCGATAGAAATGCTCGGACAGGTCGATTTCTGTTTCGAGGGGGACAACTTAAGATGTAGGTTACGGACGCATAGCGCTTCAACCCTTGCTACTACAACCCTCACCCCCAATTTTTGAATAGGGAAGATGGGGTGAGTGATACCTCATTTGAAAGGTATTTTTATACTGATTTCAGCACAGTAATTGTTTTTTCATTTTATGCATTAGTTCTCGAAATATTCTCAACTAAGTATTTGAAAATGAAGTGGTGTTTTCATGGCACTTGTAGTGTTTTTTTGTGAAAAATCGACAATTTGAGCTTCAAAACAACCATGACTGTGGCTTCCTTCCTCCAATCCACTGACATAGAAATCTTTAATCAAGATGTCGATTTTTCACAAAAAAACACTACAAGTGCCATGAAAACACCACTTCATTTTCAAATACTTAGTTAAGAATATTTCGAGAACTGATGCATAAAATGAAAAAACAGTGACTGTGCTGAAATCAGTATAAAAATACCTTTCAAATGAGGTATCACTTACCCCATCTTCCCTATTCAAAAATTGGGGTGGGGGTTGTAGCAGCAAGGGTTGGAGCGCTATGCGTCCGTAACCTACATCTTAAGTTGTCCCCCTCGAAACAGAAATCGACCTGTCCGAGCATTTCTATCGAAAAAATTTATTTCGTCTGTAATCTCGTCTGTTTCGTTTTCAAATGGCCACCCTGTATATTTCTTATACCGGATCTTAGACCAAAAGGAGTTTTCACCGCATCGATTGTAGAACTATTTTGTTTCAAACCAAATTATCTGTTAAGTGTATAGTTGAGTTTGTCCAGGAAGAAAATGAGTTTTTTCATCCACATATTACAAGCAAGCCGTTATCTCAAGAATCCATAGCTTGATTCATAATTTGCTTAAAGTAGTATTGGTCATTTCATTTTATCATACTTTATAATTCCCATATTCTTTTCAGATCCGATGAGGTCCAATGTAGCGCCACCGGAAACAGATCAGAGGGGTGGATCAGGTCTGCCATACACCATAACAGAAGATAGACTCCGAGACATACGTTCTCTCTTCATGTACCCCTTCTACAACAAAGGTGGAGGAGGGGACAGCGACGGAGACTACCAGAAGCAGATCCAAGCGTCCACCTCCATAGTCCACAAAAACCTAAACTTCCAACTGCCCTTTTTCGGCTTCAGATACAACTACACCCGCGTCTCTTTGAACGGTTATTTGGAATTTAGTGATCCACCTCCAACATACACCAAATATCCTTTGACCTTCCCCGTACCAGGATGGCCGAAGGTGAACGATCCTGCTTTCATAGGAATTTTCTACAGTAAATGTAGGATGGGATTGTTGAGAGCTGAAGATGTTGATAAGAGGAATCCTGGAGTATATTTCAGGATGGAGAGGGATCTGAGGAGTAGAACTGATCGGATGGGAGTTGAAATGAGAGAGAGGCTCAAGTGGGATATCAGGGAGGGTGTTATAGGGACTGACAGTTTTGATCCTAAGCATGCTATCATTGTTACTTGGAAGAATGTTTCGTTTGCTGGTGGTATATCTGACGGCTTGATGAGGGTAAGAAGTTTTGGTTGTAAGCGATGAAGTTGCTAAGGATTCAGATGCAATTCGCCTTTGATCTTAAAAAAAACAGAGCAATTTTTTCGGATACAGGGTGAGTCACGGTGGATGGCCCATTAGACGTTTCTGGTGAACCAGTTATCGGATCGGTTTGGAAATTTGCATGATTGCATTATCGGACATTATCTAACCAAATAAATTTTTTTCGTCATTGCGGTGTTGCCACTTCCATGAGAAAGTAGTAGCAACTTTGCATTTTCAAAGGAACACCTACTATATTATAATATTTTTGGAATCTCCAACAACTTCTCGACAACTTTTCTCGAAATTTCCCTATACCAATCTGTTGCCGTTTTCGAAGTACTCTCTGTATAAAAAGTACCCGGAAAATGTTATTTAAATGAACCGCCAAAAAGGAATCGGTAATTTTTTTTTTCTTAAAGTTGGTAGGACCTTCCTTTATTACCAAGCCAAATTTGAGCGCGATCTGTCAACTAGTGTGTTTACAACAGCTGTCAGGATCAGTCGGCCTCAAAAGTGCTCTGCGAATTTTACAATGGAAAAAATAGTTGATCAAAGAGTTTGCCTCAAATTTTGTCTTGCAAACGAATTTTCTTGTGCCGATTCATTGAAAATGTTAAAAAAAGCCTTTGGTGATAATTGTATGTCAAAAACACAAGCATACGATTGGTACAAATCATTCAAAGACGGTCCGAAAAAACCACGTCAAAGTCGATCGAAAATTAAAGTTTTGCTCACTGTTTTCTTCGATTATCGTGGTGTTGTGCACTCAGAATTTCTTCCTGAAGGACAGACAGTGAATAAGGAGTATTACTTGGGTGTATTGAGGCGTTTGCGTGAGAATGTTCGTCGTAAACGGCCAGATTTATGGAAAGACAATTCGTGGATTTTGCATGATGATAACGCGCCGTCGCACCGAGCCATAATTATTAAGGAATACAAGACCAAAAACTCAATAAATACCATCGAACAACCGCCGTATTCACCTGACTTAGCTCCGTGCGACTTTTTTCTATTCCCAAGACTCAAATTGCCCCTACGTGGAACGCGTTTTGAGTCCATTGAAGCCATCAAAACAAATTCGCAACGAGAACTGAAGGCCATACCTTTGGCGGCGTATGAGCGGTGCATGGAAAAGTGGGTTCGCCGATATCATAGTTGTATTGTAAGCAATAGGGACTATTTTGAAGGAGACAAAATAAATATTGATGATTAAATTTAAATTTATGTGTTTTTTTTACAATTCCGGGTACTTTTTATACAGAAGGTATAAATTAATTTCAATATTTTTCACCGAAAATCATGACCTCTAAAAATGCTGATAACTTTGGGTTGAGAGACACTATGGCATTGAAATTTGGTATGGAGTTAGGTGATACATGAATGCTTCCAACACATCAGCCTGATCTATGTTACTTCAATACAGGGTGGTAAAAATACAGTATTTTCGTTTGCTTGAAAAAGTGACTGAAAGTTGTTTATTTCAAATAAACCGCCCTGTATATTATTAGAAATTCAGAAAGCTGATGAAATTTGTTTTCATTCTATGCATATCATGCCTATACCTAACGAGTCAAATTTCGGACTTATGAGCATTTATGTATTTGTCAAAATGTCCCTTCAGAATGGTACTATTTATATGAATTAGGTATTATCAAAAAGTAGAACAATCATGTCGAATTTTTCAAAGTATGTTCGAATTGCTGGCCGTTTACGTCCAAGCACTTCAAAATGCGGTTGTTGACTACTTTCGTCGTGGCAGATCGTATTTCATTGAAATCCAAATCTTCAAATGATTGGGTAATCCTTTCCAACAATTCATCTCTCGAATGCACAGGAGTTTTGTTGACTTTTCCTTTCAACATTCCCTACAGATAAAAATCTAATAGACAAAGATCGGGTAATCTTGCTGGCCAATTCCATGGTTCCAAGCGCCTTATACACCGATCATCATAAAGTCTCTCCAGTAATAATAAACAAATTCATGAGCACTTCGTTTGAATAGTTTTCTTCCATCATCGTTTCGAGGGTATTTGCAACTTCTGGAATGACGAAAATGTCGAAATTCAAGTTTCTTGGTACCTTTATTATTAGGAGGATGTCACAAGGTACTGTGGAATAGTAATCATGGCCTGCCTACCAAATACCGAATGGAAATACCATTCTGAAAGGACATTTTGACAAATAAATGCTCATAAGTCCGAAATTTGACTAGTTAGGTATAGGCAAGATATACATAGAATGAAAGCAAATTTCATCGGCTTTCTGAATTTCTAATAATGTACAGGGCGTTCTATTTGCAAAAACAACACTCTGTCACTTCTTCAAGCAAACGAAAAGACTGTGTTTTTTACCACCCTGTATTGAAATAACGTAGATCAGACTGATGTGTTGGAAGCATTCTTGTATCACCTAACAGCAAACCAAATTTCAATGCCGTAATGTCTCTCAACTCGAAGTTATCAGCATTTTTAGAGGTCATGATTTTCGGTAAGGAAAAATGAAATTAATTTATATTTCGAAAACGGCAACAGATAGGCATAGGAAGATGTTGAGAAAGGTTGTCGAGAAGTTGTTGGAGATTCCAAAAATACTATAATATACCAGATGTTCCATTTGAAAAGGCAAAGTTGCTACTACTTTCTAATGGAAGTGGCAACACCGCATTGACTAAAATATTTTAGTAGGGTAGAGAATTTCCGATAATGCACTCATGCGAATTGTAAAACCGATCCGATATGTGGTTCACCAGCAACGTCTTAGGTGCCATCCACCGTGAATCACCCTGTATATCCAATTTGTATGCTATTGTTTCATTTCTCATGAAATTTTCAGACCAACACTTTCCAATTGATTCTGGCAACTGATGAGGTTTTCACATATGCAATCTTCAACTACCTGAACCTAGGCTGGACAACACACACAGAAGCAAGAGGTGATACAACATCAGGTTCCGGTGGTATCCCTGCATTTATAGGATTTAACGCTGGAAATGGTACTAGGAGTTTTGAGTACAAGCCATATAGCCAAGATTTAGTCATAAGAGACCTGACAGCAACGGGATTTGCGAATGGATTCGCCGGAAGACACATGTTCAGAATAGATGAGAATATTCTGCTGGGTACTTGCAACAAGGACATAGGTATGTTGGCTATTTGAAACTTTTCGTCATATCAACTTCTACATGAACATTTTATACAGGGTCTTTCACGAGGAACCTCACCCATATTTATACGGGAAACTACTGAACGTATTTTCATGAAATTCAGCACTTATAAGTATTTCACGATGCTGATGAATTCTAAAATATTTTCAAGGCATGAGCACCTCCGGTTTTTCCGGAAATGACGTCAACTTCCGTTTTTCAAATTAGAACACCATTTTTTTATTGCAGAAATAGATTCCTTAGAAAATTTCAAGTTATTTTGATGTAACATTTTTCAGTTTTGGTTGGAAAATTCTCTCTGAGCGGGAAAATTCGAAAAAAAAATCGAAAATAGAGCGCCGCTGAAACAAGAATAACTTCGAGGTTTTTGGATGGAAAATTTTCATTTTTGGGATTTTTCAAGATGTAAGATTGATGTATCCACTTTAAAAATCGAAATCTCGATTCAAGATACAGGGGGTGAAAAAATCGCTTTCAAAGTTAGGGATGACAAAATCGTGAAAAATCAAAGTTTTCAAATTAGAACCCCATTTTTTTATGGCAGATATTGAATCTACGCCAAAAAATAATGTGAGTGTATGCATCACATCCTTGCCCTAAAGTGGATATTTTCTGAGTTATTCACAAAAAACTGTTTTTCTTCTTGAATTTTCAGCTATTTCTTTTCCCTTCACGCCAAAAAGATGAAATTTTCAGGAACTGTTACTTAAACCATGTTTCAGATTTTACTACCCTAATATGCAAGAGAAAAAAGTTACAGGTTGTTCCTAAATAGATGGCGAATTTGGATTCGAATTTGTATCGGAAACCTCTTTATTTTTAACTAATCGGCCATCGGTTTTATCTCCAGTGATAAATAAATAATTCCTTATGAACCATATGCAAAAACTTACCATGTTTGACATTCTTTTTTTTTAATGATAGATATCATTAATTACATCTGCCAAATTCCTCTTTGTTCAGTAGCATTTTGTGTTTACTATTAATTTGGTGATAATTCGTATTAAGTTATAAAATCGATCACTATGCCTAATTTTACCAATGAAGCATTCCTGAGACGTATAAATAAATGTCTAGAAATTAACGGTCAAAACTTTGAGCATCTTCTCTAGTTATAACTGCGAGAGTTTGCCATGGTTCTCCTAATAGTAAATTGAAGTCGGTTTCAAGAAGGGGTGAAAAATCTACAGCATGGTTCAAATAACAGTTCCTGAAAATTTCATCTTTTTGGCGTGGAGGGAAAAGAAATAGCTGAAAATTCAAGACGAAAAACAGTTTTTTGTGAATAACTCAGAAAATATCCATTTTAGGGCAAGGGTGTGATGCATACACCCACATTATTTTTTAACGTAGATTCAATATCTGCCATAAAGAAATGGGGTTCTAATTTGAAAAAACTGATTTTTCACGATTTTGTTATCCCTAACTTTGAAAGCGACTTTTTAAACCCCTGTATCTTGAATCGAGATTTCGATTTTTAAAGTGGATACATCAATCTTACATCTTGAAAAATCCCAAAAATGAAAATTTTCCATCCAAAAACCTCGAAGTTATTCTTGTTTCAGCGGAGCTCTATTTTCGATTTTTTTTTCGAATTTTCCCGCTCAGAGAGAATTTTCCAACCAAAACTGAAAAATGTTACATCAAAATAACTTGAAATTTTCTAAGGAATCTATTTCTGCAATAAAAAAATGGTGTTCTAATTTGAAAAACGGAAGTTGACGTCATTCCCGGAAAAACCGGAGGTGCTCATGCCTTGAAAATATTTTAGATTTCATCAGCATCGTGAAATACTTATAAGTGCTGAATTTCATGAAAATACGTTCAGTAGTTTCCCGTATAAATATGGGTGAGATTCCTCGTGAAAGACCCTGTAGAGATGCTGTGAATCGTAAGTTTTCAGGCACTCTAAATTTAACCATAATTAGTACAATTCTTATAGTAAAATCTCAGGTCTTTCGACCAATATGTTGATGATTCCTTTTGTTATCTTATGTATATTTCATGTTAACGATTTGTATTCTTCCTATATTACAGATGCTGGGAAGTTGGACCTCATGTTTGCTCCAGAAAGTGGAAATATGTTAGGAGGTACTGTTGTCAACATTACAGGTCCCTGCTTTGAACCCAAGGAGAAGATCACCTGTATTTTCGATATAGCCCCGCCTGTTGTTGGTGTTGTTGTCTCTAGAAATCGAGCCATTTGTATTCAACCTCCTTTGATGGCTGAAGGTTGGGTAAGATTCGAGATAGCTGTTGGAAACGAGAGGTTCAAGTGGAAAGGAAGATATTTCGTCGGTTAGTACCAATTAATAAGTATAAGATAATAATTCATAGAGCAGATTTTTTCGTGTTGTCATTCAATTGCTTTGGTTGCCAACGCAATATAGACCTAGAAAATGTTTCAGTTTGGAATATACATAGTGGATTTTTTTCAGAAACACCATCTATGGCAGCACAGAAGATATTTTTTTCTGACATGACATACCACGACAAATCTCCTGCTGAAATAAAAATAACCTGGGAAAACCGGAATTTAACATCCAACATAAACGCTAACATCCGAATATCCCTGTGGGGCTACAGGGAGACCCTCGTATCACCACAGTTCGTTTATATTACAGAACTAGCCACTAGTGTTCAAAACACAGGGGAATATATTATTGTTCCATCTCAATACCGGTTGAATGAAAACAGATTCCAGCAGGATATAACTGTCGGATTTATCCAGATCAATTTGACAGATTCGGTACCAGTAGGGAACACGAGTGTGAAGATCACACCCTTGATATGGAGTAGGCCTATTCCTTTGGCTTGGTACTTTGGACCACAATGGCAGAGGCTCCATGGTGATAATTGGCCTAGTGTCCTTTGTGATACTTGGATCAAGGATGATAGATATTTGAGTAATTTTGCTCATGCGCTTCCACAGTGTCCTTGCACATTACAGCAGGCATTAGTAGATAAAGGAAGGTATATGCCGGATTTTGACTGCGACAGGGATTCGAACCCATTATGCTACTATCAAGAAAACGCCATACACTGCGTTCGTTCAGGATTGCCATCGTGAGTAATTAAAGTCTTTTGAAGTATCTATACTGAATGATAAAGAAACTGCAGTGAATGAATAAATTTGGAGGAAAAAATCGTGAATGTCTTTTCATGTGAACATGTTTTGTTTCTTAAATATTGTAGTAATTTTATGTAACCTCAGTTTTATGTTTAGCGTCATGTACACCGGACAGTAGGGCTATTACACATGCAAGTAGGTGACCTTTAGTCTATAAATACTCTATTTCTCGACCTCATGTTGCCAGAGTTAGTTTAAGCTTTTTTGGAGCGACCCATGTGAATCTTTTGCCATGGCCGCCCAGATCCCCCGATCTTTCGCCCATAGAGCATGTTTGAGACATCATGGGTAGAAGGCTTAGAAATTTACTCCAGCCCCCAGGGACTTTGGCAGCTCTGAGACATTAAGTACAGGTATAGCTTGGGATAGTATCCCTCACGAAGAAATAGACCATCGTATTGCATCAATGCCAAGACGTGTTAGGAAGTGCAAAGATAATCGCGGTGGACAAACACTTTATTAACAAATAAAAAAATGTAAACTTTCCGTTTTTTCTCCAAATTTTAATCATTTACTCCTTGCTATACTATCTATTAGACCAAGAGCCAGTGACCAATTTTCATATGTCATTTCAAAACTCACCAAAATTTACTTGTTTAATATTCAATATCTGCTCGAAAATAAAAACCACTTCTGCCAACCCATAATGGCCGGAGTAGACTTCCATAAGCGCTCAAAGAGGCCAGAAAATTAAGTTCAACTATGTCATAGTATCATACACAAAACTTTGAGGAATTTTTATTGATAATATATTGAATCTATAAAAAATAATGACAGAACTTTTTCGTCCCTCCTAAGTGTTGGCAGAACTCTTTGAAAATTCATTAAGAACAGCTGTACTTAGGTATGTCATTTCAGTACGCTTGAAATTTACAGGAAATAAAGAAAATGTGTCTAGAAAGCGTATTATAATCATGACAGAAATTTTTTACATCACGAACCATCTGCCAGAACGAGAAATGTTGCCGCGCAAATGCGAGCGAAATGAGCTTATTCATATTTGCAAGTCAGACCTAGAGCGCATATTGGGCATTTACGAGACTCATCAAAAGTTGATAGGAAGCTGAAATTCTTTTCTCTATTTCAGTATCGTAACGAGTTCATTACAGTACTAAAAACAGTGCTGTAATGAATTCATTAAGGCATCGTTTTCAGTTACATTTTTCGTTATGTGGTTGTCAGCAATGACTTCAGATCCTTTCAAATTTCAGCAGACGTCAATTTGGAAATGTCAATCTTCGTATTTCCTAACATTCACACCAACTGCCAAGATACAATATGAAAGTCACTAGGACCTATAATTTGAATTTTTCCATTGAATTTCACAAAATTTGAATAGAATAGAGAAAATATCGTCTAATACTCGTTGCAGAATGCAATTCCAATACTCATGCGTTCGAAAACTCGCTCCTTCGTCGCTCGTTTTCGAATTTCGCATTCGTATTGGAATAGGAGCCCATTCTGCAACTAGTTTTAGAATATACTATTATGAAATTATAGAATTTGTTGTCAGTCTCATTTACCTGATCCAATGATAAGGGTATTCGCTATGTACTCGTATAATACTAAAGCTCACTGTGAAAGTCTTATACTCTCTTTTACTACTCTTAGTCTACCCAACTTTTGGGGTTTTAAATGCCAGATGGTTTATTCTTTACTCCTTGATGTGACTGAGATCTTACACTTCTGTGAATGTTTCGTAAGTCACACAGGTATACTCAAGACCTCCTCAATCCATTCGAAAAATTCATGAGGAAACAAATTTTGAGGATGCGTAGGAAGAGCATATTTTTTTGAATAGTTTATTACTAAATAAATTGTTGTAATGTTGAAAATAAACACCTTTAATTCCTTCAATTTGTTCCTTCAATTGACAATAATACATGCCCAATATGCGCTCTAGGTCTGACTTGCAAATATGAATAAGCTCATTTCGCTCGCATTTGCGCGGCAACATTTCTCGTTCTGGCAGATGGTTCGTGATGTAAAAAATTTCTGTCGTGATTATAATTCGCTTTCTAGACACATTTTCTTTATTTCCTGTAAATTTCAAGCGTACTGAAATGACATAAGTAATAAGTATGTACAGCTGTTCTTAATGAATTTTCAAAGAGTTCTGCCAACACTTAGGAGGGACGAAAAAGTTCTGTCATTATTTTTTAAAGATTCAATATATTTTCAATAACAATTCCTGAAAGTTTTGTGTGTGATACTATGACATAGTTGAACCACGGCCATCTAAAGACTTTAGAAGGCCGTGGTTGAACCTAATTTTCTGGCCTCTTTGAGCGCTTATGGTAGTTTACTCCGGCCATTATGGGCTGGCAGAAATGGTTTTTATTTTCGAGCAGGTATTGAATATTAAACAAGTAAATTTTTGTGAGTTATGAAATGACATATGAAAATTGGTCACTGGCTCTTCCTCTATATATGTTTTACCAAAATAAATTTGAATTTGAACAGTTCCTTCTGGGTAATGCAGTTTCCTTGTCAGTTAGTATATTTATCGATAAGATGGTTCTATATTTATTTCGCTATTTTGTTGACAGAAACGAAGGAGGAGAACAGCAATGTTGCTACGACAAGAACGGTTTCCTCATGTTATCTTACGACCAAATAGGTGGCTCAAATCCAAGACGTTCTCACAATCTTGGCTTCAACCCTTACACGGAATCAACAAAGGTACCTGCCCTATCCCAATGGTACCACGACATGATCCCCAAATTTGCCTGCTGTCGTTGGCAAGACAACCAAGCTGTAGGATGTGAAACCTTTAGATTTGAGAGGAGACCAACTCAAGACTGCACTGCGTACCAAGGTCCTGCAGTAGCTGGTGTGTATGGTGATCCCCACTTCATCACTTTCGATGGATTGGAGTACACCTTCAACGGAAAAGGACAGTTTGTTCTTGTGAAAACTAATGTGGCTTCGCAAAGACTTGAAGTTCAAGCTAGGTTCGAACAAATGCCTCCGAATCAGTTTAATGAGGTGCGAGCAACACAGCTTACATCTATAGCTATTAGAGGGAATGCTTCAACCATTATAGAAGTTAGGATAAGGCCCAAGCATGCTAGATGGAGGTATAGGTTGGATGTGATTGCCAATAAGGAGAAGAGGCTATTCTTCGATAGACCGTCCTTGAAGTTCCAACATTTTCCAGGTAAATGAAGGAAGACCATCTTTCTGTATTTCAGCAGTTTTGTAACTATATTCTGGTCCGAAAATGTAATGCTGGAGTAGGTTTGATGAGTTGATTAAAGTTGAATTAATGCTCCATCTCGGTGAATGGAGAAATCGTAGAATGGAGGTCTGATGTGAAATACACTACTGGAAAAAATTAAAGGATCAAAAAAAAATTTTTCGGCAATTTTCTACATGCCGTAACTTTGAGAGGAATGGTCGTACAAGGAATTCAAAAAAAATAAATTGTAGCTCCAAGTGTCTAGTTTTTGGATTAGAACTTCAAAAATTTCAAGTTCCAGTGGTTTTCGAGTAATGATTGAAAAATCAGCAACAAAAAAATTCTCAAAATTTTACCACTTTTTTTCTTCTTCTCTACGAGCGTGGTAATTTTATTTTTGCATAATCGTTATAATGATGGGATACTTTGTTAATTCAGCTTTAATTCATTTTTTTATTGACCTCAATACGTCCACTTCTCGCCGAGATATCGGTCTTCAAATGGAAAAGGATCCATTTGTCTTTGATTATCGATTTCTCAGCAACCAATGATCGCACAGAAAATTGAAGGGGGGTTTCAAGACCTTAAATGAACTCCCATTAATGAACAACCATTGCTTATTCATAGAAATTTTTTTTTTCTTAATGTCGCATCGATATGAAAATTTAACAAAAAAAGGGCTTTTGGTGTTTTCTTGGAAAATCTACCGCTGGATCGAAAATGTTGAGGAAACCAATAATGTTAAGTGTGACTTTCACAGTTCAATATGTTGATAAAAACCTTACAGAGAGCCAACTCAATTCAGCGAGCCGTTTTTTTGTTTGACTCGATTGAATTTTTGAAAAAAAATAAGGATCACGTTTTTTGCTCTGAGAAGCTTTTAATCTTTAAAAAAGGCCTGCATTAACATGGCAGAACGTTTGAGAGCCGTTATTGAAAACAGGGGTGGCAATACCCGTTATTGGATTAATAAAAATGTTATTTGTTGTTTTTTTTATTTTTCTTTTTTTGAAATTTATGAACTATCTGCAATTAAAATGTGGAAAATTCTTTTTTGCCTTTTTTGAAGATTACGAGCTTCTCAGAGCAAAAAACGTGATCCTTATTTTTTTTCAAAAATTCAATCGAGTCAAACAAAAAAAACGGCTCGCTGAATTGAGTTGGCTCTTCGTAAGGTTTTTATCAACATATTGAACTGTGAAAGTCATACTTAACATTATTGGTTTCCTCAACATTTTAATTCCAGCGGTAGATTTTCCAAGAAAACACCAAAAGCCCTTTTTTTGTCAAATTTTCATATCGATGCGACATTAAGAAAAAAAAATTTCTATGGATAAGCAATGGTTGTTCATTAATGGGAGTTCATTTAAGGTCTTGAAACCCCCCTTCAATTTTCTGTGCGATCATTGGTTGCTGAGAAATCGATAATCAAAGACAAATGGATCCTTTTCCATTTGAAGACCGATATCTCGGCGAGAAGTGGACGTATTGAGGTCAATAAAAAAATAAATTAAAGCTGAATTAACAAAGTATCCCATCATTATAACGATTATGCAAAAATAAAATTACCACGCTCGTAGACAAGAAAAAAAAAAAGTGGTAAAATTTTAAGAATTTTTTTGTTGCTGATTTTTCTATCATTACTCGAAAACCACTGAAACTTAAAATTTTTGAAGTTTTAATCCAAAAACTAGACACTTGGAGCTACAATTTCCTTTTTTTGAATTCCTTATACGACCATTCCTCTCAAAGTTACGGCATGTTGAAAATTGCCGAAAAATTTGGATTTTTTTTTTGATCCTTTAATTTTTTCCAGTAGTGTATATGGGATTACTCTAGAAAGAAAGCTTCTTTGGAATAAACTTGTTAAAATTACTACTAGTAAGACGATGAAGGCTTTAATAGCGTACAGAAGCCTAGTCGGTAATGTTTGGAGCTGTAATCCTCAAATACTGTGGTGGATGATTGTGATTTGTGGGACAGTAGATTGGTTTTCTAAGGCAGGCAAGTACGAGGAGAATACTCGATAAGGTATAAAATCTTGCCTGTTACTGCATCACTGGAGCTATGAGAAGACCACTTGAGATCATCACAGATCTCACTTCTGTACATCTAGAGATCAATAGGGCAGCTCATGAAGCTATCCTCCGAAAATCTAGGAAAGGTATAGGTAATGAGAAAATTGAAAGTCAGAAAGCCTCGTGTTTACTGGACAAGTAAATCTCATCTGCGAACCTACCTAGTGATGTTATGATTGAAAACATATTCATTGGGAAGAACTTTAACTCGATGCTATGTGAAGAGGAAGAAAAGGAAAGTGAAACACAAATCAAAATCTCAAAGAGAAAAAGTAAATACTATCAAATGGTAAACAGATGGTTCTAATACCCCAAGTGGTAAGATGTGATGAATCTACTGATAAATTCCGAGGAAGCTATTCAAATAGATCGTTTGTTCATCAGATACATCGCGTTCATTGATATACATATCAAATCTATATATATAAAAGAAAGATGTTGGTTACACCATTTATAACTAGAGATCGGATGGACTGTTTGTTATGAAACTTCATTTATGGAATCGTCTTCGGTCTGGTTATTATAAAATACAATAAAACTTCGAAAAAATTGATGAAAGTTTTACTTATGCAGGAAATGCTTTTCCTTCTTTTGAATAAGGCCACTAGGTGTCGCTACCGTTGATGCGTAGTCGTACAGTGAATAGACATGTCACTGTACGTAGTCGTAGGTTGATATTACCGCTGTTAGATGGCGATATGTGATTCGCATAGAACTCATCATGGTAACATGGAAGTCTGTTGCCAGATCAAAATGCGGGTAAACTTATCTCAAGTTGGTGGAACAGTGAATTTTTACCGAAAGATCAAGTATCTGATTTTGACGATTAGTTTCAAACGTGAGTTGGCCATCTTATATTTTTTCTTTATTTTTGAAATGCTTTCGAATTTCTGTTTGGGTAATAGATATACGAGTATTTGCGGAAATAACTGAATCCAAAATTGCCCATAATCAGTAATTGACATATTATATTCGTGTTTCTGTTCGCACAGACAGTATTGTAAGCGTCAATAATTTTGAAACGTTTGCTCATCGGGCTTTCACTTATGATATACAATAATGTTTCATGGGTTGCCTAATCTGATCTGGTCGAATGACCATCAATAAATTCGAATATGAGTTCAACATAATTCACAGTGTTGATAATTTTGCCGTGTCGATCGTACTATCGACATTTTAACATCTCGATTTGTCTTCTAACAAGCTTGATATCGTCAACTTAATTGAACAAATTGAAGAGAGATTGACAGCTCATATCCATCGAATAATGATAATCGCGCTGCTCCACCAACTGAGATATTTACCCATTATTTTGAGCTTAGCAGCATAGCTAAGATGTCTAAAAAATGTTGTGGCCACTGATTAGATTTTGAGAATATAAGAAATGTTTTGTTTTTGCCACTTCAGGTTGGGCTATTAACAAATGACTGATTTTTTAATTCTGGTCGACGGACTGTGTTAATAGTCGATAATTCATTAAAGGAATAATTTTTGTTCATATTCTTGACATTTTGATTCATATAAGAGGAAAGGTATAATATGGATTATACTCCTGCTATTCACAGTCACATGAGAGAACTGTACAACAATTAAAAACAAAAAGTTATATGTTCAAGTTCAATAATTAGTTACCGCTTAAATAAAGAGAATTCTTTTCATGTGAATTACAAAATTATTAAAATTTTGTATATTTTGAACTTTAATTTTGCCTAATTTTTTTCCTGCTTGAAAAAAAGCAATGGTAAGTTTATACAACTTTTAAGTATAATTCAGGCGGTACAAAGTTCGCCGGGCCAGCTAGTACATATACAAAACATGAAAAATGTTCATTTGCTACATAGTTTCCATTTCCAGGATTGACTGTCTACACTCCAACTTATAATTTGAACCAATCCGAGGTGGTCATTATGATGGATTCAGGTGCTGGAGTTGAAGTGGTTGAAAGCCTAGGATTTATGAGTGCTAGAGTTTTCTTACCATGGACATTCATCGTAAGTCAAGTAGTCAAATTGAAATTTGAAAATCTTCTAATCAAAAAATATCGAATTTGCAGAACAAGACGCTGGGACTTTTAGGAAATTGGAGTTTCGACATGACAGATGATTTCACGGCACCAGACGGAACACGTAAACGTAAGTCGAAAATTAGACATTACAAGTTTCCTCATGTAAAATCATCGATGTGGTAAAGGACAAAATTGTTTTTTGAAGTTGATGGTAAATGATGTTTGTTCAGTATCATCCATGTTTGAAATCAAAAGTCAGTTATCAGGCAACAGGATAGGTATATTTAGAATCAATTTTTAATTTGCCGACGTTTCGGAGGAATCTTCCTCCTTTATCAAGGCTACAAAAAAACACACATTGAAAATCACAATGACAGCGTTACAACAATCAATAACATACCTTATTAAATAACTAAATGGTTGAACAATGGTCGTGATATCTAAGAGAAACAGACTTTACATCAACAAAAATCATGGTGTAGCGGTGTGCAATTCATAAAAATTTCTTTGAATCTCGCAAAAAACTCAATCATCACAATTGAGGTTACGGACATAGAAATAATTCTTCTTCTTTATTATTCCTTAGGTTAGAATATTATATTATTTTGTTACTTCACCAGTTGTGAAGTGATGCGAGAGACATCTATAAATAGAATTCGACACTACCAACACCAATTAAAATTGAAAGGAAATTTAAAATCACCCAACTACACCATACTATTACATATCGACTAACAATTGGTTGTAAATTATGCTAAGGTTATTGACATCTTCTCGAAAATTCACAGTTTTGTTTCTTTTTATGTATATCATTTCACTTATATTCCTCGAGTATTTGTTACGTTCTACATCCAAAATACTAACTTGGTCAAAATTAAATTTATGGCCTGTAGTGAATGAGTGGGCTGAAAGGGCGGTTTTATTGTTGTTATTTAAACTATTACAATCATACTTGTGTTGTTTAATTCGTTCTTTTATGTATTGTCCAGTTTGTCCGATATAACTTTTATCACAATTACAACATGGAATCTTATAAATAACATTAGTTTTAAGTTGTAAGGGAGTGTTATCTTTAAGTCTAGAAAAATACCTGTTAGTTGTGCAAACATTATAAAAAGCAGCAGTGCATTGAAATTCTCTAAAAACTTTGTTAATGCTGTGTGATACATTGGGAAGGAATGGGAATTTCTTATATATCAATTCATTCTTTTGTTTAATTTGGGGAGTGTTAGTATTGTAAGAATTCAAATATTTATTCACGGAATTATTAATCAAATATATAGGGTAATTATTTTTAAGCAAAATGTTCTTGACTTTAATTAGATTATTATGGTGGAATACAGCGTCGCTAAGGTTGATTGATCTGTGTATTAGATTGTTAATAACATTTATTTTGTGCTGTAAACAATGATTGCTGAAATAGTTCAAGCATCTGTTAGAATTAATAGGTTTAGTATACCAATTAGTAAGCAATCTACTGCCTTCACGAATCAACATGATGTCAAGAAAAGGCAGGCTACCATCGACTTCCCTTTCAATAGTGAATTGTATCTTGGGATGGTACGCGTTGAATACTTGCAAAGTGTAATCCACCTTGTCCTCTGGGACCAATAGAACCGTGTCATCCACATATAGTTTAAGGAGAGGAGTTTCATAATCTAAATGAGATGAAACAAAATCAAACAACTCCACCATTACAAGATTAGCCAGCGATGGACTGGTTGGAGCGCCCATAGGGGTTCCATCAAGTTGTTTATAAAAACTATTGTCAAAGCTAAAGTAGCTACTGTCGAAATAGGTCGTCAGTAGTGAGATAAATGTATCTTTATCTAAGTTGGTGTAATTACTGATGAAAAACCACTTCCTCCTAACAATGTCTACCGTGAGTTGTTTAGGGATATTATTGAATAGTGCCACTACGTCCAAAGACACCAAAATGTATCCTTCCGGTACCACTAAGTCAGCGCAATATTCCACCAACGTAGCTGAATTCTTCAGGTTGTAGGTTGAGCATGTTAACACTGAGCCAAGCACTTTATGTAAATAAATGGCAATACTATTGTAGGGAGCATCAATGCAGCTGACTATAGGTCTTAAGCTCAATGTGTTCTTATGAACTTTTCTCAGGCAATAGAGTTTCGGAGGTGAGCTATTATGTTTGATCATATTTTTGTATTCATGGTCAGATATGTATTCATTATCCCTCAATTTTTTGATTAGAGCGTTGTTTTGTTTTTGGATTTTGTTGGTTGGATCTAATTTAAGTTTTTCATACATTGTGGTATCACTTAACATGTTTTTCACCTCTCGCAAGTATTCATCTCTCTGCATAATAACAGTAAGGTTTCCTTTGTCAGATCTGCTCATAATTAGTTGTGGATTGTTCTTAATGAATTATGGTATGTATGGTATGTATGGTGTAGTTGGGTGATTTTAAATTTCCTTTCAATTTTAATTGGTGTTGGTAGTGTCGAATTCTATTTATAGATGTCTCTCGCATCACTTCACAACTGGTGAAGTAACAAAATAATATAATATTCTAACCTAAGGAATAATAAAGAAGAAGAATTATTTCTATGTCCGTAACCTCAATTGTGATGATTGAGTTTTTTGCGAGATTCAAAGAAATTTTTATGAATTGCACACCGCTACACCATGATTTTTGTTGATGTAAAGTCTGTTTCTCTTAGATATCACGACCATTGTTCAACCATTTAGTTATTTAATAAGGTATGTTATTGATTGTTGTAACGCTGTCATTGTGATTTTCAATGTGTGTTTTTTTGTAGCCTTGATAAAGGAGGAAGATTCCTCCGAAACGTCGGCAAATTAAAAATTGATTCTAAATATACCTATCCTGTTGCCTGATAACTGACTTTTGGTTGATGGTAAATGTGAAATTCTGATTCAGATAGTAAAGATTTCATGCAAAATATCCAGTTTGGATATGTACCTATTTGGGATTCTGACACTAGCAGAATCCCAATTGAAATTCAACATTGTTCTATAAATAAATATTGATAAGCATTATTTCAGGAAAATATATCGGCACCCTTGAATGGTTCATAAAAAATTTCCACAGAAATGTTTTCGCAGAAACGCCGAATTTTCAAAAATGCACATTTACGCCCTTTTACTCCTCACCGATGACACACAGACAGTTTTTATTCATCTAGTTCATATGAATAGGACTTTACATTCAAACGTATCTGCATGTTCAAATCGTTGTCCATTAGAGGAAATGAAAAATTGCATATTTTGATGATTTGGATATAAATAAGAACTTTAGAAGCGCCAGACGATAAATGATGAAATTGAATTGAATTTGACAAGTGGAAATAAATAAGACATGAAATTCTATAACCGCCTCAGTTTGGAAGGAAGTGAATCAAAGCCTGCTTGGATTTTGTTGAACGAAAAGTGTTTTTCGAAATTATCGATATGAAGAGAACTCGGAAGTATATCATGATATACACTGCGCGAAAAAATTAACGCACATTCTGAAAATCGCAATTTTAATGAAAGTTAACTCTACATTGACTTCATAACTTATTTTTTATGTTCTCTCGGGAAGCTTTTGAACGAAACAAGACACATTAAATGGAAGAAAAATTCAGGATTTCACCGAATCTTATGTGAAATAAGAGAAATGAACAATTTTCAAAATACTGAAATGCTGATAAGTGATTTAATACTTGGTATTTCCACCCCTTGCGTTAATTACAGCTCGGTAACGACGGTTCATACTCTTAATGAGTGATCTTAAAATGTTTTGATCTAATCCTTCCCAGATTTCTCCGAGTTGGATTCCTAAGTCATTAAGAGTAGCTGGATGATTTTCTGAACTTCCCAGCCTTCTATTGAGGTTGTCTCAAACCTGCTCAATCGTATTGAGATCTGGACTTCTTGCTGGCCATTCCATTCGAGAGACTTCAACCTCTTCAAGGTACTCCTGAACGATGCGCGCTCGATGAGGTCTGGAATTATCGTCCATAAAAATGAAATTTTCACCAATGTATGGGGCAAATGGCACTACATGCTCTTCAAGAATGTTCCTTATATACTTATCAGCATTCATAGCTCCATTATCAACGACCACTAGGTCTGTGCGAGCAGTCAAAGATATTCCACCCCATACCATAATCGATCCTCCCCCGAAACCAGTAGTATTCAGGAAATTGCACTGAGCATATCTTTCATGTGGACGTCTGTATACAAGGGAACGTCGATCACAATGGTAGAGGCAGAATCTAGACTCATCTGTGAAGAGAACTCTTTCCCAATCGGCCTCTTCCCAATGGATATGCTCTCTCGCAAAATCCAAACGCGCCCTTCGATGGGCTGGGGTAAGAGCTGGGCCTCTTGCCGCGACACGAGGCCTTAAATCATATTCTCTGAGGCGATTTATTATTGTCTGAGTGCTAATTTGCACCTCATGAGTTTGCTCAAGCTGATTTTGAAGGAGGCGAGCGGTTGCAAACCGTTGTCTCAACGAAGAAACTCTCAAGTAACGTTCTTGAATGGCAGTTGTTACCCGTGGTCTACCCTGTCCTGGTCTTCGGACATTCATATCTGTTTCCCTGAATCGCTGCAACATTCTGGACACACTTGTATGGGAAACTCCAAACCTTTCTGGAATTCTTGTGTATGTCCACCCTTCTTCTCGCAAAACTACCGTTTGGGCACATTCCTCTTGGGTCAAATTGCATGTTTCGCGTTGCATAGCGATCGAGTGTAGAAAATCAAACGAAAGAAATACTATTGATCACTAGAATTGATCGAGAACAACTGATTTTAGAAAACAGCCAATGCATTCAAAATCTGATTATATCATCTTTTTCTTATTCCTGCTGGGAGAAAAAATCTGTATTGAAGAAAAACGTTGAAAGTGGATAACATATGCATGCATAATTTTGATAAAAATAATTATCATTGAGAACACCTTCAGTTGTAGAATAAATTTGAGATTTCCATAATGTGCGTTAATTTTTTTGTGCAGTGTATTTTTGAAATCGTTGCAAGAAGATCAATTTGGAAATATCATTTCCCACTATGGTTTCCATCAAAAAAAAAATTTTTTGTTATAGCTTCGAAATTTGAGCCGATACAAAAAATCCAATGGCTGCACCGATGAAAAGCATTAAAGAAAGTGCCCTGAAGATATATGTTCATTTCGAGAGCGTAGATCATATAATACGGGAGTTATATGTATCTAGTCAATTATAAAAATGTACCAAATACCAAAATCACCCTGTCTGTAGCTCGGAAACTAGACGCCCTAGCAACTTTGGGTTTTCAGCAATTTATGTTTCTCGAAAAAAGAGAACATGACATGTATATAACTTTTTCCTATCTCTTATAGTTTAAGAGATGTAGTAACAAACCATCGAAATCTGGCCACCCTGTACTCCTGATTTAAAATTTTCATATTTCACTGAAATCCATATATGCCCCGGAGTATTATACAATTTATCCTCGCACTAATCTCAGAAATTCAAATTTCTTACCGTACTTTTCAGCAATTGTTACCAACATAAACGACATGCAGAGTGTTTATGACAATTTCGGCAAGCTATGGATGATAGATGACTCGGAGGACTCTCAAACAGGACAGTCTCTTTTCATAAACGAATTCGGTCGTACAGCCGCTTACTACAACGACTTGGACTTCAGACCCGAATTCAGAATGAACATCAAAGACCTCATACCAGCCAACATATCTGATCAATTTATGGACCTTGCCTACCAGGCTTGCTCGAATAAAGACTACCAATGTTTATACGACTATGCTATGTCGCTGGATAAGGATTTCGCATTCTACACCACCATATTCAAATCTGGATTGAAAGATATCAGGGAAGCTAGCAGCGCAAGAACTGTATCTTGTGGTGTGCTGGAAACTCCGAGATTTGGTTGGAAGTCCAATTTTTTCTTCACACCTGGTAGTAAGGTGAGCTTTGAGTGTGCTCAAGATTTCGTCTTGAATGGAGATCCCAGAAGGGAGTGTATGAGGAATGGGGAGTGGAACGTGCCAGAGTTTGGATTCACAGAATGTCTACGTAAGTTTTTTTCGTATAAGCTGCTATTTAGGTATACCGGTTATTGAATGGAGAATGAATTTTCAGCTTTTTTACGTAGAAGTATATCTTGGTTTCGGATATTTCATATTATACTGCAACAGAGATAATGAGGATATGTATATTCAATTTGGCTTTTCCACACTGAATACAATGCTGCAGTATCCAGCAAACTTATTTTCGATTAGTTTGGTAAACAATTTCACTATCTGGGTTTATCATGAAAATTTTGGTACTGGCAGGGAAAGTATAAAGTGAAAGTGAGCCACAATGAGATTTCATCTGACAAGTGGCGTGTTGTCTTCTTTAGATATTCGCTAGCTTTCTAACTATATCAACTCTGCTAACATGAGATCCATAAAAAGCAAATCATCCATAAAATAGGTACCTAATGAGAATGGCTTTAATTCCAAAAAATTTTTTGACAGGTGCCGAAGAATACTCTCTGCGACACGCTGCGGTGACAGCAGGCCTGATCCTCCTAGTCATTTTACCTTTAGTATGCATTGTACTTTTCGCATTCAAGAAATATTACCACAACTACTACGAAAAACCTTATCCAGAACTTGGTCCGAAAAATCTTTCTTTGGTCAGAGCAAAAAGTCGATCGAAATTGAGTCTTGCCAGTGTGGGTACTCTGAGTCCTACCAAAGATGGGGATTTTTCCCCCATATCGAGTCCGATATCTAGTGTTTCCACCGGGACAATGAACCCCAAAAGGAGAAGGTCGTACGATAAAGTGTATAGAACACATGAACCCTTGCCAGGAAGACCTGACATAGATTTTGAAGATAAGTCTTTCGACGTTGACTTAGATGATAATGTTTTGGATAGTCCAAGATTTAACAGAGATGGCTATCAATTTGATTCAGACGGGTATGCCCAAATTCAGAAAGCTAGACCTCCAACAACGAGTACCATAGTCTCAGATGTTTGACAACTCCTTATTCATATACGAGTACAAATCCTAACCTGAATTTTTCGAACAGAACTAGCAATGACAATCATCGAAAAAGTTTCAGACCAAGTTCGATTAAGAGATATTTCTCTGTTGTTACAAACTTATACTCTATACTCCATTCACAATTATAAAATCACAACTCTGGCCTTGGAAATTTGACACATTCCACTCTGTATCGAAGTTATGACGTTTTTCAAAATATTTTCATGTTCCAAGTCAACACTATGTTGCCCTTTTTTACATTCTTAGCGTATTTCTCAGAATGTGAATTTATTCGGAAAATGAATGAATTGGAAAAGATCTGATAGACGAAAATAATTAACGTTTATATGAATTGATAGAAAGGATTCCTTTTCTAGTTATTTGCATGAAAAGTACAAGAGATCATATATTATTTTTCGCCATGGAAGAAAATTGCATTGCTTTCACATAATTTTCATATGCATGCTTGTGAAGATTTAATATTTAATGTTTATTATCCTCTTGAACTGAAAGTTCAAGACTTGACGACACCAATTGTTGATTCTAATCAAGAATTCATTAAAAAAAATTAACCCAAAGATATAAGATTAATTGATGGGTAATTACAAGAATCAAGGATAATGTCAATTTTATTTTGTTGATAACTTTCTTAGAATCAATGTTGGGATATAAAACTCGGCTGCGTTTGTTCAAACAACATCTAAAAAATACATTTTTCACCATCTCGACCGTTGAAAGGCGTTTCTTATAGGAGAATTAGGTCTATGTTCCACCTCATTAGTGAGGTACATAACTTTTGCAAATCTGCTAAGATATCGCCAAATTTCTTGGAAAACCTGAAAAATATCATCCTAATCGACCTCTCGAGGCTCCATCCGATCCATCTACTGCGATATCTGCCCAAACACAGCTTTTTCAACGAAATTCCCGTGTACCCCTTCAACCTCGAAATGTAAACATTCGTCCTGGTCTTGAAAATCGTCCTCACGCTCCAAACTGGTGCTAAAAACCATAAACATACGTTAATCTTGGATATTCGACGAAAAACTCACCTGCAAATATCGATTAAATACCAACAATCTGCGAACAATTTGTAAACCTAACAAAATGTGGAATATCTTTGATACTTTTACTTTGATGTAAACAAAGAAACTGGCAACGTCGTTTTGTCATTAACGATATTTTCTGTTCGCGCACTGACTTTTCATCATATGTTCTGTGCTTTTCATCAGGGGCTCCTGAAAAAGAAATCATGACCTCCCATGTGATTAAATAAAAGTGAATGGAGTATACATTCACTTTTATATAAAGTATCCCGGTTGGGCATGATTTAGGTTTATCAAGTTTCTTTACTTAAAACTTACGCAGGTTGGCACTCGTGTAAGTCAAATAATTCTCAGAGACGTTCCCAATGCTAATTTCTCCTCTCAATATAATCATCATGCTTGGGAACTAAAAAAGCCGAAAGTAGTTTTGAAGAAGCGGAGACAAAGTGCTATGTAGAATTGAAATCTGCTCAATTATTTTTCAGTAAACAACACTCGATTCTTGATCTCCGTACAAGAAAATAGCATAACTTAATCTTCCAACCGTGATTATATACGTGAAATATTTCCAGTATTAACCGAGAAAAATGTTTCTTCAAAATTCGCCTGGTATTATTGAATTCACATAATCTCAATCTTCTCAATTTCGTTATTTTCCCAAAGTAAATGAACATTTCGATAAATACGTAATTACTTCGACCTCTATGTAGAAAGGACAACGTTGCGTTTGTATCTAACACAAAATGACTACAACCTAACATTTTCAAATGTGTTAAAAAATTCATGGCCAACCAGGATACAGTATAAAAGTGAATGGAGTATATATATAGGATTATAATATAAATGTGGAATAGTCTGTCAACATTCAAGTAGATTTATTTTTTGTATTTGTATAATAAAATCAATAAAAAAATGTTTATATCATCATGGATGTGTAAGACAGTCTATTCCACGCTTCCAAATTATACAATTACATGCTAGTAAGAAAGGTTAAATGACTTGGCTTTGGAAAAGACTGTCTGCACCCAGATCGTTTTATTTTTCCATCTTCATGAAAAAATAGATAAATATTCCAAAAAAAAAGGGTAAAGTTACATCATCGAATATTGGAAGAAAAATAAATTCGTGTGTTTTTTTGTAAAATGGAAGCTTTATTGTGAAAAAAACAACCATACTTTTAATGTCAATTTTTCCTATCACTCAGGCCATGTTGACTCGATGGAAAGGCTTGGTAATCCGCGGGTAGGGTAGTAATTCAATTTATACGGTACCCAATTTCCTACCATAAGAATAATTCTCATTGCTTTTAAATGATGGCAAATCGCTGGCTGATCCGCTGATGAACTCAGAATTGCCGATTTCAAACAGGACAAACAACTTTTTACACTTCTGTGAGGCTAGAGCATCTTCAGATACAGATAGAATTTAAAAGTGGGCGAATGAGAGGCTTTACACGCACGCAAGGTATAATTAAAGAAGTGACAATTATTATTTTCATTAAAAACATAGAACATCCGCAATCTAACAGATACAATTTTCACGGACGCACAGTATGCAACCTTTCAATACGTAAAATAAAGGAATTCATGAGTTAACACAGAGTGGCTGCCAAAATTTTGACATGAACGATACCACTTTATTTTCTCATCCTAAATCCAATCGGAACTTAGAAGGTATTCCATTTGTGTTACAAATGCAGTGGGGACGCGAAAGTGAGACGCCAGTCTCGGTTTACTACGTGAAAAGACGGCAGCAGCTCTGGCGTCTCACTCTCGTGTCCCCAACTGCTTACTCATTCTTCTGTAGCGCGCTCCTGATTGGTCACTTTCATTAATTAATAACTAATGAACTACGTTATCAAAAAATTTCAAACATGGATATTTGTGCTTAGAATATTTTTCACTTTCGATCCCCTCAAGGAAGTGCGGGACTTCTGGGACATCCTGTATATATGGATAAATCATGCCCACGCGTGTTACGGCGTTTCCTCGATCTGGAAGCTGCCTTCGAATCTTTAAACTTGCGAGGCTTTTCAGCATACTATTACACTCTCACTTTGAGATAGGTTCTCAGAAAGAAAAGTCAGAATCAGTCAAAATAATTACAACAACTGAATTCACGAAGAGATCTCCCTGTACATACATTTACTTCATCATATCAGTATTTCTTAAAAGGTATTGTACTGAATTTGATACAATGAATAAATTTGATTTGATTGATTTGATATTTAATCTACTAAAATATCCCGAACAGGTCAAGAAGAATATTCGTTGAGACAGGCAGGAACCACCTACGGTATTATTTTGGCAGTGATGATTCCTCTCATACTTCTTCTAGTATTCTTCGGTTACAAATTCTTGCAGAGGATGTCAGAACAAAATGATCAGCAGAACCAAGAGAAGCTCACGATGGATCAACAAAAGAGGTAGGTACAGTTTTTAGCACCAGCTTGATGGGCAGCATAAACGTAACCTGCAGACGCATGAGGGGACGAGTAACTTCTTCAGCTTTCCGGATGTTTCGACCATTAAAGCTAGTGAAATGTAGACGTGATTCACCATAACACGTCTTCAGTTTACTGCAGGTGTGAATTGTCTTGTCAAAAAAAAATATAGCTTCATCATGATCAACAATAGTTTCTCAAAAGTGAAGTTTTCTTCAACATTAATAAGCCACTTAAGCAATGTTCTGAAGGGATATTTTGACAGACATCGTTGAAGCCTATCGATCTTTTATCATTGATTCTTCTTGAAAAAATAATCAGAATCGTATTTGTTGCATAATATGGGCTCATCCTAAGATGAAAATTTTGTAACTTGATTCTATGAGAAATATGTAACTTTGATTTGAAGTCTCCATTTCCCTTCTATAATGTATCCCGGTTGGCCATGAAATTCAGACATATTTCACCGTGTATATTTTGAAAATTTTAGGTTATAGTCATAATGAATTTGGGAAAATATTATGTGAATTCAATAATTCCAAAGACCTGGCGAATATTGAACAAACTTTTTTCTCTGTTATTATAACTGGAAATATTCCACGTATATGAACATGGTGAGAAGATCCAGTTATGCTATTGTTATGCTTGTACGGCAATCAAGAATCGAGTGTTGAAATTTGACGTAAAAATAATGGACAGAACAGTCCATTACTTTGTGATGGTTCATTCGAACAGACGGACCTAAGGAATTCCCCACTTTTCAAAATTCTCGATAAGCCTATAGGAGACATTTGAATACCTTATGAAACCTTAGAAGAACTAACTCCATTCACAAAGTTGAAAAAGAGTAAATGGAAATGATCATTGGCAACGTCTCTGAGAATTATTTGACATTTCACGAGTACCAACCTGCGTTAGTTTTAAGTAAAAAAACATGGCCTGCCGGAATACATTATGAGAGTGAATGCAGTTTACTTCACCATGGACTTTGACCTTGACCATGAAACACTTCATATCCCCAGACAAATTATTTTTATGAAAAACAAAAGGGATAGAAGATAGAATATAAGTTTTTCAAAAAGATCAATATTCTTCAACGACAAAAGTGAATTCGTATTCAAAAAATCCATTACCATGTAGATACCCTTAAACACATTCATTTGAAAATAATTTTCCCAGGGAGTTATTTCAGTAAATATTTTGAAATATTATTGGATGCGAATATGATAAACCGTTTACTCCACGAACTTTTGAATTATATCATTTAATTCTCGTCATTAAATCAATTTAAAAATCGTAGGTTGGCACAGGAACGAGCTGCTAAAAAGCTCACGGAGGTGGATGAAGATCATGATGACGTGTTATCGGAATCAACGTCTTCGCCGAGAGAAACGACAGTTTACTGAAACTCCTGTCAGTTACATGAAATAAATTAAGACAATTTCTGTGTTCAGTGTTTATATTGATAGTCTAATAAGCCCTAGAATTAATTTCGATTTTTTATATTAATTTTACTGCGAATAGTTAGTTTTGTATATTTTATAACTTATAAGTTTCGAAAATATATTGAAGTATGTATATTTAACAATAAATATGAAAATTAGCTATCGAACGTAATTGTTAGAATTTGAAAGTTTATTAGGATCTCTCGGTCAAAGGATTAGTAATACACTTATATATTATCCAAGCTTTCGGTAATGTTTATTACCTTTCTCAAGGATCTGTAACAAATATACATGTCATAAAGGACTAAAGAGACAAAATTTATACATACACTATGGTGTGATTTTTATCCTAGTAGTTACAGAATTATTTCGTAATCTCACTCTCACTGAGATACAAAATTTTATGTTGCCTCTAATACATAAAATATGTGGAATTATGGTTAAGATCTTCCACGAATATTCAATTGATAATCACATTTGACAACTATTAGTCATTTCTAGAATTTAAAAAACAGATATTTATTTTTCTTATTCTTCATTAATGCTGTCTTGTATTGTCAAATCACGAAATGGTGCACGTGTATTTAATTTTTGCATGCTGCTCAGTTCACTTTGAAAGTAATATAAAGAGATGAAGTACCATCTGTTTTTTTTCATCAATTGATACTTACATAAATTGAGCAATACCCAACTGAAATAAAGAACTACATATCATCTGCCATATTAAATTTCGAAGCAAAACAAACCAGAGCTGCGCGAAAAACAAAATTTTCAAAACCGCTTCTAATATTTTCTCTTTTCGTCTACATATTGTGAATACCATCCTTTTTCCCTAGCTACTCCTATAGGGAATGTTAAAGTTTGTTGTTGATGTCAATTGAATTGGTTTAATTATTGTGATTTCATGTTTCTGAGATGATTTCTTGTGTGGCAGTTTAGTGTTGCAGTTTTTTTGTCGGAGTTTATATTTACACACTAATGAATATTTCAGTCTTGAGAAAGATTCAAACTAGGTATCGAAACGTAGGCAGTTCAAAAAGGATTTGTTTGATTTGCCACAAACTTATTATTGCTACCATCCTTTTTGTCATAAATTGTGGGTTTAGTATATTTTTGAGGGGAATCATCAACAATGGTTTTAAATCCAATAAGCCATAATAGTACGAATGCGAAATTCGAAAACGAGCGACGAAGGAGCGAGTTTTCGTACGCATGAGTATTGGAATTGCATTCTGCAACGAGTATTAGACGATATTTTCTCTATTTCACTCAAATTTTGTGAAATTCAATGAAAAAATTCGAATTATAGGTCCCAGTGACTTTTACATTGTATCTTGGCAGTTGGTGTGAATGTTAGGAAATACGAAAATTGACATTTCCAAATTGACGTCTGCTGAAATTTAAAAGGATCGGAAGATAGATGCATAGAAATACCTGGTGTTGGCACTGATTAGATTTTGTTTAAGACTTTCTTGTCGATCGAAAACGTGATATTTTGTGCGACTTTTCATTTCTCCCGAAAGGGGTCGCGTTATTTGTCGTTGCCGCAGTAGCGCCACGACCGATAAATATTGCGGATTTATTCCGGAACTAGACCAAAATCTGAAATCAAGGATGCCGTTTTGATCTACAAATTTTGGTCACGATTTTTAGTAAGGAGTCGATACACCAGGTATTCTATGCATCTATATCGGAAGTCATTGCTGACAACCACAAAACGAAAAATGTAACTGAAAACGATGCTGTAATGAATTCATCACAGCACTGTTTTTAGTACTGTAATGAACTCATTACGATACTGAAATAGAGGAAGATATTTGTGTATACTTTTGTCCTCTAATTCAGATGAATGAATCCTCTTTCAACATAAATGTTTGATGGTGTGAGAAAAACAATAAATTTACCAAAAAGATTTTTTCATAGGCTGTCATGGAATGAAACTAGTAGTAATATTTAAGACTGTAAATATTTAGATGGGTGCAGTTGCAGCTAGGATGTTCTTCTTTCAGATCGAAGGACCAATGTTGCGTTTGTGTTTCAATTTCACCTTGAATACTGAGGTGGTAGATTCTTGAGGACTTGAAAATGAATATATTTCTAAAGTTAACAATGTATATGTTACAGGCAATGTGCATAATCCTGCATTCTATACAATACCTGGGTAATGTATAGAGTACTCAAAACGTGCAGGTAATATTGTTTAATATTTTGCATTGTCATTCCATACAACACCTAATGCACAGCAGGAAATTTGTGCTAAGGGGTCCACAACATGGTTGGCAAGCTTCCGTGTTTAGGATTAGGTTGCTCATCTCTGTAGGCATGGTGGCGAGTGTTATTCAATTATATGGTTGCCAACCATAGTGAGATGAGATCAAATATGTCTTGAGCAGTGAGCTGGTACATCAAAGGAGAAAGGGTCGTTTCAATTCGGACCTGTAATTTCGAGAGTGATCCAGCATTGACTCAGATCCCTGAAGAGTCCTTACAAGGACGAAACTGAAGTTTGGTCTGATTCGGTCATTTGTGTTTTCATTCTCGTCCAAATATTTCTCAAATTACTCATATTTATTGAATTTATTCGAATGAAGTATATTTCGAACCTCAGCCATATATCAACAGCAGATTTTTCCTTGACTGAATGTGACAGCGAATTGATTTTTTTCTGTGGGAATTGAATTAATCTATACATTTTTGACATTCAGGTCTTACACCAAAAAAAAATCGTAATAATGTGACTAGGAGAAATAATTACGAAATAGTTTGGGAAATAGTTATTTCTAAATTACTAGTGACCATAAAAATACGTGATGCAACTAGAAACAGTATCCTTTTATAATTTTCTTCGATATGTTATAACTTATAAACGACGAAGTAGTTTTTAATTGATATCATCTTCGTTTTACCACCATACTGGACAGTATCGTGAATACATTCCCCATTCCTTCTTTTGAATCCTCTCTTGCGTTGTGTAAGAAATCACGACCATCCTCCATTTCGTTCAGGTATTATTGATGGACAAACAAATGAATCTTTCTGAATAAGCTTAAATCGAAATCTTGCACTGAATTGTAGGTATATTTTCAAAATAATAAATGAATATAAAATTGGTGAGCAAATTCAAGGGACGTTCGTCTTATTTCCTAACTGATTGGTGAAGTGGAAGTTTGGCCCAGTTTGAAGTGGTTAATTCACATTGAAAAGGCATATTTTTTTTGCTAGCCCACATATATCCTTCAATTTTATCTAATTGTCAAAGAATACCATTCAATCTTGAAAAACAAGTTACTCATTTGTTTTCTTTTACTGGGTTCTGGAAACCTTTTTAGATAATGCAAACATTATCAGCTCGTATTTTCCCAAATGAAAAATGATATAACTACTTAAAAAAGAATAATTTGGCAGACTAACTCCTTATAGTAGCACTTTGGATAAGTACACTATTTTCTGGAAATGAATTAAATTTTAAGGATCAGTTAACATTTCATTTACGTTCTATTACCTTACATCTATCGATATCACACCATTGAGCGAATGAAAAGTTCATTCACAGAGGAATTGCCACACTTTGATGATGAGTGTAAATTTATTAGTTTCTGTAATAGGTAAGGAAATCATTGTTTCTGAAATAATTTAGACATTCATTCATATTTTATATTTTTTTAGCGATCGTTGTTGCACATGCACATGCTTCTGATGGTCATGGTTGGAACTATAAAGAGCAGGGTAAGTGGCACTTAAATGGAGTTCAATGATGAATTTCTCAATCAATAGCCATTATAAACTCACTAATCATCCATTTTCGCGGTCTATATAATATGACTTTTTATTGAGCCATCAGAGTTTCTGATTGTTATGATAGTTGCCAATATGTTATTTTTCTGAAAGATAATTAGGTACCTCCATGTAGATTCAAGCAACAGTGTTCTAATTCACTTCACTTAGTGAATGTGGCTTGAGGGAATCAGAGTAGGCATTGGTGCAAATGCATGCCTTATACAGGGTGGCCATTTGAAAACGAAACAGACGAGATTACAGACGAAATAAATTTTTTCGATAGAAATGCTCGGACAGATCGATTTCTGTTTCGAGGGGGACAACTTAAGATGTAGGTTACGGACGCATAGCGCTTCAACCCTTGCTGCTACAACCCCCACCCCCAATTTTTGAATAGGGAAGATGGGGTGAGTGATACCTCAATTCAAAGGTATTTTTATACTGATTTCAGCACAGTAATTGTTTTTTCATTTTATGCATTAGTTCTCGAAATATTCTCAACTAAGTATTTGAAAATGAAGTGGTGTTTTCATGGCACTTGCAGTGTTTTTTTGTGAGAAATCGACATTTTGAGCTTCAAAACAACCATGACTGTGGCTTCCTTCCTCCAATCCACTGACATAGAAATCATTAATCAAGATGTTGATTTTTCACAAAAAAACACTACAAGTGCCATGAAAACACCACTTCATTTTCAAATACTTAGTTGAGAATATTTCGAGAACTAATGCATAAAATGAAAAAACAATTACTGTGCTGAAATCAGTATAAAAATACCTTTCAAATGAGGTATCACTCACCCCATCTTCCCTATTCAAAAATTGGGGGTGAGGGTTGTAGTAGCAAAGGTTGAATCGCTATGCGTCCGTAACCTACATCTTAAGTTGTCCCCCTCGAAACAGAAATCGACCTGTCTGAGCATTTCTATCGAAAAAATTTATTTCGTCTGTAATCTCGTCAGTTTCGTTTTCAAATGGCCACCCTGTATAGAAAACCTACCTTATTTATAAATTTTTATGAACAATTTGTATTGCTTTCCATATAAAAAATGCCTGGGGTATGAATTGGAACTTTTGCTGAATAGGTATCTAAAAATCTTTAACTTTGATATTAAGATTTTGTCTGCGTTTTCTATACATGTGTCTTTCACATCTACTGATTTTGTTTCTCAAAACATTTGAACTTGGTTTCGTTTTCGTAGGGCCTTCAGTATTGTATTGGCTACATGTTCGTCTCTTTTTTCTCATTCAGCTTGTCCCGAAATCAAATAAAATTTGAGTAGTTTGTCCTCAAGAACCTCTTTTTTGGAAAGAAATTTTTTTTTCTTCAATTTTATGGGATTCAAAGGTAGCACTTGATTAAAAAAATGGATGGATTCTGGAAGAATGATCCGTTCTCCGAAATATTACGTAGAAATTTCAATATGCTCTCTTCAGTTCACATGAACTAAAACTCATCATAATTTTCAACGTTATATCTTATTTCAGTTAGTCTTAGTCGAATATTAATTTTATTTATTGATACATCCCCACTTTAAGATTTCTGTTATGTTTTTTCCGGTATTCTCTCAATGAGATTTGTATCTACCGTTAGAAAAATATCTCTTAAATTTTGCGTTTGAATGGAAATGGTGAAGGTCATTGAAAAAACAGAAATATACAGGGCAATCCTTTTAAAATATCACCCGTTTGTTTTTTTTTTGGGGGAGATCCTTTTGGTATATTGCAAATCTTATACTTTCCCCTAGTGGGAGTTTTTATAAAATAACATAATATTTCTTCAGTACATCAGAGAGTTCTTATACATGGCAGTTTGAGTATTAGGCAATTACTGTACAGTCTTTTCTGTACACGTTATTATATTTGCACTAAGGTTAAACGATCTCAACGAAAAAACTTTATATGCACACTATCAGCCCTTCAATAGGCTTGATCTGAAAATGTTATTCTTTATGGTAATTTTTGTACAAATCGTGGCCATTGGTTCAAGGTATACAGAGTGTAACAGCCAAATGGACCATGCGACCGTGGCCAATACCAACTTTCTTATTTCAAATGCAACCCTCTGTATATTATTTATTTTTTGGATTCTCCAGAAAATTCTAGACATAATTCATGTACCTACAATGTCCTATACCTATCTTCAACTTTTTTGGAAATATTATGTGTTTTCAGATTTTTTACAAAAATTAACATTTTAAATGAAAATTATTTTATTTAACAAATTCGATACATTACACTCAATACTTATTTCCCATTTACCTCTTGATATGAAGAAAGTAAGCAAAAACCATTACTGAGAAGAAATTAAAAAAAAAACAAAAACAGATTTATTTATTCTCATAGCCTTAGTAACACGTTGTCTGTTTGCATGACAATAAGTGATCAGTGTAAGTGCTATTGTCTTTTGAATTTCGATAACTGTACGTAATAATATTAGAAAAATGGTTCATTTAACAGAAATTCACAAAATAACCATTCTTCAAATGATTGGTTATGGAGATTACACACGGACACAAATAAAAGTTTCTCGCTTATTTCAGGAAAAATTTCCAAATTTATCGCCTATATCCCAAGGAACAATTCGCAAAATAGAAAAGCAGTTTCGAGAGCTTGGTCATGTAAGACAAAGTGATGATACGAAATTGGATATTATGCTTGAGTTTTAAGAAAGCCCACATAATTCTGTTCGAAAAGTAGCGCCGCTGTTCACCGTCAGCCACACGTCAATATTTCGAATATTAAAGGAAAGTATATCCCTATAGAATGATGGCAACTCAGGAGCTCATAAATAATCAGTATTACTTATTAGGTTTTAAGTGTAATGTACCGAATTTGTGAAATAAAATAATTTTTATTTAAAACGTTGATTTTTGCAATAAATCTGAAAACACTAAATACTTAAATAGTTAAAGATAGGTATAGGAAATTGTGCATGAATTGTGTCTAGAATTCTCTGAAGAATCCAAAAAATAAATAATATACAGGGGGTTGCATTTGAAATAAGAAAGTTGGTATTGTCCACGGTCACATGGAACACCCTATATAATATTATTTTCTTGAAAAATATGCGCATTTAAAATTACAAATCGACGTGTCCGAGCGTTTTTCCCAACACGTCCTCATTTATTCGTTATCGAATTTATTCCATTTGGCTGTTACACTCTGTATGCTTTAAATGCAAAGGGTTTTCCAATAAGAGGTGTTATTTTGACATCCAAAGAAAAACGCCACTTTTTCAGATAATAGTATATTATGCAACGATCATGTAATGATTGTTATCAATATCCGAGCATAAACCGGGATGCGAAATGAGCCGGAGGCGAATTTCGTATGGTTTATGCGAGTGTATTAATAACCATTACATGAGAGTTTTGCATACGCCATTTTATCTACACCCGATAAATGATGAAGAACTATAAATATATTTATCTATTTTCCGTTTCGCGACTTTACCTGAAATGTAAACAATTCGGTCTACCTGTTGATTTCTACTAGCCCCACGTTATCGCATATCGACTTTTTCAGAGTGTCGCCACTTGCCATCGCAAAATACCCGTGCTAAACATCACACGTCATTATTGCGAATATTCTTGTGAGTGGTCATAAAATACAGTCGTGAAATATGATTGCTTAGTACGGAATATTCTGAAATTTGAGTTGCAGGCTTTAAACGGTTGATATAGGAAAAAATATCACAGAAATAAAAAGTCGATATTAATATAATCAGGTAGAAGATTGATATGAAATATAAGAGCTATAGTTTGGGAATATGTGTGAAATTTTCGAAATGGTTGTTCTCAATGTCTTGACAAAATTTGTACTTCTGTGAAATGATGAATGGTATCACAATTTTGATTTTTAATTATCAGCAACACTACAAACCAGAAGTTTGAATGTTGATGATTTTAGAATTGCTGAGCACCTTATTTCGACCTAATTATTGTATAATTGAAATAAACTATTCTATTCTTCTTCACAAATATGGCGCCAAGATACCAAGAACGTCTTTCGAAAATTCGACGACAATCCAATGCAAGGTGAAGTTTAAATTTTAGGCAAATGGCCTGGATATTGTCAAAAGGCACTTGTGCAGTCCCCGGTTGATCTTGATGAGGATTCCATGATAACAATTGAAATGAAACCATTCATCTTCAATAACTGGGATTATGATTTCAACGCATCTATGACGAACAACGGCCATACAGGTAGGTTTTCATTTCACGAAATGTTTTCAAATTTAGTTTGAAATATACTCAGTGACATTAGAAATTTTACACCAGAGGCCGCTTTATGTAAGACTCTTATTCTTGATGTAATCCAAGTAATCACTCTTTTACGTTTGTACCTCCATAAAGGATCCCCGTGTATTATACAGGATGATTCTGTATTAATGCGGAAAAATTCAGGAGGCGTTTGCTCGTATAAAATTAAGATATATGGGTCCTTCCTATAAAAAAAAATCCTCAGCTCAACCCTTTCCTAATCTTATCCTTAAAACTGAATTAATTTTCTTTTCTGAAATTTCAGTGAAGCGAGAAACTTGAAATTCTGTTATTTTCGAAATTAAAGTATAAAT
Organism: Adalia decempunctata; assembly: GCA_951802165.1. Classification (NCBI taxonomy): domain Eukaryota; kingdom Metazoa; phylum Arthropoda; class Insecta; order Coleoptera; family Coccinellidae; genus Adalia; species Adalia decempunctata. Next base: position 10,258,767 of record OX637699.1, read on the forward strand.
TAAAATCCTTGTTTCATCAACAATTTTTTTTTAATTTTTTTCCAAAATCAATAGCTGAAGAAAAAAAAATAAAAACTCAATATTAGTCCACACCTTTTAAGGGTGATATCTCGGAAAGAGGTGAGGTGAGGAAATTTTGTTATAGAATAGACCCATGCTAATTTCATACAAGCAATCACCTCCTGAATTTTTTCGCATAGATTTGGGAACACCTAGTACATTCAAGCACCAAATGAAATGAAATTTATTAATACATTTCAGTTCAAGTGGTATTGTTCAACAAAGATCCTGTGCTTGTGAGAGGAGGAGGACTTTCAGGAACATACAGGCTACAGCAGTTCCATTTTCATTGGGGTGCAGAGCATACCATCAAAGGAAAGCGGTAATATGTTTTGTTTTTTATTGAATCTTTGAATAACCTTTAGCGCAATCAACACAAGCTTAAGGCGGCTCGCATACAAGCCGGAAATATTGGGAGAATTTTTGATATTATGATATGTATTCAGAGGCGTAGAGAGCCGCTAGCGCTAGCACAGATAAAAAAGAGCCACTAGCATTCATTTTGAGTTCTGTACTAAAACATCTCCGTCTTCTACCTTTGCCTTGTGGCCCATTGTTCATAGCGCATTTATGTAATACTAGAGAGACTCAGACCCGAAGGCACGCTGACAAGAATGCCCCACGTGAACAGTACCTATATGTTCCACCGTTTAATTCGTGTCCCTGCACCAACGGCACAAGGAATACTCAGTTAGATCCATTCTTTGTAAATGTTTGTTAAACAGATTATAGCACCAGTCACCAGAGATAATTGCTTCCCCTCGAGGATCAAGAGTTTTTTTACCTCCGGCTTTGAAGTGTTAAGGCCTCTTGCAACGACAGAGAATTCTCGCCATATGCCATATATTGTTTGATATTACAAAACAGTATGTAATTCTCTCTTTCAAAAGAATATATATATATATGGTACTATAAGTTCTATGCGAATAACACAGTAATTGTATATACATCGCCATCTGATGGTGATAATTTCAAATATAATACCTTCACGACTACGTTATTCTGAATTAATAAAACTGTTAAAATAACTGATGATAATCAGGCAACTCAAATCACACACTATTTGTTTACTAAATTATAATGATTATTTCAAGGCTAGCTTTAGAAGCACATTTCGTTACCTACAATACAATGTATGAGTCTCTGAAGGAAGCTGTACAGTACAGAGATGGAATTGCAGTTTTGGGTGTTTTGTATGAAGTAAGTAAGGTGAATCAATTAATTTTCTGCAAAGAACGAATATAATTATTAATATACGAATTGTCATGACAAAGCTGAAGGATAAAATGAATTCCAACGATAATCCAATTGTTCCAGCAACTGAGATGTTTCACTATTATTTCAAGCTGAACAGCAACGCTAATACCAGTCCATCATAATATAAGGTATATGGAGCCTGAGCTCTTCCGCTTATACAGGGCGTGAAAAAAAATTTGTTCAAAAAATCTTTTTTTCAATCTTTTCGTTTCTGATATGATTGAGTATTCAATGATGAATACATTTCTGTTGAAACCATTGTATTCATTCAAATAGTTTTCAAGATATTGAAAAAAACCTGAAAAAAAGTAAAATATTCATAGCCACTATTATGCTCATTTTTTTTATTCTGAACATCCTGAGTGTAAACCGTTCTCACAACGTCAAAGTAGAAGAACGTGGAAAGGTCATGCATCTTTTGAATTTCATGAATATCATCACAGGGTGTTCCAAAATTTGTGTCGAAAACTGTGATCGAAGATTGGCCATAACTTCTGTTTTTTGAATTAGAACCAAATTTTTTTATGATTGCGTAGGATTCTGCGAAGAAAAATAATGATAGCACTCTCAGATGCTCTTGCTCCTAAATTCAATAATTCTCGAGTAATTTTAGCTTTTTTGGATCCATGTCGTACCTCGTACGTAGATTCGAATTCATCGAATCTGAACAGATTCGATGAAAATCTTTATGAAACCATAGTAACCACTAATAATTAGACCTGCCACTTGTAAATTATCAATGGGATCATTTATCTTCTATGATAACAGAATATTTTCATGCAAAAGAAAAGATGAATTTGACTCTACGTACAACATAAATCCAGAAAAGCTCAAATAACTCAGGAATTACTGAATTTAGGAGGAAGAGCATCTGAGAGTGATTATTTTTCTTCACAGAATCCAACGCGATAATAAAAAATAGGGTTCTAATTTGAAAAACAGAAGTTAGGGCCAATTTTCGATCACAGTTTTCGACACAAAATTTGGAACACCCTGTGATGATATTTATGAAGTTCAAATTTGCATGACCTTTCCACATTCTTCTACTTTGACGTTGTGAGAACGGTTCACACTCGGGATGTTCAGAATAAGAAAAATGAGCATAATACTGTCTATGAATATTTGACTTCTTTTCAGGTTTTTTTTTATTTCAGGAAATACAGGGTCTTTCACGAGGAACCTCACCCATATTTATACGGGAAACTACTGAACGTATTTTCATGAAATTCAGCACTTATAAGTATTTCACGATGCTGATGAAATCTAAAATATTTTCAAAGCATGAGCACCTCCGGTTTTTCCGGAAATGACGTCAACTTCCGTTTTTCAAATTAGAACACCATTTTTTTATTGAAGAAATAGATTCCTTAAAGAATTTCAAGTTATTTTGATGTAACATTTTTCAGTTTTGGTTGGAAAATTCTCTCTGAGCGGGAAAATTCGAAAAAAAAATCGAAAATAGAGCTCCGCTGAAACAAGAATAACTTCGAGGTTTTTGGATGGAAAATTTTCATTTTTGGGATTTTTCAAGATGTAAGATTGATGTATCCACTTTAAAGATCGAAATCGCGATTCATGATACAGGGGGTGAAAAAATCGCTTTCAAAGTTAGGGATGACAAAATCGTGAAAAATCAATTTTTTCAAATCAGAACCCCATTTTTTATGGCAGATATTGAATCTACGTTAAAAAATAATGTGAGTGTATGCATCACACCCTTGCCCTAAAGTGGATATTTTTTGAGTTATTCACAAAAAACTGTGTTTCGTCTTGAATTTTCAGCTATTTCTTTTCCCTTCACGCCAAAAAGATGAAATTTTCAGGAACTGTTACTTAAACCATGTTTTAGATTCTACTACCCTAATATGCAAGAGAAAAAAGTTACAGGTTGTTCCCAAATAGATGGCGAATTTGGATTCGAATTTGTATCGGAAACCTCTTTATTTCAACTAATCGGCCATCGGTTTTCTCTCCAGTGATAAATAAATAATTCCTTATGAACCATATGTAAAAACTTACCATGTTTTACATTCTTTTTTTTAATGATAGATATCATTAATTACATCTGCCAAATTCCTCTTTATTCAGTAGCATGTAATTAATAATATCTATCATTAAAAAAAAAGAATGTAAAACATGGTAAGTTTTTGCATATGGTTCATAAGGAATTATTTATTTATCACTGGAGAGAAAACCGATGGCCGATTAGTTGAAATAAAGAGGTTTCCGATACAAATTCGAATCCAAATTCGCCATCTATTTAGGAACAACCTGTAACTTTTTTCTTTTGCATATTAGGGTAGTAAAATCTAAAACATGGTTTAAGTAACAGTTCCTGAAAATTTCATCTTTTTGGCGTGAAGGGAAAAGAAATAGCTGAAAATTCAAGACGAAAAACAGTTTTTTGTGAATAACTCAGAAAATATCCACTTTAGGGCAAGGGTGTGATGCATACACTCACATTATTTTTTAACGTAGATTCAATATCTGCCATAAAAAAATGGGGTTCTAATTTGAAAAAATTGATTTTTCACGGTTTTGTCATCCCTAACTTTGAAAGCGATTTTTTCACCCCCTGTATCATGAATCGAGATTTCGATTTTTAAAGTGGATACATCAATCTTACATCTTGAAAAATCCCAAAAATGAAAATTTTCCATCCAAAAACCTCGAAGTTATTCTTGTTTCAGCGGAGCTCTATTTTCGATTTTTTTTTCGAATTTTCCCGCTCAGAGAGAAGTTTCCAACCAAAACTGAAAAATGTTACATCAAAATAACTTGGAATTTTCTAAGGAATCTATTTCTGCAATAAAAAAATGGTGTTCTAATTTGAAAAACGGAAGTTGACGTCATTTCCGGAAAAACCGGAGGTGCTCATGCCTTGAAAATATTTTAGATTTCATCAGCATCGTGAAATACTTATAAGTGTTGAATTTCATGAAAATACGTTCAGTAGTTTCCCGTATAAATATGGGTGAGGTTCCTCGTGAAAGACCCTGTATACCATTTTCGGCAAAAGCGCATTCGTTGATGAATTTTATTTATTGCATTGATTGTAGAATACCTGTCTCAAAGTTGTCGTAAAAAAAATTGGCGCATCCTCAGATTTATTTCGACGGGGTGGCTTTGCTAACTTTATATTAAATAAGCATCATGGCCAATACAGAATATCATAAAAATGGTTATAAATAAATATCGAAGTCCATATCTAATCGAGAATTGGTTCTGCTAACTTTATGTTGAGTTAGCAAAGCCACCTCGTAGAAAAAACTAAGAACAATTTTTTTTCGCTCTCGACAAATTCGGGATAGGTGCGACAATTATTGCAATGGATAAAAAGTCATTAACAAATGCACTCTTGACAAAAATGAGGTATTTCCAGAAATATCACGGTCACGGGAAAAAGGCGTAAAATGTGCTATAAGAAATGGTTTTTTGTGTGTTTTTTACTTCATATGGATATTCGATCTATATTAGGAACTTGGTTCTGCTAACTTCATGTTGAGTTAGCAAATAAAAGAGGCGCGACGATTTTTTTACTTTCACGATAAATTCTCGACAATTATTCTAGATCAAATTTTGCCTCTGGATAGATGATAACCCGCAAAATTTTGTCCAGATTGCCAGAACCGTATAAAATGGTAGCAAATTATAGACAAAAAAATATCTCAATATTTGTGTGATATTATATCCAGGACAATGGACGATTTGTTTGACGGCTGTCAATATATTTTTCGTTGAATTCTTGAATGTGGATATACCTATAAGATAGATCAATAGGCAATCCTTCAGCAAAATAAAAATTTCAAAATATTTGTTCTGCCTAGGGCTTTTTCAGATATAACGTTTCATCTAGTATGTTGAGAAGTTCTTATTTATTTATATTTTTTTTATTTTAGACGAATTTTTTTCAGGAATCTCAAAATGACAATGTCAATTTCAAAACTATGATGAATAGTATGTCAAAAATCAAGAAAGCCACTCAGAAGACACACATAAAAATCAACCCTAAAAAACTGATGATGAAGGAATTCACTAAATTCTACAGGTATGCTGGATCCCTTACAACTCCTGACTGCAACGATGTGGTAAAATGGACAGTTTTCAGTCAATTGGCTACGATCTCATCATACCAAGTAAGATATACATATCTTTATTATTGCAGTATGAACTTAGTAGGATTCAGATAACCATGTGGTTGGACAATGTTGTGTCTCAACTCGATCTATGTGGATTTTTTCCAAACTCAACCATCCATTTCACTTCATCACACAGTGTATTAGAAGTTGCTTTTGCAATCTGCCTCACAAACTGGATAAACAGCTTCTCCTTTTTACTTATTGTCCTTTTGGATATAGGCGGCAATACTGTAACCAATAATTTGTAAATTGTTATTTTGTGCATTTCGTTAATCGAATCATTAATAAAATTGAAGTTGATGAAATTCAAACATAAATTAGACAATTTATGAACTACAACTTATCAGCACAAAACAATTTGCCAAGGCGTTCTAGAGTAACTCACATTGCCACAGAAAGTATTTTAATTGGAAAGCACAATGTTGTGGTTATTTTTTCATTTTCTTGATTTTCCACATCTTGAAGGTGAATAAGTTTACTATTATTATATACGGGAATATACGAAGGAATATTATAATGAATTCAGGTTATCACATATATTGATTTTTTTCTATTTCGATTTTTGCAATAAACACGAAAATGATAACATTCCTGACTAGAGAATGACGCAACCTTTCAAACGATGTATCCAAATAACAATTTTTGAACCTATTGCCGTAGTATCTTGGTCCTGTGATATTAACGATATCCTCAAACAAACTCCTTGCAGTCCCTATATGTATAATGAATAACCTCCCCCCCTAATTGAATCTCGCTTCAATGTAGTCATGGCATTAATTTTTCAACTTCATTTACTAGTGATTAAATATAAAAAATTACGAACTGTCGAGTGAGCTGTTTTGCCCCTGAATATGAATACTATTGTAAAACTAATAAAATCACACATAATGTATGCTTTATAAATTTATGTCCTTTATTTTTTTAGACTATCTGAAGTAATCTGTCTTTACCCTTCCAGGTGAAACAATTTGCTTCAATTATGGATGGTGAAGGAAAAGTATTATCATCAAATTACAGGGAATTGCAATCACTCCATGGAAGACCTGTCTTCGAAGTATATACTCCTAAGTCTTGTTGCGATTAACTAAAAATATATACCTATGTTATCGAGAAACTGTTCTAACTTACCTGATTATTTATTTGTTGTTTTTTAAGAAGCGCATTTTCCAATCGAAAACAATTTTATTCTTGAAAACTTCGCCATCGATATTCTGATATTCTATTACCTACAATGTTATCAAAAGTGAGATTTTTCATCGCCAGAAAACAATCAGCGGACTAATTTTTTCTAAGTACAGTGGATCGTTATTTTATCCTGATTGCTAAAAATTAACTGCACCTCACTTGAAAATTTATTCAAGGTTCATAATATTGAAATTTCAACTATGAAAAATACCCTTCTCTGTTGAAATATGCACAAAATAATTTTTTCCTGTTTTATTGGACGTGATAGTGTATGTCGTGAATATTTCGTTTATGCAAATATTATCAGCAACTAGAACGATAATAGAGCATTTTTTCTGTAGGAACATCAAATTTTTACTATCAATTAACTTAACAGTGAATGCTAATTGATGATAAAAATTTAATTAATATCCAAAAAATGCTCTAATTTCTTCACATTTATGAATATCCAACCATTGAGCGATTTTAGTACGCTCATAGGAGGTTTGCCATACTTTGATCATGATAGTTAATTTATTATTTTCTTCAATAGGTAAGTGTAAATCATTTATTCTTAAAAAGTTCAGATATTAAAAAACGACATTTTTCAGCGATCGTTGTCGCACATGCTTCAGGTTGGAACTATAAAGATCAGAGTAAGTGGGATTTAAATGAAACAAATTGAAAAATTTCTTGATATTTATATACCGAATGGGTAACAAGTAACGAACTAAATTTATATCTTCGGTATTTGCTGTTTTTGTAGAAAAATACTCGAAAAGGCTTATTTTAATTTTAATTACGCAACTTTTCAGGCACAATTCTTTGTGAGTCACACTCAAAGATAATTGGAAGTTGAGTTTTCGTAAATGGTAACATTGGTAATTCTTGCTTTTTGTGCTAGAAGTAGACAGCTATTTCGATGCCGAGGATGATTTGCTCATTGATGAGCTTTTTTCAAGCCTTTTCTTACGATGCAATAGATTTAATAGATTGATGAACACTCTAAAAACTGAATAAGAGCACCGAAAATGTTGGTTAAAATTGCGAAATCCACTCGCTCTGTATTCTGTATATAATAGCGATTTTGCAACAAGTAATCTAATTTCTCTATCTGTACACTGTACCCCATTTTGGTTGAGACTCCGCTGTATCTTAGCTATTATAAAAGATAGAGACATACAGAAATATTCCAACTACACTGCGCAAAAAAATTAACGCACATTATGGAAATCTCGAATTTATTCTACAACTGAAGGTGTTCTCAATGATAATTATTTTTATCAGAATTATGCATGCATATGTTCAACGTTTTTCTTCAGTACAGATGTTTTCTCCCAGAAGGAATAAAAAAAGATGATATTATCAGATTTTGAATGTATTGGCTCCATTCTAAAATCAGTTGTTCTCGATCAATTCTAGTGATCAATAGTTTTTCTTTCGTTTGATTTTCTACACTCGATCGCTATGCAACGCGAAACACGCAATTTGACCCAAGAGGAATGTGCCCAAGCGGTAGTTTTGCGAGAAGAAGGGTGGACATACACAAGAATTGCAGAAAGGTTTGGAGTTTCCCATACAAGTGTGTCCAGAATGTTGCAGCGATTCAGGGAAAAAGGTATGAATGTCCGAAGACCAGGACAGGGTATAGACCACGGGTAACAACTGCCATTCAAGAACGTTACTTGAGAGTTTCTTCTTTGAGACAACGGTTTGCAACCGCTCGCCTCCTTCAAAATCAGCTTGAGCAAACTCATGAGGTGCAAATTAGCACTCAGACAATAAGAAATCGAGAGGAAGAGGCCGATTGGGAAAGAGTTCTCTTCACAGATGAGCCTAGATTCTGCCTCTACCATTGTGATCGACGTTCCCTTGTATACAGACGTCCACATGAAAGATTTGCTCAGTGCAATTTCCTGAATACTACTGGTTTCGGGGGAGGATCGATTATGGTATGGGGTGGAATATCTTTGACTGCTCGCACAGACCTAGTGGTCGTTGATAATGGAGCTATGAATGCTGATAAGTATATAAGGAACATTCTTAAAGAGCATGTAGTGCCATTTGCCCCATACATTGGTGAAAATTTCATTTTATGGACGATAATGCCAGACCCCATCGTGCGCGCATCGTTCAGGAGTACCTTGAAGAGGTTGAAGTCTCTCGAATGGAAAGGCCAGCAAGAAGTCCAGATCTCAATCCGATTGAGCAGGTTTGGGACAACCTCAATAGAAGGCTGAGAAGTTCAGAAAATCATCCAGCTACTCTTAATGACTTAGGAGTCCAACTCGGAGAAATCTGGGAAGGATGAGATCAGAACATTTTAAGATCACTACTCATTTTGAGTATGAACCGTCGTTGCCGAGCTGTAATTAAGGCAAGGCGTGGAAATACCAAGTATTAAATCACTTATCAGCATTTCAGTATTTTGAAAATTGTTCATTTCTCTTCTTTCACATAAGATTCGGTGAAATCCTGAATTTTTTTTTCATTTAATGTGTCTTGTTTCGTTCAAAACCTTCCCGAGAGAACATAAAAAATAAGTTATAAAGTCAATGTAGAGTTAACTTTCATTAAAATTGAGATTTTCAGAATGTGCGTTAATTTTTTTGCGCAGTGTATTTTGTTCCTGAAATACAGGGCGAAACCGAAAATGTTCACTTTTTGAGATGTTATTATTTCTCAGGCCCTGTATAGGATAGAAAGAAATGGAGACTGCTTATTATAGATATTTTTACAATAAAGTCAGTGGCGTATTTGAAAATTTTTGAGATTGGGGACAAACTTGCTATTTTTCAAACGTATTTTCACGTCAAATTTTTGCAATTTCTTTTCTGAATACATTGATGTATCACAACCTAATCTTCAATAAATTTTAGGTTCAAAAATGAGAAAAATACGCCAAGACTTTTATGTAAAAATATCTAATATAAGCAGTTTTCATTTTTTTTCTATCATATATATGGCCTGAGAGATAATAACATCTCAAAAAGTGAACATTTTCGTTTTCGCCCTGTATTTCAGGAACAAAAGTATGTAGTTGGAATATTTCTGATTGTGGCTTTGAAAGTTTTACAAAAAGTGATACAGCTAGGGTCGCGAAAACCGCATGTCTCTATCTTTAATAACAGATGAGATACAGTGCAGTCTCAACCAAAATGGGAGACAATGTACAACTAGAAAACTAATGAAAAGATTATGTCAACATTAGAAAATAAAACATAAAATAAATAAATTAAGTCAAGGCCTTCATTTTGAATTCTCATTCCATTTGAACAAGGGCTATATCATTTCGTCACGATGGAGTTTCGAGCCTAGAATCGTCTCAATCGACTAGGTCGGATTCACTGATCACGAATTCGTGGTCAAATCCAATTCTGTCCGTCCGTCCTGTCGGAAACGCGATCCTCGAATACCGCATCACATTCCGTTAAGGGGCAAAATTCAACGGGAGGTTCCATAAATGTGGTCTTCGGAACAATTTTTTCCCTTGGATTCTTGAATACGAATCTACCTATGGAATGATCAACTTACAGTTTAGGTGACCCATTTTCTTCTTTTCGGTTAAATGTTTTTGCGGTCGGGTTTTTGTTTTTTGTTTGGTATTTCGTTTATTTAAAACTTAGAAGTTTCATTAATGAACGAGTTGATCAGTGGCAGGAAGTAAAAATGAGTACACTATAGAAAGGCAACAAAATAGTAGTTTACGACCATTAATTTTAATTTTTCAATTTGCACTCCGATTCGGTGAATGAATAAATTTAACAGTTTATTAGATTTGCCGATTGAATTTTACTGTGAGAGCAAGTGAGAATGATAAATTCGCAAATGAGATCATTAAATGGCTTATTAATGAACCATATGAAAATTTGCATATTCCGATACAAATTCAAATTCCTACTCACAATATTGAGCTACTTTATTGATAACATATTGTTGGAGATTATAAAGGGTGTTTCAAAAAGAGCGAAAGATTTCAGTGTCCAATAAAACAGGGTATTCTGTAGCAAAGTATTGAAAAACATATTTATTGATTTAGAAAATATACATTTGGGAATTATGTCTTATATCTTGTGAATGGCCACCACGGCTTGGCTGGCATATGAGTACCCTTTTGACGAAATTTTCAATAACGTAATTGAATACAATCATTGAGTTTAAATACACTGCGCAAAAAAATTAACGCACATTCTGTAAATCTCAATTTTAATGAAAGTTAACTCTACATTGACTTTATAACTTATTTTTTATGTTCTCTCGGGAAGGTTTTGAACGAAACAAGACACATTAAATGGAAGAGGAATTCAGGATTTCACCGAATCTTATGTGAAAAAAGAGAAATGAACAATTTTCAAAATACTGAAATGCTGATAAGTGATTTAATACTGGGTATTTCTACCCCTTGCGTTAATTACAGCTCGGCAACGACGGTTCATACTCAAAATGAGTGATCTTAAAATGTTCTGATCTAATCCTTCCCAGATTTCTCCGAGTTGGATTCCTGAGTCATTAAGAGTAGCTGGATGATTTTCTGAACTTCTCAGCCTTCTATTGAGGTTGTCCCAAACCTGCTCAATCGGATTGAGATCTGGACTTCTTGCTGGCCATTCCATTCGAGAGACTTCAACCTCTTCAAGGTACTCCTGAACGATGCGCGCACGATGGGTTCTGGCATTATCGTCCATAAAAATGAAATTTTCACCAATGTATGGGGCAACTGGCACTACATGCTCTTCAAGAATGTTCCTTATATACTTATCAGCATTCATAGCTCCATTATCAACGACCACTAGGTATGTGCGAGCAGTCAAAGATATTCCACCCCATACCATAATCGAACCCGAAACCAGTAGTATTGAGGAAATTGCACTGAGCATATCTTTCATGTGGACGTCTGTATACAAGGGAACGTCGATCACAATGGTAGAGGCAGAATCTAGACTCATCTGTGAAGAGAACTCTTACCCAATCGGCCTCTTCCCAATGGATATGCTCTCTCGCAAAATCCAAACGCGCCCTTCGATGGTCTGGGGTAAGAGCTGGGCCTCTTGCCGCGACACGAGGCCTTAAATCATATTCTCTGAGGCGATTTCTTATTGTCTGAGTGCTAATTTGCACCTCATGAGTTTGCTCAAGCTGATTTTGAAGGAGGTGAGCGGTTGCAAACCGTTGTCTCAACGAAGATACTCTCAAGTAACGTTCTTGAATGGCAGTTGTTACCCGTGGTCTACCCTGTCCTGGTCTTCGGACATTCATACCTGTCTCCCTGAATCGCTGCAACATTCTGGACACACTTTTATGGGAAACTCCAAACCTTTCTGCAATTCTTGTGTATGTCCACCCTTCTTCTCGCGAAACTACAGCTTGGGCACATTCCTCTTCGGTCAAATTGCGTGTTTCGCGTTGCATAGCGATCGAGTGTAGAAAATCAAACGAAATAAAAACTATTGATCACTGGAATTGATCGAGAACAACTGATTTTAGAATGGAGCCAATACATTCAAAATCTGATAATATCTTTTTTTATCCCTGCTGGGAGAAAACATCTGTATTGAAGAAAAACGTTGAAAGTGAATAACATATGCATGGATTATTCTGATAAAAATAATTATCATTGAGAACACCTTCAGTTGTAGAATAAATTTGAGATTTCCATGATGTGCGTTGATTTTTTTGCGCAGTGTATATATTAAAACTCAATGATACAATATAGGTTGGTGGTGTAAGGATCAAATAATTTTCATTTTCAGGGCTATATAAAAGTTAAAGATATAGATATAATTTGAACATCAAATAAAAGATGTACCTATGCAAAAATAGAGCAAACATGAGTTGTTGTCTAGAAAAATATAGCAAGAAAACGATGGTATGGCGTAATTTGAACATGGGCTATTCTGTACATTATTTTTCAGTGAAATTTCAACACTTGATTCTTGATTTCCGTACAAGTAAGAGCATAACTGAATCTTTCAACCATGGAATTATTGAATTCACATAATAAATATTTTCTCAAAATCATTTATTTTCCTAAAGTGAATAAACATTTTGATAAATACGTAATTACTACGATTTTTATGTACAGAGGACAACGTTGCCCAGTTATCTGACCGTGAAATGACTATATAACCTTATATTTTCAAAATATATACGGTGAAATGTCATGGCCAACCGAGATACTTCATAAAAGTGAAAGAAGTATATACCTCCTTTCAGAACTTTCAGCCCACAGGGTCGAAGAAAGTGGGTAAATTATAGGGCTGTGGGTATTCTTTGTTTTCGACAAAGTCTATTGGCAGTATGAACTTGGTGGTATTCAAAATAAAAATATGAATTTTGAATAACCGGAATGCACGAAGACATGAAAATATTTTAAATTTTCTGGGTATCCCGGATAACGATGGAAATAAATTTCATGAAAATATCTAGGGTACTCTTTATACAGTGTGACAAGAAATCCTCGGACAAACTCTTTTCCATTTAACTTTATTAAACAGAAGAAATTGAATAAAACAACAACGAATAATAATAGCTTGAACATTTGAATAATATATTTGAGCCGTTTCGAAGTGGCTTTCTTTGGCGACGATACACAGCTTCAGACGCTTCTTGAAATTTTCGGCAGTGGGTCGCAGCTCCTAGGGCGTTAATCGGTTCCATTCCCGGCGCAGAGATTGCTTCAGCGACTCCAAATTTTTGTGTTTTTTAGCACAAGTCCTGTGCTCCGAAATCGAGCACACGCTGTAGTCCATTGGGTTGAGATCCAGAGAGTAGGGAGGCCATTCTGCAGATGAGATGAAACAGGGAAAATGGGTCTTACACCATTCTTGCGTCATTTTCGCTCTGTGAGCCGGAGCGGAGTCCTGTTGAAAGTCCAATGCGTATCGCCGAAGTGGCCCACGGGAGTACTATAGCCTCGAGGATGTCGCAGAGGTAGACTTTTTGATTGATTTTGACCCTTTGATCCACGAAAACTAAGAGGGTTTTGCCACTGCAGCAAATTCCGCCCCAGACCATGACGGATTGCGGATTTTGACGGTGTTCGACGATGGCCGATGTACCGGGAGCCTCTACGGACCAGACTAGGTCGTTTTGGTGGTTGTGGGATTGTTCTACGGTGAAAAGCTTCTCGTCTGTGAAGAGAATTGGCTCCCATTGCTGACCAGCGGCGAGACGAAGGAGTTGGCGGCACCGTTGGAGTCGTACGCGCTTGTTTTCCTCCGTGAGGAGTTAATTTTTTTGGAGCTTGTATGGCTTGAGGTTGAGCTCCTTTTTGGCAATTTGACGGACTGATTCGCGTTTGATACCGGTCTCACAGGCTATTTTCCTCATGGAAACCCTCGGATTTCGATTGACTCGCTTCTTGACGATGTTTGCGATTGCTAGGTGTATTGACAGTGCGTTTTCTACCATTTCCTGGACGACGACCATCATGGCCAAGCTCCTTGAAACGACGAATTGCATCGGACACGGTTTGTCGAGGCACATTTTGAGCAAACGAACAATTTCGCATCGACGCCCACCTTGACGAAACAGCTCCAAAATCGCACTACGTTTGTTTGACATTCTAAAACTCTGTGAAATGAGATTATATCAAACTGAAAATTCACATATTAGTACAGGAAAGTGTAGAGAAACCAGAGAGTAAAAATTATTTGGCTGCGCTGAGATACTTTCGTTCCAGACCACAGCAAAATTTGTCCGAAGTTTTTCTTGTCACCTTGTAATTAGAGGTAAAAGAGTGAATCTATGTAAATTCTTCATCAAAAATAATACTAAGAAGCAGTTTATAACTTTATTTATGAGTAACAGGAATTTTTGTTCATATAACAGATAACTTAAACATTCTTCTTAATAGCTTCATTTACTTCACTAACAAGTCCTTTGAATTTTTGCCACTGCCCCATGGTCAACATGATGCCTTTCTTACCAGGTTTCAATTCTCCATCCTTTTCATAAAACTCCCTGATATTCACATACCATTTTTACCAGATCCCATGAATTTTCTTCCTCAGATGACGGTTCGCTTTTTTGTACGACTTTCTGCTTCTTACTTGGTGCCCTTGGTGGAGTTCTATCATGAGGGCCAGAATCGGAGTCTGATGAAATATCGTCCTTCCTGTTCTTCGGCATGTTTCTATTGAATTTTAGTTTTAAAGAAAATATCTAGAATATACTGATAAACTCAGATAGGATAATTAAGGTATTGTTTAAATTTTCAGGCAAATGGCCGGGGCATTGTAGCAAGGCACTTTTACAGTCCCCGATTGACCTCGATGAGGGTTCCATGATAAAAGTGGACATGAAACCATTTAACTTCCATAGCTGGGACAAAGATTACGAAGCATCTATGACGAACAACGGTCATTCAGGTATTTTTATCATGAAACCCGCTAAAATTCTTTCAAATTCCAATCGGAATCATGCATTTTTTAGTTAAATTGGTATTGAAAACCGATGAACCTGTGCTTGTGAACGGTGGAGGTCTGCCTGGTACATACAAGCTAGAGCAGTTCCATTTTCATTGGGGTTCGGAACATACGATCAAAGGAGAGAGGTAAAGACGGTGACAGTATTTATTACCCTAGGTTTATTCAATATATTCTTCACTGTTTTTCCCAATGATATACAGGGTGATCCACATTGTCATAGCAGTACTTTAACAGTCGAAAAAAAAAAACAGATCAACAGTTTCTTTCATTATATCATTTGAAAGCAGCCAGATCATAGTCTACAAGCTGGTTAAGCTGGCTTCAGACCTTCAAAGCTCTTGGAGGTATAGTCCATCCAAGAATTATTGACATCTCGGTCGGCTTTGGAAAATCGAAATTAGGTTGGTAATGCCCGTTCAGTGATATTTTGAGTTGCAGAATTCAGGTTGGTGTTGGAATAGAAGAGTCCCTTCATGCTGGCCAACTGTTCAAAAATACCTAAAAATCACTTCCCTTTTTTCGCAATGATTCAACTCTTACCTGAAAGCTTTAATCCTAATGAATATACCTTAAAAATTCTTTGTTTTGTGCTTTAATTAGATATATCTATCTTGTGTTATAAGATATCTACATAGCTCGGATTGAATTAAATTAGATCACTGGTTATATCGGCTAGCTAGTGCAATAATCATAAATAATAATCATAAATAACAATCTTCAAAGATTTGTTTTGTCGGAGGAAATTATGCGGAAGATGTTGAAGATGCTGAATGATTCATAACATAAGGCAGGAAGTAAAAAAAAATGCGAAAGTTATTTAGACTTACAAAGCCTTTGTGTGAGAATCTTATAAATATGGCTTTACATCCACGAACCCACTAGAACCTCACCATTTCATATGAAACCGTAAAAAAAACTCAATCAAACAAGGCTCATGATGAGCCTTATAAGCATGGATTTATATTGTCATACAAGGGTAAAATAGTTATTGTCAATAAACAATGACAATTTTAATTTATATTGTATTATGATAATTTTTTAGGAATATTATATTTAATAAGTTACAAGTAACCTTAATGACATTGTACAATCAATGCAGTTTGTAGATACATTGGGTTATATTTCACATTTTTGTTGAGCTCCATTACTTATGATTTTGAAAATATAAACGACTAAAAACGGGATGACAATTATGACATGACAGCCTTGTCTGTCGAAACATTCGTATTTATGATTGGTCAAGAAATTCGGAAACGTTGTAGTTTGGTTCCCCCGTTTCATGCTCCTTCCTTTATGCTCGAGAATGCGGAATTACGATTGTAGGGAGCAGCAATAGAGTATAGAATCGAGGAACGATCCCCGGTGAACGTTCTATTCTATTGTCGTCAAGAATCGACACCCTGGAGGGACGGGGTCTTCAATATGAGGACTTCGCATGAGGGCAAGAATGTGTATCGAGTAAAACGGTGGTACTTTCGAGCAGCTTCTGTAATTCACGTTAAGTTTTTATGTTTCCTCATTTATTTATTCATCGTTGTTGACTTTGAATACATTTTACTCAATCAATTATGTTTTACCGGTAATAACTCGAAATGATTTCTCAGAATATTATGAAATATGAATGTGCACTTCGTGGGACAAAAAAAAAATAATTTGATCACATTGTACGATTTTTCTGAGAATTCAGTAGAATTACAATATTCAATTGGATCTTCCCCTCTGTAGCTCTCTTTATGCAAAATGACGTGCAGAACGATGAAATCTAGCGAACTCCATTAAAAATGTTCTGCTCTTCTCAAATATCTCAATCAAACATATCTAGTTAATTCAAAAGTTATGGAGAAATTGAAATTTTTAGTGAATATATGAACCACCCTATATCTCGGTTATAGAATTGATTAGACCTATCATATATCGGTTTTTTTTTGAGTAGCTCAGGGTAGCTCTAGCTTAGATAACCAGCACATTCCAGGAAACCCTGTATATTATTTTTCAACAAACTGAAATCTAATTTATAATGATTATTTCAAGGCAAGCTTTCGAAGCCCATTTCGTTACCTACAACACAATGTATGAGTCTCTGGCGAAAGCTTTGGAGTATAAGGATGGAATTGCAGTTCTGGGTGTTATGTATAAAGTAAGTATCTAAAAGAAATCAACTAATATTTAACAATTTAGGAAAGCACTTGGCATTCGAATATTTATGTCATATTCCATATATTTGACGTTCACTGTCTCCTATGTCCTCTATTAATCTGCAAATGAATTCAACGTCATTACAATTATACTGGGAGACAGAGTTTTTAGTAACGATTTCATCTGTGCACATATCATACGTAGACTCCATTACTTTTTATAAAGTATCCCGGTTGGCCATGACACTCTGACACATTTCACCGTGTTTATTTTGAGAATGTTAGGTTAAAGTCATTTTGCTGTCAGATAATTACACAACGTTGTCGTCTCTACCTACATAGAGGTCGTAGTAATTACGTGTTTTTCAAGATGTTTTCATTTACTTTAGGAAAATAATGAATTTGAGAAAATATTATGTGAATGCAATAATTGCAAATACCTGGTGAATGTTGAAGAACCTATTTTTTCTCTGTTAAAACAGGAAATATTTCACGTATGTAAACATAGTTGGAATATTCAGTTATGCTATTTTCTTGTGCGGAAATCAAGAATCGAGTGTCGAAATTTTACTGAAAAAAAATGGTCAGAACTCAGAATAGTCCGTTACTTTGTTCATTCGTAAGAAGAATGAAAGTACTCGGATAACTGACAGAAAACCTTCTAAAAGAACAGACGGACCCATGGAAATCCATACTTTTCCAAATTCTCAAGGAATTAACCTAGAGAAGACTTTTAAATACCTTTTTGCAGAACTTGAAACTCCATTCTAAGGAATCTATGTGAATGATACACTGAATTGGGAAGAACATATTTCTATACTCCATTCACTTCTATAAAGTATCCCGTTAGCCATGATTTAGATTCATCAAGTTCTTTCACTTAAAACTGATGCAGGTTGGCACTCGTGAAAATCAAGCGACATTGGCAAGGCTACTTTCTATTTACTCTTTTTTAACTTTGTAAATGGAGTTTGTTCTTCTAAGGTTAAACTGTGACACAAGTTTCGTAGTACTAGTGCATATTCATACTGGAGTATTTCAAGTCGTGCAAAAAGTTATTTGAATCTCTGTTGTAGGTATTTCTTGAGAATTTTGAAAAGTGGGGAATTCCATAGGTCCGTCTGTTCTGCTCGTTTTTTGGGTTATTCGAATACTTTTATTCTTTCCGAATGAACTATCACAAAGTAACGGACTATTCTGTCAATTGTTTTTCAGTAAAATTTCAAAACTCGTTTCTTGATTTCCGTGAAAGAAAAAAGCAAAGCTGAATCTTCCAACCATTTTTATATACGTGGAATATTTCCAGTATTAACAGAGAAAAGTTTCTTCAGCATTCACCAGGTCTTTGAAATTATTGAATTCACATAATATTTTTTCAAATTCATTATTTTTCCAAAGTAAATGAACATTTTGATGAATACGCAATTACTACGATGATGGTGGACGAAATGTATTTTTCCATTCTTAACCAAATTTAATTTCAGGAAGGCGGTGATGATAATGCTAGTTTCGAAACTATGGTAAAGGGTTTGTCAGAAATTAAGAACGCCAAGCAGAAGACCACCATAAAAATCAACCCTAAAAAACTGATGATGCATGAATTTACTAAATTCTACAGATATGATGGATCCCTCACAACTCCTGACTGCAACGATGTGGTATTATGGACGGTTTTCAGTCAATCGGTTGCGATCTCCAAAAACCAAGTAAGATATTTCTTCATTGTACACTGCGCAAAAAAATTAACGCACATTCTGAAAATCTCAATTTTAATTAAAGTTAACTCTACATTGACTTTATAACTTATTTTTTATGTTCTCTCGGAAAGGCTTTGAAAGAAACAAGACACATTGGATGGAAGAAAAATTCAGGATTTCACCGAATCTTATGTGAAAGAAGAGAAATGAACAAGTTTCAAAATACTGAAATGCTGATAAGTGATTTAATACTTGGTATTTTCACAACTTGCGTTAATTACAGCTCGGCAACGACGGTTCATACTCAAAATTAGTGATCTTGAAATGTTCTGATCTAATCCTTCCCAGATTTCTCCGAGTTGGATTCCTAAGTCATTAAGAGTAGCTGGATGATTTTCTGAACTTCTCAGCCTTCTTTTGAGGTTGTCCCAAACCTGCTCAATCGGATTGAGATCTGGACTTCTTGCTGGCCATTCCATTCGAGAGACTTCAACCTCTTCAAGGTACTCCTGAACGATGCGCGCACGATGGGGTCTGGCATTATCGTCCATAAAAATGAAATTTTCACCAATGTATGGGGCAAATGGCATAACATGCTCTTCAAGAATGTTCCTTATATACTTATCAGCATTCATAGCTCCATTATCAACGACCACTAGGTCTGTGCGAGCAGTCAAAGATATTCCACCCCATACCATAATCGATCCTCCCCCGAAACCAGTAGTATTCAGGAAATTGCACTGAGCATATCTTTCATGTAGACGTCTGCACACAAGGGAACGTCGATCACAATGGTAGAGGCAGAATCTAGACTCATCTGTGAAGAGAACTCTTTCCCAATCGGCCTCTTCCCAATGGATATGCTCTCTCGCAAAATCCAAAAGCGCCCTTCGATGGGCTGGGGTAAGAGCTGGGCCTCTTGCCGCGACACGAGGCCTTAAATCATATTCTCTGGGGCGATTTCTTATTGTCTGAGTGCTAATTTTGTAGCTGATTTTGAAGGAGGCGAGCGGTTGCAAACCGTTGTCTCAACGAAGAAACTCTCAAGTAACGTTCTTGAATGGCAGTTGTTACCCGTGGTCTACCCTGTCCTGGTCTTCGGACATTCATACCTGTCTCCCTGAATCGCTGCAACATTCTGGACACACTTGTATGGGAAACTCCAAACCTTTCTGCAATTCTTGTGTATGTCCACCCTTCTTCTCGCAAAACTACCGCTTGGGCACATTCCTCTTGGGTCAAATTGCGTGTTTCGCGTTGCATAGCGATCGAGTGTAGAAAATCAAACGAAAGAAAAACTATTGATCACTAGAATTGATCGGGAACAACTGATTTTATCATTGAGAACACCTTCAGTTGTAGAATAAATTTGAGATTTCCATAATGTGCGTTAATTTTTTTGCGCAGTGTAGTATAAACACGAAGGATTAAAAAAAGATTATTTTTGGTTTTATATTCAGCCAGTGAGGCTCAAGATGCATACGTAAAATGTGGAATGTGGACGCTTTAGAGATGGAGTGAAGCATTATTATTGAATGTTCTGATAGTTTTAATCACGTTATGATGCAATGTTCGGAAATATTCTAAAAACGTTCGGGAACATCCCGAATAAAAGAAAATTGATGCATGCCGATAATTCTCATTCTACTTTCTTAGTGACACTCGTTTGTTCATTTTCATTTGATTCATTCACAAGAATTACAAATGAATTCAATAAAGTAAATAATTTAAACCAATCAACATATTTCATGGGGAGTTAATACACCAATAAAGGTTGAATTTGAAAGTATCAACATTCAATAATCAAGACAAACATTACACCCATGACAAACTATTCAAAATGACTGATTCAAAAAGCACTCATAGTGTTGAACGCTTTTATTTTTGCTCATATTTCTGCAAACCATTTTCTTCGTGGGAAATGAATTTGTATGTCCTCAACAAGTTTTCAATGAATATAATAGTATGATAATATATTTAAATACTCCTAAGGATAAACCACGTCTTCGTTGAACTTCGAAACATAAGAAAATGTTATAAAGACCTACTGCAACATTCCTTGAAATAAGTATGCAAAATCCAAACTAAATACTCCCACAACGTTCAAGATTCCTCAATAACGGTTGAAGAATTAAACTCATCCTAGAACTCAGAAGGTCAATTTACTGACCATCCTCAAAGCCTGAAATCAAGAGCCCACAGAAAAAACATAGATAAAAAATTTAAAGGCTCTTTTGAATTTACGATAACAATTCATAAGTCTTATTCAATCCATGAGGATTGAAATATAAATGCAGAATCTAGAAAATAAAGTCTCAAGTAAAAATGTCGATGCAGGAAGTGCAATAACAATGAATCCTCATCCTCATAGTAAATAAAAGTGAAGTTAAAACTCCCTCTTAATTAAAATTTTGAAGCAGAATGAATTCGGTAAATTTCAAATAATTCGTTATTTTTTTTTCTAGGTGAAACAATTTGCATCGATTAATGATGACGAAGGCAATGTATTGTCAGCAAATTACAGACATGTGCAGTTACTAAATGACAGACCAGTCTTCTTCGTATATACTGAATAGTTACTATACGGATAACAAAACAAAATTGTGACCAAGAAACACGTTTCATTAAATAGTTACTGAAAATGTTTTTTTTTCTTAGTGAAAGAGCACTTATATCGATATAGAAAATAGGCCAAGGAAAATTGAAGCTGGCCAAGGTAAGAATCGAGATCTGAGCATGTGCAGAAATATTATGATCATCAATAGACGAGTCCCTTCATGCTGGCCAACTGTTTAAAAATACCTGAAAATCACTTCCCTTTTTTTCGCAATGATTCAACTCTTACCTGAAAGCTTTAATCCCAATGAGTGTATCCTGAAAATATTAGATGTCACGAAGGTCTTCATCAAAAGCTATAAATTTTTGTTTTCTTATGTTTTCATTAATGGAAATCTATGACTTTCCAACCTAGAAAACGACTTGTTTATATTTTTAATTGCTCCTAAGCTGTTTTCATTGACTTAGAAATTAGAATATCTATTCTAAATCAATGGCTGTTTCATGTATTCTTGAGGGATATGATCCTCGTAATTCGAGGTACTGAGCTGTGACTTCATCTTTCTGTAAGATGGAAATCAGAAAAGGTGAAGTAGGTATCTGCACGAAAAGATTTTTATGTTTCAATCCTCATGATATATTTGAATTTTAGGCCAGTAGATGATTATATAACAATGTAAGCAAAGTACAAGTACTGGAAAAAACTGTTCTCAATTGCTCTTCAAGGAAAAGTAAAAACACGGCTGTTCGTTTTGATAAATTTCCTGAGAAAGATGCCTCAACACCGAATATCACTAATGCCTTTGGCATATTGCATAAATTGGACTGGAGAAAAGCATGGATAGACAAACTATGGATGGGAACCTTGCTGCAAAGAATATATATGTGTTTGTTCCCTTCACGTGGACGATTATGTCAAGTTAATTTCAGATTTATATCCAGATTGAAAAATCCATAAATAAATTGCTCCAGAGAGATTACTTCTAGTATTAATAAAACTGAAACTGTTTGTGAAGTAGCCATTTTTAAGGGAGTTTCTCAATCAACTGCGAACAATATTTTTAGTATATATATTGTCTGTATTTATTATTTTGAGATGTGGTATACACTGGCCAAGATCTGATGTTGAATTGATGAATTTACCACTTTACATATTAAGAATATACTATGATTTCAAAGTGATACTTCATTATAATGATTTTCCAGTACAATGATTCTAATTTCTCACGAGGCATCAGAACTTATTCACATCCAGATCATAGTCTATGGCAGTTGTAAATACTTTTGGGTTGTTATTCTGTAGTAAGTTTCCATGCAAATGAAGAACATTAAAAACAATCATTTATTTCCCTAATTTCCTTTGAATTCCTTGTAGAATTTCTATCCAATTAGAAGCGAAAACCCAATTATGCACCTATATTTAATCAACTCCACAATACAGGGTTAATAATACATTAATTCACTGAAAGTCTTCCTATAATCTCTACGAATTCAAAGAAAACACCTATAATAATCAGTTTTACATCTTGCAACAGGTCTTTATACGAGTGCTCCTTCTTCGGAAATTAGTGAAATTTCGATTTGATATTTCTGCAGTATCTTGAATCATTTTTACACTGTTAATAGAAACATCTCATTCATCAGAAAAGTTATTATCAAAAACAAACTCAAGCGAAATCCTCATTTGATTCGAAAAATTCAAATTCTCCATTCAAACATTTTGTTGGGGATATTTATTTTCCATTGATGAAACCCTAAGAAAACAAAAATTTATAGCTTTTGATGAAGACCTTCGTGACATCTAATATTTTCAGGATACACTCATTAGGATTAAAGCTTTCAGGTAAGAGTTGAATCATTGCGAAAAAAAGGGAAGTGATTTTCAGGCAATTTTAAACAGTTGGCCAGCATGAAGGGACTCGTCTATTGTGGATCAAAAACGGCACTCTAGATTGTAGTATTGGTCCTACTTCGGGAATAATCCGCAATATTTCGCGGTCGTGGCGCTACTGCGGCAATGAGAAATAGCGCGACCCCTCTCGGGAGAAAAAAGGACCCCATCTCGAATTTTTGATCGGCAGGATCTCAAACAAAATCTAATCAGTGCCAACACCAGGTATTCTATGCACTATGTTCTGAGGAACGGTATAAGAATCTCATTACATAAAATGTCATTCTTTGGTCATGTCATAAATCATAATTGACCTTGGCAGATCAGCTGTTGATACATCAAAAAAATCGATGTATGACATTGGCAAAGAGTCTACTTTTTGACATTGCGGCGCCGCCACGAAACATTTCTAATATTTTCGATTTGGTCGAATTTGTTCATGTACGTATCATATACAGAATATTCCATTGAAATTGAAAAAGTTTAGGGTATTCTCTGTTAAATCGGAAGTACAGTAGTAACAAAAAATATGGCATCATTATTCTTGCCTGGAATTTCATGAATAGACCTTTTCGTTCTGAAGATATTTAGTTGCTTGTTGCTTCCATACCTTGTTTATTATTTATTTTTCACCAATTCTAAAATGAATGGTAGATTTGACTACAATGTCTATTGTTTTATTGAATTCATTTATTGTTAAATTTAACTATTATCAAAGTAAAATCAAGCACCGAAGGAGCTGGTTCAACAAATTAGTTTTTGATGGAGTGATATACACGTTTGAATATCTGTATTCGAAATCAAAATAGTAAGCATAGTCAGTAACAATTATAATATTGAAAAATATTAGTATGTGTCAGGGGAGTCGATACTTTTTCTCTTAGGGGAGCATATAAAAAAAAACGATGCAAAATGGTGAATGAGATGAGGCATCGCACGTATATAGCACTCGAAAATTCTTCTTAGGGGGGTAGTTACCCTCAGTGCCCCCCTTATCTATACCTTGGAATTGGTGTGAGTAGATTCAGATTTCAAGGAAAAACTCTGACTGTTCCCCAACAGTAATGCCGTTCTCTGGACGAGAGGGACGATAGGTAATTTAATCATGAGTATAATCGCCAATCGGAATCTTTTCAAATATCGACGAGTGCCGTGCTACTGACCCAAGTACATAAACAAGTGTGCCAAACCACAAAATAAGTACTCTGAATTCAAGAAAAATTATCGGTGAAGAGAGTAGGCAACACATAATGTCCCAGATTGTATTCATGGTTCTGTGAAAATTCACAGTGATCGGCTATACATATCACAATCCTCGTATAAACCAAGGGCGTCGATTAGGGCGGTACTAGGGGTATAGGCTCATTCTCTTTGGAGTCTTTGGGACAATCAATGAATTTGTGATTGAATGATGATTTGATTGGAGAAATAAAATGTTTTAATAGTCATGTTTTCTTGTTCCAACGATTTGTCAGTGTCTTGGGAGAACCAGATCCGTTATATCGACTACAATTTCCTCACATGAGATTCACTGTTAATGTTTGCATAAGCCAAATAGGTGAAAAATAATAATGTCATTTTAGAGTCGAAAAAATTCTCGAAGATGGAATTAATTTTTAAAGCATTTTCAAGGATCGATATTTTGATAAATTAAGAGATGTACTGTACTGAGAATGATTAGACTTGTATAAAAGAGATCTCAGTTAACGGTGAGTGAAAATTGTAATACATGATCTCGAGCGAGTGAGTGAATATACACAACAGAGTGTAACAGCCAAATGGAATAAATTCGATAACGAATAAATGAGGGGATGTTAGGAAAAACGCTCGGACACGTCGATTTGTAATTTTAAATGCGCATATTTTTCAAGAAAGTAAAATTATATAGGGTGTTCCATGCGACCGTGGCCAATACCAATTTTCTTATTTCAAATGCAACTGTATATTATTTATTTTTTGGATTCTTCAGAAAATTCTAGACATAATTCATGTACAATGTCCCATACCTATCTTCAACTTTTTCGGAAATATTAAGTGTTTTCAGATTTTCTAAAAAAATTAACATTTTGAATGAAAATTATTTCATTTCACAAATTCGATACATTACACTCAATACTTATTTCCCATTCACCTCTTGATATGAAGAAAGTAAGCAAAAACCATTACTGAGAAGAAATTAAAAAAAAACAAAAACAGATTTGTTTATTCTCATAGCCTTAGTAACACATTGTCTGTTTGCATGAAAATTTTTTGACAGTTCCAACAACCAATTAAATTTCCTCATTTGATATCAGATGAACAATTTCACCCAATCATGTCAACATTACATCGATAACAGACCATGGGCTGTTTTCACGTTGCTATGGACACATATTGATTCATTTCGATTTTGAAGTTTCAAATATTTAATATTTCGAAATGTCACGATTTGGTTGCAATACTGACGATAATATTAATGAAATTATAGAATCGAACATACCAAAAAACACCGTTTACAGTAAGAAATTTGTATGGAAAGCATTTATAGACTTTTGCAACGATAGAAAGTATCAATTAGATGGAAATCGGACGGCGGAAGAATTGGCGTTGATTTTAAAGGATTGGGCTGTGAACATGAGGAGAAAAGATGGTAAAGAGTTCAAAGAAAGTACGGTCAAAACCATGTGGAATATAACAAGTAAGCTGTTACAAGAAAAATATTATAAAGAAATGAAAGTTATTATTGACCCATTCAAAAGTGTTGTATTTCAACAAGCGCGAGCTGCCCGTGATTCTATACGACGAAAACTGCAATCAGACCCAAGTAAAAGGAAGCGAAGTTCGGCAGCATTAAGTTCTGTGGAAATAAAAAAAATGGTGAATTTATGGAATGAAAATACTCCTGAAGGGCTGCAACGGAAATTCTATCACATAGCCGCGGTAGAATTAGCTTGGCGAGGTGGGGAAGCTGCTGCTTGCTTGACTGAATTTTTTTGTATCGAATCAAACAACGATGGTTCTGTAACCAACCGAGTGGAATATAACCCTGTATTCAGCAAGACTTGCCAGGGTGGTTGAAGAATGTGTACTGGAAGCAAGTTTTTAATAGAAAACGATGACAGCAACGTTTGTCCTGTCCGATTATTCAAAAAATTGATGTCGAAAAGGGGCCCAAATATTAAAACCAACAGATTATTCGTCAGACCAAATCATCAATGGAAATCCGAAAATGATCACTGGTATGATAATATGCCCATTGGAAGAAATACGATTCAAAATTGGACAAGATCGTCTGCCGAAGCGATTGGATTGAATACAAAGGAAAAAAAAATTACTAATCATTCCAATAGATCGACCGCGGTTAGTCGATTGGCCAAAAGTGGTGTATAAGAACAACAGCTTATAAAAATTACGGGTCACAACAATGCCAACTCAATAAAACCCTACTTGAATATTGACGAAGAACATCATAATCAAATTATTAACAGCATGCGTAGTGGAAATACATCTTCATCAGTTATAGAAACTAACACGTCTGGATCTTCATTTAACTATTCTAATTGTTCCTTTGTTAATTGCACCTTTAAATAAATTGTTTTAGCTCTGTATTTTTTCTATAATTAGCAAAAAATTTTCTATCCGAATAACCCTCGGATATTGATAAATGCTCAAAAATTCTATGACAACTTTCTCAAGCTTGTTGCTTGTAGACAACAGACCTCCGCCTACGGCGTCGGTCTGTTTCCAAGCAACAAGCTTTCGAAATCTGTCATAGAATTTTTTCGAACAATTATCAATGTCCTTGGGTTATTACTACTGACAATAAGTGTTTAGTGTAAGTGCTATTGTATTTTGAATTTCGATAGATGTACGTAATAATATTAGAAAAATGGTTCATTTAACAGAAATGCACAAAATAACCATTCTTCAAATGATTGGTTATGGAGAATTGGAGATTTCACACGGACACAAATGTAAGTTTCTCGCTTATTTCACGAAAAATTTCCAAATTTACCGCCTATATCCCAAGGAACAATTAGCAAAATAGAAAAGCAGTTTCGAGAGCTTGGTCATGTAAGACACATAAAAAAAAGATTTCTGAAATTCGGCACTAGACCGTTTTTCAAAGGGGGAAATCATGCTAAAATATTTCCATCGAAATCGCACTTCCGGTTATACCGGAAGTGACCATCAACTTTGGTATTTCAAATGGAACTACCTTTTTTTTAACCAAAAATGGATTCCTTTTTGAATTTTACACATTTTCTATCCGAAACATTTGCACGTAGTTGTCATGGTTAGGAAGATATAAGGACTTCTATGAGAAAATAGCCAGTTGCAGAGGTCCGCGAAACGTATCATAGCATGCATGCTATCCATAATAAAGAAACAAATGAAGGATCTTACGAAAATTCAATAATTTTGCTTCGTATTGCATGGCTATCGAATCAGGTTGTTCTATTGAAACTGTCACAATAAATTCATATTTCTGAGAAATTTCAAACTGCAATAACTTCATTTTTTCAAATGGCATGTCCATATTTTCTGTACAGAAAACGATTGAAGATGGACAAGGAACCATTGGAAAAAATGTTTGAAATTAAATTTTCTGTCGATTTCTGTACAAAAAGTATAGGCATGACATTTTAAAATGAAGTCATTGCAGTTTGAAATTTCTCAGGAACATGAATTTATTGTGACAGTTCCAATGGAACAACATGATTCGATAGCCATGCAATACGAAGCAAAATTATTCGAATTTTCGTAAGATCATTAAGGTGCAGACACATTGTTGTCACGTCACGTGAGCTCACGCGAGGAAATGGGAAGAAGATTTATGGAGAATATAGCTGCTTTTACAGTTGCTGGTGATTCTCATAGAAGGGATTCGATTTACCAAATGAATCAACGAACAGAAGAAGTGGGGGAATTCCATCAATTAATTCTAGAATTATTGAATGAGCACCCTGATCGGTTTCCAATGTATGTCAGAATGACATTTCAGAAAATATCAGGCGTAATATCACGTGCATTCAGAAAATGTAAATTGGCGGAATATAGATCTTGCGTGCTTTCAGTGCTATAATGTGACAGCAGATACAATGTCGCAATAGTATAGTCTAAAACTAGTTGCAGAATGGGTTCCTATTCCAATATGAATGCGAAATTTTCGAACGCATGAGTATTGGAATTGCATTCTGCAACGAGTATTAGACGATATTTTCTCTATTTCACCCAAATTTTGTGAAATTCAATGAAAAAATTCAAATTATAGGTCCTAGTGACTTTCATATTTTATCTTGGCAGTTGGTGTGAATGTTAGGGAATACGAAAATTGACATTTCCAAATTGACGTCTCCTGAAATTTAAAAGGATCGGAAGTCATTGCTGACAACCACAAATCGAAAAATGTTACTGAAAACGATGCTGTAATGAATTCATTACAGCACTGTTTTTAGTACAGTAATGAACCCATTACGATACTGAAATGGAGAAAAATTTTTACTACATTTTGATTCCGTAGTAGTATAATCACCCATTTTAGTTCTGATGATTTGGCTTCACTGTTTATTATTGAAAGGTGTGTCTCTCTTCCTATGCTCTAAGTTCCATGCATTATCGTGGTTGCACATTTTGGGAAGATGGCGTGATGTGACGTGACGTGATAACAATGTGTCTGCACCTTAAGTTTATTTATTATGATAGCATGCCATGATACGTTTCGCGGACCTCTGCAACTGGCCATATTCTCATAGAAGTCCTTATATCTTGGTAACCATAACTACGTGAAAATGTTTCAGATAAAAAATATGTAAAATTCAAAAAGGAATCCATTTCTGGTTAGAAAAATAGGTAGTTCCATTTGAAATACCAAAGCTGATGGTCACTTCCGGTATAACCCGAAGTGCGATTTCGATTTCGATGAAAATATATTAGCATGATTTCCCCCTTTGTGGGATCAGTAATAAATTTTTCTCAATTCTCGAATGGATTGGTATCAAGAAGTCAGTTTCGAACTTGAAAACAGAGTTTTTGGATTTGGGAATGCTTTTCTACAGTAAATTTTTAGAGGTATCAACATTTTTGCTTCTAGAAAAAAAACATTGTGTTCTATTCAAGAAGTGAAAGGATTTCGAAGAAATTGAAATTAAATAATACCTACATTTCCTGATTAATTTTTATGTGTAGAAATGTATCTTCCTCAAGAATTTGCAAGAAGAGAAATTTGAGGCAAAACAGTGCATTCAATTATCCAAAAATCCGAAGAATCGAAAAATTTTCACTTTCCTTCATCAGTTTCGAGAAAAAATCAAAAGTAAACGTCTTCAAGGAATTCAGTATCTGGCATCAAAGCTTCACCGGATTTAGGTTCATATTAAGTTTTCTTCTCAGTTCCTGCCATATAAATACCAATCAGTTCTTCAAACTCAATTTCGGGATATCCTGTATAATGTGTTCCTCAAAAAATTTATTCTACGATCGAAAATTGATTTCAATCAAATTCTTCGAACTCTGCATTTTTATCAACTGAACAGAAAAATATGTATGCTTCCTACATAAAAAATAAATTTTTTACTTCAGTCTCGTAATATACTTATTTTCAATGAATCACGTGCGAGCATCTAATAATGATCCTTGGAAGGTACTTAAGTTACATCGGCAATGGGACATGAGTAGAGACAAACAATTTACATAATTAGATGTGATTATTGTGCAGTGCATAGCAACAACCAATCGAAACAAAGAATGGGTCCATATTTGTAAAATCAATAAGGTATTTGGTTGAATGGATGGATGAATGAATTCAAAGTTATCGTGCACATTTTCGAGGATCGAAATATAACTAATGTGAAGAAATTTCAATCATTGGAATATGTTGAGCTATAGTTAGTTGAACAAACGATCAAAAGCTCCTGACTCCATGACTCCAAGTTAATACTTTTTTCAAATGTTGAACCAAACAACTGTGACATAATATTACTAATATTAGGAACTCCAATCTACGTTTTTCGCGTAGATGAAATGGATGTTCCTCTCTCTACCTCAGCTGCCAAATACTTTCCGTTCACAAACATCATCAAATTACCGACTTTATGTCCATCTGTTCCCAGCGATGATTTATTACGCTCCCAGATGGAATACGAACTTCCATGCAGCTCCATAAAAAAGGAAATTCGGAATTTTTGTCGACTGCATACTTAAAATTCAGAAAAAGGTTCCTCAAAAAATTTCATAAAAATAAAATAAGGCCCTTAAATACGGCTGCTGCGCATGCGTTGGTAGCTTTTGAATAGTTTGAGCTTCGACTGTCGCGTTACCGCGCTTCACTCACGAATGTGGACACAGAGCTGAACGGTTAACGTGTGAGCTCTGCATTATTTCCGAGCGGTTTTTGCGTAATATGTGGCGAAAATACGTGTTTGTTTTTGTGGATAACTATTATATACCTTGAGGTGAAGGATTATTGTCATCTATGGGGATTCATCGATCTTTTAAGGTAAATATAAATTCGATTTTGCTCGAGCTCATGATGAAAAAAAAACACAAAATTTAATTTGCGAAATCCCAAAATAGAAGAATAGAAGTTATTTAGCTACTACTCATTTTGAGAATTGTGGATACTTATGGATAAAGAGTGTACACAAGAGACTTTGATACTATGAAATAAATTTAGAGAATAATTTTCAGTATAATGCGTAAGATTGAAAAACTGAAATATGTTTCAAACTAAATGGATATTCTTTATGTAAGTGAATTTTTCGGAGCAGTTATTTCCAGAAATCAATTTATCTATTTCTATTTCAAAATGAATATCTTTTTCATAAAGGAAATCATTCTTTTCAAGCACTAGGATTTGTTTACTTCAATTTGGAAGGAACAAGACACGGCAAATTTTTAGCTGAAAATAATTTTATTCAAATTAGAAAATATATTGTTTTAAGGTTTCAGAACATTCAACTTCAGTCAATCAGTAACCTAAACCATTGAAAATTTCTAATGGACTCGAATCTTCCAACCTTCTAACCCATGAATGAGTCTGGGTCTACCAGCCCCTGCTATTTTAGGCAGGCAGCTACCTAAAGGGTTCCACATACGTTACGGATATCCTTTTCAATTTTCTTGCCTATTTATAACTGTTTTAGCCTGATTGCCATAACAAACAAAAAGGTTGCCGCTTCCTTCGGTATCTGTCGATACGAAGCCAAATGTTTGTGTACCTTCTACCTAGAACGCAGCAATTTTACAGTATCCTTCCGTTTTAAATTCAGAACAGGGGTGCCAATAAAAATATATTTTCATTTTGCTCAATGGAGTTTATTCTTGGTTTTGCTATCCATGAATAAATATTAAATAATGAAAAATCTTTGTGTTCTAAAATGTAACTGAGTATGTAATCAGAGAGAAAGTTTCCTTACCACCATACAATACGTAATGATCCACAAATGTTCATTAGTGAAGAAATGAATTTCCAATATCTGAAATATGTTCACATTCCCAGCGAATATTAATGAACTACATAATTGTTTAACTGGGGAATCAATCTTTTTATTTATGAAGGTAATAAATCGGACTATTTTTTGTTTCTGTTGGAATTGAGTGGAATCAGTCAACCTCAGCTAAACTTTCTGAAGACGATTTTGAACTTCAAATATTCTACTTATGCATAATACGATGTCAGGATTCAGAAAAATATTTCAATAATAACAGACAATATTCCACAGGGTGTTTGTAGATGAATGAATTGGAAAAGATGTGATGGACGAAAATAATTAACGTTTATATGAATTGCTAGAAAGGATTCCTTTTCTAGTTATTTGCATGAAAAGTACAAGAGATCACTGTTGAAATATATCATTTTTTGCCATGGAAGAAAATTTCATTGCTTTCACATAATTTTCATATGCATGCTTGTGAAGATTTAATGTTTATTATCCTCTTGAACTGAAAGTTCAAGACTCGACGACATCAATTGTTGATTCTAATCAAGAATTCATTAAAAAAAATCAACCCAAAGATATAAGTTGAATTGATGGGTAATTACAAGAATCAAGAATAATGTCAATTTTATTTTGTTGATAACTTTCTTAAAATCAATGTTGGGATATAAAACTCGGCTGCGTTTGTTCAAACAACATCTGAAGAATACATTTTTCACCATCTCGACCTTTGAAAGGCGTTTCTTATAGGAGAATTAGGTCTAAGTTCCACCTCATTAGTGAGGTACCTAACTTTTGCAAATCTGCTCAGATATCGCCAAATTTCTTGGAAAACCTGAAAAATATCATCCTAATCGACCTCTCGAGGCTCCATCCGATCCATCTACTGCGATATCTGTCCAAATAACAGCTTTTTCAACGAAATTCCCGTGTACCTCTTCAACCTCGAAATGTAAACATTCGTCCTGGTCTTGAAAATCGTCCTCACGCTCCAAACTGGTGCTAAAAACAATTTACATACGTTAATCTTGGATATTCGACGAAAAAATCACCTGCAAATATCGATTAAATACCAAAAATCTGCGAACAATTTATAAACCTAACAAAATGTGGAATATCTTTTATACTTTCACTTTGATGTAAACAAAGAAACTGGCAACGTCGTTTTGTCATTAACGATATTTTCTGTGCGCGCGCTGACTTTTCACCATATGTTCTGTGCTTTTCATCAGGTTCACCAACTCCTGAAAACGAAGCCATGATCTCCTATGTGATTAAATAAAAATGAATGGAGTACATATGATGGGTTCAATTGATTTTCTCGCAAGTGGCACTGCTAACTTTATAGACATAGACGTGAATGTGGGTTAGAAGAGGATGTAATCTGGTTTTTCATCAGTAGAAAATGTGGTGAACTTCATTTGCTGACATATACAGGGTCTTTCACGAGGAACCTCACCTATATTTATACGGGAAACTACTGAACGTATTTTCATGAAATTCAGCACTCATAAGTATTTCACGATGCTGATGAAATCTACAATATTTTCAAGGCATGAGCACCTCCGGTTTTTCCGGAAATGACGTCAACTTCCGTTTTTCAAATTAGAACACCATTTTTTTATTGCAGAAATAGATTCCTTAGAAAATTTCAAGTTATTTTGATGTAACATTTTTCAGTTTTGGTTGGAAAATTCTCTCTGAGCGGGAAAATTCAAAAAAAAAAATCGAAAATAGAGCTCCGCTGAAACAAGAATAACTTCGAGGTTTTTGGATGGAAAATTTTCATTTTTGGGATTTTTCAAGATGTAAGATTGATGTATCCACTTTAAAAATCGAAATCGCGATTCATGATACAGGGGGTGAAAAAATCGCTTTCAAAGTTAGGGATGACAAAATCGTGAAAAATCAATTTTTTTCAAATTAGAACCCCATTTTTTTATGGCAGATATTGAATCTACGTTAAAAAATAATGTGAGTGTATGCATCACACCCTGGCCCTAAAATGGATATTTTCTGAGTTATTCACAAAAAACTGTTTTTCGTCTTGAATTTTCAGCTATTTCTTTTCCCTTCACGCCAAAAAGATGAAATTTTCAGGAACTGTTATTTGAACCATGCTGTAGATTTTTCACCCCTTCTTGAAACCGACTTCAAGTTACTATTAGGAGAACCATGGCAAACTCTCGCAGTTATAACCAGAGAAGATGCTCAAAGTTTTGACCGTTAATTTCTAGACATTTATTTATACGTCTCAGGAATGCTTCGTGCGTTGCTCTTCTTATTTCATCGGGAGGAAGAGATCTGCAAAAGCAAAAGTGTTTAAAAACCAAATTGAGTTTCAAAACTATGAATCTAAAAATCTAAACAAACCTGAACGCATTTCTGACTCGTTCTATGCAGTCCTCTTTATCAGTCAGGGGAGTTGAGTAGACAATATTTTTTATCCTACCCCAAACATAATAGTCTAAAGGAGTTAAATCGGGAGAACGTGGTGGCCAAAGATGTGGACCATTGTTCGCCAACCATCGATCTTCAAATAGCCTGTAGAGGATAAGTCATGATGGTTCTGTACTAGCGGCTCAATTATTTGAGTCAATATGTCAGAATATCTATCTCATAAGGGAGAACATTCTTTAAATAATGCAAACATGTGTAGTGTTCTATCTTACCAGTTAAAGTCCCATCATAAATGTGAACATCGAGAATTGCATTATTTTTGATGGAGCAAAAAACATTGAAACTCCAGGTCTCTTGAAAGTTCCATTGTCTGAAGTGGTGGTTGTTCTCTTCATCCCAATAATGACTGTTATGCCTATTGAAAGAACCATTCTTTGTGAATTTAGATTCATCTGTCCAAATTATACAGTCCAAAAAGTTTTCATTCTCTTGAAATCGAATCATCATAGCTTCGCAAAACTCTGTTCTCCTGACGAAATCAGTTTCCTTCAAATGCTGTACCCTATTGAATTTATATGGGTGCATTTTATGTTTTTTTAATATTCTCCAAACACTCGATTGAGATAATCCCAGATCAATCTCGGCATCTTTGAGAGAATTTTGAGGATTCACACGAAAATATGCAAGAACTGTAATTTCGTTGTTCTCATCTTCTACTATACTTTTTTCTCTGTGTATAGTTTTCTTAACGAAAGATCCGACATTTCTCAAGTTTGTCATGGTTCTGTTAATGGTATCTCTCGTTGGTCTGGGTCGGTCAGGAAACCTCTCAATGAACAGTCGAATCGTTCTATCTACAACTTTATTACATTCTCCATGAAGTAGAATGAGATTTAAATAATCTTCATTGGTAAAATTAGGCATAGTGATCGATTTTATAACTTAATACGAATTATCACCAAATTAATAGTAAACACAAAATGCTACTGAATAAAGAGGAATTTGGCAGATGTAATTAATGATATCTATCATTAAAAAAAAGAATGTAAAACATGGTAAGTTTTTGCATATGGTTCATAAGGAATTATTTATTTATCACTGGAGAGAAAACCGATGGCCGATTAGTTGAAATAAAGAGGTTTCCGTTACAAATTCGAATCCAAATTCGCCATCTATTTAGGAACAACCTGTAACTTTTTTCTCTTACATATTAGGGTAGTAAAATCTAAAACATGGTTTAAGTAATAGTTCCTGAAAATTTCATCTTTTTGGCGTGAAGGGAAAAGAAATAGCTGAAAATTCAAGACGAAAAACAGTTTTTTGTGAATAACTCAGAAAATATCCACTTTAGGGCAAGGGTGTGATGCATACACTCACATTATTTTTTAACGTAGATTCAATATCTGCCATAAAAAAATGGGGTTCTTATTTGAAAAAATTGATTTTTCACGATTTCGTCATCCTTAACTTTGAAAGCGATTTTTTCACCCCCTGTATCATGAATCGCGATTTCGATTTTTAAAGTGGATACATCAATCTTACATCTTGAAAAATCCCAAAAATGAAAATTTTTCATCCAAAAACCTCGAAGTTATTCTTGTTTCAGCGGAGCTCTATTTTCGATTTTTTTTTCGAATTTTCCCGCTCAGAGAGAATTTTCCAACCAAAACTGAAAAATGTTACATCAAAATAACTTGAAATTTTCTAAGGAATCTATTTCTGCAATGAAAAATGGTGTTCTAATTTGAAAAACGGAAGTAGACGTCATTTCCGGAAAAACCGGAGGTGCTCATGCCTTGAAAATATTTTAGATTTCATCAGCATCGTGAAATACTTATAAGTGCCGAATTTCATGAAAATACGTTCAGTAGTTTCCCGTATAAATATGGGTGAGTTTCCTCGTGAAAGACCCTGTATATCATGATACTCTCAATATTTCTACTGCCTATCTCAATATTCCTACTGCCTATCTCAATATTCCTACCGCCTATCTCATTGAAATACAAAACCACAGATAAATTACAGAACAGTTCCTTATGTTTGTGGATAGTGGAGCTGAAACTGTATATCGAATAGACCTCGCGATCTGTTATTTGTCACTGGTTTTAGTCACTTGTGTAGTTCAGGTCTTAGTAACTTTATATCGTATATTTGATAATGGCCATTTGATATCTATGTTTATATACAAATAGTATTATTATAAATTTGTCCTTGATTCTGATTCATTCATTTGTTCATTTTGAATTTTTTACCAAGTAGGGGTATAAGAAAAAGTTCAAGTGCACGAATAAGTTGATTGATTCATATACAAAGTGTTTCATCTCAAGATGCGACAATTCATTATTTCAACACCAGTCGACCAATTGCCAAGAAAATTTGTCACAATAAGTTGTAGTGGTAAAAATTGTCTTCTCAAAACTTGTGGAACTTGTTGTGGACAACTGCAATGCCGATTTTACGTGATCTGAAAAAACCAAGGGTTTGTACTTTCAACAATTCGTTTTTTCAGTCGTGAATATTCAGATTTGCTTTATTGCATAAAAAGAAGTTTTAGCTCATTTGGTAGAAAAATCTCTACTCGTCGTTTTTGCGTTCTTATTCGATGTCGTAGTAAGCTATGGAAAAGTAGAATTTTAAAATAATGTAAAGAAGGATGTATAGCACTCGAAATACTTTATATGGAGAACATTTTTGAAAATCGATAGAGGTCGGTTATGAAATACTGAGTAGCCTCCACTTGAAAAGAATCACACTGTAGGTTTTTGGGGTTAAATTTCTGTTCCTAGTAATGTCCCAAAATGTTCACGTTATAAAATTGCATAATCCATTTCTCAATTAGGCTCTAAGAGTACATACACTAGCTACTGCATGGGAATTTCAATGACCATGTAATTTCCTGTGTAATCAATGGAATTGCTCACCCTTCAATAGAAGGAAACGCGAGATTATGTGAATTCACCACATTCATTTACTTCACTTTTCCGAATGATCAGTGAACATGACTTTACTGCAATATTTTGAGTGAACAAAAGAAAATTTCATTCGAGGTGAATGCAATTCTACAGGTTGTTTCTGAATTTATGCGGAAAAATTCAGGGGGTGCTTGCTTGTATGAAATTGAGATGGGTCTTTCCTATAAAAAAAATTTCCTCAGCCCACCCCTTTCCGAGATATGAACCTTAAAAAATGGTGATTAATTTTTTTTCTTAGATTTCAATGAAGATAGAAACTTAAAATTTTGTTATTTTCGTGCACTCGCAAATTTACTAACCACGGGTATTGTTTCAATGTTCCTGTTACATTATACGGGGTTGAAATTCGCAACCCTCACTTTCATATCGAAACATTTTTTTTGAGATTAAATAAAATTATAAATTAATATCCTTGTTCTATTCAAAACAATTTTTATTCCTGAATTTTTTCCCAAAAACCAATAGATGAAGAGAAAAAAAATAAAACTCAATTTCAGTCTCCACCTTTAGGGTGATATCTCGGAAATTTAATAGGAACTGTGCGTATTAAATGTATAATTTCATAATCTTTGCTGTTTTGTCTCCCACATTTGGCCATTTGGGGGATTTAATTATTACATATCTCTACATAAAACGTTTTTCCATCATTCAAATTGTAGTCGCGACAAAGTTGATGAACATTCTGACAACATTGTTAACTTGGGATGAATTTATTCAACAGCTGATGTCAAATCATTTTGACAGCCCTCAAAATCTGAGATCCGATCGAATCAGTTTCATCTTTTTTGTTTTTTTTAATTTATAATTGTGGGTCTCTGAAGAAACCTCATTCATGTCACAAAAACTCTGAACTTCAACAATTCCGAAGTGCACCAAGAACAATTGAATGAGACAAAAGATAAAATCAAACATGACCCACTTTTTAAGAACCGATGTCCCAGAAAATTTTGCAATATCGAAACAATGCTAGGTGTGCATCTTTATTACGTCTGTAAACAAACTGTCCTCTTGTCATAACATAAACGAAGATCGTCACAATTGGATAATAGACCCAGTAATTCATTCAAATCTTGAAGATACACCATTTAAGTAGCATAAATTGAGAGAATAAGAGATCCAGATGGCCTCTATTTAACATTAGTCCAGGTCAAGTCCCTTCCACGGACCCTCCTTCAAGTCAAGTCGGTGTCTTGTTAAGGTTCACATACATTATACATATTTATACATTCTACTTTCAATCCATTGTCAAAGCTGCTTTATTCTGTTGTCTAGACTCTAGACAATATGTATCGTGATTTATTTCAGGCGGGGATTGTAGTTGTTGGCGTCATTGATGTCTAATGGGGTGGGTTTTAATATGGAATATTCATCCACAAAATGTTCAACTGAAGGTGCAGCAATAATAATAACTAATATACAGGGTGTTCGGTAAACCTTGTACAATATTGAAACTGGTGATAGACCAGGTCATGGCTGTTGAGAATATCAGAATTTCACCTCAGTAAAAATATCACCATTTTCGAGATAATGGGCATTTTCTAAATATCTAGAAAATCACTACATAACAAGAAGATTCACCATAACCATAAGCCCTGCATGTTATACAGAAAATATGTAAATCTTCGGCCTCCTGGAACAGAAAGCCTAAGATTTTTTTTGACATACCGACATGGAAAGTGCATTTCCCTTAATGCTGGCCAGCACACTATTGGTGCTGTCCCAAAGCGAATAGCGAAATATTTAGGTTTAAAAGACCCAGAGTCACTCTTTTCGCAGAACTGGAGCCACTATGGTTGCGGATTCGGGTGGAGATATTTTAGCACTAAAGCGTGCAGGGGGGTGGAAGAGCACCGAAATTGCGATGAGTTATGTCGATGATTCGGTCAACAAAAAAATTGAAATGTCAATCAAATTATTTGGTAGTAAGGAGATTACAAATGTTCTGCAGTCCTCGAGTTCAGCAGTTTCTAATTCAACAGATGGTTCATCATCATCAGTATCAACTCTTCCATCATCAAAAATCTGTGTTACTGGAAATAACAATTGTACCATGATTTTCAACATATATGACGATAAAACAAAATTTTCTAATGTAAATAATACTACTAACTTGTAAAAATTTTGCAAGTTACCTGTCAGTTTTACAAGTTAGTGACTTGATAAAATAAACTTTCTTGATTAATATTGTGTTTTTGGAAACTGACGTTCACAAATGAGAAACAAATAAAATATTTTTCATAATGTGTGTTCGTTCTTCTGCTGAAAATTGAAGACCAATTTCATAAATCGATAACTTACTCTACCAAGTTCTTAATCCTCCTCATTTGGCTCGTACGTGTAGATATTTTGTGTAGGGCCCATATTTTTACGGCACAGGAAGTCGGATGGAAGAGATTATTCCATTTGTTGACGCCTCTTGGCTCGTAACAGTCGAAGACCTGAGCTTTGGAAGAATCACAGAGTGGCGGCTGACGGCCGGATGCACACCTGGGGATGTATCGGAAACATCGATATCATATGCGAACAAAATGACTATGCTTTTCTATGAACTTATAAGCTGAGGTAGTCGACGTAGAGCCCTATTCTGAAAATGGGAAAACAGTTTCAACCGAAATTAGGCATTATCTTCTTGATACAAATTCAATATAGCATCTACAGGGTGGGCAAGAAATGGGTGATTCCTGGACTTCATCTTTTCAACCCTAAAACCATTTTCTTTTTGGGAATCTCATGATGACGTCAACTGCATTTCACTATTGTTTTTAGTTTTCGAGTTATGAGCTGAAATTGAAATTTGGGCAACTTCAAGTTTGATCATAATACTCCATTCACTTTTATAAGATTGTACTTGGTATTTTGACACATTTCACCGTGTATATTTTGAAAATGTTAGGTTATGGTCATTTTCCTTTCAGATAACTACGCAATGTTGTACTCTCTACATAGAGGTCTTAGTGATTACGTTTTTATCGAAATGTTTATTTACTTTGGGAAAATATTGAATTTGAGAAAATATTATGTGAACTCAATAATTCCAAAGACCTGTCGAATGTTCAAGAAAATTTTCTCTGTTAATATTGGAAATGAGGTGCAAATTAGCACTCAGACAATAAGAAATCGCCTCAGAGAATATGATTTAAGGCCTCGTGTCGCGGCAAGAGGCCCAGCTCTTACCCCAGCCCATCGAAGGGCGCGTTTGGATTTTGCGAGAGAGCATATCCATTGGGAAGAGGCCGATTGGGAAAGAGTTCTCTTCACAGATGAGTCTAGATTCTGCCTCTACCATTGTGATCGACGTTCCCTTGTATACAGACGTCCACATGAAAGATATGCTCAGTGCAATTTCCTGAATACTACTGGTTTCGGGGGAGGATCGATTATGGTATGGGGTGGAATATCTTTGACTGCTCGCACAGACCTAGTGGTCGTTGATAATGGAGCTATGAATGCTGATAAGTATAAAAGGAACATTCTTGAAGAGCATGTAGTGCCATTTGCCCCATACATTGGTGAAAATTCCATTTTTATGGACGATAATGCCAGACCCCATCGTGCGCGCATCGTTGAGGAGTACCTTGAAGAGGTTGAAGTCTCTCGAATGGAATGGCCAGCAAGAAGTCCAGATCTCAATACGATTGAATAGGTTTGGGAAAACCTCATTAGAAGGCTGAGAAGTTCAGAAAATCATCCAGCTACTCTTAATGACTTAGGAATCCAACTCGGAGAAATCTGGGAAGGATTAGATCAGAACATTTTAAGATCACTCATTTTGAGTATGAACCATCGTTGCCGAGCTGTAATTAACGCAAGGGGTGGAAATAGCAAGTATTAAATCACTTATCAGCATTTCAGTATTTCGAAAATTGTTCATTTCTCTTCTTTCACATAAGATTCGATGAAATCCTGAATTTTTCTTCCATTGAATGTGTCTTGTTTCGTTCAAAACCTTCCCGAGAGAATATAAAAATAAGTTAAAAGTCAATGTAGAGTTAACTTTCATTAAAATTGAGATTTTCAGAATGTGCGTTAATTTTTTTGCGCAGTGTATATTTATAAAACGAAAATAGTTCCCATAAGAATCAACACAACTATATTTTATTACTCGCCAAGGAAACGCCTTCGAAGAAATCAAAGTAAGCCACAGAATAGCTTTCAAAAAAGTTTCTCTGCTTTTTCATTTCAAGTTTACACAGCACAAGCAGAAATTGAGATAGTGACCCAAATTGAAATTGTCTCATGGCAATTTTGGCTTATAAATCCGCAACAAAAGAGAATTGAGCAATGACATGATGCATTGCTCAAAATTAAATACAACAGTAATGTGGCATTCAATTTTCTCTATCCCATATGATTGAAAAGCTTTAGGTTTCACCAATTTTGCCCACCCTGTACATTTCATCAAAATTATTCTGTTGGTACCTAATTCCAGATATCCTTTCCTCTTAATCCAACGAATTATCTTTGACAGCTTCAATCGACCGAAAACGAAGTCCACAAAGCGTAAACTTTTTCCATGGGAATGAAAAAGTGACACAGAACATGGCGAAATGGAAACTGCCAGAATATTGTTACATTTATATTGAAATATTGACGAAAAATATTGCTGCATGCGAGGATGCGTTGTCATGATCAAAAACCACAATCTGTTTTGCGAAAATCCAACATTCTCGAGTGATTGATTCACGCAACACGGGATAAATACCTATGGGTGATATTGATGGTCTCGCTGGATAAGGCTCATCTTCAAATGATTCTATGCCTTCATTGGATGATAATCGTTTTTTAGCTTTCGTGCACGTTCTTGCGAATTATCGAAAAAAAAAGTCCCAACATTTTTGTAATAAGAGATTCGGGATCACAGACGGTGAATTTTCTTCTGACATCTGTCAAAAATTTCTTTGTTTTTATTGACAAAATATCATTTTGAGAAACCAAATTTAAAGTGAATTGGAAAAAAAAAACTCAAATTCATGAATGAATATCGACAATAATGACTTAAATGAAATATTTGGCGTTTTTCAAATTTCTTCAGTACTAATCTTTCAAACCTCAAAGCACTCCCAAAATGGTATGAATTGATTTGGTTCATAATTACTGCCTGAATATCAGTGATTGAACATTTTGGACGCTTATGATCGATTACGGAATGTGCACATCGTCAGAAGTTGTTCCTGCTTCCAAGGAGAAACGAGTCCTGAAGTAAAAGTACGAGACTTTATTTGGAATAACCAACTTTTTCATCTGGTAGATATCGATGAGTCTAGAGTTCACTGAACATACTTACAAAATTGCACAATACGTAGCAACCCATTAATTGCCAAGGTGACTTGTAGGATTCGACATCCATATGTGGTGATGCCAAACGATCCATCCATGTGGCTTTAAAAGGTTATTTTAGACTTTTATGGCGACTCGACGAAATGACAAAAGTTTGCAATTCCTCAAGACCAAATGAAGATGTTT
The DNA here is from genome assembly GCA_951802165.1 of Adalia decempunctata. Taxonomy (NCBI): domain Eukaryota; kingdom Metazoa; phylum Arthropoda; class Insecta; order Coleoptera; family Coccinellidae; genus Adalia; species Adalia decempunctata. The sequence continues at coordinate 10,301,347 of OX637699.1, forward strand.
TTTTTTCAATTAGGAGATCCATTTGTGTAGAAGAATAAACCAGAAGTTTTTGTTTCGGTCTGGTATTGATAAAAATCAATAAGCTGACACTTGATTGAAAATAATTGCATTGGTTTCTTGAAATCATCATCTCGTCAAATTCAACATTTTCCGGGAAAAATCTTTGAATTGCATCCCATTTTTTCAATATCAGTTTGTATCATTTTTGTTATAAAAAACCAACTTCATCAAGGAGAGATGGAATAAAAGGTTTTGACGTCTTTCAAAAACTTTGTTATTCAAATTTCGTTACCAGAAAGTGCTATCGCACATATTATGACCTTTGGTGAAATGCCAAAAGTTATTGTCACTTTTTTTAATTTAACTCACCCTAAAGAATATACCGCTTTCATTCGATACCTATATTACAGAAGTGCATAAAAAATAAGGGCTGTGAAGTTAGCGGCCACTTTCCATCGGCCATTCTCGGATCCATCGGCCAGTTCACCAGTGGCGTCGGGTATTTATGAAAATCGCGTTTAAAATTATTTGGGAGACGAAAAGTTCAGGATTTTTGCCTGAAATGAGTTCTTTTATTCTCTGTTGATAATTAACCACCAAAATTTCTATTTATTTTAATGATTACAAAAAGTTATAATGAATTATTATGTGTCGGAGAAATCTGATTTCGAGTGTATTGAAGGGATATACTTAAAAAATGATTAGCCTGAGTGAAATTTAGTGGAAATGTTGCTAGTGTGGTCTAGAATCTTATTCCGAGAGGTTTTTCATTTGCAGGACTTCGGGGGGGAGTTTTCACCCCTATCCTCCAAGGGTCGACAAAACATCGCAAGTGGGTCTAAAAAATAATAAGCCTGAATGAAATTTGGTAGGAATGTTGCTAGTGTGGTCTAGAATCTTGTTCCGAAAGGTTTTTCATTTGCAGGACTTTGAAGGGTAGTTTTCACCCTTATCCTCCAAGAGTCGACAAAACATCGCAAGTGGGTCCAAAAAATGATTAGCCTGAATGAAATTTGGTAGGAATGTTGCTTGTGTGGTCTAGAATCTTATTCCGAGGTTTTTCATTTGCAGGACTTCGGGGGGGAGTTTTCACCCCTATCCTCCAAGGGTCGACAAAACATCGCAAGTGGGTCTAAAAAATAATAAGCCTGAATGAAATTTGGTAGGAATGTTGCTAGTGTGGTCTAGAATCTTGTTCCGAAAGGTTTTTCATTTGCAGGACTTTGAAGGGTAGTTTTCACCCTTATCCTCCAAGAGTCGACAAAACATCGCAAGTGGGTCCAAAAAATGATTAGCCTGAATGAAATTTGGTAGGAATGTTGCTAGTGTGGTGTTAGAATCTTATTCCGATAGGTTTTCCATTTGCAGGACTTCGGGGGGGAGTTTTCACCCCTATCCTCCAAGGGTCGACAAAACATCGCAAGTGGGTCCAAAAAATGATAAGCCTGAATGAAATTTGGTAGGAATGTTGCTTGTGTGGTCTAGAATCTTATTCCGAGAGGTTTTTCATTTGCGGGACTTTGAAGGGTAGTTTTCACCCTTATCCTCCAAGAGTCGACAAAACATCGCAAGTGGGTCCAAAAAATGATTAGCCTGAATGAAATTTGGTAGGAATGTTGCTAGTGTGGTGTTAGAATCTTATTCCGATAGGTTTTTCATTTGCAGGACTTCGGGGGGGAGTTTTCACCCCTATCCTCCAAGGGTCGACAAAACATCGCAAGTGGGTCCAAAAAATGATAAGCCTGAATGAAATTTGGTAGGAATGTTGCTAGTGTGGTCTAGAATCTTGTTCCGAAAAGTTTTTCATTTGCGGGACTTTGAAGGGTAGTTTTCACCCTTATCCTCCAAGGGTCGACAAAACATCGCAAGTGGGTCCAAAAAATGATAAGCCTGAATGAAATTTGGTAGGAATGTTGCTAGTGTGGTCTAGAATCTTATTCCGATAGGTTTTCCATTTGCAGGACTTCGGGGGGGAGTTTTCACCCCTATCCTCCAAGAGTCGACAAAACATCGCAAGTGGGTCCAAAAAATGATTAGCCTGAATGAAATTTGGTAGGAATGTTGCTTGTGTGGTCTAGAATCTTATTCCGAGAGGTTTTTCATTTGCAGGACTTCGGGGGGGAGTTTTCACCCCTATCCTCCAAGGGTCGACAATACATCGCAAGTGGGTCCAAAAAATGATAAGCCTGAATGAAATTTGGTAGGAATGTTGCTAGTGTGGTCTAGAATCTTGTTCCGAAAAGTTTTTCATTTGCGGGACTTTGAAGGGTAGTTTTCACCCTTATCCTCCAAGGGTCGACAAAACATCGCAAGTGGGTCCAAAAAATGATAAGCCTGAATGAAATTTGGTAGGAATGTTGCTAGTGTGGTGTTAGAATCTTATTCCGATAGGTTTTCCATTTGCAGGACTTCGGGGGGGAGTTTTCACCCCTATCCTCCAAGGGTCGACAAAACATCGCAAGTGGGTCCAAAAAATGATAAGCCTGAATGAAATTTGGTAGGAATGTTGCTAGTGTGGTCTAGAATCTTGTTCCGAAAAGTTTTTCATTTGCGGGACTTTGAAGGGTAGTTTTCACCCTTATCCTCCAAGGGTCGACAAAACATCGCAAGTGGGTCCAAAAAATGATAAGCCTGAATGAAATTTGGTAGGAATGTTGCTATTGTGGTGTTAGAATCTTATTCCGATAGGTTTTCCATTTGCAGGACTTCGGGGGGGAGTTTTCACCCCTATCCTCCAAGGGTCGACAAAACATCGCAAGTGGGTCCAAAAAATGATTAGCCTGAATGAAATTTGGTAGGAATGTTGCTTGTGTGGTCTAGAATCTTATTCCGAGAGGTTTTTCATTTGCAGGACTTCGGGGGGAGTTTTCACCCCTATCCTCCAAGGGTCGACAATACATCGCAAGTGGGTCCAAAAAATGATAAGCCTGAATGAAATTTGGTAGGAATGTTGCTAGTGTGGTCTAGAATCTTGTTCCGAAAAGTTTTTCATTTGCGGGACTTTGAAGGATAGTTTTCACCCTTATCCTCCAAGGGTCGACAAAACATCGCAAGTGGATCCAAAAAATGATAAGCCTGAATGAAATTTGGTAGGAATGTTGCTAGTGTGGTCTAGAATCTTATTCCGAGAGGTTTTCCATTTGCAGGACTTCGGGGGGGAGTTTTCACCCCTATCCTCCAATGGTCGACAAAACATCGCAAGTGGGTCCAAAAAATGATAAGCCTGAATGAAATTTGGTAGAAATGTTGCTAGTGTGGTCTAGAATCTTGTACCGCAAGGTTTTTCATTTGCAGGACTTTGAAGGGTAGTTTTCACCCTTATCCTCCAAGGGTCGACAAAACATCGCAAGTGGGTCCAAAAAATGATTAGCCTGAATGAAATTTGGTAGAAATGTTGCTAGTGTGATCTAGAATCTTGTTCCGAAAGGTTTTTCATTTGCAGGACTTTGAAGGGTAGTTTTCACCCTTATCCTCCAAGGGTCGACAAAACATCGCAAGTGGGTCCAAAAAATGATTAGCCTGAATGAAATTTGGTAGGAATGTTGCTAGTGTGGTCTAGAATCTTATTCCGAAGGGTTTTTCATTTGCAGGACTTTGGAGGGTTGTTTTCACCCCTATCCTCCAAGTGTCGCTAAAACATCGCAGGTGGGTCTAAAAAATGATTAGCCTGAATGAAATTTGTCTATGGTTTTATCCGCACATTTTCCATCGTTGTTTGTAATGAAAATAATGATAATATGTTCCTACTTGAATTATCATTTCAATCATTACTCTAATTAATTTATTGTTCAATAAATAAATTACACTTGTCTTCAGTTGCTTTCAACTCATTGCATAAATCCACAGACATCCTCCATTTGAGATTGCAATTCTGATCCATTTTATAGATCCAAAACGCATAATTTCTTGGTCCATTCTTGAGAAAATCGCCTTTCATGACTTGAATCAACAAAATTTGTCAATAAAAAATATATTGTGCAAAGCCTGAATGAAATTTGGTAGAAATGTTGCTAGTGTGATCTAGAATCTTGTTCCGAAAGGTTTTTCATTTGCAGGACTTTGAAGGGTAGTTTTCACCCTTATCCTCCAAGGGTCGACAAAACATCGCAAGTGGGTCCAAAAAATGATAAGCCTGAATGAAATTTGGTAGGAATGTTGCTAGTGTGGTCTAGAATCTTATTCCGAAGGGTTTTTCATTTGCAGGACTTTGGAGGGTAGTTTTCACCCCTATCCTCCAAGTGTCGCTAAAACATCGCAGGTGGGTCTGAAAAATGATTAGCCTGAATGAAATTTGTCTATGGTTTTATCCGCACATTTTCCATCGTTGTTTGTAATGAAAATAATGATAATATGTTCCTACTTGAATTATCATTTCAATCATTACTCTAATTAATTTATTGTTCAATAAATAAATTACACTTGTCTTCAGTTGCTTTCAACTCATTGCATAAATCCACAGACATCCTCCATTTGAGATTGCAATTCTGATCCATTTTATAGATCCAAAACGCATATTTTCTTGGTCCATTCTTGAGAAAATCGCCTTTCATGACTTGAATCAACAAAATTTGTCAATAAAAAATATATTGTGCAAAGGGGCAAAGAAACAGTTTACCCCAAGAAGTTACTACGTTTGCGGATTAAACACAAACTTGTAACTAACTATTCGTATTTTTGTGAAAATCGAGCAATTATATCAGAAAAAAGCAACATAATGAAATCTTTTGATTAACGTTACGGAGACTATATCCGTTTTGCAATATTTTTTTGAGAATTTCGTTACTGACAAATTTGATTCTATTTTATAGAAACGCAGAAACTGTTCAGGGCAAACTATCAGTTTGCACTTCTATACTTGGACATAATTTGCATACATATTGATAAATTTGTTCATTTAGGTTGCGAATGGTGTTCTTACTGAATATAAATACACAAAAAAGAAATTAATTCCTCCACAACAAATGTCATTCAATTATAGAAAACCATATTTCAATGCGTCTGAGAAATCAATCTTCGAAACATCATTTTGAACCCCACTAGCAGCAATCTTACCAAATTTCGTCCAGGCTAGTTTTTAGACCCACTCGCGATGTTTTGTCCACCCTTGAAAGAAAGGGGTGAAAACTCCCCCCAGAAGTCCTGCAAATTGAAAACCCGTCGGAACAAGATTCTACACCAAACTAGCAACAATCTTACCAAATTTCGTTCAGGCTTATCATTTTTTAGACCCACTCGCGATGTTTTGTCGACTCTTGGATGATAGGGGTGAAAACTAACCTCCAAAGTCCTGCAAATGAAAAAACTTTCGGAACAAGATTCTAGACCACACTAGCAACATTCCTACCAAAATTTATATTATGAATAATTTTATCGTCTGTGAATTCAATTAAGGAAGATTTTTAGCGGCATGCCGCTAAAAATCTTCCTTAATTCCTGCCAAATTTCATTCAGGCTAATCATTTTTTGGACCCACTTGCGATGTTTTGTCGACCCTTGGAGGATAGGGGTAAAAACTCCCCCCCGAAGTCCTGCAAATGAAAAACCTCTCGGAATAAGATTCTAGACCACACTAGCAACATTCCTACCAAATTTCATTCAGGCTAATCATTTTTTGGACGCACTTGCGATGTTTTGTCGACCCTTGGAGGATAAGGGTGAAAACTACCCTTCAAAGTCCTGCAAATGAAAAACCTTTCGGAACAAGATTCTAGACCACACTAGCAACATTCCTACCAAATTTCATTCAGGCTAATCATTTTTTAGACCCACTCGCGATGTTTTAGCGACACTTGGAGGATAGGGGTGAAAACTACCCTCCAAAGTCCTGCAAATGAAAACCCTCTCGGAATAAGATTCTAGACCACACTAGCAACATTTCTACAAAATTTCGTTCAGGCTAATTATTTTTTAGACCCACTTGCGATGTTTTGTCGACTCTTGGAGGTTAGGGGTGAAAACTATCCTCAGAAGTCCTGCAAATGAAAATCCTCTCGGATTGAGATTTTAGACCGCACTAGGAACGTCCCTATCAAATTTCATTCAGGCTAATCATTTTTTAGACCCACTTGCTATGTTTTAGCGACACTTGGAGGATAGGGGTGAAAACTACCCTCCAAAGTCTTGCAAATGAAAAACCTCTTGGAATAAGATTCTAGACCACACTAGCAACATTCTCACCAAATTTCACTCAGGCTTATCATTTTTTAGACCCACTCGCGATGTTTTGTCGACTCTTGGAGGATAGGGGTAAAAACTACCCTCCAAAATCTTGCAAATGAAAAACCTCTTGGAATAAGATTCTAGACCACACTAGCAACATTCTCACCAAATTTCATTCAGGCTAATCATTTTTTAGACCCACTCGCGATGTTTTGTCGACTCTTGGAGGATAGGGGTAAAAACTACCCTCCAAAATCTTGCAAATGAAAAACCTCTTGGAATAAGATTCTAGACCACACTAGCAACATTCTCACCAAATTTCATTCAGGCTAATCATTTTTTAGACCCACTCGCGATGTTTTGTCGACTCTTGGAGGATAGGGGTAAAAACTACCCTCCAAAATCTTGCGAATGAAAAACCTCTTGGAATAAGATTCTAGACCACACTAGCAACATTCTCACCAAATTTCATTCAGGCTAATCATTTTTTAGACCCACTCGCGATGTTTTGTCGACTCTTGGAGGATAGGGGTAAAAACTACCCTCCAAAATCTTGCAAATGAAAAACCTCTTGGAATAAGATTCTAGACCACACTAGCAACATTCTCACCAAATTTCATTCAGGCTTATCATTTTTTAGACCCACTCGCGATGTTTTGTCGACTCTTGGAGGATAGGGGTAAAAACTACCCTCCAAAATCTTGCGAATGAAAAACCTCTTGGAATAAGATTCTAGACCACACTAGCAACATTCTCACCAAATTTCATTCAGGCTAATCATTTTTTAGACCCACTCGCGATGTTTTGTCGACTCTTGGAGGATAGGGGTAAAAACTACCCTCCAAAATCTTGCAAATGAAAAACCTCTTGGAATAAGATTCTAGACCACACTAGCAACATTCTCACCAAATTTCATTCAGGCGTATCATTTTGTAGACCCACTCGCGATGTTTTGTCGACTCTTGGAGGATAGGGGTAAAAACTACCCTCCAAAATCTTGCAAATGAAAAACCTCCTGGAATAAGATTCTAGACCTCACTAGCAACATTCTCACCAAATTTCATTCAGGCTAATCATTTTTTAGACCCACTCGCGATGTTTTGTCGACTCTTGGAGGATAGGGGTAAAAACTACCCTCCAAAATCTTGCAAATGAAAAACCTCTTGGAATAAGATTCTAGACCACACTAGCAACATTCTCACCAAATTTCATTCAGGCGTATCATTTTGTAGACCCACGCGCGATGTTTTAGCGACACTTGGGGGATAAGGGTGAAAACTACCCTCCAAAGTCCTGCAAATGAAAAACCTCTAGCAATGAGATTCTAGACCACACTAGCAACATTCTTATCAAATTTCATTCAGGCTTATCATTTTTCAGACCCACACGCGATGTTTTGTTGACTCTTGGAGGTTAGGGGTGAAAACTACCCTCAGAAGTCCTGCAAATGAAAATCCTCTCGGATTAAGATTTCAGACCCCACTAGGAACATCCCTATCAAATTTCATTCAGGCTAATCATTTTTCAAGTATTTCTCTTCAATATACTCGAAATCATATTTCTCCGACACATAATAATTCATTATAACTTTTTCTAATCATCAAAATAAATGGAAATTTTGTTGTTTAATTATCAACAGAGAATCAAAGAAGTCGTTTCAGGCAAAAATTCCGAATTCTCGCCGTTCAAATAATTTTAATCGCGATTTACATTAATACCCGACGCCACTGGTGAACTGGCCGATGGATCCGAGAATGGCCGATAGAAAGTGGCCGCCAAGTTCACACTGATTAAAAAATAACCATTCCGCCATCTTGGATGTTCCGCCATATTGGATTTTGAATGGCATCAACAATATTTCTTGAGTTACTCTCCAGAAGTCCCTTCATTTGTTACCCATATTGTAGAAATGCATAAAAAATAACTATTCCGCCATCTTGGATGGTCCCCCATATTGTCATCCAAACTTAATATGTATACAAAATTTCAGCTCAATCGGTTAAGAGATCTGCTTCCAAATTGAGTAGCAAGATTCCACCCGAACATACATACTTATACTCCATTCACAATTATAAAATCACAACTCTGGCCTTGGAAATTTGACACATTCCACTCTGTATCGAAGTTATGACGTTCTTCAAAATATTTTTATGTTTCAAGTCAACACTATATTGCCCTTTCTACATTCTTAGCGTATTTCTCAGAATGTGAATTTAATCGGAAAATGAATGAATTGGAAAAGATGTGAAGGACGAAAATAATTAACGTTTATATGAATTGATAGAAAGAATTCCTTTTCTAGTTATTTGCATGAAAAGTACAGGAGATTACTGTTGAAATATATAATTTTTCGCAATGGAAGAAAATTGCATTGCTTTCACATAATTTTAATATGCATGATTGTGAAGATTTAATGTTTATTTTCCTCTTGAACTGAAAGTTCAAGACTTGACGACATCAATTGTTGATTCTAATCAAGAATTCATTAAAAAAAATCAACCCAAAGATATAAGATGAAGTGATGGGTAATTACAAGAATCAAAAATAATGTCAATTTTATTTTGTTGACAAGTTTCTTAAAATCAATGTTGGGGTATAAAACTCGGCTGCGTTTGTTCAAACAACATCTAGAGAAGACATTTTTCACCATCTCGACCTTTGAAAGGCGTTTCTTATAGGAGAGTTCCACCTCATTAGTGAGGTACCTAACTTTTGCAAATCGGCTCAGATATCGCCAAATTTCTTGGAAAACCTGAAAAATATCATCCTAGTCGACCTCTCGAGGCTCCATCCGTTCCATCTACTGCGATATCTGTCCAAATAACAGCTTTTTCAACGAAATTCCCGTGTGACGATTTAACCTCGAAATGTAAACATTCGTCCTGCTCTTAAAAATCGTCCTCACGCTCCAAACTGGCGCTAAAAACAATAAACATACGTTAATCTTGGATATTCGACGAAAAACGCACCTGCAAATATCGATTGAATACCAAAAATCTGCGAACAATTTGTAAAGCTAACAAAATGTGGAATATCTTTGATACTTTTACTTTGATGTAAACAAAGAAACTGGCAACGTCGTTTTGTCATTAACGATATTTTCTGTGCGCGCACTGACTTTTCATCAGGTGCACCAACTCCTGAAAACGAAACCATGACCTCCTATGTGATTAAATAAAAGAGAATGGAGTATACATACATTGCATTAAATAAAAGCTTTTGAAATTGAGCCATCATGAACGAAAAAGTTCAGCCGTCTATATACAGGTTCTGTGCAAAAAAAAACTCATACTGAATTTTAACGGATTTATCGATAAATCGAGTATCAAAAACGAGATTCTAGACAAAAAAATACGGCCATTTTCAGTATTAGTATGACCAGAACGTTGGTATTAAAAGTCCACACAAGAATTCAGTATAGTAGTAATTCTCCCAAAGTGTAAGTCTGTATCTGGTAGGGCGTCAATTGATGAGTCACTCGACTCTGTCCAAGCTTCCGGAAAATCATCCACAGATATTCTCATTACCTAAACAATTTTCGAAGTATCATGGAAAGAGAGAAAATCGTTCTCTCGAGGAATTTAAGCCCCACAGTTTAGTCGTAAAGTTTAGAATGTATAGTCTCGGTCTTGATAGCCAAGGAAAGGAAACAATATCTTCTCTGAAGCTCTAATTACACTGCGCGATGTCTTCCTCGTAAATGAGTAAAGGAGGCAATGAACCGGCTGTTTCACAGAAATAATGAATTCCTGCGGAAAGGAGCATTAAATTGGATTGTTTGGATCGTTCAATTGCTGTCGGGATAATTGACAGATGGGATGTTTTTGTTAGTTTCGTCTCGATGGCATGTTCAATTATATGCATATCATAGAATGATCCTTAAAAATTTATACTTCTTCATCTTCCTCAGAATCTACTGCTCCACAATAGTTGAGGAACTTTTGTGACATGTGACAGTTTCAGAAGTTTCCGATTTTTGTCCACCAAATGTTCATTTATGAGAAATCAAATCTTCACTCTCTGAATATTATTATTATTCCTCATCAGTTTCCCGGTCTCAGCTTGAGCTGGTATTTCTTCTATGAACCAGTGAAAAAAACATTTCAGTTCTTTCCACTAGTTCAGGAATTTCCGCACGATGTGACAGGTCTACAAAGCTACAGCCTGCATATCCCGCGATCCTCTGGGATAATTAGATCTTCTGAGGATTTCTCTTGAATGATTTGGACATGCCGAAATCACCAATGGTATAATACTGACTTTCGACAATTGCCACATATTCTTCAGTTCTATTGCCAAGTTCTCGTACTTCGTTATTTTTTCCGACTCCGTTCTTCCGATGTTAAGAGTCAATGGTACTGCCACATTAATTATCACCCCATACTTCAGACCCTTCTCAATGAATACAAGGTCCGGTCTGTTGTAGTCCACTGTTCTATCTGTTGTTGGTCTGTCCCAATAGAGAACCGCTGCGTCCGTTTCCAACACTGCTGCAGGTTGATACTTATAATATGGCGGACAAGTATCCAAGAAACCATGCCCAAGAGCTAACTGCTGGTGAACAATTTTTGCCACTTGGTTGTGTCGGCCCAGATATGCGTTGTGGGCAACAACTTGACAACCGGCGATTATATGTTCAATAGACTCGCCAACTGCGCCGCACTTCCTGCATTTGTCCTCCACGTTCAGCTTCATACAGTGCTTCTCGTAGTTGCGAGTTCTTATAACTCGGTCTTGGATAGCCGTCAGAAATCCCTCAGTTTCGGGATACAATTGACCCTAAATCTTCCTAAAACACGATGACTAGCTTTATATTGAAGTTAAACTCCCCGCAATGACCAAAACATATTATTCAGTACAAAATTTTGTGGTTCAAACTTCAGCGAAATGACAGTGATTGATAAACAAAGCCTGATGATGACAAATGACAATTCAAAATGAGGGTGCTGCAAGATAAAACATTGGAATATGAAACTAGCAGCGATATCTGTTATCAAAACCGCACGAATTCATTTTTACTCCTAACGTTAATGTGTTAACATAACCGGGATAGTGGACGATTTCTTCGACAGCTGCTGTCATTTTTTTGACAGCTGTCAAAATTTTTTCTATGGTTTCTTGTTTTTGTCAAATTTTGAAATGAGAATGGTATCAATCGACCGAGTTCCGATTACTGATTAAGAATCCTTGAAAAAATTCAATTTTGTCCGTTCGCCCGTCTACAAGATAACTATCGAACAGATAAACGTGGAAACTTGAAATTTTCAAGGTAGGATCGAATCTCGTATGCGGCAGCACAATTCGACTGGGGGTTCCGTAAATAACGTCAGTAATTTTGGGGATTCATTTTTGTTGATCATCTCGCGAAATCTTTTTGATTTTGAATTTCGTCATATGATATCAAACTCAATTGAAATATTCCTTTTTCATCTATACTCTATACCCCATTCACTTTTTGAAGTATTCCGGTTGTCCATTATATTCTGACACATTACACCGCGTATATTTTGAAAATGTTAGTTTAAAGCCATTTTTCTATGAGATGAATACGCATCGTTGTCCTTTCTGAAAAGAGGTAGTAGTAATTAGATACGTATTCTTCAAAATGCTTATTAACTTGGGAAAAATATTGAATTTGAGAAGATATTATGTGAATTCAATAATTCCAAAGACCTGCCGAATGTTGAAGAAATTTTTTTCTGTTGATACTGTAAATATTTCACTTATAGCAACATGGTTGGAAGATTCAGTTATGCTATTTTCTCGTACGGAAATTAGGAAGCGAGTGTTGAAATTTTACTGCAAAATAAAAGTGGACAGAATAGTCCGTTACCTTGTGATAGTTCATTCGAAAAAAGAATAAAAGTACTCGAATAACCCGACAGAAAAAGTTCTAAACAAACAGAGTAACAGAAGGAACTATGGAATTCCCCACTTTCAAAATTCTCAAGAAATAAGCCTACAAAAGACATTCAAATACCTTTTTGCACAACTTGAAATAGTCCAGGATGAAAATGTAGTAGTACTACGAAACCTGTGTTACATCTGAACTCAAAAAGAACTAACTCCAGTCACAAAGTTAAAAAAAGAGTAAATAGAAATTAGAATGGTCAACTTCTCTCAGAATTATATGACATTTCAGGAGTGTCAACCTGCTTCTGTTTCAAGTAAAAAAAATTGATAAACCTGAATCTTGGCCAACCGGGATACTTCATAAAAGTGAATGGAGTAAACCTATACGTTTCATACAAGGATAATTTCGCATTCGATATTGAAAATCGATTATTTTGTATGCATGAGATTGTCCCCTCGATTGCTTGCTTGGATACGAGTATAAAATGATAAAGAAGACTCAATTTGAATATTTTCGGCTGTTACAGATGAATGCAAATGACGGAATTTGTTTCGGAATGAAATAACCTTCGATAGAATAATTATTTGATCACAACTGAGATCATCAAAATGTTAATTCAACGAAATTTTTTATTGAAACAAGCAGTTTATCTTTGCCAATTTGGTTTTAATAATCTCCATTCGAACCGTTTTTTGAAACATTAAAAATTAAATAGCTATAGATCAATTCAGCTCTCTTCAATTTGAAACATAAAAAATAAACATCCATTTTTTCTCATTCAAATAACTACTGTCTGAGACGAAAGTTATTAAATAAATAGGTATCTACCAACCCACCTATCTATTTGGTTTTCGGCATAAATATTAAAAATTCAATTAATATAAATAAAAACCCTAGGATTCCTTCCTCTGCTGAAGTAATCAACAACTCGTATTTAAACTTAGCGCATATTTCCTACCTGCATAATAGTTAGATTAATAATATCTGTGTTAAGAGAAATCAGACTTTTGTATCTATAGTCACTTGAATGGGCAGTCGATTGTTTGAAAGACCAAAAATAACATTCAAGAAAGAATACGAAATTCAGAATACAGAAGACCTTAACATGTCGATCTATACAGAATTTTGATTGAAAACGATAGAACAAAATACATTATTCATACTGAACTAACATTCATTAGTATCATTCATGAATTTCAGGTTGTTTGAAGAACGTTATTTTTTGTCTATTCTCCAAGCCTGAATCAGAAAAGAAATTGAATGAGGACAAAGTAGGGTAAGAGTCATTATGTCACTACTCGACTTCATCGTGCGAGGTCCTTCGTTCGTATTGAAGAAGGGGTTCGTCACCCTTATCCTGAAGCACTCGTTGTTAATTAAAATAAACGTGAAGCGGTATAAAGGAAATCTCCGGATAATTTAAAGCTTTCGCGACTCCATTGTACCTGAAGGTATGCGATAATAATCCGGTTCAAATTCCGCCGAATTCGAAACTTCGAGTAAAAAGTATTGGTTTTTCCAATAGAGCTGATATCGTTAAAATACAAAAAATCAATTAATCAGTGGGACACAATTTGAAAGGTTGCATTATGCCATTCTGTATGGAAAATTTCATCATTCAAATGACCATACTACGATTTCTCCTGCCTCGTAGCATAGCATCATAGCTTTTATTCATTCTCACATGATTCAACTGAGTAAAGGAAAAATAATTACTTCCATTATATTTTTGAAACAGGTGATTCCGTAACAATACGAAGCCAGCGATTTCGGGCTAGTAGAGCGCTAAAACTTGTTTTAGCGCTCTACTAGTAGGTGTCCCAAATTCTATGATCACTGAGAGCATCTCGAGAACCATAAAGGTAAGAGAAGAAATGTCCAAGGACTTTCGATCTCTTTTTTCAAACTAATCAATTGCCAGCAAACAGATCCCAGATATCTGAATTGGTTCTCGAGTTACAGGGCGTTTCTGAAAATTTGCTGTTTTAAATATTTCGCAATATCTCGTTTGCTGTTGGAGATATCACAAAAATTCCAATAAGTTTTCTTTTGTAATTTCTATTGCCTATACGCTGCTTCCATCTGATCCACTGTTCTATCTGTTGTTGGTCTGTCCCAATAGAGAACCGCTGCGTCCGTTTCCAACTCTGCTGCAGGTTGATACTTATAATATGGCGGACAAGTATCCAAAAAACCATGCCCAAGAGCTAACTGCTGGTGAACAATTTTTGCCACTTGGTTGTGTCGGTCCAGATATGCGTTGTCGGCAACAACTCGACAACCGACGATTATATGTTCAATAGACTCGCCAACTGCGCCGCACTTCCTGCATTTGTCCTCCACGTTCAGCTTCATATAGTGCTTCTCGTAGTTGCGAGTTCTTATAACTCGGTCTTGGATAGCCGTCAGAAATCCCTCAGTTTCGGGATACAATTGACCCGCATTCAACCACGACAAACAATCTAATTTATCGACATTTTCCCCCTCAAGGTGTTGTTCCCGCCATATACTTCTATCTTCGCTTCTGGTGGTGATATCGAATGTCAGTTCTCTGTGTTGTAGATTCAGAGCTGTGTATCCCTTATCCTCTGTTGTCACCAATTTCATCAGGCCATCTTCATACTCGAGCAATTGCTGCCTCAAGTTTTTCTCCTGGTTTCTGCAGAGTTTATAGTTGTTCAACAGACCTCGTCCGCCATCTCTTCTGGGTAGATAAAGCCTTTTCACCGATGCATTGGTGTGCAGACATCGGAACTTTGTCATTAGGCGACAGGTGAGTCGGTCCTACTCATTCAGATCACCATCTGATCACTTCAAGGCTCCGAAAGTGCCCAAGAGTTCAAGGCATCGATCTGGTTTTTAGCAGACAGCTTGGTGTTGAGCACTTTAGTAACTCTGTTTTTATATTTCGCAGTGAACTCAGCTTTCAAACAGGTGTGGTCAATCCGTTGATTTTGAGGAATACCCAGATACTTGTAGGTCTCTTCTGGCAACATACTGATTGTTCTCCATTTTACCCTTCCTGATTTTGACTATGGCGCATTCATTGAGACTTATTATTGTATTTGAAAGGTTTTTTTTAAAGGGCATCTTCCTAAAACACGATGACTAGCTTTATATTGAAGTTAAACTCCCCGCAATGACCAAAACATATTATTCGGTACAAAATTTTGTGGTTCAAACGACAGTGATTGATACAAAAAGCCTGATGATGACAAATGACAATTCAAAATGAGATTGCTGCAAGATAAAACAATGGAATATGAAACTAGTGCATTTTGAAAAGAGAATGGTAGGTATCAATCGACCTAGTTCCGATTACTGATTAAGAATCCTTGAAAAAATTCAATTCTGTCCGTTCGCCCGTCTGCAAACAAGATAACTCGAACAGATAAACGTGGAAACTTGAAATTTTCAGGATAGGATAGAATCTCGTATGCGGCAGGACAATTCGACAAGGGGTTCCGTAAATATTAACGTCAGTAATTTTGTGGATTAATTTTTGTTGATCTCGCGAAATCTTTTTGTATACTGATTTCGAATTTCGAAAATCACTAGTTTTTTTAGTTTTTCGTAAATATTTCAAAAACTAAGCGGTTTATCCTAAACATTGTTATATACAAAAATGTTCTACGTTAAATTTTAAATAAGAATGGTCCTTATCATAATCTCTCTAAATAGTACGGTTCGAGAGTTACAGGTGTAAATGTTAACTTTTTCGTTATTTTGATAATTTTAAAAAAAAATAAGCTTCGTAAAAGAATGTTGCTATTTCAGTGGCCGGTGGTATGTAAGTGATAAGCCCTTGAAGGAACGACAACCTCACCACCTTATCAAGGGGCACTCTTTTTTAAGGGAAAAGAGGCTTCCACAGGCCTAGGCCATATGTGGTACGGAGAAACCCACCCTGAACTTTCTACGAACATTGCAACATAAATTCACTTCTTAAGCATAAATATCTTTCAAATTTGGAATGTTCAATGTCTTTATTAACTTCACTCATCCTCCAGCACATTATCCTCCTCCTCTAGCTCGCCGTCTAAGATGTTATTATTGTCCATGTTATCACATGTTTGGCCTGAGCAATTGCTGCATATGCTAGTGCAGTTTAGACCACTCCTTCTGCATTCACAATTACGAACGCATTCATCTTTGCAAGTACACATCATAACGGACAGTAATTCCAGGTGGTCGCCAATCTTCTTCCAACCCCACTCGAGTGGATCCTTATCTTCATTCAGCCACTGTTGTACCTGGTGGTAGGTCCTAAATGAATGCTGTCTGGACGCTCCTGAAGTGGGGGGTAGTGCATCCAACTTCAGTAATGCATGTATAGGCTGCTTTGCAATCGTTTTCAAGTAGGACTGGTAGCGGAGACAATCTAGATCTTCAGTGTTCTTGGCTCCAAACATTGCAAGTAGGAAGTTATTTCCTGCATCAGCCACTGCACTGGGGTCGGCTTTGGGGTTGTTGAAGACCAGAAGTTTTTCACGAAGAACGGTGTTGGCTTGAACTTTCCTATAAGGTGCAATTTTTCCCTTCTTATAGACAGCAGACACAGTGTCACATCCTGTGAAGGCGTATGTAACCAGAAGTACATCTTTCATATCCCCAATGCCTTGCTGAATGTCAGAAATAATGTACACTTTTTCCTGGTGATTTCCTTTTTTAGGTATGACCATTTTCAGTTTATTCCCTGAAGGTGCGTGGACAGTCAAAAGTACTAATAAGTCCGTGTCATCACCAATAACACACGTTTGAACATCTTTCTTTGCTTCATCAATAGCTGTTAAGACTACTGATAGGTCAGCATCACCCGATGCTTGAAGAACTGTGCAACCACATTGTTGCAAGTGCGATGAAAGCAGGGTTATTAGACCCATCTTGTTTTTAGCACAAGCTAAAAATTCATTTTGATTTATGTTGACATGGATTGAGTCTTCTACTTTGACCACAATGATGGCTAACAATTATTTTTACTTTTTCAACCTTCTATGGTGCCTCTTAGCCTCTTTTTGACTATAATACTGTGGTATATTATTACTCTTTAATTAAATCATTTACTTATTTCTATATAGCTTTATTTGGAAAAAAAACCTTAAAAATTATATCATTTTTATTTTTACACCGTCTGCAACTCATGAACCGTAAATTTTACATGGAATATGCATAGGACATTTTTAGTTTAAAATTTCATGTAGAATATTTTTGTATATAACACTCTTTGTGCTAAACAGCTTAGTTTTCAACCAATTTCCAAACAACTAAAAAAACTACTAAATTTCCTACTTTTTCTCCCCCTCCCCCCCAAACCCGACGCTCAAAATGGTGTAACTTTTTACCAAACAATAAGAGGGTTATATAGAACAATTTGGAGTTGGAATAAAACTTTTACTTTGGATGTCAAGGTTAGGCCTTTTTTTAGGTTAATAACACCGTACTAAATGTGTTCACAGCTTGTACGCTAACTACTGGAGTGCAGCACAAAATGTTCGTAAACATTTGTGAGGCACACGGTTTTGGTGGAATCGTACCTTAAGACTATCAACGAGGTTGCCAACCTAGACATGGTTGTCAACCACCAACAAGTACACAGATGAACATCCTCGTCTTCAACAGGTTAACAATCATGATGCTCGTTTGTGGGTCGCTTAAGACTTTAAAGTAGGTATTGTCGAATATTGCCAATACTAAAACGAAACCAATCGAACTGCGAACATTCGCAGAGACGAAAATAGCTCGTTATTTTGATGCCGCAATTCCAAACAGTCTAATTCTGGTCTCATACTTGCGACTATTACACTTATGAAGGTTTTGGCTGCGAAACAAATGTTTAGTTTCGAAGTTAACGAGGTGTTAAATATACGGTATCGAGGGCATTCCTGTCTCCTCTCGGCGTACGAAAACGACACAGAGTAAAATGTTACGCGGCCTAGTCTGAAACTGAGACAACGGATTCATATTCCAGCGGCATAACTTGGAATCATGAGTGTGAAGTTTTAAAATAATTCTCTGAAATCTGAAGGATATTTCACGACTTTGTGGGAATGGAAGGAAAACGCTGCAGATTCTTTCATTATTGGTTTGAGTGCTCCACAAAATTTTATCATCTTATCAGAGAAGGCGATCAAATCGAGAGAAAAAAACACAATTGGGATAATAATCTGAGGTTCATGCAGCTTCTCGAGAAACCTCTGAAATTATAGAAATTTCTAGTTGTAACAACAAGTTTACTATTTTTTGTCCCTAAATTGCACTTTTGAGCTATTACAATAAGTAGTTATTTGCATTGTTGAAATAAATTTTGAAAATCAAAGTCAAAAGTCGAATTAATATCCGGAAATTTCTTCTCGTTCATAAATATTTTTAGAAAATTTCCTGCGGCTCGGGAAATTTTCAAAATACTCATGAAAATATTTGCGGAAATAATTTGACCTCTAGTGGTGTACTGGGTGAAAATTGACCAGTTCAAGCATTCTTCTACAGAATAGTAAATACCGAAGATGAATTTTGTGCGGTATTTTTTACTCGCTGTGTTAATTATACGTAGAGCTCCCTCGGAGAGAAGAATGGACTGATATACCCATTCTTATCAAAACTAAAATGAAAGAAATGAATTTATTCATGAGATTGGATATAATCTCAGATAATGCTGGCTTGAGAGATGTATCTGATGGCCTCGTATACAGGGTGAGTCTTTGACTTGTACATACATTTTAACTGTAGATTCCTCTCATCAAAAGAAACACTTTTTTCCTATACCATTTTTCAAAATTCGGTTTGGTTTGGGAGATACAGGATGTCGATAATCCATGAAAAAAACACTTTTCTGTTTATATCTTCGGAACCGTTATTTCGAATGAACTGAATTTTCGTTGAGTTTTTACTCTATTCATGGTGCATATTCCTCAATCAAAACCGATTCAATATCTCTACTAGTATAAAAGTTACAGGGTAGTCGACTCATCAATACACGCTAAAACACCATAAAACCGTTTTAAAAAGATAAACGGTTCATATTTTCGAAAGAATCAATCATTTAAGAAACTAAAAGTATTCCTCTTTTTTTTTCAATAAAACGCGTCGTTTTCGAGTTATTTCCAATTTTACCCGGAGAAATTTGACGAAAAAATCATTAATTTCAAGAATAATCTGAATGCGTCTCTGAATTGAATATCATCGAATATTATTTCTTCTCTGGTCTTTAAACGAGTTTACAATGTTGTCACAATATTTATCAACTTTGTCGAGATATTTGAATAATAAAATCCCACAAATGTGGGGGATAAAATTGAACACCAAGGAGGATTTAATACGCACAGTTTCTATTGAAAATTCATAGTTACCGGTCCATATTGAAGTTGAATGTCGATGAAATACAAAATTCGGATATGAATGATGAATCTCGATACACACTATTTATTAAATTGAAATTTATGAAAAATAATACGATACCTAATCTGTGGCGATGTTTCTATCTATACAACATCCTCTTAGAATTTTATAAACTCGACATGGTTGAAATTATATTAATTCACTTCACATAATTATCACAGTAGAACAATAATTCACTGGATGTATTCAGAACTCCACATAATGTTTACACTGTTTACAGTTTTTCAGAGACCCTGATTTGTTATTGCTTATAGTTGGCCTCCAGATAACCAATAATTCGGTTTTCGCTCTACGCATGCGTGGTAAAATTTGGCGGCAAAGTCGATTTATGATGGAAACGGCAGAATTCATAGATATTTATACCACGGTACACAAATGTATCAATGAAAATATCAGCAAGCTGACAACATCTTCTTGAAATTTCTGTGCAAAAATTCACGAAATCGATACAAATTAGATAAGGTTAGGTTGTTTAATGATAAATCTGAATGGAAATTCTTTCTTCATGATATTGTTTGGGAATTTCGAGGAAAATATGAACAAGTTATTAGTGTTTACAAACTAATCTGCAGAAAAATCGAAGAAGGAAATTATTTTGGTGGAATGAATATGGCTTTTTAGTTGCAGATATAATCCGAGGAGACTAACTGTTTTTGTTGAAATTACCGTGTTTGCAACATTTTTATTCCAATAAGGTTAGTACTTGAGTATTCCCTAAATGTATAAACTCAGTTTCTATCGAGAGATATGAACTTCGAATCAATTCCACAGTATCATTTCAGGGACGTAATTAGCACAATTGTTTTTTTTTTCAAATGGCTATATCTTTCTAACAGAGCCGAATTCGGAAAAATGGAAAATGAAAAGAAGGTTTCTTTTGAACTCAAGAATCTTCAGTTAAAATATATGTACAAGTCAAAGACTCAACCTGTATGTATTATACGAATTCGAAGAGAGAGACAGAGGGATTGGTACCTCTATTCTTGTACTGCAGACCACAGAGTCGAGAAGAGTGGGCTAAACCACTTATGTGTGGAAATTCTTCGTTGCGAACGAAGTTTATTCGTAACTTTGTGGTATCAAATATGGATGGAATGATGGGAAATAAAATGTGTATATCTGTATATGCTCAGATTTCTGATAGTGAATTATTCTTATTTGAATGTTTTCGGGGTAATTATCCTCCACCAACTAGGCAAATTGATAGATCAGGTGGTCAGTTTTCCTGAGAAGTTACTACGTATACTAAATTCAATTTTCATTGTAAAAAAAATAAATTCAGATTGCATTGCCATATTTTTTTAGCATCAATTTAATGATTTGTTCACGAAGGTAATACGTAGCCGAAAAATCGTCCCATATGGCCAGAAATAATTATGATATGATTACCGTAATCTTCCTGAAATATCTATTTAAAATTGGGCCAGAATATAGAGTAGAGCTATGACAAAGTCTAAATCTGATGAGAAATTCAGTATGTGGAATATTGAATTTTCAAAATTTCTTTCGAACATATTCACTTCGTTTTCTGTCCATGCGATCATGCGCCTTTATATTCTGGGGCATCTGTGCCGGCTTATGTGCTTAGAAATCAATTAATATCGATCAACAACAATTCGTCATAGACTGTATTAGCTTCAACGTTTGTATAATTCATTGGATTTCATACAATTACATTCCTACGCGTGTCTATCGAATCGACCACATTGAATAACTGAAATCTTCATTCCAAAATGTGCCACGCCATTTAAATTCTAACTTATGACCCTTTGTGCCTAATTTTCCCCAGTTTTTTTGGGAAGATTTCAAATTTGGAGCAACGTAAGAATAGGTCTCTAAAAGCACTGATGAAATTTCAACTTCAGTATTTATGACATAATTAATGTAAAAGAAATAATAATTGTATTGTGGAACTTTCATTACCTCTAATTGAAATATCTTCAAAGGTTTGAATTATTAGATCATTAGTCTCATATCCAATAAGGAATGTATGTACTTTTCTCGATGATTATTGTGCTTTCATCGAATCACATCCGAAAGTGATTTCCTTGGAATTCTCAAGTTAGGAATGGAATTTGCAGATTGAATCATTGTTTCATCACTCTAATATGGTGGTTATAGGTCATCAAGAAATTTTAGGAAAGTTATAAGAAAATATGAGTACAGGAATTATTGCCATAGCCATCACTGTTGGGCCAAAAATCAACAGTTCTGTGCGTAAGGACAGCTTTTACAGTACACAACTGTTTCTCCTAACTCGCACAAGACACAAGCTCAGAAGATTGAAGTTTCTGAGGGGTCTCCTCGGGAGACCAAAGAGTTATGAGTATAATCATATAAATATTCGGGATCTCACCCCGTGAGTACTTGTCAGTCTTATTCACGAAGAATCTATAGTTCGCTGTTGTGTTATTTTTGGCATCGATTCATTTTCATATTTTTCGTTTGATGAAAAATTCCAGAAAAGAGCGTGAATTCAATGTAACAGGAAATTTCACAGAAAACCAATCGGCTCATTATCGAATTGATGAATTCAAGACTTCCAAGAACATAATGAACTGCTTTTCAATATCGCAATCTCCAATTCTCAGTATTGACGTCAATCTTCTTTGATATTCGGAATTAGAATTCCCGAGAAAAAATTAAAGATTCGCTCTCGTCAATACGGTCATAAAAAATTCGATTATTTATAGACGGATAATTTGGCACATTTACATCCGCGACGAATAATACAACTACATATAATTTACCGAAGATAATCATGGATATAGGAATTCAAATTATACGGTTTTTTTTTTTTGAACGAATGTTATTTATTTTCTTCTTTTTAGGTAAGCCTGATCGTCTGCATGAGGACAGTTTTTCAGATGAAATCATAATCGTAAGTGAGTATCCTCTAATTTCTCCTGATGATATTGATTTTTTTCCTAAGAAAGGGTAGTTTTGAATTTGAATTCTCAGAGATTATATACAGGATGTATCACGAATGTCATGATTTTAATGTCATAACTATATTTGTTTATGAGATACAGAATGTTTTATGTATTTTATCAGAAACTCTTGAAAATATTCATGGATTTCCATGAAAATTTCAAGAAATGAGTATAAGAAAACGTCTTATATTCGCCCAAAATGAGTTGTTGATAGCACAGATACGGACTGAAAAAATTATATTCTTCATTTCACCTTTTTTTAGCTACATCTATGACCATCATCATTATACCTCTGTTTTTGGAACAGAAATCTTCCTTGAATTCAAGTCTAAATGTCCAAACACATCCATTAGGTATAAGTTCTATTCTTATTATTATCTAAAATTCTAGGGGCTCTACTATAAAATATATTTATAAAATGAAAATTCAAGCAGTAATGAGTTCATTAACTTCATTAACCCAAAATAAGTGAGATGACTGACATTTTCGCACGGTCGTAAATAAGGGATTTCGTAAGAATAACAGAGGATTCCAAATAAACTCCCTATGTCTTCTTTTGTCGACACTTTTTCATTTTATTCTCATTCTTTCTTACTTTCTCGTTTCAAAAACCCATGAATTATCTTTGTTACGGCAAGCATTTTTTTCATCGCGGATAAACTCGCCAGTTTTAGGCGGTTTGCATTCGAATCGGATTAAATTCGAAGCGCGAAACAAGAAAGCGAATTGAGAAACTTGAGGGGAATGCAGATAGATGGTAATTAAATTACTCGTTGCGGTTACTACTGCAGATTTCTTCAAAATCGGGATTCTGCAGAATTTGTGTAGGGGAAAGTCGTCTTTTGCATTTTTCCCTTTTGGTAGAAAGAAAAGATTGTGACCGATTGTAAGGAAAAAAGTCCTGAATAAGGAATATTGTTTCCTTTCTACGGCGAAGGCATTTTGTTCGGTACATTATTGAGACTAACGAATTGCTTTCTCTGTCTCTGTGTAAATAATAGGGGAGCAATTCGTCCAGGTTTCCGTTTCACTGGCGTATTTCTCGGAAAGTTTTCAATTTGTCGAACTAATGTTTGAATAGGGTATTCCATATTCTATTCTTTGATATATTGATATGGTTTCTGAACCAGTGGGTATACTTCCCCTGAAATGTACATATAAGGGCCAATACAGGGGTTATGTGAAAAATCCCAAGATGATATAAATGCCTAATATTAAAAATTAGTTACAAATATTCGACAATTAATGCAACGGAGGTTTCATTGATTTTCTCACAACTGGCACTGCTAACTTTATGGGACAGCAGTAACAAAAAATATGGCTTCAGATAAGTTATGCATCATTGTTCCTGTCTACAAAGTTTCATAAATATCGTCATATTCGTTTTGAAGATATTCACGTAGTTCCACACTTCATCCCAATCCTCTATATGTCAGCAACACATATTCCCTTTCCGTAGAGATATTATCGATGTGTATAAAACAACATACGAATTGTTTTGGTTCGCATCTGAACTTCTGAACGAAAGAAAATAAACCCGCTTTATTTTTAGTTTCATTGCGGGATGTGAATGCCTTCTTACAAGAAAATTTCCACGTAGAGATATGGATACTGCGTAGTCTTTGACGAAAAACTGATGGTACGTACATAAAGTGAATATCGATACTTCAAAGAAAAATGTTTGGTTCAATGAAGCTGAAGAAGTAATTGGACTCATATCTCCAAGAAGACTTGCTAGCCTACTTGCCGCAGTCTTGTCTTCTCCTCTTCAGTTGTCAAATTTTCATATTGCATGTTCGTTCAAATTAGAACTCGAAAATTCTAGATATGAATATCGGTGAAAAAGCCTACTTTCCAGTCTTTAAAGGAGCATCATAATGAAACTTTCTCATCTCCCTTTCAATTCCTACTTTAGACGGATGATTTTTTTACCGAATTGTCATTAACCCTATATACAGGGCGAGTCTTTGACTTGTACATATATTTTAACTGAAGATTCTTGAGGTTTTTCATTTTCCATTTTTCCGAATTCGGCTCTGTTAAAAAGATATAGCCATTTGAAAAAAAAATTGTGCTCATTACGTCCCTGAAATGATACTGTGGAATTGATTCAAAGTTCATATTTCTCGATAGAAATTGTGTTTATACATTTAGGGAATACTCAAGTACTAACCTTATTGGAATAAAAATGTTGCAAACACGATAATTTCAACAAAAACAGATAGTTTCGTCGGATTACATCTGCAACTAAAAAGCCACATTTATTCCACCAAAATAAGTTTCTTCTTCGATTTTTCTGCAGACTAGTTTGTAAACACTAATAACTTGTTCATATTTTCCTCGAAATTCCCAAACAATATCATGTAGAAAGACTTTTCATTCAGATTTATTATTGAACAACCTGACCTAATCTATTTTGTATCGATTCTGTGAATTTTTGCACAGAAATTTCATGAAGATGTTGTCAGCTTGCTGATATTTTCATTGAGGTTGAGGATTTTTCACGAAACATAGTATAAATCCCGATACATTTGTGTACCGTGGTATAAATATCTATGAATTCTGCCGTTTCCATCATAAATCGACTTTGCCGCCAAATTTTACCACGCATGCGTAGAGCGAAAACCGAAATATTGGTTATCTGGAGGCCAACTATAAACAATAACAAACCAGAGTCTCTGAACAAAGTGTAAACATTATATGAAGTTCTGAATAAATTTAGTGAATTATTGTTCTAATGAGATTATTATGTGAAGTGAATTAATATAATTTTAACCGTGTCGAGTTTATAAAATTCCAAGAGGATGTTGTTCAGATAGAAACATCGCCACAGATTATCAGGTATCATTTCATTGATTTCAATTTAATAAGTAGTTTGTGTCGAGATTCATCATTCATATCCGAATTTTGTATTTCATCGACATTTAACTTCAATATGGACCGGTAACTATGAATTTTCAATAGAAACTGAGCCTATTAAATTCTCCTTGGTGTTCAATTTTATCTCCCACATTTGGGGGATTTTATTATTAAAATATCTCGACAAAGTTGATAAATAATGTGACAACATTGTAAACTCGTTTAAAGACCAGAGAAGGAATAATATTCGATGATATTTAATTCAGAGACGCATTCAGATTATTCTTGAAATTAATGATTTTTTCGTCAAATTTCTCCGGGTAAAATTGGACATAACTCGAAAACGACGCGTTTTATTGAAAAAAAAATAAGAATACTTTTAGTTTCTTAAATGATTGATTCTTTCGAAAATATGAACCGTTTATCTTTTTGAAGTGGTTTTATGGTGTTTTAGCGTGTATTGATTAGTGGACTACCCTGTAACTTTTATACTAGTAAAGATATTGAATAGGTTTCGATTGAGGAATATGCAGCATGAATAGATTAAAAACTCAACCAAAATTCAGTTCATTCGAAATAACGGTTCCGAAGATATAAACAGAAAAGTGTTTTTTTCATGGATTTTCAAAACCCTCTATCTTCCAAACCAAACCGAATTTTGAAAAATGGTATAGGAAAAAAGTGTTTCGTTTGATGAGAGGAATCTACAGTTAAAATATACGTACAAGTCAAAGGCTCACCCTTTATACATGCATAATTGGAAAAAACATCAGGTCTATTGTTGTATTTTATCACTTCAATACATGCATTCATCTCAACAAGTTTCCCACCAAGAACGATATGTTTTTACAATTAAATTAAATACACCTATGCCACCATAGTGTCATTATCCAAATGTGGTGTTACACCATCTTGCAAATCGATTATGTATATCCAAAGTTGAAACTTTATCGAGATTACCGTGTCATCAGATATTTACTAAAAGCTGAAGAAAGTCCCACTCCATCATATGAGATTTATCATTCTATTCTTGCTAGCAAAAAGATGTTACCACAATAAGTTGAGAACATGAAGGTGAGCTACAAGCGTGTTCAACAATTCAAGAGATGAACCAAGAATTGTTGACACTACCATCATTCTTGACTTGAGGGATCACGTTCATCAACATTAAGTTCTAATATATCCAATATTGACATATGGCAAGCATATAGAGTTTCAGGGGAACGGATCCTTTTTCGGAAACTGACCTGCAGCTCATTAGACATTCTTGGAGTCTGTAGTGAGGTGGTTTAGATTTTCCCACACTCCAAGAGAACTTGTATATTCAATTTGATCTCTCAGAAACCTTCTGCAAATCCTATGTATTTGGTTTCAGTAAAAATCAAATGTTACCCAAACTTAGTAACAAAACCTTCGGACGTGAGAGAAAGTAGTATCGACAATTAATTCAATTTTCCATAAACTAAATATGTTTTCGCCCTGAATTAAAATAATTGAAATTTTATTCGAATATTCAGCCGAACATTATCTTAATTGAGGATGTTAGATTCGATAACTTCACATAATCCTCACAAAAATGTATCACTATAAAAAATGTAAAATTCGAAAATTAATTTTAAAAAAATAGTATTTTTGACAATTCTTATTTTTCTGAGGATTTCGAGAAGAGCTTCTTGGAATCGTTAGCAGATACGACGAAACTACAAAAAACTCAGCTAATAGCAAAGCGTCTCTTCCCAACTTTTCAATATAACAGTAGATTACCAAAAAAAAAATTTCTGAGGTAAAACAGGGGACTTTCTTTCTTAAAATTACGCAAAGAATCTCCCCTCCTCGTTTATACCTCCAGTTTAGGATCACCCTGTATAGATAATCAATTCGAAAGTAGCCCATTCTTCCTTTTCCTTGTATTTCTAATTAGCTAAGATATACAGGGTGGCCATTTGAAAACGAAACAGACGAGATTACAGACGAAATAAATTTTTTCGATAGAAATGTTCGGACAGGTCGATTTCAGTTTCGAGGGGGACAACTTAAGATGTAGGTTACGGACGCATAGCGCTTCAACCCTTGCTGCTACAACCCCCACCCCCAATTTTTGAATAGGGAAGATGGGGTGAGTGATACCTCAATTCAAAGGTATTTTTATACTGATTTCAGCACAGTAATTGTTTTTTCATTTTATGCATTAGTTCTCGAAATATTCATGCGTTAGTTAATTTTATCACTTTAATTAATTTTTTGCGAATAATTGACATTTCGTGCTTCCGAAACACCAAAATTTCCGTACTTGTATTTGAAATTGCAAAACATCTACCACTGGGCAAATGAAGTCATACCGTACGTGTTAATGCTACTAGGGTCAGATGTTCGACTAGCTGTTTTATTCACTGAAATCATTCTCCAACTGTACGGTATCAGAACGATTTGAAGTATTGATCTAAGAAATAAGACTTTTCAAAGTGAAGTAAATAATTTATCAAAAACTCACAGTCATGGTTGTTTTGAAGCTTAAAATGTCGATTTTTCACAAAAAAAACACTACAAGTGCCATGAAAACACCACTTCATTTTCAAATACTTAGTTGAGAATATTTCGAGAACTAATGCATAAAATGAAAAAACAATTACTGTGCTGAAATCAGTATAAAAATACCTTTCAAATGAGGTATCACTCACCCCATCTTCCCAATTCAAAAATTGGGGGTGAGGGTTGTAGTAGCAAGGGTTGAAGCGCTATGCGTCCGTAACCTACATCTTAAGTTGTGCCCCTCGAAACAGAAATCGACCTGTCCGAGTATTTCTATCGAAAAAATTTATTTCGTCTGTAATCTCGTCTGTTTCGTTTTCAAATGGCCACCCTGTATAACTATCCTTATGACGAATTCCATCACGTTCAGCATTTGAATTATGTCATTCAATTCACGTCTGATGTCCAAATTTCGTTTCATTAGTTAGTTGTTTGAAAATAAGCCAAGTATATTTGGGACATTTTCTGATGCTTCAAATCACTCTAAAAACATTCATTAGCACTGTGCAATTTATATAAACATTTAAATGGAGCTTTGCTTCGTATTGTCCGCAGCGTAATAGAGATTGTATCCCATTTCGTTCTGGATCATGGAGGACACATTCCTGATTATTTCAATTGTTTGTGGAGCTTTGGGATGAAAATTGAATTCTGAAGTTCCTTTGAGAGATCAATATAATGAAATGAAATGTTTCCCGTGCTTTCTCTTTTAATGTACCATGATGAATAGCCTGCAGATATTATCAGAAGTCTCTCTGTGAATTTTTAAAAGGCGTCTAATTGAAAAACTTCTCAACTCTTCGGTTACAGAACTCCAATTGGTTTACTGCTTTCTCTAACATTAGGAGGAAAATATAGGTACTTTATGCATTGAGTTTCATCAAACTTCAATTCATATGTTCGAAATTTCAACACCCTTCACAACGAAAAAATGGTTTCATACTCTCAAGCAGTTTAAATTTGTTCACCTATGTAAATTTCAGGGCCGATCCTAGAGTGTTGGCCGCCCGCGTGCAGAATCCTTATGTGCCGCCCCAAAGACAAAAAAATATATCTTTTTTGACATATATAAAAAAAATCTTTGATGGGCCTCCTTTTATTGTTAGGAAAAAACTGTTCATATTAGATTCAAGGGGGGGGGGGGATAACCCCGCTACTTTTCCCATAAATATTTCGATGTGCCCTGTGCCCTCCGACATCTTCTCCAAAGATTTTTGTGTTATCTTACACAATGAAAATGCAATTTTCATACACGCATATATATTTTCAATACTACTGTATTCGTGTACTAGATGATGTATCATGTACTAGATACCATGATATACATCGATTTCAACGAAATAAAAAATATTCAATAAAAAAATATGTGATGTAGGAAAGAAAAACGAACTGAATACTAAAAAAAAACTTATATGTCACGAAAAACTATGTGTACAAACAGGAACTGAAAGTCTTTTATTCATCCATTTTAACGAAATAAAAAAACAATCAATGAAGAAAATAAACTTGATATTAAAAAAAACAAACCTACATGTAACAAAAAATATAAATACAAACAGGACATTTCAACCAATTCAAAAAAAATTTCATGAAAAAATGTAAATTAGGAAACATAAAATGAATACTAAAAGAAAAAACACTTACAAACTAATATATAACAAAAAGTATAAATACGAACTAGGAACAGTCTTTTATTCAGTCTGTAATGACTAGTATGTATCCGTAACAGGTACTTATAAAATAACTTTCATAGCTTTTTGAGAAGCAAATAAATCAATAATTTCGATCATATCAATTCTTTCCGATATTTCAGATTCGATAGAGATAATGGCCAAATTCGAGAATCTCTCTTGTGACATATTGCTTCTCAAGTAATCTTGAATTATTTTTAATTTACTGAAACTCCTTTCTCCTGAAGCAACAGAGACTGGCAATGTTAATAAAATTCTTATGGCTAATGAGAAATTGGAAAAACAAGAAACTAAATCATTTTTATCAATAATTTCTAATAAGTATTTCATGAAAATAAATTAAATTTTCGGAGAAATTCCTTTGAAAAAATCAAAATAAAAGAATCTAGCAACAATATAATTTGTTAATAGTTCAATGGCTCGATATCTCTGTGGAAGATTTCACACAAGCCCATCTCTATTGAACCGACTGAATATAAACGCGACATTCCTACTGCGGCGACCCGCGGGCCACGACCGTCTCAAATTTGATAAACAGTATAATAATATTGGATTTTGAGTTGATCTAAAAATGTCATTGACACTTACCTTGGGCTCTATAAACTTTTGAAATAAAAAACAGTTTCCACACTCAAATTTATTCGTTAGTATGAAAAGGCCTCTTGCAACGACAGAGAATTCTCGCGAGAATTCTCTGTCGTCTCTGTGTAATTCCACAGAGAATTCTACCGAAAGTTGTATGCAACGACAGAGAATTTTCGGTCAGTGAATTTGACAGAAAAATCTCGCGAGAATTCTCTGTCGTTGCAAGAGGCCTTAACAGGAGGATTATTATTAATTTTCACACGTATGAGACCGGAATCCAGGACTGTGGCAACGAGAAATAAACATGAAGCTATGGCAGTAAAGCAATAACTGCATAAAGCCTCATTACAAACCATAATAATTGCACCCCAGGTATTTTTGTTTTCACGACAACGCGATTGATTCTATTCCAATATCTGGTAATTTTTACAAATCCTATTTCGAGACCCTATCGATACCGATAATTGCTCTCAGATGGTAGTTTTTTCGATCTTTGTATCACGTTCTTCTGAAGTTTCATTTCATTTTTTCTCGTCTCATTCAAAATTTGGAAAGTAATGATCAATTATTAAAAAATCTCTTTAAGATTTGTTGAAAATCATATTTTTTACAAATCGACATAAAAAATGTGGCGGCCTGCGGCCGCCCCATGAGTTTGGCCGCCCGCGTGCGGGGCACGCGCTGCACACCTGCTAGGATCGGCCCTGGTAAATTTCCCAATAAATCGACCGAAAAACGGAAAAATTAATTAATGCCCCTTAGGGGAGGTGAAGAGATTCCAATAAAGGATTTGACGAATTCTGGTCAGTTTTGTGAGATTTTTCTACTGATTGTCGAGGACTGATAACCCACAGCATGGATGCATAGAAAACATGATGTAACGACCCTAAAATAATTTGACAGTTACCGAATACTCCACGTGGTGAAAAACTCGTTTAATGGGAAAAACTTTGAACTTATACTTGAACTAGAAAGAGGAGACACAGCATCTCATTCATCTATTTGAGAATTTAGTCAGTATTCAATGATTGGAACGTAGATAGCATAAAGGATAGCAAATTCATCAGATCCGGCCGTGGCAACATTGCGGAATCTAACTTTGAAAGGTCCAGTGGCGTGGAGTTAACGGTATTAAGAAATGGAAATAACATTAAAAGTGAATTAACTCTTTTTGACGAAATCATTCAATGTTCCGAACTAAATTCAAAATTGATATTCCTCCTCTTAATATCAGAAGGGAATCTGAAAAGTGAAATTCAAAAAATCGATTTATCTACGCCAATACTACTTCGAAATGATAAGAGTAGAACATACCTGTGTAAACTCAAATCAGGATTCAAATAGTCCAATTTACCACAAACAAGACATACACGAAACATTTTTCAACGTATTTTGCTAATAATATTCAGAAGTAAATCCAAATTTCATTTTTCCTACGCGATATTCTGATGACAATAGTTTTCAAAACATGATTAGTTTCACAAAGTTAAAATAGAGAAATCAATGAAAATATTACCTGAATGTCATTGCTGTGGAGGAGAAAGAATCGTCCTTCATTATTTTTTAGGAAATTAGCCTCTACACAATTTTTAACTGCGCCATAAATTCCACCTGATAATATGCTTATTTCGGAACTAATTATATCATTGGTGGCTTCTTTGGGATCTGATATTGTACAAGGTGCGGCACGGAGGGCGGACGTTTTTCAGATGGGCATAACTTTCCCCCACTGAGGACGAGAGAAGTGGGGAAGGTGCCGTTAGACTCGTATGTTCCTAGCATTTTTTTATTTTGCATATGGATCTTCGCTTTCACCCATCATTGGCCCTTACTTCTTCGAAGACGTTAATGGTCGTGCTGTTACCGTGAACTCAGAGCGGTACGTCGAAATAATCAACAACTTCTTTATCCCCGAATTACGACGGCAACGTGTTCCAATCCGACGTGTGTGGTTCCAACAGGATGGGGCGACCGCCCACACAGCCAGAGCATCAATGGACGTTATTCGCCCTCTCTTCCCTGGTCGCCTTATTTCCAGGTTTGGCGATGTTCATTGGCCTCCCCGGTCCCCAGATTTATCCATATGCGATTTTTTCTTATGGGGACACCTCAAGGCTAGAGTATACGAGACCAAGCCCCGAACTCTGGACGAATTGAAAAGGGCTATTCGCGTGGAAGTTGCCCAAGTTGAGAGAGCGATGTTGGAGAGAGTCTACGCGAACTTCCAAGAGCGCCTCCAGCACTGCATCACCGATTTCGGCCACCACATGGCTGATGTGATTTTCCACACTTGACTGTCTCAAATGCTATTTCCTTGAGAATCTGATTCCGTCAATAAATGTGTTTTTGAGTAAAAATTAACGCTTTTATTATTTTTTTAAAACCATCCATCCTCCGTGCCGCACCCTGTATAAGAAAATATATCGAAATTTATTGATATCGAATTATTAATATGCACATTTTCTCGCTGCTCCCTGAGATTAATTTCAGCAAGTATCAATTGGCTTAAATATATCGTGTTCCTTTTTCGATTATCATTCCATTGAAACAATCATTCACTGCATGCAACAAAAAATATAATATTAGTATCAATTGGTCCAATTGGTTCAGTTATACAAATCAAAGCTTAAATTTATGATGAAGGACATTTTATTGGAAACCACTTGATGCTTGATCAAATTGCCTACTTTGATGGCCCTAACGTTTTTCAGCACGGCACCAAAATATTACCTTCTGATTTCTATTTTGGCCCCCCCTGAGAAAAATTTCTACGGTTTTCTGCGGGCGCCCATGCTTCTACCCGAAGATTTCAACATTAAATATCCTGCTAGAGTTAGAAAGATCTTCGAAATCAAAAAGCACTATCAAGAAACTTCGAAGTTTATAGACAAAATATTATTGAATTACTATACATAAAACGCAGGATCATGAATGGCCATATTGGAATCGCCTTATACATTTACTGTCGTGTACAAGAACCCTGATCAAAAATCAAGAGAACTATTCATCAGACAAGAAGAATATCATACCTATACTCCATTCAGAATTATAAAATCACAACTCTGGCACTGGAAATTTGACACATTCCACTCTGTATCGAAGTTATGACGTTTTTCGAAATATTTTTATGTTCCAAGTCAACACTATGTTGCCCTTTCTACATTCTTAGCGTATTTCTCAGAATGTGAATTTATTCGGAAAATGAATGAATTGGAAAAGATGTGATGGACGAAAATAATTAACTTTTATATGAATTGATAGAAAGGATTCCTTTTCTAGTTATTTGCATGAAAAGTACAAGAGATCACTGTTGAAATATATTATTTTTCGCCATGGAAGAAAATTGCATTGCTTTCACATAATTTTCATATGCATGCTTGTGAAGATTTAATGTTTATTATCCTCTTGAACTGAAAGTTCAAGACTTGACGACATCAATTGTTGATTCTAATCAAGAATTCATTAAAAAAAAATCAACCCTAAGATATAAGATGAATTGATGAGTAATTACAAGAATCAAGAATAATGTCAATTTTATTTTGTTGATAACTTTCTTGAAATCAATGTTGGGATATAAAACTCGGCTGCGTTTGTTCAAACAACATCTAAAGAAGACATTTTTCATCATCTCGACCTTTGAAAGTCGTTTCTTATAGGAGAATTAGGTCTAAGTTCCACCTCATTAGTGAGGTACCTAACTTTTGCAAATCTGCTCAGATATCGCCAAATTTCTTGGAAAACCTGAAAAATATCATCCTAATCGACCTCACGGGGCTCCATCCGATCCATCTACTACGATATCTGTCCAAATAACAGCTTTTTCAACGGAATTCCCGTGTACCTCTCAACCTCGAAATGTAAACATTGGTCCTGGTCTTGAAAATCGTCCTCACGCTCCAAACTGGTGCTAAAAACAATAAACATACGTTAATCTTGGATATTCGACCAAAAACTCACCTGCAAATATCGATTAAATACCAAAAATCTGCGAACAATTTGTAAACCTAACAAAATGTGGAATATCATTGATACTTTTACTTTGATGTAAACAAAGAAACTGGCAACGTCGTTTTTTCATTAACGATATTTACTGTGCGCGCACTGACTTTTCATAATATGTTCTGTGCTTTTCATCAGGTTCACCAACTCCTGAAAACGAAACCATGACCTCGTATGTAAGTAAATAAAAGTGAATGGAGTATACCTGTAATGTCCTGAGCATAAACCAAAATTCTCCACAGAAATTTTCTCAATTTAAAGAAATAATCGCCTACAAAGAGGGTATTTCCACTCATTCCATTTTTAGTGAGGAAGTTTCCGTAGCAACGATCGTTTCATCTCGACAAAATTTTCAAGCCGGCAAAAATAACAAGTTGGTTTTCAAGCGACAAAATTTTTGACGTTTCTCGAATTCATTGATAGCTTCGGAAACAAATATCATAGAGAAAACAAAAAACGTTTAGTGGTTTAGTCAATCTATGATTAATTCTAATTTGCCAAATAGCGCAATACGCGTCAAATGTGAACATATTACCGTATTTTCTCGTGGAATAGTCATGCCGAATACCACTCGAGATGTAATATTCATGTTTGTTGCTTTTCGGAAATTTCGCTCATGACATTTTTTCCAAAATCACTCGCTCATGATTTTAATACAAATATCATTCGCGAAATTTCCGAGCAACAAACTTTCATATTACAATCGAGAAATTTTGCCGGCAAAATTCCATCTCTAGTGGTATTATATATGACTATTCCACTCATTCCATTTGTAGTGAGGAAGTTTCCGTAGCAACGATCGTTTCATCTCGACAAAATTTTCAAGCCGGCAAAACTGACAAGTTGGTTTTTAAGCGACAAAATTTTTGACGTTTCTCGAATTCATAGATAGCTTCGGAAATAAATATGATAGAGAGAACAAACAACGTTTAGAGGTTTAGTCAATCTATGATGAATTCTAATTTGCCAAATAGCGCAATACGCGTCAAATGTGAACATATTACCGTATTTTCTCGTGGAATAGTCATGGCGAATACCACTCGAGATGAAATTTAAGCAGGTAAAATTTCTCTCTTAAAATATTCATGTTTGTTGCTTTTCGGAAATTTCGCTCATGACATTTTTTCCAACAATACAACTATCAGTCGCGAAATTTCCGAGCAACAAACTTTCATATTACAATCGAGAAATTTTGCCGGCAAAATTCCATCTCTAGTGGTATTACATATGATAAATATTGTTCAATTATCTCAAACTTCCCAAAAATGTTGCTTTGCTAAAAAATGAATGAGGAAGCAAAAGCTTTGCCAATGTGTGTGGCATAAAGTATAAAGCTGAACATTCGATATAAATCTCTAAGCGTAATACACCTAACGGTTTTCTTCCATTCAACTCCTAATGGAACTACATAAGTAGTTTAAGTTAAACTTTTTCATTCTTCCTCGGTGGTTTGGAGTGGATTATCAAGAGTTCATTCACGTTCCTTCAGGTTAGTAAACTTTTGGCAATTCGTCAAGCATGGCTGAATGTGGATTGCCCAAGCCGATTGTAAAAAAGTGGGTAGGTACTGTTATTGTCTCGCGAAATGCATTGTGTACTTTTTGATTTGAAGAGAGTACAATCACCGGAGGCAGAATCATGTTTACCAGAAGGTGCGGACTCTTTAATGGATTTTATCTCATTGAAAAGGAGCATTTCCTGCAATTACATTCTTCCTTTTTATACAGGATGGCCAAGAGATTGACGTCAAAAAGATAAAAACAGGTCCCTCGTGTCATGGGCTATTCGAATCACTCCAATGTATGTTATGCTATTTTTCACGGTTTTCGAGTTATGAATTTTTTTATGAACTTCGAGAATTTTCGACTTGACCATCTTGAAAAAGATATTAAAAAAAAGTACAAGACTTCTCGGTGAAATTCTTTTTGTAACTTAATCTCCATGAATTGTACTTTTATACATAAAATAACCAGATTCGTAACTTCTATAAAAATTATGGAAATGTTGGTCTCAAGTGAAAAAGTTACGTAAATTGGATTATGATCTGAATTTTCGAATCAAAATTAAAAATGTAAAAAGGCTAATTCACGGTTTCTTAGTATGCTTAAAAACTGCGCTCAACAGTCAGCTTTTAGAATCATTGATGGTACTTAACACTCTACTTTTGCTAGAATTAGCCTTCAAAGTCATCGAGGTGGAAAAAATCAAATAACTAGACATTTACTACAAAATATTTTTTGCCATTTTAAGATATTTCTGATCAAGTTATGATAGAAAATGCTGAAAAATAATGAAAATTGGCTTTAGATGTTGGTCAAGAAAAGTTCTAGATTTCGGAACTTCCTTTTATGGGGCAGTATTCTTCCGAAATATAGAATCTGGGGACTCATTCATATTTTCAAATTCGAAATCGTCGAATACTCTTTGAAAAGTTACTTACCTACTCGAAGCCTGCATGTTCATGAAACAAATTACCGCAGAACATCTTATTCTTCTAGTGAAAGTTCGGAAAATACGCCACCTGATTTATCAGGATAAAAGAAGAAGACACATTACGTCAGGCTCAAATTGTGTGAAGGCATTCTCAGAGGAAACATCCGGAAAGCTAACTAGTTCGACTGTTCTTCAATCTCAAGAGTATCGTGACGAACACTTTTTCTATCCGGAAAGCATTCAGTTCAGAAGTTTATATTCGTTCGCTTGAAAGTCACTGTACCGTTTATGTTAAAAAAAAAGATTAGAATACTTACGGTAATGACCAATTTCACATGGTGGATAATAATTTTGTTTTTCTACAAAATAATTTTTCATTCTCGTAAAGAACACGACATAAAGATCCATTAGCGATTTTAATTCTTCGTAAAGCAGTTTATTCACGTCAACAATCGGTTACTATAAATCATTGCATGAAAACTTGTTGCATAATAATAAATCTGATATAATGATACCTATAGAATTTGAATAATTATTCCCATATTATGATTTGTTCTTGATTCAGTGATTAGATATAATTTGTCGCCGATTTATTAATGTGAGATGAAAAAAACAGCTTTCTTCCAGTGGAGATCATGAACTTGATGAACAATTAATCAAAATTTGTATACAGGATGTCACATTGAAAGGGAAATACGGGTTTTCCTAGTAGAAAAAGGAAGATTTTAGAAATAGGGGGATACATTTTTTCATATGTAATACTACTAGAGATGGAATTTTGCCGGCAAAATTTCTCGATTGTAATATGAAAGTTTGTTGCTCGGAAATTTCGCGAATGATATTTGTATCAAAATCACGAGCCGTTAGGCGAGTGATTTTGGAAAAAATGTCATGAGCGAAATTTCCGAAAAGCAACAAAATTGAATATTACGAGAGAGAAATTTTACATGCTTAAATTTCATCTCGAGAGGTATTCGGCATGTTCACATTTGACGCGTATTGCGCTATTTGGCAAATTATAATTCATCATAGATTAACTAAACGACTGAACGTTGTTTGTGCTCTCTATGATATTAATTTCCGAAGCTATCTATGAATTCGAGAAACGTCAAAAATTTTGTCGCTGAAAAACCAACATGTTGGTTTTACCGGATTGAAAATTTTTTCGGGATGAAACGATCGTTGCTACGGAAACTTCCTCACTAAAAATGAAAAGAGTGGAATAGTCGTAGTCGTAGGTATTACATATGACTATTCCACTCTTTTCATTTTGTTATGGAAAATTCTAGGAAAAGGATATGGTCCTGTAGTCATGGTCATGGTTGTCATTTGGCTGATGGTATTTCCATTATTAACCGCATACCTTCCTCTTTATAAAGAAATAAATATCCGATCATTTATCAAAAAGTGGCATTTTTCTCTGAATGTCAAAATAACACCTGTTATTGGAATACCCCTTGGTGAAACCAAAAATTTGTTCTACTTTTTTTTTAATCAGACAGTGGTACAAAACTAGCATTGCCAAAACTGAGAACTCATCTATCCGCGAGTTATAATCAAAAAATTCTGATAAAATTCCTCGATTCGTCAACGTGGTACCGAATAGAGTGAAAAAAGGGGTGTATGTAATTTTTTTATTTAAAAAATAGCCATAAACTCAAAAACCGTGAAGTTTTCAAAAAGTGGTGATGCCCTCTATCTGCAGGTGACAAATTATTCATTAATTACGCCCAAACCTGTATATTGTTTCAAAAATAATGGTAGCAGTAACATACATATTCCTGTATTAATCCAAAAGTATCTATCCAAAATAACAAATCGTTGATGGGACGCGACTTGAATTTCTGGTGTGTCATTACTTACTTGTCGTATACTACTGCCCATTCGTATAAACACAATCGTAAAGAAGAAATTAAAATATCGACCTTCGGTAAAAACCTCCATTTGGTTATCTCAAAGATTCGAGACCTGATCCGAATGGAAATGAATGGAAGCCTCTTACTTCTTCGGTCTATGTAGCGAATATTCAGTAGGATACTGATTTAAATTCATCCCTTCATATGTATCGATTTACAAGAAGTCTGAGCCAAGTTTCCATGTGAAATTACATTTCATTCGAATCCAACGGATGGAATCCTGATTTAATGAAAATAGTGATCATATCAGTAATCTATTCATAGGAGTCCTTTATGGTAGTGATCGAATAACACAAAATCATTCGAATTTTCATATATACTCCATTCACAATTATAAAATCACAACTCTGGCACTGGAAATTTGACACATTCCACTTTGTATCGAAGTTATGACGTTTTTCAAAATATTTTTATGTTCCAAGTCAACACTATGTTGCCCTTTCTACATTCTTAGCGTATTTCTCAGAATGTGAATTTATTCGGAAAATGAACGAATTGGAAAAGATGTGATGGACGAAAATAATTAACGTTTATATGAATTGATAGAAAGGATTCCTTTTCCAGTTAGTTGCATGAAAAGTATAAGAGATCACTGTTGAAATATATTATTTTTCGCCATGGAAGAAAATTGCATTGCTTTCACATAATTTTCATATGCATGCTTGTGAAGTTTTAATGCTTATTATCCTCTTGAACTGAAAGTTCAAGACTTGACGACATCAATTGTGTATTCTAATCAAGGATTCATTGAAAAAAATCAACCCAAAGATATAAGATGAATTGATGGGTAATTACAAGAATCAAGAATAATGTCAATTTTATTTTGTTGTATAAAACTCGGCTGCGTTTGTTCAAACAACATCTAAAGAATACATTTTTCACCATCTCGACCTTTGAAAGGCGTTTCTTATAGGAGAATTAGGTCCAAGTTCCACCTCATTAGTGAGGTACCTAACTTTTGCAAATCTGCTCAGATATCGCCAAATTTCTTGGAAAACCTGAAAAATATCATCCTAATCGACCTCTCGAGGCTCCATCCGATCCATCTACTGCGATATCTGTCCAAATAACAGCTTTTTCAACGAAATTCCCGTGTACCCCTTCAACCTCGAAATGTAAACATTCGTCCTGGTCTTGAAAATCGTCCTCACGCTCCAAACTGGTGCTAAAAACAATAAACATACGTTAATCTTGGATATTCGACGAAAAACTCACTTGCGAATATCTATTAAATACCAAAAATCTGCGAACAATTTGTAAACCTAACAAAATGTGGAATATCTTTGAATTCTTTGATACTTTTACTCAGATGTAAACAAAGAAACTGGCAACGTCGTTTTGTCATTAACGATATTTCCTGTGCGCGCACTGACTTTTCATCATATGTTCTGTGCTTTTCATCAGGTTCACCAACTCCTGAAAACGAAACCATGACCTGCTATGTGATTAAATGAAATTGAATGGAGTATACTGTCAGCAGTTTTTCCAAACATCTGAATTTAACTATCAGAAATAAAGTTTAACATGAAGCAAATAGAGGGACGTTCATGTTAACGGGTTGGCACCATATATGAAGCTGATTATGATGCCCAAAATAAAGATGCAACCAACAGGATGACCACTGGATATGTGGACAACGGAAGCATGGGAGAGATGTGGAACCTTTTGGTCCAACTAAGGTGGTACCGGCAAAGCAAGGTCCCTAGTCTTCTTCTGGAAGAAGTTGGGCCGGGCAAAAGAACTTTTCAGACGAAATGAAAAGAGTGCAAATAACCATAGGTAGTTCTGTAGGTGACCTATTTGTAGAAAAAGCTAACTTCGAATGCTTACCAAGAACCAATTTGTGAAAAACCAGATCCTCAAGCTTGATCGTTTCCCCTACAGGGCACTCACATGTTACATGTTGAGTCTAGTTCGATGCTGAGCTTGTGTCGTTGTCCTTTGCGTCCTATGTATTGTGAACGAAGTAGTCAATGTTCTCAAATGAGTTCTTGAACAACCTTCAAGAGTTGGTTCCTATGGTTTTCCAAGATGAAACACCTGGTGATCAAAGATGGAGACATATTACCCTTCAATAGACCATGGAGCTGACTGTGCAGTATTACTTCTAACCTCAAATATAATATAATAAATTTTTTCAAGTTCTGAATTCGTGCTCTAAGCAGCTTGGCTATCTTATATCGACCTGCTCGCCAAGCAAGTTCCAAAAGTACCAGACCACGTCGATCATTTGCGTAAATCGAATAACTGAGATAAAATTCTTTGTTTCAGGTTATGGTATCAGGCTACAGCATCGTGGTTTTCATCACTTTGTTCACTTGGGCATCGGCAACCATCTGTGAACAAGGAAAAACATTCCACCATGCCGATCTGCAACAATGCGTTAGTTGCACAACATGCGAAGAGGGTGAAGTCGTGATACGTCCATGTGAAATCCATAGGGATACCCATTGCGGAGTGCTCAACCTGAGAGACATACTAAAGTTCGTTACTCCCGAACCTACAGTTTCGCAGAACCCGCACAGGCACCACAAACATAAGAACCACCATCATAAGGATCGCAGCGAGCAAGCCAACTGGAAATATCCAGATGGGGATGTCAGGTCAGAGGAGATGTCATACGATCATACGGTGGAGCCTGAGAGGGTAGCACCTTTGATTTCGAGTACGGAGGTGCCGTTTTCTAGTGCTGAGACTATAGTTTGGGACTGGCAGGCTATAGCCTTGTCCACGGCAGTTTTCACGTGTATACTGTTTTTTCTTGTGATTACCCTCTATTCTTTGCACCAGGCGAAGCAATGGAGGAGGTTGAAGGAAACTTTTGAAGCTGGTAAGTTTATTTTTCGTAGTTGTAAGTGAGAAAGAAAGATGTATGCATATTTCTTGTTAACTTCAAAATGAATCAATTCTTTGGTTTGGTCCTGGAAAAATTCAGTATTTTGTGGAGAATCTCTTTTTACAATTCATCCTGAGAATATCTCAAATGAAAGGTGAGTCACAAGGAACTGTATACTCCATTCACTTTTATAAAATATCCCGGTTGGCCATGAATTAGGTTTATCAATTTTTTTACTTAGAACTGACGCAGGATGGCACTCGTGAAACATCGTCAAATAATTCTCAGAGATGTTGCCAATGCTAATTTCTATTTACTCTTTTTGAACTTTGTAAATGGAGTTAATTCTTTTAAGGTCCAACTGTGACATAGGTTTCGTAGTACTACTACATTTTCTTACTGGAGTATTTTAAGTTGTGCAAAAAGGTATTAGAATGTCTTCTGTAGTGGGGAATTCGATAGGTCAGTCTATTCGTTTAGAAGTTTTTTTTGTCGGGTTGTATTCGAGTAATTTTATTCTTTTTTCGAATGAACTATCACAAACTAACGGACTATTCGGTCCATTATTTTTCAGTAAAATATCAACACTCAATTCTTGATTTCCGTACAAGAAAATAGCATAACTGAATCTTCCAATCATGTTTAGATACGTAAAATATTTCAAGTATGTATCAAGATAATTTTCAAGTAGGCTATGTCAATAGTTAGAATATTTCAGTTTCAAACTAAGTATTTTTTATTTAGTCATCATTCATTATCTCCTTTGCTTATTTGTCACATTCACCGCAAATAAAGAACAGACTTTTGATATACCATTCTAGTGTAACTAATTATTATTGCATATTTTGCATAGTGCTTGATCAATAAAAATAAGTAAAATGACTATTTCTAACATAGCCTACTTTAAAAAAGGCGAGCATACCAATTGATTTGACTGGCAATAGGGCCAATTCTGTAAAAAACTGTTAAATTTTAAAGCATGGTTAAAAATTAAACTATCCGCTAACTTCATTTTACTATTCTGAATGCTTCACAAGCTTTGAAATATTAACGGAAGACGCTTAATTTTAGCCGATATACCTTCTGTATAAAAAGTACCCGGAATTGTAAAAAAAACACATAAATTTAAATTTAATCATCACTATTTATTTTGTCTCCTTCAAAATAGTCCCCATTGCTTACAATACAACTATGATATCGGCGAACCCACTTTTCCATGCACCGCTCATACGCCGCCAAAGGTATGGCCTTCAGTTCTTTTTGCGAATTTGTTTTGATGGCTTCAATGGACTCAAAACGCGTTCCACGTAGGGGCAATTTGAGTCTTGGGAATAGAAAAAAGTCGCACGGAGCTAAGTCAGGTGAATACGGTGGTTGTTCGATGGTATTTATTGAGTTTTTGGTCTTGTATTCCTTAATAATTATGGCTCGGTGCGACGGCGCGTTATCATCATGCAAAATCCACGAATTGTCTTTCCATAAATCTGGCCGTTTACGACGAACATTCTCACGCAAACGCCTCAATACACCCAAGTAATACTCCTTATTCACTGTCTGTCCTTCAGGAAGAAATTCTGAGTGCACAACACCACGATAATCGAAGAAAACAGTGAGCAAAACTTTAATTTTCGAGCGACTTTGACGTGGTTTTTCCGGATTTTTTCGGAATCATTTGTACCAATCGTATGCTTGTGTTTTTGACATACGATTATCACCAAAGGCTTTTTTTAACATTTTCAATGAATCGGCACAAGAAAATTCGTTTGCAAGACAAAATTTGAGGCAAACTCTTTGATCAACTATTTTTTCCATTGTAAAATTCGCAGAGCACTTTTGAGGTCGACTGATACTGACAGCTGTTGTAAACACACTAGTTGACAGATCGCGCTCAAATTTGGCTTGGTAATAAAGGAAGGTCCTACCAACTTTAAGAAAAAAAAATTACCGATTCCTTTTTGGCGGTTCATTTAAATAACATTTTCCGGGTACTTTTTATACAGAGAGTATGTTAAAAATTTTTTTAACGTGCCTTTAATTTTTAACCAGTTCTTATAGAATTGACCCTCAAATCTGGCTTTAGTTGTGAAATTAGAATTTTATTCGATAACGACAAAACTACTGATTTTAAAGACATGAAATGTTTGGCACACTCTAACTAGTTTTTGACGAGCAATCGATCGAAATTACAAAATGATACGGTTACCATTTGAGAAAAATAGATTTCATAGTTTTATTGATGCTCGCTTTGATGCTCTGTTTCAGGCACCTTGTATAATATTTCGTCATAATGTAAACAAGAACCAGTATCAGCGAACTTTCTTTTATTCCACTGTTGCAAAAAAAAATTCTCACATTGAGGGATTTTGGAGATGACAACACTAATTTGTGACACTCTTTCTGTCAACAAATTGGACCAACAGGCTATAACTCAACAATCGCAAGTGGTTGCGCATATCATATATCAAATCAGTGCAGAATTAAACGAAGAAGTCAAATACAGTATAATCCACTTAAAATGAACTCGCATATAATAGAAACTCTCATATAATGAACAAATTTCCAAGTCCCGAATTAAAACAATGTAAAATCCTCGGAAAAGATGGACTCGTTTATAATGGAACCTCGCCTGTAGTGGACTGAAATTACTGAAATAGTCTATTATAAGCAAGTTTTAGTGGGGATCCACTGCCACGAAGATTTGTGATGCTGTAGCAAACAACACGATTCTGACGATTTCAAAAAAGAAGAATTATCTGACACAGACATTTGCAGAAGTCATAAAAAACCTCTGTCCAAAGTAAATTGACAGAATTCCTTCCGAAACACTAGTTCAGTATTGAGTATGTATAATTATTATCAGTGTTATTGACCAACATATCTATTCAGATTTATAAAAAGTACATATACATACTTATTTAGTAATAAAAGACAGCTTTTCAATTGTTCTTTTTTATTCTCATAAAATGGACACTCGGTTATAATGAACAATATGTCTTGGTCCTCTCGAGTCCATTATAAGCGGAATGCACTGTATGTACAAATATACAGGGTGTTACATTTGAAATAAAGAAATTTACATTCGTTTCCGGTGAAACCAGAAGTAGATTCCGCTTGAAAATATTTTACAATTTAAGTTCATGTACTTTAAAACAAAAATACAGAATCATGAATTCGTATCAAAATTCCTTCCCCGAATACGTCTAATGAAACACTATAAAAACTATCACCCTGCATATGTCGGAAGTTACATTTGACAGGCCTTCTCTTTCAAATTAATTGTTAATTGTCACCAATTCTTAATTAATGACTGACATCGATCCGGAGGCTCACACCAAAATCTGTTTGGAATACCATCCCATTTCAGGGAGTTATGAATTTTTTTTC
The DNA here is from genome assembly GCA_951802165.1 of Adalia decempunctata. NCBI lineage: Eukaryota > Metazoa > Arthropoda > Insecta > Coleoptera > Coccinellidae > Adalia > Adalia decempunctata. The sequence continues at coordinate 10,345,920 of OX637699.1, forward strand.
CATTAGCCATTTTTTGTCTTTGAGTGTATGTGTGGATGTGGCCAACTTCACACCGATAAAGAACCAAATGTTTCAGGGCGCGATATCACTAAATTCAAATAAACAAACACCCAAAATTTCTTAACTCAATCTTCCAGTTGCTTTGGATTCAAACACAGGTGCATCTTATTGTGGTCTCTGTCATATCTTACCCAGAAGCACATTTGTATTGTTCTGAACGTACTTTATCAAAAAAATTACCATTGACAAGTATTTATCAGTAGGTTTGTTTCGCTATTTTGAAAAAGATATTGACCTCATAGACATTAAGGCGAAGTATCACCTTTTGAATCGTGGTAAATCTCCATTCAAAAAGTGGTCTCTTTATTTCACGAGTAACTACCCTAATTTAAATTGAAGTTGAAGAACGTCCTGAGGGCAAATAATTTTCTTTTTCTCGATTCATTTAGTTTTTCAATTAAAAAAAACAGATTGAACTTCAGCGTTTTGGAAACTACACTTAATGATTTTCTTTCAACGGTTATTCATCCTTTTTTGGAAAAAATCGAAACTGTTTGCCCTCGGCAATCTAATCTTCTATAAACTACAAAATTTTTTATGATGATTAGTTCAAAAATAGACTTGTACTCATGAAAAACGAAAATCATATTCAATAACCCAAATATTGCAGAGATCTAACGATTACCCTGTTTTTTAATTGAAAAACTAATTAAATCGAAAAAAAGAAAACTCTTTGCCATCGGGACGTTTTTCAACTTCAATTAAAAAAAAATCAAGTCTCTACGTCGTAAATTAGGCTAGTTACTCGTGAAATAGGGAGACCACTTTTTGAATGGAGATTTACCACGATTCAAAAGGTTACTTCCCCTTGTAGGTAACCGAAGTTACAACGAAAGCCATTTCGGAATGCTTGTTCATGACTGAAATACCGTTTCAGATGGACAAATGCCTGCTGTCCCCAATTAATTTATTGAGGACAGACATAAATCCAAGATATATTGAGCATGCCCTAATTCATCATACTAAATCCAATTCGCCAACAGAAAACGAACAGTGGAAAAGTTCGCAACGCAGAACTGGAGCCTCAGCATCTAGACGAGGCTGGTCTTGGCACAGTTTGAAACACGTGCTCTTTGGATTAAATGAAGAATATTCATAATACAAAATGCACGACTGTCCATATATAATTCATCATATCGTTCATAAATGGAACGAGTCTATTTCTAAAGACGCATATTTCTCCAATTTAACGCCACAACTGCAGCCAACGAAGAAATTATTTTCGAAATGGGGAGAAGAACAGTGGTATAAATCATCCTTGCGCCTCAACTCTAGACAGACACCATATTTTGCTCTTTTTCGACAGTCATGAGTCTTTTGTGTTTATGAAGCCAAAATTGGATTTTTGCATTTTTCGAAGGATTGATGAATGTCCTACGTGTACTTTTCTGAAAAATGTATATTATCTACCTCTATCTCGATTATTAGGAAGATGTGTGACAAGAAAAACCTCGGACAAACTCTTTTGCATTATCTTTATTAAACAGAAGAAATTGAATAAAACAACAACAAATAATAATGGCTTGAACATTTGTTAATAATCTATTTCAGCCCTTTCGAAGTGGCTTCCTTTGGCGGCGATACACAGCTTCAGACCCTTCTTGAAATTTTCGGCAATGGGCCGCAGCTCCTCGGGCGTTAATCGGTTCCATTCCCGGCGCAGAGATTACTTCAGCGACTCCAAATTTTTGTGTTTTTTAGCACAAACCCTGTGCTCCAAAATCGACCACACGCTGTTGAGTAGGGCGGCCATTCTGCAGATGAGATGAAACAAGGAAAATGGGTCTTACACCATTCTTGCGTCATTTTCGCTCTGTGAGCCGGAGCGGAGTCCTGCTTGGCCCACGGAAGTACTTCGGCCTCGAGGATGTCGCAGCAGTAGACTTCTTGATTGATTTCGACCCCTTGATCCACGAAAACTAAGGGAGTTTTACCACTGCCGCGAATTCCGCCCCAGACCATGACGGATTGCGGATTTTCACGGTGTTCAACGATGGCCGATATACCGGGAGCCTCTACGGACCAGACTTTGTCGTTTTGGTGATTGTGGGATTGTTTTACGGTGAAAAGCTTCTCGTCTGTGAAGAGAATTCGCTCCCATTGCTGACCGGCGGCGAGACGAAGGAGTTGGCGGCACCTTTTGAGTCGTACGCGCTTGTTTTCCTCCGTGAGGAGTTGAACTTTTTGGAGCTTGTATGGCTTGAGGTTGAGCTCCTTTTTGGCAATTTGACGGACTGATTCGCGGTTGATACCGGTCTCACAGGCTATTTTCTTCATGGAAACCCTCGGATTTCGACTGACTCGCTTCTTGACGATGTTGCGATTGCTAGGTGTATTGACCACTTCCTGGACGACGACCATCATGGCCAAGCTCCTTGAAATGACGAATTGCATCAGACACGGTTTGTCGAGGCACATTGAGCGAACGAACAATTTCGCATTGACGCCTACCTTGACGAAACAGCTCCAAAATTGCACTACGTTTGTTTGACATTCTGAAACTCTGGTAAATGAAATTATATCAAACTGAAAATTCACATATTAGTACAAGAAAGTGTAGAGAAACCAAGAGAATAAAAATTATTTGGCTGCGCTGAAATACTTTTGTTTCAGACCACAGCGAAATTTGTCCGAAGTTTTTCTTGTCACCCTGTAGTATTATTCAATTAGCGGTAATCTGAGTAGTCATAACACACGCAGATGAATTTTGCGCCACTAGCCTTCAGGCGAGTGGTGTAATTCATCAAGTGTGTTATGACCATTACCGCGAATTGAATACTATACTTCATCTTCGACTTCTTCAGTAAAATTCGAATTAACCTGCATTTTCAAATTGACAACAGTTGTCAAAAGCGATCTCTGTGGTCGAGAATCGAATCGCGTAGAAAACGTCAACCTCGGCTATCACCTGGACATAGAGCTACCTGGCGACAATGGGCAGGACACCTCCGAGACTGGCTTGTACCACAATGGCGCAACGTATATGAACTGCTTCTAATCTTCGCACCACTGGAAAATTAAAACAAGTCTGTTCTCATTGGGTTAAATAGTTTTTCCGTTGATGAATGCGTGTTCAGCCCGTCGAGCCTGAAATGTACGTATTCCCTGGAGCTTGAAGAGCGCATATTATGGCATATGAAAATGGGATCCCAAGAGATGCTAGCACGCGAAACTCGCATCGAACAAATCGTTTCACATCCACGTGCAACAAAAAAAAGTCGAAATTTCTCGGTTCCAATTATGGAACATCATCTATTCGAAAAAGTTCAACCATTAACACGTTCCCACAAATTTGGAAAATTCAATTCGGATAAACGAGGACTGGAGATGAGGCATGTTCATCATGAAATTAATTTGTAACTGTCATATACCCTTGTTACGGGTGCTCAACTAGGATTAAGCCCTGGTTTTGCAGTTCCTTCAAATTATTTCTGCTTAGTTATTACGGTCGTTTGTCGAATGAACCAGAGTGGACTTGTAGTTTTTCATTTTCTTGTTAGACTACACGCCCGTGTCGAAAATTGATGGGTCATTTGAACCAGAAGGTGACCTATCTAGAACGATAGAAGGACATAAAATAATAAGATTCAGCACTATGCCGTCACTTGTAAGCTGTCCAACTGAGTACAGGTGGCAATTCAAAAGGACAGGTAGACTGGGTACATTTGGGTCATATGACTTTTGACGGCATTCTTACCATCGATAGCTCCATGGAAAATAATAGGAAAACGGGCAGTGCCGTACAAAAATGATGCGCCATATATTCGGAATTTTTTTTTTATTTTCCGAAAATTTCCATGGTAAAATAGGTCATTTGACTTTGTACGGCATCAGTTTTATACGGTTGCCATACATCTTCTAATCCATTATTCAGCAACGCCTTACAAAAATCATGCGACAAAGGGAAAAAATCGAGGGTTGCAACCCCCTCTCTTGCCGTGCTCCAGGGTGTCATTTGAAAAAGTACGGCTTCGGTTCCAAAACATTATCCAGCACTCAAAATTACTATTAAAATTAAGGCCGTCAAAAAAAAATTGTTCATTTTGATGTTATATCAATAATTATCTTAATTTCATCTTATGCTTGACCCATAAAGCTCTAAAGTCATTTGACCCAGTACGGCAACTTCTTTTTTTACATGATACTTTAAGATACAATTCTTATATTATATTGCCGTTCAAAAGAAACTGTTCTAAAAAAAATTATAGAGAAATACAAAAAGTGAAATTTTTCATATTATTGTAAAAGTTTGGAACTCATAGATTAATGATATATAACAATTTTCTACATTTTATCCCTTGTTTTGAATAGTATTAAGGTAAATAAATCAGGAACAAATGATGCCGTACATTTTTATCCAGACCATATCATTTAGGATGATGAAAATTGCGCTACCATTTTAAGGATACTCTATGGTCATTTGATACTGTACGGCATCAACATATTTTTGAAGAGAAAAATTGAAAAAATGACAAAATCATTATACTTTTTGTATTTCTCTATAATTTTTTTTAGAACAGTTTCTTTTGAACGGCAATATAATATAAGAATTGTATCTTAAAGTATCATGTAAAAAAAGAAGTTGCCTTACTTGGTCAAATGACTTTAGAGCTTTATGGGTCAAGCATAAGATGAAATTAAGATAATTATTGATATAACATCAAAATGAACAATTTTTTTTTGACGGCCTTATTTTTAATAGTAATTTTGAGTGCTGGATAATGTTTTGGAACCGAAGCCGTACTTTTTCAAATGACCCCCTGGAGCACGGCAAGAGAGGGGGTTGCAACCCTCGATTTTTTCCCTTTGTCGCATGATTTTTGTACGGCGTTGCTGAATAATGGATTAGAAGATGTATGGCAACCGTATAAAACTGATGCCGTACAAAGTCAAATGACCTATTTTACCATGGAAATTTTCGAAAAATCAAAAAAAATTTCCGAATATATGGCGCATCATTTTCGTACGGCACTGCCCGTTTTCCTATTATTTTCCATGGAGCTATCGATGGTAAGAATGCCGTCAAAAGTCATATGACCCAAATGTACCCAGTCTACCTGTCCTTTTGAATTGCCACCTGTACTCAGTTGGACAGCTTACAAGTGACGGCATAGTGCTGAATCTTATTATTTTATGTCCTTCTATCGTTCTAGATAGGTCATCTTCTGGTTCAAATGACCCATCAATTTTCGACACGGTCCTGTAGTCTATGTCGAGTGTGCATATCATTAGTGTGATATAAAAGTTGCCCTGGGGTTGAAACAATTACGAGGATGTATTGATATCTAGTTAGCCTAGACCAGTTCCATGCATTAACAAAATATTGCGATACCATATCAACGAACAATAACTTATTAGAAGTGTCAGTGTAGAGTTCGATGTCAAAAAAGTAAACCAGAGTTACGCAATAGATTCAAAAAAAAAGATGTCCACCGAACTTGTGAAAATCGAAAAATTGCAGTATCGAGCCATCATCGAGTACCTGTATTTAAAAGGGTTAAGGGTAAGCAGATTTACGACTATATGCTTAATACACTTGCTGATCAATGTACTTCGTATGCGACTGTGAAAAATTGGACTGCAAGCTTCAAAAGAGGTAAATTTTCCATTGAAGATGATGACCGATCGGAAAGGCCAGTTTCTGTGTCAGTCCCCGAAAATATCGATGCAGTTCATGACATGATTTTATCAGACCGTCGAATTGGGCTAAAACGAATATCTGAATGAAGATTTCATACGAACTCGTTCATCATATAGTTCACGTCAATTTGGACATGAGAAAAATATCTGCAAAATGGATCCCCAAATGTTTTATTGTTGATCAAAAGCGTGCAAGGGTAGAAGCATCGCGTTCGATCTGTGCTCGATTTGAAAACGATGTAGACTTCTTAAACCGAATTGTTACTATGGTACATTTCTACGATCCAGAAACAAAGCAACAATCGAAGGAATGGCGACACTCTGGTTCTCCAAGACCTAAGAAGTTTCGTGTCCAAAAATCAGCTGGAACAGTTCTTGCTTCAGTTTTTTGGGATTACCATGGAGTAATCATGATTGATTTTTTGGATAAGGGTAGTACAATAACTGAAGATTACTATTCGACATTACTGACCACTCTACGGAAAAAAAATAATGAGAAAAGACGCGGAAAGCTATCCAAAGGTATTTTTTTTACAGGGCAACGCCCCAGTAGACAAATCTCATGTTGCCATGCAAAAAATTCGTGATTTAGGCTTAGAATTACTAGAACAACCCCCTTATTCACCAGATTTGGCTCCGTCCGACTTTCATCTCTTTCCTCAACTGAAAAAAAGTTTAAAAGGTCGTAAATTTTCTTCCAACGAGGAGGTAATAAAAGCTGTGGAGGACTGGTTTGCAGAGCAAGAAGAAAAATTTTTTTAATGGTCTAGAGATGTTGCAGGTTCGCTGTAATAAATGTATTCAATTAAGAGGAGAATATGTTGAGTAATAAAATATTTTGACATTGAAAAGTTTGGTTCTAAAGTAGGCTAAGAATTTTTCAATATATCCTCGTACATCTTCTCGTCGATTGAACATGCGTTTCCACATCTGCAGAATAATCGCGACTTTTCAGACAATCCGATATTTTCTCACGGGGACCGCCGCTTCGATAAAAGATCGAAAGGCTTCTAGGAACTTCATATCTCAAAAGGATTGACATGCAGAGAAACAATAGAACCGAGATGTGAGCTAAAACGTCACTTCCGCACCTTGAGGTCACGTTTTTTCGTGACTGAAATGTTGATGGGCTCAATCGGAAGCATTTCTTGCGGTCGTGTTGTGGTTTATGTATTTCTGTACTTTCAAACGCCGACCACCGCTGTTATTTTCATATTATTCGCAAGGAGCGTGGCAATATTTGAATATGATTTCTGCGCACGTTCGGTGTAGTGGTTAAAGGGTGAATGAATGTTATATAACGAAACTAACGCTATGAAAATTGATTTCGAGTAATTATTATCGAGTCGTAGTATCTTGTACTTGTGGTGAAGCTCCGATTGATATTCATCATACCATATTCGCATTCGACTAAATGGGTAATTTGTTGCAATTAGGCCTTAACCTAAAGGATTCTGTTCAATGAATTAAACCGCTTGGTTTTTCCGTGTTACAAAGCAGGGTAGAAAAGCCGAATGGAATAAATTCATCATCTCGGGTACTGTAAACATCCATGAAATATCTTGAAACACTTCGAACTCAAATTTTGAAGTGTCATTCTTCCACTAGGTACTCAAAATTGACGTAAAAAAATGCACCTTTTTGAAAACAAAACATCTACTTATTGGATGATATTGTGATCCAAGAGGTTCATCATTTGTTATCGAAATCGTCTTCCAAGAACTCCTGGGTAGGTAGCTTCATATAGGAATGCTCTTCTCGATTTATGCGGAATTTCTTCAAGCTCAATCATCACATCTAATTTCACAGCCTCACAGTGTGTATGGGCAGTTGTTTTTTTAATGTTCCTCACATGCCTAGAATCAGGGAACTGCTTCTCTATTTTACTTATTGTTCCTTACGATATACGGTGCAAATCCGCAAATATTTCATGCAACAAGCGACTTCTTCTTTTGTTTCGCTGTTTGAGTGTTATCTCCGTGAGCAATCATTCCTGAAATTGTTATTTTGTGCATTTTCGTTAATCGAACCTGTATTCAAAATTGAAGTTAATGATCTTCAAACACTTATCAGACAATTTATAATAATAATAATATCCTCACATAAAATATATGTATAAAGCGATCAGACAGAATATACAGGGTGATTTTTTAAGTGTTTCATTAGACGTATTCGAGGGAGGAATTTTCATACAAATTTAACATTCTGTATTTTGGTTTAAGAGTACATGAACTTAAATTGTAAAATATTTTCAAGAGGAATCTACGGAAACGGATGTGAACTCCGTTATTTCAAATGTAACACCGCTTCAAGAGATTGTCAAATTTGTTGACAGAAAGAGTGTCACTTATAATTGTTTATATCTCCAAAATCTCTCATTGTAAGAATTCCTTTTTGCAACAGTTTAACAGAAGAAAGTACGCTGATACTGCTTCTTGTGTAAATTATGAGGAAATATTATACAGGTTGCCAGATACATTGCTTCAAAGTCAGCCTCAATAAAACTATAAGAACTCTTTTTTTTTAATCAATCGGTTGCGCGTCAAAAACTATACTCCATTCACAATTATAAAATCACAACTCTGGCCTTGGAAATTTGACACATTCCACTCTGTATCGAAGTTATGACGTTTTTCGAAATATTTTTATGTTCCAAGTCAACACTACATTCATAGCGTATTTCTCAGAATGTGAATTTATTCGGAAAATGAATGAATTGGAAAAGATGTGATGGACGAAAATAATTAACGTTTATATGAATTGATAGAAAGGATTCCTTTTCTAGTTATTTGCATGAAAAGTACAAGAGATCACTGTTGAAATATATTATTTTCCGCCATGGAAGAAAATTGCATTGCTTTCACATAATTTTCATATGCATGCTTGTGAAGATTTAATGTTTATTATCCTCTTGAACTGAAAGTTCAAGATTTGACGACATCAATTGTTGATTCTAATCAAGAATTCATTAAAAAAAATCAACCCAAAGATATAAGATGAATTGATAATTGATGGGTAATCACAAGAATCAACAATAATGTCAATTTTATTTTGTTGATAACTTTCTTAAAATCAATGTTGGGGTATAAAACTCGGCTGCGTTTGTTCAAACAACAGAAGACATTTTTCACCATCTCCACCTTTGAAAGGCGTTTCTTATAGGAGAATTAGGTCTAAGTTCTACCTCATTAGTGAGGTACCTTACTTTTACAAATCTGCTCAGATATCGCCAAATTGCTTGGAAAACCTGAAAAATATCATCCTAATCGACCTCTCGAAGCTCCATCCGATCCATCTACTGCGATATCTGTCCAAATTAACAGCTTTTTCAACGAAATTTCCGTGTACCCCGAAATGTAAACATTCGTCCTGGTCTTGAAAATCGTCCTCACGCTCCAAACTGGTGCTAAAAACAATAAACATACGTTAATCTTGGATATTCGACAAAAAACTCACCTGCAAATATCGATTAAATACCAAAAATCTGCGAACAATTTGTAAACCTAACAAAATGTGGAATATCTTTGATACTTTTACTTTGATGTAAACAAAGAAACTGGCAACGTCGTTTTGTCATTAACGATATTTTCTGTGCGCGCACTGACTTTTCATCAAATGTTCTGTGCTTTTCATCAGGTGCACCAACTCCTGAAAAAGAAACCATGACCTCCTATGTGATTAAATAACAGTGAATGGAGTATAGTTAGAGTGTGCCAAACATTTCATGTCTTTAGAATCAGTATAGTTTAGCCGTTATCGAATCAAATTAAAATTTCACGACCGAGCCAGGTTTGGCTCCGTCGAATTCATTGGTATGCTGTCTTTTTCAAGTTGTTTATGTTGTCATTCTTACTTATTTTCATTGATAGAGCACTATGCAAAACATGCAATAATAATTAGATACACTAGAATGCAGGGTTGGCAAAAAACATGTTTTTTTTTTTAAACAAAACATTGTGTTTTTTTTATTTGTTTTGTTTTATTTGATTTAAATCATGTTTTTTTGACATTCAAAAAACATTTAAAACATGTTTAAAACAAAAGTTTTGGCAACATTGCTATGAAAAAACTCTTCCAAAACAATTATAATTGATTCAATTAGAATTAACAATATCTTTATTACGTGACAATAGATGTGATGAGAAACAATAAAGTGCAATTGAATTGAATATATTTTTCCTTTGCATTTTATTTCACGCCGAGGTGAATTTCAAAGAACAAATGGCAAAAAAATAGGTTCTCTTGTCTAAGAAGTGAAAAAAATTTAAAACTACTAATTTCAAAATTAAGACACAATTTTAAATTCATTTACACAAAAAAAGCCAACATTTCGACAACTGGGCCAATATTTATTAATTTTCATATTTTTTTTTCAACTGCAGTTCGTTCATTAAGACAAATTTCATCAAGAAGATATTTCTAGGTAGCGCTACCTTCCAATAAATCGCCAATAAAAATTAATCTCCCTATTCCTGAACGAAGTTGATAATTCTTATTCCTTTTCTACGACATTGCAATTCACTCTAAAGAGTATTAAGAAACGAATTTGCAAAATATGTTTTAAGGCCTCTTGCAACGACAGAGAATTCTCGCGAGAATTTTCTGGCAAATTCACTGACCGAAAGTTCTCTGCCGTTGCATACTACTTTCGGTAGAATTCTCTGTGGAATTCCATTGTTCCATCGTATGCATCGGCAGAGAATTCTCGGTCAGTGAATTTGACAGAAAATTCTCGCGAGAATTCTCTGTCGTTGCAAGAGGCCTTTTTAAACACAAACGGAGGCTTGTGTTTTAAAACATGCCAACCCTGCTAGAATGATATATCAAGTCTGTCATTATTTGCGGCGAATGTGGCAAATAAACAAAACAGGTAATGAAAGATGACTAAATGAAAAAAAGGGGATTGAAGGTAGGGTTCACTTTTTTACGTAGAATTATGTCACTTTAAAATTGTAGTTCGACGTGTTTATAGATTTCATCATAGTAGCCGAGATAATGAATTTATTCCATTTGGCTTTTCTACACTGGTTGTTTTGCACATCGGTTACTTACAATAAAAATAATTATTATCTGTGTGCAATATGTAAGTATGCTATCTTAACAAAGAGTTATGAATTCAAGGTGAAGGCATTCAAATCTATTAACAGTCAAACAATCTTTCCCAAACAAAGGTGAACATTTCCCATAAGGAAGCAATCAACTGAGAACAAAATATTTTTTACAACGGCCATCAGTTTAGACACTGTTTCGTGATTTCATCACATCTAATGTTCCTAATAGTCATATGCACAAAAATGGGGATACGTCTGTTCAGCTTTTGTTATTCCCGATGTGTTTGTTCCACGAACACATGAATTATACAGCGGAACATAAGGACCAAGACAATACATAATTGAAACCAAATGTTCCACTTTGTTGACATGTTGAAAACTAATTGGGCACCTGAACATAATGCGTCTTAATACTCTTAATTGAAATCACATTGATGACTGACATAATTACGAGAAAGAAGGCGTATCGCGAGCAGCTCATGGTCATTTAAAATGAAAAGTCTGAATTCAAAATAAAAAATGAAAAAAGTTGTGAAGAGAACAACAAAAGGTTTAACATAATGTAAACTTTGCCCCCTAGGTGGAACTACTGTACGAAACTGTACCCAAAAGTTCTTGCTAGGGCGCAATATAAGTTCTGCCGTTTCAGTTGGCATTCATCTCAGGATACTACATGCATCTGATGACGGCCAACAAGCCAGAAACCGGTAATGCATTGTATTCCTGTGGTGGTGCCACCTGGTGGTGTGCTTTGGAAACTAGATCTCTACTAGTCTATTTCTGTTATAATGTAAACTCAAAAAGCAACCGAAATATTTGCACTTCATGCTTACTGACGCCCCTAATTCACAGAGATGTGGAAAACAAATGCCGGGCAGTCTCTCAATAAAGTTTGATGGACTGTATTCAGTCCAATAGACCAGACCGGCATATATTAGAAATACGCAAATTCTGGTGAAACAGTCAATTCCTAAAATTAAATACCGAACTGCTTTGAGAAAATAACAAGTTCGGGCACCCACATCAGCCATTTTTTTGCATTTTTTTAACGAACTCTTGGAGAAAAAACTTAACGTAGTCGACAGCTGCTTACTGTCATTCGATCCATTTCGCCAGACGTTAAATAAGTAACATAAGGTGAATATCTCGCAGGATGCTGATCAGCTCAGTTTTCCCCATCTCAAAATGAATAAAAACGAATTCATCTTCACTCCGACCAAAAATCAGTGTTCAGTACATCTTGACGATAAACACAGAGGTCATGCACCATCTAAGTTTTTCATCACTATACGCAATCAAGCTTCAATGGATTCATTAAGTTGACTTCCTATGTTTACTTCCTACGGTTGGTAACCATGTGTCGACGATAGAAGCAAGTAGGGTCCACAAGAAATGGCGTAAGGTTATTTCCGTTTTATGATTTTTACAACACGTGCTAGATCTCCCCTCTGTATAGGAGCTTGCTCCTAGTAATGAGCAGCACGCTTCTAAGGTTCGAGAAAAAGTTGAGTTATGACAAATATGTGGCAGGGGAAAATTGACGCTGGCAAGGGTTATCTGATCTTTCATCTGCATTGAGGGGTTGTGCTGAATCCACATTCAGATTTATTGATGGTCGAATGGCCAGTTAGGCAACTCATAAAACATTATTTTATATCATTAGTGGTAGCCCGATGAGCAAACGTTTCAAAATTATTGACGCACTCAATACTGTCTCTGTGCAAACAGAAACAGAAAAACAATGTCAATTACAATGATCGTCAAAATCCGATTTACTTAATATTGTTGCTCCACCAACTTGAGATGTTTACCCGCTATTTGCTATTTGATCTGGTAATAGCCTTCCATGTTACTATAAGTTCTACGCAAATCACACAGTCACGCCATCTAATAGTGGTAATATCAAATAAGGTTCGTACGAAAAAACAACTGTAGTGACACCTATTGGCTTTAGTCAAAATAAGGAAAAGCAATTCCTGCATAAGTAAAATTTTCATCGATTTTTTGCTGAATTTTGTTGCATTTTATAATAACCAGACCGTAGAAGAATCCATAAATGGAGTTTCATAACAAACAGTCCATCCGATCTCGAGTTATAAATGGTGTAACCAACATCTTTCTTTTATACAAGGTGCGGCACGGAGGGCGGACGTTTTTCAGATGGGCATAACTTTCCCCCACTGAGGACGAGAGAAGTGGGGAAGGTGCCGTTAGACTCGTGTGTTCCTAGCATTTATTTACCAAAAGTTACGGTTTGGTGCGCTGTATCGCAAACTCGCATCATTGGCCCTTACTTCTTCGAAGACGTTAATGGTCGTGCTGTTACCGTGAACTCAGAGCGGTACGTCGAAATGATCAACAACTTCTTTATCCCCGAATTACGACGGCAACGTGTTCCAATCCGACGTGTGTGGTTCCAACAGGATGGGGCGACCGCCCACACAGCCAGAGCATCAATGGACGTTATTCGCCCTCTCTTCCCTGGTCGCCTTATTTCCAGGTTTGGCGATGTTCATTGGCCTCCCCGGTCCCCAGATTTATCCATATGCGATTTTTTCTTATGGGGGCACCTCAAGGCTAGAGCATACGAGACCAAGCCCCGAACTCTGGACGAATTGAAAAGGGCTATTCGCGTGGAAGTTGCCCAAGTTGAGAGAGCGATGTTGGAGAGAGTCTACGCGAACTTCCAAGAGCGCCTCCAGCACTGCATCACCGATTTCGGCCACCACATGCCTGATGTGATTTTCCACACTTGACTGTCTCAAATGCTATTTCCTTGAGAATCTGATTCCGTCAATAAATGTGTTTTTGAGTAAGAATTAACGCTTTTATTATTTTTTTAAAACCATCCATCCTCCGTGCCGCACCCTGTATATATATATATATAGACTAGCTGGCCCGGCGAACTTTGTTCCGCCTAAATGATACTAACGGTGGATTTCACAAATCGTAATCACCGGTGATCGGATATCAACGGCTTGGTTCTCTGATTTTTGAACTGTCAAATGTTTCCATGGATATGAGCTATCACACAGAACAGATACACAAAAATAATATGTCATTATATGTCAATCACTGATAATGGCAATTTTGGATTAAGTTATTTCCGCAAATATATTTATTACCCGAACAGAAATTCAAAAACATTTTGAAAATTATGAGAAAAGATGAGAATGAACATCTCACGATTGGAACTCATCGCCAAAATCCGATTTACTTGACATTTCGATAAAAATTCACTGTGATATTCACCCGCTTCTGGATCTGTTAATTTCATGGTACTATAAGCCCTATGTAAAATGTAAATTACACAGTAATTGATGTCATATGTTCTTTTTTCGACCATTTCAAACCACGACGACCGAAATGCTCGAAAAAAGAACAGATGACATCAATCGATGGCCGCGAAAGCCTCAACAAATTCATCGCCATTTAATTGTCATAATGTCAAATATAGTACCTTCACGATTACGTTATTTGGAATTTGGAATAAATAACTAATAATCATCAGTCATAATGTGTGAATAGCGCCATCTGAAGTGGTAAGAACGAAACTTTTCTCATATCTCAACGAAATCTAATCATTTTAGACATCTGTACTCCTACGCTAAGACATTTTGATTTTGCCCAACAGCTCAGAGCTGTAGGCAACTCAAATTACACATTATTACAATGACTCTAGAGGGAATATAGTCACTGTACACACTATTTGTTTTTTATCGCCATTTAACGCGGAGAATATCAAATGAAGTACAAACGAATAAGCGGTAGCGTAACTGTAGCGATATCTAGTGGCCTTACTCAAAAGGAGGAAAAGCATTTCCTGTATAAGTAAAATTTTCATCGATTTTTTTCAAAGTTTTATTGTATTTTATAATAACCAGACCGTAGACGAATCCATAAATGAAGTTTCATAACAAACAGTCCATCCGATCTCGAGTTATAAATGGTGTAACCACCATCATTCTTTTATATATATATATAGATGTGTCGTCCAATTTGGCTAGCTCTGTACCCTTGGTTGAGAATTTTCATGCCTTGAAAAATTATGCTCAACTGACGAACGATATTTGACTTGTATGCATTATTTTGTGATTCTGCGTTTTCATAGCCTACTGCGTTACAGAAAAAAAATTACGAAAAAATGGCCCATCCCCTTACCCTCAAATTCTAAATTTCATTTCGTCTTTCAGAAGAAAAACAAGTCGATTGCAAGCAATCAACTTGTTTTTTTGCTATTCAAGAATAGCAAAAATATATGGATCAACCCTATTTCAGCCGGTATATACGTGTAAATAAAAAATAAATTATTCCACATAAAACCGAAACTGCATTTCTGTAGCAATTTGAATAGGCACTGCGAACTACGCAGATGTACGTTAATTCCGAGAACTCGATTTGCTTCCTGAAATCACAGTTCTGAAATGCGATATTCAAATGGTCGTAGTAAATCGGGCTGGCATATTCAGAACAATTTTAGCTTCTCAACCAACACGTAAATTTTAAGCAAAATAAACATATCCAATAACTTTTCCGAAACGTTCCTTGTCGATTAATAGATTTATGAATTTGAATCAGGTACAGTTCGTGCAGTTTCGATACACGTTTGACATGAATGATTTGGATATGAGCCAAGTTTGATCGTTCAAGGATCCTTCATGGCTGCTGTGCAGTCTGCTTCACGAGTACGCACATTTTCTGCGCTAAAATAGATCGAGAAGTGCAAACCCGAAAACAATACTTTGGTGTATATATAGACTTCATGCCATTTAGTCGCTCATAGAAATGGTTTACGACTTACAGGGTTTCACAGATCGTCGTGTTTCGAATTTGAGACCCACATCGACACCATTTCAATGTTAAAGTTTTCATTGCCTAATTTTGTCGGGTTCTTTCTCGATAAAACACTGCGCAAAAAAATTAACGCACATTCTGAAAATCTCAATCTTAATGAAAGTTAACTCTACATTGACTTTATAACTTATTTTTTATGTTCTCTCGGGAAGGTTTTGAACGAAACAAGACACATCAAATGGAAGAAAAATTCAGGATTTCACCGAATCTTATGTGAAAGAAGAGAAATGAACAATTTTCAAAATACTGAAATGCTGATAAGTGATTTAATACTTGGTATTTCCACCCCTTGCGTTAATTACAGCTCGGCAACGACGGTTCATACTCAAAATGAGTGATCTTAAAATGTTCTGATCTAATCCTTCCCAGATTTCTCCGAGTTGGATTTCTAAGTCATTAAGAGTAGCTGGATGATTTTCCGAACTTCTCAGCCTTCTATTGAGGTTGTCCAAAACCTGCTCAATCGGATTGAGATCTGGACTTCTTGCTGGCCATTCCATTCGAGAGACTTCAACCTCTTCAAGGTACTCCTGAACGATGCGCGCACGATGGGCTCTGGCATTATCGTCCATGAAAATGAAATTTTCACCAATGTATGGGGCAAATGGCACTACATGCTCTTCAAGAATGTTCCTTATATACTTATCAGCATTCATAGCTCCATTATCAACGACCACTAGGTCTGTGCGAGCAGTCAAAGATATTCCACCCCATACCATAATTGATCCTCCCCCAAAACCAGTAGTATTCAGGAAATTGCACTGAGCATATCTTTCATGTGGACGTCTGTATACAAGGGAACGTCGATCACAATGGTAGAGGCAGAATCTAGGCTCATCTGTGAAGAGAACTCTTTCCCAATCGGCCTCTTCCCAATGGATATGCTCTCTCGCAAAATCCAAACGCGCCCTTCGATAGGCTGGGGTAAGAGCTGGGCCTCTTGCCGCTACACGAGGCCTTAAATCATATTCTCTGAGGCGATTTCTTATTGTCTGAGTGCTTATTTGCACCTCATGAGTTTGCTCAAGCTGATTCTGAAGGAGGCGAGCGGTTGCAAACCGTTGTCTCAACGAAGAAACTCTCAAGTAACGTTCTTGAATGGCAGTTGTTACCCGTGGTCTACCCTGTCCTGGTCTTCGGACATTCATACCTGTCTCCCTGAATCGCTGCAACATTCTGGACACACTTGTATGGGAAACTCCAAACCTTTCTGAGATTCTTGTGTATGTCCACCCTTCTTCTCGCAAAACTACCGCTTGGGCACATTCCTCTTGGGTCAAATTGTGTGTTTCGCGTTGCATAGCGATCGAGTGTAGAAAATCAAACGAAAGAAAAACTATTGATCACTAGAATTGATCGAGAACAACTGATTTTAGAATGGATCCAATACATTCAAAATCTGATAATATCATCTTTTTTTATTCCTGCTGGGAGAAAACATCTGTATTGAAGAAAAACGTTGAAAGTGGATAACATATGCATGCATAATTCTGATAAAAATAATTATCATTGAGAACCCCTTCAGTTGTGGAATAAATTTGAGATTTCCATAATGTGCGTTAATTTTTTTGCGCAGTGTATATCCTTGGATAGCCATATGTTCTTCCTAACAATATCAGGGAATCTGAAAAGTGAAATTCTGAAAATCGAATAATCTACCCCTCTGTTTCTTAGAATGATAACATTAGAACTGTAAACTCTACAGTGTGACAAGGAAAACCTCGGACAAACTCTTTTTCATTTAACTTTATTGAACAGAAGAAATTGAACAAAACAACAACACATAATAATAGCTTGAACATTTGTTAATAATGTATTTAAGCCGTTTCGAAGTGGCTTCCTTTGGCGGTGATACACAGCTTCAGACGCTCCTTGAAATTTTCGACAATGGGCCGCAGCTCCTCGGGCGTTAATCGGTTCCATTCCCGGCGCAGAGATTGCTTCAGCGACTCCAAATTTTTGTGGTTTTAGCACAAGCCCTGTGCTTCAAAATCGACCACACGCTGATAGTCCATTGGGTTGAGATCCTTTGAGTAGGGCGGCCATTCTGCAGATGAGATGAAACAAGGAAAATGGGTCTTACAGAAAAGCCGGGGTACAATCCATATTGATGTTTTTAGATATATGCAATATCCAATTGGTTTTCCCCCTAATCTCGGATAAATTAGAAAATATAACGACACACAAATGATATGATGAAATTATATTCAGCCATTAACTATGCCTACCTGTAGTCAATGAAATGATTTGCGGAAGTTCTAGCTTGAAGTGAAATGACATAAAGGAAATAAAATTCGTCCAGAATCTCCAATGAGGAACTGGAAAACTCGTAAGGGCATACCAAGCATTGTTATCGAGTTTTGTCGATCGGTCGGTCGGCTCTCCGGAATGTATATCCAATATCCGACACGAAACGCAAGACTATTTGGTATTGCATATTTATGCCTAATATTTGGGAAACTGGGTGCACGATGAAAGTTTTCAATTTAGAAAGTTCTCAAACATCCCATCCAATGTTCGCAGCGTCCAACCAAATTTCATCGTGCTACAAAGCAATATACACAGTGTACTATACAGGATGTCCCAATTAGACGTTCCTGGAGAACTGGACATTTTTGTATTCTGAAAATTGGTATTATGATAATGTTCGAAATTCTCTACTGAGCTAAAATATTTCTGAAGCCAGAGCACTTCGTTAAAAAAAAATTTTTTCGTTCCTGATGTGATTGAGTATTATTCAATGCTGAATTCATTTCTGTTGAAACCATTGTATTCATTCAAATAGTTTTACAAATATGGAGAAAAAACGGAAAAAAGTCAAATATGTATTCATAGCTAGTATCATGTTTACTTTTCCTCTTCTGAACATTCCAAGTGCAAACTGTTCTCACAACGTCAAAGTAGAGGAATGTGGAAAGGTCATGCTTATTTTGAATTTCATAAATACCTATCATCATAGGGTGTTTCTAATTTTGTGACGAAAATTGGCCATATCTTCTGTTTTTTCAAATTAGAACCCTATTTTTTATGATTGCTATGGATTCTGCGAAGAAAAATAATAATAATAGCACTCTGAGATGCTCTTGCTTCTAAATTAAGTATTTTCTGAGTTATTTGTGATTTTCTGGGCTTATGTTTTACATGGAGTCAAATTCATCGAATCGGAACAGATTCGATGAATATTTTAATGAAACCAATAATTAGACCTGTCACTTGTGAAATATTAATGGAATCAGTTATCTTTTATGGTCACAGAATATTCTCGTGCAACAGAATAGATGAATTTGCCGCTATACGTACAACATAAAAACAGAAAATTTCAAATAACTCAGAAATTACTGAATTTGGGAGCAAGAGCATCTTAGGGTGCTATCATTATTTTCCTTCGCAGAATCCAACGCGATCATAAAAAAATTAAGTTCTAATCTGAAAAACGGAAGTTATGGCCAATTTTTGATCATTGTTTTCGACACAAAATTTGAAACACCCTGTAATGATATTTATGAAATTCAAAAGATTCATGACCTTTCCACATTCTCCTACTTCGACGTTATAGGAACGGTTTACACTAGGGATGTTCAGAATAAGATAAATATACATAGGTACCTAATACTTTTTTTTTCGATATTCTGAAAACTATTCGAATGAATAATAGTATATTCTAAAACTATTTGCAGAATGGGCTCCTATTCCAATATGAATGCGAAATTCGAAAAAGAGCGACGCGACGAAGGAGCGAGTTTTCGAACGCATGAGTATTGGAATTGCATTCTGCAACGAGTATTAGACGACATTTTCTCTTATTTCACTCAATTCTTTTGAAATTCAATGGAAAAATTCAAATTATAGGTCCTAGTGACTTTCATATTGTATCTTGGCAGTTGGTGTGAATGTTAGGAAATACGAAAATTGACATTCCCAAATTGACGTCTGCTCAAATCTAAAAGGATCGGAAGTCATTGCTGACAACCACAAAACGAAAAATGTTACTGAAAATGATGCTGTAATGAATTCATTACAGCACTGTTTTTAGTATCTACTGTAATGAACTCATTGCGATACTGAAATAGAGAAGATGGTTTTAACAGAAATGTATTCAGCATTGAATATATTCAATCATATCAGAAACGAAAAAATAAAGAAGAAAATGTTTGAACAAATCTATTTTCACTCCTTGTATAACCGAAAATGCCCAGGCTCCAAGAATATTTTAGTTCAGTAGAGAATTTCGAACAATATCATAATCCCAATCTTCAGATTTCAAATATGTCCAGTTCTCCAGAAACGTCTAATAGGCACTTGGGACACCCTGTATAAAACAGACAAGAGTCGAGACAGGTCAATTTTCATTTGGAGCTGGGTATATTTCGATTGCAAATTGGATGGTATACGATCATCCTCCTAAGCTTACTATTAGATCCTTTTTGACCATTCCCGTATTTAACCTAGACACTTGGAACTCACCCTAACGCTAGATTTTTCTTCTCAGAGTTATAGTCCAGAGTGCAGGCACTAAATCGCTGATTTTCCTAATGGCAAGAAAAAAATTGTCCCACAAGGTATCGCGCTCCATTCAAATTCAAATCATAGACTCCTTTATGACTTGAAGGTGTCCAATGCTTAATGAAACCATGCGGTTTGTAACCGCAATTTAAATTCAGATTCATGTTATTCCTACGCCTTATTAACTGTCCAATTTAGCGTGTGTCGTTAAAAACTTCCTCAATGTATGTATTCGCTTTGAGGAGTCTACGACAAGTTTCAGTGTGCTTTCTGAATATATTTTCGAGCTCATATGAATGGAAATCTGCGAAAGGAACTATTTTTCCTTCATTGGAGCTTTAGAAATGCAGGAAATATGTTTCATCCCGACAGTTCAACTATTATCAGCTAAAAATTAATGCAACAAATTTTCTAGACGAAATTAGAAGACCCCCATTTCTTATTTTTGCCAGAGGAGTTTTGGAGTTGCAGCCCCCTACATATTGCTTAAAGTGACCTTTTTTTATCTCAGAATACGGTCATACAAAAATCACTAAATTTAGTACTCAGGAGTTTTATGATATGCGAAATTTCATATTTTGGCGATATACCCCCTTGAGTCACTTTTACTTGGCCACAATATCTTCGCAACTCAACAAATCAAACCATTAGATAGCCCATTCAATTGAAAAACTTTCTTGTCTCCTGCAATTTTCTCATGAAACGCAAGATTCTTGAGAAAAATCTAAAAATGTGATTGAAATCATTTCGAGATTCGTATGGAATTCTGTTCAGATACAGGTGTAATAAATTTAACAACTGATTAATAATTGTTTATTTGTTAGCAGATCATTGTAATAACTGTCAAAAATTGAATTTAATTCTTCATTGTGAACTTTAGCCAACTGTGATCAACAAGTATAATACAAACCTCGAAATATGTTCAATCATCAACTTTCTCAGAAATCTTGAGATTCATGAAAAAAATTTTAAGAGAAGAGAAAGTTTCTAAATTTATCGGGCTTCCTAACGGTTCAACAATTTTCAAGAAATTAAAATACACTGTTAAGGTTAAGCGTTCCAAAAACATTGTAGCTTAGGAAAAAGTGTCCATCGCCAAAATAGGTAGCACTAAAAAATTTCGCATATAATAAAATTCCTGTTAACCAAATTCAATGATATTCCTATATGAATCTGAGATAAAAAGAAAAGAATATTTTAGGGGCTAAATTCAGTGTGCTCCGAAAAAGGGGGCCTCCTGTCAAAAATTAAAAATCGGGGTCTTTTGTCTCGAGAATCTGTGACCAAAGTTTGTTGCGTTAATCTTGGAACAGCCTGATGTATACCTATAACTTTCAACATACATGTTCAATCCGCAATATTTTGTGTTTTCGACCATTTCTAAAAGAAATAAAATGAACTGGCCTCAAAGCAAAATTAAATTTTGTTACCATCATCTTTGGACCGAGCGTATGTCAATTCATTACTTCTTTCTGATGTTTCTATTATAAATCGTCCGAAAACTTTCGATATCGCTGTCAGCGAAAAGATCTTTGATTGGGCCCCATTTTTCAAGAATTTCTGTGAACAAATTTCTACAAAAATCTAAAACAACAAGTATACAGCAAAAAAAATGTGAAATTGTTCATGGTTGCACTAGTTGTCTTCCTTTACGTGCGAATCAAAAAATTTCTTTCGCTTTTCTATTGTAATTTTCTTGTAATTGAAAAAATTTTGTAATCTTGTTGTAACCATGGTCGCTAAAAATAATGAAAAATAACTTTCCAATTTAAACATAAAAACCTAGTTGTCAAATCTTGTTGAAATTAATAAACTTGTTAATTATCACTTATTTTTTCCATAATCATAAGATGCCAGTTTAGAGTATTGAACCATGAATACCTTTTTTATGTTAATCAAATTGGCGCATCAGAATTTGCTGTGCAAAATGCAAATGCAAATTTGTCCAGCGGTGTAAAAGTTGGAAGGTTAAGCCTTTGTGCAAATTCAATATCTCCTCCACGTCTAATGATACCGAGTAAAGTACAAGAAAGTAGATATTATTGGTTACAATGTGTGTAAAAAAACTCAATTCATAATTCAAACGGTTCTTGAGATATTAGCGCAAAGAACTGAAAAAATATAAATTTTTGACACCCCATATCTCAGAAAAACTGGAAGCGAAATAAAAATATGATTTTTTCATGAGAAATCTACTATTCAGGAATACCCTGTATACATAAATCGATAATTAATAGCTCCTACCTAAGTTCAGTTATTATTTGGTATTTCTTAATCCATGATATTGATTTTGTTGGCATTTTTCTATTCGTTATTGTCATATTGCGTAAAGGAAAAATTAAAAAGTTAAAAAATCCTATTGTGATGATTTGTCTTCGCAACTGAGACGTTTACTGAATTTCAGCACTCAATTCACACTGCTCCATAAAAGATCCGAATAAATACTGCGTGTCATATTTTAGAGAAAAGATTGGGGAGACCCAAAGAAATAATTTTTGTCCATCGATAATGAAGGTTCAATTATTGAAAAAAAATCAGATTGAAACTCCGTGATTCGTTTCAAGATTTCACAACTCTGGTTTAATATTTCTATTTTCCTTTCCCACTTGGTTCTGGAAACGACCGCGTTCATCCTCATCAATAATTCACAAATGAATCCAGGAATAAGTTGGTTGAATTGAAAATTTATGGGGAGCTGTTGGAAAAGGCCTGGTTTATTGTGAATTTTGCGGTAAAACACTCCGCTTGGAAATTCCCCTGTTTGTTATTCTTCAATTCGAATTAATATCGTACCCTTGGGAGATTCTGTTCTATAATTATTCGGTTTTATAAAGGGGAATTATCATTTCCTCGATTTACTCGTAGAAATTGAACGTTGAAACTGAATATTGATTTAGGATATTCAGTTGAAAGGATATAACCTGTAATTTTGGAGCAAATATTCTCAAATTTTTTGTGATATTCACCTCAAAAAATATTCTGTTTGAAATTTGTTTCAAGTCATTATAAATTGGAATTAAATTGAAAATTTTTTGACAGTTCTAACAACAAATCCAATTTTATGATTTTGTATCATATGGAACTATTTCAGCCAATCATGTCAACATTACATCGAAAACTACATCCAATGATAACACGATAGAGTCTTATAAAATTACCTATATAATAGTTCCATGGCATCATCATTCCAAACAAATTTCAAAATGTCACGTTTTGGTAATGTTAAAAATATAAATGAGCTTATCAAAGAAAACATTCCCAGAAATACTTCCAATAGCCACAAATATATTTGGGGAATATTTATGGAATTTTGCTACGAACGATCATACGAATTGAATGAACGCAGAAGCTTGGAAGAATTGGCGTTTATACTCAAAGATTGGGCTGTCAATATGAGAAAAAAGACGGAACAGAATTCAAAGAAGCAACGGTAAAGACAATGTGGAATTTTTCGAGCAAACTCTTACAAGAAAAGTATTATAAGGACTACAACATTATGATTGACCCGTTTAATGATATAATATTTAAACCAGCCCGTGATGCCCGCGATGCAATCAGAAAAAAATTGCAAGCAGACCCAAGTAAACGTAAATCCAGTTCAGTTTCGTTAAATTTGTTTGAAGGGATGAAAATACTCCTAAGGTCTTATGCGTAAATTTTATCATATTGCTGCAGTAGAACTAGCCTGGCCAGGAGGAGAGGCAGTTGCTTGTTTGGTGAATTTTTTTCAAATCGAGAAGAATAACGATGGTTCTCCAACAAATCGCATTGAATACAATCCGGTATTCAGTAAAACGTGCCAAGGTGGTTCTAAAAGCTGTACAAGTAGTAAATGGTTGGTTTCCAATAGTGAGAGACAAAGCTGCCCTGTACGTCTTTTTCATAAACTAATATCAAAACGAGGCGAAAATATTACCTCACCACGACTATTCTTGAAACCAAATCGATATTGCAAAAATGAAACTGACAAATGGTACGATAATGTACCTGTTGGAAGGAATACCATAAATAAATGGACTAAATATGCTGCCGAAGCAATTGGCTTGAATGTCAAAGACAAAAAGATAACGAATCATTCAAATAGATCAACAGCTGTCAGTAAATTAGCAAAAAGTGGTGTAGAGGAACAACAATTGCTGAAGATTACTGGTCATAGCAATCAAAATTCTATCAAACCATACCTAAACCTCGGTCCTCGATCAAGAACACCACAACAAGATGATAAATATTATGCGTGGAAATAGATCTTCTATACAAGAGAACAGCAACGAATCTAATGTTGAGTTGAATTTTACGAATTGCACTTTCACTAATTGTACTTTCAATAAATAAATAAATGTTTTGTTGTGTTGAGTTATACATTTTTTCTGTCAAAAAAATTTCTGCCGAATATTCCTCGGACATTGATAAATGCCTCATAATTTTATAACCAATATCCATAGAACTTATAGTACATGGAATGCTATTACCAGATCAAAAAGTGGATAAACATCTCAAGTTGGAGGAATACTGAAATTTCCATGTTCCCATGGATACGACCTGTCACACCGATCAGAAACACAGAAATATTTGCCGAAATGCCAAATGAATCGGATCTTGAAGATAAAGGTGCGAGTCCACTTGATACTTTTGTAGCGCAACAAATTCTCTGTTGCGCTACAAGTGTTGCTGTAATGTGTCCATTTAACTGCAAGTTGCGCGCTACAAATGTATATGAAACACTGTATCGCGAATACATGCTACATTTTGTATCAACCAGAGTGTCCATTTGCGATCTTTGTATCGGAGTGTTCAGGTGATCGTGTTGTTGTGCCTCTTGTTTTCGATAAAATGTCGCAAATTAAAAATGCTGCTGCTTTCATTGTTCTTGCAAAGGACCCTGCACTTTTTCTATGGCAAATGGCGTTCCGTCAAATGTTCTAAAATTTCGGTATATGTAGTACTCGACCTACTGATCAAAAGTGTCCATGGCCCCAACTCAATCCTATGACTAGTTTTTGAGATACAGGGCGTTGATGTTGAGAATTACCCAATTTTAATACGCCCGAATCTCGAAACAGAATAGAATGAACTTCAATTTTTCTCAAGAAACATTTCATGACATCCCCAGGGAACAACCATATAGAGGAATATGACCGAAAATCGTTACGAATACAGGGTTATCCATAATTGAATGCGTGCCCGATTTTGAAAGTATAAAATATGTCAGTTTAAGAGCGAGAACGTTCACAAAATGAACTATTACACTAGATATGTTGTTGTTACATCGAAAAAGTCTGTAATACCCAGAATTTATACTGGATGATCCATTATTATAGAAACTATTATCAAGGAAGGTTGAGTGGACACCCTGTATTTGTGGGTTGATTCAAGGTGTTTGTTTAATTTTTTTAGAACATATCATCATGGACTTCAAAGAATACAGGGTGATTCAGTCATGAAATGAACTTTGAACCTCACGAAAATACCCAAAAACCACCTCTTTTTTTCATCACCCTCTATTTCAAGATTAACTCGGATGAGGTGGAAGTTTTCTTTCAACATTGTACTTGATACAAAAACATCAATACGGCTGAGAGTTTTTATCCACTTCCTATGAACAGATTTTTTTTTATGCTGGAATAAGAATAGAATAACATAAATAAATTTCACACGCAACACTATCGCGAAACAAACTTGGTTTGTTTCGCATGAAACATGTAGCGCTACACGCAGCAACCTGTGTCGACTGAATATTGTATCGCAACAGACCGTGTATCAGCGCAACGTGAAACTTATGTTGCACGCCAAGTTTCATTACTGTGTTCACAGGAAACATATGTTTCATGTATGTTGCGATACACTGTTGCGCTGCAAAAGTATCAAGTGGACTCGCACCTTAAAATTCATAGTATTTCTGTGTTTCTGTTCTGTATGACAAGTCGTACCCATGAGAATATGGAAATTTTGGTATTCCTCCAACTTGAAATGTTTATCCATTATTTTAAGCTGAGCAGCAAGGCTAATAGCATTCCAAGTACTATAAGTTCCATGCCAATATCTCAAGCTCGTTGCTTGGTAACAGCCCTCAGCCTTCGTCTTCGGGCTGTTACCAATGAACGAGCTTTCGATGGTCATAAAATTATCTCGTCTATTATCAAGGTCCTAGGGATATTACTACTGAAAATTTCAAATAAACTACGTATTCGGTCAAGATGACATTCTTCCATCAAGTGGATGATGACGTGTTCTAACAGCATGCAAAATTTTGTAAAGATCGCTCAATAAAAACAATATGAAATTCTTGTGAATTTAAAAATAAGTAATTTCCCGATATTACAACAGATCCCATCGATTTGAAATCTAGTTTGAACATGTAAAATAATAACAAGAATGTTTCTGTCAAGTTTGAATAGGATCAAGATATACTCAGCAACAAGATGGATATGATATGACATAATGCAGGATGTCTCACATACAGGAAACAGAAGTCGTTCCTAGTAGAAAATTCAAGATTTTTGAAGATGCGCTCAATTTTGTTCATTAGCGGCATATTTTTTTACATTAAAATCATCATCATATCATTTCATCCCTCAAATTTTCATATGGAAGATGGGTCGTGCGATATGTTGTTGAAAAGATCTTTTCCCCTTAAATATAATAGTGAACCTTTTTTCAAGATCTGATCCTTCGTTTACATAATATTCAATCAATGTTAATGGTATCTCCCCAAAATGAAGGTACACTACTATCTCTTCTCTTTTTCTGGATTTGCTGACAGCTGACACTCCTTGACATTCTAAAAAAATAAGGACGGAGAGTTCAATATAGTTCTGCTGTTTCCACTTTTCATCTGGCATAACTTCTCTGAGAACGAAAACGTCAATTGGATATGTATCCTAATGGCTAGTCAATAAACGCATCGATCGAAAACATACCTCTTCCATCCATCTGATATCAATTCTAGGCAATCCGACTCAAGTATGCATCGAAACTCTCCCTCTTTTCGCAAGAATCTGCGAAAGAAACTTCTCAGTCTGTATGAAAAATGATCCGACCTAATGACCCGTTTTTCTTCAACTATAAACGTCCCTGGCAGAGATTTATAGTTTATCTACCATTCCGACGTTTTTTTTTCTTTCGGAACGAGTATGCTGAGTGAGTGAATCTCCTAAATACTCATTAAGTTTTCCACCTTAATTAAGGTAGTTGTAAATGTTCCAGTAAGATTCCTGATCTGGAACCTCGTCCCCGCTTGTAAGCCTATGCGGAATACTAATTGATGCTCCTGTAATGAAATCTCTGGGATTCATCTAGGGTGGTGATCAATTTCGATATTTGCGACAGTTTTAATAATAGAATAAGGACTGAACGAGAATAAATTGGCTATCACAAAGTCGCCTATATCTCTTGAACCAATTGAGAAAAAATCAAAATTTGATCATAGTTAGCTTTGTTATGCACGTCAGAAACATGTGGATCATTTACTTCATAGATATTCCAATTCTCTGTTACAAAATGTCAAGCGAAGTTAAAACACGAGAATTTATAGTGAAACTCTTTCAAAATAATCAAAAATGGAGCTTCAGAAGAATCGCAAAAGAGGCTCGCGTTCGTACGAAAACGGTATCAAGAGTTGTTAAGCGCTTCAACGAAGATCTTACAATTAACAGCAAGGAAGGAACCGGGAGGAAAAGAAGTTTCATATCCCAAAAAAAGTGAAGAAAATCATCAGCCTTTTTCAGAAGAATCCTAACCTTTCAGGACGGAAAGTGGCCCAAATAGTGGGTTGTTCGCAGTCAACCGTTCAGAAAATCAAGTCGAGTTGTGGGGTTAGAACATACAAAGTGCAGAAAGTGCCAGACAGGAACGCTGTGAAGAATCAAGAAGCGAAATCAAGAGCAAAGAAATTAAAAAAAGATTTCTTGAAAAATTTTTCCTGTTGCGTGATGGACGACGAAACCTATGTCTTGGCTGATTTCTCGCAACTTCCTGGTCAGGAATTTTATACTGCAGATTCTCGTGGAAATGTTGACGAACAATTTCGCGAGGAGAAACAAGCAAAGTTTCCTAAAAAATTCCTGGTTTGGCAAGCAATTTGCACTTGTGGGAAAAGGAGCAAATTTTTCGTTGGCCAAGGCTCTGTTGACTCGAAGATATACATCGAGGAATGCTTGAAGAAGCGACTTTTACCATTTTTACGTGTGCACGATGTGTCAACAATCTTTTGGCCAGATTTAGCTTCATGCCACTACAGCAAGGCCACCAAGGAATGGTACGAAGCTAATAAGGTGGTTTTTGTCCCCAAATAGGCCAACCCACCAAATTGCCCAAAACTCAGGCCAATCGAAAGATATTGGGCCCTGGTAAAAAAAAATTGAAGAAGACTAAGAAATCAACGAAAACATTATCGGAATTCAAGCAAAAGTGGAAGACAGCATCCCAGGAAGTGACTGAGAACACTATAAGAAGCATGATGGGAAGAATTCCAGAAAAATCCATGAATTTTGTAAAAAATAGTTTCCATAAGAATTAGAAGATGATTCGTAAATGAGTTTGATTTTCGAAATCGGTCCAGTGGTTCAAAAGATATAAGCGTTTTTGTGGTAGCGAATTTATTCTCGTTCAGTCCTTACTATTGAGAATCCCAAAACTGTTAGAATCACAGCATTATTTATTCGATACTAATTTTACTGGCGACATTTCGCGCTCCCATCAGTCTTTTATGATAAAAATGGAGACAATCTCTACTTGCAAAGTCCTCTTATATTCTATTCATTATGTCTATGGGGTTAATGACCACAGTAGTCGATCCCGTAAAATCAATAAAAAGAATTCACATCAATCATGAAAACCCTAACGTAATCAGACATGCAACGGGAACCGAATAATGTAATGAACTCATTACAGCATTGTTTTCAGTTATATTTTTCGTTTTGTTTTTGTCAACAATGACTTCCGATCCTATCAAATTCCAGCAGAAGTCAATTTGGAAATGTCACTTTTCGTAAAACTACCAACTGCCAAGATACAATATGAAAGTCAGTAGGACCTATAGTTTGAATATTTCATTGAATTTCACAAAATTTGACTGAAATAGAGAAAATATCGTCTAATACTCGTTGCAGAATGCAATTCCAATACTCATGCGTTCGAAAACTCGCTCGTTTTCGAATTTCGCATTCGTATTGGAATAGGAGCCCATTCTGCAACTAGTTTTAGTATATCATATTGCAGTCCGATTAGGATCGATTCTAGATCGATAATAAACCCTTGATGGTTGTTGAACCATCATTTCTAAGAAAATGTTTGAAATTTTATTGGTATCTACATAAAGGATTCTCCAAAAAAAGGGAATTATTTTGAATGACCCGCTATTTCGGTAAATGTCACTTTTGAAACTGTAATTTTTTAACATTTGAAACGTAGAAACTACGCCATTGATAAAAATGGAACCATACACGCTTCAACGACGCATTGAAATTATTAAAATTCTCTGTAAAAATGGTGAAAATTTGGCAGGGACGGTTCGTAAAACCCGAACATTTTTGGGTCGTCGTGAAGCAACTTGTCGAACCACAATAGAGAAATTGGTGGGAAAGTTTTAGCTTTTTGGACAAGTTAGGGATGTGAAGAATAAAACTCGTACACGTTGCTCAAGGACAGCCGAGAAAATTGCTGCTGTAGCCGAAAGTTTCGAAGAAAACCAAGGTTTGTCCATTCCTCGTCGATCTTTGGAATTAAGCATTCCACAAATGTCATTTCACCGTATTTTGCTTAAAGATATGGATCTAAAGGTATAAAGTTCAAGAACTCAATTAATCATTGGAACTATTTCTCATCCATATAATTCGATCGTGATTTATATTTTTATTTAGGTACAGCAATGAGAAGACTGTAAAGCATTCAAAGACAAATTATATGTTCAACAATAATTAGATACCGCTTAAATAAAGAGAATTCTATTCGTGCGAATAACAATGTTACTAAAATTTTGTATATTTTGCCTAATTTATTTCCTGCTTGAAAAAATAGCAATGATTAGTTGATAAAACTTTAACGTTGATCTCCTATTACCGGTGATTACGATTTGTGAAATCCACCGTAAGTATCATTTAGGCGGAACAAAGTTCGCCGGGCCAGCTAGTAAAATATATATTTGCGGAAAATTCAATTTAAGTCATTAAGGAGTTGTTGATGTATTTACAGAAATAGAAAATTTTCTTCAAGTTTTCCTTGAAAATTGGCCTTCAGAAACTGACATCAGTTTTCGTCTATCCAGTACAGTAATGGGACTCCAAAAGGGTGTTTCACGTAATTGTAACTTTTTTCGCAGTCGCAGAAAAATAACTAGTTTCCACCGATTCGTTCGGGATCGAAAAAAATGGTGCGAAATCTTCACTTAACTATACTGAAAGGGGGCAAATTATGTCAAATACCTCAATATCCTTCATATAGTCGAACGTATTCCAAAGCAAGCAGTGAAGGACAGTAATAACTCACATCCTTCCGTCATCATTTTCCTATTTTATTTATTTTTATTGGCTTACCCATTACCTTGGTAATGTGAGTTCAATTCCCTCTGAAAATCCGTTCTTTTTTCCAGACGTAGAAGAGTTATCGGCCAGTCTGATGGCAGCAGCAGGAGCTCAAGCAAAAAACGGAGACGTTGAAAAGGGCGAAGACCATCTGTCCCAATCGACAAAGTCGAAGATAGGTTCAGAAGGGAACTACCTCAACAGATGTGTATATCTGGAACAACTGCTCAACGGTAAGATGCTTGGAATTATACGGCTTTTGTATGTGTACATGTGTTCTCGTCGTTTTTAAACGATCAAGAAACACGAATTCATTAATGTCACAGATGCAAAACAATAAAATGGGTCAAACAAATAGTCCGGTTGCCGGTGGGACAAATTGCAAATTATTTATAAGGTTTTCTTACTTTCTGTATTGCTTCATTAGGTAGAGTCTACCACATTTTTCCTCTGTGAAAATTTTTTGTATTCGCGGCTTTTTTTCAGCAAACCTCTAAGAGTCGACCATATTTTCAATTTTTTCAAATCATACATACTCTTTTTTTTTGTAAAATGCAATCATAAAAACAATCTGGGAGAAATGAGAAAACATGATTGTCCGACAAAAATAGTGTGTCTACCAACATGAACATGACTGAAAATCGCATTTTTTTAAATTATTAATACCCTCCTGATTCTTTCAGAATCGGTTGATATGACCATATGAAATATGAAAATGCAATTGTCCGACAAAAAAATGTGGCTTTTTTCTTGTCCGACAAATGAAAATCGACGATTTTTTTGAGTTTTTAAATTCATTAATATTTGTCGGACAAGAATGAATTTATATATTAGAGAGATTCGTTTCATAGAAAAAACAACTGTCCACCATAGAATATGCGGCAAATCCTTAGTCAGACAAAAAACTTCTTGAAAAATATGCTTTTGTTTCAGAATATTTCTTCGACTATTATTGAAATGAAACTATTGATTTTAATTGAGAGTGTAAAATTAAAATTGTTTACTGACATTTTTATTCAAATCTAATGAAAAAAACAATGGAAACATGGGCGTAGCCAGCGTGGGGCAGGGGGGGGCAGCTGCCCCCCCCTGGAAGAAAAAATGAATTAAATCTGCCTTTTCTTTTTATCCCAAAATTTCACATTTTGAACGACCTTGGACCATGACCATGGTTTGCCCCCCCCTGTTATAAATCCTGGCTACGCCCGTGAATGGAAATACTCCATCTTCACATTGAATTTATTGTAACAAGACGAATGGTATCCAGTAAAAGTATCACACCAATCGTCACATCTTTATTCTTGTGATAATGATGTGTTCTTGATGCCAAGAATATTTTACACTGTCTAAGGATGTCAGCTGTGAATTTTTTTACTTCTTCCCTTTGCGTTTTGTAAACAGGGTTATATTTCTAATATTTAAACAAAAAACACTCAGTCACTACTAAGAATATTATATCGGCAACATCTGAAAAGCTGTCAAATAGAATAAAACAAGAATTATCTCAAGAAGAAAAAATTCGACAACACACTAAAATTCGTCTACACAGTTTCAGACTGCAGAGTGCAGAGGACTACGGTGCAAAACCGAAAAAGCACTCATATTAATAAAGAAAATTACCAAACTCCTTTTACAACCTTTGGTAATCTTCAAACGGAATACCATGAAACTACCACTTTCTTTTCGAAGAATTCACAATTTCGACCTTGGGTGGATATTCCATATTCAACTGGGGCAGAAAAAATTCAGTTTTTGCATTTTTAATTTTGATAGTCCATTTTCTCATATTTATTATTACATCTTCAGCCATTAGAGAAGTAAGTAGCTACAAGTATAAACAATTGAAAACATTTTTTCATAACCCCAGGGGTGTTTCAAAAAAGGTGTCCCAGGTACCTTCTACCACTTCGTGCAACATTTCACTTCTAGAGAAGAATTTCCGTGTCCAACCAACTTTCATCGAAATTTAAATGTCAAATATAATGATTGAAAATGTTAGTTATGAAAATGGAGCCTCAGGAGACCAACAAGTTTCATTCGGTGGACTGAGAAATTGCCGAACTTTTTTCGTCGGACAGTTGAATGATGGTTTTTAGCACATCCTTCTTAAATGGTCCTCAAAAAATCAAATGTTTATTTATAAAATAAGCAAAGTTATATCCGATAAATGCATATATGTACATAGTCTATTCATAACCAAATTGGAGCATTGAATTCTTTAATTTTTGAATGGACGCCACATTTTTTTTGTCGGACAACTGGTGCACTACATTGTATTTTCAAGGTGAAGAGAGAATAAGAAAAAATTAGAACATTATTTATAATTTTTTTTAGCTCAAAAAATCGTCGTTTTCCATTTGTCGGACAAGAAAAACGCCACTTTTTGTCGGACGATTGCATTTTCATACTTCATATGGTTGTATCAACCGATTCTAAAAAAATCATAATTAAAAAAAATGCGATTTTCAGTCATGTTCATGTTGGTAGACATGCTCAAAGCCAACACTATTTTTGTCGGACAATCATGTTTTCTCATTTTTCCCAGATTGTTTTTATGACTGCATTTTACAAAAAAAGAGTAGGTATACTCCATTCACAATTATAAAATCACAACTCTGGCCTTGGAAATTTGACACATTCCACTCTGTATCGAAGTTATGACGTTTTTCAAAATATTTTTATGTTTCAAGTCAACACTATGTTGCCCTTTCTACATTCTTAGCGTATTTCTCAGAATGTGAATTTATTCGGAAAATTAATGAATTGGAAAAGATGTGACGGACGAAAATAATTAACGTTTATATGAATTGATAGAAAGGATTCCTTTTCTAGTTATTTGCATGAAAAGTACAAGGGATCACTGTTGAAATATATTATTTTTCGCCATGGAAGAAAATTGCATTGCTTTCACATAATTTTCATATGCATGCTTGTGAAGATATAATGTTTATTACCCTCTTGAACTGAAAGTCCAAAACTTGACGACATCAATGTTGATTCTAATCAAGAATTCATTAAAAAAAATCAACCCAAAGATATGAGATGAATTGATTGGTAATTACAAGAATCGCGAATAATGTCAATTTTATTTTGTTGATAACTTAAAATCAATGTTGGAATATAAAACTCGGCTGTGTTTGTTCAAACAACATCTAAAGAATACATTTTTCACCATCTCGACCTTTGAAAGGCGTTTCTTATAGGAGAATTAGGTCTAAGTTCCACCTCATTAGCGAGGTATCTAACTTTTGCAAATCTGCTCAGATATCGCCAAATTTCTTGGAAAACCTGAAAAATATCATCCTAATCGATCTCTCGAGGCTCCATCCGATCCATCTACTGCGATATCTGTCCAAATAACAGCTTTTTCAACGAAATTGATGTGAACAAAGAAACTGGCAACGTCGTTTTGTCATTAACGATATTTTCTGTGCGCGCACTGATTTTTCATCATATGTTCTGTGCTTTTTATCAGGAGCACCAACTCCTGAAAACGAAACCATGACCTCCTATGTGATTAAATAAAAGTGAATGGAGTATACAGGGTGTCTCAAGTTCGAGTGCCTATTAGACGTTTCTGGAGAACTAGACATATTTGAAATCTGAAATTTGGGATTATGATATTGTTCGAAATTCTCTACAGACCTAAAATATTTTCAAAGCCAGAGCACTTCCGGTTATACAGGGAGTGAAAATAAATTTGCTCAAAATTTTTTTTTCAATGTTTTCGTTTCTGATATGATTGAATATTCAATGCTGAATACATTTCTGTTGAAACCAGTGTATTCATTCGAATAGTTTTCAAAATATCGAAAAAAAACCTGAAAAAAAGTGAAATATTCATAGTCAGTAGGTATCATGTTCATTTTTCTTATTCTGAACATCCTGAGTGTAAACCGTTTTCACAACGTCAAAGTAGAAGAATGTGGAAAAGTCATACATCTTTGGATTTCATAAATATCATCACAGGGTGTTTCAAATTTCGTGTCAAAAACTGTGATCCAAAATTGGCCATAACTTCTGTTTTTCAAATTAGAACCCTATTTTTTTGTTATTGCGTTGGATTCTACGGAGAAAAATAATGATAGCACTCCCAGAAGCTCTTGGTCCTAAATTCAGTTATTCACGAGTTATTTGAGCTCTTCTGGATTCATGTCGTACGTAGAGTAAAATTCACCGAATCTAAATAGATTCGATGAATATTCTCATGAAACCATAGTAACAAGTAATAGTCAGAACTGTCACTTGTGAATTATTAATGGGATCATTTATCTTCTATGGTCACAGAATATTCTCATGCAACATATTCGATGAATATTTTTATGAAACCATTGAATAAAATCGAAAAGTAAAGATAAAACCTAAAATTAGACCTGTCACTTGGGAATTATTAATGGGAAAACTTATCTTCTATGATCACAGAATATTCTTAAGTAAAAGATTAGATGAATGTGATTCTATACTCCATTCACTTTTATAAAGTAGCCCGGGAGGCTCTGGAATTCTGACACATTTCACCGCGTATATTTTGAAAATGTTAGGTTATAGTCATGCTTGAAATTTCAGCATACTGTTCGATGGTCCATAGAGCATTTTCCTTACCCCTGTCTAAAAATAACCGTGAAATTGAAATTAATACAATAAAAACAATAGCTGCAAACAACGGTTTCAATCACAAGATAATAGATAAAATAATTAAACACAAAAATTCCCAATTAGCCTTGAACCAAATTTACCCTACAATAAAAACGGAAAAAACCAAAAAGTTCATTTCTCTTTCATACTTCGGTGATGTAAGTGAAAAAATAGCCAATAATATATCGAAACTTTATATCAACATAGCTTTCAAACCAAAAAATAAATTATCGTCTCTGTTATTCAATGCCAAAGATTCAACCCCAAATTTGCTTAAATCAGGAGTTTATGAGTTAAAATGTTCAACTTGCAATATGAAATATATAGGTCAGACTGGACGTTCATTCAAAACAAGATTCAATGAACATCGAATGGATTTCACCAAGAACAAAAGCAAGTCCACCGTCGCAACCCATTGCATTGAGAATGGCCACACATTCCCAACAATAGATAATCTAAAAATTTTACACGTAGAATCGAAAGGAATAAAACTCAATTATCTGGAGTCTATTGAAATTTACAAATAAGAGCAGAAAAATATTCACGAAATAATGAATGACCAAATAGAACTGTGCAATTCTCAAATTTTCAAAGCATTTAAATAACATCTACAACTGTAATAATCCACAAATTTATTTTTTCTAACATCTGTTGCAAACAAAATTCCTTCAGCTCTCACTTTCTTTTTTATTATCACTACCTGAATCTGCATAAATAGCCTGTACTAGGTACCCAGAGGTCAGTTGTCTGAAGATGAACGAGAGTTCGAAACTATAGTCGCAAAAATGTAGCCCTTACATATTGTATCTTAAAATTATTGGTAGTAAAACATAGTAATAAAAAATCTTTTCGTCTTATAGGAGAATTAGGTCTAAGTTCCACCTCATTAGTGAGGTATCTAACTTTTGCAAATCTGCTCAGATATCGCCAAATTTCTTGGAAAACCTGAAAAATATCATCCTAATCGACCTCTCGAGGCTCCATCCGATCCATCTACTTCGATATCTGTCCAAATAACAGCTTTCCCAACGAAATTCCCGTGTACCCCTTCAACCTCGAAATGTAAAAATTCGTCCTGGTCTTGAAAATCGTCCTCACGCTCCAAACTGGTGCTAAAAACAATAAACACACGTTAATCTTGGATATTCGACGAAAAACTCACCTGCAAATATCGATTAAATACCAAAAATCTGCGAACAATTTGTAAACCTAACAAAATGTGGAATATCTTTGATACTTTTACTTTGATGTGAACAAAGAAACTGGCAACGTCGTTTTGTCATTAACGATATTTTCTGTGCGCGCACTGACTTTTCATCATATGTTCTGTGCTTTTTATCAGGAGCACCAACTCCTGAAAACGAAACTATGACCTCCTATGTGATTTAATAAAAGTGAATGGAGTATATGAATGATTTAAAAAAATTGAAAATATGGTCGACTTACGAGAGGTTTGCTGAAAAAAAGCCGCGACTACAAAAATTTTCACAGAGGAAAAATGTGGTGGACTCCGCCTAATAAAGCTTTACAGAAAGTAAGAAAACTTTATTAATAATTTGCAATTTGTCCCACGGGCACCCGGACTACAAGATGGGGTCGACAATGCTGCAGTTCAAAAGACATTATCCGACGGTAAACGGTTCGGACAGTTACAGGATAGCCTTGTTATCCTAACCACTCATTAGCCAAAGATCGAGTTGTCGCAAATCGGTATCTAATGGCGAAATGACAACCCCGCCACCCATAGACCAATAATTCGACCTCTTTCAAATTCACTCAGCTAGGCATTTTAACAATAGGGCGCGGGCACGTGACGTCACACGCCAACTGTCATTCAGCCTGCTGGACAAACAAACCGTATTTCAATAAACAACAATGGTAATTTAATGGGATTAAAATTGAAATTCTAAGAAGATTATGGGTTTATCCTTAGACTATAAAGGGTATAGTCACAGTATAAGGTACTTTACCTTATACTGGGGTATAGTCAATGGGTTTATCCCATAAAACTTATGGTAACTATAATATCTATAGTTTATCCTGAAAGAGGGGAACGTAACTGTAAATATTAATAAACTGTTTTATATCATCATTTCAATAATTTAATTAAATATTTTGTATATAGGCTCATTAGTACATATTGACTGAAAAATTGCATAAGGGAAATTATATAAATGATAAATCAATAAAATCAGTAAAACAAATAATTCAATTTCATTTTTGATGAAAATATATATCTAACACTGTATAAATATATCAACTCTCATATCAATAAGGTACTATAGTGGACATGAATTTATGAATGCACAGCAAACTGTCAAATTTGATCGATCACAGGAACATTATTCTGCTTGTACTTGATCATATGCACGGGTAAGGTTGAAGATGTTATTTTATATTTGTTTCTCATGGAACCAATAACACGCTCAACTTGTATTCTAACATTTGCAAGTCTTCTAGTTTCTTCTGCTTCTTCCATTGTGAATGTATAACTCTGCAAAGTTTCCCGGAGATGATGGATTTCACTATAACAATTCTGTAACTCGAAATTGATATCAGGAAATTGGTGTTCACCAATTTTGTGCATGTTCCACTTCTTCAACAGGTTCACTTTCATCTTCTTTATCAATAATATCCAAGCTTTGAACAGCTGGATTATTCAAGGCTTCACACAAAGGGTCATTGTCAATACGATCCATAATTCTATCCACATAAACTGGAATATTTGGGTTTGGTATCTTATTTTTATCTCTCTCACGGGCGTAGCCAGGATTTATAACAGGGGGGGGCAAACCATGGTCAAGGTCCAAGGTCGTTCAAAATGTGAAATTTTGGGATAAAAAGAAAAGGCAGATTGAATTCATTTTTTCTTCCAGGGGGGGGCAGAGGCCCCCCCCTGCACCACGCTGGCTACGCCCATGATCTCTCTGCTTCCTACGATTCAATCTCTGGATGCTTTGAACTGCATTGATATTAGTTTTGTAGCCAAGTGATTGATTTGGGTAGTGGGTACCAAATCAATCACTCACAGTCTATATTGTCAACTTCTTTCAATGCACTTGGCTTGCCTAAAATGAAGAACAGTTGCCCATTTCAACTTCTCAGTAGTTAAATCTGCTCTTCTAGTTGCCTTAATCCACAATTCACGTCTCTTTTCAGCAAGAGGATTAATATGTTTTCTATTGTCGAAAATAGAAGGGAATCGGTGGAATGAAACCTTATCTCTTCCGCTTCAACTTCCACATTTCACAATCGCGCAAAATTGAGGCATTATCGAGAAAAAAACAATTTAAATATGATATAAACACACAATAAGCATTTGTAGATCCGTTTGTTTGTCCAGCAGGCTGATTTGACAACTGTAATTTGCTGTCGTCTGTCAGATGTGCCCGCGCCCTATAACTTAACATCGACTTTGGATCTCCTCGAACATCTGTTTTTTTGTAAAATTTAAAAAAATTGCAAAAATCGACTACAATATCTAACAAAATATGTTTATATGAAGAAAAATTTAACGATTTTTTCTCCAAATTCAATCATTCACCCCTTGCTATACTGTCTATGTTTTACCAAAAAAAAATTAAATTTAAACAGCTCCCTCTGGGTCCCTCTCTGCTCTTCGTCAGCACGATTCCCGGTCTCATAACCTTCAAATACGGACCTGGAATCAATTCCACACACACGAAAGGTGGTGTTTTCTTGTAAAGTTTCTGAATAGCTGTAACGTATTCAGACTTCCTGTCCTCGGGTACTCATCCGGATCAGCCGAAGAATTCCTAACCCAAAATCCGGAGCAAAGGTGTTGCTGTCCGATCTAATTTAGCCCACATCTCACAGAAAGCGCGCGCGTTTATTAGCAGGAAGCTAGGAGACGCTGAATGGGATCCCTTCATTATTCGGAGACATCAAGTATTCATTTCGTTCATTCGGGACTTCTATTCCGGAAAGGAATGGTATAATGATTTCACGGTATTGCAACTGTGGGACTTGTTAATTTGACGGGTATGATTGAGTCGTTATCCTAATTTTAGGCCGGATTGGGGATATAGGGATACTTATAGACACTCATTAATTTATGTAATGAGTTGGCATCAGATGAAAAATCCACGTTAAGTTCGTTGATTATACAGCTCAAGGGCGTAGCCAGGAGTTAATTTCGGGGGGGGGGGTTTTGAAATTTTGGCTTTGTAAGTGCAGGGAATTGTGAGGGTCGCTTTCTGCAGCAAGTATTTGTTGTTTTCAAGAATTCAATAATCCTTTTCCTACTTCTGAAACAATATTCAACATAGATATTCCTGGTTAGGTTAGGTAAACCTATTTTTCAAATTTGCTTCAGAATTTAATTTGTATTCTTTCAAACAAAAACAAAGCTAATATTTGCATATTAGCCTTTGGCAAAAAATAAATGTTAGAGCTATAAGGCATTCAGAACCAGCAGAATTTCCATTGTTCCTGAATCCTGATAAAAATCGAGCCTACTCGATGTAGTTAACGATCGGGACCATATATAAAAAAGAAGAATATTCTAAAAGAACAATAAAATCGTCCACTTCCTTTCAAATCTTAATGACGTTGAGCGAATGCAATGCCGAAAGAATGGTGTTTTCTATTTTTTGCGCCCTCGAAGAGGTAGAAAGTACAAAGGTCCTTGCAGCTACAAAACGAGCGAAAGCTTTCAAGTTAATCACATCTACATCCATTATTACGACCCGCTTTTCCATAAGTTATCCGTTTCAGGAGAAAGCCCGAACGCTTTCGAAGGGATGAAGTAGGATGAGTAGGAATATCCTCGGAGGTCATTTTCAATTAATTTAGACACATTTTGAACCCCTCTGCTCTTAAATCTTGAAATATACTTGTTAAGTGTCAAAGTTTCTTCTCACTTTCTGGAGGGGATTATGCATTTTCCCGATGAAAAAATATTTCATGTTTTCATAATTTTCGGATTCTCCTCGATGTGATAAAAAATCTTTTCAAAATATCCTGCTCTTCCCTATCATGTGAAAATACTTATTTTACATACTTCCCAATCATATAACTATGTTTGGTAGTCCAAGAGATTTCTCAATATCTGAATGACACCAAAAAAAAAAAAATTGATGATTCTTCGATGAAAATTAAAGTGGGTATTTGAAAAATTTTTGAAAATCCTCCCCCCGGAAAAGTTACACCCCTCCGAAGATCAACAATAAAAATTGTTTTCATTTATTTATTTTCCCTGTATATTAAGCTAAGGACACGAAACTTGGTCATTATCATTTGCAATGGAATTACGCATTTTGGAATTTTTCAACCTTGAAGTATGCTCAGAAAGGGTTGAAATAGTTACCCTCTGAGAATATTTTGTTCACACCTTTTTTTTCATTGAAAATTTTCCAGGCACGCATTAAGCTCAACTTTTTTTTGAATGGCTATATCTCTTTAAAAGAGCCGAATTCGGAAAAATGGAAAATGAAAAAAAGATTTCCTTCAGCATCAAGAATCTACAGTTAAAATATATGTACAAGTCAAAGACTCACCCTGTATATAGGTCTTTCCAAATTAGACGTGAACTCCGAAAGTGCCATACCTATATATTGATTACCGAAAATCAACTATTTGAGTTCTTGTGTGTTTTTTTTTAAATTCCCACCCTACTTCATTTTTCGTCAATGTAGGTATTCTACGTTGACCAAGTTTGATTATAAGTTTGGATTATTTTCATCAGAAAAGGCAAAACTTTGCTGTAATAGATGTTGAAAATGAATTTGTATGATTTAAAAGTTGGTAAGTATATTAGGAAAAAATATTCAATTTCTAATATCAATTTGCCTGCAACTTTTTAATTCCACCTTTATTCCCCAAAAAAGATTTCATAGAATGCAAGCACTAGTTTATTATTTCAAAGAGGATAGAAGATACGACAGAAAAGTAACTAATTAAATATATTTTTATTGCCATTAAAGTTTTAAAACAGATTTTCATATGTAATACCACTAGAGATGGAATTTTGCCGGCAAAATTTCTCGATTGTA
This sequence comes from Adalia decempunctata, assembly GCA_951802165.1. Lineage (NCBI taxonomy): Eukaryota > Metazoa > Arthropoda > Insecta > Coleoptera > Coccinellidae > Adalia > Adalia decempunctata. Next base: position 10,387,194 of record OX637699.1, read on the forward strand.
ATATGAAAGTTTGTTGCTCGGAAATTTCGCGAATGACATTTGTATCGAAATCACGAGCCGTCAGGCGAGTGATTTTGGAAAAAAATGTCATGAGCGAAATTTCCGAAAAGCAACAAACTTGAATATTACAAGAGAGAAATTTTACCTGCTTAAATTTCATCTCGAGTGGTATTCCGCATGGGTATTCCACGAGAAAATAGGGTAATATGTTCACATGTTGGTTTTGCCGGCTTGAAAATTTTTTCGGGATGAAACGATCGTTGCTACGGAAACTTCCTCACTAAAAATGAGAAGAGTGGAATAGTCAGTAGAAAACGCCTTCATATACATACACTGCGCAAAAAAATTAACGCACATTCTGAAAATCTCAATTTTAATGAAAGTTAACTTTACATTGACTTTATAACTTATTTTTTATGTTCTCTCGGGAAGGTTTTGAACGAAACAAGACACATTAAATGGAAGAAAAATTCAGGATTTCACCGAATCTTATGTGAAAGAGGAGAAATGAACAATTTTCAAAATACTGAAATGCTGATAAGTGATTTAATACTTGGTATTTCCACCCCTTGCGTTAATTACAGCTCGGCAACGACGGTTCATACTCAAAATGAGTGATCTCAAAATGTTCTGATCTAATCCTTCCCAGATTTCTCCGAGTTGGATTCCTAAGTCATTAAGAGTAGCTGGATGATTTTCTGAACTTCTCAGCCTTCTATTGAGGTTGTCCCAAACCTGCTCAATCGGATTGAGATCTGGACTTCTTGATTGCCATTCCATTCGAGAGACTTCAACCTCTTCAAGGTACTCCTGAACGATGCGCGCACGATGGGGTCTGGCATTATCGTCCATAAAAATGAAATTTTCACCAATGTATGGGGCAAATGGCACTACATGCGCTTCAAGAATGTTCCTTATATACTTATCAGCATTCATAGCTCCATTATCAACGACCACTAGGTCTGTGCGAGCAGTCAAAGATATTCCACCCCATACCATAATCGATCCTCCCCCGAAACCAGTAGTATTCAGGAAATTGCACCGAGCATATCTTTCATGTGGACGTCTGTATACAAGGGAATGTCGATCACAATGGTAGAGGCAGAATTTAGACTCATCTGTGGAGAGAACTCTTTTCCAATCGGCCTCTTCCCAATGGATATGCTCTCTCGCAAAATCCAAACGGGCCCTTCGATGGGCTAGGGTAAGAGCTGGGCCTCTTGCCGCGACACGAGGCCTTAAATCATATTCTCTGAGACGATTTCTTATTGTCTGAGGGCTAATTTGCACCTCATGAGTTTGCTCAAGCTGATTTTGAAGGAGGCGAGCGGTTGCAAACCGTTGTCTCAACGAATAAACTCTGAAGTAACGTTCTTGAATGGCAGTTGTTACCGGGGTCTACCCTGTCCTGGTCTTCGGATATTCATACCTGTCTCCCTGAATCACTGCAACATTCTGGACACACTTGTATGGGAAACTCCAAACCTTTCTGCAATTCTTGTGTATGTCCACCCTTCTTCTCGCAAAACTACCGCTTGGGCACATTCCTCTTGGGTCAAATTGCGTGTTTCTTGTTGCATAGCGATCGAGTGTAGAAAATCAAACGAAAGAAAAACTATTGATCACTAGAATTGATCGAGAACAACTGATTTTAGAATGGAGCCAATACATTCAAAATCTGATAATACCATCTTTTTTATTCCTGCTGGGAGAAAACATCTGTTTTGAAGAAAAACGTTGAAAGTGGATAACATATGCATGCATAATTCTGATAAAAATAATTATCATTGAGAACACCTCCAGTTGTAGAATAAATTTGAGATTTCCATAATGGCGTTAATTTTTTTGCGCAGTGTATTATGTTCGAAATGACCTCCACTAGTCCTGCAGGCATATTGATTGTTCTTTTCTTCATATGCCAACTCTGAACTTTCTTACTTATTCTTTTGCAACATCCAATACAGGATATTTTCGCCTTTTTTCAAATATATCATATCTTTTTTCAATTGATGAAATCAATCCCAAATTAAAATCATATTTGGTCAAGGTAGACAAAATTTTCGAAAAATGAAGTGAGGTTTTTTTTTAATCACAAGAAGTCAAATATTTCGGAAACTGGTAATTTTTGGTTACCAATAAATGACGACATGTCTAATTTAGAAACACGCTGAATATTATTATCAAAATCTAATAATACGTATATCTTCCTTTTGTTTCTATTTCTTCTGTGGCCACTGCATGACCAAAGGACCTAAGGGCTTCACGAAATTCCTGTTTAATTTCCTTGGATAAAAAATAATGACATCCACAGTTTCGAAAGAGTCCCATCCTGTATCGATACAGAATCTTTCATGCACAACCTATTAAGTTAGCCAAGTTTATTTTGGAATGACTAATGAACGATCGTTTCCTGTTTCAGTGCGGAAGGACAACAAAAATCGAGATTCCAGAGTAGGTGGAAACGTCTACATCGCCCCTAAGATATCACTGAACACAAAACCGTAATGCCGGAAGTCAACTTGAGAGACAGCATAGCGAAAGGAAGTAAAGCGCTCTTGAGGATGTCATATACAGGAGAGTTTAATTGACCTTCCTGTAGCTAAAAAAAGTTTAGACAGTTCTCGTGATAAAGTAGGGGAGCAATTTTTCTCGAAATCAGCCATGATCTAGATCGTTAAATAAAAGATTTCTGTGAAATAATCGATCAAAAATCAACTCCAGAACTCACTTATTTCAAATCGATGAAAATGAAAAATATTAAATTAGAATTGCTTAACTTTTTCCATGCTGAAAAATATTCGAAGTAATGTAAATCTTATCAACATATCCCTGGCATTTTTAGGATGCAACATATCAACCTTTCATGGTATAAATTGTATTATTCAACAGGAGCGAAAATTTTTGATTCGAATAATCTCAAATTCAACAAAATGACAGTCGGAATTATCCCTTTTACTTTCAATTTAGGTTTGTACATATACTCCATTCACAATTATAAAATCACAACTCTGGCCTTGGAAATTTGACACATTCCACTCTGTATCGAAGTTATGACGTTTTTCAAAATATTTTTATGATCCAAGTCAACACTATGTTGCCCTTTCTACATTCTTAGCGTATTTCTCAGAATGTGAATTTATTCGGAAAATGAATGAATTGGAAAAGATGTGATGGACGGAAATAATCAACGTTTATATGAATTGATAGAAAAGGTTTCCTTTTCTAGTTATTTGCATGAAAAGTACAAGAGATCATATATTATTTTTCGCCATGGAAGAAAATTGCATTGCTTTCACATAATTTTTATATGCATGCTTGTGAAGATTTAATGTTTATTATCCCCTTGAACTGAAAGTTCAAGACTTGACGACATCAATGGTTGATTATAATCAAGAATTCATTAAAAAAATCAACCCAAAGATATAAGATGAATTGATGGGTAATTACAAGAATCAAGAATAATATCAATTTTATTTTGAAAACTTTCTTAAAATCAATATTGGGGTATAAAACTCGGCTGCGTTTGTTCAAACAACATCTAAAGAAGACATTTTTCACCACCTCGACCTTTGAAAGGCGTTTCTTATAGGAGAATTAGGTCTAAGTTCCACCTCATTAGTGAGGTACCTAACTTTTGCAAATCTGCTCAGATATCGCCAAATTTCTTGGAAAACCTAAAAAATATCATCCTAATCGAACTCTCGAGGCTCCATCCGATCCATCTACTGCGATATCTGTCCAAATAACAGCTTTTTCAACGAAATTCCCGTGTACCCCTTCAACCTCGAAATGTAAACATTCGTCCTGGTCTTGAAAATCGTCCTCACGCTCCAAAATGGTGCTAAAAACAATAAACATACGTTAATCTTGGATATTCGACGAAAAACTCACCTGCTAATATCGATTAATTACCAAAAATCTGCGAACAATTTGTGAACCTAACAAAAAGTGGAACATCTTTGATACTTTTACTTTGATGTAAACAAAGAAACTGGCAACGTCGTTTTGTCATTAACGATATTTTCTCTGCGCGCACTGACTTTCCATCATATGTTCTGTGCTTTTCATCAGGGGCGCCAACACCTGAAAACGAAACCATGACCTCCTATGTGATTATATAAAAGTGAATGGAGTATATTATGTTCATCGTTAGATATGTATTTGTCTAGATCCAATTATTTTCAATGAAACATTCTTGTATTTCATCGAAGCCGTATCTTGGATGATATTTCATTACCAGAATTTACTGATCGTTTTGCATTCAATTCTCTACTTTGTACCTTCATTATTGCAGTTTGTAGCTTAAACATTCGAAAGGGATTCATTAGCTGATGTTTTAATGAATTTTCAATTTCGAATAATTCATCATAAGTAAAACAATTAGTGAAACCAAATTATGGGTAGGTAATTGGTAACATAAAGATAGTAATAAATAGGATGTATCGAGATTAAACGACATTACTTCAGGTAAATGAAAATGTTTTCGCCATTTTAGTAAATTTCATATTTAAAAAAAAAAAAAGATTTGCTGTATACTTTTTTTTTTTAAATTTGCCCTTCACATAAAAACGTCAATTAAAAGTGTGGGCTTTATGAGAATAACGTTTATTTTTGATAAATCCTGTACCTACCTGTAACACGTCTAATTGAAATTTCCAGTTGAAGTAATAATAATTTTATACTTCCTCGCTTGAATTTCTGATTGAGTTTCTGTAGAAACTTTAACTAATCATCTCTTTGAAGCCATTATAAATTAAATGACTCAAAAACTGTTTCAGAATATCAACTATTGTATTAATTATGTGTAATTTCAAAAGTATTATTTATTTGTATATTTTTAAAGGTTGTATGTATAGATTTGTTCGTTATATATATTGTAAATAATATTTATTCGATTCACATGAAATTTTATCTTGTACAAATTATTTAATTTTATTGTTAGATGTAAGAATGCTGAAAGTGTTTCCCTAAAATGAGGATCCTATATTAATCTAATATTCTTTAATTATTATTACTGATTTTTAGAAAGCACCTTCTCCGATTTTATTTTATTTATTTTAATTAGGTAGATCTAAATTTAGAGGCCTGTCTGGCAGCCAACTCGATGTGTATATATACTGAATAAAAATAAAAAATAAGAAAACTGTTGAGCGTATGAATGAACTTTGCTTGGCACATATGAATTCAGAGGTTGAATCCATTTTTGAGATCTATTAATATTTCGGAACCTGAGCGACCATCTGGTTAAACTTATTAGCAGTGGAGAGATGGGAGATTATGAAATATGAGGATTCCTGGAAATGATCAAGTCTACAATATCGCCTAATTTGCAATAGATCTATGGGAAATGTAGACATAGATAGAGCATGTTCAGGGTGTTTAAAAATTTTTGTTATTCTGAAGGGATTTGAGGATGCAGCCCCCCCCCCAAACACCCAAATATACCAACATTTAAAATTTTTCTCAGTTCATTTTCAAACGTCAAACATTATCAAACAGTTAAGATGTCTAGACACCTTACAGTCTTCTTTTGGTTGATTTTAAACTCTGTCATTTTTGAAGTACCTATTCATTTGAAATGTTCATTATATTCATCTTTTCAGATGAAAGTGAGGAGATCCTCAATCAACGTCGCTTGCAATAAAATACGTAATAATCCAGACATAATAAAAAAAACCTATCAAACATATTTTGAAGAGGGCAAGAATGTGTATTGAGCATAATGGTGGCTACTTTCGAGCACCTTCTGTAATTCACGTTAAGTTTTCATGTTTCTTTATTTATTTATTCATCTTTGTTGACTTTAAATAAATTTTTCTCGATCAATAATGTTTTTCCGGAAATAACTTGAAATGATTCCTCAGAATACTATGAAATTCTAATGGGCAATTAGTGGGACAAAAAAAATTCCAATTTGATCACAATGTAGGATTCTTCTGAGAATTAGTGGAATTCCAATGTTCAATTGGATCTTTCCCTGAAATAATCAATTTGAGAAAATATTACATATTATTATGTGCATTCAATTATAATAATTCCAAAGACCAGGCGAATGTTAAAGAAACTTTTTTCTCTGTTAATACTGGAACTATTTCACGTAAGTATATTAACATGGATGGAAAATTCGGTTATGCTATTTTCTTGTACGGAAATCAAGAATTTTTCTGAAAAATAATGGACAGAATATTCCGTTATTAGTGACTGTTCATTCGAAAAAGTATAAAAGTACTGGAATAACCTGACAGAAAAACTTCTTAACGAACAGACGGACCTATGGATTTCCCCACTTCTCAAAATTCTCAAGAAATAAGCCTACAGAAGACATTTAAATACTTTTTTGCACAACTTGAAATACTCCAGTATGAAAATGTGGTAGTATTACGAATCCTGTGTCACAGTTGAACCTTAAAAGAACTTACTCCATCCACGAAGTTAAAAAAGAGAAAATAGCATTGGAAACATCTCTCAGAATTACACTGCGCAAAAAAATTAACGCACATTCTGAAAATCTCAATTTTAATGAAAGTTAACTCTACATTGACTTTATAACTTATTTTTTATGTTCTCTCGGGAAGGTTTTGAACGAAACAAGACACATTAAATGGAAGAAAAATTCAGGATTTCACCGAATCTTATGTGAAAGAAGAGAAATGAAAAATTTTCAAAATACTGAAATGCTGTTAAGTGATTTAATACTTGTTATTTCCACCCCTTGCGTTAATTACAGCTCGGCAGATTTCTCCGAGTTGGATTCCTAAGTCATTAAGAGCAGCTGGATGATTTTCTGAACTTCTCAGCCTTCTGTTGAGGTTGTCCCAAACCTGTTCAATCGGATTGAGATCTGGACTTCTTGCTGGCCATTCCATTCGAGAGATTTCAACCTCTTCAAAGTACTCCTGAACGATGCGCGCACGATGGGGTCTTGCATTATCGTCCATAAAAATGAAATTTTCACCAATGTACCTATGGGGCAAATGGCACTACATGCTCTTCAAGAATGTTCCTTATATACTTATCAGCATTCATAGCTCCATTATCAACGACCACTAGGTCTGTGCGAGCAGTCAAAGATATTCCACTCCATACCATAATCGATCCTCCCCCGAAACCAGTAGTATTCAGGAAATTGCACTGAGCATATCTTTCATGTGGACGTCTGTGTACAAGGGAACGTCGATCACAATGGTAGAGGCAGAATCTAGACTCATCTGTGAGGAAAACTCTTTCCCAATCGGCCTCTTCCCAATGGATATGCTCTCTCGCAAAATCCAAACGCGCCCTTCGATGGGCTGGGGTAAGAGCTGGGCCTCTTGCCGCGACACTAGGCCTTAAATCATATTCTCTGAGGCGATTTCTTATTGTCTGAGTGCTTATTTGCACCTCATGAGTTTGCTCAAGCTGATTTTGAAGGAGGCGAGCGGTTGCAAACCGTTGTCTCAACGAGGAAACTCTCAAGTAACGTTCTTGAATGGCAGTTGTTAACCCGTGGTCTACTCTGTCCTGGTCTTCGGACATTCATATCTGTTTCCCTGAATCGCTGCAACATTCTGGACACACTTGTATGGGAAACTCCAAACCTTTCTGCAATTCTTGTGTATGTCCACCCTTCTTCTCGCAAAACTACCGCTTGGGCACATTCCTCTTGGGTCAAATTGCGTGTTTCGCGTTGCATAGCGATCGAGTGTAGAAAATCAAACGAAAGAAAAACTATTGATCACTAGAATTGATCGAGAACAACTGATTTTAGAATGAAGCCAATACATTCCCAATCTGATAATATCATCTTTTTTTATTCCTGCTGGGAGAAAACATCTGTATTGAAGAAAAACGTTGAAAGTGGATAACATATGCATGCATAATTCTGATGAAAATAATTATCATTGAGAACACCTTCAGTTGTAGAATAAATTTGAGGTTTCCATAATGTGCGTTAATTTTTTTTGCGCAGTGTATTTGACATTCACGAGTTCCAACCAGCGTCAGTTTTGAGTAAAAAAACCTGATAAACCTAAATCATGGCCAACTGGGATACTTTATAAAAGTGAATGGAGTATATTAACACAATTTTGTTGGTTCACGAATCACTCATTCACCCGGCATATGGCGAAAAATGCTCAAACTGTTTCAAATGATTGAATCTTAAGGCCGTCCCTGTCCAACGAGTCGAAGTAGGATGCGAAACGCGAAAGTATCACAACGGTAACGGGCATTTACAGCGCCTGTTTTGATCCCATTCTCCCAACCGAACCATGGAACCCGTTCCGTTCAGTGACACGATTTCCCGAGCCGATCCGGCCCTGAATAATCCCACTTCCTCTGTCAGGTCAACTCTGGAATGGCCGAAAAGCGGTCATTCCGTATACTTACAGGTGTTTTTTGATGTAGTTTATAGTGTTCAATCCTTTGACTTTAATTTTAAGCAACTATTTAATTTCAACCCCTGCGACTGTATCGAAATCGTGAAAGGTAGGATTGTTGTGATAGTTTAAAGGTTAGGTTACGATCGTAACATTAAAAATAATTAATTTTTCGTTCATTTGTTGTTATCTAGTGCATAAAGTTTATTGCATAGCTGTCTCGATTCCCTATGGTGTCGTAGGAACATTCGTTCCCAAATATAACGTTACTTTGATACTTTGCGCTGTCTACGTTGCCCGAAGAAAACGGTCGAATTGTTTGTTGTTTTTATGTAGAATTTCGAAATTGTACACTAGAATGCACGTTCAGTTCCTTTTAACCATGATGTAATTAGTGATAAATGTATCTTTTGGCGAATTGTGTATTCAAATTTGGGTTATTACTCGCGAAAGTAGGTAAATCGTCAGAAACGAGTGCACTGTGGAAAAGAGGTCACTTAAGTCCGTTCTAGTTAAGAAGAAAAATTGTTCAACGTTTCCAATTTTAATTGTCTGTTGTACGCCAATATTTCCAAGGAATATTTTTCACAATTGTTTCGTAAGTACTATAATAATTGGATATTCATAGCCTACTATTTCACCCTTTGAGAATTGCCAGAAAAATCAAACAGAAGATATTCCAGATTTTTGTGACGAATGTGATTTACAAAACCTTCAAACAGGCCAGGTAAAATTTAAGGAAGGTTGCAGGGATTGGCTTCCCAGGGAATAAACCACCTACCTGATTTTACCTGGACCACAGTGGTCAAGGAATGTTTCAAATACAAGCAGAAGATTTAATAATTATCTGTATACTTTCAACAAATTATTCCAAATTTCTTTTTGTTTACATTTTGGATGTAAGATATTTTTATTTATTTTGTGATTTTGCTTCAATAGATATTTTAAAAAGTTTGCTACCTGTTACCATTTTTTTCAATGCAACTTCATTACTTTGAAAATCATTAATATTTTTTATTTTGTTTGATATTTTTCATATTGAAATTCATGTTCTTTTCAGATTTTGATGGAGTTCTCCAAAACCCTACTTTTATGTAAACACTAACTGTGATCATGGCAGATATAGCTGCTGAAACTGAAGCGGATTCAGGTTCTGCATTGACAATTGCCTCAGTGGCATCCAGAGATGATGAGGCAGACCAAAATGATGCAGATAAAGTGACTGGTTCAAATGTAGCTTATGATTCAACAGACAGTCACTTCAGGTAACTATTTTATTTGAAATAAATCATCTCTTTTCTATTTCTGTACTGACTGAATCTTCAACTGCTTGAAAAACTGTGGGTATCTAAAATGTAACTTCTGCACGGTCTCATAATGTAGTTTTTGATATCTTTATTCACTACAGTGCAATTATCTTTCATCTGTAATTGTTTGTACGAACAAAACTGAGAGTACAAGAGCTTTAATGAAAAAAGTATGATTTGTCCACCATATGGTTGCAGTTCGAAATCCTATTAAAAAACAAATTGAACCTGTTTTGAAATTCGATGTTTGATATCTGGTTGAGAAATATTCGTATTTGCAGTAAAACAATACCCTTGTTCCTTGTGACCAAGTGCAGCTTTTGGTGTTGATCCTGATATTACCGAATGCCCTTATCTATGATCGCATTAAAAAAAAATTCTCTCCTTTCAGTTTGGTGCATTTAAAATTTCAAAATAACTTGGGAACTAAGAATGAGAGCATTTATCTTGAAGAATTCTAAAACACACCTAATATTGACAATATTTCAATTTTGTTAAAAACCCTAAAAATATGAGAATAAATTCTGATAATTATCAACTTCTGAAACTTACTAACAAGGAAATATAATTTAATTTTAATTTTGTATAACTGTTCAGTTTGTCTCGTCTCAATAGAGACATTTAATATTATCATTATTAGTTCACAGTTCAAATCTCAAGTTGACCACCAAAGATTCAGTTGCTCATAAGAAATTATAGAGTATTTTTTTTCTAATTTTTCTAAACAGCTGTTCTGTTCTGATTATATTTCCTTTTTGTATTATGCATAAAAATGATGATTGAAGTTTTACTTAATTCTAAAATTTTTTAGATGCAGTCAATGTGATTTTGAAGCATTCCACCAAGCAGGCCTTAATGCTCATATTGCCCAAGCTCATTCAAGTAACGAAGTAGATATGGAAGTAGAAAATAATAACCCACCAACAGAGGGTAGGACGCATAGAAAAATGTTTGAATGTGATGTATGTAATATGAAATTCTCAAATGGAGCTAACATGAGGAGACACAAAATGAGACATACAGGTATGTAGAAGGAATCTAATGGAAAAATCAGTTTGATATGAATTTTCACTAGATTCTTGTGAAACCTTTGAATAATAAAGTAGCATATCTTTCAACTTACTGCCCTTGATTTAAGGGAGTATTGCATCTAGCTAGCTTACTTATAACAAAAATTTGTCATAAAAAGTTAACATTCAAGTTTCCTCTAATGAAAAGTTGTTTCCTATTACACTGCGCAAAAAAATTAACTCACATTCTGAAAATATCAATTTTAATGAAAGTTAACTCTACATTGACTTTATAACTTAATTTTTATGTTCTCTCGGGAAGGTTTTGAACGAACCAAGACACATTAGATGAAAGAAAAATTCAGGATTTCACCGAATCTTATGTGAAAGAAGAGAAATGAACATTTCTCAAAATACTGAAATGCTGATAAGTGATTTTATACTTGGTATTTCCAGCCCTTGCGTTAATTACAGCTCGGCAACGACGGTTCATACTCAAAATGAGTGATCTTGAAATGTTCTGATCTAATCCTTCCCAGATTTCTCCGAGTTGGATTCCTAAGTCATTAAGAGTAGCTGAACTTCTCAGCCTTCTATTGAGGTTGTCCCAAACCTGCTCTATTGGATTGAGATCTGGACTTCTTGCAGGCCATTAAATTCAAGAGACTTCAACCTCTTCAAGGTACTCCTAAACGATGCGCGCACGATGGGGTCTGGCATTATCGGCCATAAAAATGAAATTTTCACCAATGTATGGGGCAAATGGCACTACATGCTCTTCAAGAATGTTCCTTATATACTGATCAGCATTCATAGCTCCATTATCAACGACCACTAGGTCCGTGCGAGCAGTCAAAGATATTCCACCCCATACCATAATCGATCCTCCCCCGAAACCAGTAGTATTCAGGAAATTGCACTGAGCATATCTTTCATGTGGACGTCTGTATACAAGGGAACGTCGATCACAATGGTAGAGGCAGAATCTACACTCATCTGTGAAGAGAACTCTTTCCCAATCGGCCTCTTCCCAATGGATATGCTCTCTCGCAAAATCCAAACGCGCCCTTCGATGGGCTGGGTAAGAGCTGGGCCTCTTGCCGCGACACAAGTCCTTAAATCATATTCTCTGAGGCGATTTCTTATTGTCTGAGTGCTAATTTGCACCTCATGAGTTTGCTCAAGCTGATTTTGAAGGAGGCGAGCGGTTGCAAACCGTTGTCTCAACGAAGAAACTCTCAAGTAACGTTCTTGAATGGCAGTTGTTACCCGTGGTCTACCCTGTCCTGGTCTTCGGACATTCATACCTGTCTCCCTGAATCGCTGCAACATTCTGGACACACTTGTATGGGAAACTCCAAACCTTTCTGCAATTCTTGTGTGTGTCCCCCCTTCTTCCCGCAAAACTACCGCTTGGGCACATTCCTCTTGGGCCAAATTGCGTGTTTCGCGTTGCATAGCGATCGAGTGTAGAAAATCAAACGAAAGAAAAACTATTGATCACTAGAATTGATCGAGAACAACTGATTTTAGAATGGAGCCAATACATTCAAAATCTGATAATATCATCTTTTTTTATTCCTGCTGGGAGAAAACATCTGTATTGAAGAAAAACGTTGAAAGGGGATAACATATGCATGCATAATTCTGATAAAAATAATTATCATTGAGAACACCTTCAGTTGTAGAATAAATTTGAGATTTCCATAATGTGCGTTAATTTTTTTGCGCAGTGTATTTAGCCTTCCAATTGTAAAAAATTGACTAATTTGAAATATTGCTTTTAGGTGTGAAACCATACGAATGTAGGGTATGTCAAAAAAGGTTCTTCAGAAAAGATCACTTAGCAGAACATTTTACAACACATACCAAAACATTGCCCTATCACTGTCCAATATGCAACCGCGGTTTCCAGAGACAAATTGCTATGAGGGCACATTTCCAAAATGAACATGTTGGACAACATGACCTGGTTAAATCCTGTCCGCTTTGTAGCTATAGAGCAGGTTCAATGAAGAGCTTAAGAGTACATTTTTTCAATCGGTAAGTGAATTACACTGTCTAATACTAAATTTCGAACAATGGTTCAGGCAATTTTACATTCAAATAAAGCATATTACTTCATCGACATACTGAAATACAGATATTTCTGATATTTTAGGGATAGATCTTTTTCTTTATTCAGGTATAAAAACTGCAAAAAACACAAATCTATTTTAAACTGTGAGTTACAAGTCAAGATTTTGTTTTGTGCATATGGAGATGTTTATTTTCAGGCATGGAATAGATCTAGATAATCCTGGTCCAGCTGGTTCTCAAGCCTCTCTACTGGCAGCAGCAGCTCAGGGATTTCCCATCGATGGTTCCATAACAACATCTTTGAGTAATCTAACGAGTAGCGTATCTGTCAGTGTTACAGGTGGTAATAACAGTACAGCCAACTTTAGTGATTCTGGAGATTCTACAGGAGCGAGGTCTACAGACAATGCTACTCCTCCTATGCATTTTCTCACACCCCATGTGGAGATAAGCATGTCGGATGCCCCAGCACCTGTATTCTCACCAGTTCAAGTGAGTAAAGATTCTTTTTTTTAAAAAACAATTTGTTATTCAGAGCTGATTTAATATTTTTGAAGAACATGCGCATATAATGCCAAGATAAACAATGCTTCACTTAAGGACTGAACGAGAATAAATTCGCTATCACAAAAACGCCTATATCTCTTGAACCAACTGAGAAAAAATCAAAATTTGATCATAGTTAGCTTTGTTATGAACGTCAGAAACATGTGGATCATTTACTTCATAGACATTCCAATTCTCTCTCGCAAAATGTCAAGCGAAGTGAAAACACGAGAATTTATAGTGAAATTTTTTCCAAATAATCAAAAATGGAGCTTCAGAAGAATCGCAAAAGAGGCTCGCGTTCGTCCGGAAACGGTATCAAGAGTTGTTAAGCGCTTCAACGAAGATCTTACAATTAACCGCAAGGAAGGGACCGGAAGGAAAAAAGGGGTCTCATAGCCCAAAAAAAGTGAAGAAAGCCATCAGCCTTTTTCAGAAGAATCCTAACCATTCAGGACGGAAAGTGGCCCAAATAGTGGGTTGTTCGCAGTCAACCCTTCAGAAAATCAAGTCGGGTTGTGGGCTTAGAACATACAAAGTGCAGAAAGTGCCAGACAGGAACGCTGTGAAGAATCAAGAAGCGAAATCAAGAGCAAAGAAATTAAAAAAAGATATCTTGAAAAATTTCTCCTGTTGCATGATGGACGACGAAACCTATGTCTTGGCTGATTTCTCGCAACTTCCTGGTCAGGAACTTTATACTGCAGATTCTCGTGGAAATGTTGACGAACAATTTCGCGTGAAGAAACAAGCAAAATTTCCTCAAAAAAGTCCTGGTTTGGCAAGCAATTTGCACTTGTGGGAAAATGAGCAAATTTTTCGTTGGCCAAGGCTCTGTTGACTCGAAGGTATACATCGAGGATTGCTTGAAGAAGCGACTTTTACCATTTTTACGTGAGCACGATGTGTGAACAATCTTTTGGCCGGATTTAGCTTCATGCCACTACAGCAAGGCCACCAAGGAATGGTACGAAGCTAATGAGGTGGTTTTTGTCCCCAAAGAGGCAAATCCACCAAATTGCCCAGAACTCAGGCCAATCGAAAGATATTCAAGCAAAAGTGGAAGACGGCTTCCCAGAAAGTGACTATAAGAAGCATGATGGGAAGAATTCCAGAAAAAATCCATGAATTTTGTAAAAAATAGTTTTGGTTTTTTTTATTGTAAAAACAGTTTTTATTAGAATTAGAAGATGATTCGAAAATGAGTTTGATTTTCGAAATCGGTCCAGTGGTTCAAAAGATATAAGCGTTTTTGTGATAGCGAATTTATTCTCGTTCAGTCCTTACAATAAAAATCATTTTTCAGATTTATTCAATAATTATACAAACCATATTTGATTGCAGTTTTTTTCTCAGCTCGACCTACAACGGACCAACAACCAATCAGGACATAATTCTGAATCTACCCCTAGATTGAACGGGGATGCACCTGGTTCTCCTCAATCCGGAGACTCAAACTCAAATGCACCAACAAGTACACACATTCAATCGAATTCTCTGAGAGTTGACCAGGAAACAAACATTACACCTTCCATATCCCTGATTCCGATCAAACAGGAGCCAGGTGAAGAAAATTCTGAAAACGGCAGAAGAAACGGTCCTGTGAACCCTTGCGTCTCTCCTTCAGGAACAGCACAGATCACTCCCTCCAGCAGTCTCAGCTCTATGATTAAAGTGTCTCCGTTGAAAAGTTTGCTCAGGGACGATTTGAAAAGGAAAATTATCTCTAGGAGTAACAGCTCTGCCCGTGCCAGATCTACAGCTTCTCCAAACAATTCGGAGAATTGTCCAAATGAATCGGGTAACACAAATGGTAAGTCAGCCAAAAGCAAATAAGCATTAATTAATGTTCATTATTTACGTATCTCAAATGTCAAGCTAATTACTTCAGCACCATACAATTTGTACATTAAAAAATGTATCAAATAGTAATTTCCGTTAAGGCATTGAGTTTAAATATACATGAGACACAGCCCAGTTCAACGATTTGAAGCTAAATTTTATGTAGTTCGTTCACCGGTTCATAGATGGATGAGTGTGATTCAGAGAAGCGAAAATTTTTACTCCCGCATCTGGCGGTAAGTAGCTGAACTATAAGGCACTATTTCCGAAGCCGAAATCGATGACGATCAGGACCGGCATATGGAAATGTGGGATGTTCAGTATTTCATCACCTGATTTTATGGATGCAATAAAACGACAATTATTTTTGATATTTCATGAATATAAAATACTGATGTATGAAAAAATAAATGCATGCAAATTTTTCTTCATTCACAAGTATTTATAAATAGATTTTCTATGAATTTTTAAAATTATTTAATTTTTTATAAACAGCGGGATGCTTCTGTGTCGAGATTCCTTTGGTTTTTTTCTCTCCCCTGTACAGCTTCACTCTAATCAGTTGTCTCAACAAATGAATCCTGTGCTTTTCAAATTCTGGAGTTAACGGAGAGTTCCAATCTTCTATAAATTTTTTTTTCTAATTTTCCTAAAATATACCTTTGAAGTCATATCTTTTCTGATTTTGTGACCATAATTTTCTTTATGACCAACAGCGGCTTTCCTCATCAAATGTTTGAAATCGGTTGAGGGAATTCTCAAATGTATCCGATTTCGATTTGCAATATAAATCCAATCATTACCAAGCTTATTGAAATCATCAATGAGGAGTGCTTTTTCGCACTTACCGCATTTGTTTTTTTTGGCGATGTTCCTCATCAAATACCCCGAGAAACTTGCGATTGAGTTGGATTCTAGGGTATTTAGGGGTTCAATTAACTTTTTATTAATATACCCTCACTAGGCTCACCGTTGCCCGAATCCGCAGAAGAAATGGTCGAATCTGTCCAATCAACCACATCAATGGGCCTACTTTCAGATTCTCCCATTGTACACAGGCCGAAATCATTGTCGTCTTGGCAGTTGGAATTATCGGAACATTTCTCAAGACAACCAGTCATGACCGACTGCAACCCAAATCTGAATCATCGAGCTGAGGGGTTTGGATCATAACCCCTACACTGTCTTATTTTGGAGAATTAATTCTCGATTGGGTCCTGGTTGAGCCGACTTTTTATCAAATATGGAAATGTTTTCTTCGTCTCCTCCCACAATTGAAGGATGCTACTGATGGTTTGTATCAAACCGTTGGAACAATAGGGAATATTTTTCCCAACTGTCCAAGACTTAATGAATTCAATTGATTCCGTCAGAGTTTGTATTGCTGATGGCTGATAATTTCCCTCAAATTTTCGATTCGAATTGAGGCAGTCGAAAAGATCATTCATTTTCAGAATGAACTGAGAGTACGAGAAAGACAAATTCTTTTCATCGATTAAGTACGTTTCTTTTATGTCCCGCCAAGAAACATTTTCACCACTCATTTCCTACCTGAGAACAAATTCATGGCTAATAGTTCATCATTATTGAATCACACCGTTCGTAACGAATTTGGACGAATCCCACCCTGCCTACGATTCATAGAACTAGAGGAAAATAAATCTCCTACAGATTTCGATAAATGAGTAGTGACAAAATGGATCGGACGAATATAGTTCCTTTAATAGCTATTATGTGCCGCCACTCAAGTTGGCAAATTGGCAAGTAAACTGCCAAAAATTTTTGGATCAAATCAATGAACTGGGTTGTGTCTCTATGTATATTTAAACTCAATGGTTAAGTGGAAGTGGTACACGTCCGAGCTCGCGAGCTCCCTTCAAAAATTGGGCTTTTTATTTCCATGTCTCAGTTCTTATATGCGGCGTAGAACAACAATTTTTTTTTAATTAAAGCTTAACCATTTCTCTTGAATGTGTATTACACGCTTTTCTTTTTTTTTTACTAGGCAAAAACCTGGTGAGTGAGCTGTATTTTCATGAAAATCTTTGCAGAATGTGTATTACGAACTGAGATATCATGGAAATAAAAAGCCAATTTTTGAAGGGAGCTCGCCAGCTCGGACGAGTACCACTTCCCCTTAAACCACAAGGTCTTTTGAAAAGTCTGGAAAAGATAAGGTCCATTATACTCCTGAGACAGTACAAGAACTCAAAGAAAATTCATGCAGTAATCGAGGAAATAGAGCCTCTCTTTTTCAATTGAGCTTTTAATTCATCTCTGTCAATTATTTTATGCTGCATTCAAACACAATGGTCCTTATTGAATAATCTGTACAAAAGTTCTTAAAAACTTCGCCAATGTGTTTCTGAAATAAGTCAATTTACCTTCCATTTTTCAGGTGCTATTACTTCTACAGCTACTGAACAGCCATCTGACTCATCCCTTTGGAAGACACTTGGGAAAAGATCGTTGTCAGGCCTGCAATGCGTGTATTGTGGCATATCGTTCCCTGACCAAACCTTGTATTTCCTCCATAAAGGATGCCACTCAGATGCTAATCCTTGGAAGTGCAATATTTGCGGTGAGCAATGTTGTAATGTATATGAGTTCAACTCTCACCTTTTGAGTAAAAGCCATCAGTAGTACTCAGAAAACAAGTTGGTTGATATTTTTACAGTTTGCAAGGACATATTATTCATTCATTCCCAACTGTATATGCAGAAAGTAACTATGGAAACTTCTGCACTGTGTTGGCTACCTATTTGTATTTCTCGATTACAAATTCTGATTGAAGCAATAGATTTTGAGAATTCTTTAGTAGCTCAACATAATCTACAAAGATTTCTGCAATTTTTGAATGAAACCTGGCAGAGGCTCAAGAATTTCTGGTATTTAAAATTACCTGATTTCAAATAGTTGATGATTAATGATGATGATTTCATCATTGTCTTGGTAAGACATCAATTGAAAAATATTTGATCTTACTTTCTTCACAATGTTCAACAAGAAATTTTAGCACTGTATAATGTGCTGAATGGTTCTAGTCGAATATTAACAAATTATTTTGTTTATTAAATGAAGTGCTCTTATTACTGAGATAAATCAATTTCCAGTCATTTCAAATTATTTTTGATGATTGGATGATTTTCATTCAAGGCATTAATGGGTGCAATAAAATCTGATGCAGTTGAGGTTAAAATGATCATAGAAAGGGTATGTTTTTTTTTTTGCAATGTTTCAATGAGAGAATTAAAAATATGGCAGTTTCGGTATGACTAATCGTAATTGGCTCAAAATGCGGGAGGCGTGGCTTCAAAATCATGTCTAGAGTCCCTAAATGAAGGAGAGATTCTAGTCTGCTGATGAATCTTCGGTAAAAACAAAAATACTGCCACTAAGATCAATTTTAACCGAATATCTCAGATATTATTGCTGTTGAAAATTTTCAAGCAAACTGTACCAATCTGAAAAGCTATTAGACTACAGGCCCGTGTCGAAAATTGATGGGTCATTTGAACCAGAAGGTGACCTATCTAGAACGATAGAAGGACATAAAATAATAAGATTCAGCACTATGCCGTCACTTGTAAGCTGTCCAACTGAGTACAGGTGGCAATTCAAAAGGACAGGTAGACTGGGTACATTTGGGTCATATGACTTTTGACGGCATTCTTACCATCGATAGCTCCATGGAAATTAATAGGAAAACAGGCAGTGCCGTACAAAAATGATGGGCCATATATTCGGAAAATTTTTTTGATTTTCCGAAAATTTCCATGGTAAAATAGGTCATTTGACTTTGTACGGCATCAGTTTTATACGGTTGCCATACATCTTCTAATCCATTATTCAGCAACGCCGTACAAAAATCATGCGACAAAGGGAAAAAATCGAGGGTTGCAACCCCCTCTCTTGCCGTGCTCCATCCAGGGGGTCATTTGAAAAAGTACGGCTTCGGTTCCAAAACATTATCCAGCACTCAAAATTACTATTAAAAATAAGGCCGTCAAAAAAAAATTGTTCATTTTGATGTTATATCAATAATTATCTTAATTTCATCTTATGCTTGACCCATAAAGCTCTAAAGTCATTTGACCCAGTACGGCAACTTCTTTTTTTACATGATACTTTAAGATACAATTCTTATATTATATTGCCGTTCAAAAGAAACTGTTCTAAAAAAAATTATAGAGAAATACAAAAAGTGAAATTTTTCATATTATCGTAAAAGTTTGGAACTCATAGATTAATGATATATAACAATTTTCTACATTTTATCCCTTGTTTTGAATAGTATTAAGGTATCATTTGTTCCTAATTTATTTACCTTAATACTATTCAAAACAAGGGATAAAATGTAGAAAATTGTTATATATCATTAATCTATGAGTTCCAAACTTTTACAATAATATGAAAAATTTCACTTTTTGTATTTCTCTATAATTTTTTTTAAAACAGTTTCTTTTGAACGGCAATAAAATATGAGAATTGTATCTTAAAGTATCATGTAAAAAAAGAAGTTGCCGTACTGGGTCAAATGACTTTAGAGCTTTATGGGTCAAGCATAAGATGAAATTAAGATAATTATTGATATAACATCAAAATGAACAATTTTTTTTTGACGGCCCTATTTTTAATAGTAATTTTGAGTGCTGGATAATGTTTTGGAACCGAAGCCGTACTTTTTCAAATGACCCCCTGGATGGAGCACGGCAAGAGAGGGGGTTGCAACCCTCGATTTTTTCCTTTTGTCGCATGATTTTTGTACGGCGTTGCTGAATAATGGATTAGAAGATATATGGCAACCGTATAAAACTGATGCCGTACGAAGTCAAATGACCTATTTTACCATGGAAATTTTCGGAAAATCAAAAAAAAATTCCGAATATATGGCCCATCATTTTTGTACGGCACTGCCTGTTTTCCTATTATTTTCCATGGAGCTATCGATGGTAAGAATGCCGTCAAAAGTCATATGACCCAAATGTACCCAGTCTACCTGTCCTTTTGAATTGCCACCTGTACTCAGTTGGAAAGCTTACAAGTGACGGCATAGTGCTGAATCTTATTATTTTATGTCCTTCTATCGTTCTAGATAGGTCACCTTCTGGTTCAAATGACCCATCAATTTTCGACACGGGCCTGTAGTCTATATACTCAATTCATGCCATCTGCAAATGGAAGTTATTAGGATACGCCTTGAAGGTGGCATACATTGCTCCAATGTCCATATCTTTCTCTTGAATACATAAAACGTGAGCATTAATCAAACAAATAATTATTCCTTCACCTTATTAGACATAATAGGAAATTTGAGATATCCGTCCAATCGTTAAAACGTCCAATAAATTGCCTTACATTATAAAATATATTTCTGTAAGTAACCAAACAGAAAATTAATATTCTTGGAAGAATATCATAATGTCCAATGAATTTATAATACTTGAATCATGTTTTGAATTCATTTATTTCGAAGTAAGATTCCAGAGTTTCCAAACCTACTTCATTTTAGCATAGCTGGTATATTGCCAATGAAAAGTGGTTAGAAATGTATGAGTATTTCCAGGCTTAAAAGCGGGGCTCTAATGTCTGATCTAAAAAAATCAATTGTTTTTTATTCTTCCTATCCCATTAATTCACATCAAACCTAAGCAAACAAATGTCAAAATGTGCAAAAGACTGTTTCACTGCTCATCAACAGTTACTACCAGTAGAGCTAGCAAACAATACTCTCAGCAGCAGTAACCACTGTCGGCTATTGATCATTCAAATTACAGAACACAATAATTTAGATTCCATCGAAACGGCTTGGCAACTTTGGAATCTTGAACTGTTATGACATATCTAATAATACCAATATAGATAATTTGGTAAGAATCGATATCTGCGCATGTACAGAAGTATGAAGAACCAGCTTAACTTAATTCTATCTCACTCCGTCACATTGTGTTATGTAATATTTTTCAATCGCTTGAAATCTTGCATAAAGTTGTTAATATTTTACCATATTTTAAAACCTAACTGAAAATATTTCAGTGGCATATTTTCATCCTCAAAATCTTTTTTCTTGTTTTGGATTAAACACAACCTCTAACTTTCCCGCCATTTTTAAATTTCCAGTTGACGCATGTGTATAACTAAATTCTTACCAAAGATTCGCCTTCACACGGTGACTGAATATCAGGCTTATGATCCATATTGGGTTTATTAAGTATATGCATATATCTAATAAAACAAAATTATTTTTAAGTTCAAAATGTTTGGACCGCAAATCATCATCAATGAGTTGAATACATAGAACTTACATTATGAAGGAATGATATTAGCCTTGTTATAGATACATAGAATACCTGTTGTTGGCACTGGTTAGATTTTGTTTGAGATATTCTCTGATCTACAATCTAGAGTGCCTATTTGTTCTTCAATTTTGGGTCACAATTTTTATTTAGGAGTCGCTACACCAGGGTTTCTATGCATTTACTTGCTGCCCAGCTTGAAATAATGGGTAAACATCTCAGTTGATGGAACAGCGAGATTTTCATGTTTCTATGGATATGAGCTGAAACACGGAAATAATTATGGGCAATTTTGGCTCCAATAATTTCCGCAAATATATTTATAACACAAACAGCAATTCAAAAATGAAAATTGACAGCACGCGATTGAAATTAATCGTCAAAATCCGATTTACTTGATATTTTGGCAGAGTCATTGTTCCACCTGCTCTAGATGTTTATCCACTTTTTGATCTGGTAATAGCATTCCATGTATAAGTTCTATGGTTGAATATTATTATCATCATAGACATAGAGACCTCTTTGTCCATATCATAGATAGAGAATACCGAATTTTCCTTTGCTACCAAGGATTGTCCAACATTGTTGGTTTGTTTACATTTACTCCAATACAAAGTCATTGGCAAGGAACGATTATCACCTTTTGTTTATTTATTTTGACCAGAATTCAATGCTGGGCATATAAATTCCTGATAATTATGTAGAAAACGAATAAAACAAACAGTAACCAAGCTAATGTGCACTTACATACTGGAGGAAACGTAAACACACAGATGTAGTAAATATCGGTGTATCTATGATGAATTTCAACATAGAATCAGAGATGTTCTTGTTTGCATTATCTCCTCTTTTATATAGGGTCTATATCTATGATTAATATTTTATACCCATATATCTAATAATAATGTTAGATATATGATTATACCATTAGGATTGAATTTGAAAATTGACTTATCTTATGACTTCAATCTACTTTTAGATTTGATTAATTGGTATTAAAACTAAAGACCTTATAGCGAGAATTAATCCGTCCACTTGTTGTCATATATTGAAATTGATATATTATTATATTAGATTTATTTTGTATATTAGTGATTATACAATTATAGGTATTTTACTATATTATTATGAACTGTATAAATGAAATCATTCAATTGTCCATGAAAAACTTTTGTTACATAAAATGTATAAGTATTAGTTACATTCCATCTATTATATTTGTTTAAAAATGTACAGTATTTATTGAAAAATGTTGTTTAATTTAATTAAGTGCAATACATATTGCAGTGCCTTAAGGAAATGGGGAGGCGTTTAGGTACTCCTCAAACTATAAATTACTTATCCCCTACATGTAATTTGTACATATTGTTGACATTTTCCCCTTTACAATGAAGCATTCCAAACACTCCTGTGAGTTATTGTAATATAAACGATAAATTTTAAATTTCTTTTGTATATTCATGAAATTTAACATTCTTTTAGTATAAGTATATTACACATTCCATAAATTTGTCTTTTTTGATGAAATTTTTTATTGAAATGAAATATACATATTTATGTTCATTTATTTATAGTCAGGAAATGTGAAAATGCAATAATGAAGTGGTATAGGGTTAGAATAAAAATTTTCCTCTTTTACTGATGTATTATTCATATAGTCTTGTCCTTGAGACCGGCTCAGAATTCGAAAAAAACAAGAATCCAACGAAAAAAAAATTCAAACATTATTTCGAACGTCGTATTTACGGAGGTCCAATTTTGCCCACCAACGAATTTGACCGCGGTAATTTACTATGAATTCCATTGAAAAATTACCTTCCTACTTTCAGAAATTGAACCATTGCATTAACATTGGAGATTGGACATAGCACAAAAAAAAAAATACTATGGAGGAAAGGAGAAGAATTATTCTTCTATGGTAGCTAACATAGAAATGGTTAAAAAAGGTCTGTGGTTAAATATAAATCTTTGGTTAGATATCTCTGTCCCGCTTCATAGAGATAGAAATCAAAATCATAGACTTCTTGTTTAAGTTGGCTTGTGGGGATATCTTCATAAGATCTCAATAAGATTTGTTCAAATAATTCTTTCAGTAACAACTGCATTTCGCAAGATATTGAATTATTTGCTGCTTTCGCAATCCCTCCCCAAACATTATATCCTTAATTGAATGGTGTCCAACAGGTTGTTGTGAATTATTTAACCTCAAATTAGTCACTTTATGTAACAAATTTGCTTTTATCCATGTCTGGAAAAAGGAGAGCAACTTCTGAGCTGAACCGAGATAATTGGGATAAGGATGAGCCTGCCGAAGAAAGTGGAATTTATTCCAGAGCATCTGAAGAAGTTCTGAAAAAACGGACATTCAAAACAGCGAAACGAAGAATTCCTAGAACAGCAGAGGTAATATTCATCTAACTATTTCCAATTGAATATCATTCCATAAAATAGTTCTCATACAGAATTAATATTGAGAATATTCCTATGAAATTATTACTATCGATATAACCCAATTTTCATCTCATTTGTAGGAAGGACCAATGAATGCTTTCAATCCAGCGAGTTTGGTGAATCTCACTTCTAAATCACATCAGCCTGCTAATCAGTTGTTTAGTTTCTTGTCAGAATTAAAACCTGAAGCATCAAAAACGAATGGACTGAGTAATAAGCCTAATAATCAAGGAGATGGCAAAGTAGAAACATCTTCACTATTTTCTTTTGGTAATAAAATGGTGAAATCAGAAGACAAAACCAGCTCATTGCTAGGTAGTGGTAATGAAATGGGTGATGTGAAGAGCAGTGCCACATTCAGTTTTGGAAATAAAAAAGATGTTGAAAGTAAGGCTTCTACTAATTTACCTGCATTCAGCTTTAGTAGTACTGGAAATCCTGTCTTCAACTCAGGGAATAAAAAAGAAGAGACATCCTTCCAGAAGGCCAAGAAATCTGAAAATATTGATCAGTACTATGCAAGACTTAAAGGATTGAATGAAAGTGTAGCAAAATGGATCAATAAGCATGTTGAAGATAATGCTTTAATAAATCTACAACCGATATTCAAAGATTATGAAAAATTTTTTGACGAAATTGAAAAAGAATACCACAAATATGATACAGAATCTACAGTCAAAATTGATGGACAGCAGGAAAAAAAAGAATATAGTTTTGCTTCTAAGCCATCAGAGAATACTTTCAAGTTTATTGCTACCCCTGTTGAAAAGAGTAGTACACTCTCAAATAAATCTGAAACACCATCATCTTCCTTATTCAAAGTCGGCACCTCTGTTCCTGTGAATGCTAGGGAGAAGGTAGAATCATCTGTGAATAAACCTGAACCATCATCTTCCTTATTCAAATTTGGTGCCCCTAGAGATAAAACTGGAGGCGAGAAGCTAGAATCAGCTACCACAGCAAGTACATTTAAATTTGGTGCTACAAATACCTCAACTGAATCTACTAATAAAACTGATCAACTCTTCAAATTCCATTCATCTACTACAAGTGAAGTTCCTAACACTCAGTCGCCTCCTAAATATAGTTTTGGCAGCAACAACTCAAGTTTCACTGGATTTAATTTTACGTCCAATCCATTAACTTCAAGTAGTAGTACAATAAACTTTGGTAGTATGCCTACAAATACACCATCAAATAATGATGAGAATAAAGATGAAGAATCTGACGAACCTCCTAAAGTTGAAGTTAAAGAAGTTGAGGAAGAAGGACACATCTATATGATACGCTGCAAGTTATTTGTAAAGAAAGATGGTAACTTTGTGGAGAAAGGTGTGGGGAATCTATTCTTGAAACCTGTTCCTGACTCAGACAAAATACAGGTTATAGTAAGAGCCCACAATTCTTTAGCAAACGTTCTTTGTAATTTCATCTTATCAAAGAGCATACCTATGCAAAGAATGGGTAAAAATAATGTTATGATTGTGTGTATACCAACACCTGAATCAAAACCGCCTCCAATTCCTGTTTTGATCAAAGTGAAGACTGGTGAAGATGCAGATCAGTTGCTAGATACTCTAGAGAAATATAAAAATTAAGTACTAATGGAATTAAGGAGGAGAAACTAATGTTAACTTATATACTTGTTAATCATTGTGTTTACTGCTTTGTGCTGGTCAATCATAGTCTAGTACGATTATTTCTCATTAGTTACTTGAAGGGTAATTCGGTAACACGAAATTTTTTAAGTAACAGTAATTCAAGATGAATTCTATTCATCTGAGTAGAAGAAAAAACTGCAAATGTCCATTAATTAAGATGAAGTTTTTCCAAGCCATCATCGATTAAATTAATTCCATTCTTTTATTTCTTCTCAATGAACAAGATTCAGTTTTTATGTTGACTGCAATTTCGATCAGAATGAGATCTGCAATTGTGGGATATTTCTTAACTTATCCATCAATTTTACATTATGTTCTCTATTTCAATCATCATCAATTTTTCGATGAAATGTAAGTTGTATATTTTTTTAAAAGTATAAATCAATTAAACCGTTTTATTTCAATACTAACAAACTGTTTTTATTTTCAGTATAGTCGAAATGATTATGAGAAGTTCTTGAAAAGCATATATTTTTATTATTTATATGTTTTGTCATCTTTATCTGGTAATTGTGTAAGAAACATGAGGTTTTTATCTTTCACGTAATTCAAGAATAATTGCCTATCGAAAAGAAATTCTCCATTTGGATCTTTAACCATCTTTCTTGCTCTTGTAGTGAACCTTCCCATTTCTTGAATACATTCATTCTGAAATAAACACTTAAGAATGATAAAATTATTGAATTATCATACTGACCTGTTCTTTAAGATACTGTGCCGTCAAAAAATCCACTAATTGATGGTCATGATATTTTTCCGCTAACTCCACTAAAGAGCATATTTTCTGAAACAAAGATTAACAAATTTGACATGAAAATTATATACAATATACAAAGCAGAATTAGTTTTTTAGGTGAAATATACTCTGGAATAGTGATAAAACGTTATGAAGGATAATCCTGAAAAATACTTCGTACTTTTATTATTTGGAAAAATAGACATGAGAAATAATGAAGTTTCACACAAGATTCATCAGATCCTTACGTCAACTACCATTTCCCTTAATGCAAAATGGTTGAATACCAAAAAACTGATATTTTCAAGTTTTTCATTGATCATTTGGAATGCATTTTGGATTCTCACTTTCCAACTTCACGAATAGGTCAAGTACATTTCTGAGCGAATGGTTCTTACGATTTGTTTCTAAGCTAATTGAAGGCATACCTCTTTAACTGTCTCTTCAAGGAGGAGTCCAGCTTCAAAAGCTTTATCAATACTTCCCCAATCTTTCTGTGGAGCTTCAATTCCCTGTAAAACAACTTGCCCTCCACGCATTAGTTGATAGTTCATAAACACAGCAGCATGTTCAGTTTCTTCTACATACATGTTGTAAAAGAACCCCTGACATCCAGGCAAAGCTATGTCTGTTCTTCCAAAAAACGCAGACATTGAAAGATACGCATAACTTGCAGTGAATTCTGTTTGAATCTGATTATTGATAGCTTTTTCGATATCTTCATGATATTGGTGCCTTCCTAATTTTTTCTGAGTTGTTTGTGAGGAGCATGAATAGTGCTTCTCTGTAGGAAGACGTAAATTTGGAAGGAGGCGTCGAGAGTATTTAGTATCGAAAATTGAGATATTTCTTCCAGAAATTGTATTCTTATTGCAATGTCTTGAATGGTATATAGGATGATTTACGAGTCGACCCGCCAATGATTTACTGGAATTCCTACTGAATAAAACTCTTCTAAGATATCCCATACCTATAATTTATACTGAAATTGTAATGTTGACTCTGGTTTATTAGTCATTTTGACAAAAAATTCTCTGATTCTTGTCAAAGTTCCAATTTTCTCAGAAATTTCTTGCATTTTCATGCAAACAAGATATTGATAAATACAGAGGTCTTGAAAGACTAGGTATTTATAAGGTATATTGGAGAATAAATTAAAATTTTCCCAAAAGGTTCCAAGAAATAATAAAAAGAAATCAGTAATTCTACTGAAAAATTATTTATGAGTACTTTCTTCATTAAATCATAAATTTTACAAGTGAGCTAGTCGTGGCCGTAGTTTTAGTAAACTCGTGTATTAATATGAAAAAGTGCAACGCTAGTCAAAGACTTGTTGAGCTCTTTCGCTTGAACACATTCACACATTGTTTTCGTGAAATGCAAAAGTTCTTCTACCATTTTAAAATTCGCCGGGAAAAGCAAATATATGGTGGAAGAAAAAAATTTCACGAAATGCTCTTTTTCCAACTTTTGAAATCGCGTAAAATTGGGTCTTCAGAATTTTGCAATGCTTTTTCATCATTATTCCGATCAATTAAATTTCCAAAGTGTAGCTATCCTCAACTGGCCAATTATTATTCATTCGGTGTGAATGCTCAATTTGACTGATTTTCCCATATTGAATTTATTCTCTCTCTACAACATGAAACAAACTCACTATACCATTTTACCAGGGTCGGTACTGCGCTTTTTTCGAAATTTTTCATTTTCCTGACCGTTGGTTCAACATTTCTTCTCTAGAACGGACGCAGATTCAATTCCTTTCTGTATAAACAACGAAGAACACTTTGTACTTCTTTGTGAGCAAAGATGAAAATACGCATATTTATCATATTAGTGAAATTATTGTTTTGTTTTCACTACTGCCTTTTTTATTGAAAATTTGAATAGACCTGGTACTGCATTTACCACACTACATTCACCCTTGCGCATGGAACCACTGATCATATCTAGAAGTGAATAATTTTCTTTAGGTATTAGAGGAAATTTTGCTCATCAATAAATTTAATCTCTGAATGAATTGTTGATATAAAATTCAATTTGCTTACACACATAATCAATCAATATACACAAATAATGTACAGAGCAAGAATTTTTAAGAAAAAACATACACATCATGTATCCTACACCTAATTTGAAAAAAAAATTAAAATCGAATCATATCCAAATATATACAAATATATGATATATACATCACTCCAACAGTTCATTTATAAATATGCAAGTATGTACAATGTCTACAAAATACGACTTAAAACATCTGTGAAATAGTTAAAAAAAATTGTACAATGCTGAATTCAGTCATAATTTTTACAATTAAATACAACTAAATAAGATTGTATTTTCCATAAGTATATTGTAAAAATTTGCATACATTATTGCACTGAATAAAATTTTATTCTCGTACTGAATACAGGCAGGTATTTGCCAGTATATCAATTACTCAAAGTATTCTTTGAAATATCACAATTCTCCAAGATGACTAAATCAAACAAATATAAATAATTTCTGTGTGTTTGAAGTTAATGAAGCGGTTCAAATGATGAATAAAAATTTCAATCAGTTGGTACTCAATATTATTCATATCCATGAATTAAAAATAAGTGCCATTTCTTTTACATGAATTACAGGATGTGTTCCATCAAAACAAAATTTCATTTTCGAATATTCAGAGGATGATTCATATTTCACATAAATTTATTATGGTATATGGTTTCACTTTGTGTCCATTATTGTCACCGTCTTTTTTTCATACAGTTCACTGAGAGTAAATCAAAAAAATAAGCACTCAGAAAATCAATTCAGTGTATTGTTATGAGATGTCAATATGTTCTCAGAGGAGTTGCACTGGGTATTTCTGTCTTCAGTTTAACCTGTCCTAGGCCTATCTGAATATGTTTCATATAAATTTCTACATGATTTTCAAACACTTCCTGACTGTTCCTGCTCAATTTTCGCTTGATTTGTTCCATCGTTCCTTGCAAAACTTGTAGCTCATAGGCATTTTGATCAGAATCAGCTAGACTCTTCACCTGTAACATCAAGGCTGTTAAATCTGTGATGAGTTCATAGATTTGCCCATTTGACATCATTCTATCTGAATCACTGTTATGTCTTTGTACTAATTCCACAGCATCTTCCCTACACTTTTCTCTCAAATGACTAGGTACCAACATTGCAGCTACACTTGGTTCTGGTGCAATTTCATGACAATAACTCTGTATTTCATCAAGATAAATTTGGAGATCATGATTCAATTTTTCAAGATCTGTAAGAATACTGGCATATTCTTTCTGAAAATCTTCCGAAATTTCCTGATCATATGATTTTTGTTTTTCTGCTTTTGAATTCAATACACCCAAAGCTTTGACCTTTGATTTTTTCGTATTGAGAATTTTGGTAACCAAAACCATTTTTTCCAACAACTTCACAGGAAAGCCACCAATTTTTGTATCATTTTGCATCATGATTGGTTTTTCCAATGTTGCCCCAGATAATAAAGGATCTTTCCTATTTTTGAGGTTCAAATAGGTAGGAGTTTTATTGCCTATCGAAAAAGGGGATGAAAAACCGTTCCTAGGTCTGAATTTATTATGAAAGCTAGACAAAGATATGGTTTCTGGGGATTCATTAGATAAAACTTCATAATCAGGAACTGAATATGTTCCTAAACCTTGACGTTCAAAAGTTATTCTATATGTATTGTTGGATGTATCTACTGCATCTATACTTCCTGTGAACAGTCCATCTTGTGGTTTCCTCAATCTAGCAGTCACTTTAGTGCCTATTACTAGTTGCATTGGAATTTCTGATGGTAAGTCTTTGAAACTTGCTAAATCCGTAGCTTTACGTTGTTGGAGTGCTCTAATTTTTTTTCGTTTTTTCTCCAATTCCAATCGTTCCTCATTAAAAAAAGCTTGAGAGCATCTTCTAGGCTTACCCATCATTCTTCGAATCTTAGTCCACTCTACTCGAGTTAGAAACCTAGTTTGTAATTCGGGAAAAGATTCTTTGAGGCATATACTGAAATCATTTTCTCCAGAAAATAAACAATTATCTATATCACTATAAAACCACTCATAGCAAACCCACTTGTGAGCTTTGGGAAGTTTAAGTAGATTCCTCAAACGCAAACCAATTTTTTGGCCAATTTTCCGATCAGGACTCTGTAATGTTGGTAATGGAGCATTACTTACATATTTATCTTTAACCTTCTTTGGTGTAATTTTAACACTTTCTTTGTATTGTTTGGAAGGCGTTGGGATCCTTGATTTTTTAGGTGTTGCAGAAATTTTCTGCTTTTTAGCAGAGGGAACACGATGATGAGGGGTGTTTACCAATTCATCATCATAAAAAAGCTTATTTTTCTTTCGAATTCTAGCAGGCATACCTCTAGCATTCAAAACTTGTTTTGGTGTAGTAGCAACAGCCTTAGGTGGCTGAACTGTTCCCACCCTTTGTAAACCAAGTGCTGCAGGTCCCAATATTGGTTCCTCCACTTCCTCTTCATCAAAATTATCGTTATTTGAATCATCATCCTCCAATATTTCTTCCTTCACTTTGATATGGTCGTTCATCTTTTCAAAGCGATTCTCAGTGTTTCATAACAAATACCTAAAACTAAATTTCGAATTAATAGAAAAAATCAAATAGTCGTGGCTAAAACTAAAAAAGAATCGGAATCACACATAAGGATATTCCATCATTCGAAAAACTACAACAAAAACCATTGTGAACACTTAATTTTTGAATTTGGTAAGACTATGATATTCAAATTTCAAACCAATAGAGGCCATCAAAAACAATGTCCTTTAAAAACGAATTTAGTACGTTGAAATGCAAAATGAACTGAAGAAGAATATGTTACCTACTTGATAAATTTTAAAATTGCACAGAAATTGCTCCCATCTAATTCCAATTGGTGAAATTTCGAAATATTGTCGATATTAATTACTTTCAAGTTGGTCAGCCATATTTGATAACAGAAGTGGGGGGATAATGGAAATACAAAATGCGCGCCCAGCGCCTCACTTTATTTTCCTTGACGAATATAGGAAAGAGAAAATGTGTCTTTGTAGTTGATTTTCGAAAAGCACAAAGATTCAAAACTGCATTAAAATTGTTCTGAACATTTTCCCTGACTTAGTAAATGGTTTATTTTTAAATTTCAGGTTTGATATGAATTGTGCTGCGCATGTCTTAGGCAGCTACTTCAATGAACAGTTGAATACGAAATCGATTGAAACCATTTGAAATTTGTTTGAATAAGAATTTTGGGATTCATGATTATAATAATATATTTAATGTTTATGCATATAAGTTTGCAAGACAACTCTCAGGGTGACGATGTAGAAAATTGTAGGGAAAAAAATCGTTTGATAACTAGTGAAAAAGGTGACCTCTATGCGTTAGTCGATGGAACTGTTGGAGAAAAACTGATAATGCAGTGCCACTATTGGTACGTGATTCATTAATAACTTTTTGATGAGAAATAGTAAATATTCATCTAGAAAAATAACTTATACTAGCGATAATATACAAGCAATCCTTTGCAGCGATTAAATTTAAAAACAAATTTATAGCAAAGAAATGGACGATACTAGACCAAAACTTTGGTATTCTGTCGATACTTTTGGGGTGTCTGAACCCAAAGAAGTGGAAGTAACAATGCAGAATAATATTTCCAACAATAGAATACAATTAACCTCGGAGCATAGTTTGATTATTTTTAATTTCACTGAAAATGATACGGGAGTTTATTTCTGCATGGGGGTGGAAGAAATAGATACCATGGATAAAATTAATTATTTAGTAGATCGTAAGTATACTTTGTCAATATGTACTAATACTAAATGAACCAAGTAATCCACGATAAAATTAGAATGAAGTACGTACCTGCTACTTGGAAGTTGATCTGAAGATCTCTAAACAATGATACGTATCTTCCAATGCGGATGAATTAATGAAAATTGATAGTGTAAGAATAACAGGGTATTGGTACTGAGTATATTTCATTAAATTTTTGAATATGAATTTTCAAATCGAACACAAAAATTTGAACTTAATTCTTAACCTACACTTCTGTTTGTCAAATTCGACAATCATAGAATAAAGTTGTTGTTTATTCTAGTCTTGCGAAATGAGGTACGTTCCGCATGAAACGTAATCCAACAATTAAGTTCCTAATTTAGTAATTTATCTGTCTCTAAAATTGGAAATATTAGAATATTATCTTATTTCAGAAAAGATAAATTATATCAATTTTTTTTATTGATCTCTCTACCACAGAAAAAACTTCCTCATAAAAACTGTCAACTGAGGTTATGTATGTGTAGGCACCATAGAATATAAAATACCTGATTCTTTATTCTAAGGTAGGCACTCGTTTGAATGGAATATGGAATGACGTTCGACCAAATCTAAAATATTAGCAATGTTTCGTTGTCAATTTGATTGATGTATCAACAGCTGATTTGCCAAAGTCAATTATGACACATTATGACAAGACAACAGAATGGCATCTTTTTATAATGGAAGTTTTAAACTTTTCCTTAGAACTAATATACATCAGGATGTGAAGAATATAAACACACATTATTGCTCGACAAAATTATCGACCATTAACACGCCACGTTCGCCAGAATAAATTCAAATATTTGAAATAACTGATAAAAATCAGTCATAATTTGTGAATAGCGCCACCTGAAGTGGAAAGAACGAAACATTGCTAATATTCTCAATTTGGTCGAAACAAAATCTAATCAGTGCCTACACCATTATTCTAGACATCTTAGTTGTTTAGTTTGTGTTCTCTGCTTGTTCAACATTCCTCCAAAACAAAACAAAGCTTGTACTCACGCATACTCAAATTTTGTTTGTTCGAGTATTCGTGGCTTGTACTCTCATTTGAATGATGATCAAAAAATTAGCTAGCATAATGTATTTAATAGAAGAATATAACAGGTTTCGAATAAAATTGTTATTTAATTCTAATAATCAATAAGCGCCAAGAACTTACGGTTGGCCATGAAATCTGACACATTTCACCGTGGAAAATGTTAGGTTATAGCCATAGACTTATCAATTGTATAGTATGTCTATGGTTATAGCAGAGACAACCGTACGTCATGTTTCTGTCAGATAAATGCGCAACATTGTCCTTTCTACATAGAAATCGTAGTAATTAAGTATTTATCAAAATGTCTATTTACTTTGGAAAAATAATGAATTGGAGAAAATATTATGTGAATTCAATATTTCTGAAGACCTGGCGAATGTTGACGGAACGTTTTTCTCTGTTAATACTGGAAATATTTCACGTATATAAACATGGTTGGAAGATTCAGTCTTTGAAGGCTAATTCTAGCAAAAGTAGAGTGTTATAGTGTTAAGTACCATTTTTTATCAATGATTCTAAAAGCTGACTGTTGAGCGCAGTTTTTAAGCATACTAAGAAACCGTGAATTAGCCTTTTTACATTTTTAATTTTGATTCGAAAATTCAGATCCTATAATCCAATTTACCTAACTTTTTCACTTGAGGCCAACATTTCCATAATTTTTATCAAAGTTACGAATCTGGATATTTTATGTATAAAAGTACAATTCATGGAGATTAAGTTACAAAAAGAATTTCACAGAGAAGTCTTGTACTTTTTTTTAATATCTTTTTTAAGATGGTCAAGTCGAAAATTCTCAAAGTTCATAAAAAAATTCATAACTCGAAAACCGTGAAAAGTAGCATAACATACATGAGGGTGATTCGAATAGCCCATGACACGAGGGACCTGTTTTTTCCTTTTTGACGTCAATCTCTTGGCCAGCCTGTATAATCCTATAGTTTATAAAACTGTTACTTTTCACTTGGAACACATTCAAAATGTAGAGCCTGTGTGTTGAAACAATTATTCACACAATAAAATAATTGTGGAAATTTTAGTATATTTTATTTTTTATCTTGCTGATGGTGGGAATTATTATTATGTGGTCTCCTTTTTTGGGTTGAAAGAGTGTAAAGTTATACCTACATGATTGCGATTATTTAGGCTAATGAATAAAAAAACTCCAGTTGTAGAAAAAGTGAATAATTCGAACGTTGAGAAAGGAAACTTAACCGATTGGTTAAAATACCACGAGGATAACATGTACCCCATCAATTACTTATTCAAAAACTCCTTAAGTCCCGAATATGTCTACATAAGAGAAAAACTGAAACTGGCTCTTGAACTGAAAACGGATTGGGATCCTTGGGGACCTTGCGAAGTGTGTGGAAGACCAAAAGGACTGAAGACACGTAGGGGACGATGCCGCATAAAAACGGAACAAACACAGATGAGCGAAGATTACAAATTGTTCACCCAAGATGAGATTTTTCTTGTGAACGCCTTCGAAGTTTCTTGTAAATCGCTGACTGTTAAAAGACTTGTACCGACAATATTCAATTCCACCAGAATTGTTCCGGATTTCACAGAGACCCAGGAATGCGAGGGAGTTTGCAATCCTGGTAATAATGATGTTTCCAGATAAGGTATTTTGTCCACGACTTTCGAATAGAGTGTCGCCTAACCCATATGTTTCATCCAGCTTTATAACTTGTGATTTATGAGCCAGAAAATCGTAGAAAAAATTTCAATAACAATTATATTCAACAGTCGAGGTTACAGATGAATATTCTACTCGCATATTATTGCTATTATTCACTTGTAATTAGAGAATGGTACTTGGGATACTGAATTGGTTATATTTGTTAAAGATGCAATGGGTGAAAATGCTGGATGGAAAACTGGAAAAACGAAGTCTTACAAATACAGAAAAACAATTATTATGTCAGAAGGAGATCACCTGATTTTAATATGTCCAGAGTGAGCAAACTTTTTTTATACAACTGAAGAGCGAGTCTCTGACTTTTTCTGAAGGTAGAACCTCACATCAAATGAAAGTCTTTATTCTCTCTACATTATTCTTCAAAATCCGGCTTCGTTTGAGATATACAGGTTGTCGAAAATGAAGAAATACATTGCGCAAAAAAATTAACGCACATTCTGAAAATCTCAATTTTAATGAAAGTTAACTCTACATTGACTTTATAACTTTTCATTTCATTCCATTTTTTTAAATATATGCTGTTGTGTCGGAACACTCGGAACTGATGGAAAAGTTGAAGAACCATTATTTTTGTTTTCAATTAATGTAGATGAGACAACTTCCTTACTTTAATATACTGTTGATATTAATTAAAATTTCTCTTTTTTTATCAACCTCAACTCTCAGAAAAAGATACACTGCGCACATTCTGAAAATCTCAATTTTAATGAAAGTTAACTCTACATTGATTTATAACTTATTTTTTATGTTCTCTGGGGAAGGTTTTGAACGAAACAAGACACATTAAATGGAAGAAAAATTCAGGATTTCACCGAATCTTATGTGAAAGAAGATAAATGAACAATTTCCAAAATACTGAAATGGTAATAAGTGATTTAATACTTGGTATTTCCACCCCTTGCGTTAATTACAGCTCGGCAACGACGGTTCATACTTCTGATCTTATCCTTCCCAGATTTCTCCGAGTTGGATTCCTAAGTCATTAAGAGTAGCTGGATGATTTTCTAAACTTCTCAGCTTTCTATTGAGGTGGTCCGAAACCTGCTGAACCGGATTGAGATCTGGACTTCTTGCTGGCCATTCCATTCGAGAGACTTCAACCTCTTCAAGGTACTCCTGAACGATGCGCGCACGATGGGGTCTGGCATTATCGTCCATAAAAATGAAAATTTCACCAATGTATGGGGCAAATGGCACTACATGCTCTTCAAGAATGTTCCTTTTATACTTATCAGCATTCATAGCTCCATTATCAACGACCACTAGGTCTGTGCGAGCAGTCAAAGATATTCCACCCCATACCATAATCGATCCTCCCCCGAAACCAGTAGTATTCAGGAAATTGCACTGAGCATATCTTTCATGTGGACGTCTGTATACAAGGGAACGTCGATCACAATGGTAGAGGCAGAATCTAGACTCATCTGTGAAGAGAACTCTTTCCCAATCGGCCTCTTCCCAATGGATATGCTCTCTCGCAAAATCCAAACGCGCCTTTCGATGGGCTGGGGTAAGAGCTGGGCCTCTTGCCGCGACACGAGACCTTAAATCATATTCTCTGAGGCGATTTCTTATTGTCTGAGTGCTAATTTGCACCTCATGAGTTTGCTCGAGCTGATTTTGAAGGGGCGAACGGTTGCAAACCGTTGTCTCAACGAAGAAACTCTCAAGTAGAGTTCTTGAATGGCAGTTGTTACCCGTGGTCTATACCCTGTCCTGGTCTTCGGACATTCATACCTGTCTCCCTGAATCGCTGCAAGCTGCAACATTCTGGACACACTTGTATGGGAAACTCCAAACCTTTCTGCAATTCTTGTGTATGTCCACCCTTCTTCTCGCAAAACTACCGCTTGGGCACATTCCTCTTGGGTCAAATTGCGTGTTTCGCGTGTTGCATAGCGATCGAGTGTAGAAAATCAAACGAAAGAAAAACTATTGATCACTAGAATTGATCGAGAACAACTGATTTTAGAATGGAGCCAATACATTCAAAATCTGATAATATCATCTTTTTTTATTCCTGCTGGGAGAAAACATCTGTATTGAAGAAAAACGTTGAAAGTGGATAACATATGCATGCATAATTCTGATAAAAATAATTATCATTGAGAACACCTTCAGTTGTAGAATAAATATGAGATTTCCATAATGTGCGTTAATTTTTTTGCGCAGTGTAGTATATTATTTCATAAGGAGGAGAAGTGCCACTTTTCATGGCGAGCTTGAGTTTACTCGCCGAACGCGGTGAGGCGGGTAATCGAAAGCGAGCCATCACATGAAGAGATAGAAATTTTTTACCAACGTTGTAGGACTACTGATAAAGGGATTATTTTCAATATTGAGGTTCAATGCTTACTGACATTGTGTATGATTTTTCTTAGATCCACATTGGATAACGAAATAATCTGGAAGAGAAACGGTAAAGTTTTGAAGAGAGGAGAATCTCTGAAACCTGTTAACAAAAAAGAGGAACCAAGAATTTTAGTCGATACTTTCAATACTTTATACTTGGTTGAGGTAAAAGCCACGGAAGAAGGAAATTACACATGCATTGTTGATGGTATTCAAATGCAACAAGTGATGGTTTTTGTTGCTTCAAAATCGAAAATTCTGACAAAACGTGATACAGTTTACGCACCAATTTTGGTTAGAAAATAATAATTTTTTTTTCAGTGTTCCTCAGACATTTACTCTATTTGGGATTTGTGTTATCTTTAACTTTAACGTGTTATATCGGGGGACTTATAATAGCATGTCGGAGGCGATATATGTTCAAAACATACAAAATGTTGAGAGATGAAGCGAGAGAATCAGGAAAAGAAGAGGATAGTGAAGAAGAGGATTGGTGATTTCATTGTTTTCTGGTTGATTATTTATTTTTAGTGTACAATCGAATAAAAATCATTAACTTCTCATATAAACTGGACATTAATCTTGTTCTTGTACCTGTACATACCAGGATTGAAAATTAACTATCCATAGCGTTATTTGGTTATACTATATACACTGCGCAAAAAAATTAACGCACATTCTGAAAATCTCAATTTTAATGAAAGTTAACTCTACATTGACTTTATAACTTATTTTTTATGTTCTCTCTGGAAGGTTTTGAACGAAACAAGACACATTAAATGGAAGAAAAATTCAGAATTTCACCGAATCTTATGTGAAAGAAGAGAAATGAACAATATTCAAAATACTGAAATGCTGATAAGTGATTTAATACTTGGTATTTCCACCCCTTGCGTTTATTACAGCTCGGCAACGACGGTTCATACTCAAAATGAGTGATCTTAAAATGTTCTGATCTAATCCTTCCGAGATTTCTCCGAGTTGGATTCCTAAGTCATTAAGAGTAGCTGGATGATTTTCTGAACTTCTCAGCCTTCTATTGAGGTTGTCCCAAACCTGCTCAATCGGATTGAGATCTGGACTTCTTGCTGGCCATTCCATTCGAGAGATTTCAACCTCTTCAAGGTACTCCTGAACGATGCGCGCACGATGGGGTCTGGCATTATCGTCCATAAAAATGAAATTTTCATGTTTCAAATGGCACTACATGCTCTTCAAGAATGTTCTTTATATACTTATCAGCATTCATAGCTCCATTATCAACGACCACTAGGTCTGTGCGAGCAGTCAAAGATATTCCACCCCATACCATAATCGATCCTCCCCCGAAACCAGTGGTATTCAGGAAATTGCACTGAGCATATCTTTCATGTGGACGTCTGTATACAAGGGAAAGTCGATCACAATGGTAGAGGCAGAATCTAGACTCATCTTTGAAGAGAACTCTTTCCCAATCGGCCTCTTCCCAATGGATATGCTCTCTCGCAAAATCCAAACGCGCCCTTCGATGGGCTGGGGTAAGAGCTGGGCCTCTTGCCGCGACACGAAGCCTTAAATCATATTCTCTGAGGCGATTTCTTATTGTCTGAGTGCTAATTTGCACCTCATGAGTTTGCTCAAGCTGATTTTGAAGGAGGCGAGCGGTTGCAAACCGTTGTCTCAACGAAGAAACTCTCAAGTAACGTTCTTGAATGGCAGTTGTTACCCGTGGTCTACCCTGTCCTGGTCTTCGGACATTCATACCTGTCTCCCTGAATCGCTGCAACATTCTGGACACACTTGTATGGGAAACTCCAAACCTTTCTGCAATTCTTGTGTATGTCCACCCTTCTTCTCGCAAAACTACCGCTTGGGCACATTCCTCTTGGGCCAAATTGGGTGTTTCGCGTTGCATAGCGATCGAGTGTAGAAAATCAAACGAAAGAAATACTATTGATCACTAGAATTGATCGAGAACAGCTGATTTTAGAATGGAGCCAATACATTCAAAATCTGATAATATCATCTTTTTTATTCCTGCTGGGAGAAAACATCTGTATTGAAGAAAAACGTTGAAAGTGGATAACATATGCATGCATAATTCTGATAAAAATAATTATCATTGAGAACACCTTCAGTTGTAGAATAAATTTCAGATTTCCATAGTGTGCGTTAATTTTTTTGTGCAGTGTATATGATCATTCATAATTATAGACTTTTCTGCAGGTTGAATGTGCCTTGCCATGATTTTTTGATGTGATGAAAAAATATAAAGTGCCATAATAAACCCTCGATGTTTACAACGACCCAAATCCATTTTTTTACATTTATACGAGCTTTTTTCTCAATTTATCACATAAAAGTGTATTTTTCGGCATTAATATTCATTAGAACTTTCGTCTTCCGTTCAATCAATGAACGTGGACCCAAAAAAATTCGAGGTTCCGGAGCGAAATTCGGCAAACCACAGACCTAGATCCGTAGCGAAGTTTGCCTGAATGGAACATCCTTAAGGGTCTACGTCCCTGAAAAAAGGGAGTCAGAAACGATTTATTTTTTTCTGATTGATGAAGGAATGTATGAGTGTATAAAGATGAAAATATTTTATAAGTATTAAATGAATGAAAAGGATATTCCCCATAATTTTGGTAATTTTTCAACATTTCCACCATCAAAACGAACAAATAGTTTTTTGTTTTTTCATTTCAGTATTGAAGTCTATCATTTAGTTAATCAAATATCCCCTTTTTCTTTCAAAATTTACCGTTTTTTTGTAAATAATATTACAACAATGTATTGTTCTCGCGAAATTTATTTCCTTGAATTTTTCTATTCGAAATGATAAATCAGGTCCGGATCTAGGGGGGGGGGCAAGCGGGGCGCTTGCCCTGGGCGCCAGCTTAAGGGGGCGCCAAAAACAACCAGGGGATAAATTTTTTTATTTTTTATTTTCTCGGAAAAAAGTATTATTATCTAATATGACCCGACTCTGAAGTGCCATCTTGACCACTCAAAAAAGGACAAACATCCTTTCTGTCTAAAACTTCGCAACATGAAATTTAATGGCCACCAAAGTTCGGAATAAAATTATTAATGAGATCAAGGAGGTCAACTATTTCACTATTATGTTTGACTGCACTCCAGATGTATCTCACACAGAGCAAATGAGCCAGGTTATAAGATTTTTAAAGAGAACGTAGTCTGGATATGAGATAAAGAAAAAAGTTTTATTGACTTCTTAGAAGTTGACGGAAAAACAGGAGAATAATATAGCATAGTTGCATACAATATCTGGTGTAACGGCTCCTTACTAAAAAACGTGACCAAAATTTGTAGATCAAAACGGCATTCTAGATTTCAGATTTTGGTCTAGTTACGGAAAAAAAAGCGCCACCCCTTTCGAGAGAATTGACAAGCAGGACAAATTCTCAGATTTTCGATCGACAAGAAAGTCTTAAGGCCTCTTGCAACGACAGAGAATTCTCGCGAGAATTTTCTGTCAAATTCACTGACCGAAAATTCTCTGCCGTTGGATACGATGGAACAATGGAATTCCACAGAGAATTCTACCGAAAGTAGTATGCAACGGCAGAGAATTTTCTGTCAGTGAATTTGACAAAAAATTCTCGCGAGAATTCTCTGTCGTTGCAAGAGGCCTTTAAACAAAATTTAATTAGTGCCAACACCAGGTATTCTATGCATCTATATCATAGCGAATTCTATATAGATGAACTGCGAACTGATGATTTAGATGTCAAAATTCTACGACAACGGATCTAATATAGCTGGCGTCCAATCCAGAATTCTACAGATGAACGAACTGGCAGTATTAGTTCCATGCCTAGGACACTCTTTGAATCTTGTGGGTGTCCATTTGGCTTCATCATGTTCAGAAGCAGTAAATTTATTTGGTGTTATACAAAAACTGTATTTTTCCTTGTTCAACCATCCTCCTCCTCAGTCCTTTCTTCTACGTAAGGAGATGGTGACGTTCAACCATAAGATGGACAATTATTATGAACAAGTGCATGAGAACAAACTTGAAAGGAAGTAGCCAAACAAGATGGGCTAAACATCAAGCTGTTAATGCCTTGCTCAATAATTTACCGGGAGTTGTGAGGGCTGTGGAAGAAATCAAAGAATCCTCACTAGTCGCAGAATCCAAGTATGAAGCTATGGTCATTTGCTTCGTGTTGTGATGGATTTTAGATTCATCCTGAACCTAACAATTTGGTATAATATTCTGCGAGAGATCAATAGAGTCAACGTGGAAATTCAGCAAGGGGATATAGTTATTTCACCATTTCACGTTCATTTTCGTTGATGCAATGTCTTGTGAAGATCTTGCAAGGAATGAGAGAAAAATCTCTTGAAAACTGGATATCGGAAGCTATACTTCTTTCGAAAGAATTGGATGTGGAGCCAATTCTTAGAAATAAACGTGTTTCCAAGAAGACAAAGCAGGTCGACGAAATGTGCGAGGATGAGTCAAGAACGTTAGATTAAGTTGGTTTATTCTCGAAGGAAATTTAAGTTGTTTTCAACAGATTATATTGTCAGAAATTAGAAAAAGCTTAGAAAGCCCATATAATCTGCATAAGAATTTCGCATTCCTCAACGGCCATGCCCTTTTAAACATGCAAAAAGAGGATCTGATGAAAAATGGGACTCTTTTAGCGCAAAAATATTGAAGGGACTTAAATGCAGTTGATTTTTGTTAGGAACTAGCGGTTCCTGAAATTATCGACTTCATTAGACCTGCTGCCTGCTGCAAATTCTTCACAGGCAAGATCTGCAAGAAAGCTTTCTCTAACGTCGGTTTAGCTTTAAGAATTTACTGCACTACCAAGTCTGCAAGATGAACGCAGTTCAAGTTAATTTAAAATAATAAAAAATTAAATTAAATTAAAATTTCTTCTCTTTTTTTCCTCATTATTAGTATTAATTTTGATTATTCATTTGTATTATTTATTTTTGTTATTTTTTATGAATTCATATATTACACAAATGGGGGGGCGCCATTATGAACGTTTGCCCCGGTCAGAAAAAATCGTAGGTCCTGGCCTGTGATAAATATCCATTTTTACCAAAGACATTTAACTAAGGATTTTATTAGCCGTCGATTAGTGAAAATTAATTGTTTCTTACAATTGTGGATCCTTACATGGAATTGAATTTCTTTTAAATGACACGCCCCGCAGGTATCTACTCCCAGATGACTGGTGAAGGAAAATTAGTGTATTATACAGGCAGTGTGAGATCTAGTTCAGGGTAGGATTTCTTGTTAATATTCCCTGCGCCCCAACATTTGTTCGATTAAGCTGAATAATCCAATAAATAAAAATTAATGCACTGCACCGCCATCTGGCGGTATACGTTTCCTATTTTGAAAGCTGAAGACTCTTAAGAAAGTTCTGATGTTTGCATTTCGTAATGCAATTTTTTTGAGGAATGATTTTTCTGAATTTTCCACAAATTATTCACTGAAAAGCAAGCAACTGATATGGTATCTTCGAAGGTCAGGTGATAATCATTAATTCTGAATATAATTGAATAATTTATTAAAATTTAATGTTCAGTCCAGATATCGATAATATTGAAATAAATAATAGGAAATAATTATTTATATTAATTTTAGTGGAAGAATTGCACAGATCTCCTCTGCAGAAACACATCAAAACATTCCTGTAATTATATTTTGTATAGGCACACCTATCTTCACTGTCAGAAGGACCCCTTTGAAGGCACAGACGTTGTGTTGCTATTCCATATTCTAGAAAAAAAAGTATAATAGTGGTTTATAATGATTATTTTTGCGACCCAAATATCGACCAATAGAATTGCACCATTCGACGTCACATGGTACAACCTACATGGTATTATACTGATTATTTTTGCGACCCAAATATCGACCAATAGAATTGCACCATTCGACGTCACATGGTACAACCTACATGGTATTATACTGATAATTTTTTGAAAATTTTCTCTGGTAGTTGCTATATATAAAAAACAAAACATGATCCAGTCAAATTAATCACACGTCAAACTGACAGGTTGAATTCAATTGTGAAAATTGAAGATTTTGCATGAAAATGAGTCGATTTGGAGTTTGTTCTCTGTCCACCATCGATAAAAAAGTCGAAGGAAATGTTCCCATTAATACGGAGAAGTAAAAAAAAAACAGTTTGGAACCAATTTACTACTTTTTGTACTGAGAGGGAATACACATTGAGTGCTGAAACGAGTGAAGCGCAATTGGCAAACATTATGAAAGATTACGCTTACAATATGAAGAAAATGGATGGAGAAGACTATAAGGAAGGTACAATAAAAACAATGTGGAATCAGACTGCAAAATTACTTCAAGAAAAGTATTTGAACGATTTCGACATCAAAATCAACCCATTTTCGGATGCTGCATTCAAGACCGCTCGAGGAGCTCGTGATGCCAAGCGTAAGGCTTTACAATCTATTCCGGAAAAACGGAGGGCAAGTGCAGCAGCGTTGGAGGAAAAAGATTGGGATGCAATGACCACTGTTTGGGACGAGGAAACTCCTGATGGCCTCCAGAAAAAATTATTCATGATAATATCAGTGGAATTGGCTTGGAGAGGTGGTGAGGGCAGCATGGCGTCAATACATCACTTCAAGGCAGAACAGCGAAATGACGGGGAAACAACTGGGAGAATTGAATACAATCCAATTTTCAGCAAGACCACACAAGGTGGTGATAAAAAATTATCAGACAGCAAGTGGCTGGTGGAGAATCGGGAAATCCCTGACAAGTGCCCAGTGAGACTGTTCCAGAAATTGAGAGAGAAGAGAGATGCCAATATCAAGAGCGACAGATTATTCCTGACCCAAAATCCATTCTGGAATAAAGTTCCAGGCGCTAGGTGGTACAAGGATTCCCCAGTAGGCCAAAACACGATTTCAAAGTGGGTTAAGGAGTCAGCACAAAAAGCTGGGCTTGACCTTGGTAACAAAAAAATCACCAATCACTCCAGTCGTGCAACAGCCGTCTCCAATCTAGCGAAATCGGGCCTGGGAGAGCAGCAGATAATCAAAATAACTGGACATGCCAACAGTAACTCCATCAAGCCGTATCTCCAACTCGACCAGGAACACCACGAATTAATTGTCAAGAAACTGCGAAGGAGTGAGCCTACTGCTGAAAATGCCATCAACAGCATAAACCTCATGCCATCTACCTCTTCTGGGACCATTACCGATAACTCTGACTTGAAGAAAACATGCACCAATGTTTACAACAATTGTATTTTTAATTGCACTAGTCTTTATCTTAATT
Source organism: Adalia decempunctata (assembly GCA_951802165.1). Lineage (NCBI taxonomy): Eukaryota > Metazoa > Arthropoda > Insecta > Coleoptera > Coccinellidae > Adalia > Adalia decempunctata. The sequence goes on from OX637699.1 coordinate 10,431,725, forward strand.
AAATGTTGTTTTATTCATTATGAAATTCTTATTTGTTAACTGTACATTTCGTCTCATGGTGCAATTCTATTGGCCGACATTTGGGACGGAAAAATAATCCCCCGAATACCACACGAGCTTCAAAATTATCTAGCATTTCCCTCAAGGTTCCCTGCAAACAAATAAAGTCGTCAAGTTTTTCAGGAAAAATCACTCGCGCTTCGCGCTCGTGATTTTTTAACCTGAAAAACTTGACTCCTTCATTTGTTTGCAACGAACCTATCGGGAAATACCCGATAATTTTGAAGCTCTTGTGGTATTATAAGTGATAATTTTTTGAAAATTTTCTCTGGTAGTTGCTACTGAAACATGATCCAGTCAAATTAATCACACGTCAAACTGACAGGTTGAATTCAATTGTGAAAATTGGAGATTTTGCATGAAAATGAGTCGATTTGGAGTTTGTTCTCTGTCCACCATCGATAAAAAAGTCAAAGGAAATGTTCCCATTAATACGGAGAAGTAAAAAAAAAACAGTTTGGAACCAATTTACTACTTTTTGTACTGAGAGGGAATACACATTGAGTGCTGAAACGAGTGAAGCGCAATTGGCAAACATTATGAAAGATTACGCTTACAATATGAAGAAAATGGATGGAGAAGACTATAAGGAAGGTACAATAAAAACAATGTGGAATCAGACTGCAAAATTACTTCAAGAAAAGTATTTGAACGATTTCGACATCAAAATCAACCCATTTTCGGATGCTGCATTCAAGACCGCTCGAGGAGCTCGTGATGCCAAGCGTAAGGCTTTACAATCTATTCCGGAAAAACGGAGGGCAAGTGCAGCAGCGTTGGAGGAAAAAGATTGGGATGCAATGACCACTGTTTGGGACGAGGAAACTCCTGATGGCCTCCAGAAAAAATTATTCATGATAATATCAGTGGAATTGGCTTGGAGAGGTGGTGAGGGCAGCATGGCGTCAATACATCACTTCAAGGCAGAACAGCGAAATGACGGGGAAACAACTGGGAGAATTGAATACAATCCAATTTTCAGCAAGACCACACAAGGTGGTGATAAAAAATTATCAGACAGCAAGTGGCTGGTGGAGAATCGGGAAATCCCTGACAAGTGCCCAGTGAGACTGTTCCAGAAATTGAGAGAGAAGAGAGATGCCAATATCAAGAGCGACAGACTATTCCTGACCCAAAATCCATTCTGGAATAAAGTTCCAGGCGCTAGGTGGTACAAGGATTCCCCAGTAGGCCAAAACACGATTTCAAAGTGGGTTAAGGAGTCAGCACAAAAAGCTGGGCTTGACCTTGGTAACAAAAATCACCAATCACTCCAGTCGTGCAACAGCCGTCTCCAATCTAGCGAAATCGGGCCTGGGAGAGCAGCAGATAATCAAAATAACTGGACATGCCAACAGTAACTCCATCAAGCCGTATCTCCAACTCGACCAGGAACACCACGAATTAATTGTCAAGAAACTGCGAAGGAGTGAGCCTACTGCAGAAAATGCCATCAACAGCATAAACCTCATGCCATCTATCTCTTCTGGGACCATTACCGATAACTCTGACTTGAAGAAAACATGCACCAATGTTTACAACAATTGTATTTTTAATTGCACTAGTCTTCATCTTAATTAAATGTTGTTTTATTCATTATGAAATTCTTATTTGTTAACTGTACATTTCGTCTCATGGTGCAATTCTATTGGCCGACATTTGGGACGGAAAAATAATCCCCCGAATACCACACGAGCTTCAAAATTATCTAGCATTTCCCTCAAGGTTCCCTGCAAACAAATAAAGTCGTCAAGTTTTTCAGGAAAAATCACTCGCGCTTCGCGCTCGTGATTTTTTAACCTGAAAAACTTGACTCCTTCATTTGTTTGCAACGAACCTATCGGGAAATACCCGATAATTTTGAAGCTCTTGTGGTATTATAAGTGATAAATTTTTTCGAAAATAATATATTTAAACAAGAATCTCGTGATTTATTGAGATCATATGATACCAGAATATTAATAAATGAGTAAACAAGATTCAGTATAAAGAAGAATAGTTGCTTGGATCATACAGGGTGACCCATTTTGAAAGATCCACTGAAACAACTACCTGGGAAGAGCCTGTATCAAAAAATATTTCAAATGAAACATCGAATGCAGGCGTTCAATCTGACCTTGGAGTGTTATTTCAAGATCAAGTAGATTTTTTCTATAGGGAATATACTTTTTTCGTTGCAATATATTAATCTTCTTGAGGAACAAAACATTATTTCTCTTTTGTTTTTCCATAAAAATAATTTCTCTGGAGATATGAAGTGCTTTCAAGATAGTCATGGTAAAGTTATTTTCATGTCGATTCATGTTTATTTCACAAAATAAAGAGAGATTGTAAAGGGTGGGTTGTCATGTATTGTAGGTATCAGAAGGTCTTCAAAAGTATTGAAGTAATTTTACCTATTGACAGTATTGACTGAAAATTCTAAAGTTGATTTTCATCAACATTAGCTTATCATGAAAATATAAAATCATCTACAGAAGAGTACTTAAAGAAACTGAAAAACTACGAAATATAAGAGATCACAATAATGATGAAAACAAGACTACAGCCGTATGGTACAATAAAATAAGAAATAATAGAAATACGTAAAAAAAAACTTAAAAGCGAAAAAGCACGGACATTTTATGACGAACACATTGACGATACAGAAACAGTTGCAATCACTTTTAATCACCTTGCATTCAACAGAAATTAATAAAAATCAACAATCCCTCATAACGTGAAATACTCGATCCTTAAAATAAATCCCGATTTTCAATGTTCCGGTTACTGAGGGTAAGGATTATTATACAGGGTTTTAAAGATGATCGAAAGAGTAATATTAGAGAGAATACTTGCATTTCTCAATAGGTACACGAAAAGATAAAAGCATTCATCACAAAATTTCACGAAAGTATGGAAGAACGAAAAAAATGTATAGCCATAATATATCCTTATGGATAATAGTATATTATTCCATGATCCTGTCAGTCGAGAAATGACGATGTTATCGTACGTTTGGAAATAATAGTATATTATTTCATAAGCAAAAGTGACACTTTCCATGGCGAGCTTGTGGCGGAGAAATAGAAACTTTTCATTGATCCTGTCAGTCAAGAAATGACGTTGTTATCGTACGTTTGGAAATAAACAATGTTAACAATAATTGAGTTTATTGAATTCATAAATATTCACCTTCTTCTTTTAAGGCTTGATTCTCAGTCTCCAAAATTTTACCACACCATCCTGATGCGCATGGAACTGCTTTTACCCCTTTTACTGTGATTTCCACTGTACCATTCACCGAAAATTTGTCTTTACAGGTTCCCAGTTCACCGCGTGATCGACAGACAAAACATCGTTTGAATGCACCTGAAAAAAATGATAAATTTAGGTATTATGCAGACTATTTCACTCATTTCAAAAACTGACCAATCACAGTCCAAAGACAGCTCGTATTACCGCGATAATACCAACTGTCTCTGAATTATGATTGGTCTGACAACTTCGGTATTTTCAAAGATTGAACTACAGAATAATCTGTGATTGAACTATGGATACGAACAGTTTGACAACTGATGAAAATATAAATTGTAGACGTCAACATGAGTTTTTCTTGCTTTTCTCAGATATGGAGTTTCTGGCCTTTAATTTTGTTCGTGAAATAGTCTTATAAAATATCACAGGAGATTGAATTTACCTCATAAGTCTATCTTTTATTTCCAAACTCAAATGAGTTGCTTCAAGGAAACACCACTCGCCCTACGCACTCGTGATCTTTTTAAGCAACTCATTTTTGTTTGAAAATAAATGGATAGACTTATCACGGAAATTCAATCTCTTGTGATATTACTACTGACTATTCATGGCAATTATATGTACAAAGAGTAGTTAAATATTCGGTTTTTTTCCAAAGCAGAATCATTAAGGTCAATTTGGTCTAAATTTTCAAAATTGTTTTGGAATATACATCTTAGGAAAGTGGTAAGAACCAAGCATATGTTTTCAGTGGATGAGCAATCGAAATTTTTAAATTTGAAACTAAAAATTTAAGGAACACCCTTTAGGTATCTCGAATACGAAGCATTTGCAGTCCCATGTTTGAAGGTCTTACGTACTTAGTGATTATACAGGGTGTCCCAAGTTTGCGTGCCTATTTGAAATCTGAACAGATTCGATGAATATCCTTTTGAAACCAGAAACCATAGTAACAACTAATAATTAGACCTGCCACTTGTGAATTATTGATGGAATTATTTATCTTCTTTGATCACAGAATATTCTCATGCAAAATATAAGATGAATTTGACTCTACGTACAACATAAATCCAGAAAAGCTGAAATAACTCGGGAATTACTGAATTTAGGAGCAAGAGCATCTGAGAGTGCAATCATTATTTTTCTTCGCAGAATCTAACGCAATCACAAAAAAATAGGGATCTAGTTTGAAAAACAGAAGTTATGGCCAATTATCGATCATAGTTTTCGACACAAAATTTGAAACACCCTGTGATGATATTTATGAAATTCAAAATAAGCATGATCTTTCCACATTCCTCTACTTTGACGTTGTGAGAACAGTTTGCACTTGCAATGTTCAGAAGAAGAAAAATAAACATAATAACTATTAATATTCGACTTTTTTCAGGTTTTTTTTTCGATATTTTGAAAACTATTTGATTGAATACAATGGTTTTAACAGAAATGTATTCACCTTTGAATACTCAATCATGTCATTGACGAAAACAAAGGAAAAAAAATTGTGAACTAATTTATATTCAATCTGTATAACCGGAAGTGCTCAGGCTCCCAAAATATTTTAGGTCTGTAGAGAATTTTGAACAATATCATAATCCCAATCAAATATGTCCAATTCTCCAGAAACGTCTAATAGGCACTAGAACTTGGGGCACCCTGTATAAAAACACAAAGCCATATTCCATGATCTGTGTCTTGATTCATAATTCATATCACTTGAGGATTTTTCCATTCCGCTGTTCTCTTAATTTGTTTTATGTTAATCTTATCTTATTTTATATTTCAATGCCTTAGTCATAACTATGTGATTTTTTTCGAAGTTTATACCTATAACTCCAGAATGTTTTATTTATTTGTGTTTGTGTTGTTTATTTTTTTTTCTGTTAATTCCATATCATTATAATATAATTTCAAAGCCGAAGTTCTATAGCCCTGCGATTTTTTCTCAAAGATGATAAAACTTTTTTTTGTTAGTTTTTTCATAAATAAAATTAAAAAAATCGAATTGGTTGCAGTGCCCTGGGGGCGTGATTACCCCCTGATTTTTTTTTCGCCCCCCCCCAGCTCAAATGCTGGGGACGCCCTTGTTCACAGCCAAAATCTCATTGCACAAAATTCATTTTAGTCGAAGTTATCGAGTTTTTTTTCCGGGCCCCTGAAATTTACGAAAAAGCGTAACCATAACTTCTGTTTTTCAAATTAGAACCCTATTTTTTTAAGATTGCGTTGGATTCTGCGAAGAAAAATAACGATTGCACTCTCAGATGCTCTTGCTCCTAAATTCAGTAATTTTCGAGTTATTCGAGCTTTTCTAGATTCATGTCGTACGTAGATTCAAATTCTTTATCTTTATGAAACCCGAGCAACAACTTATAATTAGACCTGCCACTTGTGAATTATTAATGGAAAAATTTATCTTCTTTAGTCACAGAATATTCTCAAGTAAAAGATTAGATGAATTTGATTCTACGTAACACATGAATCCAGAAAAGCTCAAATAACTCGGGAATTACTGAATTTAGGAGAAAGAGCATCTGACAGTGCTATCATTACTTTTCTTCGCAGAATCCAACGAAATAATAAAAAAATAGGGTTCTAATTTGAAAAACAGAAGTTATGACCGATTTTCGATCACTGTTTTTGACACAAAATTTGGAACACCCTGTGATGATATTCATGAAATTCGAAAGATGCATGACCTTTCTACATTCTTCTACTTTGACGTCGTGAGAAAGGTTTACACTAAGGATGTTCAGAATAAGAAAAATGAACATAATAGTGACCATGAAAATTTGAATTTTTTTCAGGTTTTTTGTTTATATATCGAAAACTATTCGAATGAATACAATGGTTTTAAGAGAAACGTATTCAGCATTGAATACTCAATCATATCGGAAACGAAAAGATTGAAAAAAAATGTTTGAGAAAATTTATTTTCACTCCCTGTATAACCGGAAGTGCTCTGGCTCTGAAAAGAGAATTTTGAACAATATCATAATCCCAATTTTCAGATTTCAAATATGTCCACTTCTCCAGAAACGTCTAATAGGCACTCGAACTTGGGACACCCTGTATATTATAAGATCAATGCGTACAGAATTGGATTTGACCACGGATTCGTGATCAGTGAGTCGCACCTAGACGAATGAGATTATTCTCAGCTCAAAATTTGAAAAATACAGACATATAAATGACATAGCCCTCGTTTACTCAGAAACCGCTACAGAGAGAGAAAAGAAAAATCTAAATATATAAAAGAAAGATGTTGGTTACACCATTTATAACTCGAGATCAGATGGAGTGTTTGTTATGAAACTTCATATATGGATTCGTCTACGGTCTGGTTATTATAAAATGCAATAAAACTTCGAAAAAATCGATGAAAATTTCACTTATACAGGAAATGCTCTTCCTCCTTCTGAGCGAGGCCACTAGGTGTCGCTACAGTTACAGTTACGCTACCGCTTATTCATAGGTACTTGATTTCATATTCTCTCCGTTAGATGGGGTGTACAGTGACTATATTACCACTACAGTCACTGTAATAGTGTGTAATTTGAGTTGCCTACAACTTTTAGATGTCTAAAATGATTAGATTTCGTACCACTTCAGATGGCGCTATTCACACATTATAACTGATTATTAGTTAGTTTTATAGTTTTATTTATTCAAAATAACGTAATCGTGAAGTAGGATGTCTAGAATAATGGTGTAGGCAATGATTAGATTTTGTTGTGACCAAATTGATTATATTAGCAATGTTTCGTTCTTTCCACTTCAGGTGGCGCTATTCACAAATTATGACTGATTTTCATCAGTTATTTCAAATACTTGAATTTATTCTGGCGAACGTGGCGTGTTAATGGTAGATAATTTTGTCAAGCAATAATGTGTGTTTATATTCCTGACATTCTGATGTATATTAGTTCTTAGGAAAAGTAGAAAACTTTCATTATAAAAAGATGCCATTCTGCTGTCATGTCATGATCGACTTTAGCAAATCAGCTGTTGATACATCCATCAAATTGACAACGGAAAATACATTGAAATGATATTGCGGCGCCGCCACGTTGCTAATATTTTCGATTTGGTCGAACGTCATTCCATTCAAAAATGGACGGGTGCCTACACCATTATTCTAGACATCTTATCGTGAAGGTACTATATTTGACATCAGCACCATTAGATGGCGATGAATTTGTTGAGGCTTTCGCGACCATAAATTTATGTCATCTGTTTTTTTTTCGATAATTTCGGTCGTCGTTGTTTGAAATGGTCGAATGAAGAACATATGACATCAATTACTGTGTAATTTGCATAGGACTTATAGTACCATGAAGGTCTATTAACAGATCAGAAGCGCCTGAATATCACAGTGAATTTTTATCGAAATGTCAAGTATATACGATTTTGGCGATTGGTTTCGATCGTGATATGTCCATTCTCATCTTTTCTCATAATTTTTAAAATGTTTTTGAATTTCTGTTTGGGTAATAAATATATTTGCGGAAATCACTAAATCCAAAATTGCTATAATTGGTAATTGACATATTATTTTGATGTATCTGTTCTGTGTGACAGCTCATATCCATCGAAACATTTGACAGTTCAAAAATCAGAGAACCAAGCTGTTGATCTCCGATCACCAGTGATTACGATTTGTGAAATCCACCGTAAGTATCATTTAGGCGGAACAAAGTTCGCCGGGCCAGCTAGTGATAAATAAATAAAAAGGATGCTACTTCTATGGCCCATCAAATGAACTAATGAAGCAATAATATACGGGTATCCATTTGGAATATTTCAGTAGGTACTTTTTGATATAAGAAGAAACAACATGGAAGCGCTGAACATATTTTTGATCGAAAGAGCAGTGGTTTCTACCCAAATTTCCAATATAATCGTACGTCCGTTCTATGTAAAAGTCCAAGATATCATTAACCATAGCCTTCAAAGAAAATTATGTAGAATACCTAATTGAAAACTCCTTAATAATTTAAGTCACTTATCGTCCCTTGTTCTATGGCCTCTACGAAAAAAGAGCAAGTATTTTGAAAAAAAAATGAGTACTACAATTTTATTAAATTTTGTTCTGAGAAAGAAACAACAATACTGAATATAATATGGGGGATATTTGAGAAATATTGGCCAATCTATTCGAGAATAGCAACTTGATTTTTCATTTATGAACTTTTTATAGAATAATGATTGAAAAATGTCTGAAAATTTTGCCTCGATACCTAAACTACGCTTATGAAATAAATGAGTTCAATTTTGCAATGATTTCGAAATCACTCTATATCAATAATCACAGAGAAAGATATAAACCAGAGCAGGAGACTTCAACGTTGGACAAACACAGAAACTTTTGTTCAGAAGGTGTACATTGAACTAAATCTTACAATCTGTCAACTCTTTTACTCACCTTGGCTGATGTTGGGGAATATCACAATAAACACAACCAGCAAAATTATATTCTTACACTTAATATACATATTATCGATTCCTTAGGTGAATATGGTAGATAAAATAGGTATTGGTATGTCAGACTTTCATGATGTTTATAGCGCATTGACTCGAATACTAGTACTTTCTCTTTCTGGTTATTCATACATCCGTCGTTTCTTGTTCGCATTGTCGTGGATAACCGTGAATTTAAAGACCATCAAATCTTGGTAGGCCTTCACCGAACTCCACCGATTGAATTCCTTTATTTCTATGGTGAAGATGACGGAATCTCGCCGGTTATTTTGAAATGAAAAGTTCTGTGAGTAATAGGTGACTAATACCATTGATTTTGAATGCTATTATTTATATGGGGTGAATCAAAAAGAATGGGTCACTAGTGCTACTAGTGGAGTGGAGGCCATTTATTTATAACTTTTGTTTTTCAAATAAGACAACTACACTGCGCAAAAAAATTAACGCACATTATAGAAATCTCAATTTTATTCTACAACTGAAGGTGTTCTCAATGATAATTATTTTTATCAGAATTATGCATGCATATGTTATCCACTTTCAACGTTTTTCTTCAATACAGATGTTTTCTCCCAGCAGGGATAAAAAAGATGATATTATCAGATTTTGAATGCATTAGCTCCATTCTAAAATCAGTTGTTCTTGATCAATTCTAGTGATCAATAGTTTTTCTTTCGTTTGATTTTCTACACTCGATCGCTATGCAATGCGAAACACGCAATTTGACCCAAGAGGAATGTGCCCAAGCGGTAGTTTTGCGAGAAGAAGGGTGAACATACACAAGAATTGCAGAAAGGTTTGGAGTTTCCCATATAAGTGTGTCCAGAATGTTGCAGCGATTCAGGGAGACAGGTATGAATGTCCGAAGACCAGGACAGGGTAGACCACGGGTAACAACTGCCATTCAAGAACGTTACTTGAGAGTTTCTTCGTTGAGACAACGGTTTGCAACCGCTCGTCTCCTTCAAAATCAGCTTGAGCAAACTCATGAGGTGCAAATTAGCACTCAGACAATAAGAAATCGCCTCAGAGAATATGATTTAAGGACTCGTGTCGCGGCAAGAGCCCCAGCTCTTACCCCAGCCCATCGAAGGGCGCGTTTGGATTTTGCAAGAGAGCATATCCATTGGGAAGAGGCCGATTGGGAAAGAGTTCTCTCCACAGATGAGTCTAGATTCTGCCTCTACCATTGTGATCGGCGTTCCCTTATATACAGACGTCCACATGAAAGATATGCTCAGTGCAATTTCCTGAATACTACTGGTTTCGGGGGAGGATCGATTATGGTATGGGGTGGAATATCTTTGACCGCTCGCACAGACCTAGTGGTCGTTGATAATGGAGCTATGAATGCTAATAAGTATATAAGGAACATTCTCGAAGAGCATGTAGTGCCATTTGCCCCATACATTGGTGAAAATTTTATTTTTATGGACGATAATGCCAGACCCCATCGTGCGCGCATCGTTCAGGAGTACCTTGAAGAGGTTGAAGTCTCTCGAATGGAATGGCCAGCAAGAAGTCCAGATCTCAATCCGATTGAGCAGGTTTGGGACAACCTCAATAGAAGGCTGAGAAGTTCAGAAAATCATCCAGCTACTCTTAATGACTTAGGAATCCAACTCGGAGAAATCTGGGAAGGATTAGATCAGAACATTTTAAGATCACTCATTTTGAGTATATGAACCGTCGTTGCCGAGCTGTAATTAACGCAAGGGGTGGAAATACCAAGTATTAAATCACTTATCAGCTTTTCAGTATTTTGAAAATTGTTCATTTCTCTTCTTTCACATAAGATTCGGTGAAATCCTGAATTTTTCCTCCATTTAATGTGTCTTGTTTCGTTCAAAACCTTCCCGAGAGAACATAAAAAATAAGTTATAAAGTCAATGTAGAGTTAACTTTCATTAAAATTGAGATTTTCAGAATGTGCGTTAATTTTTTTGCGCAGTGTATTTTGGCAAGATCGCGTTGGATTCTATAATGAAAACTAATAATAGTGTTTCAGACATGAAATTTGTGACAGGCATAGGTAAAACTAGATTGAATCTCGAAGTTTCGAATGCAGCTTTAATATTGGCGGATTCATGATGATCAGTTGAGTTTTATTATAACCAAAGAATATGTTTAGAATTTTGCTTTTGATTTTTTTTATTTGTATGTTTATTTTCATCATCCACAAAGTGTCCAACGATTTCAAGTATACATACATAATAGCTATTTATGTAACAAGTACATGAATTAGGTCTTTATGGACGAGTCCAAAATTTATGGCAGAGCGAGCAAAGCGAGCGAGGCCAATAATTTGGGCAAGTCCATAAGCCTAATAATGTTCGAGTTTGCATACAAAGCTTTATGTTTGACTGCAATGCAGACATTTTATTTTCTGAAATGGCAATTAATATATTCGTCGCTTTATTTCAAGAAATACTTTGAGTGTGCCTTTGCTTATCTTACCTTAGTAACCATCAGCGACCTTAGCAACCTCACTGAACAAAGTTGTTTACTTCGTTAATTCTGTGACAAACGTCATAATAATCCCAAAAATGGATAGTTTGGAAGAGGAAAGCGTGAATAATTTAGCCGCAAGTGCCAAAGAATCTCTCCTACCCACTAAAAGTGCTTATGAAAATTTGTATGCGGCCTATAACAAGTGGTGTGAAACGAAGAAAATTGCAAAAGAAGACTGTCACAGTTGAGTCCAATAAAGTGGTGTCCAATAAAGCAGTCAATTATGGACTCTAAACAAGAAGTGTTTATGAAGCAGCCGAACATAAATATAATTTATGTTCGACTGCATCATAAACACTTCTTGATTCATGAATTCGATTTGCGCCCATAATTGACTACTTCATTGGACACCACTTTATTGGACTCAACTGTCACAGTCTTTCCTCGATTTTGCAATTTTTTTCGTTTCACACCACTTGTTATAGGCCCCATACAAATTTTCATAAGCACTTTTAGTGGGTAGGAGAGATTATTTGGCACTTGCGGCTAAATTATTCACGCTTTCCTCTTCCGAACTATCCATTTTTGGGATTATTATGACGTTTGTCTCAGAATTAACGAAGTAAACAACTTTGTTCAGTGAGTTTGCTAAGATCGCTGGTGGTTACTAAGGTAAGAAAATCAAAAGCACACTCAATGCTTGTTTCTTGAAATAAAGCGACGAATATACTAATTGCCATTTCAGAAAATAAGTCTATATGCAGTCAAACATAAAGCTTTGTATGCAACTCGTACATAATAAGGCTTATGGACTTGCCCAAATTATTGGCCTCGCTCGCTTTGCTCGCTCTGCCATAAACTTTGGACTCATCCATAAAGACCTAATTTATGTACTTGTTACATAAATAGCTATTATGGAATAATTCAACTTTTTTTCAACTTCTTCAATTTATTTGCAGGTAAAAATTGATTACATTCTTGTATAAGAAAATGAGAGATAAATATTATCGATGAATTTCATGTATCTATTTACTGAAAAAAATTATGGGCCATCAAAAACCTCCATGAGAAATCTCCGCGTAGTCGTCCTACGTTCAACGTGAGGGTATTTGTAACATATGAAATAATCTAAGCATATGACTATATGGGTATCTCGTTGGCTGCTGAGAGGACGTAGTCGAATTCTCTCGTCTGCCAGTGACTGCACTGCATGGAAAGATTCACAGGTCTTCTCCACTGTCGACCAGGAACTGCAGCTTGGAATCCTGGTCCGTTATGAACTGCTGGGAACATTGGTCGCCTCTAGTGATGCCCCCTTGGTTGTCCGAAGTGAAGTTGCGGGGTTGCACGCATCCAGGGCCTTTATTCTTGAAAACCAGGGAGTATAACGATCGAGAGAACGGCGACGTGGCCCTACTGATTAGTAGGGCCAGGTCACCTTTCTCTCGATCGTTCTACTCCCTGGTTTTCAAGAATAGAGGCCCAGTGGACCTGTCTCCGAATCTCCTGTGGTCCCAGCACTTTTCGTCGCTTGTATGTCATCTGCGGCTATGGCTTCTTCGACGGTCGTGGGAGCGGCCTCGACTCCCTTCTCTTCTGGGTCGTTTTTGGTGTGCTTCCAACTCTGCTCTCAGGGTTGCCATTTCCTGGTTCAACTGGGTCACCTGCGCCAACATATTGATGAGGTATTCTATGTTGACTGCCTCAGCAGAGGGTCGGAAGGCTTCCAAGATGTTGTCTGCGTGGGTAGCCAAGTCTTCCAGATTGCTCTCCTTCATGATGGCTAGTGAAAGCTGGACAAACTTAGGTAGACGGCTCATCCAAAGGGATTTCATCCGGTCTTCCGGGACGATTGAATCTGCAAGGGCCTGTAAATGTTGAAGGAATTGTGAGGGCTTACGGTCTCCCATTTCTTCTCGCTCCAATAGGCAGATCTTTTCTTCCTGGGAGTCACTCAAACGTCGAACTAGCTCCGTTTTCAACTTAAGGTAGGCCTCATTGGTAGGTGGGTTCATGATTATGTCCCTCACCACAACTAAATATTTTGCTGGGAGGACACCTAGGATGTGGCAAAATTTAGTACGGTCCTGTGTTACTCCTGCGCTGATAAGGATTCCCTCGGCCATGGCAAACCAAAGTTCGGGATCGGTGGCTATAAACTCGGGCATCTGGATGGCTTCTTGTTCCATTTTCTTCAGTTCTTCTTCCAGTCACGTCGAGATCACCAATTTGTGGGTTGCCGTTTCAAGTGATAAGTCAAGGTTCGGACAAACAAATGGGATGATGGGAAACAGATGTGGTTGTCAGTGGTCGATTGCCTGTTGCGGTTTTGACGAAAACCTTTTTCAAGATTGCAGGTAGCTGCAGTCGATTATGGCTGGTTTATTCTTCTTGTGTACTGGTGCTGGTTCGGAGGGATGAATCGATGTGTTATGTTGGTGTGCATATCAGCTCTTTATATGCGATTTCTGAACCGATTCGACTTGCCCCAATAGGATTGCTCGTCGTAGTTTAAAGTAGGAGCCGTGGTTTCCCAGACTTGCTCTCGGAATTCATCTTATAATAATAATAATAATAAATGGTCTTTATTATGGAATATCCAATGTACAAAATAATATTACATATCTGAGGGCGAGATTTAGTTCGCATGATGCCAGACAAAAAAAAATAAAGAAGTTATCATCGAAAACCAGCTGACAACATACGTCTATTCTTACATCTAACCCTCTACAAATCGGAACAAAATGTAGAAACATCACATGAGCATAATTATAGTAAATTTGAATACAATATTGCCGCATGTCCGAAAAGTTATTAAATGATAATTATGAATTTTATCTTTATGTGGTAGTTATTTTTCCATGGGGGTATATTAGATTCGTATGAATTGTGAAAGTGGCATAAGCTATACTCCATTCACAATTATAAAATCACAAGTCTGGTCTTGGAAATTTGACACATTCCACTCTGTATCGAAGTTATGACGTTTTTCAAAATATTTTTATGTTCCAAGTCAACACATGTTGCCCTTTCTACATTCTTAGCGTATTTCTCAGAATGTGAATTTATTCGGAAAATGAATGAATTGGAAAAGATGTGATGGACGAAAATAATTAACGTTTATATGAATTGATAGAAAGGATTCCTTTTCTAGTTAAGGTTGGACCACCGCAGGTAAGTTAGATACTTTGAAACTTTTTATATAAACGTGTCGTTCTTGCTGATCTATGGGTCCCTATATAATATGCTGATATTAACTATGTTTTAGTGTCTACAAAAGATAAAGGCAATAGTGCTAAAAGAATGGCCCCTCATTCAAAAAACGTCAAACCCAATGGATAATTCTTGAAAGAATTAAGCTCAGAATTCCTAACAAATTTCAGTTTCAATACTACACCTAGTGCTGGGAGTTATGGTGCACGACCAACTTAGATGGAGATACCACTGCGAAGAATTATGTAATATAGTATCAAGTTTTCAGAGTAGAATTAATTATGGTATCTCCCATTGGGGTAAAGTAAGTCTACTGAATTAGTATTCTTGGTTCAAAAGTTTTTGCCATGAGAGCAATATGCTTTGGTTGAGGTACGAATAGTCATGATGTTGAGTTTTCGAAGAGAAGCATATTATTCTCTACATATACCAACATGTCTTGGTCTTGTTTACCAAACGCTAATTTTTCTTCACTGAGTGTAATCACTACTTTGAAGGATGTAGAAAATGAAACCAGTTAAAATATTCAAGTATTCCTATTGATTACATACTTACCCCAAGCCTGATTGAAAATATTATGTTCTAAGTATATGGCAATAAGACTATTTGAATCCCTGCCAAAGAGAATGAAGGCACTTATATATTTGAAGAGGGGAGTCTATTAGCTGACAAAAATTGTGAAACAACGAAGAACATCAGGTATCTCAGGGAATTGGGCTAACAACTCAAGTTCTTACAACTTTGTCAACAAGATACCTATTCTTCCTTATATTTCATTTTGGAGGACACAACAGAAAATTGTGAACAATATTCTACATATAAAGGAGTTTTTGGATTTATCGATGTGCTTTGTTTTCATCATGATATTGTAGGTATGTGATATGATTGTGAGGGTGCATAACATTTCTATTTCTAATATTTCTTTATTTCAAATAAATAACAATTTTATCATCACAAAGAAAATAAACATAATAACTAAATTCACGAATTTGTTTACAGAGAAACTAATAATTTCAATGCAATAGTGGCTCTTCAGTTCCATCAGCAAAAAAAGAGGTTCCAAAAAAGGGGTGAAATTGACATTCTGCGGGATCTTCAAAAAAATGCAGTGTTTCATGAAATATTACTTTTCGCTCTTCTGACTCAAAAGGTTGCCAATCCATGGTATATCATGATGGGCAGGTACCTGAGAACAATGGCTTCCATTGAAAAATTTGTATATTATACCTACTCACCTCAAAAAACATTCTTTATTCTTTCAACCGAGCAATGTCAGAATGTTAATTTTATTTTGTTGATAACTTTCTCAAAATCAATGTTGGGGTATAAAACTCGGCTGCGTTTGTTCAAACAACATCTAAAGAAGACATTTTTCACCATCTCGACCTTTGAAAGGCGTTTCTTATAGGAGAATTAGGTCTAAGTTCCACCTCATTAGTGAGGTACCTAACTTTTGCAAATCTGCTCAGATATCGCCAAATTTCTTGGAAAACCTGAAAAATATCATCCTAATCGACCTCTCGAGGCTCCATCCGATCCATCTACTGCGATATCTGTCCAAATAACCGCTTTTTCAACGAAATTCCCGTGTACCCCTTTAACCTCGAAATGTAAACATTCGTCCTGGTCTTGAAAATCGTCCTCACGCTCCAAACTGGTGCTAAAAACAATAGACATACGTTAATCTTGGATATTCGTCGAAAAACTCACCTGCAAATATCGATTAAATACCAAAAATCTGCGAACAATTTGCAAACCTTACAAAATGTGGAATATCTTTGATACTTGTACTTTGATGTAAACAAAGAAACTGGCAACGTCGTTTTGTCATTAAAGATATTTTCTATGCTTTTCATCAGGAGCACCAACTCCTGAAAACGAAACCATGACCTCCTATGTGATTAAATAAAAGTGAATGGAGTAGGTATATGTTTTATATTTCTGAAGAAACTTAATTCAGTATGAAAATGCTTTTTATGTGATTTGAGTCGATGAAATTTTAGCTTTATCGGCGTACACATGGTGAACAATTCGCAATGATTGGAAATTTTGCATAACAATTTTGTATGAGTGCAAAGGATCTAAAAAAAAAGGCAATGACTTCATATCTTCATCTCCTGAGGATAGTTCACAATATCCGAAATTATTTCTGGAAAATTTATCGATAATATTCTCACTTTCGAAGGTTTTTGGATTGACAGTAATATTGTCGTCGAAATTATCATCATAGTTACTTTAGACATTCAATTCAGATCAAAAGTGTCCTCTCTCTTTGCAATTTGGAGGTATGGATTCAGAGTTGTTATAGGTTTGATAAGGAGTTTTCCAATAAGAGGTGTTATTTTGAATAGCCCGCTATTCCGGTGGATGTCACTTTTGAAGCTGTCATTTTTTGGTATTTGACAAGAAGGACCTACGCTATCAAAATATACTGCGCAAAAAAATTAATGCACATTCTGAAAATCTCAATTTTAATGAAAGTTAACTCTACATTGACTTTATAACTTATTTTGTCCTCTCGGAAAGGTTTTGAACGATTTTACCGAATCTTATGTGAAAGAAGAGAAATGAACAATTTTCAAAATACTGAAATGCTGATAAGTGATTTCATACTTGGTATTTCCACCCCTTACGTTAATTACAGCTCGGCAACGACGGTTGACGGTTCATATTCAAAATGAGTGATCTTAAAATGTTCTGATCTAATCCTTCCCAGATTTCTCCGAGTTGGATTCCTAAGTCATTAAGAGTAACTGGATGATTTTCTGAACTTCTCAGCCTTCTATTGAGGTTGTCCCCAAACTGCTCAATCGGATTGAGATCTGGACTTCTTGCTGGCCATTCTATTCGAGAGACTTCAACCTCTTCAAGGAACGATGCGCGCACGATGGGGTCTGGCATTATCGTCCATAAAAATGAAATTTTCACCAATGTATGGGGCAAATGGCACTACATGCTCTTCAAGAATGTTCCTTATATACTTATCAGCATTCATAGCTCCATTATCAACGACCACTAGGCCTGTGCGAGCAGTCAAAGATATTCCACCCCATACCATAATCGATCCTCCCCCGAAACCTGTAGTATTCAGGAAATTGCACTGAGCATATCTTTCATGTGGACGTCTGTATACAAGGGAACGTCGATCACAATGGTAGAGGCAGAATCTACACTCATCTGTGAAGAGAACTCTTTCCCAATCGGCCTCTTCCCAATGGATATGCTCTCTCGCAAAATCCAAACGCGCCCTTCGATGGGCTGGGTAAGAGCTGGGCCTCTTGCCGCGACACAAGTCCTTAAATCATATTCTCTGAGGCGATTTCTTATTGTCTGAGTGCTAATTTGCACCTCATGAGTTTGCTCAAGCTGATTTTGAAGGAGGCGAGCGGTTGCAAACCGTTGTCTCAACGAAGAAACTCTCAAGTAACGTTCTTGAATGGCAGTTGTTACCCGTGGTCTACCCTGTCCTGGTCTTCGGACATTCATACCTGTCTCCCTGAATCGCTGCAACATTCTGGACACACTTGTATGGGAAACTCCAAACCTTTCTGCAATTCTTGTGTGTGTCCCCCCTTCTTCCCGCAAAACTACCGCTTGGGCACATTCCTCTTGGGCCAAATTGCGTGTTTCGCGTTGCATAGCGATCGAGTGTAGAAAATCAAACGAAAGAAAAACTATTGATCACTAGAATTGATCGAGAACAACTGATTTTAGAATGGAGCCAATACATTCAAAATCTGATAATATCATCTTTTTTTATTCCTGCTGGGAGAAAACATCTGTATTGAAGAAAAACGTTGAAAGGGGATAACATATGCATGCATAATTCTGATAAAAATAATTATCATTGAGAACACCTTCAGTTGTAGAATAAATTTGAGATTTCCATAATGTGCGTTAATTTTTTTGCGCAGTGTATTTAGCCTTCCAATTGTAAAAAATTGACTAATTTGAAATATTGCTTTTAGGTGTGAAACCATACGAATGTAGGGTATGTCAAAAAAGGTTCTTCAGAAAAGATCACTTAGCAGAACATTTTACAACACATACCAAAACATTGCCCTATCACTGTCCAATATGCAACCGCGGTTTCCAGAGACAAATTGCTATGAGGGCACATTTCCAAAATGAACATGTTGGACAACATGACCTGGTTAAATCCTGTCCGCTTTGTAGCTATAGAGCAGGTTCAATGAAGAGCTTAAGAGTACATTTTTTCAATCGGTAAGTGAATTACACTGTCTAATACTAAATTTCGAACAATGGTTCAGGCAATTTTACATTCAAATAAAGCATATTACTTCATCGACATACTGAAATACAGATATTTCTGATATTTTAGGGATAGATCTTTTTCTTTATTCAGGTATAAAAACTGCAAAAAACACAAATCTATTTTAAACTGTGAGTTACAAGTCAAGATTTTGTTTTGTGCATATGGAGATGTTTATTTTCAGGCATGGAATAGATCTAGATAATCCTGGTCCAGCTGGTTCTCAAGCCTCTCTACTGGCAGCAGCAGCTCAGGGATTTCCCATCGATGGTTCCATAACAACATCTTTGAGTAATCTAACGAGTAGCGTATCTGTCAGTGTTACAGGTGGTAATAACAGTACAGCCAACTTTAGTGATTCTGGAGATTCTACAGGAGCGAGGTCTACAGACAATGCTACTCCTCCTATGCATTTTCTCACACCCCATGTGGAGATAAGCATGTCGGATGCCCCAGCACCTGTATTCTCACCAGTTCAAGTGAGTAAAGATTCTTTTTTTTAAAAAACAATTTGTTATTCAGAGCTGATTTAATATTTTTGAAGAACATGCGCATATAATGCCAAGATAAACAATGCTTCACTTAAGGACTGAACGAGAATAAATTCGCTATCACAAAAACGCCTATATCTCTTGAACCAACTGAGAAAAAATCAAAATTTGATCATAGTTAGCTTTGTTATGAACGTCAGAAACATGTGGATCATTTACTTCATAGACATTCCAATTCTCTCTCGCAAAATGTCAAGCGAAGTGAAAACACGAGAATTTATAGTGAAATTTTTTCCAAATAATCAAAAATGGAGCTTCAGAAGAATCGCAAAAGAGGCTCGCGTTCGTCCGGAAACGGTATCAAGAGTTGTTAAGCGCTTCAACGAAGATCTTACAATTAACCGCAAGGAAGGGACCGGAAGGAAAAAAGGGGTCTCATAGCCCAAAAAAAGTGAAGAAAGCCATCAGCCTTTTTCAGAAGAATCCTAACCATTCAGGACGGAAAGTGGCCCAAATAGTGGGTTGTTCGCAGTCAACCCTTCAGAAAATCAAGTCGGGTTGTGGGCTTAGAACATACAAAGTGCAGAAAGTGCCAGACAGGAACGCTGTGAAGAATCAAGAAGCGAAATCAAGAGCAAAGAAATTAAAAAAAGATATCTTGAAAAATTTCTCCTGTTGCATGATGGACGACGAAACCTATGTCTTGGCTGATTTCTCGCAACTTCCTGGTCAGGAACTTTATACTGCAGATTCTCGTGGAAATGTTGACGAACAATTTCGCGTGAAGAAACAAGCAAAATTTCCTCAAAAAAGTCCTGGTTTGGCAAGCAATTTGCACTTGTGGGAAAATGAGCAAATTTTTCGTTGGCCAAGGCTCTGTTGACTCGAAGGTATACATCGAGGATTGCTTGAAGAAGCGACTTTTACCATTTTTACGTGAGCACGATGTGTGAACAATCTTTTGGCCGGATTTAGCTTCATGCCACTACAGCAAGGCCACCAAGGAATGGTACGAAGCTAATGAGGTGGTTTTTGTCCCCAAAGAGGCAAATCCACCAAATTGCCCAGAACTCAGGCCAATCGAAAGATATTCAAGCAAAAGTGGAAGACGGCTTCCCAGAAAGTGACTATAAGAAGCATGATGGGAAGAATTCCAGAAAAAATCCATGAATTTTGTAAAAAATAGTTTTGGTTTTTTTTATTGTAAAAACAGTTTTTATTAGAATTAGAAGATGATTCGAAAATGAGTTTGATTTTCGAAATCGGTCCAGTGGTTCAAAAGATATAAGCGTTTTTGTGATAGCGAATTTATTCTCGTTCAGTCCTTACAATAAAAATCATTTTTCAGATTTATTCAATAATTATACAAACCATATTTGATTGCAGTTTTTTTCTCAGCTCGACCTACAACGGACCAACAACCAATCAGGACATAATTCTGAATCTACCCCTAGATTGAACGGGGATGCACCTGGTTCTCCTCAATCCGGAGACTCAAACTCAAATGCACCAACAAGTACACACATTCAATCGAATTCTCTGAGAGTTGACCAGGAAACAAACATTACACCTTCCATATCCCTGATTCCGATCAAACAGGAGCCAGGTGAAGAAAATTCTGAAAACGGCAGAAGAAACGGTCCTGTGAACCCTTGCGTCTCTCCTTCAGGAACAGCACAGATCACTCCCTCCAGCAGTCTCAGCTCTATGATTAAAGTGTCTCCGTTGAAAAGTTTGCTCAGGGACGATTTGAAAAGGAAAATTATCTCTAGGAGTAACAGCTCTGCCCGTGCCAGATCTACAGCTTCTCCAAACAATTCGGAGAATTGTCCAAATGAATCGGGTAACACAAATGGTAAGTCAGCCAAAAGCAAATAAGCATTAATTAATGTTCATTATTTACGTATCTCAAATGTCAAGCTAATTACTTCAGCACCATACAATTTGTACATTAAAAAATGTATCAAATAGTAATTTCCGTTAAGGCATTGAGTTTAAATATACATGAGACACAGCCCAGTTCAACGATTTGAAGCTAAATTTTATGTAGTTCGTTCACCGGTTCATAGATGGATGAGTGTGATTCAGAGAAGCGAAAATTTTTACTCCCGCATCTGGCGGTAAGTAGCTGAACTATAAGGCACTATTTCCGAAGCCGAAATCGATGACGATCAGGACCGGCATATGGAAATGTGGGATGTTCAGTATTTCATCACCTGATTTTATGGATGCAATAAAACGACAATTATTTTTGATATTTCATGAATATAAAATACTGATGTATGAAAAAATAAATGCATGCAAATTTTTCTTCATTCACAAGTATTTATAAATAGATTTTCTATGAATTTTTAAAATTATTTAATTTTTTATAAACAGCGGGATGCTTCTGTGTCGAGATTCCTTTGGTTTTTTTCTCTCCCCTGTACAGCTTCACTCTAATCAGTTGTCTCAACAAATGAATCCTGTGCTTTTCAAATTCTGGAGTTAACGGAGAGTTCCAATCTTCTATAAATTTTTTTTTCTAATTTTCCTAAAATATACCTTTGAAGTCATATCTTTTCTGATTTTGTGACCATAATTTTCTTTATGACCAACAGCGGCTTTCCTCATCAAATGTTTGAAATCGGTTGAGGGAATTCTCAAATGTATCCGATTTCGATTTGCAATATAAATCCAATCATTACCAAGCTTATTGAAATCATCAATGAGGAGTGCTTTTTCGCACTTACCGCATTTGTTTTTTTTGGCGATGTTCCTCATCAAATACCCCGAGAAACTTGCGATTGAGTTGGATTCTAGGGTATTTAGGGGTTCAATTAACTTTTTATTAATATACCCTCACTAGGCTCACCGTTGCCCGAATCCGCAGAAGAAATGGTCGAATCTGTCCAATCAACCACATCAATGGGCCTACTTTCAGATTCTCCCATTGTACACAGGCCGAAATCATTGTCGTCTTGGCAGTTGGAATTATCGGAACATTTCTCAAGACAACCAGTCATGACCGACTGCAACCCAAATCTGAATCATCGAGCTGAGGGGTTTGGATCATAACCCCTACACTGTCTTATTTTGGAGAATTAATTCTCGATTGGGTCCTGGTTGAGCCGACTTTTTATCAAATATGGAAATGTTTTCTTCGTCTCCTCCCACAATTGAAGGATGCTACTGATGGTTTGTATCAAACCGTTGGAACAATAGGGAATATTTTTCCCAACTGTCCAAGACTTAATGAATTCAATTGATTCCGTCAGAGTTTGTATTGCTGATGGCTGATAATTTCCCTCAAATTTTCGATTCGAATTGAGGCAGTCGAAAAGATCATTCATTTTCAGAATGAACTGAGAGTACGAGAAAGACAAATTCTTTTCATCGATTAAGTACGTTTCTTTTATGTCCCGCCAAGAAACATTTTCACCACTCATTTCCTACCTGAGAACAAATTCATGGCTAATAGTTCATCATTATTGAATCACACCGTTCGTAACGAATTTGGACGAATCCCACCCTGCCTACGATTCATAGAACTAGAGGAAAATAAATCTCCTACAGATTTCGATAAATGAGTAGTGACAAAATGGATCGGACGAATATAGTTCCTTTAATAGCTATTATGTGCCGCCACTCAAGTTGGCAAATTGGCAAGTAAACTGCCAAAAATTTTTGGATCAAATCAATGAACTGGGTTGTGTCTCTATGTATATTTAAACTCAATGGTTAAGTGGAAGTGGTACACGTCCGAGCTCGCGAGCTCCCTTCAAAAATTGGGCTTTTTATTTCCATGTCTCAGTTCTTATATGCGGCGTAGAACAACAATTTTTTTTTAATTAAAGCTTAACCATTTCTCTTGAATGTGTATTACACGCTTTTCTTTTTTTTTTACTAGGCAAAAACCTGGTGAGTGAGCTGTATTTTCATGAAAATCTTTGCAGAATGTGTATTACGAACTGAGATATCATGGAAATAAAAAGCCAATTTTTGAAGGGAGCTCGCCAGCTCGGACGAGTACCACTTCCCCTTAAACCACAAGGTCTTTTGAAAAGTCTGGAAAAGATAAGGTCCATTATACTCCTGAGACAGTACAAGAACTCAAAGAAAATTCATGCAGTAATCGAGGAAATAGAGCCTCTCTTTTTCAATTGAGCTTTTAATTCATCTCTGTCAATTATTTTATGCTGCATTCAAACACAATGGTCCTTATTGAATAATCTGTACAAAAGTTCTTAAAAACTTCGCCAATGTGTTTCTGAAATAAGTCAATTTACCTTCCATTTTTCAGGTGCTATTACTTCTACAGCTACTGAACAGCCATCTGACTCATCCCTTTGGAAGACACTTGGGAAAAGATCGTTGTCAGGCCTGCAATGCGTGTATTGTGGCATATCGTTCCCTGACCAAACCTTGTATTTCCTCCATAAAGGATGCCACTCAGATGCTAATCCTTGGAAGTGCAATATTTGCGGTGAGCAATGTTGTAATGTATATGAGTTCAACTCTCACCTTTTGAGTAAAAGCCATCAGTAGTACTCAGAAAACAAGTTGGTTGATATTTTTACAGTTTGCAAGGACATATTATTCATTCATTCCCAACTGTATATGCAGAAAGTAACTATGGAAACTTCTGCACTGTGTTGGCTACCTATTTGTATTTCTCGATTACAAATTCTGATTGAAGCAATAGATTTTGAGAATTCTTTAGTAGCTCAACATAATCTACAAAGATTTCTGCAATTTTTGAATGAAACCTGGCAGAGGCTCAAGAATTTCTGGTATTTAAAATTACCTGATTTCAAATAGTTGATGATTAATGATGATGATTTCATCATTGTCTTGGTAAGACATCAATTGAAAAATATTTGATCTTACTTTCTTCACAATGTTCAACAAGAAATTTTAGCACTGTATAATGTGCTGAATGGTTCTAGTCGAATATTAACAAATTATTTTGTTTATTAAATGAAGTGCTCTTATTACTGAGATAAATCAATTTCCAGTCATTTCAAATTATTTTTGATGATTGGATGATTTTCATTCAAGGCATTAATGGGTGCAATAAAATCTGATGCAGTTGAGGTTAAAATGATCATAGAAAGGGTATGTTTTTTTTTTTGCAATGTTTCAATGAGAGAATTAAAAATATGGCAGTTTCGGTATGACTAATCGTAATTGGCTCAAAATGCGGGAGGCGTGGCTTCAAAATCATGTCTAGAGTCCCTAAATGAAGGAGAGATTCTAGTCTGCTGATGAATCTTCGGTAAAAACAAAAATACTGCCACTAAGATCAATTTTAACCGAATATCTCAGATATTATTGCTGTTGAAAATTTTCAAGCAAACTGTACCAATCTGAAAAGCTATTAGACTACAGGCCCGTGTCGAAAATTGATGGGTCATTTGAACCAGAAGGTGACCTATCTAGAACGATAGAAGGACATAAAATAATAAGATTCAGCACTATGCCGTCACTTGTAAGCTGTCCAACTGAGTACAGGTGGCAATTCAAAAGGACAGGTAGACTGGGTACATTTGGGTCATATGACTTTTGACGGCATTCTTACCATCGATAGCTCCATGGAAATTAATAGGAAAACAGGCAGTGCCGTACAAAAATGATGGGCCATATATTCGGAAAATTTTTTTGATTTTCCGAAAATTTCCATGGTAAAATAGGTCATTTGACTTTGTACGGCATCAGTTTTATACGGTTGCCATACATCTTCTAATCCATTATTCAGCAACGCCGTACAAAAATCATGCGACAAAGGGAAAAAATCGAGGGTTGCAACCCCCTCTCTTGCCGTGCTCCATCCAGGGGGTCATTTGAAAAAGTACGGCTTCGGTTCCAAAACATTATCCAGCACTCAAAATTACTATTAAAAATAAGGCCGTCAAAAAAAAATTGTTCATTTTGATGTTATATCAATAATTATCTTAATTTCATCTTATGCTTGACCCATAAAGCTCTAAAGTCATTTGACCCAGTACGGCAACTTCTTTTTTTACATGATACTTTAAGATACAATTCTTATATTATATTGCCGTTCAAAAGAAACTGTTCTAAAAAAAATTATAGAGAAATACAAAAAGTGAAATTTTTCATATTATCGTAAAAGTTTGGAACTCATAGATTAATGATATATAACAATTTTCTACATTTTATCCCTTGTTTTGAATAGTATTAAGGTATCATTTGTTCCTAATTTATTTACCTTAATACTATTCAAAACAAGGGATAAAATGTAGAAAATTGTTATATATCATTAATCTATGAGTTCCAAACTTTTACAATAATATGAAAAATTTCACTTTTTGTATTTCTCTATAATTTTTTTTAAAACAGTTTCTTTTGAACGGCAATAAAATATGAGAATTGTATCTTAAAGTATCATGTAAAAAAAGAAGTTGCCGTACTGGGTCAAATGACTTTAGAGCTTTATGGGTCAAGCATAAGATGAAATTAAGATAATTATTGATATAACATCAAAATGAACAATTTTTTTTTGACGGCCCTATTTTTAATAGTAATTTTGAGTGCTGGATAATGTTTTGGAACCGAAGCCGTACTTTTTCAAATGACCCCCTGGATGGAGCACGGCAAGAGAGGGGGTTGCAACCCTCGATTTTTTCCTTTTGTCGCATGATTTTTGTACGGCGTTGCTGAATAATGGATTAGAAGATATATGGCAACCGTATAAAACTGATGCCGTACGAAGTCAAATGACCTATTTTACCATGGAAATTTTCGGAAAATCAAAAAAAAATTCCGAATATATGGCCCATCATTTTTGTACGGCACTGCCTGTTTTCCTATTATTTTCCATGGAGCTATCGATGGTAAGAATGCCGTCAAAAGTCATATGACCCAAATGTACCCAGTCTACCTGTCCTTTTGAATTGCCACCTGTACTCAGTTGGAAAGCTTACAAGTGACGGCATAGTGCTGAATCTTATTATTTTATGTCCTTCTATCGTTCTAGATAGGTCACCTTCTGGTTCAAATGACCCATCAATTTTCGACACGGGCCTGTAGTCTATATACTCAATTCATGCCATCTGCAAATGGAAGTTATTAGGATACGCCTTGAAGGTGGCATACATTGCTCCAATGTCCATATCTTTCTCTTGAATACATAAAACGTGAGCATTAATCAAACAAATAATTATTCCTTCACCTTATTAGACATAATAGGAAATTTGAGATATCCGTCCAATCGTTAAAACGTCCAATAAATTGCCTTACATTATAAAATATATTTCTGTAAGTAACCAAACAGAAAATTAATATTCTTGGAAGAATATCATAATGTCCAATGAATTTATAATACTTGAATCATGTTTTGAATTCATTTATTTCGAAGTAAGATTCCAGAGTTTCCAAACCTACTTCATTTTAGCATAGCTGGTATATTGCCAATGAAAAGTGGTTAGAAATGTATGAGTATTTCCAGGCTTAAAAGCGGGGCTCTAATGTCTGATCTAAAAAAATCAATTGTTTTTTATTCTTCCTATCCCATTAATTCACATCAAACCTAAGCAAACAAATGTCAAAATGTGCAAAAGACTGTTTCACTGCTCATCAACAGTTACTACCAGTAGAGCTAGCAAACAATACTCTCAGCAGCAGTAACCACTGTCGGCTATTGATCATTCAAATTACAGAACACAATAATTTAGATTCCATCGAAACGGCTTGGCAACTTTGGAATCTTGAACTGTTATGACATATCTAATAATACCAATATAGATAATTTGGTAAGAATCGATATCTGCGCATGTACAGAAGTATGAAGAACCAGCTTAACTTAATTCTATCTCACTCCGTCACATTGTGTTATGTAATATTTTTCAATCGCTTGAAATCTTGCATAAAGTTGTTAATATTTTACCATATTTTAAAACCTAACTGAAAATATTTCAGTGGCATATTTTCATCCTCAAAATCTTTTTTCTTGTTTTGGATTAAACACAACCTCTAACTTTCCCGCCATTTTTAAATTTCCAGTTGACGCATGTGTATAACTAAATTCTTACCAAAGATTCGCCTTCACACGGTGACTGAATATCAGGCTTATGATCCATATTGGGTTTATTAAGTATATGCATATATCTAATAAAACAAAATTATTTTTAAGTTCAAAATGTTTGGACCGCAAATCATCATCAATGAGTTGAATACATAGAACTTACATTATGAAGGAATGATATTAGCCTTGTTATAGATACATAGAATACCTGTTGTTGGCACTGGTTAGATTTTGTTTGAGATATTCTCTGATCTACAATCTAGAGTGCCTATTTGTTCTTCAATTTTGGGTCACAATTTTTATTTAGGAGTCGCTACACCAGGGTTTCTATGCATTTACTTGCTGCCCAGCTTGAAATAATGGGTAAACATCTCAGTTGATGGAACAGCGAGATTTTCATGTTTCTATGGATATGAGCTGAAACACGGAAATAATTATGGGCAATTTTGGCTCCAATAATTTCCGCAAATATATTTATAACACAAACAGCAATTCAAAAATGAAAATTGACAGCACGCGATTGAAATTAATCGTCAAAATCCGATTTACTTGATATTTTGGCAGAGTCATTGTTCCACCTGCTCTAGATGTTTATCCACTTTTTGATCTGGTAATAGCATTCCATGTATAAGTTCTATGGTTGAATATTATTATCATCATAGACATAGAGACCTCTTTGTCCATATCATAGATAGAGAATACCGAATTTTCCTTTGCTACCAAGGATTGTCCAACATTGTTGGTTTGTTTACATTTACTCCAATACAAAGTCATTGGCAAGGAACGATTATCACCTTTTGTTTATTTATTTTGACCAGAATTCAATGCTGGGCATATAAATTCCTGATAATTATGTAGAAAACGAATAAAACAAACAGTAACCAAGCTAATGTGCACTTACATACTGGAGGAAACGTAAACACACAGATGTAGTAAATATCGGTGTATCTATGATGAATTTCAACATAGAATCAGAGATGTTCTTGTTTGCATTATCTCCTCTTTTATATAGGGTCTATATCTATGATTAATATTTTATACCCATATATCTAATAATAATGTTAGATATATGATTATACCATTAGGATTGAATTTGAAAATTGACTTATCTTATGACTTCAATCTACTTTTAGATTTGATTAATTGGTATTAAAACTAAAGACCTTATAGCGAGAATTAATCCGTCCACTTGTTGTCATATATTGAAATTGATATATTATTATATTAGATTTATTTTGTATATTAGTGATTATACAATTATAGGTATTTTACTATATTATTATGAACTGTATAAATGAAATCATTCAATTGTCCATGAAAAACTTTTGTTACATAAAATGTATAAGTATTAGTTACATTCCATCTATTATATTTGTTTAAAAATGTACAGTATTTATTGAAAAATGTTGTTTAATTTAATTAAGTGCAATACATATTGCAGTGCCTTAAGGAAATGGGGAGGCGTTTAGGTACTCCTCAAACTATAAATTACTTATCCCCTACATGTAATTTGTACATATTGTTGACATTTTCCCCTTTACAATGAAGCATTCCAAACACTCCTGTGAGTTATTGTAATATAAACGATAAATTTTAAATTTCTTTTGTATATTCATGAAATTTAACATTCTTTTAGTATAAGTATATTACACATTCCATAAATTTGTCTTTTTTGATGAAATTTTTTATTGAAATGAAATATACATATTTATGTTCATTTATTTATAGTCAGGAAATGTGAAAATGCAATAATGAAGTGGTATAGGGTTAGAATAAAAATTTTCCTCTTTTACTGATGTATTATTCATATAGTCTTGTCCTTGAGACCGGCTCAGAATTCGAAAAAAACAAGAATCCAACGAAAAAAAAATTCAAACATTATTTCGAACGTCGTATTTACGGAGGTCCAATTTTGCCCACCAACGAATTTGACCGCGGTAATTTACTATGAATTCCATTGAAAAATTACCTTCCTACTTTCAGAAATTGAACCATTGCATTAACATTGGAGATTGGACATAGCACAAAAAAAAAAATACTATGGAGGAAAGGAGAAGAATTATTCTTCTATGGTAGCTAACATAGAAATGGTTAAAAAAGGTCTGTGGTTAAATATAAATCTTTGGTTAGATATCTCTGTCCCGCTTCATAGAGATAGAAATCAAAATCATAGACTTCTTGTTTAAGTTGGCTTGTGGGGATATCTTCATAAGATCTCAATAAGATTTGTTCAAATAATTCTTTCAGTAACAACTGCATTTCGCAAGATATTGAATTATTTGCTGCTTTCGCAATCCCTCCCCAAACATTATATCCTTAATTGAATGGTGTCCAACAGGTTGTTGTGAATTATTTAACCTCAAATTAGTCACTTTATGTAACAAATTTGCTTTTATCCATGTCTGGAAAAAGGAGAGCAACTTCTGAGCTGAACCGAGATAATTGGGATAAGGATGAGCCTGCCGAAGAAAGTGGAATTTATTCCAGAGCATCTGAAGAAGTTCTGAAAAAACGGACATTCAAAACAGCGAAACGAAGAATTCCTAGAACAGCAGAGGTAATATTCATCTAACTATTTCCAATTGAATATCATTCCATAAAATAGTTCTCATACAGAATTAATATTGAGAATATTCCTATGAAATTATTACTATCGATATAACCCAATTTTCATCTCATTTGTAGGAAGGACCAATGAATGCTTTCAATCCAGCGAGTTTGGTGAATCTCACTTCTAAATCACATCAGCCTGCTAATCAGTTGTTTAGTTTCTTGTCAGAATTAAAACCTGAAGCATCAAAAACGAATGGACTGAGTAATAAGCCTAATAATCAAGGAGATGGCAAAGTAGAAACATCTTCACTATTTTCTTTTGGTAATAAAATGGTGAAATCAGAAGACAAAACCAGCTCATTGCTAGGTAGTGGTAATGAAATGGGTGATGTGAAGAGCAGTGCCACATTCAGTTTTGGAAATAAAAAAGATGTTGAAAGTAAGGCTTCTACTAATTTACCTGCATTCAGCTTTAGTAGTACTGGAAATCCTGTCTTCAACTCAGGGAATAAAAAAGAAGAGACATCCTTCCAGAAGGCCAAGAAATCTGAAAATATTGATCAGTACTATGCAAGACTTAAAGGATTGAATGAAAGTGTAGCAAAATGGATCAATAAGCATGTTGAAGATAATGCTTTAATAAATCTACAACCGATATTCAAAGATTATGAAAAATTTTTTGACGAAATTGAAAAAGAATACCACAAATATGATACAGAATCTACAGTCAAAATTGATGGACAGCAGGAAAAAAAAGAATATAGTTTTGCTTCTAAGCCATCAGAGAATACTTTCAAGTTTATTGCTACCCCTGTTGAAAAGAGTAGTACACTCTCAAATAAATCTGAAACACCATCATCTTCCTTATTCAAAGTCGGCACCTCTGTTCCTGTGAATGCTAGGGAGAAGGTAGAATCATCTGTGAATAAACCTGAACCATCATCTTCCTTATTCAAATTTGGTGCCCCTAGAGATAAAACTGGAGGCGAGAAGCTAGAATCAGCTACCACAGCAAGTACATTTAAATTTGGTGCTACAAATACCTCAACTGAATCTACTAATAAAACTGATCAACTCTTCAAATTCCATTCATCTACTACAAGTGAAGTTCCTAACACTCAGTCGCCTCCTAAATATAGTTTTGGCAGCAACAACTCAAGTTTCACTGGATTTAATTTTACGTCCAATCCATTAACTTCAAGTAGTAGTACAATAAACTTTGGTAGTATGCCTACAAATACACCATCAAATAATGATGAGAATAAAGATGAAGAATCTGACGAACCTCCTAAAGTTGAAGTTAAAGAAGTTGAGGAAGAAGGACACATCTATATGATACGCTGCAAGTTATTTGTAAAGAAAGATGGTAACTTTGTGGAGAAAGGTGTGGGGAATCTATTCTTGAAACCTGTTCCTGACTCAGACAAAATACAGGTTATAGTAAGAGCCCACAATTCTTTAGCAAACGTTCTTTGTAATTTCATCTTATCAAAGAGCATACCTATGCAAAGAATGGGTAAAAATAATGTTATGATTGTGTGTATACCAACACCTGAATCAAAACCGCCTCCAATTCCTGTTTTGATCAAAGTGAAGACTGGTGAAGATGCAGATCAGTTGCTAGATACTCTAGAGAAATATAAAAATTAAGTACTAATGGAATTAAGGAGGAGAAACTAATGTTAACTTATATACTTGTTAATCATTGTGTTTACTGCTTTGTGCTGGTCAATCATAGTCTAGTACGATTATTTCTCATTAGTTACTTGAAGGGTAATTCGGTAACACGAAATTTTTTAAGTAACAGTAATTCAAGATGAATTCTATTCATCTGAGTAGAAGAAAAAACTGCAAATGTCCATTAATTAAGATGAAGTTTTTCCAAGCCATCATCGATTAAATTAATTCCATTCTTTTATTTCTTCTCAATGAACAAGATTCAGTTTTTATGTTGACTGCAATTTCGATCAGAATGAGATCTGCAATTGTGGGATATTTCTTAACTTATCCATCAATTTTACATTATGTTCTCTATTTCAATCATCATCAATTTTTCGATGAAATGTAAGTTGTATATTTTTTTAAAAGTATAAATCAATTAAACCGTTTTATTTCAATACTAACAAACTGTTTTTATTTTCAGTATAGTCGAAATGATTATGAGAAGTTCTTGAAAAGCATATATTTTTATTATTTATATGTTTTGTCATCTTTATCTGGTAATTGTGTAAGAAACATGAGGTTTTTATCTTTCACGTAATTCAAGAATAATTGCCTATCGAAAAGAAATTCTCCATTTGGATCTTTAACCATCTTTCTTGCTCTTGTAGTGAACCTTCCCATTTCTTGAATACATTCATTCTGAAATAAACACTTAAGAATGATAAAATTATTGAATTATCATACTGACCTGTTCTTTAAGATACTGTGCCGTCAAAAAATCCACTAATTGATGGTCATGATATTTTTCCGCTAACTCCACTAAAGAGCATATTTTCTGAAACAAAGATTAACAAATTTGACATGAAAATTATATACAATATACAAAGCAGAATTAGTTTTTTAGGTGAAATATACTCTGGAATAGTGATAAAACGTTATGAAGGATAATCCTGAAAAATACTTCGTACTTTTATTATTTGGAAAAATAGACATGAGAAATAATGAAGTTTCACACAAGATTCATCAGATCCTTACGTCAACTACCATTTCCCTTAATGCAAAATGGTTGAATACCAAAAAACTGATATTTTCAAGTTTTTCATTGATCATTTGGAATGCATTTTGGATTCTCACTTTCCAACTTCACGAATAGGTCAAGTACATTTCTGAGCGAATGGTTCTTACGATTTGTTTCTAAGCTAATTGAAGGCATACCTCTTTAACTGTCTCTTCAAGGAGGAGTCCAGCTTCAAAAGCTTTATCAATACTTCCCCAATCTTTCTGTGGAGCTTCAATTCCCTGTAAAACAACTTGCCCTCCACGCATTAGTTGATAGTTCATAAACACAGCAGCATGTTCAGTTTCTTCTACATACATGTTGTAAAAGAACCCCTGACATCCAGGCAAAGCTATGTCTGTTCTTCCAAAAAACGCAGACATTGAAAGATACGCATAACTTGCAGTGAATTCTGTTTGAATCTGATTATTGATAGCTTTTTCGATATCTTCATGATATTGGTGCCTTCCTAATTTTTTCTGAGTTGTTTGTGAGGAGCATGAATAGTGCTTCTCTGTAGGAAGACGTAAATTTGGAAGGAGGCGTCGAGAGTATTTAGTATCGAAAATTGAGATATTTCTTCCAGAAATTGTATTCTTATTGCAATGTCTTGAATGGTATATAGGATGATTTACGAGTCGACCCGCCAATGATTTACTGGAATTCCTACTGAATAAAACTCTTCTAAGATATCCCATACCTATAATTTATACTGAAATTGTAATGTTGACTCTGGTTTATTAGTCATTTTGACAAAAAATTCTCTGATTCTTGTCAAAGTTCCAATTTTCTCAGAAATTTCTTGCATTTTCATGCAAACAAGATATTGATAAATACAGAGGTCTTGAAAGACTAGGTATTTATAAGGTATATTGGAGAATAAATTAAAATTTTCCCAAAAGGTTCCAAGAAATAATAAAAAGAAATCAGTAATTCTACTGAAAAATTATTTATGAGTACTTTCTTCATTAAATCATAAATTTTACAAGTGAGCTAGTCGTGGCCGTAGTTTTAGTAAACTCGTGTATTAATATGAAAAAGTGCAACGCTAGTCAAAGACTTGTTGAGCTCTTTCGCTTGAACACATTCACACATTGTTTTCGTGAAATGCAAAAGTTCTTCTACCATTTTAAAATTCGCCGGGAAAAGCAAATATATGGTGGAAGAAAAAAATTTCACGAAATGCTCTTTTTCCAACTTTTGAAATCGCGTAAAATTGGGTCTTCAGAATTTTGCAATGCTTTTTCATCATTATTCCGATCAATTAAATTTCCAAAGTGTAGCTATCCTCAACTGGCCAATTATTATTCATTCGGTGTGAATGCTCAATTTGACTGATTTTCCCATATTGAATTTATTCTCTCTCTACAACATGAAACAAACTCACTATACCATTTTACCAGGGTCGGTACTGCGCTTTTTTCGAAATTTTTCATTTTCCTGACCGTTGGTTCAACATTTCTTCTCTAGAACGGACGCAGATTCAATTCCTTTCTGTATAAACAACGAAGAACACTTTGTACTTCTTTGTGAGCAAAGATGAAAATACGCATATTTATCATATTAGTGAAATTATTGTTTTGTTTTCACTACTGCCTTTTTTATTGAAAATTTGAATAGACCTGGTACTGCATTTACCACACTACATTCACCCTTGCGCATGGAACCACTGATCATATCTAGAAGTGAATAATTTTCTTTAGGTATTAGAGGAAATTTTGCTCATCAATAAATTTAATCTCTGAATGAATTGTTGATATAAAATTCAATTTGCTTACACACATAATCAATCAATATACACAAATAATGTACAGAGCAAGAATTTTTAAGAAAAAACATACACATCATGTATCCTACACCTAATTTGAAAAAAAAATTAAAATCGAATCATATCCAAATATATACAAATATATGATATATACATCACTCCAACAGTTCATTTATAAATATGCAAGTATGTACAATGTCTACAAAATACGACTTAAAACATCTGTGAAATAGTTAAAAAAAATTGTACAATGCTGAATTCAGTCATAATTTTTACAATTAAATACAACTAAATAAGATTGTATTTTCCATAAGTATATTGTAAAAATTTGCATACATTATTGCACTGAATAAAATTTTATTCTCGTACTGAATACAGGCAGGTATTTGCCAGTATATCAATTACTCAAAGTATTCTTTGAAATATCACAATTCTCCAAGATGACTAAATCAAACAAATATAAATAATTTCTGTGTGTTTGAAGTTAATGAAGCGGTTCAAATGATGAATAAAAATTTCAATCAGTTGGTACTCAATATTATTCATATCCATGAATTAAAAATAAGTGCCATTTCTTTTACATGAATTACAGGATGTGTTCCATCAAAACAAAATTTCATTTTCGAATATTCAGAGGATGATTCATATTTCACATAAATTTATTATGGTATATGGTTTCACTTTGTGTCCATTATTGTCACCGTCTTTTTTTCATACAGTTCACTGAGAGTAAATCAAAAAAATAAGCACTCAGAAAATCAATTCAGTGTATTGTTATGAGATGTCAATATGTTCTCAGAGGAGTTGCACTGGGTATTTCTGTCTTCAGTTTAACCTGTCCTAGGCCTATCTGAATATGTTTCATATAAATTTCTACATGATTTTCAAACACTTCCTGACTGTTCCTGCTCAATTTTCGCTTGATTTGTTCCATCGTTCCTTGCAAAACTTGTAGCTCATAGGCATTTTGATCAGAATCAGCTAGACTCTTCACCTGTAACATCAAGGCTGTTAAATCTGTGATGAGTTCATAGATTTGCCCATTTGACATCATTCTATCTGAATCACTGTTATGTCTTTGTACTAATTCCACAGCATCTTCCCTACACTTTTCTCTCAAATGACTAGGTACCAACATTGCAGCTACACTTGGTTCTGGTGCAATTTCATGACAATAACTCTGTATTTCATCAAGATAAATTTGGAGATCATGATTCAATTTTTCAAGATCTGTAAGAATACTGGCATATTCTTTCTGAAAATCTTCCGAAATTTCCTGATCATATGATTTTTGTTTTTCTGCTTTTGAATTCAATACACCCAAAGCTTTGACCTTTGATTTTTTCGTATTGAGAATTTTGGTAACCAAAACCATTTTTTCCAACAACTTCACAGGAAAGCCACCAATTTTTGTATCATTTTGCATCATGATTGGTTTTTCCAATGTTGCCCCAGATAATAAAGGATCTTTCCTATTTTTGAGGTTCAAATAGGTAGGAGTTTTATTGCCTATCGAAAAAGGGGATGAAAAACCGTTCCTAGGTCTGAATTTATTATGAAAGCTAGACAAAGATATGGTTTCTGGGGATTCATTAGATAAAACTTCATAATCAGGAACTGAATATGTTCCTAAACCTTGACGTTCAAAAGTTATTCTATATGTATTGTTGGATGTATCTACTGCATCTATACTTCCTGTGAACAGTCCATCTTGTGGTTTCCTCAATCTAGCAGTCACTTTAGTGCCTATTACTAGTTGCATTGGAATTTCTGATGGTAAGTCTTTGAAACTTGCTAAATCCGTAGCTTTACGTTGTTGGAGTGCTCTAATTTTTTTTCGTTTTTTCTCCAATTCCAATCGTTCCTCATTAAAAAAAGCTTGAGAGCATCTTCTAGGCTTACCCATCATTCTTCGAATCTTAGTCCACTCTACTCGAGTTAGAAACCTAGTTTGTAATTCGGGAAAAGATTCTTTGAGGCATATACTGAAATCATTTTCTCCAGAAAATAAACAATTATCTATATCACTATAAAACCACTCATAGCAAACCCACTTGTGAGCTTTGGGAAGTTTAAGTAGATTCCTCAAACGCAAACCAATTTTTTGGCCAATTTTCCGATCAGGACTCTGTAATGTTGGTAATGGAGCATTACTTACATATTTATCTTTAACCTTCTTTGGTGTAATTTTAACACTTTCTTTGTATTGTTTGGAAGGCGTTGGGATCCTTGATTTTTTAGGTGTTGCAGAAATTTTCTGCTTTTTAGCAGAGGGAACACGATGATGAGGGGTGTTTACCAATTCATCATCATAAAAAAGCTTATTTTTCTTTCGAATTCTAGCAGGCATACCTCTAGCATTCAAAACTTGTTTTGGTGTAGTAGCAACAGCCTTAGGTGGCTGAACTGTTCCCACCCTTTGTAAACCAAGTGCTGCAGGTCCCAATATTGGTTCCTCCACTTCCTCTTCATCAAAATTATCGTTATTTGAATCATCATCCTCCAATATTTCTTCCTTCACTTTGATATGGTCGTTCATCTTTTCAAAGCGATTCTCAGTGTTTCATAACAAATACCTAAAACTAAATTTCGAATTAATAGAAAAAATCAAATAGTCGTGGCTAAAACTAAAAAAGAATCGGAATCACACATAAGGATATTCCATCATTCGAAAAACTACAACAAAAACCATTGTGAACACTTAATTTTTGAATTTGGTAAGACTATGATATTCAAATTTCAAACCAATAGAGGCCATCAAAAACAATGTCCTTTAAAAACGAATTTAGTACGTTGAAATGCAAAATGAACTGAAGAAGAATATGTTACCTACTTGATAAATTTTAAAATTGCACAGAAATTGCTCCCATCTAATTCCAATTGGTGAAATTTCGAAATATTGTCGATATTAATTACTTTCAAGTTGGTCAGCCATATTTGATAACAGAAGTGGGGGGATAATGGAAATACAAAATGCGCGCCCAGCGCCTCACTTTATTTTCCTTGACGAATATAGGAAAGAGAAAATGTGTCTTTGTAGTTGATTTTCGAAAAGCACAAAGATTCAAAACTGCATTAAAATTGTTCTGAACATTTTCCCTGACTTAGTAAATGGTTTATTTTTAAATTTCAGGTTTGATATGAATTGTGCTGCGCATGTCTTAGGCAGCTACTTCAATGAACAGTTGAATACGAAATCGATTGAAACCATTTGAAATTTGTTTGAATAAGAATTTTGGGATTCATGATTATAATAATATATTTAATGTTTATGCATATAAGTTTGCAAGACAACTCTCAGGGTGACGATGTAGAAAATTGTAGGGAAAAAAATCGTTTGATAACTAGTGAAAAAGGTGACCTCTATGCGTTAGTCGATGGAACTGTTGGAGAAAAACTGATAATGCAGTGCCACTATTGGTACGTGATTCATTAATAACTTTTTGATGAGAAATAGTAAATATTCATCTAGAAAAATAACTTATACTAGCGATAATATACAAGCAATCCTTTGCAGCG
Organism: Adalia decempunctata; assembly: GCA_951802165.1. Taxonomy (NCBI): domain Eukaryota; kingdom Metazoa; phylum Arthropoda; class Insecta; order Coleoptera; family Coccinellidae; genus Adalia; species Adalia decempunctata. The sequence goes on from OX637699.1 coordinate 10,469,516, forward strand.
ATTAAATTTAAAAACAAATTTATAGCAAAGAAATGGACGATACTAGACCAAAACTTTGGTATTCTGTCGATACTTTTGGGGTGTCTGAACCCAAAGAAGTGGAAGTAACAATGCAGAATAATATTTCCAACAATAGAATACAATTAACCTCGGAGCATAGTTTGATTATTTTTAATTTCACTGAAAATGATACGGGAGTTTATTTCTGCATGGGGGTGGAAGAAATAGATACCATGGATAAAATTAATTATTTAGTAGATCGTAAGTATACTTTGTCAATATGTACTAATACTAAATGAACCAAGTAATCCACGATAAAATTAGAATGAAGTACGTACCTGCTACTTGGAAGTTGATCTGAAGATCTCTAAACAATGATACGTATCTTCCAATGCGGATGAATTAATGAAAATTGATAGTGTAAGAATAACAGGGTATTGGTACTGAGTATATTTCATTAAATTTTTGAATATGAATTTTCAAATCGAACACAAAAATTTGAACTTAATTCTTAACCTACACTTCTGTTTGTCAAATTCGACAATCATAGAATAAAGTTGTTGTTTATTCTAGTCTTGCGAAATGAGGTACGTTCCGCATGAAACGTAATCCAACAATTAAGTTCCTAATTTAGTAATTTATCTGTCTCTAAAATTGGAAATATTAGAATATTATCTTATTTCAGAAAAGATAAATTATATCAATTTTTTTTATTGATCTCTCTACCACAGAAAAAACTTCCTCATAAAAACTGTCAACTGAGGTTATGTATGTGTAGGCACCATAGAATATAAAATACCTGATTCTTTATTCTAAGGTAGGCACTCGTTTGAATGGAATATGGAATGACGTTCGACCAAATCTAAAATATTAGCAATGTTTCGTTGTCAATTTGATTGATGTATCAACAGCTGATTTGCCAAAGTCAATTATGACACATTATGACAAGACAACAGAATGGCATCTTTTTATAATGGAAGTTTTAAACTTTTCCTTAGAACTAATATACATCAGGATGTGAAGAATATAAACACACATTATTGCTCGACAAAATTATCGACCATTAACACGCCACGTTCGCCAGAATAAATTCAAATATTTGAAATAACTGATAAAAATCAGTCATAATTTGTGAATAGCGCCACCTGAAGTGGAAAGAACGAAACATTGCTAATATTCTCAATTTGGTCGAAACAAAATCTAATCAGTGCCTACACCATTATTCTAGACATCTTAGTTGTTTAGTTTGTGTTCTCTGCTTGTTCAACATTCCTCCAAAACAAAACAAAGCTTGTACTCACGCATACTCAAATTTTGTTTGTTCGAGTATTCGTGGCTTGTACTCTCATTTGAATGATGATCAAAAAATTAGCTAGCATAATGTATTTAATAGAAGAATATAACAGGTTTCGAATAAAATTGTTATTTAATTCTAATAATCAATAAGCGCCAAGAACTTACGGTTGGCCATGAAATCTGACACATTTCACCGTGGAAAATGTTAGGTTATAGCCATAGACTTATCAATTGTATAGTATGTCTATGGTTATAGCAGAGACAACCGTACGTCATGTTTCTGTCAGATAAATGCGCAACATTGTCCTTTCTACATAGAAATCGTAGTAATTAAGTATTTATCAAAATGTCTATTTACTTTGGAAAAATAATGAATTGGAGAAAATATTATGTGAATTCAATATTTCTGAAGACCTGGCGAATGTTGACGGAACGTTTTTCTCTGTTAATACTGGAAATATTTCACGTATATAAACATGGTTGGAAGATTCAGTCTTTGAAGGCTAATTCTAGCAAAAGTAGAGTGTTATAGTGTTAAGTACCATTTTTTATCAATGATTCTAAAAGCTGACTGTTGAGCGCAGTTTTTAAGCATACTAAGAAACCGTGAATTAGCCTTTTTACATTTTTAATTTTGATTCGAAAATTCAGATCCTATAATCCAATTTACCTAACTTTTTCACTTGAGGCCAACATTTCCATAATTTTTATCAAAGTTACGAATCTGGATATTTTATGTATAAAAGTACAATTCATGGAGATTAAGTTACAAAAAGAATTTCACAGAGAAGTCTTGTACTTTTTTTTAATATCTTTTTTAAGATGGTCAAGTCGAAAATTCTCAAAGTTCATAAAAAAATTCATAACTCGAAAACCGTGAAAAGTAGCATAACATACATGAGGGTGATTCGAATAGCCCATGACACGAGGGACCTGTTTTTTCCTTTTTGACGTCAATCTCTTGGCCAGCCTGTATAATCCTATAGTTTATAAAACTGTTACTTTTCACTTGGAACACATTCAAAATGTAGAGCCTGTGTGTTGAAACAATTATTCACACAATAAAATAATTGTGGAAATTTTAGTATATTTTATTTTTTATCTTGCTGATGGTGGGAATTATTATTATGTGGTCTCCTTTTTTGGGTTGAAAGAGTGTAAAGTTATACCTACATGATTGCGATTATTTAGGCTAATGAATAAAAAAACTCCAGTTGTAGAAAAAGTGAATAATTCGAACGTTGAGAAAGGAAACTTAACCGATTGGTTAAAATACCACGAGGATAACATGTACCCCATCAATTACTTATTCAAAAACTCCTTAAGTCCCGAATATGTCTACATAAGAGAAAAACTGAAACTGGCTCTTGAACTGAAAACGGATTGGGATCCTTGGGGACCTTGCGAAGTGTGTGGAAGACCAAAAGGACTGAAGACACGTAGGGGACGATGCCGCATAAAAACGGAACAAACACAGATGAGCGAAGATTACAAATTGTTCACCCAAGATGAGATTTTTCTTGTGAACGCCTTCGAAGTTTCTTGTAAATCGCTGACTGTTAAAAGACTTGTACCGACAATATTCAATTCCACCAGAATTGTTCCGGATTTCACAGAGACCCAGGAATGCGAGGGAGTTTGCAATCCTGGTAATAATGATGTTTCCAGATAAGGTATTTTGTCCACGACTTTCGAATAGAGTGTCGCCTAACCCATATGTTTCATCCAGCTTTATAACTTGTGATTTATGAGCCAGAAAATCGTAGAAAAAATTTCAATAACAATTATATTCAACAGTCGAGGTTACAGATGAATATTCTACTCGCATATTATTGCTATTATTCACTTGTAATTAGAGAATGGTACTTGGGATACTGAATTGGTTATATTTGTTAAAGATGCAATGGGTGAAAATGCTGGATGGAAAACTGGAAAAACGAAGTCTTACAAATACAGAAAAACAATTATTATGTCAGAAGGAGATCACCTGATTTTAATATGTCCAGAGTGAGCAAACTTTTTTTATACAACTGAAGAGCGAGTCTCTGACTTTTTCTGAAGGTAGAACCTCACATCAAATGAAAGTCTTTATTCTCTCTACATTATTCTTCAAAATCCGGCTTCGTTTGAGATATACAGGTTGTCGAAAATGAAGAAATACATTGCGCAAAAAAATTAACGCACATTCTGAAAATCTCAATTTTAATGAAAGTTAACTCTACATTGACTTTATAACTTTTCATTTCATTCCATTTTTTTAAATATATGCTGTTGTGTCGGAACACTCGGAACTGATGGAAAAGTTGAAGAACCATTATTTTTGTTTTCAATTAATGTAGATGAGACAACTTCCTTACTTTAATATACTGTTGATATTAATTAAAATTTCTCTTTTTTTATCAACCTCAACTCTCAGAAAAAGATACACTGCGCACATTCTGAAAATCTCAATTTTAATGAAAGTTAACTCTACATTGATTTATAACTTATTTTTTATGTTCTCTGGGGAAGGTTTTGAACGAAACAAGACACATTAAATGGAAGAAAAATTCAGGATTTCACCGAATCTTATGTGAAAGAAGATAAATGAACAATTTCCAAAATACTGAAATGGTAATAAGTGATTTAATACTTGGTATTTCCACCCCTTGCGTTAATTACAGCTCGGCAACGACGGTTCATACTTCTGATCTTATCCTTCCCAGATTTCTCCGAGTTGGATTCCTAAGTCATTAAGAGTAGCTGGATGATTTTCTAAACTTCTCAGCTTTCTATTGAGGTGGTCCGAAACCTGCTGAACCGGATTGAGATCTGGACTTCTTGCTGGCCATTCCATTCGAGAGACTTCAACCTCTTCAAGGTACTCCTGAACGATGCGCGCACGATGGGGTCTGGCATTATCGTCCATAAAAATGAAAATTTCACCAATGTATGGGGCAAATGGCACTACATGCTCTTCAAGAATGTTCCTTTTATACTTATCAGCATTCATAGCTCCATTATCAACGACCACTAGGTCTGTGCGAGCAGTCAAAGATATTCCACCCCATACCATAATCGATCCTCCCCCGAAACCAGTAGTATTCAGGAAATTGCACTGAGCATATCTTTCATGTGGACGTCTGTATACAAGGGAACGTCGATCACAATGGTAGAGGCAGAATCTAGACTCATCTGTGAAGAGAACTCTTTCCCAATCGGCCTCTTCCCAATGGATATGCTCTCTCGCAAAATCCAAACGCGCCTTTCGATGGGCTGGGGTAAGAGCTGGGCCTCTTGCCGCGACACGAGACCTTAAATCATATTCTCTGAGGCGATTTCTTATTGTCTGAGTGCTAATTTGCACCTCATGAGTTTGCTCGAGCTGATTTTGAAGGGGCGAACGGTTGCAAACCGTTGTCTCAACGAAGAAACTCTCAAGTAGAGTTCTTGAATGGCAGTTGTTACCCGTGGTCTATACCCTGTCCTGGTCTTCGGACATTCATACCTGTCTCCCTGAATCGCTGCAAGCTGCAACATTCTGGACACACTTGTATGGGAAACTCCAAACCTTTCTGCAATTCTTGTGTATGTCCACCCTTCTTCTCGCAAAACTACCGCTTGGGCACATTCCTCTTGGGTCAAATTGCGTGTTTCGCGTGTTGCATAGCGATCGAGTGTAGAAAATCAAACGAAAGAAAAACTATTGATCACTAGAATTGATCGAGAACAACTGATTTTAGAATGGAGCCAATACATTCAAAATCTGATAATATCATCTTTTTTTATTCCTGCTGGGAGAAAACATCTGTATTGAAGAAAAACGTTGAAAGTGGATAACATATGCATGCATAATTCTGATAAAAATAATTATCATTGAGAACACCTTCAGTTGTAGAATAAATATGAGATTTCCATAATGTGCGTTAATTTTTTTGCGCAGTGTAGTATATTATTTCATAAGGAGGAGAAGTGCCACTTTTCATGGCGAGCTTGAGTTTACTCGCCGAACGCGGTGAGGCGGGTAATCGAAAGCGAGCCATCACATGAAGAGATAGAAATTTTTTACCAACGTTGTAGGACTACTGATAAAGGGATTATTTTCAATATTGAGGTTCAATGCTTACTGACATTGTGTATGATTTTTCTTAGATCCACATTGGATAACGAAATAATCTGGAAGAGAAACGGTAAAGTTTTGAAGAGAGGAGAATCTCTGAAACCTGTTAACAAAAAAGAGGAACCAAGAATTTTAGTCGATACTTTCAATACTTTATACTTGGTTGAGGTAAAAGCCACGGAAGAAGGAAATTACACATGCATTGTTGATGGTATTCAAATGCAACAAGTGATGGTTTTTGTTGCTTCAAAATCGAAAATTCTGACAAAACGTGATACAGTTTACGCACCAATTTTGGTTAGAAAATAATAATTTTTTTTTCAGTGTTCCTCAGACATTTACTCTATTTGGGATTTGTGTTATCTTTAACTTTAACGTGTTATATCGGGGGACTTATAATAGCATGTCGGAGGCGATATATGTTCAAAACATACAAAATGTTGAGAGATGAAGCGAGAGAATCAGGAAAAGAAGAGGATAGTGAAGAAGAGGATTGGTGATTTCATTGTTTTCTGGTTGATTATTTATTTTTAGTGTACAATCGAATAAAAATCATTAACTTCTCATATAAACTGGACATTAATCTTGTTCTTGTACCTGTACATACCAGGATTGAAAATTAACTATCCATAGCGTTATTTGGTTATACTATATACACTGCGCAAAAAAATTAACGCACATTCTGAAAATCTCAATTTTAATGAAAGTTAACTCTACATTGACTTTATAACTTATTTTTTATGTTCTCTCTGGAAGGTTTTGAACGAAACAAGACACATTAAATGGAAGAAAAATTCAGAATTTCACCGAATCTTATGTGAAAGAAGAGAAATGAACAATATTCAAAATACTGAAATGCTGATAAGTGATTTAATACTTGGTATTTCCACCCCTTGCGTTTATTACAGCTCGGCAACGACGGTTCATACTCAAAATGAGTGATCTTAAAATGTTCTGATCTAATCCTTCCGAGATTTCTCCGAGTTGGATTCCTAAGTCATTAAGAGTAGCTGGATGATTTTCTGAACTTCTCAGCCTTCTATTGAGGTTGTCCCAAACCTGCTCAATCGGATTGAGATCTGGACTTCTTGCTGGCCATTCCATTCGAGAGATTTCAACCTCTTCAAGGTACTCCTGAACGATGCGCGCACGATGGGGTCTGGCATTATCGTCCATAAAAATGAAATTTTCATGTTTCAAATGGCACTACATGCTCTTCAAGAATGTTCTTTATATACTTATCAGCATTCATAGCTCCATTATCAACGACCACTAGGTCTGTGCGAGCAGTCAAAGATATTCCACCCCATACCATAATCGATCCTCCCCCGAAACCAGTGGTATTCAGGAAATTGCACTGAGCATATCTTTCATGTGGACGTCTGTATACAAGGGAAAGTCGATCACAATGGTAGAGGCAGAATCTAGACTCATCTTTGAAGAGAACTCTTTCCCAATCGGCCTCTTCCCAATGGATATGCTCTCTCGCAAAATCCAAACGCGCCCTTCGATGGGCTGGGGTAAGAGCTGGGCCTCTTGCCGCGACACGAAGCCTTAAATCATATTCTCTGAGGCGATTTCTTATTGTCTGAGTGCTAATTTGCACCTCATGAGTTTGCTCAAGCTGATTTTGAAGGAGGCGAGCGGTTGCAAACCGTTGTCTCAACGAAGAAACTCTCAAGTAACGTTCTTGAATGGCAGTTGTTACCCGTGGTCTACCCTGTCCTGGTCTTCGGACATTCATACCTGTCTCCCTGAATCGCTGCAACATTCTGGACACACTTGTATGGGAAACTCCAAACCTTTCTGCAATTCTTGTGTATGTCCACCCTTCTTCTCGCAAAACTACCGCTTGGGCACATTCCTCTTGGGCCAAATTGGGTGTTTCGCGTTGCATAGCGATCGAGTGTAGAAAATCAAACGAAAGAAATACTATTGATCACTAGAATTGATCGAGAACAGCTGATTTTAGAATGGAGCCAATACATTCAAAATCTGATAATATCATCTTTTTTATTCCTGCTGGGAGAAAACATCTGTATTGAAGAAAAACGTTGAAAGTGGATAACATATGCATGCATAATTCTGATAAAAATAATTATCATTGAGAACACCTTCAGTTGTAGAATAAATTTCAGATTTCCATAGTGTGCGTTAATTTTTTTGTGCAGTGTATATGATCATTCATAATTATAGACTTTTCTGCAGGTTGAATGTGCCTTGCCATGATTTTTTGATGTGATGAAAAAATATAAAGTGCCATAATAAACCCTCGATGTTTACAACGACCCAAATCCATTTTTTTACATTTATACGAGCTTTTTTCTCAATTTATCACATAAAAGTGTATTTTTCGGCATTAATATTCATTAGAACTTTCGTCTTCCGTTCAATCAATGAACGTGGACCCAAAAAAATTCGAGGTTCCGGAGCGAAATTCGGCAAACCACAGACCTAGATCCGTAGCGAAGTTTGCCTGAATGGAACATCCTTAAGGGTCTACGTCCCTGAAAAAAGGGAGTCAGAAACGATTTATTTTTTTCTGATTGATGAAGGAATGTATGAGTGTATAAAGATGAAAATATTTTATAAGTATTAAATGAATGAAAAGGATATTCCCCATAATTTTGGTAATTTTTCAACATTTCCACCATCAAAACGAACAAATAGTTTTTTGTTTTTTCATTTCAGTATTGAAGTCTATCATTTAGTTAATCAAATATCCCCTTTTTCTTTCAAAATTTACCGTTTTTTTGTAAATAATATTACAACAATGTATTGTTCTCGCGAAATTTATTTCCTTGAATTTTTCTATTCGAAATGATAAATCAGGTCCGGATCTAGGGGGGGGGGCAAGCGGGGCGCTTGCCCTGGGCGCCAGCTTAAGGGGGCGCCAAAAACAACCAGGGGATAAATTTTTTTATTTTTTATTTTCTCGGAAAAAAGTATTATTATCTAATATGACCCGACTCTGAAGTGCCATCTTGACCACTCAAAAAAGGACAAACATCCTTTCTGTCTAAAACTTCGCAACATGAAATTTAATGGCCACCAAAGTTCGGAATAAAATTATTAATGAGATCAAGGAGGTCAACTATTTCACTATTATGTTTGACTGCACTCCAGATGTATCTCACACAGAGCAAATGAGCCAGGTTATAAGATTTTTAAAGAGAACGTAGTCTGGATATGAGATAAAGAAAAAAGTTTTATTGACTTCTTAGAAGTTGACGGAAAAACAGGAGAATAATATAGCATAGTTGCATACAATATCTGGTGTAACGGCTCCTTACTAAAAAACGTGACCAAAATTTGTAGATCAAAACGGCATTCTAGATTTCAGATTTTGGTCTAGTTACGGAAAAAAAAGCGCCACCCCTTTCGAGAGAATTGACAAGCAGGACAAATTCTCAGATTTTCGATCGACAAGAAAGTCTTAAGGCCTCTTGCAACGACAGAGAATTCTCGCGAGAATTTTCTGTCAAATTCACTGACCGAAAATTCTCTGCCGTTGGATACGATGGAACAATGGAATTCCACAGAGAATTCTACCGAAAGTAGTATGCAACGGCAGAGAATTTTCTGTCAGTGAATTTGACAAAAAATTCTCGCGAGAATTCTCTGTCGTTGCAAGAGGCCTTTAAACAAAATTTAATTAGTGCCAACACCAGGTATTCTATGCATCTATATCATAGCGAATTCTATATAGATGAACTGCGAACTGATGATTTAGATGTCAAAATTCTACGACAACGGATCTAATATAGCTGGCGTCCAATCCAGAATTCTACAGATGAACGAACTGGCAGTATTAGTTCCATGCCTAGGACACTCTTTGAATCTTGTGGGTGTCCATTTGGCTTCATCATGTTCAGAAGCAGTAAATTTATTTGGTGTTATACAAAAACTGTATTTTTCCTTGTTCAACCATCCTCCTCCTCAGTCCTTTCTTCTACGTAAGGAGATGGTGACGTTCAACCATAAGATGGACAATTATTATGAACAAGTGCATGAGAACAAACTTGAAAGGAAGTAGCCAAACAAGATGGGCTAAACATCAAGCTGTTAATGCCTTGCTCAATAATTTACCGGGAGTTGTGAGGGCTGTGGAAGAAATCAAAGAATCCTCACTAGTCGCAGAATCCAAGTATGAAGCTATGGTCATTTGCTTCGTGTTGTGATGGATTTTAGATTCATCCTGAACCTAACAATTTGGTATAATATTCTGCGAGAGATCAATAGAGTCAACGTGGAAATTCAGCAAGGGGATATAGTTATTTCACCATTTCACGTTCATTTTCGTTGATGCAATGTCTTGTGAAGATCTTGCAAGGAATGAGAGAAAAATCTCTTGAAAACTGGATATCGGAAGCTATACTTCTTTCGAAAGAATTGGATGTGGAGCCAATTCTTAGAAATAAACGTGTTTCCAAGAAGACAAAGCAGGTCGACGAAATGTGCGAGGATGAGTCAAGAACGTTAGATTAAGTTGGTTTATTCTCGAAGGAAATTTAAGTTGTTTTCAACAGATTATATTGTCAGAAATTAGAAAAAGCTTAGAAAGCCCATATAATCTGCATAAGAATTTCGCATTCCTCAACGGCCATGCCCTTTTAAACATGCAAAAAGAGGATCTGATGAAAAATGGGACTCTTTTAGCGCAAAAATATTGAAGGGACTTAAATGCAGTTGATTTTTGTTAGGAACTAGCGGTTCCTGAAATTATCGACTTCATTAGACCTGCTGCCTGCTGCAAATTCTTCACAGGCAAGATCTGCAAGAAAGCTTTCTCTAACGTCGGTTTAGCTTTAAGAATTTACTGCACTACCAAGTCTGCAAGATGAACGCAGTTCAAGTTAATTTAAAATAATAAAAAATTAAATTAAATTAAAATTTCTTCTCTTTTTTTCCTCATTATTAGTATTAATTTTGATTATTCATTTGTATTATTTATTTTTGTTATTTTTTATGAATTCATATATTACACAAATGGGGGGGCGCCATTATGAACGTTTGCCCCGGTCAGAAAAAATCGTAGGTCCTGGCCTGTGATAAATATCCATTTTTACCAAAGACATTTAACTAAGGATTTTATTAGCCGTCGATTAGTGAAAATTAATTGTTTCTTACAATTGTGGATCCTTACATGGAATTGAATTTCTTTTAAATGACACGCCCCGCAGGTATCTACTCCCAGATGACTGGTGAAGGAAAATTAGTGTATTATACAGGCAGTGTGAGATCTAGTTCAGGGTAGGATTTCTTGTTAATATTCCCTGCGCCCCAACATTTGTTCGATTAAGCTGAATAATCCAATAAATAAAAATTAATGCACTGCACCGCCATCTGGCGGTATACGTTTCCTATTTTGAAAGCTGAAGACTCTTAAGAAAGTTCTGATGTTTGCATTTCGTAATGCAATTTTTTTGAGGAATGATTTTTCTGAATTTTCCACAAATTATTCACTGAAAAGCAAGCAACTGATATGGTATCTTCGAAGGTCAGGTGATAATCATTAATTCTGAATATAATTGAATAATTTATTAAAATTTAATGTTCAGTCCAGATATCGATAATATTGAAATAAATAATAGGAAATAATTATTTATATTAATTTTAGTGGAAGAATTGCACAGATCTCCTCTGCAGAAACACATCAAAACATTCCTGTAATTATATTTTGTATAGGCACACCTATCTTCACTGTCAGAAGGACCCCTTTGAAGGCACAGACGTTGTGTTGCTATTCCATATTCTAGAAAAAAAAGTATAATAGTGGTTTATAATGATTATTTTTGCGACCCAAATATCGACCAATAGAATTGCACCATTCGACGTCACATGGTACAACCTACATGGTATTATACTGATTATTTTTGCGACCCAAATATCGACCAATAGAATTGCACCATTCGACGTCACATGGTACAACCTACATGGTATTATACTGATAATTTTTTGAAAATTTTCTCTGGTAGTTGCTATATATAAAAAACAAAACATGATCCAGTCAAATTAATCACACGTCAAACTGACAGGTTGAATTCAATTGTGAAAATTGAAGATTTTGCATGAAAATGAGTCGATTTGGAGTTTGTTCTCTGTCCACCATCGATAAAAAAGTCGAAGGAAATGTTCCCATTAATACGGAGAAGTAAAAAAAAAACAGTTTGGAACCAATTTACTACTTTTTGTACTGAGAGGGAATACACATTGAGTGCTGAAACGAGTGAAGCGCAATTGGCAAACATTATGAAAGATTACGCTTACAATATGAAGAAAATGGATGGAGAAGACTATAAGGAAGGTACAATAAAAACAATGTGGAATCAGACTGCAAAATTACTTCAAGAAAAGTATTTGAACGATTTCGACATCAAAATCAACCCATTTTCGGATGCTGCATTCAAGACCGCTCGAGGAGCTCGTGATGCCAAGCGTAAGGCTTTACAATCTATTCCGGAAAAACGGAGGGCAAGTGCAGCAGCGTTGGAGGAAAAAGATTGGGATGCAATGACCACTGTTTGGGACGAGGAAACTCCTGATGGCCTCCAGAAAAAATTATTCATGATAATATCAGTGGAATTGGCTTGGAGAGGTGGTGAGGGCAGCATGGCGTCAATACATCACTTCAAGGCAGAACAGCGAAATGACGGGGAAACAACTGGGAGAATTGAATACAATCCAATTTTCAGCAAGACCACACAAGGTGGTGATAAAAAATTATCAGACAGCAAGTGGCTGGTGGAGAATCGGGAAATCCCTGACAAGTGCCCAGTGAGACTGTTCCAGAAATTGAGAGAGAAGAGAGATGCCAATATCAAGAGCGACAGATTATTCCTGACCCAAAATCCATTCTGGAATAAAGTTCCAGGCGCTAGGTGGTACAAGGATTCCCCAGTAGGCCAAAACACGATTTCAAAGTGGGTTAAGGAGTCAGCACAAAAAGCTGGGCTTGACCTTGGTAACAAAAAAATCACCAATCACTCCAGTCGTGCAACAGCCGTCTCCAATCTAGCGAAATCGGGCCTGGGAGAGCAGCAGATAATCAAAATAACTGGACATGCCAACAGTAACTCCATCAAGCCGTATCTCCAACTCGACCAGGAACACCACGAATTAATTGTCAAGAAACTGCGAAGGAGTGAGCCTACTGCTGAAAATGCCATCAACAGCATAAACCTCATGCCATCTACCTCTTCTGGGACCATTACCGATAACTCTGACTTGAAGAAAACATGCACCAATGTTTACAACAATTGTATTTTTAATTGCACTAGTCTTTATCTTAATTAAATGTTGTTTTATTCATTATGAAATTCTTATTTGTTAACTGTACATTTCGTCTCATGGTGCAATTCTATTGGCCGACATTTGGGACGGAAAAATAATCCCCCGAATACCACACGAGCTTCAAAATTATCTAGCATTTCCCTCAAGGTTCCCTGCAAACAAATAAAGTCGTCAAGTTTTTCAGGAAAAATCACTCGCGCTTCGCGCTCGTGATTTTTTAACCTGAAAAACTTGACTCCTTCATTTGTTTGCAACGAACCTATCGGGAAATACCCGATAATTTTGAAGCTCTTGTGGTATTATAAGTGATAATTTTTTGAAAATTTTCTCTGGTAGTTGCTACTGAAACATGATCCAGTCAAATTAATCACACGTCAAACTGACAGGTTGAATTCAATTGTGAAAATTGGAGATTTTGCATGAAAATGAGTCGATTTGGAGTTTGTTCTCTGTCCACCATCGATAAAAAAGTCAAAGGAAATGTTCCCATTAATACGGAGAAGTAAAAAAAAAACAGTTTGGAACCAATTTACTACTTTTTGTACTGAGAGGGAATACACATTGAGTGCTGAAACGAGTGAAGCGCAATTGGCAAACATTATGAAAGATTACGCTTACAATATGAAGAAAATGGATGGAGAAGACTATAAGGAAGGTACAATAAAAACAATGTGGAATCAGACTGCAAAATTACTTCAAGAAAAGTATTTGAACGATTTCGACATCAAAATCAACCCATTTTCGGATGCTGCATTCAAGACCGCTCGAGGAGCTCGTGATGCCAAGCGTAAGGCTTTACAATCTATTCCGGAAAAACGGAGGGCAAGTGCAGCAGCGTTGGAGGAAAAAGATTGGGATGCAATGACCACTGTTTGGGACGAGGAAACTCCTGATGGCCTCCAGAAAAAATTATTCATGATAATATCAGTGGAATTGGCTTGGAGAGGTGGTGAGGGCAGCATGGCGTCAATACATCACTTCAAGGCAGAACAGCGAAATGACGGGGAAACAACTGGGAGAATTGAATACAATCCAATTTTCAGCAAGACCACACAAGGTGGTGATAAAAAATTATCAGACAGCAAGTGGCTGGTGGAGAATCGGGAAATCCCTGACAAGTGCCCAGTGAGACTGTTCCAGAAATTGAGAGAGAAGAGAGATGCCAATATCAAGAGCGACAGACTATTCCTGACCCAAAATCCATTCTGGAATAAAGTTCCAGGCGCTAGGTGGTACAAGGATTCCCCAGTAGGCCAAAACACGATTTCAAAGTGGGTTAAGGAGTCAGCACAAAAAGCTGGGCTTGACCTTGGTAACAAAAATCACCAATCACTCCAGTCGTGCAACAGCCGTCTCCAATCTAGCGAAATCGGGCCTGGGAGAGCAGCAGATAATCAAAATAACTGGACATGCCAACAGTAACTCCATCAAGCCGTATCTCCAACTCGACCAGGAACACCACGAATTAATTGTCAAGAAACTGCGAAGGAGTGAGCCTACTGCAGAAAATGCCATCAACAGCATAAACCTCATGCCATCTATCTCTTCTGGGACCATTACCGATAACTCTGACTTGAAGAAAACATGCACCAATGTTTACAACAATTGTATTTTTAATTGCACTAGTCTTCATCTTAATTAAATGTTGTTTTATTCATTATGAAATTCTTATTTGTTAACTGTACATTTCGTCTCATGGTGCAATTCTATTGGCCGACATTTGGGACGGAAAAATAATCCCCCGAATACCACACGAGCTTCAAAATTATCTAGCATTTCCCTCAAGGTTCCCTGCAAACAAATAAAGTCGTCAAGTTTTTCAGGAAAAATCACTCGCGCTTCGCGCTCGTGATTTTTTAACCTGAAAAACTTGACTCCTTCATTTGTTTGCAACGAACCTATCGGGAAATACCCGATAATTTTGAAGCTCTTGTGGTATTATAAGTGATAAATTTTTTCGAAAATAATATATTTAAACAAGAATCTCGTGATTTATTGAGATCATATGATACCAGAATATTAATAAATGAGTAAACAAGATTCAGTATAAAGAAGAATAGTTGCTTGGATCATACAGGGTGACCCATTTTGAAAGATCCACTGAAACAACTACCTGGGAAGAGCCTGTATCAAAAAATATTTCAAATGAAACATCGAATGCAGGCGTTCAATCTGACCTTGGAGTGTTATTTCAAGATCAAGTAGATTTTTTCTATAGGGAATATACTTTTTTCGTTGCAATATATTAATCTTCTTGAGGAACAAAACATTATTTCTCTTTTGTTTTTCCATAAAAATAATTTCTCTGGAGATATGAAGTGCTTTCAAGATAGTCATGGTAAAGTTATTTTCATGTCGATTCATGTTTATTTCACAAAATAAAGAGAGATTGTAAAGGGTGGGTTGTCATGTATTGTAGGTATCAGAAGGTCTTCAAAAGTATTGAAGTAATTTTACCTATTGACAGTATTGACTGAAAATTCTAAAGTTGATTTTCATCAACATTAGCTTATCATGAAAATATAAAATCATCTACAGAAGAGTACTTAAAGAAACTGAAAAACTACGAAATATAAGAGATCACAATAATGATGAAAACAAGACTACAGCCGTATGGTACAATAAAATAAGAAATAATAGAAATACGTAAAAAAAAACTTAAAAGCGAAAAAGCACGGACATTTTATGACGAACACATTGACGATACAGAAACAGTTGCAATCACTTTTAATCACCTTGCATTCAACAGAAATTAATAAAAATCAACAATCCCTCATAACGTGAAATACTCGATCCTTAAAATAAATCCCGATTTTCAATGTTCCGGTTACTGAGGGTAAGGATTATTATACAGGGTTTTAAAGATGATCGAAAGAGTAATATTAGAGAGAATACTTGCATTTCTCAATAGGTACACGAAAAGATAAAAGCATTCATCACAAAATTTCACGAAAGTATGGAAGAACGAAAAAAATGTATAGCCATAATATATCCTTATGGATAATAGTATATTATTCCATGATCCTGTCAGTCGAGAAATGACGATGTTATCGTACGTTTGGAAATAATAGTATATTATTTCATAAGCAAAAGTGACACTTTCCATGGCGAGCTTGTGGCGGAGAAATAGAAACTTTTCATTGATCCTGTCAGTCAAGAAATGACGTTGTTATCGTACGTTTGGAAATAAACAATGTTAACAATAATTGAGTTTATTGAATTCATAAATATTCACCTTCTTCTTTTAAGGCTTGATTCTCAGTCTCCAAAATTTTACCACACCATCCTGATGCGCATGGAACTGCTTTTACCCCTTTTACTGTGATTTCCACTGTACCATTCACCGAAAATTTGTCTTTACAGGTTCCCAGTTCACCGCGTGATCGACAGACAAAACATCGTTTGAATGCACCTGAAAAAAATGATAAATTTAGGTATTATGCAGACTATTTCACTCATTTCAAAAACTGACCAATCACAGTCCAAAGACAGCTCGTATTACCGCGATAATACCAACTGTCTCTGAATTATGATTGGTCTGACAACTTCGGTATTTTCAAAGATTGAACTACAGAATAATCTGTGATTGAACTATGGATACGAACAGTTTGACAACTGATGAAAATATAAATTGTAGACGTCAACATGAGTTTTTCTTGCTTTTCTCAGATATGGAGTTTCTGGCCTTTAATTTTGTTCGTGAAATAGTCTTATAAAATATCACAGGAGATTGAATTTACCTCATAAGTCTATCTTTTATTTCCAAACTCAAATGAGTTGCTTCAAGGAAACACCACTCGCCCTACGCACTCGTGATCTTTTTAAGCAACTCATTTTTGTTTGAAAATAAATGGATAGACTTATCACGGAAATTCAATCTCTTGTGATATTACTACTGACTATTCATGGCAATTATATGTACAAAGAGTAGTTAAATATTCGGTTTTTTTCCAAAGCAGAATCATTAAGGTCAATTTGGTCTAAATTTTCAAAATTGTTTTGGAATATACATCTTAGGAAAGTGGTAAGAACCAAGCATATGTTTTCAGTGGATGAGCAATCGAAATTTTTAAATTTGAAACTAAAAATTTAAGGAACACCCTTTAGGTATCTCGAATACGAAGCATTTGCAGTCCCATGTTTGAAGGTCTTACGTACTTAGTGATTATACAGGGTGTCCCAAGTTTGCGTGCCTATTTGAAATCTGAACAGATTCGATGAATATCCTTTTGAAACCAGAAACCATAGTAACAACTAATAATTAGACCTGCCACTTGTGAATTATTGATGGAATTATTTATCTTCTTTGATCACAGAATATTCTCATGCAAAATATAAGATGAATTTGACTCTACGTACAACATAAATCCAGAAAAGCTGAAATAACTCGGGAATTACTGAATTTAGGAGCAAGAGCATCTGAGAGTGCAATCATTATTTTTCTTCGCAGAATCTAACGCAATCACAAAAAAATAGGGATCTAGTTTGAAAAACAGAAGTTATGGCCAATTATCGATCATAGTTTTCGACACAAAATTTGAAACACCCTGTGATGATATTTATGAAATTCAAAATAAGCATGATCTTTCCACATTCCTCTACTTTGACGTTGTGAGAACAGTTTGCACTTGCAATGTTCAGAAGAAGAAAAATAAACATAATAACTATTAATATTCGACTTTTTTCAGGTTTTTTTTTCGATATTTTGAAAACTATTTGATTGAATACAATGGTTTTAACAGAAATGTATTCACCTTTGAATACTCAATCATGTCATTGACGAAAACAAAGGAAAAAAAATTGTGAACTAATTTATATTCAATCTGTATAACCGGAAGTGCTCAGGCTCCCAAAATATTTTAGGTCTGTAGAGAATTTTGAACAATATCATAATCCCAATCAAATATGTCCAATTCTCCAGAAACGTCTAATAGGCACTAGAACTTGGGGCACCCTGTATAAAAACACAAAGCCATATTCCATGATCTGTGTCTTGATTCATAATTCATATCACTTGAGGATTTTTCCATTCCGCTGTTCTCTTAATTTGTTTTATGTTAATCTTATCTTATTTTATATTTCAATGCCTTAGTCATAACTATGTGATTTTTTTCGAAGTTTATACCTATAACTCCAGAATGTTTTATTTATTTGTGTTTGTGTTGTTTATTTTTTTTTCTGTTAATTCCATATCATTATAATATAATTTCAAAGCCGAAGTTCTATAGCCCTGCGATTTTTTCTCAAAGATGATAAAACTTTTTTTTGTTAGTTTTTTCATAAATAAAATTAAAAAAATCGAATTGGTTGCAGTGCCCTGGGGGCGTGATTACCCCCTGATTTTTTTTTCGCCCCCCCCCAGCTCAAATGCTGGGGACGCCCTTGTTCACAGCCAAAATCTCATTGCACAAAATTCATTTTAGTCGAAGTTATCGAGTTTTTTTTCCGGGCCCCTGAAATTTACGAAAAAGCGTAACCATAACTTCTGTTTTTCAAATTAGAACCCTATTTTTTTAAGATTGCGTTGGATTCTGCGAAGAAAAATAACGATTGCACTCTCAGATGCTCTTGCTCCTAAATTCAGTAATTTTCGAGTTATTCGAGCTTTTCTAGATTCATGTCGTACGTAGATTCAAATTCTTTATCTTTATGAAACCCGAGCAACAACTTATAATTAGACCTGCCACTTGTGAATTATTAATGGAAAAATTTATCTTCTTTAGTCACAGAATATTCTCAAGTAAAAGATTAGATGAATTTGATTCTACGTAACACATGAATCCAGAAAAGCTCAAATAACTCGGGAATTACTGAATTTAGGAGAAAGAGCATCTGACAGTGCTATCATTACTTTTCTTCGCAGAATCCAACGAAATAATAAAAAAATAGGGTTCTAATTTGAAAAACAGAAGTTATGACCGATTTTCGATCACTGTTTTTGACACAAAATTTGGAACACCCTGTGATGATATTCATGAAATTCGAAAGATGCATGACCTTTCTACATTCTTCTACTTTGACGTCGTGAGAAAGGTTTACACTAAGGATGTTCAGAATAAGAAAAATGAACATAATAGTGACCATGAAAATTTGAATTTTTTTCAGGTTTTTTGTTTATATATCGAAAACTATTCGAATGAATACAATGGTTTTAAGAGAAACGTATTCAGCATTGAATACTCAATCATATCGGAAACGAAAAGATTGAAAAAAAATGTTTGAGAAAATTTATTTTCACTCCCTGTATAACCGGAAGTGCTCTGGCTCTGAAAAGAGAATTTTGAACAATATCATAATCCCAATTTTCAGATTTCAAATATGTCCACTTCTCCAGAAACGTCTAATAGGCACTCGAACTTGGGACACCCTGTATATTATAAGATCAATGCGTACAGAATTGGATTTGACCACGGATTCGTGATCAGTGAGTCGCACCTAGACGAATGAGATTATTCTCAGCTCAAAATTTGAAAAATACAGACATATAAATGACATAGCCCTCGTTTACTCAGAAACCGCTACAGAGAGAGAAAAGAAAAATCTAAATATATAAAAGAAAGATGTTGGTTACACCATTTATAACTCGAGATCAGATGGAGTGTTTGTTATGAAACTTCATATATGGATTCGTCTACGGTCTGGTTATTATAAAATGCAATAAAACTTCGAAAAAATCGATGAAAATTTCACTTATACAGGAAATGCTCTTCCTCCTTCTGAGCGAGGCCACTAGGTGTCGCTACAGTTACAGTTACGCTACCGCTTATTCATAGGTACTTGATTTCATATTCTCTCCGTTAGATGGGGTGTACAGTGACTATATTACCACTACAGTCACTGTAATAGTGTGTAATTTGAGTTGCCTACAACTTTTAGATGTCTAAAATGATTAGATTTCGTACCACTTCAGATGGCGCTATTCACACATTATAACTGATTATTAGTTAGTTTTATAGTTTTATTTATTCAAAATAACGTAATCGTGAAGTAGGATGTCTAGAATAATGGTGTAGGCAATGATTAGATTTTGTTGTGACCAAATTGATTATATTAGCAATGTTTCGTTCTTTCCACTTCAGGTGGCGCTATTCACAAATTATGACTGATTTTCATCAGTTATTTCAAATACTTGAATTTATTCTGGCGAACGTGGCGTGTTAATGGTAGATAATTTTGTCAAGCAATAATGTGTGTTTATATTCCTGACATTCTGATGTATATTAGTTCTTAGGAAAAGTAGAAAACTTTCATTATAAAAAGATGCCATTCTGCTGTCATGTCATGATCGACTTTAGCAAATCAGCTGTTGATACATCCATCAAATTGACAACGGAAAATACATTGAAATGATATTGCGGCGCCGCCACGTTGCTAATATTTTCGATTTGGTCGAACGTCATTCCATTCAAAAATGGACGGGTGCCTACACCATTATTCTAGACATCTTATCGTGAAGGTACTATATTTGACATCAGCACCATTAGATGGCGATGAATTTGTTGAGGCTTTCGCGACCATAAATTTATGTCATCTGTTTTTTTTTCGATAATTTCGGTCGTCGTTGTTTGAAATGGTCGAATGAAGAACATATGACATCAATTACTGTGTAATTTGCATAGGACTTATAGTACCATGAAGGTCTATTAACAGATCAGAAGCGCCTGAATATCACAGTGAATTTTTATCGAAATGTCAAGTATATACGATTTTGGCGATTGGTTTCGATCGTGATATGTCCATTCTCATCTTTTCTCATAATTTTTAAAATGTTTTTGAATTTCTGTTTGGGTAATAAATATATTTGCGGAAATCACTAAATCCAAAATTGCTATAATTGGTAATTGACATATTATTTTGATGTATCTGTTCTGTGTGACAGCTCATATCCATCGAAACATTTGACAGTTCAAAAATCAGAGAACCAAGCTGTTGATCTCCGATCACCAGTGATTACGATTTGTGAAATCCACCGTAAGTATCATTTAGGCGGAACAAAGTTCGCCGGGCCAGCTAGTGATAAATAAATAAAAAGGATGCTACTTCTATGGCCCATCAAATGAACTAATGAAGCAATAATATACGGGTATCCATTTGGAATATTTCAGTAGGTACTTTTTGATATAAGAAGAAACAACATGGAAGCGCTGAACATATTTTTGATCGAAAGAGCAGTGGTTTCTACCCAAATTTCCAATATAATCGTACGTCCGTTCTATGTAAAAGTCCAAGATATCATTAACCATAGCCTTCAAAGAAAATTATGTAGAATACCTAATTGAAAACTCCTTAATAATTTAAGTCACTTATCGTCCCTTGTTCTATGGCCTCTACGAAAAAAGAGCAAGTATTTTGAAAAAAAAATGAGTACTACAATTTTATTAAATTTTGTTCTGAGAAAGAAACAACAATACTGAATATAATATGGGGGATATTTGAGAAATATTGGCCAATCTATTCGAGAATAGCAACTTGATTTTTCATTTATGAACTTTTTATAGAATAATGATTGAAAAATGTCTGAAAATTTTGCCTCGATACCTAAACTACGCTTATGAAATAAATGAGTTCAATTTTGCAATGATTTCGAAATCACTCTATATCAATAATCACAGAGAAAGATATAAACCAGAGCAGGAGACTTCAACGTTGGACAAACACAGAAACTTTTGTTCAGAAGGTGTACATTGAACTAAATCTTACAATCTGTCAACTCTTTTACTCACCTTGGCTGATGTTGGGGAATATCACAATAAACACAACCAGCAAAATTATATTCTTACACTTAATATACATATTATCGATTCCTTAGGTGAATATGGTAGATAAAATAGGTATTGGTATGTCAGACTTTCATGATGTTTATAGCGCATTGACTCGAATACTAGTACTTTCTCTTTCTGGTTATTCATACATCCGTCGTTTCTTGTTCGCATTGTCGTGGATAACCGTGAATTTAAAGACCATCAAATCTTGGTAGGCCTTCACCGAACTCCACCGATTGAATTCCTTTATTTCTATGGTGAAGATGACGGAATCTCGCCGGTTATTTTGAAATGAAAAGTTCTGTGAGTAATAGGTGACTAATACCATTGATTTTGAATGCTATTATTTATATGGGGTGAATCAAAAAGAATGGGTCACTAGTGCTACTAGTGGAGTGGAGGCCATTTATTTATAACTTTTGTTTTTCAAATAAGACAACTACACTGCGCAAAAAAATTAACGCACATTATAGAAATCTCAATTTTATTCTACAACTGAAGGTGTTCTCAATGATAATTATTTTTATCAGAATTATGCATGCATATGTTATCCACTTTCAACGTTTTTCTTCAATACAGATGTTTTCTCCCAGCAGGGATAAAAAAGATGATATTATCAGATTTTGAATGCATTAGCTCCATTCTAAAATCAGTTGTTCTTGATCAATTCTAGTGATCAATAGTTTTTCTTTCGTTTGATTTTCTACACTCGATCGCTATGCAATGCGAAACACGCAATTTGACCCAAGAGGAATGTGCCCAAGCGGTAGTTTTGCGAGAAGAAGGGTGAACATACACAAGAATTGCAGAAAGGTTTGGAGTTTCCCATATAAGTGTGTCCAGAATGTTGCAGCGATTCAGGGAGACAGGTATGAATGTCCGAAGACCAGGACAGGGTAGACCACGGGTAACAACTGCCATTCAAGAACGTTACTTGAGAGTTTCTTCGTTGAGACAACGGTTTGCAACCGCTCGTCTCCTTCAAAATCAGCTTGAGCAAACTCATGAGGTGCAAATTAGCACTCAGACAATAAGAAATCGCCTCAGAGAATATGATTTAAGGACTCGTGTCGCGGCAAGAGCCCCAGCTCTTACCCCAGCCCATCGAAGGGCGCGTTTGGATTTTGCAAGAGAGCATATCCATTGGGAAGAGGCCGATTGGGAAAGAGTTCTCTCCACAGATGAGTCTAGATTCTGCCTCTACCATTGTGATCGGCGTTCCCTTATATACAGACGTCCACATGAAAGATATGCTCAGTGCAATTTCCTGAATACTACTGGTTTCGGGGGAGGATCGATTATGGTATGGGGTGGAATATCTTTGACCGCTCGCACAGACCTAGTGGTCGTTGATAATGGAGCTATGAATGCTAATAAGTATATAAGGAACATTCTCGAAGAGCATGTAGTGCCATTTGCCCCATACATTGGTGAAAATTTTATTTTTATGGACGATAATGCCAGACCCCATCGTGCGCGCATCGTTCAGGAGTACCTTGAAGAGGTTGAAGTCTCTCGAATGGAATGGCCAGCAAGAAGTCCAGATCTCAATCCGATTGAGCAGGTTTGGGACAACCTCAATAGAAGGCTGAGAAGTTCAGAAAATCATCCAGCTACTCTTAATGACTTAGGAATCCAACTCGGAGAAATCTGGGAAGGATTAGATCAGAACATTTTAAGATCACTCATTTTGAGTATATGAACCGTCGTTGCCGAGCTGTAATTAACGCAAGGGGTGGAAATACCAAGTATTAAATCACTTATCAGCTTTTCAGTATTTTGAAAATTGTTCATTTCTCTTCTTTCACATAAGATTCGGTGAAATCCTGAATTTTTCCTCCATTTAATGTGTCTTGTTTCGTTCAAAACCTTCCCGAGAGAACATAAAAAATAAGTTATAAAGTCAATGTAGAGTTAACTTTCATTAAAATTGAGATTTTCAGAATGTGCGTTAATTTTTTTGCGCAGTGTATTTTGGCAAGATCGCGTTGGATTCTATAATGAAAACTAATAATAGTGTTTCAGACATGAAATTTGTGACAGGCATAGGTAAAACTAGATTGAATCTCGAAGTTTCGAATGCAGCTTTAATATTGGCGGATTCATGATGATCAGTTGAGTTTTATTATAACCAAAGAATATGTTTAGAATTTTGCTTTTGATTTTTTTTATTTGTATGTTTATTTTCATCATCCACAAAGTGTCCAACGATTTCAAGTATACATACATAATAGCTATTTATGTAACAAGTACATGAATTAGGTCTTTATGGACGAGTCCAAAATTTATGGCAGAGCGAGCAAAGCGAGCGAGGCCAATAATTTGGGCAAGTCCATAAGCCTAATAATGTTCGAGTTTGCATACAAAGCTTTATGTTTGACTGCAATGCAGACATTTTATTTTCTGAAATGGCAATTAATATATTCGTCGCTTTATTTCAAGAAATACTTTGAGTGTGCCTTTGCTTATCTTACCTTAGTAACCATCAGCGACCTTAGCAACCTCACTGAACAAAGTTGTTTACTTCGTTAATTCTGTGACAAACGTCATAATAATCCCAAAAATGGATAGTTTGGAAGAGGAAAGCGTGAATAATTTAGCCGCAAGTGCCAAAGAATCTCTCCTACCCACTAAAAGTGCTTATGAAAATTTGTATGCGGCCTATAACAAGTGGTGTGAAACGAAGAAAATTGCAAAAGAAGACTGTCACAGTTGAGTCCAATAAAGTGGTGTCCAATAAAGCAGTCAATTATGGACTCTAAACAAGAAGTGTTTATGAAGCAGCCGAACATAAATATAATTTATGTTCGACTGCATCATAAACACTTCTTGATTCATGAATTCGATTTGCGCCCATAATTGACTACTTCATTGGACACCACTTTATTGGACTCAACTGTCACAGTCTTTCCTCGATTTTGCAATTTTTTTCGTTTCACACCACTTGTTATAGGCCCCATACAAATTTTCATAAGCACTTTTAGTGGGTAGGAGAGATTATTTGGCACTTGCGGCTAAATTATTCACGCTTTCCTCTTCCGAACTATCCATTTTTGGGATTATTATGACGTTTGTCTCAGAATTAACGAAGTAAACAACTTTGTTCAGTGAGTTTGCTAAGATCGCTGGTGGTTACTAAGGTAAGAAAATCAAAAGCACACTCAATGCTTGTTTCTTGAAATAAAGCGACGAATATACTAATTGCCATTTCAGAAAATAAGTCTATATGCAGTCAAACATAAAGCTTTGTATGCAACTCGTACATAATAAGGCTTATGGACTTGCCCAAATTATTGGCCTCGCTCGCTTTGCTCGCTCTGCCATAAACTTTGGACTCATCCATAAAGACCTAATTTATGTACTTGTTACATAAATAGCTATTATGGAATAATTCAACTTTTTTTCAACTTCTTCAATTTATTTGCAGGTAAAAATTGATTACATTCTTGTATAAGAAAATGAGAGATAAATATTATCGATGAATTTCATGTATCTATTTACTGAAAAAAATTATGGGCCATCAAAAACCTCCATGAGAAATCTCCGCGTAGTCGTCCTACGTTCAACGTGAGGGTATTTGTAACATATGAAATAATCTAAGCATATGACTATATGGGTATCTCGTTGGCTGCTGAGAGGACGTAGTCGAATTCTCTCGTCTGCCAGTGACTGCACTGCATGGAAAGATTCACAGGTCTTCTCCACTGTCGACCAGGAACTGCAGCTTGGAATCCTGGTCCGTTATGAACTGCTGGGAACATTGGTCGCCTCTAGTGATGCCCCCTTGGTTGTCCGAAGTGAAGTTGCGGGGTTGCACGCATCCAGGGCCTTTATTCTTGAAAACCAGGGAGTATAACGATCGAGAGAACGGCGACGTGGCCCTACTGATTAGTAGGGCCAGGTCACCTTTCTCTCGATCGTTCTACTCCCTGGTTTTCAAGAATAGAGGCCCAGTGGACCTGTCTCCGAATCTCCTGTGGTCCCAGCACTTTTCGTCGCTTGTATGTCATCTGCGGCTATGGCTTCTTCGACGGTCGTGGGAGCGGCCTCGACTCCCTTCTCTTCTGGGTCGTTTTTGGTGTGCTTCCAACTCTGCTCTCAGGGTTGCCATTTCCTGGTTCAACTGGGTCACCTGCGCCAACATATTGATGAGGTATTCTATGTTGACTGCCTCAGCAGAGGGTCGGAAGGCTTCCAAGATGTTGTCTGCGTGGGTAGCCAAGTCTTCCAGATTGCTCTCCTTCATGATGGCTAGTGAAAGCTGGACAAACTTAGGTAGACGGCTCATCCAAAGGGATTTCATCCGGTCTTCCGGGACGATTGAATCTGCAAGGGCCTGTAAATGTTGAAGGAATTGTGAGGGCTTACGGTCTCCCATTTCTTCTCGCTCCAATAGGCAGATCTTTTCTTCCTGGGAGTCACTCAAACGTCGAACTAGCTCCGTTTTCAACTTAAGGTAGGCCTCATTGGTAGGTGGGTTCATGATTATGTCCCTCACCACAACTAAATATTTTGCTGGGAGGACACCTAGGATGTGGCAAAATTTAGTACGGTCCTGTGTTACTCCTGCGCTGATAAGGATTCCCTCGGCCATGGCAAACCAAAGTTCGGGATCGGTGGCTATAAACTCGGGCATCTGGATGGCTTCTTGTTCCATTTTCTTCAGTTCTTCTTCCAGTCACGTCGAGATCACCAATTTGTGGGTTGCCGTTTCAAGTGATAAGTCAAGGTTCGGACAAACAAATGGGATGATGGGAAACAGATGTGGTTGTCAGTGGTCGATTGCCTGTTGCGGTTTTGACGAAAACCTTTTTCAAGATTGCAGGTAGCTGCAGTCGATTATGGCTGGTTTATTCTTCTTGTGTACTGGTGCTGGTTCGGAGGGATGAATCGATGTGTTATGTTGGTGTGCATATCAGCTCTTTATATGCGATTTCTGAACCGATTCGACTTGCCCCAATAGGATTGCTCGTCGTAGTTTAAAGTAGGAGCCGTGGTTTCCCAGACTTGCTCTCGGAATTCATCTTATAATAATAATAATAATAAATGGTCTTTATTATGGAATATCCAATGTACAAAATAATATTACATATCTGAGGGCGAGATTTAGTTCGCATGATGCCAGACAAAAAAAAATAAAGAAGTTATCATCGAAAACCAGCTGACAACATACGTCTATTCTTACATCTAACCCTCTACAAATCGGAACAAAATGTAGAAACATCACATGAGCATAATTATAGTAAATTTGAATACAATATTGCCGCATGTCCGAAAAGTTATTAAATGATAATTATGAATTTTATCTTTATGTGGTAGTTATTTTTCCATGGGGGTATATTAGATTCGTATGAATTGTGAAAGTGGCATAAGCTATACTCCATTCACAATTATAAAATCACAAGTCTGGTCTTGGAAATTTGACACATTCCACTCTGTATCGAAGTTATGACGTTTTTCAAAATATTTTTATGTTCCAAGTCAACACATGTTGCCCTTTCTACATTCTTAGCGTATTTCTCAGAATGTGAATTTATTCGGAAAATGAATGAATTGGAAAAGATGTGATGGACGAAAATAATTAACGTTTATATGAATTGATAGAAAGGATTCCTTTTCTAGTTAAGGTTGGACCACCGCAGGTAAGTTAGATACTTTGAAACTTTTTATATAAACGTGTCGTTCTTGCTGATCTATGGGTCCCTATATAATATGCTGATATTAACTATGTTTTAGTGTCTACAAAAGATAAAGGCAATAGTGCTAAAAGAATGGCCCCTCATTCAAAAAA
Organism: Adalia decempunctata; assembly: GCA_951802165.1. NCBI lineage: Eukaryota > Metazoa > Arthropoda > Insecta > Coleoptera > Coccinellidae > Adalia > Adalia decempunctata. Next base: position 10,496,757 of record OX637699.1, read on the forward strand.
CGTCAAACCCAATGGATAATTCTTGAAAGAATTAAGCTCAGAATTCCTAACAAATTTCAGTTTCAATACTACACCTAGTGCTGGGAGTTATGGTGCACGACCAACTTAGATGGAGATACCACTGCGAAGAATTATGTAATATAGTATCAAGTTTTCAGAGTAGAATTAATTATGGTATCTCCCATTGGGGTAAAGTAAGTCTACTGAATTAGTATTCTTGGTTCAAAAGTTTTTGCCATGAGAGCAATATGCTTTGGTTGAGGTACGAATAGTCATGATGTTGAGTTTTCGAAGAGAAGCATATTATTCTCTACATATACCAACATGTCTTGGTCTTGTTTACCAAACGCTAATTTTTCTTCACTGAGTGTAATCACTACTTTGAAGGATGTAGAAAATGAAACCAGTTAAAATATTCAAGTATTCCTATTGATTACATACTTACCCCAAGCCTGATTGAAAATATTATGTTCTAAGTATATGGCAATAAGACTATTTGAATCCCTGCCAAAGAGAATGAAGGCACTTATATATTTGAAGAGGGGAGTCTATTAGCTGACAAAAATTGTGAAACAACGAAGAACATCAGGTATCTCAGGGAATTGGGCTAACAACTCAAGTTCTTACAACTTTGTCAACAAGATACCTATTCTTCCTTATATTTCATTTTGGAGGACACAACAGAAAATTGTGAACAATATTCTACATATAAAGGAGTTTTTGGATTTATCGATGTGCTTTGTTTTCATCATGATATTGTAGGTATGTGATATGATTGTGAGGGTGCATAACATTTCTATTTCTAATATTTCTTTATTTCAAATAAATAACAATTTTATCATCACAAAGAAAATAAACATAATAACTAAATTCACGAATTTGTTTACAGAGAAACTAATAATTTCAATGCAATAGTGGCTCTTCAGTTCCATCAGCAAAAAAAGAGGTTCCAAAAAAGGGGTGAAATTGACATTCTGCGGGATCTTCAAAAAAATGCAGTGTTTCATGAAATATTACTTTTCGCTCTTCTGACTCAAAAGGTTGCCAATCCATGGTATATCATGATGGGCAGGTACCTGAGAACAATGGCTTCCATTGAAAAATTTGTATATTATACCTACTCACCTCAAAAAACATTCTTTATTCTTTCAACCGAGCAATGTCAGAATGTTAATTTTATTTTGTTGATAACTTTCTCAAAATCAATGTTGGGGTATAAAACTCGGCTGCGTTTGTTCAAACAACATCTAAAGAAGACATTTTTCACCATCTCGACCTTTGAAAGGCGTTTCTTATAGGAGAATTAGGTCTAAGTTCCACCTCATTAGTGAGGTACCTAACTTTTGCAAATCTGCTCAGATATCGCCAAATTTCTTGGAAAACCTGAAAAATATCATCCTAATCGACCTCTCGAGGCTCCATCCGATCCATCTACTGCGATATCTGTCCAAATAACCGCTTTTTCAACGAAATTCCCGTGTACCCCTTTAACCTCGAAATGTAAACATTCGTCCTGGTCTTGAAAATCGTCCTCACGCTCCAAACTGGTGCTAAAAACAATAGACATACGTTAATCTTGGATATTCGTCGAAAAACTCACCTGCAAATATCGATTAAATACCAAAAATCTGCGAACAATTTGCAAACCTTACAAAATGTGGAATATCTTTGATACTTGTACTTTGATGTAAACAAAGAAACTGGCAACGTCGTTTTGTCATTAAAGATATTTTCTATGCTTTTCATCAGGAGCACCAACTCCTGAAAACGAAACCATGACCTCCTATGTGATTAAATAAAAGTGAATGGAGTAGGTATATGTTTTATATTTCTGAAGAAACTTAATTCAGTATGAAAATGCTTTTTATGTGATTTGAGTCGATGAAATTTTAGCTTTATCGGCGTACACATGGTGAACAATTCGCAATGATTGGAAATTTTGCATAACAATTTTGTATGAGTGCAAAGGATCTAAAAAAAAAGGCAATGACTTCATATCTTCATCTCCTGAGGATAGTTCACAATATCCGAAATTATTTCTGGAAAATTTATCGATAATATTCTCACTTTCGAAGGTTTTTGGATTGACAGTAATATTGTCGTCGAAATTATCATCATAGTTACTTTAGACATTCAATTCAGATCAAAAGTGTCCTCTCTCTTTGCAATTTGGAGGTATGGATTCAGAGTTGTTATAGGTTTGATAAGGAGTTTTCCAATAAGAGGTGTTATTTTGAATAGCCCGCTATTCCGGTGGATGTCACTTTTGAAGCTGTCATTTTTTGGTATTTGACAAGAAGGACCTACGCTATCAAAATATACTGCGCAAAAAAATTAATGCACATTCTGAAAATCTCAATTTTAATGAAAGTTAACTCTACATTGACTTTATAACTTATTTTGTCCTCTCGGAAAGGTTTTGAACGATTTTACCGAATCTTATGTGAAAGAAGAGAAATGAACAATTTTCAAAATACTGAAATGCTGATAAGTGATTTCATACTTGGTATTTCCACCCCTTACGTTAATTACAGCTCGGCAACGACGGTTGACGGTTCATATTCAAAATGAGTGATCTTAAAATGTTCTGATCTAATCCTTCCCAGATTTCTCCGAGTTGGATTCCTAAGTCATTAAGAGTAACTGGATGATTTTCTGAACTTCTCAGCCTTCTATTGAGGTTGTCCCCAAACTGCTCAATCGGATTGAGATCTGGACTTCTTGCTGGCCATTCTATTCGAGAGACTTCAACCTCTTCAAGGAACGATGCGCGCACGATGGGGTCTGGCATTATCGTCCATAAAAATGAAATTTTCACCAATGTATGGGGCAAATGGCACTACATGCTCTTCAAGAATGTTCCTTATATACTTATCAGCATTCATAGCTCCATTATCAACGACCACTAGGCCTGTGCGAGCAGTCAAAGATATTCCACCCCATACCATAATCGATCCTCCCCCGAAACCTGTAGTATTCAGGAAATTGCACTGAGCATATCTTTCATGTGGACGTCTGTATACAAGGGAACGTCGATCACAATGGTAGAGGCAGAATCTAGACTCATCTGTGAAGAGAACTCTTTACTCTTTCCCAATCGGCCTCTTCCCAATGGATATGCTCTCTCGCAAAATCCAAACGCGCCCTTCGATGGGCTGGGGTAAGAGCTGGGCCTCTTGCCGCGACACGAGGCCTCAAATCAGATTCTCTGAGGCGATTTCTTATTGTCTGAGTGCTAATTTGCACCTCATGAGTTTGCTCAAGCTGATTTTGAAGGAGGCGAGCGGTTACAAACCGTTGTCTCAACGAAGAAACTCTCAAGTAACGTTCTTGAATGGCAGTTGTTACCCGTGGTCTACCCTGTCCTGGTCTTCGGACATTCATACCTGTCTCCCTGAATCGCTGCAACATTCTGGACACTCTTGTATGGGAAACTCCAAACCTTTCTGCAATTCTTGTGTATGTCCACCCATCTTCTCGCAAAACTACCGCTTGGGCACATTCCTCTTGGGTCAAATTGCGTGTTTCGCGTTGCATAGCGATCGAGTGTAGAAAATCAAACGAAAGAAAACGATTGATCACTAGAATTGATCGAGAACAACTGATTTTAGAATGGAGCCAATACATTCAAAATCTGATAATACCATCTTTTTTTATTCCTACTGGGAGAAAACATCTGTATTGAAGAAAAACGTTGAAAGTGGATAACATATGCATGCATAATTCTGATAAAAATAATTCTCATTGAGAACACCTTCAGTTGTAGAATAAATTTGAGATTTCCATAATGTGCGTTAATTTTTTTGCGCAGTGTAAATGGAACGATACATGTTTCAACAACGCACTGAAATTATTGAAATTCACTATACAGGGTCTTTCACGAGGAACCTCACCCATATTTATACGGGAAACTACTGAACGTATTTTCATGAAATTCAGCACTCATAAGTATTTCACGATGCTGATGAAATCTAAAATATTTTCAAGGCATGAGCACCTCCGGTTTTTCCGGAAATGACGTCAACTTCCGTTTTTCAAATTAGAACACCACTTTTTTATTGCAGAAATAGATTCCTTAGAAAATTTCAAGTTATTTTGATGTAACATTTTTCAGTTTTGGTTGGAAAATTCTCTCTAAGCGGGAAAATTCGAAAAAAAAATCGAAAATAGAGCTCCGCTGAAACAAGAATAACTTCGAGGTTTTTGGATGGAAAATTTTCATTTTTGGGATTTTTCAAGATGTAAGATTGATGTATCCACTTTAGAAAACGAAATCGCGATTCATGATACAGGAGGTGAAAAAATCGCTTTCAAAGTTAGGGATGACAAAATCGTGAAAAATCAATTTTTCCAAATTAGAACCCCATTTTTTTATGGCAGATATTGAATCTACGATAAAAAATAATGTGAATGTATGCATCACACCCTTGCCCTAAAGTGGATATTTTCTGAGTTATTCACAAAAAACTGTTTTTCGTCTTGAATTTTCAGCTATTTCTTTTCCCTTCACGCCAAAAAGATGAAATTTTCAGGAACTGTTACTTAAACCATGTTTTAGATTCTACTACCCTAATATGCAAGAGAAAAAAGTTACAGGTTGTTCCTAAATAGATGGCGAATTTGGATTCGAATTTGTATCGGAAACCTCTTTATTTCAACTAATCGCCATCGGTTTTCTCTCCAGTGATAAATAAATAATTCCTTATGAACCATATGCAAAAACTTACCATGTTTTACATTCTTTTTTTTTAATGATAGATATCATTAATTACATGCTACTGAATAAAGAGGAATTTGGCAGATGTAATTAATGATATCTATCATTAAAAAAAAAGAATGTAAAACATGGTAAGTTTTTGCATATGGTTCATAAGGAATTATTTATTTATCACTGGAGAGAAAACCGATGGCCGATTAGTTGAAATAAAGAGGTTTCCGATACAAATTCGAATCCAAATTCGCCATCTATTTAGGAACAACCTGTAACTTTTTTCTCTTGCATATTAGGGTAGTAAAATCTAAAACATGGTTTAAGTAACAGTTCCTGAAAATTTCATCTTTTTGGCGTGAAGGGAAAAGAAATAGCTGAAAATTCAAGACGAAAAACAGTTTTTTGTGAATAACTCAGAAAATATCCACTTTAGGGCAAGGGTGTGATGCATACACTCACATTATTTTTTAACTTAGATTCAATATCTGCCATAAAAAAATGGGGTTCTAATTTGGAAAAATTGATTTTTCACGATTTTGTCATCCCTAACTTTGAAAGCGATTTTTTCACCCCCTGTATCATGAATCGCGATTTCGATTTCTAAAGTGGATACATCAATCTTACATCTTGAAAAATCCCAAAAATGAAAATTTTCTATCCAAAAACCTCGAAGTTATTCTTGTTTCAGCGGAGCTCTATTTTCGATATTTTTTTCGAATTTTCCCGCTCAGAGAGAATTTTCCAATCAAAACTGAAAAATGTTACATCAAAATAACTTGAAATTTTCTAAGGAATCTATTTCTGCAATAAAAAAATGGTGTTCTAATTTGAAAAACGGAAGTTGACGTCATTTCCGGAAAAACGGGAGATGCTCATGCCTTGAAAATATTTTAGATTTCATCAGCATCGTGAAATACTTATAAGTGCTGAATTTCATGAAAATACGTTCAGTAGTTTCCCGTATAAATATGGGTGAGGTTCCTCGTGAAAGACCCTGTATAGAAATGGTGAAAATTTGGCAAAGACGGTTCGTATAACTCGAACATTTTTGGGTCGTCGTGAAACAACTTGTCGAACCGCAATACAGAAATTGGTGGAAAAATTTGAGCTATTGGACAAGTTAGTGATGTGAATTTTAAAACCCGTGCACGTCCCTCAACAGCCGAGAATATTGCTGCTGTAGCCGAAAGTATCGAAGAAAACACAGGTTTGTCCATTTCTCGTCGTTCTTTGGAATTAGGCATTCCACAATCGCCATCACACCGTATTTTGCATAAAGATTTGGTTATTAAGGCTTACAAAGTTCAGTTCACACAAGAACTCGAGCCGTTTTCTATTTATGTTTCGGATAGATGAACTATCGAATGCAAACCATGATTTTTGGTGAATATGTTTTTTTAAACGAAGATCTAGCTCGAATTTCATATTTTGCATAATTTTTTCGAACTAACGTAGTGAAAAAAAGGTCACTTGAGTGCAAAATCAAGAAAAATCATACCTGTCTCATTGGGATCCCGATATGGTATGACTCACTCTTTTTCTAGCATTAAATAAAAAAAATCTTACACTGAGTCAAGAATTTATTCCATTTGGCTTTTCTACACTACACTATGTTTTTTTCATATCAATGAATTCATAAATTTGTAATTATGTATAAAAATGTAATAAACATATGTGCAACCTATAGTACATAATAAATTATTCTTCTTGGAACAGTTTCAGAATCTGTGTGAGAACTGTAATCCTCCACCATAGTTTGGACTTCCAGTACCCCATGGACCTCCATAATGTCTACCATAGTTGGCGTATGCGTCCAGTCTCGAATTTCCATTTCTCCATAAATTTGCAGTTCCGGTAGCTTGAAGGTCGGTTCCAAAACCACGGGTGTTTGAAGCGCTCAGATTTATTCCAGAACCTGTATGAAGGGAATTAAATCGCTGCAGGAAATATCCATACTTTGTATATGTGAAAAACAACTCGAATAGAATTTTACCTGATGGTTTATGTTCGTAACCAACTCCACCTCCAAGTGTAGTAGGTCCATTGGGTTGAAATTGTTTGGAAACAAAAGCATTTCCACTAACTGAATGTTTATCGTTTTCGAAAATGGTTCCTTTGTGTCCTAGAGTAACTTGTGTGCCACCTGGATTTTTGTTAATATCGACAGTAGTTTGCCTGAAACATTATAACGATCTTATTGTTGATGCTATAATAAGAATCCCACCAAAAACATTCTGTAAAAACTAGCCAAGTCTCGATGGAGCTGCTTATTTATCTCTAAAAAGTAATGAAATCTAGAAAAAGTCGAGCCAAGTTTAAGGCTCCTTACTGCGATTTCTTTATTATTATAGTCAATGTTGTGTGACTTGGCCGTTGAACATTCTTATACGTTAGTGGGTACAAGTCAATTTTGTTTACACGTAATGCTATATCTGTTGTAACCACCAATGTTTGTTAAGCGAGATAATAGCCCATGCTGGTATTGGTAATTGGACGCTAGTGTCTCATTTTAGGCTGTTGTTGATTGTGCAACACATATGCATTCAGCATTGACAATGCTGACTTCTGCTCCCTTCTTTTTGGAGCGTCAAATCGACCACCGATCTAAAATAAAATAGACGTACAGATGGTCTTCTATCAATGATTAGAAGTCCCTCTGTACTGGAAATAATTTTTTATACTGTTTGTTTCAGGCTCGTATTATTGAATACGCAGCTTTATCAAGCCTACAATTGAATGAACGTTTTCCAAGTGGCAATTTTTCATCGTCAATGGGTTGCGTTTCTGGCGACAGATTGGTGCAGTGGTGTCATGGAGCACCTGGTTTTGTACCCTTGTGTACCCTTCAACGGCCAAGTCACACAACATTAACTATAATAATAAAGAAATCGCAGTAAGGAGCCTTAAACTTGGCTCGACTTTTTCTAGATTTCATTACTTTTTAGAGATAAATAAGCAGCTCCATCGAGACTTGGCTAGTTTTTACAGAATGTTTTTGCTGGGATTTCACTTCTTTTTGTAGAAACGTGGGCATATTGATCTATTTTATTAGATTTTCTTATTTGACACTTTTTTTTGAAGTAGTTTTTTTATTACAAATCTTTATTTTTTTTCGGTTTTGAACTATGGTAGATAAAGCCTCCGATTATTTTTTATTGATTTCAGCGTCCTCGAAAACCTATAGTTTGATACCAAACTTGTCCATATAGCCCATCTCTTACCCGATTCTTTTTCGGAATCAATTTTTTCTCTCCCAATCTAACCACCGCAGACCCATCTGATGATGTTTTTTCTGAAGAGCAGACGTTCAATATTGCAAATAAATTTCATAGCATTTTCAGATTCAGTGATACAGAGCGAAACACAGTTTCTTCTTCATCAAGCAAGAGCTTCCGAAGACGGAATGGAAAGAAGATATAGAGAACATAACTGCTATTATAGTTGCTGGTGATTTTGATAGAAGAGATTTGATTCACCAAATAAATAAACGAAGAGAAGAAGTGGAAGGAATACCTCAAATAGTACAACAATTGTTGAATGAGCACCCAGCACCCAAGCTTGTTGTCGTACATTCTGATCCCTGTACTCTGATGAGGAATGATCATAGATCACTTCATGAAGCCTGACAAGTTCGATCAAATTTTCATCCATTTTCACTTCATCAATCACTTCACAAAATATCCGACGTGATATCACTTACGGTTAGAAAATGTAAATTTGCGGGTAGTTCTGGTGTGCTATCAAGTGACAGCAGATGCTAACTTCGTGAATGCGTGAAATGATAACAATTGAAAAAAGGATAATAATCGGGTGATCAGTCTTATACACAGTGATAATTTTTACTGTCTCATTTATTGTTCCGGCCTAGCTTTCGAAAACCTATCGTTTCCTTGAACAATAAATGAGACAGTAAAAATATCACTGTGTATAAGACTGATCACCCGATTATTATCCTTTTTTCAATTTATATTCTAAAGTCGATATTCACATATTGAGTATGATAACAATGTGTTTCCAAACGCATAAACTTCCATACATTATTGTGGTTGCACATTTTGCGAAGATGACGTGATAGCACGTGAGCTCACGTGACGTGCCAACAGATTTTCGATTATCCTAGTTTTTATAATTTTCCCTTTATGTGGCCATTAAACCCTATAACTATGTACCAAATTTCAGCTCTCTGAGTTTATGGGATGTACTAGTTCTATTTTGATGATCATGAGTGAATTAGGGTCGAAAATGCGAAACTTTGCTTTCGCGTAACTTCGGAACTCAATGACCTACACTCTTGAAATTCTGGATTTTGAGTACGTGATTATAGCTTACTGCATGACGAAAATTTCGGCGTTCTGGTCTCATCCGGAGGTTTTCAAATAGGGGCTTGGAAATGCGGCGAAATGGTTCGGGTAAAGATAGTACGGCAGTGTTTGCTTCGCGCTCGACTGCCGTGCCCCCAAATATACATATAATAAATAGAAAAATAGAAACTTATTTGCAGTCTATGGTTCATAATAAAAATTGAGTGAATAATCTCACCTCCTTTGTCGACTGAGGGGAATTGGTACCAAAAGATATTCTGATCCAAATTGGTCTTCTGCAATTAATGTTTCAGCAGCTACTAATGCCAAAATTCCAAAAAAGATTAAAACACTTTTACCAACCATTTTTTGAAAGAATTAAATAAGAGAATCAAAAGAATGACTAGGTATTAAGTTTGAAACTGGACTGACTAACTTAATTCCTCCATTTATATGATTTCGAGGCATCATTGGGGATTTACCTTTTCGCAGTCTTATCAACGAGACAAGCGCTTGACCGGAATAAATTGTTGTTTCTATTTATGGCCATTTAATTTGATTAGGGTCATAGGAAGGGTTATCCCAACTAATATAGTACATTGTTTATTATTATTGTAACGCGTGGAGATCCTACAGAGTGGACACGACTTTATCCCGACTTGAGAAGATGATATCATTCGGTAGCTTTCAGTTATTTGAAAATTAGGTTTGAAAACATTTTCGACCTGGGCTGGCCGGTAACTTTACCCGAACCATCTTTCTACGAGTGCGCATCATTATTAGTTCTACACTGCGCAAAAAAATTAACGCACATTCTGAAAATCTCAATTTTAATGAACATTGACTTTATAACTTATTTTTTATGTTCTCTCGGGAAGGTTTTGAACGAAACAAGACACATGAAATGGAAGAAAAATTCAGGATTTCACCGTATCTTATGTGAAAGAAGAGAAATAAACAATTATCAAAATACTGAAATGCTGATAAGTGATTTAATACTTGGTATTTCCACCCCTTGCGTTAATTATAGCTCGACAACGACGGTTCATACTCAAAATGAGTGATCTTAAAATGTTCTGATCTAATCCTTCCCAGATTTCTCCGAGTTGGATTCCTAAGTCATTAAGAGTAGCTGGATGATTTTCTGAACTTCTTGCTGGCCATTCCATTCGAGAGAATTCAACCTCTTCAAGGTACTCCTGAACGATGCGCGCACGATGGGGTCTGGCATTATCGTCCATAAAAATGAAATTTTCACCAATGTATGGGGCAAATGGCATTACATGCGCTTCAAGAATGTTCCTTATATACTTATCAGCATTCATAGCTCCATTATCAACGACCACTAGGTCTGTGCGAGCAGTCAAAGATATTCCACCCCATACCATAATCGATCCTCCCCCGAAACCATTAGTATTCAGGAAATTGCACTGAGCATATCTTTCATGTGGACGTCTGTATACAAGGGAACGTCGATCACAATGGTAGAGGCAGAATCTAGACTCATCTGTGAAGAGAACTCTTTCCCAATCGGCCTCTCCCCAATGGAAATGCTCTCTCGCAAAATTCAAACGCGCCATTCGATGGGCTGGGGTAAGAGCTGGGCCTCTTGCCGCCTTAAATCATATTCTCTGAGGCGATTTCTTATTGTCTGAGTGCTAATTGGCACCTCATGAATTTGCTCAAGCTGATTTTGAAGGAGGCGAGCGGTTGCAAACCGTTGTCTCAACGAAGAAACTCTCAAGTAACGTTCTTGAATGGCAATTGTTACCCGTGGTCTACCCTGTCCTGGTCTTCGGACATTCATACCTGTCTCCCTGAATCGCTGCAACATTCTGGACACACTTGTATGGGAATTGGGAAACTCCAAACCTTCTGCAATTCTTGTGTATGTCCACCCTTCTTCTCGCAAAACTACCGCTTTGTCACATTCCTCTTGGGTCAAATTGCGTGTTTCGCGTTGCATAGCGATCGAGTGTAGAAAATCTAACGAAAGAAAAACTATTGATCACTAGAATTGATCGAGAACAACTGATTTTAGAATGGAGCCAATACATTCAAAATCTGATAATATCATCTTTTTTTATTCATGCTGGGAGAAAACATCTGTATTGAAGAAAAACGTTGAAAGTGGATAACATATGCATGCATAATTCTGATAAAAATTATTATCATTGAGAACACCTTCAGTTGTAGAATAAATTTGGGATTTCCATAATGTGCGTTAATTTTTTGGCGCAGTGTATATTGAGCGGTAACCGTTAGTGCTAGGAGCATAGAATAACTGGAGAGAAGGCTCCCCTACGAAAATGAACTGCCAAAAACGTCCGAACTTGTCAGTTCGCCGCAAGGCTACGAGATGGCGACAACGTCGTTCGTTCCTTCAACATGGCTATCCTTAATAAAATTATCTTTAATGGTTATTCGTTGTTATTACTTATTAGGTCCCATTTATTACTATATCATAATATATATTCTTTTGAAAGAAAGCAATACATACTTTTTTCGTAAATCCGACAATATAATGCATATAGCACGTGTAAAGAAATGGCTACAAGGATCAGATTGAATATAGGAAGAAAAATCTGTTTCCCGCTCCGAATCTAAGTGTTAGCAGAGGGAATGTAAACGGGGTACCATACAATTTTGCGTATAATACACGAGAACAGATAAAACCTCAGTCTTCCCGTATAATAATAATAATACTTACCTGAATGTTCGCTTTTTCCGATAAGGATATTGTTTTGACAAATTTATTACCGATCACAGACTTCCCATAAAATTGCGCATAAAAAGTTGATTAAAATAAAGCGATGATATGTCATCAATATTGTCTATGTAATGATTTATGGCCATTTTCAATTAAAAAGAAGCATAAAGCGGGCTGCGGACTACGAGCTATAATATAATATATATTATAGCTCTATGATGAGATATAATATCATATTATATTAAGCGGGGTGCGGACTACGAGCTATAATATAATATGTCTACTGCCCGAAATGCGTGAAACTGAGTTGCATATTCATGGCGCGGGGGTTGAGACGTAAGGTGGGAGGTGGGATATACTCTAAAATATCGCTCGAAAAGCATATCTCTGCAGATACGTAATATATCGCCTGGATATAGATATATATTATAGCATGAGTGCGCGGTGTTACATGTTATTTCGTTTAAAGCGATTTTCATGTAATATGTAAGATATAATATATATTATATTATAGCTCGTAGTCCGCAGCCCGCTTAAATGTATCAATAAAGCCCGCAACGGACGGCGAGCGATATATTATATCTCATATATTACACCAATATCGCTCCTTATGAAAATGCACCAAGCCCCGCGGACGACGCTATAATATATATTCCGATATTACGATATTTTTCCATACTAAAATGACATATGTCAATGCAAAGCTATAATATATATTATATTATCGCTCGCCGTCCGTTGCGGGCTTTACAATGACAGCCACATTATATTCTTTGCAATTGTAGCGCCCTAGAACAAAATATCTGACATGTTACTGAATAAAGGATCTCAGCGTTATCTATCGGGCGTCACACGAAACTCTAACCTCCGCCGTTATTGGCAGTTCAAAATGATCTGTCGAGCGTATGAAGCCTTCCCTCCAGTTATTCTATGCTCCTAGGTTAGTGCAACGTTTACAGCAAAAGTTAACTAATAATTATTAGTACGCTATGTAAAATACGAATCTCAAAATAACTGTTACCAGGAGCTAGCTAGAGTTTTTTTTTTATCGGTTGAAACTTTCTGAAATGATGAATTATCGTCACTTGAATTGAAACATTTATTTTTGTATGATTTGAATGTTTCTGTTCATTGTAATGCTATTGAAATTACGTTGATTACTTTTCCGATGTCAGGATAACAACTAAGAAAATTTCAACAGTTTGTTTTTTAGAAACTATTTTCAGATAGGTGCTCTATCAATTTGGCAATGCACTAATGCCTGTTTTGTAAAAAAAAAAAACTTTTTCAACTTGACATTCGACCCTTTTCACAAAAATTACAAAAATGATACTTTTGGTAATTTTTAACGAGAGCAAAAAAAATAATTATTTCGAAAGCCCATTACCCGTCTTTACTTTTCCGCAATATCGTATTCAAGCTTGTGTTCCTCTCAAGGCCCTCCCAACCTTTTAGCTAGGGGAGGGGGCAAAAAACACAATAGAAATAATGAAATGGAGGTAGTGAGGGATGAAATAAAATTTATCTTATGTATACAGGACTACAGGGTGTCTATTCATGGACGTAGCCAGCTATGGGCAGGGGGCAGCTGCCCCCCCCCCCCCCTCTGAAAGAAAAAATAAATAAAATTTGCCTTTTCTTTTTATCCTAAAATTTTACATTTTGAACGACCATGGACGATGACCATGGTTTGCCCCCCCCTGTTATAAATTCCGTCTACGCCCTTATGTCTATTAGATGTTTCTGGAGAAATATTTTTGGAGCCTGAATACTTCCGGTTATACGAAGAGTGAAAATAAATTTCTTAAATTTTTTTTTAATTTGTTTCGTGCTCAATGTATACGCCGGCGTTTATAGGTAATTTAAGATCACCAAATTGTGATCTTCGTATATAAGTTTTTAAGCGATGCTTGGGAAGCTCTAGGTGTCAAATATATAAATTTAAAATCTATATATCAAATGAAAAATCTGAATGACAACACTAAATCAGAATTTCAATCCTGAATCAGAATTTGTGATACTCAAACAGAATTTTAACATTAACTCGGAATTCGCGATATTGAACCAGAAACATAATAATTTAGAAAGAACAAGCTTGTCAAGAAGAATATCTCCTTTCAGAGATCTTGTACTTAATCAATAATTGGCGCATCCAGAAATCTATCAACAATCAGTACAAATATTCGAAAATGCCAATACAGTATTTCATCAAACATAAATCATACAGATTCTTATTGCTATATGATCTTACAGTAATTCCGTCAGCTTGAATAAATAATCACAAAATTTACAAATGTTAGTCCAAAATATAATTTTTGGATCTTTTGAGAAAAATGAAACTTGATTCGCTGAGACAAGTCCTAAGACTTGCTCTTCGAATCACAACACAAGGAAAGAACATGAAACTGGCCCAATTTCCTAATTTCCTATTATGTGCCTGGGGGGGGGGGGGGGGGCAAAAAAAATCAGAATAGAAATAATGAACTGGAGGTAGTGTAGGATGAAATAAAATTTATTTTATGTTTCATCAGCTTACAGGACTATACAGGCTGTTCCTAAATATGTGCGTCGGCGGTCTACTGTAGATTTCTTATTTTTTCCTCCGGGTCTGCGTTTCCGAGAGACAGGGTATCAAAAATTTCTTCAGTTTTTTGCTAATATCTAAGGAACCGTATGAATTACAGAATCGAGTTTTTATACACACATTGTCACTAATAATAGCTACTTTCTTGCATTTTACTCGGTTTTATTTGACGTGCCAGTGGCGGAGATATTGAATTTGCACAAAGGTTTTACCCCCCAACTTTTGCGCCACAGGATAGATCTGCATTTGCTGTGCAAATTCTGATGTACCAATGTGTTTCACATGAAAAAGGTACGCCTAATTCATTACTTTGAAGTGAACAGTCGATAAAACTGGCATTTTATGATAAAAACAATTTTCAATGCGTAAGCAAATTGTTCACTTCAGAGTAATGAATTAGGCGTACCTTTTTTATGTAAAACACATTGGCACATCAGAATTTGCACAGCAAATGCAGATCCATCCTGTGGCGCAAAAGTTGGGGGGTAAAACCTTTGTGCAAATTCAATATCTCCGCCACTGGCACGTCAAATAAAACCGAGTAAAATGCAAGAAAGTAGCTATTATTAGTGACAATGTGTGTATCTTGTGACAATTAACAAGTTTATTTATTTCAACAAAATTTAGCAACTATGTTTTTAAGTTTAAATATCAGAGTTATTTTTCATTATTTTAAGCGACCATAGTTAATTATCACCACTCATTTTTCCAATTGCAAGAAATTGACAATGCATTCGTAAATTGTTGTTGATTATAACAAGTTTTCCCGAAAACTGTTCACTTTAGAGCAATGAACCAAGATTACCTTTTTTATGTAAAAAAAACATTGCCGAATTAGAATTTGATGTGCAAAATTTGTCAAGTGGTGTAAACCTTTGGGGGTAAAACCTTTGTTCAAAATCAATATCTCTGACACTCCGACACAGTAGTTTTTGAGCGCTCGTCCTAGTTGACCTTGTTGTTAGATTCACCTTGTGTAAGGTACATTTACTTTTAGGTAGATTCACCCCGTGATTCGCATTTGCCAGTGCGAGAAAGTAATTATTCATTCTCAAAATTATCCTGGAATTTTTTCTGTCTGTTACACGAAAGATATGTAAGATCAATATATTTCTATACATTCTGAAATTTTCTGTTGATTCTTGCATTGTCATATGTGTAGTTAATGCCCATTGATTGAATATTTATTCTTTTTCAAATCATTTTTTCATTCTATTATTTTTTAACTTTTTTTTTAAATCATATTCAAGGTGTTTCCTTCCAACTGATTTCTGTTCATGCGTAGGTATACATATTCCATTCACTTTTATAAAGTACCTATCCCGATTGGCTATGAAATTCTGACACATTTCACCGCGTATATTTTGAAAATGTTAGGTTACAGCCATTCTCCAGTCAGATGAATAAGCCTTCGTTGTTGCACTTTCTACATATAAGTCGTAGTAATTACGTATTCATCAAAATGGGAAAATAATTAATTTTGGAAAATATTATGTATGTGAATTTTCAATAATTCCAAAGACCTGATGAATGTTGAAAAAACTTTTTTCTCTGTTAATGCTTGTCAGAATAGTCCATTACTTTGTGATAGTTTATTCGAAAAGAGAATAAAAGTACTCGAATAACCCGACAGAAACAATAAACAAACAGTTGAATTCCCCACTTTTCAAAATTCTCAAGAATTAAGCCTACAGAAGTCATTCGAACACCTTTTTGCACAACTTGAAATACTCGAGTATGAAAATGTAGTAGTACTACGAAACCTGTGTCATAGTTAAACCTCAAAAGAACTAACTCCATTTACAAAGTTAAAAAAGAGAAAATAGTAGATAATTGCATTGGCAACATCTCTCAGAATTATTTTACTTTCACGAGTGTCAACCTACGTCAGTTTTAAGTAGAAGAACTTGATTGCCAACGGATTTATCATCCGTGGGTCGAGAAACCAAAAATCTCGATTTGTTTATTTTTCCTAAACAATAATAGGTAAGTAGTTCAGAAGAAGCTTTGCGGAATCAATAATTCATCTATTCGAAAATTCCTTGATTTGTTATCATGGCATCGAAACAGTCAGTGAATTCATAACTTTCTTTTGGATCAGTCGAGGAGTCTACTAATTTCATATTCAATTTTCAATGATCTAGTGTAATCATCTCCATTGTAGAATGTATTCATCCGCTCCTCAAATTCAGAATTGGGGAGCACTATAGCCCAGGAAAAATAAATGTGAAGTCCCGTACCCAAACTGCAATCAAAATTATGAATTAATAAACAATGGACGAGATAACCCTACTAATGACCCTGATCGACTCGAGAAATTCTAGCAACAATTTATCACAGCTCGACGTCACATAAACGGCTACAAAAAGGTGAATCCCAACTACATCCAGGCAAGATACCTTCTCCGAAAACATATAAAATGATGAATGAGGCATTCAGTTAGTCAGTTCTGGTACAGACTTGATACTAACTTAGATATTTTCTATATTTCCCACATATTAGAAAATGGTGTGTAAAAGCTTATTTCTCCTTTTCGGAATCTTAGCATTAGCAGCAGCAGAAACGTTAATTGCAGAGGACCAATTTGGATCAGAATACCTTTTGATACCAATTCCTCTTAGTCGACAAAGGAGGTGAGTTGAGCATTAACTTAATATGTTTTAATTGAATTTTTTTGATTCCTTCATTTAATATCGGCATCAATCAATCATGCAATGCAATGTTTCAGACAAACTACTGTGGATATAAAGAAAAATCCTGTAGGAACACAAGTGACTCTGGGGCACCAAGGAACCATTTTCGAAAATGATAAACATTTAGTTAGCGGAAGTGGTCTTGTTTCAAAACAATTTCGTCCCAGTGGACCTACTACGCTTGGAGGTGGACTTGGTTACGAACATAAACCTTCAGGTAAAAATCAATAAATGTTATCAGGATTTTTAAATTTCCATACACATTCGAAGTGATCTGAGTGGTTAGAAGTTCATATAGCAAATCTTCATATTTATTTCCGTTTATTCAGGATCTGGCATCAATCTGAACGCTGCAAACACTCGTGGATTCGGAACCGACTTTCAAGCTACTGGAAATGCTAATTTGTGGAAAAATGGAAATTCGAGATTAGATGCCTACGCTAATTATGGTAGACATTATGGGGGCCCTTGGGGTACTGGACGTCCAAATTATGGAGGAGGACTGCAATTTTCACACAGATTTTGAAAATGCGAAGAGGTGTTGCTGAAATTTTGGTGGTCTCACAAAATTCAGTCTGATTGAAATAAATTCTACATTTTGTATTTCTTGTGCTCATATTCCATATTGGCATGTATATAAATTATTTTATTTAATACTTTGTAAATTATCGAAAAATAAATAAATATTGTCATAACATTTAGCTGGTATTTATTACTTATAATTCATAGAAGATTCGGATTGAAAGGAAAATGGGGAAAACCAAACGTTTGTCCTGTAAAATATCATATTATGGGCCTGTTTCACAATTCGCTGATAAAGTTCCGGACATGGTAGATGAAATATCTGCTGGATGAATCTGTCTGATAATATTTCAGGTCTCGGATGAAATATCTACCAGATAACTATCTGATTCAGACGTTAAACTATTCGAAAGCTCATCGGCAAGTGTAACCCGTCCAACACCTACGATCCTATACTCCATTCACTTTTATAAAGTATTAGATTCAGGTTTATCAAGTTTTTTTACTAAAAATTAACGCAGGTTGGCACTCGTGAGATGTCAAATAATTCTCAGAGATGTTGCTATCGCTAATTTCTATTTTAACTTTGTAAATGGATTCAACTGTGACACAGATTTCGTACCACTACTACATTTTCAAACTGGAATATTTCGAGTTGTGCAAAAAGGTATATAAATGTCTTTTGTAGGCTTATTTCTTGAACATTCTGAAAGTGGGGAATTCCATAGGTCCGTCTGTTCGCTTAGAAGTTTTTCCGTCGGGTTAATCGAGTACCTTTATTCTTTTTGCGAATGAACTATCACAAAGTAACGGACTATTCGTTCCATTATTTTTCAGTAAAATTTCATCACCCGATTCTTGATTTCCTCACAAGAAAATAGCATAACTGAATCTTCAAACCAAGTGAATTCGGTTCCTTATGGGTAGTTATAGTGAAGTTATAGTGAAAAGGGGTTACAGTCCACTGCGACCTTAAGGTCTATTGTGCCCCCTGACAGAGCTGTCATCATCGCGCCTCCTACAGCTCGCCCTCCAGTTCCAGAGATTTGATGAAATCCAGTATCTGGGACGGCTTCAAGGAGGATAACTCCCCACTTCTACAAGTTTCTTGTCCAAAGCTATCTTTCCTTTGGCTTACAATGGCATAGCATTCCGTAACCAGGTGAATAGGAGTTTCTTCCTCCTCCCCACAGAATCTACACTCATCAGTGTCCGATAAACCCATTCTCAACAGATGCTTCTTTAGGCGACAATGTCCTGTGAGAAAGCCAGTTAGTAGGTGAAGTTGGTTTTTACTGAGATCCAGATATTTTTTGGATCTAGCAGTTTCAAAGTTCCGGAGGAACTTTTTGGAGTGATCCATTCCTGGGAGATTCCGCCAGAGTTTTTCTCTTTCGGTTTTCTCCTTCAGCATAAATTCCTTCTTATAGGTGCATTTTCCTATACCACAGAAGGGTTCTGGGCCAGTGAGTGGCGTCTGTGCGCCCTTTCTGGCCAGTTTATTGGCCTCTTCGTTTCCTACGATTCCCGAATGACCGGGAACCCAGATCAAAAAGACCTTATTCTTCTTGCCTACCTCATTGAGTTTGTTTCGGCACTCCCAAATCAGCTTTGAGTCAATGACGTAGGAGCTCAGTGCTTTAATAGCAGCTTGACTATCTGTATGAATAGCTATATCGCACTTCTGATAGTTTCTTTCTAGATGTATATCTAGACATCTTCCGATTGCAAGTATTTCCGTTTGAAGGACGCTTGTACAGGAGCCTAGCGATAGTGCACACTTGGTACTTGTCCCATAAATCCCAGCGCCAGCTCCTGTAGCGGTTTTAGAACCATCAGTATACCATTTCATTGTATTTTCTTTGAGATTGTATTATGGGTAAGTTACCTTTTCAAAGTTCCGTAGGTACATCTGTTTGATTTGTAACGGTGAACCGGAAAAAAATAAAGATTTGTAATAAAAAAACTACTATTAAAAAAAATGTGTCAAATAAGACAATCTGATAAAATAGATCAATATGCCCACGTTTCTACGAAAAGAAGTGAAATCCCACCAAAAACATTCTGTGAAAAACTAGCCAAGTCTCGATGGAGCTGCTTGTTTATCTCTAAAAAGTAATGAAATCTAGAAAAATTCTAGCCAAGTTTAAGGCTCCTTACTGCGATTTCTTTATTATTATAGTTAATGTTGTGTGACTTGGCCGTTGAAGGGTACAAAACCAGGTGCTCCATGACACCATTGCGCCAATCTGTCGCCAGAAACGCAACCCATTGACGATGGAAAATTGCCACTTGGAAAACGTTCATTCAATAACCAGTCAATTGTAGGCTTGATAAAGCTGCGTATTCAATAATACGAGCCTGAAACAAACAGTATAAAAAATTATTTCCAGTACAGACGGACTTCTAATCATTGACAGAAGACCTTCTGTACGTCTATTTCATTTTAGATCTGTGGTCGATTTGACGCTCCAAAAAGAAGAGAGCAGAAGTCAGCATTGTTAATGCTGAATGCATATGTGTTGCACAATCAACAACAGCCTAAAATGAGACACTAGCGTCCAATTACCAATACCAACATGGGCTATTATCTCGCTTAACAAACATAGGTAGTTACAGAATTGGGGAACACTATAGGCCAGGAAAAATAAATGTGAAGTCCCGTACCCAAACTGCGATCAATATTATGAATTAATATAAACAATGGACGAGATAACCCTACTAATGACCCTGATCGACTCGAGAAATTCTAGCAACAATTTATCACAGCTCGACGTCACATAAACGGCTACAAAAAGGTAAATCCCAACTACATCCAGGCAAGATACCTTCTCCGAAAACATATAAAATGATGAATGAGGCATTCAGTTAGTCAGTTCTGGTACAGACTTGATACTAACTAAGATATTTTCTATATTTCCCACATATTAGAAAATGGTGTGTAAAAGCTTATTTCTCCTCTTCGGAATCTTTGCATTAGCAGCAGCAGAAACGTTCATTGCAGAGGACCAATTTGGATCAGAATACCTTCTGGTACCGATTCCTCTCAGTCGACAAAGGAGGTGAGTTGAGCATTAACTTATTATGTTTTAATTGAGTTTTTTTGATTCCTTCATTTAATACCGGCATCAATTAATCATGCAATGCAATGTTTCAGACAAACTACTGTGGATATAAAGAAAAATCCCGTAGGAACACAAGTGACTCTGGGGCACCAAGGAACCATTTTCGAAAATGACAAACATTTGGTTAGTGGAAGTGGTCTTGTTTCAAAACAATTTCGTCCCAGTGGACCTACTACGCTTGGAGGAGGACTTGGTTACGAACATAAACCTTCAGGTAAAACTCAATAAATACTATCAGGATTTTTGAATTTCCATACACATTCGAAGTGATCTGAGTGGTTAGAAGATCATATAACGAATCTTCAAATTTATTTCCGTTTATTCAGGATCTGGCATCAATCTGAACGCTGCAAACACTCGTGGATTCGGAACTGACTTTCAAGCTACTGGGAATGCTAATTTGTGGAAAAATGGAAATTCGAGATTAGATGCCTACGCTAATTATGGTAGACATTATGGGGGCCCTTGGGGTACTGGACGTCCAAATTATGGAGGAGGACTACAATTTTCACACAGATTCTGAAAATGCGAAGAGGTGTTGCTGAAATTTTGGTGGTCTCACAAAATTCAGTCTGATTGAAATAAATTCTACATTTTTATTTCTTGTGCTCATATTCATTCATATTGGCATGTATATAAATTATTTGATTCAATACTTTGTAAATTATCGATAAATAAATAAATATTGTCATTACATTTAGCTGGTATTTATTACTTATAATTCATAGAAGATTCGGATTGAAAGGAAAATAGGGAAAACCAAACGTTTGTCCTGTAAAATATCAGATTATGGGCCTGTTTCACAATTTGCTGATAAAGTTCCGGACATGGTAGATGAAATATCTGCTGGCTGAATCTGTCTGATAATATTTCAGGTCTCAGATGAAATATCTACCAGATAACTATCTGATTCAGACGTTAAACTATTCGAAAGCTCATCGGCAAGTGTAACCTATCCAACACCTATGATCCTATACTCCATTCATTTTTATAAAGTATCAGATTTCGGTTTATCAAGTTTTTTTACTAAAAATTAACGCAGGTTGGCATTCGTGAAATGTCAAATAATTCTCAGAGACGTTGCTATCGCTAATTTCTATTTTAACTTCGTAAATGGATTCAACTGTGACACAGATTTCGTACTACTACTACATTTTCATACTGGAATATTTCGAGTTGTGCAAAAAGGTATATAAATGTCTTTTGTAGGCTTATTTCTTGAACATTCTGAAAGTGGGGAATTCCATAGGTCCGTCTGTTCGCTTAGAAGTTTTTCTGTCGGGTTAATCGAGTACCTTTATTCATTTTGCGAATGAACTATCACAAAGTAACGGACTATTCGTTCCATTATTTTTCAGTAAAAATTTCATCACTCGATTCTTGATTTCCTTACAAGAAAATAGCATAACTGAATCTTCAAACCAAGTAAATTCGGTTTCTTATGAGTAAGTTACCTTTTCAAAGTTCCGTAGGTACATCTGTTTGATTTGTAACGGTGAACCGGAAAAAAATAAAGATTTGTAATAAAAAAACTACTCTTAAAAAAAATGTGTCAAATATGACAATCTAATAAAATAGATCAATATGCCCACGTTTCTACGAAAAGAAGTGAAATCCCACCAAAAACATTCTGTAAAAAACTAGCCAAGTCTCGATGGAGTTGCTTGTTTATCTCTAAAAAGTAATGAAATCTAGAAAAATTCTAGCCAAGTTTAAGGCTCCTTACTGCGATTTCTTTATTATAGTTAATGTTGTGTGACTTGGCCGTTGAAGGGTACAAAACCAGGTGCTCCATGACACCATTGCGCCAATCTGTCGCCAGAAACGCAACCCATTGACGATGGAAAATTGCCACTTGGAAAACGTTCATTCAATAACCAGTCAATTGTAGGCTTGATAAATCTGCGTATTCAATAATACGAGCCTGAAACAAACAGTATAAAAATTATTTCCAGTACAGACGGACTTCTAATCATATAGAAGACCTTCTGTACGTCTATTTCATTTTTGATCTGTGGTCGAAAGAAGAGAGCAGAAGTCAGCATTGTCAATGCTGAATGCATATGTGTTGCACAATCAACAACAGCCTAAAATGAGACACTAGCGTCCAATTACCAATACCAGCATGGGCTATTATCTCGCTTAACAATCATAGGTAGTTACAGAATTGGGGAACAC
Organism: Adalia decempunctata; assembly: GCA_951802165.1. Lineage (NCBI taxonomy): Eukaryota > Metazoa > Arthropoda > Insecta > Coleoptera > Coccinellidae > Adalia > Adalia decempunctata. The sequence goes on from OX637699.1 coordinate 10,519,581, forward strand.
TATAGGCCAGGAAAAATAAATGTGAAGTCCCGTACCCAAACTGCAATCAAAATTATGAATTAATAAACAATGGACGAGATAACCCTACTAATGACCCTGATCGACTCGAGAAATTCTAGCAACAATTTATCACAGCTCGACGTCACATAAACGGCTACAAAAAGGTAAATCCCAACTACATCCAGGCAAGATACCTTCTCCGAAAACATATAAAATGATGAATGAGGCATTCAGTTAGTCAGTTCTGGTACAGACTTGATACTAACTAAGATATTTTCTATATTTCCCACATATTAGAAAATGGTGTGTAAAAGCTTATTTCTCCTCTTCGGAATCTTTGCATTAGCAGCAGCAGAAACGTTTATTGGAGAGGACCAATTTGGATCAGAATACCTTTTGATACCAATTCCTCTTAGTCGACAAAGGAGGTGAGTTGAGCATTAACTTATTATGTTTTTATTGAATTTTTTTGATTCCTTCATTTAATATCGGCATCAATCAATCATGCAATGCAATGTTTCAGACAAACTACTGTGGATATAAAGAAAAATCCCGTAGGAACACAAGTGACTCTGGGGCACCAAGGAACCATTTTCGAAAATGACAAACATTTGGTTAGTGGAAGTGGTCTTGTTTCAAAACAATTTCGCCCCAGTGGACCTACTACACTTGGAGGTGGACTTGGTTACGAACATAAACCTTCAGGTAAAAATCAATAAATGCTATCAGGATTTTTGAATTTCCATACACATTCGAAGTGATCTGAGTGTTCAGAAGATCATATAACGAATCTTCAAATTTATTTCCGTTTATTCAGGATCTGGCATCAATCTGAACGCTGCAAACACTCGTGGATACGGAACTGACTTTCAAGCTACTGGAAATGCTAATTTATGGAAACAAGGAAATTCGAGATTAGATGCCTACGCTGATTATGGTAGACATTATGGGGGCCCTTGGGGTACTGGACGTGCAAATTATGGAGGAGGACTACAATTTTCACACAGATTCTGAATATGCGAAGATGTATTGCTGAAATTTTAGTGGTCTCACAAAATTTAGTCTGATTGAAACAAATTCTACATTTTGTATTTCTTGTGCTCATATTCCATATTGGCATGTATGTAAATCATTTCATTTAAAACTTTGTAAATTATCGAATAATAAATAGTTATTGTCATTGAATTTAGCTTGTTTATATTACTTATAATTCAAAAAAGATTAGGATTGAAAGGAAAATTGATAAAACCAAACGTTCGTCCTGTAAATGATGAGATTATGGGCCTGTTGCAAAATTGATTCCGTATATGGTATGGATAAAATATCTGCTGGATAATAGATTTCTGTTTCACAGCTCAGCTCCCGAATAAAATATCTACCAGATAAATATCTAATCCAAACGTTGAACTATCCGTCAGTTTATCGACAAGTCAGACAAGTGTAACCTATATCCAACAATCCAACACCTATGAGACTGTTTGATAAGCCCTAAAGTAAATAAGGAACAGAAGTCTTTAAGAAATTTCAAGCACGAAGACTTTTACGGGGTGTTTGAAATAGAGCAAGTGATTTAAAGATCACTTATAACTAATACTTCACGACTACGAATCCGGGGTCAAATTCAATTCTGTCCGGCCGTAACACGATAACTCTCGAACGGATAAACCTACAGGATTTTAATATGGAGGGTATGTTTGGATCTCGAATGCCCCAGTTAAGTTGGTTCATGGGGGCAATTTGTACCGGGGTTCCGTAAATATGGGCATTCAAAATTTTGATTTCCTGATAACCGAAGCTACATATCGCATTTAGATGGAGAATGACTTATTCAAGATATATGCAAAATTTGATACAAATCAAAAGACTGGAATAATAATAAAATTGTTGACGAAAAAATTCACAATATTTCTGTAATAATATATCCGGCATTACGGACAATTTCTTTAACAGCTGCAGTCAAACTTTTTTGACAGCTGGCAAAAAGATTATCCGTTGGATGCTTGATTTCTTCGAAAAATACAGACATCGTGACGAAATAAGTTTCAGGTACAATATTGGTCAGGACCAATTTTTTCAGCATTTCAATCCTCAAGAACAGTAACAAAGAAAACATCAGTACAATCTAATTAATCGAATATTACTCCAAATATTATTTTTTTTATTATTACTTAGACAAAACTGATTGATGAAAAATAGATAGAATAGAAATCTGAAAGCTGTGTAAAAATTCACTGAGGTTATCCAAAGTGGAACCCCTAAATTTGTTTTGGGGTGGAATAAGATTCCTGAAGACATGGTACTGGGAAATCAATTCATAATGTGGGACTTTAGGAGATTTATCTAGATTTTTTTTTTAATTTTTCGACTCCTTAAAAAATATGAATTCTCACTTTGAAAGTAATACAGAGTACAATATTTAGATTAAGACTTATTCATTTTTAGATGATTCAAATTATCGTTCGTTCTAAATGCTGCTTAACATTATATTGATGACATGATACATTTATTCTTTCTTCAAGACAACATACATTGTAATGAACTAGTTAGATGAAAAAAATAGGAATGAAAAACAATATTAAATCGATAATACAAAAAAAATGAAAGTAAAAACCAAATTAACAATTGGGAACCTCAAACTTTTCTGGTACTTAAGTATTCGCCATAAAATGAGGTCTACAGGACTCCATCGGTAAGAGGTTGAAGATTAAACGGATAATTTTTTTTGGAAATAAATGCACTAGTGCTACTTGAAGGTCCTCCCCACAATTCAACACTGTAATTGAATTTATTTGATTTTAATTATCGAAATTGATTTTGAACAGTAATTTGTCAGCTCCGGTTCTCAGGAATGCTTGGCGAAATAATGGTTATAACAATCCAGAACAAAGACGGAAATAACTCAAAAAACATTCAAACCACACCCTTTTCATCACCATATGCAGAGTCACAAAAAACTGTATACCAGTCATTAAAACGAAAAAGTAAAATGTGAAGTCCCTAACTCAGAATGCTCAAAATACATAGAAGAAATAAACAATGAATGAGGATGAGATAACCTTTTCTATGAACTTGATCCAATAAAACGACGAGAGAATTTGCAGCAACGATTAATCGCAGTCTAACGTCACATAGACGGCAGGAAAAAGGTGAATCCCAACTGATTCGAACTGAAAATATATAAAATGTTGAATGAGGAATTTAGTTAGCCAGTTCAGTTTCACACTGATATATTATCTTATATGAATTTCTCCTAAAATGGCGTTTAAGAGTGTGTATCTCCTTTTCGGAATCTTAGCATTAGCAGCTGCAGAATCTTATATTGGAGAAGACCAATATGGATCAGAATATCTTTTGATACCTATTCCCCTCAGTCGGCAAAGGAGGTAAGTTGGCCATTATTGCTGAAAAAAGCTTCATATACATCTATTTTTATAAGCTTTTATTTAGTTTCACCTGTCCCGGTGTCTGTCTGTCTGTAATCAAATCTTGCAAGTTAAATTTGACACACTTCTAATAGTCCGATTGATTTGAAATTTTGCAGGTGTACCTAGTTCTGGTGACAATGCATCATGAAATATTTTTTATAGAAAAAACAAAATGGCGGCTCCAAAATGGCGGATGAGTTTTGTAATTATGATCCGATTCCATTCAAAAACAGTATCTGGGGGTATTTGGGTTCGAAAATGATGATACTCTTGTCAAAACTGGGAAATTCAAGATGGCGGCCACAATATGGCGGACGAGTTTTGTAATTATGATCATATTCTATTCAAAATTGGTATATGAGGGTTTTCTGGGTCGGAAATTACGATTCTCCAAAATCGAGGAATTCAAGATGGCGGCTTCAAAATGGCGGATGAGTGTGGTTATAAAAGCTTATCTTCAAAAATGTTTTTTGAGAATTAGGCTTGTTTTTACTCTAGTTATTTCCACAAACGTTAAAACCATTCATTCATTTTTTATTGTGTTTTCAATGATCGAGAAGTATACATAAGATGAATCTGATAATTGAGAGTATTAAGACACCTTTGTTATGATGAAGGAGAAAACGGAAAGGGAAAAACTCTGGCGGAATCTCCCAGGGATGGTTCACCCCGAAAAGTTCCTCCGGAACTTCGAAACTGCTGGATCAAAAAATATCTGGATCTCAGTAAGAACCAACTACACCTACTCAGTGGCTTTCTCACAGGACATTGTCGCCTGAAGAAGCATCTGTTTAGAATGGGCTTATCGGACACTGACGAGTGCAGATTCTGTGGGGAGGAGGAAGAAACTCATATTCGCCTGGTTACGGAAGGCTATGGCATTGCCATCCAAAGGAAAACGTGCTTTGGACAAGAAACCTGTAGGAGTGAGGAATTATCCTCGTTGAAGCCGTCCCAGATACTGGATTTCATACATTCTCTGGAATTGGAAGGCGAGCTGTAGGAGGCGCGATGATAACAGCTCTGTTAGGGGGCACAATAGACCTTAAGGTCGGCGTTTAAAGCGAGTAGGGAAGCTCATCCGATAGAGGCGCCACCGTCCATTTTATTGAATATCTCCATAGAATATGCATTATCACTATCAAGTTCTATGAATATCTCTCTGATTATGAATGGAATGTACAATGGCGCTCTCTATCCAAAAATCGCCGAACTATGAAATAAGCGAATTTGTGGGTAAAGCAGGAACTTTTTCCCGCCAAAATTTGAATTTGGCCATTCTCTGCCAATTCCGTATTTCAAGTTGTTTTTCTGAACGAAATTATCAGTAGATTCACTTTTAATCGGAAGTTGAACTATTTTCATGGGTCGTTGAAATAAACCAGAAGCATGAGTTGGCTCATTATCTTCTATTTTTCAAAGAAAAAAAATTAACTTTCGGAATGAAATCGATTTAAATTATTTCATCAAGAACTCCAATCCTTTCTGAGTTTACCCACAAAATTTCAGTTTTCAACTGCAACTTGAAATGAAAACACCCTACATTGAACGCCCACCTCAAGGTAGCAGTGGACTGTAACCCTCTTACTATAAACTATATACTTAGTGCAAATGACACAAGGAAACCATCCACACTCATGTTCGCGTCCTTCACAGATGGCGGTCGAAAGGCAACGCATTTATTGAACAAATAGCTCGAAAGCCGATTTTCAGTCACCATTTCCGTAACTCCACTGGTGTCAAGGTCAATTGAAGACGTCATGTTGATGGCAAATCACAACAAGGCTACTCACCTCTTCAAGGCCCTTTTTCAGTGAGCCATGCCACTCATATGCCTGAGCGAGATCTTTCTCCATCCCAATTCCAATTTTTTCTCATTGTAAAAATCGACATATATATCAATTTTCTCCATTTCAGTATCGTAATGAGCTCATTACAGTACTAAGAACAGTGCTGTAATGAATTCATTACAGCATCGTTTTCAGTTACATTTTTCGTTTTGTTGTTGTCAGCAATGACTTCCGATCCTTTGAAATTTCAGCAAACGTCAATTTGGAAACGTCAATTTTCGTATTTCCTAACGTTCACACCAACTGCCAAGATAAAATATGAAAGTCACTAGGACCTATAATTTGAATTTTTTCATTTAATTTCACAAAATTTGAGTGAAATAGAGAAAATATCGTCTAATACTCGTTGCAGAATGCAATTCCAATACTCATGCGTTCGTATTCGTATTGGAATGGGAGCCCATTCTGCAATTAGTTTTAGAATATACTATTCCGGCAAATGCTGTTTCCAAACCAATTCTTATATCTGAGAGCACTCTAATTTTGGGATAAAATTAGAATACGTGATGCCAACTAAGAAAAAAATCAGAATTTTCGAGTACTTTTTAGACAGGATTACACTGCGCAAAAAAATTAACGCACATTATGGAAATCTCAAATTTATTCTACAACTGAAGGTGTTCTCAATGATAATTATTTTTATCATGCATGCATATGTTATCCACTTTCAACGTTTTTCTTCAATACAGATGTTTTCTCCCAGCAGGAATTAAAAAAGATGATATTATCAGATTTTGAATGTATTGGCTCCATTCTGAAATCAGTTGTTCTCGATCAATTCTAGTGATCAATAGTTTTTCTTTCGTTTGATTTTCTACACTCGATCGCTATGCAACGCGAAACACGCAATTTGACCCAAGATGAATGTGCCCAAGCGGTAGTTTTGCGAAAAGAAGGGTGCCCATACACAAGAATTGCAGAAAGGTTTGGAGTTTCCCATACAAGTGTGTCCAGAATGTTGCTAGAGAGTTTCTTCGTTGAGACAACGGTTTGCAACCGCTCGCCTCCTTCAAAATCAGCTTGAGCAAACTCATGAGGTGCAAATTAGCACTCAGACAATAAGAAATCGCCTCAGAGAATATGATTTAAGGCCTCGTGTCGCGGCAAGAGGCCCAGCTCTTACCCCAGCCCGTCGAAGGGCGCGTTTGGATTTTGCGAGAGAGCATATCCATTGGGAAGAGGCCGATTGGGAAAGAGTTCTCTTCACAGATGAGTCTAGATTCTGCCTCTACCATTGTGATCGACGTTCCCTTGTACACAGACGTCCACATGAAAGATATGCTCAGTGCAATTTCCTGAATACTACTGGTTTCGGGGGAGGATCGATTATGGTATGGGGTGGAATATCTTTGACTGCTAGCACAGACCTAGTGGTCGTTGATAATGGAGCTATGAATGCTGATAAGTATATAAGGAACATTCTTGAAGAGCATGTAGTCAGTAGTGCCATTTGCCCCATACATTGGTGAAAATTTCATTTTTATGGACGATAATGCCAGACCCCATCGTGCGCGCATAGTTCAGGAGTACCTTGAAGAGGTTGAAGTCTCTCGAATGGAATGGCCAGCAAGAATTCCAGATCTCAATCCGATTGAGCAGGTTTGGGACAACCTCAATAGAAGGCTGAGAAGTTCAGATCCAGCTACTCTTAATGACTTAGGAATCCAACTCGGAGAAATCTGGGAAGGATTAGATCAGAACATTTTAAGATCACTCATTTTGAGTATGAACCGTCGTTGCCGAGCTGTCATTAACGCAAGGGGTGGAAATACCAAGTATTAAATCACTTATCAGCATTTCAGTATTTTGAAAATTGTTCATTTCTCATCTTTCACCTTAGATTCGGTGAAATCCTGAATTTTTCTTCCATTTAATGTGTCTTGTTTCGTTCAAAACCTTCCCGAGAGAACATAAAAAATAAGTTATAAAGTCAATGTAGAGTTAACTTTCATTAAAATTGAGATTTTCAAAATGTGCGTTTATTTTTTGCGCAGTGTATAACGACCAAATTCAATGTTTCAGACAAACTACTGTGGATGTAAAGGAAAATCAAGTGACTCTAGGGCACCAAGGAACCATTTTCGAAAATGATGAACATTTGGTTAGTGGAAGTGCTCTTGTTTCAAAATTTAGTCCCAGTGGACCTACTACACTTGGAGGTGGAGTTAGTTACGAACATAATAACAGGTAAAAATCAATAAATGTTATCAGACTTTTTAAATTTCCATACATATTCGAGGTGATCTGAGTGGTTAGAAGATAATATAGCGAATCTTCTAATTTATTTCCATTTATTCAGGTTCTAGCACCAATCTGAACGCTAGGCAAGTAGTTCAGAAGAAGCTTTGCGGAATCAATGATTCCTTCATTTAATATCGGCATCAATTAATCATGCAATGCAATGTTTCAGAAAAACTACTGTGGATGTAATGAAAAATCCCGTAGGAACGCAAGTGACTCTGGGGCACCAAGGAAACATTTTCGAAAATGATAAACATTTGGTTAGTGGAAGTGCTCTTGTTTCAAAACAATTTCGTCCCAAGGGACCTACAACGCTTGGAGTAGGACTTGGTTACGAACATAAACCTTCAGGTAAAAATCAATAAATGCTATTGGAACATTTAAATTTCCATACACATTCGAAGTGATCTGAGTGGTTAGAAGATCATATATAGCGAATCTTCATATTTATTTCCGTTTATTCAGGATCTGGCATCAATCTGAACGCTGCAAACACTCGTGGATACGGAACTGACGTTCAAGCTACTGGGAATGCTAATTTGTGGAAAAATGGAAATTCGAGATTAGATGCCTATGCTAATTATGGTAGACATTATGGGGGCCCATCGGGTACTGGACGCCCAAATTATGGAGGAGGACTACAATATTCACACAGATTCTGAATATGATCTGAGGCTTTTCTGAAATTTTGGTGGTCTCACAAAATTTAGTCTGATTGAAACAAATTCTACATTTTGTATTTCTTGTGCTCATATTCCATATTGGCATGTATGTAAATTAGTTTATTTAAAACTTTGTAAATTATCGAATAATAAATAGTTATTGTCAATGAATTTAGCTTGTTTACATTACTCATAATTCATAGAAGATTAGGATTGAAAGGAAAATTGATAAAACCAAACGTTTATCCTGTAAATTATGAGATTATGATGGGCCTGTTTCAAAATTGATTCCGGATATGGTGGATAAAATATCTGCTGGATAATAGATTTCTGTTTCACAGCTCAGCTCCCGAATAAAATATCTACCAGACAAATATCTAATCCAAACGTTGAACTAATTCGAGATTATATACCTATGCTAATTATGGTAGACATCATGGGGGTCCAAGGGGTACTGGACGTGCCAATTATGGAGGAGGACTACAATCTTCACACAGATTCTGAATATGCGAAGAGGTGAAATTTTAGTCTGATTGAAATAAATTCTAGATTTGGTATTTCTTGTGCTCATATTCCATATTGACATGTATGTAAATCAATTTATTCGAAACTCTGCAGATTATCGAATAATAAATAGGTATTGTCACCAAAGCTTGTTGACTATTCATTTCTTGTAATTCAGAGAAGTTTTGGATTCAAAGCAAGATACGGGAAACGGTAAAATATAAGCCACGTGCTTATAAACATCCGAATATGAATCCAGTGGATAAAATATCTGCTCGATAAATCTGTCGGATCATATTTTTCTGTTTCATTTCTTGGGTCTATCTGAAATAGACGTTAAACTAACAGGCAGTCAACGGCAAGTGTATGAATAGCTTATCAGGGATGAATTTTTCCGTTCCCTACAGTCAGCGCGACAGGTCGCTCTCGTATAGTATAGGAAACGGAATGCACAAGCACAATGGAACACTCCGTTTCCTAGCAGATATTCGCGATGTGCTCACTGCCCTGTTAGTCTTCTGGGTGCCGATGGGACAAATTGCAAATTATCAATAAAGTTTTCTTACTTTCTTTATAGCTTTATTAGGTAGAGTCTACCACATTTTTCCTCTGTGAACATTTTTGTAGTCGCGGTTCTTTTTTCAGCAAACCTCTCGTAAGTCGACCATATTTTCATTTTTTTTAATCATACGTACTCTTTTTTTGTAAAATGCAATCATAAAAACAATCTGGAAAAAATGAGAAAACATGATTGTCTCCAATATAAACATGACTGAAAATCGCATTTTTTAAATTATTAATACACTTCTGATTTTTTCAGAATCAGTTGATATAACCATATCAAATAAGAAAATTCAATTGTCCGACAAAAAAATGTGGTGTTTTTCTTGTCCGACACATTAAAATCGACGATTTTTTTTGAGTTTTTAAATTCATTAATATTTGTCGGACAAGAATGAATTTATATTTTAGAGAGATTCGTTTCATAGACTATTTCACTCTTTCCATTTTAAGTGAGGAACTTTCCGTAGCAACGATCGTTTCATCTCGACAAAACTTTCAAGCCGGCAAAACCAACAAGTTGGTTTTTCAGCGATAAAATTTTTGACGTTCCTTCAATTAATCGATAGCTTCGGAAATGAATATATCATAGAGAAAACAAACAACGTTTAGTTAATCTATGAATTCTGATATGCCAAATAGCGCAATCCGTGTCAAATGTGACCATATCACTTAATGTTAGCCATTTTCTCGAGAAATAGTCATGCCGAATACCACTCGAGATGAAATTTAAACAGGTAAAATTTCTCTCTTGTAATATTCAAGTTTGTTGCTTTTCGGAAATTTCGCTCATGACATTTTGCCGGCCAAATTCCATCTCTAGTGTTATTACATATGATAAAAAATTGCATTTAGCAGATTAAGATACTCAATTGAATAGGTACTAGTTTATTTAATTATTTAGACAAGTAAATCGCACGACAAGCTTTTATGATCATATAAATTGTGTAAAATGAGGTTATGAGTTGATAGTTGAAATTTTAAAGGAAAATTTCATTTCTTCTTTTCAGAGCATTTAAATGAAAGCTTTCTTGAAAAGGTTGTTTTTGCTTTTAATTTAATTTTCACTTTTTAGTTATTTCTAAATATTCTCAGCAAGCCCTTTCATTTGATACCCATATTGCAGAAGTGTTTTGATGTTTTTTCAGTTACTCTCAACAAGCCCTTTCACTTGATACCCATACTGTGAAAGTGCAAAAAAATAACTATTTTGCCATCTTGGATTGTCGACCATATTGGATATAAAATTGAGTAGCAAGATTCTACCCAAACAAACATACATACATAGGTACATGCATACATTTCCAGTTGAAAGAAAACTTTCAATAAATAGACCCGTTTATGTGTTAAGCTTTATCATTAGGATAGCATAAGCAAATATTCCAAATTTTGTTCCCGTTGCCGATGATATTTAGATATTGACTCATCTGTGTGCCTTCCATACAAGACATTCCTATACAATGAATAAATGAATAAATGAATAAATGAATAAATGAAATAAAGACATATACAAAGAAATATTTATTATACAGGATCTTGGAAAGATTATATACATTGTACATTATTTACATGTGTCCATTATTTATATGAATACATAATCGAAAACTGTATAAGGATAACGATACCGGAGGAAAGAAGGTTTCATTTCCAATTCGAGTCCATTTCGAAGAAATCGACCTAATTAAGTATTGACTACTCGCACAGTCGCACCTATTTTTCAGCAAGGCAATCGAATCTTCATAAGCGAAGATGACTTTGCTGATTAAAGGAAAACATTCATTTATTAACTTGTTTTTTATCATCATAGTGCGAACTATGCAAAAACTAAAATACAAGATTGTCTCAAACGAGACTACCCGAAATCCAACTAGATAATGCCAATGTTAAAAATTGAACAAAACCAGTACTTAATCTTTGTTTCTATTCTTATTATTGTAGTTGAAGTTCTGAAAACCGAAACGACTTAGGAAATTTTTAAAAGTATCATTTTTTTATTAATATTATTTTGCGTTGAACATAAAATCCAAAAAATGCTCAAATTGAGCTTCGTCAGCATTCATACATTGGTATAAATTCTGCTCAAAATTTCTGGAGCATTTCGGGTATAATTTTGACGAATAATGGACCTGCCGCGATTCGAAATTTCAGTATGTTCCTGAGTTGACCATACCTTCGTCAAAACTTTTCGAGAATCAGAAAAGCTCAAACTTTCAAAATGACTGATTTTCTCAACGAAACGTAAAAACAAAGTGAACGTCATGAATGGCAACAAGTTTTCAAAATGTACTATGATTAAGCCAATGGTTATTCAGATCTCCAACCAAATTAACAAAACAAAAAAAAAATAGATATGAAATTCTCAAAATATCTAACAATTGAGAATTTTCGCTAGTTTCCCTGGATAATGATTTATGGTGAGTTCGAGTCAGATCCATGGCGGTTGTTGATATTCATATCTGATTAATCGATGTTATTGATATTTTTAATTAGTGTACGATATTCCTGTGAGAGGTCAGATAACTTATCAACCTTAAATTGAAGGGATTCAGTTCACTTTGGATTGGCTCGAATTTTGTAAGTATGCATATCCTGGAAACATTTCTATAGGTTTGGAAAACCTTACCAACAAACCATTGACAATTAAATTATAAAATTTTAAGAGTTGAACCTATTCAATTAAATCTTCATATGAGTAGGGGAGAGTGCTGTTCCCACGGACCAAATTCGTATTTTGTCTTCTTGGAGTTCAGAGATCGTAGGTATTACCAGTATATTCGAAGAAACAACATTTCATCGAATACACCGAGTGGTCCATTTTGCACTAGCAGGACCTTAACAGAAGTAAGGAAAAATCTTTTGTGAAGAAAATTTTATACAGGGTGTCCATTTGAAAACGAAACAGACGAGATTACAGACGAAATAAATTTTTTCGATAGAAATGCTCGGACAGGTCGATTTCTGTTTCGAGGGGGACAACTTAAGATGTAGGTTACGGACGCATAGCGCTTCAACCCTTGCTACTACAACCCTCACCCCCAATTTTTGAATAGGGAAGATGGGGTTAGTGATACCTCATTTGAAAGGTATTTTTATACTGATTTCAGCACAGTAATTGTTTTTTCATTTTATGCATTAGTTCTCGAAATATTCTTAACTAAGTATTTGAAAATGAAGTGGTGTTTTCATGGCACTTGTAGTGTTTTTTTGTGAAAAATCGACATTTTGAGCTTCAAAACAACCATGACTGTGGCTTCCTTCCTCCAATCCACTGACATAGAAATCTTTAATCAAGATGTCGATTTTTCACAAAAAAACACCACAAGTGCCATGGAAACACCACTTCATTTTCAAATACATAGTTAAGAATATTTCGAGAACTAATGCATAAAATGAAAAAACAATTACTGTGCTGAAATCAGTATAAAAATACCTTTGAATTGAGGTATCACTCACCCCATCTTCCCTATTCAAAAATTGGGGGTGGGGGTTGTAGCAGCAAGGGTTGAAGCGCTATGCGTCCGTAACCTACATCTTAAGTTGTCCCCCTCGAAACAGAAATCGACCTGTCCGAGCATTTCTATCGAAAAAATTTATTTCGTCTGTAATCTCGTCTGTTTCGTTTTCAAATGGTCACCCTGTATATGTACCAATATGGAGTTATAAATTGTACGTTCCAACGATATCGATCGTTGAAATTTTCAAAAAAAAAATATGGTTTATTCTCAACCTCTAGAGATATTTCAACTTAACTGAATACACAGCACCACAATGTATGGTAGCATTTTCATTAATCATATATAGGGCTCCTGAAGTACCAGTGTCATATTTTGGGGTTTCACCACCATCCAATTTAAAAAATCTCTGAAACTTTCGCCCATTTGAGCAAATAAAATTTTATAAAAACTATATTTTGACATTTTTTCGTATATGCCTTATTTGCAGTTCAATGTTCAGTCCATTTTTTTTCATTGGATACATTTTGTTGCAATAATTTCGGGAAACAAGTTCATTGTACTCTTGATACTTATAGACCCAGCTAATTTGTCTAGTCTAGACTATACAACCCGTATAATCGAACCAACTTTGACCCCATTGAATCGAAAAATATGAAAATAATAAGGTACTTGGTGACTTAGATTACAGAGATCACTGAAGCATTTTTAATGCTTCTGAATTTGATAACAAATGCCTGTAGGTATACGCACAGCACTCTTCCTTACCTACCTATTTACAAAATTCTCATATATCAAATTATAACGTTATGATTTTTTGTTTTGATTTGTTAATTGGACTCAAAATGTATGATGAGGTCCCCTAGAAAAAGGGGAGTTGGGTCTCAGAGATCCTAATTTATTTCCTGATAGTCCATTCAGTTTTCTCTTCTCCTGATTGTATAGAAGTGCTCTTTCATGGGGAAAGTCGCTGAAAAACAGTTCCTTACTGTATAAAAGGAGTGCAGCTCTCTTCGCTTCCAGTCCTTTCAGGAGATAAGGATCAGGATTTTCTACAAAGAAATAACAAAAATTCTTAGTCTAGAATAATTGCCCGGTTCAAACTATTTTCCCTCCGGTACCAGGAGATCTGAGCTACCTAGGAGTTATTATTAATCATCTATATATATAAAAGAAAGATGTTGGTTACACCATTTATAACTCGAGATCGGATGGACTGTTTGTTATGAAACTTCATATATGGATTCGTCTACGGTCTGGTTATTATAAAATACAATAAAGCTTTGAAAAAATCGATGAAAATTTTACTTATACAGGAAATGCTTTTCCTCCTTTTGAGTAAGGCCACTAGATGTCGCTACAGTTACAGTTACGCTACCGCTTATTCGTTGGTACTTCATTTGATATTCTCCGCGTTTGATGGCTATATAAACAAATAGTGTGTACAGTGACTATATTCCCTCTATAGTCACTGTAATAGTGTGTAATTTGAGTTGCCTACAACTCTGCGATGTTGGGCAAAACCAAAATGTCTTAGCGTAGGAGTACAGATGTCTAAAATGATTAGATTTCGTTGAGATATGAGAAAAGTTTCGTTCTTACCACTTCAGATGGCGCTATTCACACATTATGACTGATGATTATTAGTTATTTTTATAGTTTTATGTATTCCAAATAACGTAATCGTGAAGGTACTATATTTGATATTATCACAATTAAATGACGATGAATTTGTTGAGGCTTTCGCGGCCATCGATTGATGTCATCTGTTCTTTTTTCGAGCATTTCGGTCGTCGTGGTTTGAAATGGTCGAAAAAAGAACATATGACATCAATTACCGTGTAATTTACATCTAGGGCTTATAGTACCATAAAAGGCTATTAACAGATCAAAAAGCGGTTGAATATCATAGTGAATTTTTATCGAAATTTCAAGTAAATCGGATTGTGGCGATCAGCTTCAATCGTGAATTGTCCGTTCTCATCTTTCCTCATAATTTCTGAAACGTTTTTGAATTTCTGTTTGGGTAATGAATATATTTGCGGAAATAACTTAATCCAAAATTGCCATTATTAATGATTGACATATTATGACATATTATTTTTGTGTATCTGTTCTGTGTGATAGCTCTTATCCATGGAAACATTTGACAGTTCAAAAATCGGAGTGGATTTGTGAAATCCACCGTAAGTATCAAAGTAGGGTTGCCAACCGTCCTTTATTTCAAAGGACAGTCCTTTATTCTGAAAACATGTCCTTTGAGGTTTTGAAAGGTGTCAAAGGACTTTGCAGTCTTTTTTGCTAAGCCTTTCCCCGTCCACCATTCTCGAGTCGTTCATGTCCTTTATTTCAATAGCTCAAAGTTGGCAACCCTAGCTGTAAGTATCATTAGGGCGGAACAAAGTTCGCCGGGCCAGCTAGTAATATAATAAAAAGATTCTTTATTTTCTACAGGTGTACACCAAGTTACAGACAATTTATATTTCATGAGAGAAAGAGAAAAACAAAAAACAATCTCAAGGAAATTGAAACAAAAATAAAGCACAATTAAGCGAAATCACCAAAAACATCAAACTTTTGAAACACCAAAATATTATTATTATGAAGTAGGATATTTTCTTCAATAATTTATTTTTTTAAAGGTGCGGATAAATAGAAACTCAGTTCGACTTAGAGGATAAACAATAAAATCGAAACTGCTAGAACAGATCTTAACAAGTTATTTGTTTATCAACTTGTTCTAATTGGTAAACACATATACATTTTCATCGCATGTATTAAACAAATATACGAATATTTGTATCAATTCTTGTTTGGTTGTGTATATCACGAGCTTACCTCCTTGATCATTCCAAATAGTTGGAAAGTGTCCATCATCAAATTCTCCAGGGAATGGTTTAACAAGCACTATTCCCTGATTTGAAGGGGCATCAGCCAGGGAATTCCAGAATTGTATAGTTTCTTGAAAAGATACAGGAACATCAGATGAAAGTTCCAATGGTTTGTATTCAATATCGAAGGGTTTCAAGAATACATCGATGGATCTCTTCTTGTCTCGCTTATTCGTGTCAACTGGTAGCAAACAGACGGTTTGAATAATTGTTGATAGAACGATCAACTGAAGAATCATCTGGAAAAAATTAGAAGGAAGCAGTTAGAAATATCGTTTCTAGAATGTGTTTTACTGGCTTTTCCGTTTTTCTTCGTATATCAGTCATAAAAACCTAGTGAGCTGCAATTTCATATAAATCTGGACAAACGATTTTATTTCCATGATATCTCCGTCAATTTTCGGGATAAATGTATGAAATTTTCAGTATACTTGCGAAATAATATTTTGCAGAATGTGTATTGATAATTTTTTTGTTTATTGCCCCCTGAATTCTTAAATAAATTTTTAAGTAGGAACTATATTGGTCATATTTTCAACCAGGTTTTTTTTTCCTAAAATACGAAGAAAAACAGAAAAGCGAATAATACAAATTCTGCAAAATATTATTCCACATGTATACAGAAAATTTCATACATTTATCCCGAAAATTGACGGAGATATCATGGAAATGAAATCGTTTATCCAGATTTTCATGAAATTACAGCTCACCAGGTTTTTTCCTAATATACGAAGAAAAACGGAAAAGCGAGTGATACACATTCTAGGGAAATGATTAAGCTTCAATTTAAAAAAAAATTGTTGGTCTACGCCTCATACGAACTGAGATATCATGGAAATTAAAAGCCCAATTTTTGAAGGGAGCTCGCGAGCTCGGACGTGTACCACTTCCCCTTAACGAATTGGAGAAGAGATACAATATTGAGAAGTATTTGATTGTTCGTAACTATTTCGCAATCACCCAGTAAAAATGTATGCATGATGACAATTCCATTTCGGGAGCGTATTAAAATCATTCTCAGTTCCAGTTGATTGCTGAATTGGCCCCAAGATAATACGAAACATGCAGTGGCGCACCGAGGGGGGGGGCTGTCGGGCTGCAGCCCCTCCCGAGCTGTGACAAAAAAGTAATTCAAATATTTTCATGTTGTTATTTTTCTAAAAGTAATAATAATTATTTTAGAATAGAATGGAAACTAAAACATTTCCTTTAGAGATATAATAAATAGGGATTGATATTTTTACACGCCTCCTATTCGATATGCAAAACTGTGTGTTTTGGCCTTAAACATCGTGTCACTGCTTGTCGCTGCGTTGCGGCCATTGCGAAAGGCTGTTCTTGAAAGTAGAAGACAAATGTAAAGAATGTGAAGTTCCACTGATAAAGCCCCGAATTGCAAAAATACAAACAAAACGATGTAATGTAGAATGCGAAAATGCAGAGACTTACTTTCGAATTACAATATTTATGTTCGACTGCTTCATAAACACTTGATTCATGAATTAGTTTAGCGTCCAGAATTGACTACTTTATTGGACACCACTTTATTGGACTCAACTGTCACAGTCTTCTCTCGATTTTGCAATTTTCTTCGTTTCACACCACTTGTTATAGGCCGCATACAAATTTTCATAAGCACTTTTAGTGGGTAGGAGAGATTCTTTGGCATTTGCGGCTAAATTATTCACGCTTTCCTCTTCCGAACTATCCATTTTTGGGATTATTATGACGTTTGTCACAGAATTAACGAAGTAAACAACTTTGTTCAGTGAGGTTGCTAAGGTCGCTGATGGTTACTAAGGTAAGATAAGCAAAAGCACACTCAAAATATTTCTTGAAATGAAGCGACGAATATATTAATTGCCATTTCAGAAAATAAAATGTCTGCATTGCAGTCAAACATAAAGCTTTGTATGCAAACTCGTACATAATTAGGCTTATTGACTTGCCCAAATTATTGGCCTCGCTCGCTTTGCTCGCTCTGCCATAAATTTTGGACTCGTCCATAAAGACCTAATTTATGTACTTGTTACATAAATAGCTATTATGCCATTTCTTGACAATTTTAAAGCACAAATTCACAATCGATTCTTAAAACACAAAGATGTTTTGTCGTCATTCATGTGCAGCTTATTGCCAACGAACACTATTGATGAGTCTTACACTGATGATCTAAGAATATTGTTCTTATTTTACGAACAGGACCTTTCTTCCGAAAACGATGCGTTTTTGAATGACTAATTCACTCTTTCCGTTTTTGGTGAGGAAATTTCCGTAGCAACGATCGTTTCATCTCGATAAAACTTTCAAGCCGGCATCACCAACAAGTTGGTTTTCCAGCGATAAAATTTTTGACGTTTCTACAATTCATAAATAGCTTCGGAAATGAATATTATAGAGAAAACATACAACGTTTAGTTAATCTATTAATTCTAATTACCCAAATAGCGCAATCCGTGTCAAATGGGACTATATTACTTAATGTTAGACATTCTCTCGAGAAATAGTCATGCCGAATATACTCGGGATGAAATTTTATCTTCTTAAATTTCATCTCGAGTGTATTCGCCGGCAAAATTCCATCTCTAGTGGTGTTACACTATTCCACTCATTCCATTTTTAGTGAGGAAGTTTCCGTAGCAACGATCGTTTCATCTCGATAAAACTTTCAAGTCGGCAAAACCAACATGTTGGTTTTCCATCTACAAAATTTTTGACGTTTCTCCAATTCATAAATAGCTTCGGAAATGAATATCATAGATAAAACAAACAACGTTTAGTTAATCTATGAATTGTAATTTGCCAAATAGCGCAATCCGTGTCAAATGTGACCATGTTAGACATTTTCTCGTGGAATAGTCATGCCGAATACCACTCGAGATGAAATTTAAGCAGGTAAAATTTCTCTCTTGTAATATTCAAGTTTGTTGGCTTTCGGAAATTTCGCTCATGACATTTTTTATTTCTGTAGAATGATTAATCAAGTTTTAGGCGCGTCCTCTTACCCCCTTCACTTAGTGTTTGTGAAAAAAATAAAATATGCATTTTTTAAAGCAAGTTTTTTCATTATGTCTTCCCAAAATAACGAATGCCATATATCCATTACTTAAGAAGGTTTTCGCTTGCGGCGCATTTTTTAAATTATATAACTTACAAAAACCTGATTACTCTCGAGCAGCCCCCCCCGAATAAAATTTCTGGGTGCGCCACTGGAAACATGCAAACAGAGAAAGTAAATATCAACCAGAAGAGAATTGCTTCGGTCATAAGTTCTTTGAGACATAATCATCTTTGATGTTCCAATATAAAGTTTGGTTTACACGAAAGTTTATAAGGAACGGTGCAACATATACACTATCTTAAAGGCTATGGATATCTTGGATATTCGAATAAAATCTGGATGAAAAGATATTCCAGCTCTTTATCGAGGAATATGGAAATTATTGCCTCTAATTTTGATTTGGTTTCAATCAAACTGATTGAATTTTTTGTAATGAATCTTTTTATGTGGAATTTGAATGATGATTCAATGTGAAAATATTTTTATTTTTTACAAACATGTAGAATAACGTATGGTCCGAAAGTTTTGGGAAAAATTTCACCTGGTCTGATTGAGAAGCAACTTGTCAGGGGAATAATTAGGTAAATCTAAAATAATGGTCCCTTGTCTGTTACTTGAATTTTGATTTATAATAAGGATATTTAAGTTAAATTGTTGAATAATTCGATAAAAATATAAGATTATTTAAGTCAGAGTTATATGCTTTAGAAACTTTTCCCAAAACTTTCGGACCATACGTTAGTTTCTTAATTGTAAAATGAACCAGACTTATCCTCTCGTTTTAGTCAATTTTGACTTGAATTGTGAATCATTTTACGATAGGAGAGCAAAGCGTCTTATAAGTTATAACTACCATAAATAATTTCATTATACCCTCTCACTATATTGCTAAA
This sequence comes from Adalia decempunctata, assembly GCA_951802165.1. NCBI lineage: Eukaryota > Metazoa > Arthropoda > Insecta > Coleoptera > Coccinellidae > Adalia > Adalia decempunctata. Next base: position 10,539,121 of record OX637699.1, read on the forward strand.
GAAAGGCGAACATCAGTTGAAATAAATTAGTTTTGTCCCCGAACTCGTAACAAAAGAGAAATAGAATAAGATTGTGGTATTGTAGAGGAATTATTTATGGTAGTTTCAAGACGATTTACTCTCTTTTCGTAAAACGATTTGCAATTTGAGTCAACATTGGCTAAATTAAGGGGACATCTAACTTGAAGTAAATGTATTTTTTCATAGGTAAAGTAAAAGTGCTTTTCACTTCAAAGTTTGATTATAGAACATACTTCGTGAATAAAAGGGATTTCTTCTATGACACTGTCCCTAATTGGGTTCTATTATAAAACTGCATCAGATCTGCCTTGCTGGTGCCTGTTCATGAAGTACAGGGTGTCCCAAATAAGAGTAACTGATTTTAAACATAAATGCCCAGCTTATTAAATGCTCCAAATAGATAGGGTTTTCACTAGTTTCGCTAGTTGATCAAAGAGATTTTTAAGGCTTGGCTGGCATTTCATCTCATTCACACAGGGTGTTTTACTAATGTTGGTCAAATTCAAAGGGAAAATGTGTAGGTATTACTTTAAATGGAACAACCTATAATTTTTGATCTCATTCGAAAGAGCAATCATTCTCCTTTCCAAAAATGTATAGTTTTCTATCTTTTGTTTCATTAACAATAAAGATATTCGAGCTTTCATGCAGTAGTACATTTTTAATTATTCAATACATATAGGTAAAGAAGAAGGAACTAGTTACAATAAATGCTGCATATGCCTACTTTCTTCGTTTATGCATAACTGTAAGCGACATTTTAAATTTTCAAATGAATTTTCCAACATGAGCTGATTTTAGGCATCAAAATACGTTCATATAAAACTACTAATTAAAAATGTACTACTACATGAAACATCGAATATTTTTGTTGTTTATGAAACAAAAGATAGAAAACTATAGATTTTTTGGAAGGGAGAATGATTGCTCGAATGAGATCAAAAATTTTAGGGTGTTCCGTTCAAAATAAATACATATTTTCCCCTTTGAATTTGACCAACATTAGTAAAACACCCTGTGTTGATGATCTGAAATGCCAGCCAAGCCTAAAAAAATCTCTTTGATAAACTAGTAAAACTAATGAATCCCATCTCTTTGGAGCAATTAATAAGCTGGGCATTTATGTTTAATATCAGTCACTCTAATTTGGGACACCCTATATTTCTCCATGTGTATATCAACCTTTAGCTCTACTGAATGGAGGAAGTCTGAGATGAGAACGATGTCATTATTCTTGCAATGAACTGTAGGTAAATAAAGATGATATTTCATCTCGATTTACGATGAAAGTGAATGTATAGACCTATTGTAAGGAGCAAAAAGGAAGTTATAGATTCAGGTCAACCTGATGGTAATTGCAGATGGTAAAGGATCGTTAAACTTGAATTCGTTATTCAATTATATGAACGTTATACAAGTGAAGTAAATATATGTAACTCAGTGTCGAAAAGAGCCGAATGGAATAGAATTAATCCATTATACAGGGTGGCCATTTGAAAAAAACAGACGAGATTACAGACGAAATAAATTGTTTCGATAGAAATGCTCGGACAGGTCGATTTCTGTTTCGAGGGGGACAATTTAAGATGTAGGTTACGGACGCATAGCGCTTCAACCCTTGCTACTACAACCCTCACCCCCAATTTTTGAATAGGGAAGATGGGGTGGGTGATACCTCATTTGAAAGGTATTTTTATACTGATTTCAGCACAGTAATTGTTTTTTCATTTTATGCATTAGTTCTCGAAATATTCTTAACTAAGTATTTGAAAATGAAGTGGTGTTTTCATGGCAGTTGTAGTGTTTTTTTGTGAAAAATCGACATTTTGAGCTTCAAAACAACCATGACTGTGGCTTCCTTCCTCCAATCCACTGACATAGAAATCTTTAATCAAGATGTCGATTTTTCACAAAATAACACTACAAGTGCCATGAAAACACCACTTCATTTTCAAATACTTAGTTAAGAATATTTCGAGAACAAATGCATAAAATGAAAAAACAGTTACTGTGCTGAAATCAGTATAAAAATACCTTTGAATTGAGGTATCACTCACCCCATCTTCCCTATTCAAAAATTGGGGGTGGGGGTTGTAGCAGCAAGGGTTGAAGCGCTATGCGTCCGTAACCTACATCTTAAGTTGTCCCCCTCGAAACAGAAATCGACCTGTCCGAGCATTTCTATCGAAAAAATTTATTTCGTCTGTAATCTCGTCTGTTTCGTTTTCAAATGGCCACCCTGTATTGGTTAGGTACTGAACATATTCATGGAAAATCCTGTAACACGTCAAATTTAAATTTTAAATCAACATTCTTCTTTATAAAAATGCGAACCTACCATCAATCCCCCTAATTTTTCAGATACGAAGTATGTGCTCGAGATTCATCGTTTCATTGCAAAAATCAAAATAGAAAAAAATAAAATCAAGTGAAATTTGGCACCATATCAAAAACTAAAATGTAATAAAAAAATGTATCAACAAAATTGTGAATGTCACTGCAGTAAATGTTCAAAGTGTTTATCGGACACTGACGAGTGTAGATTCTGTGCGGAGGAGAAAGAAACTCCTGATCACCTGGTTACGGAAGGCTATGCCATTGCAAGCCAAACGAAAAAGTGCTTTGGACAAGAAAACTGTAGGGGTGGGGGATTATCCTCGTTGAAGCCGTCCTAGGTACTGGATTTCTGGATTTCATCAAATCTCTGGAACTGGAAGGCTAGCTGTAGATAGACCTTAAGGTCGCAGTGGACTGCAACTCCTTTTCACTTTAAAATCTAGTGTTCCGGCGACATTTTGACATCGAGCTAAATGAAAGTAGATAAAATTTCCAATAATGTGTATCGCCTACTTTTGCCGCTATAGCGTATTAAAAATTGTATGAGAGAAAATGGACAAAATTTTGGGTGTAGCTCAAATACGTTATCCTCCAATTGAGCGTAAAATTTCAAATCTGTTGTTTCGTAAATTTATCGGGAAGACAAAATTTCGAACGACCATATTTACGGTTTTATTTATGTATATTTATTTATGTATTATATGAATACTATGTAGGTACAGACAAATCAGAGACAATTCCCATCAGTCCCATTAGATAGATCTTAAGTTGTCCCCCTCGAAACAGAAATCGACCTGTCCGAGCATTTCTATCGAAAAAATTTATTTCGTCTGTAATCTCGTCTGTTTCGTTTTCAAATGGCCACCCTGTATTGGTTAGGTACTGAACATATTCATGGAAAATCCTGTAACACGTCAAATTTAAATTTTAAATCAACATTCTTCTTTATAAAAATGCGAACCTACCATCAATCCCCCTAATTTTTCAGATACGAAGTATGTGCTCGAGATTCATCGTTTCATTGCAAAAATCAAAATAGAAAAAAATAAAATCAAGTGAAATTTGGCACCATATCAAAATGTAATAAAAAAATGTATCAACAAAATTGTGAATGTCACTGCAGTAAATGTTCAAAGTATTTATCGGACACTGACGAGTGTAGATTCTGTGCGGAGGAGAAAGAAACTCCTAATCACCTGGTTACGGAATGCTATGTCATTGCAAGCCAAACGAAAAAGTGCTTTGGACAAGAAAACTGTAGGGGTGGGGGATTATCCTCGTTGAAGCCGTCCTAGGTACTGGATTTCTGGATTTCATCAAATCTCTGGAACTGGAAGGCTAGCTGTAGATAGACCTTAAGGTCGCAGTGGACTGCAACCCCTTTTCACTTTAAAATCTAGTGTTCCGGCGACATTTTGACATCGAGCTAAATGAAAGTAGATAAAATTTCCAATAATGTGTATCGCCTACTTTTGCCGCTATAGCGTATTAAAAATTGTATGAGAGAAAATGGACAAAATTTTGGGTGTAGCTCAAATACGTTATCCTCCAATTGAGCGTAAAATTTCAAATCTGTTGTTTCGTAAATTTATCGGGAAGACAAAATTTCGAACGACCATATTTACGGTTTTATTTATGTATATTTATTTATGTATTATATGAATACTATGTAGGTACAGGCAAATCAGAGACAATTCCCATCAGTCCCATTAGATAGATCCTGTTGTAGGTATATAAAATAATCATCTTAAATAATATTTATCCTCATTGTTACAATTAGAAATTTTACCTATAACATTATTCGGTTGAACTGAGTAGGTACTGTTATTCCTGTTATTTATTCAACGTGAATCATATTGGAGATATACTTACACTTTCTACAATATACCTTCTGCTCGCGAATATGTCTCACCTTGAATCAACGTTTCTTCTTGCAATGTATTTCCAGATAATAATGAGTTCTAGCTATTTTGAAATCTCAGAGTGCAGAACAATGTTGCATTATGGTTAGATTTCGACATCAGTTCTCATTCTTGAACAGATCACATCTTAGAGAATTTTGAAACCAGAGCATGAATGCATGCATTCATTAACATTAATTGAGGCATCTTAACAATTTTGAGATTATGGAAATCAATAAAACTCCTAAATAGGAAATAAATAAGGCAATAAGGGCCAAATATTCTACTGGGGCATCCTAAAGTTTTTTGCATGCTTGTTCCTTGTTCCTATAGGCGAGCATCATTATATTTTTTTCAAATGTCTGTAATTTACGATTTTTGAGCCGAAAATAGTATTACACGATTGGGTTGGACACAATTATCAAAAATTCTTGGTCAAATAATGCGGGCACGGTCCAATAATTTCTATTTATCAATTTTCGAAATCTTATTTTCCGGATATTACAAAAACAACATATCTGATCGAAACTTATCGCCGAATTCGGCTGAAACTCCTCAATCCTCATGAACATCTATTGAAAAGATAGAATGAGAAAATCGATAGCATCGATGCCTTTCTAAGAAGATTGGGAAATTTCATTCACATGGAGATGAGAGCTTTTATAATTTTTTTATGTGAAGAGTTCTTCAACACAGGTCCAAAGACGATCAGTTCCCGAAATATAAAGCATTCAGTTTCCTTTCATTTTTTAGGTTACGGAATATACCTAATATAGAATCACTCGATAGAAGTCAGAGTAAATGTTCACCAACTACTATTCAATAGAAATTATTGAAATTTAACACTCAGTTGACGTCCTCAACAGAAATTGGGATATCAAAAACTCTTTTTCTCTTGCTATATACGGTATTAATAATTGAGAAATATATTGGCTATTTTTTTCAGAATGCCAAACATTACTGAAAAATATCTGTTTGCCTATAGGTGCTATGGAAAATTATTCAAAAATTGGTCAAATATTGAAAATTTCGTTTAAGAGTAGATGATCAAAATGTAAGTCATATAAAGATTGATGAAAAAAATTGGAGGTTTAATTTTCGAAGCAGACGACTTGAAAGTAAAAAGGAGTTGGCACCTTTTCGAATATGATGCAGTTAAATTAGTCTACAAGATCAAATTCCATTTTTTTTATTTAAATTATCATGGAAACTTTGATATTATTACCCCGGTTACTCCGAGGGTTACTCCCCCTACATCCGCTGTCTATGTTTAGGGTCTACGGAACATTTTACCCATAGACTTATCACTTAACTTGGGATAATATGTCCATACGAAACGAAACCTTATAAATGTCTCTCATTTGATCTAGTGGCATCATCAATTGTCTCTTGGTGATCAAATTAAAATAATTTGTTATGAAATATGTTTCGGGCGGTTTTTTCAGATTGATAGAACTTCAAATTGAAATAAAACACATTTAAATTAAGATTGAAGCCAATTTTTTTCCGAAAGATAATTTCATGACATTTAGGTTTTAAAAATAATTTCCGGCTTACCCATGTCCATTCACAAGATGGTGCTACACCTCATGCTGTAACCGTGTAACAATTGACTTATTGAGAGAAAGATTTGGCGATAACATTACTTTGAGAAATGGTACAATTAATTCTCCAAAAGTATGCGACATAACTGGATTACTCTCTTTGGGGTTATTATGCCAAGTCTTTGGTTTATGCTGATAAATCAGAAATAATTGACACTTTGGAAGCCAACATAACTCGTGTTATTGCCGAAATAAGGCCTAAATTACTCGAAAAAGTGGTCTGGTCGAATGCTAGTCCGGCTAGTCGTAGTGAACATAGGTATGGCGGAAATTTATTTTTGAAACATAAATGTCCTAAAGTTATCTTTCAAATGAAAAAAAATTGGCTTCAATCTTAATTTAAATGTGTGTTATTTCAATCCATAGTTCTATCTATCTATTCGCGATATATATCCAAAAGTGTTTATATCGTTGAAATTTTATTCATTCTAGATGGAAGGGTTAAAATTTTGTCGCTTCGTAAACTAAGAACTCCAATCGAAACAATACATATTTTTAATCAATGCTATCCTGAATTTGCGATCCTATTTCAAATGCGTCAATTTATTCAAACCAAGAAGTTCACCCTATTATTTTCTTCGAAAACATGTCCTAACCCTTTCTATAAAACAGTGACAAATCACTAATCTGTTTTATACATTTGCAAACTTCAAAACAAGATAACTCACCATTAAAAATGATCCGAAAAATCATAAACGCACTCAAGTACAACGATAGAAATGCACAAACTAATCGCAATGATCCAGTAAATGATACTGATGTGCTTACCGTAATGATGCTACCCCATTCTTCTTTCTTCTGATGGGAATGTATGGAAAGATTCATCTCCCACCGAAAGCCATTGGATTGTAGGTTATCTATGTAGGATGCTGCTCACCATTGTGTATCGTTGATCATCAAGAGTATTTATCGGAGAAATATAATTGAGAGTGTTTAATGTCTTCATCGAGAAATAAAGTTCTTCTTTGTAGTCTCACTTTGCACGGCCTCTTTATTTACCGAACATTCTAGGGTACCTATCTCACATTTTGAGTTGGTACCTACCTTCCTAAATGTCTTCTCAATAAACAGGTTGTCACATTGAAAAAGAAACAGAGGTCTTTGGTCGTAGAAAAAAGCATAGGTGCCGTGCCCCCCTCCCTGTATCCGCAAATGGCTTAAGTTTGGGCGGTTCGATTATATTATATCCAAAACAGTCCTATTACCCTGACTTTTGATCTTAATGTACGATTTTTCTGAGAATTTTGTGGAGTTTCAATATTCAATTGGATCTTTCCCTGAAGCTCTCTTTGAGCAAAATGACGTGCGGGACAATGAAATATACTAACCCCATTGAAAATTAATTTTCTATTCTTTTCAAATATCTCAATCAAATCCCAAAATTACAATATACAGGGTGTTGAATCTCAGCTTGGAAGTAGTCCTATATTTTTCAAATACGGACCTGGATTTTTTTGGAAATTCAAAAGTAAATCGATAGACCTGTAGAAGTGAATCATACGTTCCAAATATCAACCGACTATTCTGGTTAGTTCAAAAGTTATGAGGAATTGAAATTTTTGGTGAATACATAAACCACTCTGTATCTCGGTTATGGAATTGTTAGACCTATCATATATCTGTTTTTTGGACCCGCCTAGGGTAGCTCTAGCTCAGGTAACCGTATATCTTCATTTACCAATGAAACATCCTGATTAAATCTACAACCTTCCTCCCCAAAAAAATTAAACTTTTGAGTTCAATATTCCTCTCATTCGTCTCATTCACCATATTACAGTCGGGTCCGGTTATAACGAGTACCACTTATAACGAGAGTTTGGTTTTAACGAGCAAATTCTGAAGGTACGGACTGCCGCCTATCTGATGCAATGCAAATAAATTCCGGTTAAAACGAGCCCGGTTATAACGAGAGCTCGGATACAACGAGTCAAAATTTTATGTAAATACATTCTTAGTGCTTCGTTTATAACGAGAGATTTTCCTTCTTAGCTGAATAGCTTTTGTTAGAACGACCGTTTATTGTTATTGGATGATTTAGCATCGTTTATAACGAGCGGAAATAGCCAGAAACTTGTAGAAACATGTCTGTTTCATCTATCTTTCCCTTTTCCTTGCATCATAGGTGAGTTCAGTTTCTTGTATTCAGTTCCAATAATCACGTAGTTTAGTAGACATATCGAAGGTAAGACGGTCCTTAACGCTTCAACAAAAACGCGCTATTATCAGTGAAAATAAAAATGGTGTGCCAAATGCTGATATTTGCCGAAAATATATCTTGTCAAGCTCAACTGTTTCGACCATTTGGAAGAACAGAGAAAAACTCAAGGGGATAATGAATTCCAACGTTTCCAAACTGAAAAGAATAAGAAAGCCAGTCAACGAGGAAACAGATAGGGCGTTGTTTGAGTGGTTCAAGCAAAAAAGAATCCAGAATATCCTCATAAGTAGACCTCTACTTCAGGAAAAAGCTGAAGAGTTCTCTAACTTGCTTACTCCAAATGAACCGTTTCAAGAAAAGGTATCGTATATCTTCGAGTAAAATTCATGGCAAGGCAGCAAATGTATTCATTGAGGTAACAGAAGATTGGCTCAAGAATGTTTGGCCAAACTTAAGAAAAAATTACTTAAATAACGACATTTTCAATGCGGATGAGACTGGACTTTTTTACAAGCTCATGCCAAATCAAACTCTGAAATTTCAAAAGGAAAAATGTCATGGGGACAAGAAAAGTAAAGAAAGAATAACAACAGTGCTAGTTTGTGCCAATATGTCAGGCTCCGAAAAGACAAAATTGCTTGTGATTGGCAAATCAAAAACACCTAGATGTTTCAATTCATGCAAACATTCACCAGTCGATTATACATCGAATAAGAAATCCTGGATAACATCGAAAATTTTCGAAGACGAACTGAGGAAATGGGATCATGAATTACAGAAAAAAGGCAAAAACATCATTCTCCTCGTAGACAATTGTCCAGCTCATCCAAGAGTGGAAAATTTGAAGGCAATCTTGTTGGTTTTTCTTCCTCCTAGTACGACTGTGGTTTTGCAACCGATGGACGAAGGAATTATCGCTTGTATGAAATCTCACTACGAGAAAATTTTCTTAAACGAAAGGATATCTCATTTGGATAGTGTGGTAGAATTCAAATTTACCCTGTTGGATGGTATACGAGTACTTGCGGTAAATAGAGCATGGAATCTTCTATCCCAAAAAACGATAGTGAATCGTACCTACAATATAGATTGTATGCATAATATGTACTATGTACATAGGTATAAACATTATGTATTTTTTTACCACCACCATATGTATTTTTATTTTATTACTTTATGCACATACCTTTGTATTTTCTAATGTACAGAACAATTTTTTATTTCCAAATACATATCTAAGAAAGTACATAGAGCGTATTGATACAAACTTACGAATCATATGCATATTGGTGATGCTCAAAGTAGTACGAGGAACCTCGTTAAAACGGATCTCGTGAAAACTCGTTTAATACGAGCGTTCGCTTATAACGAGCATTTTTTCTGGAACCGCTGAGCTCGTTATAACCGGACCCGACGGTACTTTCATTAATTAAACCATATTACCCCCCGCCACCAAGAAAAAACATTATCGACGCCCCTGATTCAGTGCTGTTGGGAAATAAATACCTTTGGGGTGGAAATTGAAAAGCTTAAACTTGTTCTTACATATTTATTGAACATTATAACAATTACATGCATTACATATATCCTTTATATATTTTTTCTTCAGTTATGCAAAATACATATTACCTCTACTAATTGAATTGTTATTGACTGTTCTGCTCTGAAATATTCTTGAGAGTTGATTATTCGCAAATTCTCCTCAGAATAAAAATTCACAGCATATCCAAATATGAATAATTAAACCACAGACTGGACTAAGCATATGATTTCTCCTTAAAAAAGTCCATCATGCATATAATAATTGTTTAAGCAGAAACATCTATATTTTTCTGTCATGTCTATAATTCTCCTTGATACTCAGTTTTAAGAAGTACTATGCAACTTCTGATCAAACATAAATATACCCAAACCTTCACCAACTCGTTTCAAGTTGGTAACATGATCTGCTATTTCCTTGATAGCATCAACTTGTTCTTGGAGGTAATAAGTCTCTAAGAAATCGCACAAGTTGACATCCATGTGACCTGAGGCGACACTGTGCAAATGGAGAAGACTCTGAAAAATAGTTATATACATATTTATAAGAAAAGCTTGGAATGCAATATTCTTATTTTCTATGCACTTTGAGGAATTCTTTGCAGTCAAATCGACAGTATGAGGTTAAGTTATACCTTGTACTGCTCCTGAACCTTTTCCCATAGCGTTGTCGTTGTTCTGGCTTGAATGTTTAAGGGGCAGTATCACCTTTTGAATCGTGGTAAATCTCCATTTAAAAGTGGTCTCTTTATTTCACGAGTAAGTACCCTAATTTACGACGTAGAGACTTGATTTTTTTTTTAATTGAAGTTGAAGAACGTGCCGAGGGCAAATAGCTTTCTTTTTTTCGATTTAATTAGTTTTTCAATTAAAAAAAACAGGGTAATCGTTAGATCTGGGGATATTGAATATGTTTTTCGTTTTTCATGAGTACAAGCTATATTTTTGAAATAATCATCATGAAGATTTTTGTAGTTTATAGAAGATTAAATTGCCGAGGGCAATTAGTTTTTTAATTGAAAAACTAATTAAATCGAAAAAAAGAAAACTATTTGCCCTCGGGACGTTCTTCAACATCAATTAAAAAAAAATTAAGTCTCTACGTCTTAAATTAGGGTACTTACTCGTGAAATAAAGAGACCACTTTTGAATGGAGATTTACTACGATTCAAAAGGTGATACTGTCCCTTAACAATGGTACTAGAACATGCAAAATATCACTAAGATACAATGTATTGTACATAATAGTTTTTTCTATTTTGCTTATTATCTGTTGGGGACTTGTTGAGTGATTTTTATGCGTGAAAAAATTCAATTCATTCAGCAGACAATGAAAACATTTTTCATGAAAGCGCTAAATATGGTCAACTTTTTTTGATACTGACGATTTGCAATTTGATGAACCTCCATGAATTAGGTAAGTATATTTTTCATGTAATACTTGGGAAAACACTAAATCAATCAAAGGTCTCTAATCGAACAAATATGCAGGGTGTTCCTAAATTGGCGGCACAAACAAAGAGGAGAGATTCCTCGCGTAAATTTGTGAAAAAAAGACCCATAAACTTGGGAGCGCATAAGTTTCGTTTTCGGGATACAGGGTGTACTATGTGTACTAAAGAGTACACATGGTGAACATCATCAGTCAGATATCCGGGCTTGAATAGTTTAGATTTTTTTAAAGTAACTGAATTTTTATGACAATTTAAATTTTTCTGAGGATTCCGAGAGAATCGTTCAAAATTTTTTTTTCTCGAAATCGGTGGCGGATGCGACAAAACTACAAGAGACCGAAAAGTTTAGCATAACAACAAAGCTTCTCTCTACATTTTTTCAAATTAACAGTTGCTCACCAAAAAAAATTTCTGGAGGAAAACAGGTGATAGTGTTCCAGAAAAAATATCACCCTGTAGATCTGCTTTCGAAATTGCCATATCACCTGGTGAGAACTCTCAAATGTAATATCTATACCAAATTTCAGTTGAATATCTTGTAAAGTGTAGATACTATGAAAAAAAAATTTGAAAAAAATTAAAAGTTCAACACTCTGTATCTCGAAAACGAAACGTTTGCGACCCCATGTTTATGGAAGTTTTTTTCTTAAACTCACTCAAGGAATCTCCACTTATCGTTTGTACGTTAAATCTAGGAACACCCTGTATACATGTTTCAACTTGAAGCAGATATGGTAATGCCCTTAACAAAGAATATGAAATATTTGAGTTCATTCAAGAATTAAATCCTCGAAGACAAGTTAATGTCTCCACTCACCTTTTAATGTTTTTAGTGATTATTAATAGTATTAATACATTAATTTCAATATTAGATTGATATAAATGAATATTGATAATTATTATGATCACAAGTTAGCAAATTTGAATTTTAATGAGATTGTTCATATTGAAGACTCAAAGAAGTAAATGATTTTTGAAAGCTAGACAGAAACATCAAAGTAAGTCACTGCCTTCAACTTGACTGCTTTCCAGTTCCCAAATAAAATAATTTGATATTAATGTATAGGGTGACCCAAATTGCTTGATTTTGGCTGTTTCTGGTACTTCTAGGCTAAATAGATAGAGCTGATTTTTTTCTGCATAACATCGATACAAGGATCGAAAAAAGATACGATTCGTATTCAAAATAAGAAAGTTGTTTTTTTTTCCACCCTTTATACAAGAGATAAAATAAAACTGAATACGGTGCCGTTTTGCTAATGAAAAAGTGCCTGTAGAAAGTTTTTGCCGTTTTTAGATATTTTAGAAAATGAAGAAGTTAATACATTTTCGAAATCGCCAAAATATCAAAATTTCGTTATATCTTGAAAACAAATGAAGATATCGTGAAACGGCTTTCAGTTATGGAGTTTTCACGAAAATCGAGCCCAGGACTCCTCTCAATATTTTCACCTATCTAGCCTAGAAGTACCAGAAACAGCCAAAATCAAGCAATTTGGGTGACCCTGTATATGAAAATAAGTGAATTATTCCCTTTTCCTCATAGAAATAAAATTCAACCAATTGATTACAATGAAAACAAAATTTATTGAATTCAAATTCGAAAATTAAACTTACTCGTAATAAAAAAAAATGCCATATATGTAGAGTTTTCTCCATGTCTCATGATTCAAAGCAATATTCATCAAATGGCAAAAACTGTTTACATTTACTTTTTCCACACAAACATTTGATGCTCATATTTAATTTTTCATCGCCATTATTCATAACACTATCCCCATAATTAAACGAGATTTCTTCATTAGGACTAATATCATATTTTGCAAAAATGCACAATCTTGGATAATTATTTTGTATCCTAACAACAACCAAATCAGCATTGGGGGCACAGCTATGATTAATATATCTCCCAATATTCCCACTTTCTGTAGGATCTATCACCGTTTTGTATGATTGATCGCCAAACTTTTCATTTAGGCAAAATATGTAATTCATTGAATACTTTGATGTGTAAATAGGATACAAACGCTTAGCCATATCAGGGGTGATTACTATTCCTGCATATTCACATATAAACGAACCAGAAGGAATTGAATCAGTAGTAACCAGACCTAAGCCTTTACCCTCGAAAGATTTTATTTCTAAGCAACTTCTAGGCCCACACTGTACTAGTTTGTTCCCACATAGTTTTCCTACACATTCACAATTACCATTACATTCATAAATGGGTTTTTCAATTGTGTGTCTCTCAATAACGTAAGACTCTGATACTGTTCTATCTTGAAATGAATATCTTGCACCACTTCTTTGCAAACAAGAACAAGTATCGATGGAACATTCTGAAATGCATGAACATCCACAAAATTCGTATTCGGACGAATACAATTCAGAACAGATTATAGACTCAGGCAAGTATTCGATATTCGGATCTACATGATCGTACGAGTCCTTGAAATGGAAATTCATCACGACCACTTGAAATGATCAAAGATCATTTTATGATAAAAATCAAAGAACGAAAAACAAAAGTAAACAAATAATATTTTGAAAATTATTTTGAAATTATTTGACAAACAAATAATAAATATAGGTTATTTTTCAGAGCCTCTTTGTTCTGTGGTTTCTTACGTCAAAGAGCTTTGGTTACTTACAGTGGATCGATAGAGAGCAAAAAGAAGCTCGTCGTTGCCACGCTGACATCAAACTACTATCCGGGTGCTTGGATTTTGTTTGATGAAACTTTTTCATTAGATGAATAATGGAGGTAGAAGTTCACCTTACGTCACATAACATATTCTTCCTATTTTTTTTATACATTCATTTTTCCATTAAACAGCGACCAGTGTCCCTACTGACCCTCCAATTAAAAAAAAATAATTTGCATAATATTTTCATAATCAGTCAGTCAATTATTAGTAAACAAAAGTTGGATATTGTGAAATTTGGTCTACATAATATACATGTAAATTACTGCAGTTATTTCGGGTTTTTTACTGATTTCAATTAAAAACTCTTTTCTAACAAAATAATGCATGTTCGCTCATGGGTTTTTCGCTTAAATGCCTTAAATAGTTTCGTTCGGCAAATACATATCCCATATTTGTTTACTCTTTTCACTCCATCCAATATGAGAATTTGATATGTTTGGCAACACCGAGTGCTTTGCTCTCTACTCTACCCGCTCTGCACGTAACCACAGACCAACTGGTTGGTCTGTGACGTACACTCGTGAAATTCGAGGCTAACTTCATCCTGATATATTTAGGTTATGTCATCTATGGTTATGACAGACTACATAGAAATATGTTTTATATTATTTAGAATTTTTTTACGTACGGGACAGGACATTAATATCCACTTCTTCGAGTTCTCTAGAAACGAATAGCTTGAACCTACATTATCTATAAATATTTCATTTAGAATTCGGATGAAAAAAGTCCATTTGTTCAATGGTCATGGAAATAAACAAATGGTCTAAACTTCATCTATGGTCCTGCTGTTGAACTGTTTTTTCATAACAAACAATTCAAGTTTTGTTCGGGGATATAAACTCCGTGTTCTGTAGTGAATGTGCTGAAAGCTCTGATAAATCATTAAGAAAATAACAGAGTTGTATAATATGCCACCAAAATTGAAATTTTCAGAAGGTGAAAGAGTTTTATGCTTTCATGGTCCTCTGATTTATGAAGCAAAATGTTTGAAATCCACAATAACTAAAGACAAACAAGTGAAGTACTTTATTCATTACGCTGGGTGGAATAAAAATTGGGATGAATGGGTTCCAGAGAGCAGAGTATTGAAATATAACGAAGCCAATGTTTCACGTCAGAAAGAAGTACAAAAGGCACATGCAGCACAGCCAAATAAAACGAAGAAAACTAAAAAACAAAAGACTGAGTTATCAAAGGAAGGAGACTCGAGAGCTAGTACTCCAAATAATGAAGTCTCTGGCAAGGGTGGAAAAACGAAATTCAATAGTGGGCCATCAAATAGCGGTCAAGATTCCAACTCGGATGCTCCAAAAAAGAAAAGAGGAAGACCTGATTCCACAGTGGAATCAGAAGAACAATTTTTAAGCAAGGTAGAAATCAAAATAAAAATCCCAGATGAATTGAAACCTTGGTTAGTTGATGACTGGGATGCTATTACAAGATTGAAGAAGCTAGTACAACTTCCTGCAAAAGTAACTGTTAACCAAATCCTGGAGAATTACTTAACTTTCAAAAAGAGTTCAAAAACAAATAACATCAGTAAAGAATCAGCTTGTCTTGAAATAGTCAAGGGTATTAAAGAGTATTTCAATGTTATGTTAGGAACACAACTCCTTTATAAATTTGAAAGGCCTCAGTATGCTGAAATATTACAAAACCAACCCAAAACAACAGTATCTGAAGTTTATGGAGCTGAACACTTGTTGAGATTGTTTGTAAAATTAGGAGCTATGTTAGCTTACACTCCACTCGATGAAAAAAGTATTCAACTGTTACTTACTAGTATACAAGATTTCTTAAAATACCTTATCAAAAATAGTGCTCAACTTTTCAGTATGCAACACTATGTGAATGCAACCCCTGAATATCATAGGAAAGCACTTTAATATTGTTATTTCCCTTTTTGAAGTTCAATTGAAGAGAGTGGTGCATATAATCATTATTTAAAGATAATCACTGCAATTGTTGAATTTTAATTTGTAGGAAGGCAATTACAACTCTTGATTAAATTCATCAATCGCAATTTATCACATAAAGAAATAATTGTTTCCTTATAATCTTGAGGAATAGAATATTATCATAGAAATACGGCAGGTCATATGTATCTTTATGTTGATAAAACTGTGTTTTAATGTTGACCACTACATTTTATTTGCTTTAATTCTTTTATATAATTTCCAGAGGTAGTTATCGTGTAATATAATATCGAAATTGTTAGCAAGTTGTATAATAAATTATAATAAACTATGGATGACATATGTATCGAGTATATTTTTTTATCGAAGTATATTAGTTTGCTTCTTTGCAATAATTCTACATGTACACTCCTGGACAAAATTATCAATCACATTAAATTTTGACAATCTACTTTTATTGATCATAGGAGTGCTATCCCTGAATGACTTGCACTGACGAAATTTCCAAAAAATTATATCTTTATCGTGAAGGTGCAGAGTCATGCTAGCTTCATCGAGGTTTAACTCCATCTGTGGACAATGCTAGGTATCGAGACACAATAAAACTATATAGGTAGCTATGTAGCCCTGTGGTTTCTAAGTATTAAATTTTTGTAATAATCAGTTTTTCTTGCCAAGATTTTAAATTTTCTTAAATTTCATTCAGGCTGAGGCATAATTAATGGATTATCCGTCACATGAGGGTGGGGAACATCACGGCAGATCAGAAAATTGAAAATAAGTTTTTAAATTTAAAACAATTATACCTTTACTCACTGATGTTGATGCTATGATAAGAAAACAACGAATTCTATGAGTTTATTTCAATATAATTTTTGGATAGTGTACTGTCAATTTCGTAGTGCTATATTTGCACTACTGCCTTGTATGTATATTTTTTTAATTTACTTTTTCAAATTGATTTGTAGGGTCTTGACTAGTGACCAGTGAATAGAAATCTAACCAGTTTCATTGCGATTCTTGAATTCAAATTATGGTATAAAACACGATATATTGTTAATTTTTTTTAAATTCCTTTTTAATCTAATGAGCAAAGCATGCAATTGAACGAATACAATTTTTTGTGGAATTTACTCAAAAAAAATATAATTTTTGTATTTTTTTGGGAAAGCGGCTTTTTTCAAATGAGCTTTATTCACTAATTCAACATATTATAGAAATATTCTTGGAATCACAAGGAAAAATATGATGGTTTATACAATTCAAGAACCACACTGAAACTGGCTAATTTAAATCCCCCATACATTTTTTCATACCAAAAGGATCCAAATAGGGAGGGCGTCCATAAGGGGGGTAGGTACTGGGCTTAATTATACCGCCACCAAGAAAAATGTTTGAGTACAATATACCTGCAATGCCTCACTAAATCACCATTTTGCAACATGTTTCTTTTATTTACCCCCCTCTAATGAAAAAATTACCTCTCTACCCCCATACCCCGCAAATCCGCCCTTGGGCCCTTTCATCACTGTTTGCTATATAAGAACTGTTAGCACTGGCGGATACAGGGGGGGGGGCATAGCCCCCCTTGGTCCTCGAAATTGACAAAAATTCCTTTATTAGTAGTGCTATAACGTTTGTAAAACTATCTATTGATGGCCCCCCTGAAATAATTAATTTCTTCCCATAGGTAATACATAAGTAGTTATTCTCCTAACAAGTGCGGAAAGATATATTTTCTCGAACGAAACTGCCGTTGCTGGGCAAGCAGTAATTGAGTGCGGGAAAGACACTTTTCGCACTGTTTGGCAATGTGACTCTTTACAAATTGAAATGCGTGCGGAAAATTGAATGAAAGCGAACGATTGTGGAAAAATAGTATTTCTTTTCTAAAAAAAATAATTTTTCACAATTTTTTATATTGAATTTATTTCATTATGAGAAAAAATATCCAGATAAAAGCAAAAAACTGATAAATGATCCTTAATATTTTTGGGATATTTCCTGGAACTTACCTCGTTGACGCTCTTCTCCAATTCTAAAGCAGCGTGCAATGCCTCTTGGGCAGTTCCCCACTCCTGCTTTTCTGGAGCAGATATTTCGCTAAAAACGACATGACCACCCCTTTTATTCATATAGTCGATGAGCTTCCAAGCGTGCTCAGTCTCTTCTTTGCTAGACTCTTTGAAATATTTGCTGAAACCTGGCAATGCTACGTCGTCTCTATCAAAGTAGGCTGCCTTGAAAATTAATAAACAACATAATATCATTATTTTCATATCTTTCTTATGTTGTAAACAACAATTATTGATGTTAATAACTTGACTCCTGAATGGATCACCTGATGGCTTACTAACACCTTTTTGAATATGCAGTTCGATTATTGCTCTATACCTGTTCCAAGCAGAATACATAATTGTTAATTTTTCAGTGTCATTCAAGCAAATATTTTGATAATCTAAAAAAAATTGATTTTGAATTGCAATAATTAATTTGTCATAAAAGAATAAAATAAAAATATTTACACCAACAGATTATCAATAAACATTGACTTTGTTAGAAGAATTTATGCTCGAATCTGAACTGAGCTCCAAGAATTTTTCGAATGGATTGAGGAGGTCTTGAGTATACCTGTGTGACTTACGAAACATTCAAAGAAGTGTGAGATCTCAGTCACATTAAGGGGTGAAAAATAAACCATCAGGGCATTTAAAACCCCAAAAGTTGTGTAGAGTACAAGACTTTCACATCTGTTCTCAATGAATTTTCAAAGAGTTCTGCCAACACTTAGATTCAATATATTATCAATAACAATTCCTGAAAGTTTTGTGTATGATACTATGACATGGTTGAACCTAATTTTCTGGCTTCTTTGAGCGCTTATGGTAGTCTACTCCGGCCATTATGGGCTGGCAGAAATGGTTTTTATTTTCGAGCAGATATAGAATATTAAACAAGTAAATTTTGGTGAGTTATGAAATGACGTATGAAAATTGGTTACTGGCTCTTGGTCTATTTTACGTTCATTCAAGGGCGGTCCTACGGGGGGGTAAAGGGGGTAATTACCCCCCCCCCCCCCCCCCAGAGCACAATTCGATTTTTTAAATTTTATCTATGAGAAAATCAACAACAAAAAAAGTTATATCATCTTTGAGAAAAAATCGCAGGGCTATATGACTTCGGCTTGGAAATAATATTATAATTTATAATGATATGGAATTAACAAACAAAAAATAAACAACACAAATAAATAAAACATTCTGGAGTTATAGGTATAAACTTCGAAAAAAATCACAGAGTTACTAAGACCTTGAAATATGAAATAAGATTAACATAAAACAAATAAATAGAACAGCGGAATTGAAAAATCCTTAAGTGATATGAGTTATGAATCAAGTCACAGATCATGGAATATGGCTTTGTGTTTTTATACAGGGTGTCCAAGTTCGAGTGCACATTAGACGTTTCTGGAGAACTGGACATATTTGAAATCTGAAAATTGGGATTATGATATTGTTCAATATTCTCTACAGACCTAAAATATTTTGGGAGTCTGAGCACTTCCGGTTATACAGGGAGTGAAAACAAATTTGTTCAAAATTTGTTTTCCTATGTTTTCGTCAATGATATGATTGAGTATTCAATGGGGAATACATTTCTGTTAAAATCATTGTATTCAATCAAATATTTTTCAAAATATCGAAAAAAAACCTGAAAAAAAGTCGAATATTCATAGTTAGTATTATGTTTATTTTACTCTACTGGACATTCCAAGTGCAAACTGTTCTCACAACGTCAAAGTAGAGGAATGTGGAAAGGTCATGCTTATTTTGAATTTCATAAATATCATCACAGGGTGTTTCAAATTTTGTGTCGAAAACTATGATCGAAAATTGGCCATAACTTCAAATTAGAACCCTATTTTTTATGATCACGTTGGATTCTGCAAAGAAAAATAATGATAGCACTCTCAGATGCTCTTTCTCCTAAATTCAGTAATTCCCGAGTTATTTGAGCTTTTCTGGAATCATGTTGTACGTAGAGTCAAATGCATCTTATCTTTTGCATGAAAATATTCTGTGATCACAGAAGATAAATAATCCCATTCACAAGTGACAGGTCTAATTATTAGTTGTAACTATGGTTTCAAAAGGATATTCATGATCGAATCTGTTTAGATTCGATGAATTTGAATCTACGTACGACATGAATCCAGAAAAGCTCAAATAACTAGGGAATTACTG
Organism: Adalia decempunctata; assembly: GCA_951802165.1. NCBI lineage: Eukaryota > Metazoa > Arthropoda > Insecta > Coleoptera > Coccinellidae > Adalia > Adalia decempunctata. The sequence continues at coordinate 10,559,006 of OX637699.1, forward strand.
AATTTAGGAGCTCGCGAGTATCTGAGAGTACTATCATCATTTTTTTTGCAGAATCCAACGCAATCATAAAAAATAGGGTTCTAATTTGAACAACAGAAGTTATGCCCAATTTTCGATCACAGTTTTCGACACCCTGTGATGATATTTATGAAATTCGAAAGATTCATGACCTTTCCACATTCCTACTTCGACGTTGTGAGAACAGTTCAGAATAAGAAAAATGAACATATAAGTACTGACTATGAATATTCTACTTTTTTTCAGGTTTTTTTTCGATGAGTTATTAGGATATTTTGAAAACTATTTGAATGAATACAATGGTTTTAACAGAAATCTTTTCACCATTGAATACTCAATCATATCATTCACGAATTAAAAGAAAAACAAAATTTTCGAAGAAATTTATTTTCACAACCTGTATAACCGGAAGTGCTCAGGCTCAAAAAATATTTTAGGTCTATAGAGAATTTCGAACAATATCATAATCCCAATTTTCAGATTTCAAATATGTCCAGTTCTCCAGAAACGTCTAATAGGCACTCGAACTTGGGACACCCTGTATAATCACTCAGTATACGGATACATACACGCAAGACCTTCAAACATGGGACTGCAAATGCTTCGTATTCGAGATACCTAAAGGGTGTTCCTTAAATTTTTAATTTAAAATTTCGATGGTTCATCCTCATCCAATTATTACCCCCCCCCAGAAAATCAGCCTAGGACCGCCCTTGCGTTCATTCAAATAATGAACTTGTCGATATGCTTTTAATTTATGGTGAATCAAAACAGTATGCCTGTTCAGCGTATAAGTTGTACAGAACAAGATTTCCGCTAATGTTCGCGGATGTTCATAAACCTGGAACAGAGAGATGCAGGACAGAGAAGTATTAAGGTATTAATGCCCAAAAATTTTTATAAACATGTATATAACATTTCATATAAGGAATTTTCGGTAAAATTACTTATTTTGATTAGTTCTATCACCTGTAAAACGCAAAGCCTCACCTTAAAATACAACCTGTATTGCAGTTGAAATAGAGGAAAATGTTCATCTCATTTCCAGAACATAGATTGTTCATTTCCAATCACAAGGGGAAGGCAACAGGCAACTGTTTCCCTTCGCGTTCCCAACGACGCCCATGCCTTTTTAAATGCTTAATAATTTATTCTGTTTAATATTTTTGAAGAATCATATCATATTTAAAATTCTCCAAATACAAAATTTTAAATGTTTGATGATAGAATGGAAGTCTGATTAGTGAATAAGTGAAATGTTCTAGTTTTAAGTTCTGTCAAGAAAGTACCGAGAATTTATCATTCAAACAATTTTAAGAGCCGGCAAAGGGATTCCCGAAAGTATCTTTTTATCATCTGTGAATTAAATTGTTTCTCCGATCTGGTAGTTCATATTAAGTGTGTTCTGCGATTTTAACTTATAAAAATATTGAAGAAAGAATAGTGTCTCGAATGCTGCACTGTAAATGGAAAATCGTATACTTTCACGTGAAATGCCCCCCTCCCCCTGAAAGGAAAAATAAATTTAATTTGCCTTTTCTTTTTATCCTAAAATTTTACATTTCGAACGACCATGGACGATGACCATGGTTTGCCCCCCCCCCCCCTGTTTTAAATCCTGGCTTCGCCCATGGTTCACAAGCTTTCATATTTCAATTGGTGAAAAATTCAAGGGAACATTGAAACGAGCGCTTAAAAGATCCCTTTCCTTGAATTCTCACATTCTAATGAGTTGAACTCTTGGACTTTGTCTAAGGTTGAACTATAGATGAAGGAGCGTTCAAACGCTCCTAGCTTCAACTCGGTGCTTTTATAAAAGCATTTTTTAATTTTCCGCCTTAATTTTTACTGATTGAAATAAAAATGATCTAAGGAACTTCCAATCATTGAAATGGGTTGAACTAAATCGAGAGCACCAAAGCTCCTGACCCCAATAAGTGCTTCTGTCGAATTTTATATTATTTAATTGTTTCAAGGCGAATGGGCATGTTATTTAGTGCCACTTATACAGGGTCACCCAAATTGCTTGATTTTGCCTGTTTCTGGTACTTCTAGGCTAGATAGGTGAAAATGTTGAGAGGAGTCCTGGGCTCAATTTTCGTGAAAACTCCACAACTGAAAGCCGCTTCACTATATATCTTCAGTTGTTTTCAAGATATAACGAAATTTTGATATTTTGTCTGCTGCTATACAGGAATACAGGGTGATTTTTTTAAGTGTTTCATTAGACGTATTCGGGGAAGGAATTGCGATACAAATTCAAAATTTCGTATTTTTGTTTTAGAGTACATGAACTCAATATACTGTATAGTATTTTCTCATAATTCATACAATAAGCAGTATCAGCGTACTTTCTTTTGTTTCACTGTTGCAAAAAAATTCTTACAATGAGGGATTTTGAAGATATGAACACTAATTTGTGACAATCTTTCTGTCACAACAATTGAGAATCACGCTATAACTCAATAATCGCTTGATGTGGTTGCGCATGTCATACATCAAATCATTGCAGAATTGAACGAAGAATTCAAATATGTATAAATATACAGGGTGTTGCATTTGAAATAACGAAGTTCACATCGTTTCCGGTAGAACCGGAGGTAGATTCGGCTTGAAAATATTTTAGAAATTGAGTTCATGTACTCTAAAACAAAAATACAAAATTTTGAATTTGTATCGCAACTCCTTCCTCGAAAACGTCTAATGAAACACTTAAAAAAATCACCCTGTATACCGAAAATTTGATAATAAATTATAGGTATACCTATAATACCTACGCTAATTCTAACAGAATTTCAGGAAATGAATGATTGTGTTATTTCAATTACCGTAACGCCGTAACGGTATATAAGCTAGAAGATACCTATTTGCTTTGAATAATTTCGATATTTTTTTGTAAGTTTTGACGGCTAATAAATATGCTGTAAAATTCAGATCTATTGCATTCATTATCTAACCTAACGCATTGAATAAATCTTCGAAAGAATACCTAAAAAATAATTATGAAGTTAATCATCATAATATGTAGGTACTCAATTATCGAATAAATTTAAAATGGTATCAAATCAATCATATAAGTTATTGAAAAATAAATGGGTATATTATTTCAAATATGTAATTAAAACACATAATAATGAGTTATAGCGGATACTTTCGCATATAATTATTGCAATAGATTACAGAGAAAACAAATCAATAATTTTCTACAGAAATTGCGCTTTAAAATATCTGCTTTTGGGCAATGCCGAAAGTCTACAACTGTTATTGTTATAAATCAACACAATAACAACTTATTTTTAGCAACACTAAATTATGCAGCTGATGAGAGCATTCAATAGGCGCAAAAATCAATAATCGCTTCGAATAACCTAAAACTTGTGACGATAATTGTTTTTTCCTTGAAGAGTAACAATTGTGGTCTATGTTAAACTATAAAAAATTACCTCCTAACTTACTAGTGAAATGTACGTGTAGCTAGCAAAAAATTCCATGTTTATTTGTTTATTGATGGCATCTTCGCAGTCTTTGTGAAAATTTTGACGAACTTGGGAATGTTGAGACATTTTGAGGAACCACTTGCTAAGACACTTTGAAACTGAATCGCGATTTGTTTTTCACCAGTGTGATTCATGAAATTGTCATGAAACACTCCTATTTATTCACTATTTTCACGGTAGGCAACCCATATTACAGAACTGTTTGAATAAGTGACATAATGTATTGCAGCAATCGTATAGTTCCATATTAGTTCCAACAAGGACTATTTTAAATCTTTATTTTTCATTGTTGAGTGAGTGTATGATTGCATATGAGTCCACCTATATGTACTCAATTTATAGTTTCAGTTGGTTGTATTGCTTCCGGGATACTCTGTATGTATTTTAAATCCATTGCACAAAAAAGGCAGAGATCAATACTAGTATTTGGTATCACTCTTCAACGACTACTGTAATAAAATATTCAAATACAACTGATGTGATATATCAAAAAAGTAAGGAAACTCGTCAATGATCCTTGTACGAAGGAAAAAATCCTCGCACTCGTCGATTTTTAATTTCGAAAGAAGACATCCACATGAATCGAGTTTTCGGAGGCTTTTAAACAGATTTGTAGAGACAGGAGATGTCAAGTATAAAAAAGAAGAGAGGATAAAATCGGCCACTAACGAGGACAAGGAGCTCGCTGCTCGAGGCTTTGCTGCATGTAACTGAAAATCCACACACAAGCCAAAGGGAGCTTGGTGTAGCCTGTAGTATAAGTGAGCGTTCAGTTCAAAGAATCCTAAAAAAATAAGTATAATGCCTACCACATTCAGATGCATCAGGCGTTTACCTATAGCGATTTTGAAAACCGTCTGAATTTCTGTAACTGGGCAAGTTTTCAAATTGAACAGAACCCTACATTTTTTCAGTTTGTTTTATTCAGTGATAAAGCAACCTTCCACAATTCCGGAGCCGTCAATAGGCACAATTTTCATTATTACTCTGTAGAAAATCCAAGAATTATAAGGGAAATAGACAATCAACACAGGTGGTCATTGAATGTCTAGGGAGCAGTAATCGGCAATCATGTCATAGGCCCTCATTTTTTCGAAGGAACTGCATGGAGCTGCATATTTTACTTTCATTCAGAACATTCTTCCCGGAATGTTAGCAGTGTTACCTACGGAAATACGGAATGAAATATGGTTTCAGCATGATGGAGCACCCGCTCATTATTCTCGTCCTGTGAGGGATTTACTGGACCAACAGTTTCCAAATAGATGGATTGGTAGGGGCGGACCGACAAGATGGCCTGCTAGATCACCGGATCTCACCAAAATAGATTTTTATTTGTGGGGATACATAAAGGGAATCGTGTGTGATGAAGTTCCAACAGCTTCCAATATGCGAGAGAGGATTGTGACATGCTTTCCGAAGCATTACTCCAGCCATGCTGACGAGGGTTAGTTGGACATTCAACGATCGGATCGCTTTGTGTTCCAGAGAAGGCGGACGACATCTCACACACATCTCTTGGATCATTGACACAATTTTTCTTTGTCTTTTTCAACTCCCGTTTTTTTATATCCAATATTTGAATAAAATCTTCCGTTCTGATTTCATTTTTCGTACCTGCTGGACGCAGTAGTGAAAATAGCCCTTTGGTTACTTCTGAAAAAATGTAAGGTTTTAAACTGTGTACATCATCATGGAAAAAATAAAGGGTGTTACATTTGAAAAAATCGAGATAAAACAATTTGAAATTCATTATATTTGGACATTGATAACCCTGTATAAGAGAGGTTGATCATTTAGGAACGATGATTAGGAAAATTTTTGAGTTAAAAGAAATCCTGATAAAATTCATGTTTCTATCGCTTCTGGCAATCGGTAAAGGGCTTTTACCGAACTACTGTTTTGTCGAAATTTTGCAGTTTTTTCTTAAAAAGATTCGTACTGTTGGAAAAATATCCCTAATATTTTGCATCATGGTAGAGGTATTGAAGAGCATTGAAAATATGCAAAAATATAAGGGGTTTTCCATTTAAAAAAATCACTAATTGGTTGAATAATTTTATTTGGGAACATCCTGTATATCATAAAATAATTTCCTGAGATGCAGAATTGCAAGTACAAAGGGAATGCTTTTCAACTAAATTCCTAAAACGTCTGGTTTAGCAGCTATAGCAGGACCCGGTATATGTTTATTATTATGTTTGGAGATATTTGAAATCAAACGATCGCTAAGAAAGGATACGAACTTTCACTCTCCAAAGCTAAAAACTGACGCAAGTAATCGTAATTCAAAATCGGACCTGATATTTCGGACATAAATGTCATAATGAATAAAAATTCAAGTGAAGAATAAAATGAACAAAATAATAAACCTGAAGATACTTTCAAGTCTCAAACTCATATTGAAAAGATCATGCCATTGCCACTGTGGCCCGGCAACACCAACCCAAAGATTCACTTGCTGCGGCTTGGTGCCAGAGTTGGTCGCCAAAGCACCTTGTGAAACCCTGTTCGTGGGCTACAAGAGGGTATGTGCAGATTTGGGTAACGAATTGAATCCTATAGATTGCAAGGATGAACCGAGCGTCCGATGGTGTGCCAATCCTGACAAACTTTACACTTTTATCATGCTTGATCCAGATGCACCTTGTAGAGTGATGCCATCTTCAAGAAGTTGGCTACACTGGCTGGTAGGCAACATCCCTTGTGGATCCATAGAAAGAGGGAGAACTATGGCAGCCTACGTTGGACCCGCTCCTCCAAGAAACACAGGCTATCACAGATACGTTTTCCTGATATATCAGCAGTGTTGTGAAATAAATTTTCAGGAAAAGTTTATCTCCAACTGTTGCGTAGAAGGTCGGCCTAGATTCAGTTTACAATGTTTTGTACAAAGGTATAGTTTGGGCGAACCCCAAGCTGGTAATTTCTTTAAAGCCGAATGGGACTGCTACGTTGAGAATATAAATCGGCAGTTGGGGCTGAAGTAATTGTGAGAATTTATTGCTAAGCAAAAAATAAACTTTCTATGAATCTATCACGTTCTTGATTTAGGAGTTCGTTTAGGTTGCATTGGGGAGACATTCCTTTACGTATAAATAATGGACCAATGAAGCTGAAAAAATGAAACGAACTGCATGAATTATTTCGAATCAGCCATCTCTATCAACCTCGAATCTCGATCAATTGCCCCGAAGCCTCGAAAAACCTACGAATTTTGGACAGCCTGTATACAAAATCAATTTGATTTAAAACCACCAGATGGTGTCCAATATATATGGATTCTATTCCAAAAATGTTGGGTTTTGGAGGAAAATTTAGAATAGTACCTTACTAACTCTTCAGTAGAAGATTTCTCTTGATCTTCATCCAATATTGATTATTTCTCTTCCAGGACAAGCTACCCAAAGATATTCTACTATGTAGAATATCTTTGCCAGCATGCCAGCTACCACCTCATTTGAGTGAACCTTGTCATGCAATCTTCGGTAGGTTTTTTGTTTTTTCATTCCATTTTTTTAAATACACTGCGCAAAAATTAACGCACATTGTGAAAATCTCAATTTTAATGAAAGTTAACACTACATTGACTTTATAACTTATTTTTTATGTTCTCTCGGGAAGGTTTTGAACGAAACAAGACACATTAAATGGAAGAAAAATTCAGGATTTCGCCGAATCTTATGTGGAAGAAGAGAAATTAACAATTTTCAAAATACTGAAATGCTGATAAGTGATTTAATACTTGGTATTTCCACCCCTTGCTTTAATTACAGCTCGGCAACGACGGTTCATACTCAGAATGAGTGATCTTAAAATGTTCTGATCTAATCCTTCCCAGATTTCTCCGAGTTGGATTCCTAAGTCATTAAGAGTAGCTGGATGATTTTCTGAACTTCTCAGCCTTCTATTAAGGTTGTCCCAAACCTGCTCAATCGGATTGAGATCTGGACTTCTTGCTGGCCATTCCATTCGAGAGACTTCAACCAGTTCAACCTCTTCAAGGTACTCCTGAACGATGCGCGCACGATGGGGTCTGGCATTATCGTCCATAAAAATGAAATTTTCACCAATGTATGGTTCAAATGGCACTACATGCTCTTCAAGAATGTTCCTTATATACTTATCAGCATTCACAGCTCCATTATCAACGACCATTTATGTCTGTGCGAGCAGTCAAAGATATTCCACCCCATACCATAATCGATCCCCCCCCAAAACCAGTAGTATTCAGGAAATTGCACTGAACATATCTTTCATGTGGAAGTCTGTATACAAGGGAACTTCGATCACAATGGTAGAGGCAGAATCTATAGATTCATCTGTGAAGAGAACTCTTTCCCAATCGGCCTCTTCCCAATGGATATGCTCTCTCGCAAAATCCAAACGCGCCCTTCGATGGGCTGGGGTAAGAGCTGGGCCTCTTGCCGCGACACGAGGCCTTAAATCATATTCTCTGAGGCGATTTCTTATTGTCTGAGTGCTAATTTGCACCTCATGAGTTTGCTCAAGCTGATTTTGAAGGAGACGAGCGATTGCAAACCGTTGTCTCAACGAAGAAACTCTCAAGTAACGTTCTTGAATGGCAGTTGTTACCCGTGGTCTACCCTGTCCTGGTCTTCGGACATTCATACCTGTCTCCCTGAATCTCTGCAACATTATGGACACACTTGTATGGGAAACTCCAAACCTTTCTGCAATTCTTGTGTATGTCCACCCTTCTCGCAAAACTACCGCTTGGGCACATTCCTCTTGGGTCAAATTGCGTGTTTCGCGTTGCATAGCGATCGAGTGTAAAAAATCAAACGAAAGAAAAACTATTGATCACTAGAATTGATCGAGAACAACTGATTTTAGAATGGAGCCAATACATTCAAAATCTTATAATATCATCTTTTTTTATTCCTGCTGGGAGAAAACATCTGTATTGAAGAAAAACGTTGAAAGTGGATAAGATATGCATGCATAATTCTGATAAAAATAATTATCATAGAGAATACCTTCAGTTGTAGAATAAATTTGAGATTTCCATAATGTGCGTTAATTTTTTTGCGCAGTGTATATGAGGGTGTGTCGGAACACTCGGAACTGATGGAAAAGTTGAAGAACCATAATTTTTGTTTTCAATTAATGTAGATGAGACAACTTCCTTACTTTAATATATTTTATTGATATTAATTAAAATTTCTCTTTTTTTATCAACCTCAACTCTCAGAAAAAGATACAATCATCATTCATAGACCTTAAAAAAATCTGCTCAAGGCTCGTTTCGGCTGAAAAAGTGTTTAGACTTTTGAAGGTTTGAAAACGAAATTAAGTTTTATTTTGAATTGTGATGACGGGAAAATATAACACCCAATTTGATCAATTGGATTTTTTATTACTTACCGACAGAGTTTATTGTTGTGAGGATTTCGAGAGAATCGGTCAAAATTTGTTTCTCGAAATTGGTACCTAGCAGATACGACGAAACTTCACGAGACCATATTTTTTTTTTCAATTATATGCAAATTAAGAGTGGCTCAAAAACAAAGTTTTTCGGAAAATAAGATTATAGTGTTCCAGAAAAAACCTGTAGATTTGCAAATTTCAGTTGAATATCTTGTAAAATGCAGATACTATATTTATATGAGAGAAAACTTAAACAATATTCAAACTTAACACCCTGTATCTCAAAAAGGGAGCGTTTGCGTTGCCATGACCTTCTCGTTTGTGCTTTCAATTTAGGAATCTGTATATGCTTATACCAAATAGTCTTTGCTGATACCAAAGACCTCTTTGCTGATACCATTGTTTAAAGGCTTCCTTAAACAATGCTGATACCAGAGACAAACTGTCTCTGCTGATACCCACGGATACTCTGTTTGAGTATCCGTGGCTGATACCAAAGACCTCTTTGCTGATACCACAAACCAACTGGTCTGTGTTATAACCTTACTTGGCCTTGACTTGACACTTCATGTCAAAGTGACATCTCACACTCACTGGGCTGTTTTGAATTTATTGTTTTGATTGCATCAAAAAGATATCAGTGAATGACTATTTAATTCAGGATCAAAAACTGCCGTACATAAATAACACAAATACTTATTTGGTCAAGATCTTATCTTTTGGGATAAAGATGATTTTATTATAACAATAAATTCGTACAAAAGAAAAATGTCAAGGATATGCGATATACGTACACGTATTAGAAATGAATGATATACAATTGGAATAAGAAACAATGAAGAAACCCAGAATATTGGCTGGTGCTACAAGCATTGTATTTTTTATAATTATATGGAAGTTATATGGTATAGAATCTGGTAAGTATATTTAGAATCAAGGAAATGGTACTACATACCTGTTTGAAATGAAATCCTCAATTATGATAGAAATACCCATTTTTTCGTGATGAATGGTTCAGTTTATTTAATATTATTTATTTTTTGAGTGTCAGGAGTGCAAGAGTTGAGAGAAGAAGTAGAGTATCAAGAGAACATAAATCGGTTTCCATTAAGTTTGGAACGGAATATTAATCCAGTGACTGTTTACTGCATCACACCAACCTATTGGAGATATGTCCAAAAGGCAGAGTTAATTCAAGTTCTTCAAACGCTAACATTGGCCTCATTCAAGGTTAACATAAAATGGATTATAATTGAAGATTCTGAGCAGAAAACCGCATTGGTCGCTAATTTGTTGAAAAGGATAGATGATGCTGGTGATTCTCGATTGGATTATGTACACCTTAATGCCAAGACACCACCATTTCAGCAGTTGAAAGCTAAGGTAAAAGTTTGAACTTATTAAAATACTCAAACATGTATCATTGGGAAAATGATCAACCTTTTTCCCATATAACAAATTATATTACACTAGCTGGCCCGGCGAACTTTGTACCGCCTGAATTATACTTAAAAGTTGTATAGACTTACCATTGCTTTTTTTCAAGCCGGAAAAAAATTAGGCAAAATTAAAGTTCAAAATATACAAAATTTTAATAATTTTGTAATTCACATAGGAGGAATTCTCTTTATTTAAGCGGTAACTAATTGTTGAACTTGAACATATAACTTTTTGTTTTTAATTGTTGTACAGTTCTCTTTTTGCAGTACCTCATGTGACTGTGAATAGCAGGAGTATAATCCATATTATACCTTTCCTCTTATATGAATCAAAATGTCAAGAATATGAACAAAAATTATTCCTTTAATGAACTATCGACTATTAACACAGCCCGTCGACAAGAATTAAAAAATCAGTCATTTGTTAATAGCCCAACCTGAAGTGGCAAAAACAAAACTTTTCTTATATTCTCAAAATCTAATCAGTGGTCACACCATTATTTCAGACATCTTAGCTATGCTGCTAAGCTCAAAATAATGGGTAAACATCTCAGTTGGTGGAGCAGCGTGATTCTCATTATTCCATGAATATGACCTGTCAATCTCTCTTCAATTTAGTTGACGATATCAAGCTCGTTAGAAGACAAATCGAGATGTTAAAATGTCGATAGTACGATCGACACGGCAAAATTATCAACACTGTGAATTATGTTGAACTCATATTCAAATTTATTGATGGTCATTCGACCAGATCAGATAAGGCAACCCATGAAACATTATTATATATCATAAGTGAAAGCCCGATGAGCAAACGTTTCAAAATTATTGACACTTACAATACTGTCTCTGTGCGAACAGAAACACGAATATAATATGTCAATTACTAATTATGGGCAATTTTGGATTCAGTTATTTCCGCAAATATATCTATTACCCAAACAGAAATTCGAAAGCATTTCAAAAATAAAGAAAAAAGATGAAGATGGCCAACTCACGTTTGAAACTGATCGTCAAAATCAGATACTTGATCTTTCGGTAAAAATTCACTGTTCCACCAACTTGAGATAAGTTTACCCGCTTTTTGATCTGGCAATAGACTTCCATGTTACCATGAGTTCTATGCGAATCACATATCGCCATCTAACAGCGGTAATATCAACCTACGACTACGTACAGTAGTACAGTGACTGTACGACTATGCATCAACAGTAGCGACATCCAGTGGCCTTATTCAAAAGAAGGAAAAGCATTTCCTGCATAAGTAAAACTTTCATAAATTTTTTCGAAGTTTTATTGTATTTTATAATAACCAGACCGAAGACGATTCCATAAATGAAGTTTCATAACAAACAGTCCATCCGATCTCTAGTTATAAATAGTGTAACCAACATCTTTCTTTTATATATATAGATTGAGCTTGTTTGATTTCAGGACCCGAGATGGAAGAAGCATCGGGGAGTTGAACAACGAAATGCTGCTCTTAAATGGATAAGAGACAATATTAAGCCACATGGGTCAAAAAAAATCATATTCTTCATGGACGATGATAATACTTACGATGTTAAATTATTTGAAGAGGTAAAATCTCTTATTTTGTTGTTAATTTATTCTTTCATTTTTTTAATACCATAGATAGCGAAGGTGAACAAAGTAGGAGTATGGCCAGTTGGTCTTGTTGGCGGACTCAATTTAGAAACACCTGTGGTAGATCCTAATACAGGTGAGTTAGGTTTCCTTATTAACGAGGTTGTGGGCGTTGCTTCGAGAATTTTGACTTCCCCACTGTGGTGCCAAATCATTTCTACTGCCATCTCTGTTATTTCTAACCTCCTTAAGACATGAGGAACTGTCATATTCTTACCATGTATAGAGGTTACTCAGGTGAATTTTCTACAATGGTGCTAGGTAAATTTTTTAGGCAGTTTTCCTCTTTGATTACCAAGGTTTGAATATTCCCCATCTAATGCCATACGCAGGGTGAATGTTTGGCAAAAAATAAAAACAACCAAAAGGACCCCGCACTTTTTCTATGGCAAATGGCGTTCTGTCAAATTTTCTAAAATTTTGGTATAATGTAGTACTCAACCTACTGATCAAAAGTGTCCCTGGCCCCAACTCAATCCTATGACTAGTTTTTGAGATACAGGGCGTTGAAGTTGAGAATTAAACACTTTCACTACGCGCGTATCTCGGTACAGAATCGAATGAACTTCAATTTTTCTCAAGAAACATTTCATTAGATCCCCAGGGAACAACCATATAGAGGAATATGACCGAAAATCGTTACGAATACAGGGTTATCCATAATTGAATGCATGCCCGATTTTGAAATTATAAAATATGTCAGTTTCAGAGCGAGAACGTTCACAAAATGAACTATTACACTAGATATGTTGTTGTTACATCGAAAAAGTCTGAAATACCCAGAATTCATACTGGGTGATCCATTATTATAGAAACTATTCTCAAGGAAGGTTAAATGGACACCCTGTATTTATGGGTTGATTCAAGGTGTTTGTTTAATTTTTTTAGAACATTTCATCATGGACTTCAGAGAATACAGGGTGATTCAGTCTTGAAATGAACTTTGAACCTCACGAAAATACCCAAAAACCACCTTTTTTTTCATCACCCTCTATTTCAAGATTAACTCGGAAGAGGTGGGAGTTTTCTTTGATATAAAAACATCAATATGGCTGAGAGTTTTCATCCACTTCCTATGACCAGATTTTTTTTTATGCAATATGAAAATAATTTATTTATGTTATTCTATTCTTATTCCAGCATAAAAAAAATCTGGTCATGGGAAGTGGATGAAACTCTCAGCCGAATTGATGTTTTTATATCAAGTACAATGGTGGAAGAAAACTCCCACCCCATCGGAGTTAATCTTGAAATAGAGGGTGACGAAAAAAAAGGTGGGATTTGGGTATTTTCGTGAGGTTCAAAGTTCATTTCATGACTGAATCACCCTGTATTCTTTGAAGTCCATAATGAAATGTTCTAAAAAAATTAAACAAACACCTTAAATCAACCCAGAAATACAGGGTGTCCACTTAACCTTTATTGTGAATAGTTTCTATAATAATGGATCACCCAGCATGAATTCTGGGTATTTCAGACTTTTTCGATGTAACAACAACATATCTAGTGTAATAGTTCATTTTGTGAACGTTCTCGCTCTGAAACTGACATATTTTATACTTTCAAAATCGGGCATGCATTCAATTATGGATAACCCTGTTTTCGTAACGATTTTCGGTCATATTCCTCTATATGGTTGCTCCCTGGGGATGTTGAGAAAAATTTAAATTCATTCGATTCTGTACTCTGTACCGAGATAGGGGCGTAGTAAAAGTGGTTAATTCTCAACTTCAACGCCCTGTATCTCGAAAACTAGTCATAGGATTGAGTTGGGGCCATGGACACTTTTGATCAGTAGGTCGAGTACTACATTATACCAAAATTTTAGAAATTTTGACGGAACGCCATTTGCCATAGAAAAAGTGCGGGGTCCTTTTTAGAAATATTGAGAAGTTAGTTGGTGAAGTGGTTCAAGACAATATTCCCTGAAATCTTCAATTAATTCAAGATAACTGTCGAAAATTGATGGATCGTAAAATTTAAGAGGAGGAGAGCCCACCTTTAAATGATAAATACATAGAAAAAGTATGAACAGTTCCTTTTGACTCACTCTGTATAGACTAATACCATAAAAGTGCTGGAATTGTCTAATAAGTTAAAACATAAATTGAATTCGTAGATCAATGAGGGCATTTAGAGTCATCATATCCGGAAAATATAACAGATTTTCTTTATTATAGGAGAAGTGATGAAATTCAAGAGTGGATGGCAATCCAAACGAGTATTCTCTCTAGATATGGCAGGGTTTGCCGTGAATGTCGATCAAATATTGAATAGAACTCATGTTTTGTTTTCTTATAAGTCTGAAGTTGGTTATCTCGAAAACGATTTCCTTTCCGAATTTGTTGAAAGAAGAGATCTGGAACCTTTAGCAAAAAACTGCTCCCAGATTTACGTATGGCACACTAGAACAATGAATTCTAGACCTCTTGAAACAATTGAAGCACCTGAATTTGATTGAGGAAATCAGTTAGGAGCAGTATCATTTCTATTATGTTGATGATTATTCATTTAAATGTTTTATGCTCGTTCTCAAAGATTATTAAAGTTTATCTGAACAGCGTTTTTCACTTGTATTTTTTGTTGCACTACTTCAATTGGGCTTGTATTTGTTTTGGTATGCATTCAGTTAATTTTTCTTCGTAATATTCATTAGTTGTTCAATTTTAATTACTGGTCTTTCAGGTAAGGTGACAAGCTACAAAAGTGGGTGGAAGCCAGATAGACCTTTCGCAATAGACATGGCAGGTTTTGGAATAAATATTGATATGATCCTAGAGAATTCAGGAGCAGTCTTCTCATATAGGATGGAAAAAGGCTTTCAGGAGAGTCAGTTTTTAGCGTATTTCACTACGAAAGAGCAACTTGAACCGTTGGCAGATAACTGCACAAAGGTTTATGTGTGGCATACCAGAACAGAAAAACCTGTTGTTAAGGGCATTGTGCCCGGTTTTGAAGTGTGATAAAGTCGAAACTTGAAATATATTAAGAGTTTTATAAGCATTAGCTCCAATTATTGATATTTTATGAAATCATTTACCTGTGATAGTTCAATACTCCAATTTTGAACAAATACTGCTTTTCTTTGTCATGTTCCAATATAATGTAAGGTCTAAAGGGGCATGTATTATTTTTTCTTGAGAGAAGAAATTGAAATAAAGATTCCCTGTTATAAGAAATTCTTACAAAATATGTGTTTTCAATTAATGTTAACTGAGCACAGGAAATAAACAAGTATATTATATGAAATACCAACAGGCAGGTCTGTGCTGAGTCCTTCACTCAAGGGCGGTCCTAGGCTGATTTTCTGGGGGGGGGGGGGTAATAATTGGATGAACAATCGAAATTTTAAACTAAAAATTTGAAGGAACACCCTTTAGGTATCTCGAATACGAAGCATTTGCAGTCCCATGTTTGAAGGTCTTACGTGTATGTATCCGTACTGAGTGATTATACAGGGTGTCCCAAGTTCGAGTGGCTATTAGACTTTTCTGGAGAACTGGACATATTTGAAATCTGAAAATTGGGATTATGATATTGTTCATTGTTTTTCTCCGCAGAATCCAACGCAATCATAAAAAAATAGGGTTCTAATTTGAAAAATAGAAGTTATGGCCAATTTTCGATCATAGTTTTCGACACAAAATTTGAAACACCCTGTGATGATAGGTATTTATGAAATTCAGAATAAGCATGACCTTTCCACATTCCTCTACTTTGACGTTGTGAGAACAGTTTGCACTTGGATTGTTCAGAAGAAGAAAAATAAACATGATACTAGCTATGAATATTCGACTTTTTCTAAGGTTTTTTTTTTCGATATTTTGAAAACTATTTGATTGAATACAATGGTTTTAACAGAAATGTATAAACCATTGAATACTCAATCATATCATTGACGAAAACATTTATTTTCACTCCCTGTATAACCGGAAGTGCTCAGGCTCCCAAAATAGTTTAGGTCTGTAGAGAATTTTGAACAATATCATAATCCCAATTTTCAATTTCAAATATGTCCAGTTCTTCAGAAACGTCTAATAGGCACTCGAACTTGGGGCACCAGTATAAAAACACAAAGCCATATTCCATGATTCATAATTCATATCACTTAAGGATTTTTCCATTCCGCTGTTCTCTTTATTTATTTTATGTTAATCTTATTTCATATTTCAATGCCTTAGTCATAACTCTGTAATTTTTTTCGAAGTTTATACCTATAACTCCAGAATGTTTTATTTATTTGTGTTGTTTATTTTTTTCTGTTAATTCCATATTATTTCAAAGCCGAAGTCATATAGCCCTGCGATTTTTTCTCAAAGATGATATAACTTTTTTTTTGTTAGTTTTTTCATGAATAAATTTAAAAAATCGAATTATTTGTAGTGCTCTGGGGGGTTATTGCCCCCTATACCCCCCCCGTAGAACCGCCCTTGCCTTCACTTTCTTGAAATCTTTTGTTTCGACTGTAAATGGATGAAAAGTTTAATGCTTTTGCAGATGAAATAACAGTTATTCAGGAACTGGTCCACAGGATCATGAAATTTACTATGGAAGGAATTCTGGGATGGTGCAATGAAAATGATCTGACTCAAACTTTGAATGCAAGATATGAAACTATCTAAAAACCAGACCAACGAAAAAATCATGTCTGCACTCCCTTGAATTAATTCTCTACTTAGGAACAGAAGTTTTCGACTCAAGGCAATTATTTTTCATTAATATTAATGCACCAGAATGAATTGGTGTCATGGTCATTCTTATAGAACCCTCTACAAGGAAGCCTTTGTGATTGCAGAAATAGATCTGACAAAGAAGTAACTCTAAGACCTGAACTTATTACATACCAAAGCAAAATTTGAAAAGGGATCTTGAACTCTTTCTTTAGCGTACATTATGAACTTTAGAAAGAATAAATTATTATATATGGTATGCTGCATATAAATAACATCATGTTATCTTCATCAAAATTTTATGTCTTTTATCCATTTCACATTGTATATGAAAACTCTTTGGTGGTGTAGCCCTGTAATTTCAAAGTATTTTATGTTTTCAATGAAAAATTTATCTTGAATTCTTCCATAAATATACAGGAATAACGATCAGAATCACAAAACCTACAATTCGCAGGATTCACAAACTCAAAACTTTCATTCAAATTGCGCTGAAAGCGTGGATTTTTACATTCATGTGTTACCGTTCTTGACTGAAATGTCGTTTAACAAAAATTAGGTTGGACTCTGATAATAATTTTTGTGTAAACCAGTGATTATTAAAACGTTTATACTTAGACACCAAGTATTATTTCATAAATCAGTAACAACCAAATAAAAGCTTTTGAAAAACTCTACCAGAATGTACTAATATCCCGAATTGGAATTAAACGAGGTGTTGAGGTTGAAACCAAGGACATTTTCACTCTCAAATCGGGTACTACAGAAACTGGTGGTAATTAAAAAACGAAAAACCTTTTTAAAATCATTTATTACATACTTATTTCAGTGGAATGAACCTAGAACTGTGAGTAGCACCAATACCTGGCCTTCCGTGTTTAACAGGTTTGTAAGTCAACGAAAATTCACCCAAATAATGTCCAATCATTTCAGGTTTGACTTCAACTTGCGTGAAAGCTTTACCGTTGTATACTCCAACGATAGATCCAACCATTTCTGGGACAATGATCATGTTACGGAGGTGCGTCTTTACGATCTCGGGCTTCTCTAGTGGAGGGGCTTCTTTCTTGGCTTTACGGAGTTTTTTCAATAGAGCCATCGGTTTCCTCTTCAATCCACGGCTGAAACGCCTCCTTGCACGGCAGTTCATCAATTCCGACAACTGTTCGGTTGAAATATCCAAAAGTTGATCCAAATCCACACCTCTGAAGGTGTACTTTTTGAAAGTACGTTTCTTCTTAATTGCTTCGGTATCAGCCATTATGACTTCGAATCAATCGGTCTATAAAAATATCAAATTTAGAAAATATAATCAAATAATATACGAAAAATAAAATTACTTACACGTGCTAACGCAAATGTCCAAGATGAAAGAACTTCCAGAACGGAACACAAATTCATAGATTATGATAAAGACGGAAACACGTCAAAGTTCGATGCCCAGACGTATGA
Source organism: Adalia decempunctata (assembly GCA_951802165.1). Taxonomy (NCBI): domain Eukaryota; kingdom Metazoa; phylum Arthropoda; class Insecta; order Coleoptera; family Coccinellidae; genus Adalia; species Adalia decempunctata. The sequence continues at coordinate 10,577,117 of OX637699.1, forward strand.
CCATAGAGTTGATACTTCTATATGTTTTTTTTCTAGTTTGGCCTGAAAAAAAATCCCAATGAAACTTTCTATTTTTTATTATCGAACTTTCAGAAAAAATCAAAGTGAGAACTGTTTTTGGACCAGTCTTTGTTTCACATGAATTTTAGTTTTGACCACATTTGACGTGGCGTCGAGTCATAACTAACCGGCACAAGAAATTTGGCAACCCTGTGCGGAGGCCAAGAAGGTTTGTTTTTGTTTACATATATTATAATGGATTATTTTGCGTGAAGAACACATGCGAAATGCAGTTATTTCGTCTTTATTAAGGCAATCTTTTGATTGGTACCCTTTTTCCTTTCGTGAGGACAGACCAGGAAACGTCTCCTTCAGAAAAACCCAAACTAAAGTAAAAAACTAAAAAGCCGATCCAAAATTTCGTCACAATATCAATCAATTCCTAAAAAAAACAATCTACTGGTGTAGAAGATATGCAGTTCTTCTTAGGAAGTAGGAACAATAAAGAAATTGATTTACAATTTTGAGTTTGTTTAAAAGTTCTTGAACTATTGTTCAATATAACAAGCAAGTTTCAGGAAATAAAATTTGTCTGAATAATTCAAAATGAAGAAAATGAATCTGGATAATCAAACGATGATCAATAGAATCCTATAAAATGAGGAAACAAGTGTACGGTTAATGATTCTTGCGCGGATATTTATTGATTTACGTGTTTACGTCCAATCATTCCAACTTCCAAGAAAGGAGCTTCGCTTGAACTTTTTCAGAAAACACTTTTAATGCAGCTTGGAACCGTCAAGAGCTAGGATGAGAAATGCTATTTCTGTCATAATAAAAGTTCAAGTGAGACAAGTTCTTTTCTAGTTATAGAACCGAAACGTTGCAGGAATATGCTGAAATACTTCCTTCAGACGGGAATAATTTTATCTTTCATCGAAGTAGCCATAAATAGACATCAAGAGAACTTGGACAATGATGTTTAATACGTTTACTTAATATTTACTATGGACTCCATAATATATCCTCAATTATTTATATTGAATAAGTGGAGTTCTAATTATCCTATAAAAGTAATAATTTAGGCGGTATGTGGAGGGTAAAGGACATCAGAAAGACATAATAATTTCCGACATAATTTTGATAAATCAGTACATAAATTTAGTAGAGAAATTATATTTTTCAAATAATAAATCATATTTTCTATTATCAACTACATACAAGATATCTTTTATTTATTTCTTCCAAGAAAATGCACATAGATAGCGTTCACGCATGCTTACTGCAAAGATGACAACTCGAATTTTCATTCTATTGTTTTTTTAGTAAACAGCTGACCGTTAGTGGTTCTGTTTGTGCGGAGTTAATACAAATGTCATCATAATGAGAGTTTTTCTGATTCTAATTTTTACTGCCTATTTGAATACAGGACATTCGCAAAGACATACTTTAAGTGGAAACCAAGATAATACCCGAAAAGGACTATTTACTTTCAATTTAGATGGTGATCAGGATTTACCCCCTTCAATTAGACCTAAAAGGGCTGTTAACAACGACATAAACATTACAAGCTCTGTAAATGTGAAGGTAAATTTTTTTTCTATTCACGAATTACTAATATTATTTTGAAACGTAAGTAAAAAGTATAAACACATCACCATTGTTTTGACGTTTGTGATGACATTGCATTCCGGCTAAATTTGCAATATTTATTTACAAAAAAATAGAGGCTGACAGTCGATTCTTATGTTTGATTCTCCAAAATATTTCACGAAAGTATAATCCAGTATACCTTTCGTACGAAATATTTAATTAATTGTAAAATTCGTATATATCACTTGGAACATAACAGTTCGGTAATCCTGTTGTTTAATCAAGTAGAATTTGGGTAGTGGTGGGGGGTCCGTCAAATTCGCCGCAACGTTGCCAGATCGGACGATTATTCCGGTATTTGAAGAAAAGGTCATGAACTTTTTCTTTGAAGGTTTTCTTTGCTTAGTTCTTTTCTTCATTAGCACTTCGAACTAAGTAACCCTGAATTAATTATATATGATTCATATTATTTCTTTCAATATAGTGTTTAATCCAAAAACAATTCTAATTCATTAAATTAAAATTAAATTCGAATTTTTTAGATCAGAATTTAATTATTTATCAAATTATTTTCTAATATCTTTTTAACGTGACGATAGACGAAATTAAAAAAAAATTAAGTGAAATTGAACTGGATTTTTTCCCTTGCATTTTATTTCATGGCAATAAGGTAAATTTCAGGACAAATGCATAAAATGTGGTCTAGGAAGTGCAAAAAAATTTCAAATTACTAATTCCAAAATTTACGCTCCTTCTGATCAGTAGTTGATTAATTCAACTTAGCCAATATTTATTAACACTCATAATTTTGTTTCAAATGGAATTAAAACAAATTTCATCGAAAAATGCGGAAGATATTTTTTTGTGGTGATGCCTGCCATTGAGAGGCCAAAAAAAATTAACCTTCCAATTCCTGAACGCTGTGGATAATTCTTATCCCTTTTCTGACATTCTGACACTCTGAAGAAATGGATCTGCACAATCTGGCAACAAAATCCGGTTTTGACACAGTTCGCGCATGCGCAAATCGGCCTTCAAATTCTACTTGATTAAACAACAGGATTACCTAACAGTTCATACTCAATTATTCGTACTTATTCCCATAGAAGGGTAGTATTCCTGTATTCAGACACAACAAACAGTTCCCAATTAAATATACAAATCATGAAACTAAATTGGAAACAATAATGTGATTCTAGCACATAAAATGAATTTGGAGTCATTAACCTTAACTAAGTGTATCATTTCCTAATTCTTCAACTGAAGACCTTTAAAAAGTGAATGCTTCAAAATTTACACATATATGTATGTACTTTACGTGTGAGAATCATAGGCACAGATGTCTAGGAGCTGGACTGAAATGTTTTGTGGAAAGATCGACAAGTTTGTTCTTTAATAATCAGAGGGGTGCCATGAAGGTTTCGTAGTTCATATCAGAAAGAGAAACTCGTTATCTAATGACGAAAACTGAAGATTCACCTAAAGTATCTTAGAAAAGTTCTGCTGGTATCTGCCTTTTCTTCTCGAATACAATTTTGAATGAAGCACTCTGTTTTTTTAATCGGTTTCAAGTGTAATGGTAGCAAAACTTATTCCATTATGTTCTTAATTTCATTATTCAACACCACATTCTTGAAAAAGAAGAATTTTCATTTCATGGGGTTGAAAATTGTAAATGAATATTGATCGATCAAAAATACATACTTGAAATTTCACATTTGTGCTTATTATTTAAAACATAGGAATGATGTACTGGAATATTATTATCAAGAGGTTTTTCATTGTGGATACTTATTTTGAGAAAAAATTAGTCATAAACTCTGTAGCTACAAGAGTCATTGCCACAATTGATGTAATGTTGCTGTTGCACTGTATTGATGGAATGTCCAATAGTTCTATTTCATGAAATATTTCTGGACAGAGAAAAAGTTTCAAAATTAAGGGATACCTAATTAAGTTGAATAAGAGTAATCAATCTAGAGCCATATTCAGTAACTATGATCCTTTCATCATTAAAAAATTCCAGGGAATATAACTTCAACAACCTGTAAATTTAAATATACCCCCAAGGTCTATGGCAGATAACGACAAGAAAGGGTTTAAGGATTTTTTTGAAACTTCGGTTCTTTTAATGACTAGTTCTGCTCTGTCGAAGTAAAATATTTTCAGCACTGCAACTTGGGCATTTCTATTAAAAAGTTGCAGCAACTTTGATGTTTCAAATGAAACACCTGTATATCATTGAATTTCCGCTTTATTATTGCAAACATTACATTCAAAGTTTGTGAGTTTACCGTTAAATACAAAACATGCACTTTTCGAATGATTCACCATGTATATTATCAAATATCCTGATGGAGAATTTGAGTTCCTTTCAGGTAATGTTTCTTAAACTACACTGCGCAAAAAAATTAACGCACATTATGGAAATCTCAAATTTATTCTACAACTGAAGGTGTTCTCAATGATAATTATTTTTATCAGAATTATGCATGCATATGTTATCCACTTTCAACGTTTTTCTTCAATACAGATGTTTTCTCCCAGCAGGAATAAAAAAAGATGATGTTATGAGATTTTGAATGTATTGGCTCCATTCTAAAATCAGTTGTTCTCGATCAATTCTAGTGATCATTAGTTTTTCTTTCGTTTGATTTTCTACACTCGATCGATATGCAACGCGAAACACGCAATTTGACCCAAGAGGAATGTGCCCAAGCGGTAGTTTTGCAAGAAGAAGGGTGGACATACACAAGAAATGCAGAAAGGTTTGGAGTTTCCCATACAAGTGTGTCCAGAATGTTGCAGCGATTCAGGGAGACAGGTATGAATGTCCGAAGACCAGGACTGGGTAGACCACGGGTAACAACTGCCATTCAAGAACGGTACTTGAGAGTTTCTTCGTTGAGACAACGGTTTGCAACCGCTCGCCTCCTTCAAAATCAGCTTGAGCAAACTCATGAGGTGCAAATTAGCACTCAGACAATAAGAAATCGCCTCAGAGAATATGATTTAAGGCCTTGTGTCGCGGCAAGAGGCTCAGCTCTTACCCCAGCCCATCGAAGGGCGCGTTAGGATTTTGCGAGAGAGCATATCCATTGGGAAGAGGCCGATTGGGAAAGAGTTCTCTTCACAGATGAGTCTAGATTCTGCCTCTACCATTGTGATCGACGTTCAATTGTATACAGACGTCCACATGAAAGATATGCTCAGTGCAATTTCCTGAATACTACTGGTTTCGGGGGAGGATCGATTATGGTATGGGGTGGAATATTTTTGACTGCTCGCACAGACCTAGTGGTCGTTGATAATGGAGCTATGAATGCTGATAAGTATATAAGGAACATTCTTGAAGGGCATGTAGTGCCATTTGCTCCATACATTGGTGAAAATTTCATTTTTATGGACGATAATGCCAGACCCCATCGTGCGCGCATCGTTCAGGAGTTCCTTGAAGAGGTTGAAGTCTCTCGAATGGAATGGCCAGCAAGAAGTCCAGATCTCAATCCGATTGAGCAGGTTTGGGACAACCTCTATGGAAGGCTGAGAAGTTCAGAAAATCATCCAGCTACTCTTAATGACCTAGGAATCCAACTCGGAGAAATCTGGGAAGGATTAGATCAGAACATTTTAAGATCACTCATTTTGAGTATGAACCGTCGTTGCCGAGCTGTAATTAACGCAAGGGGTGAAAATACCAAGTATTAAATCACTTATCAGCATTTCAGTATTTTGAAAATTATTCATTTCTCTTCTTTCACATAAGATTCGGTGAAATCCTGAATTTTTCTTCCATTTAATGTGTCTTGTTTCGTTCAAAACCTTCCCGAGAGAACATAAAAAATAAGTTATAAAGTCAATGTAGAGTTAACTTTCATTAAAATTGAGATTTTCAGAATGTGCGTTAATTTTTTTGCGCAGTGTATGTTTCTATAAAATTCTGATTATTTTTGTCATTTTTCGATAATATTGGCATAACTTAACTACTAGAGCCCTGCAAATCGGGTGATTCTATATACGAAATGTCAAAGTTTGATCTAGTTTCTTGAATGATTGGTAAAATTATGGAAAATATGAATACCAAGCTGTTTTCCATTGACCTTTCTCCTTTCGATCCGTATATTTACATCACGGCCAGAATGTCTGTGAAAAAAGTTTTATCGAGTTTAAAATTGCCCTTTTTGCCTGATTTTTTCGCGAATTTGGCGAACCTTTCAAAAACAATTCTACATCGCCTAGAGAATCGGAATTTCACCCACGTATGAATCGATTGTTCCTATTTTCGACAGTATAAAAATTTCCCCACTGACTCGCAGCTTCGCTGCGATTTTAAGATTCCTCTGGACCCACTTTTTCGATAGATTCCCTAGGATCGGTTCGCAAAGTTACCATCAGAAAATATAATAGGTTACCATTTTAGTATAGTTTAAATAAATAGAAGAATAAAGTTTGGGAATCACTGCTTTACTGGACCCCAATCTTTCCTAAATGTTGCGAACCGATGTCTCAAGGGTCCTCGGTCTGAGGTCATTGTCGCTGCTTTGGTTTCTCCAGATTTCATGATCGATCATCATTCTGTAGCTAAATCATAATAATATAAATTAATCCCTGCAGTGAATAATTAAAGATTAATTTCGGTATGGTGATAAGAGAATCATGATTCATCAACTGAATGGTCAGTTCTATGATAGTGATTCATAGTTGAGGTAGGTATTCTGAGCTGAAAATATTTCTTTGTCCATTCAATAGAACGCCAGAGGAAGATACTATCACAATGAAATTTCCAGGAAATTGAATCATAAGTCTGTCAGATGACCAGAATATTTTCTAGATATGTATGTGAATCATAAAGGGATAGATAGTGTGATATTTTGCACGGAGTTAAGATTAAAATGGTTGATGAGTATGAAAATTACTCAGAGAATTGGGTAATGAATGATTATAAAAGTATAAGCACATTTCCATATATCAGAATGAAAACAATTAAATAAAGGCATACATAGTAAAGGTCTCTTTATATTCGTAAACTCCTCTGCTTTTGCACGAGTGCGGGTAGGGGGATGGGATTATACAGGGTGGCCAAGAGATTGACGTCAAAAAGGAAAAAACAGGTCCCTCGTGTCATGGGCTATTCGAATCACCCCCATGTACGTCATGCTATTCTTCACGGTTTTCGAGTTATGAATTTTTTTATGAACTTCGAGAATTTTCGACTTGACCATCTTAAAAAAGATATTAAAAAAAAAGTACAAGACTTCTCTGTGAAATTCTTTTTGTAACTTAATCTCCATAAATTGTACTTTTATACATAAAATAACCAGATTCGTAACTTTGATAAAAATTATGGAAATGTTGGTCTCAAGTGAAAAAGTTACGTAAATTGGATTATGATCTGATTTTTCGAATCAAAATTAAAAATGTAAAAAGGCTAATTCACGGTTTCTTAGTATGCTTAAAAACTGCGCTCAGCAGTCAGCTTTTAGAATCATTGATAAAAAATGGTACGTCTGCTGGAATCCGCTAGCCATGATGTCTATACTCAGGGAGTTGCCAATTTCCGAAAAAGAAATTATTGCAAGAAGACTAAGGCGATTTGACTTTGTTTTATGATAGCAAACCAAAATTTCTGATAAAGATTTTATCTTGTTTTGCAATTAAAAAAATATTAGTATCATTTGTTTCATATCCCCCCAAGACAATTGTCCGGGTACGCCACTGTCCAATTCTATTCAGAATTGGTATCTGGAGGTTTTCTGGGTCGGAAATGACTATTCTTCAAAATCGAGAAATTCAAGATGGCGGCTTCAAAATGGCGGATGAGTGTTGAAATTATAAGAGCTTATCTTTAAAATTGTTTTTTTTTCATATATCTTGTGCTCTACATTTCCACACAACACGATACTATTCTACCTGGACAGAAATCATTGAATTATATGAAATATCCCCGTTTGGAAAAAAAATCGAATTCTCACATAGGCAATGAAATTCTTAAATGTAGCTATGGTAATTGGTCCATTATATAAATAGGACAATCAGGGATCGTGTGAATAGAATACAAATGTATACTGAATCAGAAGATATCAACTGAAATTGCTTTATATTATTATATTAGTGCCCTCCAAAATAGTTAACCAAACAAGAAGGTTGCTGCAATTTTCCATGAAATTATAGTTTTGGATACCTGTTCCATTACCCAGAAAATTCAATTATTGATTTCGATGAAGTTTGCGTTCATCAGATGGGGTATCAAAGGCAGGAATTAATTATCAATAATATCCATTAATGCGGGCATGACGACCTTGAATTTTTCTGACACAAGTATACAATTTATTGATTGCCCATCTACAATAAAGGATGCTACAGGAACTATATTGTTTATTGATTGTCACCTTAGACAAACTCTTTCCTTTGTCGAAGATTGTCACCATTAACTAACCAAAACTATTCCAATCGCATACAAATTATGATTAGATTTATGAAGATTGTCAAGATGTTTTTATATTTCTGTAATGTGATCCGGAAATAAATTGAAATAATGTTACCTACATTCTGATCAGAACAAAAGATTGTTGAGTTATTCCATGCCAGAGTGTATCAGGTGATTGGCAGTTCTATTTAGTGAAATATTTGTGCAATTTCGATTATTCTGAATCGAAAAATGTTGCCACAAAATATTTGTTCACTGGAATAAAATTTAATGACGCATCAGTAAAGAATAACATGATTCATACTGTGGAATTACTTAAATTTAGAACTATGGAGTCTATAACAATAATTTTATTTTTCGTGGGGAATTGGATTATAGTCCAAAGCAAAAAATTTCTTCACTAAAAATGTACAACTAATATTTTTCTTATTTTAATATTTCATGATTATTTTTCATTTAAGGTGAAAGAGTTAGATGACAGACATAAGCAGCTGATGGTCCATTGGGTTGGAGAAGGCAGTAGTGTCATCGTTTGTCTAGCAAGAGATCCATCTCCGTTATCCGATAATACTCCTGTTAATCCATCATCTGTTTACATTTCTTACGACTATGGCGATACCTATGTGCCGAAAATCGATGAGTTCAAGTTGGCCGACGGAAATCTATCAACGGTGGAAAAGTTCTATAACCATCCCAGATATAACACACACGTAAGATTCTATATACAATTTACTAGCAGCACTTAATAGTGGTTAAAAACCGTATTTTAAGAAGAAAATTACGAATCAACATAAAAGCATCGATTCAAATATACAGGTGCTGGCGTTGAATTTCAAAAAGAAGATTTTTATAATACCTTGTGGGGATATTCAAACCTAATTTGGTATATAGCATATTATTGGGCTAGTTCGGAAACTCAGCTTCATTTCATTTATTTATTTGGAAATGCAACTAATATTCAACCATTTGTTGTAACTATAGTTGACCTATAATAAAATTTGAATGAAAGTTGTTAAACTCTTCCTTTGACTGTCTGTTTTTCACTATGAATTTTTGTTTTGTTTTTCAAATTATTATATTTTGCCTCTTATATCTATTTTCTAGTTTTTATGATTTTACACTGTTGCAACTGATCAATTCCTCAGCCTCATATACTGATAATTTTGTGTGAAAATTGATGGAGACTTTTTAAATCTCTTTATTTTGTATGTGCTGTAGTCTTTTCAGATTGAGTTTTATCGTGTTTGATCTTGGTACTGATAAATAGCTGAATAATGATTCGAAATGAGCATTATATATGTTTTTACTTTTCCATTCGTCAAGGTATGAAGAGGTATTGAAGAGGATGTATACAGTTTCCTCTTCATTTATTAAAAGTTTTCCAAGCTCAACTGTTACTTTTATTTCTTCATGTCTCTATTGACCATTTCCTCAAAAGGGTATCAAATATCTTTGAATTTCTCCATGGACATGGTATTTGGTCTTCTCATAATTAAATATCCTTTTATTTTTTAGTTTGTATTTGCGGACGTGAAGCATAAAACTATTTTCGTTACCACTGATTATGGCAAAACCGTTACAAGAAGAGATTTAGACTTTTCTCCAACTGACATATTATTCCATGAGTATTATTCCAATACATTCTTCATTCATGACAAGAATGATCCAGAAATGAAAGTAAGTATGATTTATGTTATAAACTCTCCAAAGTATCTTGATATTTTAGCTGATTCAAATGAATTAATTCATTGATATTAACAAAATTACAATTTTTGTCAGGTGTACCTAACAGAAAATTTTGGGAACAGCTTTATCATATCTAGAAACTTTGTGGTGCAGTTACAATGGATGAAAGATTCCAATGATGTTCAACAACTTATTGAATATAGATTAGAGCCCTCTAAAGCAGGAACTGTGATGTACTCGAGCTCTATGTTCAAAAAACCACCAATTTCAGTTTATGACACAAAAGTGAAAGATATCTATATCGAAGATTCTTATATATTCACCACCAAAGAGGGAGATAATGTGAGTAATTAATGTGTTTTCAAATTTTGCAGGTTTGAAAATAATTTAAAAAAATGTCTCTTATTTCTGTCCAGATAACAACATAAGTATCGAAACCATTATCAAGAATATCATGTCAAAAATAAAACTTTTGTTCATTATTTCAATTTCTAGGGAAACTTAGATCTTTATGTTTCGTATAAATTTGGAGTGCAGAGAAAATGCATTTTTGATACACAGTTAGAGAAAAAAAGTTACTTTGTTGTTGACGTTACCGAGAATAGAGCATTAGTGGCAGTTAGTCATGGAAAAACTGTTTCCCACTTATATGTTTCCAATAACCTCGATGGTAAACTTGGACAAGTGGAATTTATCCTGTCTCTTGAAGATGTACTATGCTATTTTCCTAATAATACATGGCATGATTCATTAATGCAGTGAGTAGAGCATGTTATAGTATTATTGTAACTATTTTCTAATATTTCTAACAAATTTATGCTTTATAGTCCAGGCCCGGATCTAGGGGGGGGCAAGCGGGGCGCTTGCCCTGGGCGCCAGCTCAAGGGGGCGCCAGAAACAACCAGGGAATAATTTTTTTTTATTTTTGATTTTCTCGGAAAAAAGTATTATTATCGAATATGACCCGACTCTGAAGTGCCATCTTGACCACTCAAAAAAAGGACAAACATCCAATCTGTCTAAAACTTTGCAATATGAAATTTACTGGCCACCAAAGTTCGGAATAAAATTATTAATGAGATCAAGGAGGCCAACTATGTCACTATTATGTTCGATTGCACCCCAGATGTATCTCACACAGAGCAAATGAGCCAGGTTATACGATATTTAAAGAGAACGTAGTCTGGATATGAGATAAAGAAAAGTTTTATTGACTTCTTAGAAGTTGACGGAGAAACTGGAGAATAATATCATAGCATAGATGCATGAAATACCTGGTGTAACGACTCCTCACTAAAAAACGTGACCAAAATTTGTAGATCAAAACGGCATTCTAGATTTCAGATTTTGGTCTACTTACGGAAAAAAGCGCGCCCCTTTCGGGAGAAATGACAAGCAGGACAAATTCTCAGATTTTTGATCGACAAGCAAGTCTTAAACAAAATTTAATCAGTGCCAACACCAGGTATTCTATGCATCTACAGGGTCTTTCACGAGGAACCTCACCCATATTTATACGGGAAACTACTGAACGTATTTTCATGAAATTCAGCAATTATAAGTATTTCACGATGCTGATGAAATCTAAAATATTTTCAAGGCATGAGCACCTCCGGTTTTTCCGGAAATGACGTCAACTTCCGTTTTTCAAATTAGAACACCATTTTTTTATTGCAGAAATAGATTCCTTAGAAAATTTCAAGTTATTTTGATGTAACATTTTTCAGTTTTGGTTGGAAAATTCTCTCTGAGCGGGAAAATTCGAAAAAAAAATCGAAAATAGATCTCCGCTGAAACAAGAATAACTTCGAGGTTTTTGGATGGAAAATTTTCATTTTTGGGATTTCTTAAGATGTAAGATTGATGTATCCACTTTAAAAATCGAAATCGCGATTCATGATACAGGGGGTGAAAAAATCGCTTTCAAAGTTAGGGATGACAAAATCGTGAAAAATCAATTTTTTCAAATTAGAACCCCATTTTTTTATGGCAGATATTGAATCTACGTTAAAAAATAATGTGAGTGTATGCATCACACCCTTGCCCTAAAGTGGATATTTTCTGAGTTATTCACAAAAAACTGTTTTTCAGCTATTTCTTTTCCCTTCACGCCAAAAAGATGAAATTTTCAGGAACTGTTACTCAAACCATATTTTAGATTTTACTACCCTAATATGCAAGAGAAAAAAGTTACAGGTTGTTCCTAAATAGATGGCGAATTTGGATTCGAATTTGTATCGGAAACCTCTTTATTTCAACTAATCGGCCATCGGTTTTCTCTCCAGTGATAAATAAATAATTCCTTATGAACCATATGCAAAAACTTACCATGTTTTACATTCTTTTTTTTAATGATAGATATCATTAATTACATCTGCCAAATTCCTCTTTATTCAGTAGCATGTAATTAATGATATCTATCATTAAAAAAAAAAAGAATGTAAAACATGGTAAGTTTTAGCATATGGTTCATAAGGAATTATTTATTTATCACTGGAGAGAAAACCGATGGCCGATTAGTTGAAATAAAGAGGTTTCCGATACAAATTCGAATCCAAATTCGCCATCTATTTAGGAACAACCTGTAACTTTTTTCTCTTGCATATTAGGGTAGAAAAATCTAAAATATGGTTTAAGTAACAGTTCCTGAAAATTCCATCTTTTTGGCGTGAAGGGAAAAGAAATAGCTGAAAATTCAAGACGAAAAACAGTTTTTTGTGAATAACTCAGAAAATATCCACTTTAGGGCAAGGGTGTGATGCATACACTCACATTATTTTTTAACGTAGATTCAATATCTGCCATAAAAAAATGGGGTTCTAATTTGAAAAAATTGATTTTTCACAATTTTGTCATCCCTAACTTTGAAAGCGATTTTTTCACCCCCTGTATCATGAATCGCGATTTCAATTTTTAAAGTGGATACATCAATCTTACATCTTGAAAAATCCCAAAAATGAAAATTTTCCATCCAAAAACCTCGAAGTTATTCTTGTTTCAGCGGAGCTCTATTTTCGATTTTTTTTTCGAATTTTCCCGCTCAGAGAGAATTTTCCAACCAAAACTGAATAATGTTACATCAAAATAACTTGAAATTTTCTAAGGAATCTATTTCTGCAATAAAAAAATGGTGTTCTAATTTGAAAAACGGAAGTTGACGTCATTTTCGGAAAACCCGGAGGTGCTCATGCCTTGAAAATATTTCAGATTTCATCAGCATCGTGAAATACTTATAAGTGCTGAATTTCATGAAAATACGTTCAGTAGTTTCCCGTATAAATATGGGTGAGGTTCCTCGTGAAAGACCCTGTATATCATAGCGAATTCTAGATGAACTGCAAACTGATGATTTAGATGTCAAAATCCTACGACAACGGATCTAATATGGCTGGAGTCCAATCCAGAATTCTACAGATGAACGAGCTGGCAGTATTAGTTCCCTGCCTAGGACACTTTTTGAATTTTGTGGGTGTCCGTGTCCATTTGGCTTCATCATGTTCAGAAGCAGTAAATTTATTTGGTGTTATACAAAAACTGTATTTTTTCTTGTTCAGCCATAAGATAGACAATAATTATGAAAAAGTAAACGAAAACAAATTTGAAAGGAAGTAGCCAAACAATATGGGCTAAACATCAAGCTGTTGATGCCTGGCTCAATAATTTACCGGGAGTTGTGAAGGCTGTGGAAGAAATCAAAGAATCCTCAGTAGTCGCAGAATCCAAGTATGAAGCTATGGTCATTTGCTTCGTGTGATGGATTTTAGATTCATCCTGAACCTAACAATTTGGTATAATATTCTGCGAGAGATCAATAGAGTCAACGTGGAAATTCAGAAAGGGGATATAGTTACTTCGCGTTAATTTTCGTTGATGCAATGTCTTGTGAAGATCTTGCAAGGAATGAGAGAAAAACCTCTTGAAAACTGGATATCGGAAGCTACACTTCTTTCGAAAGAATTGGATGTGGAGCCAATTCTTAGAAATAAACGTGTTTCCAAGAAGACAAAGCAGGTCGACGAAATGTGCGAGGATGAGTCAAGAACGTTAGTTCAAGTTGGTTTATTCTCGAAGGAAATTAGAGTTGTTTTCGACAGATTATTGTCGGAAATCAGAAAAAGCTTAGAAAGCCCAGAGAGTCTGCATAAGAATTTCGCATTCCTCAACGGCCATGCCCTTTTAAACATGCAAAAAGAGGATATTGCGAAAAATGGCACCCTTTCAGCGCAAAAATATTGAAGTGACTTGAATACAGTTGATTTTTGTTAGGAACTAGCGGTTTTCAAAGAGCTAGTTCCTGAAATTATCGACTTCATTAGACATGCTGCAAATTCTTCACAGGCAAGATCTGCAAGAAGCTTTCTCTAACGTCAGTTTAGCTTCAAGAATTTACTGCACTACCACGTCTGCAAGATGAACGCAGTTTAAGCAAATTGAAAATAATAAAACATTAAATTAAATTAAAATTTCTTCTCTTTTTTTCCTTATTATTGGTATTCATTGTGATTATTCATTTGTATTATTTATTTTTGTTATCTTTTATGAATTCATATATTACACAAATGGGGGGCGCCATCATGAACTTTTGCCCCGGTCAGAAAAAATCGAAGATCCGGGCCTGTATATAGTCTTTCAATTCAATTCTTTATTTTTTCGTTTTGTACAAATTGGCTTAGGTATAGTAGTTCTGATTTAAAATCTAATACATGTTATAATAGTAAAGGCCTTTATTCACTCGCCGCGTGTTAAAACCAATAAAAATACGAAAATATCAAAAATGGCTATAAAAGTAATAGGTGTAATGTCTAATTAAAAAAAAAGCTACATATCTGGTTGTTACTAAAAAAAATCGCGAGTTCTGGCTTCTTAGGCAGGAACTGAACTTATTATCTTTGTCAACAGGATACTGAATAGATAAAAGATTGTCGTTTGATTATGGGAGACACTTTCAAGGCTATAGCCAAAAGGCTATTTTTATGTGAATAATTTGATTATGAAATCTTTTCCTTCTGCATGCGAAGTAGAAATAATAACATAATATTTATTATTCCTCCATTCTTCTCATTCGAAAGGCCTCATATTTTTCTAAAGTTATTTGTTAGATATTGATTGGTCTTATTATAATTTTTGACCGATCGAATCATGTTGCCCAAAACGATGTTGTGTTAAAATTTGGCACTCATTTCGACTGTTGCAACATATCCATCGAAAATGTTTGAATTTTTTCTGCCTTAGACTCATGGCGGAAGACACATTCGCCGATGTCTACAAAGTCGAAGGTCTGTCTGGCATCTACATCGCTTCAAGAGTGGTAAATAAACCCAAAGGTTCGAATTTAGGCCCCCAGAACCTGGGTTCCGTAATAACGTTCGATCACGGCGGAACTTGGAGGCTGATACAGCCTCCCCAAAGGGATAATGAAGGACAGCTCATCAGTTGTGATCTCCACAAAAATTGCTCCTTACATCTTAGCCAAAAATTCAGCTATCTCTATCCTGATACTAAAACGATCAGCATACGTTCTAGTAAGTCCGCTCCTGGGCTATTGATAGCGACGGGAGTGATTGGGAATTCATTGAAGGTAAGAGAAATTGAAATTACTTATTTTGGTAATCACTTCACCATCAGCGTTATCTTATTTGCTTTACATCTGGCCGAAAAGTGCTCCGCAAACGTTCAACTTTCCATTGGCCACACTCGACCATGTTTACAAATAGATGATTTTTCAGGGCCATTATGGGGTGTATGTCAGTAACGATGCCGGTTGGACATGGCGACAATCATTAAAGGAACTCTATTTCTTCAACATGGGAGACCATGGAGGAGTGTTAACAGCAGTTAAATATTTTAAAAATAGGGGCGAATCGAAACATATCCTCTACTCAACAGATGAAGGTGAAACATGGAAACAAGCGTCATTCCATGAAGAAAACCTGAGATTATATGGCTTGATGACAGAGCCTGGAGAAAATACCACTGTTTTCACCATGTTTGGATCTTTACCAGATTATCACAAGTGGATTATAATAAAATTAGATCTTTTGAAAGCATTCCAGTATAACTGCACCAAAGTGAGTTTTATTTAATTCATATTCAAATGGTTGTAAACAATTTGATATGTTGTTATCCAGGATGATTATAAATCGTGGTCGCCAAGCCAAAGTGAGAGTGGGCGAAGTTACGTTCCTTGTATAATGGGCCAGCAAAGAACTTACCAAAGAAGGATGCCCCATTCAAATTGCTACAATGGCTTGGACTACGATGCTCCAATATCTATGGAACCATGTAATTGTGATATCTTAGACTACGAGTGGTAAGACTTTTATTATTGGACAAGAATGGTCAAGCCACAGACTCTGAAGGGTCCCGCTATTTTCCCTCTTGCCGCATTAGCGTTGTTGGGGTATGAAACTCGGCTGCGTTTGTTCAAACAACATCTAAAGAATACATTTTTTACCATCTCGACCTTTGAAAGGCGTTTCTTATATGAGAATTAGGTCTAAGTTCCACCTCATTAGTGAGGTACCTAACTTTTGCAAATCTGCTCATATATCGCCAAATTTCTTGGAAAACCTGAAAAATATCATCCTAATCGACCTCTCGAGGCTCCATCCGATCCATCTACTGCGATATCTGTCCAAATAACAGATTTTTCAACGAAATTCCCGTGTATCCCTTCAACCTCGAAATGTAAACATTCGTCCTGGTCTTGAAAATCGTCCTCACGCTCCAAACTGGTGCTAAAAACAATAAACATACGTTAAGGTCGGCGTTTGAAGCGAGTAGGAAAGCTTAGCCGATAGAGGCGCCACCGTCCATTTTATGGAATATCTCCATAGAACATGCACTATCACTATCAAGTTCTATGAATATCTCTCTGATTATGAATGAAATGTACAATGGCGCTCTCTATCAGAAAATCGCGGAACTATGAAACAAGTCAATTTGTGGGTAAAGAAGGAATTTTTTCCCGCAAAAATTTGAATTTGGCCATTCTCTGCCAATTCCGTATTTCAAGTTGTTTTTCTTAACGAAATTATCAGTAGATTAACTTTTAATCGGATGTTGAACTATTTTCATGGGTCTTTCTGTTGAAATAAAACAGAAGCATGAGTTGTCTCATTCTCTTCTATTTTTGAAAGAAAAAAAAAATAACTTTCGGAATGAAATCGACTAAAATTATTTCATCAAGAACTCCATTCCTTTTTGAGTTTACCCACAAAATTTCAGTTTCCAAAGTCAACTCATTTCCAAATGCAACTTGAAATAAAAACACACTACATTGAACGCCCACCTTAATCTTGGATATTCGACGAAAAACTCACCTGCAAATATCGATTAAATACCAAAAATCTGCGAACAATTTGTAAACCTAACAAAATGTGGAATATCTTTGATACTTTTACTTTGATGTAAACAAAGAAACTGGCAACGCCGTTTTGTCATTAACGATATTTTCTGGGCGCGCACTGACTTTTCATCATATGTTCTGTGCTTTTCATCAGGGGCACCAACTCCTGAAAACGAAACCATGACCTCCTATGTGATTAAATAAAAGTGAATGGAGTATACAGGCCAGTTCTTTTAATGACTAATTTCGAATTCCTGCTATGAGAAACGTCAAGTGTTGAAAATAGTAATGGTAGAATTAAAAAATTTTCATATTGTACGTTATTTTCTTGGCGCAGCATAAATCAATATTGAAGAGTCCAACAACTTGTTTCACCAGAAGTTTCCATGAAGTCAATTGATTCCAATTTATTTTCAGTGATTTTGGATTTGTAAGGACGAGCAAACACGGACATTGCATAAGAAACAAAACTCTACTGATTGATCCATACAAAATTCCTAGCACTTGTCTTCCAGGACAGTTTTACAACAGGACTAAAGGATACAGAAAAATACAGGGCGACATGTGCAAAGCTGGATTTGCAAAACATTATTTGCCCGACCAAGTCCCGTGTCCATTTGTCGAGATAGATGATTTTCTCCTATTTGCTCAAAGAGAAAGGATATCTCGTTTTAATCTGGTAACAAGAACGTTGGAAGAATTGCCGGTGAAGAACTTGAAGAACGTTATCGCCATCGATTTCGACATGAAGAATAACTGCGTTTTCTGGGCCGATATAGCTCTAGATCTAATTGGTCGACAGTGTTTAAGCAATGGGAGTGTTCCTGAAATATTGGTTTCAAGTGAACTGGCTTCTATTGAGGGTATGGCTTTTGATTGGATTTCGAACACTCTATATTTTGTGGATGGGATGAGATCGAAAATTGAGTTGATTAGGACGGATATCAATCATAGTGGGAGAATGAGGAGGACTATATTGGGACAGGATGTTCTGAAAAAACCGAGAGGTAATTTGAATGTTAAATGAAGATCAAATTCATCGGGAATCTTCACTTCGGTACTTCAGTGAAAAAGATTATTCCCAATGCTTGCAATGATATTCACTATCATAAAATTCTGGTTTATCAAACTACATAATTTATGTCTTTGATCAGTCAGATATCAGTATAGATAATTTTTGAAAAACTGAGATGGAATCGTCAACGATGCACCACTCTGATGGAGGTCCATACAAAAATTGAATGTGAATAGGGACTGAACGAGAATAAATTCACTATCACAAAAACGCTTATATCTTTTGAACCACTGAACCGTTTTTGAAAATCAAACTCTTTTTCGAATCATCTTCTAATTTTAATGAAAACTGTTTTTACAATGAAAAAACCAAAACTATTTTTTACAAAATTCATGGATTTTTTCTGGAATTCTTCCCATCATACTTCTTATAGTGTTCTCAGTCACTTTCTGGGATGCTGTCTTCCACTTTTGCTTGAATTCCGCTAATGTTTTCTTTTATTTCTTAGTCTTCTTCAATTCTCTTTTCACCAGGGCCCAATATCTTTCGATTGGCCTGAGTTCTGGGAAATTTGGTGCATTGGCCTCTTTGGAAACAAAAACCACTCATTAGCTTCGTACCATTCCTTGGTGGCCTTGCTGTACTTGCTGTAGTGGCATGAAGCTAAATCTGGTCAAAAGATTGTTGACACATCGTGCTCACGTAAAAATGGTAGAAGTCGCTTCTTCAAGCATTCCTCGATGTATATCTTCGAGTCAACAGAGCCTTGGCCAACGAAAAATCTGCTCCTTTTCCAACAAGTGCAAATTGCTTGCCAAACCAGGAATTTTTTAGGAAACTTTGCTTGTTTCTTCACGCCAAATTGTTCGTCAACTTTTCCACGAGAATCTGCAGTATAAAATTCCTGACCAGGAAGTTGTGAGAAATCAGCCAAGACATAGGTTTCGTCGTCCATCACGCAACAGGAAAAATTTTTCAAGAAATCTTTTTTTAATTTCTTTGCTCTTGATTTCGCTTCTTGATTCTTCACTGCGTTCCTGTCTGGCACTTTCTGCACTTTGTATGTTCTAAGCCCACAACTCGACTTGATTTTCTGAACGGTTACGGTTGACTGCGAACAACCCACTATTTGGGCCACTTTCCGTCCTGAAAGGCTGATGACTTTCTTCACTTTTTCGGGCTATGAAACCCCTTTTTCCTCCCGGTTCCTTCCTTGCGGTTAAAGGTGCGAGTCCACTTGATACTTTTGTAGCGCAACAAATCCTCTGTTGCGCTACAAGTGTTGCTGTAATGTGTCCATTTAACTGCAAGTTGCGCGCTACAAATGTATATGAAACACTGTATCGCGAATACATGCTACATTTTGTATCAACCAGAGTGTCCATTTGCGATCTTTGTATCGGAGTCTTCAGGTGATCCTGCTGTTATGCCTCTTGTTCTCGATAAAATGTCGCAAACTAAAAATGCTGCTGCTTTCATTGTTCTTGCAAATTTAAGACGAAAACGAGTCGAACGAAAACTCAAACGCAAAATATGGGTACGAGATTGGATAATGAAAAAAAATGAACTAGGGGCTTATAATCAAATGATGACAGAGTTACGAAGCGGAGATCTTGAATTTTATAAAATTTTTGGCGTATGAGCGCAGTAGATTTCTATAATTTATTGAAATTAATATCGGAAAAGATAAAAAAAAAGATAGTATGCCATTTAGGACACACGGAAGTTTTGGTGTCGATGCGTCAGTCTGTCTGTCTGTCCGCTTGTCTGTTCTTGAAATTTTTTGTTACCACGATATGTGCTAGAGACTTGAAATTTGTTATGTACGTCGATAGTAGTCTAAATCTGTCAGCTTGTTCATAACCTGACTCTAGTGTTGTGTAAAATGCCAAATTTCCATGGCCTTCCCTGTGACAAAAAAAGGTGAATGGACTATATGTATTTTTATTCAGAATTTAAAATATCACTACATGAATGTATAATTCTTGACAGATCTTGGGATCCCATCTGGGTTTGGTCATCGTTAAGCCACTCTTGTGAACTTTCGTAGTAGTCTCGAGAGCACGCTGCAGTTTCATTTGTTGGCTCCTCCAGATTATGAAAAGTATGTTGTGAAACTGCAGCTAGAGAAGTTGATTTTTTAGATTAATCTTCTGCATACTTCAACAAAATCCTAGAGATTTCCAACTTTGGCCCTTTTGCGATTCACTTCACCAAGATCACTCAGCTCCGAAGCCACATAATCGCCAAAAATTTGAAGACTTTTTGCAGCTGCTCCAAAGCATGTATGTGGGCTATATCTTCGGCTGTTTTTCAGTCTTTTTCTCAAATCTTTATAAACTGTAATTAATAAACTGATTATCATACATAAGTATTTTTCTAAATGTACCTGTAATCAATAAAAGTTCATACACTTACGTGGACTTTTTTCATTCCATAACTCTGGTCTAGCTTCGTATTCGGCTATTAATACCGAAGTTTCATCTCTTGACCATTTCTCCATTTCTCTGTTTATTTAAATTTTCGAATTTCACACGCAACACTATCGCGAAACAAACTTGGTTTGTTTCGCATGAAACATGTAGCGCTACACGCAGCAACCTGTGTCGACTGAATATTGTATCGCAACAGCCCGTGTATCAGCGCAACGTGAAACTTATGTTTCACGCCAAGTTTCATTACTGTGTACACAGGAAACATATGTTTCATGTATGTTGCGATACACTGTTGCGCTGCAAAAGTATCAAGTGGACTCGCACCTTAATAGTAAGATCTTCGTTGAAGCGCTTAACAACTCTTGATATCGTTTCCGGACGAACGCGAGCCTCTTTTGTGATTCTTTTGAAGCTCCATTTTTGATTATTTTGAAAAAGTTTCACTATAAATTCTCGTGTTTTCACTTCGCTTGACATTTTGCGACAGAGAATTGCAATATCTATGAAAGTATGAAGTATGTTCCACATGTTTCTGACGTTCATAACAAAGCTAACTATGATCAAATTTTGATTTTTTCTCAATTGGTTCAAGAGATATAGGCGTTTTTGTGATAGCGAATTTATTCTCGTTCAGTTCCTGCTTTTCGTATTCATAACTCGAAAACTACTCAATTTCAATATGGTGTTATTTTAGGTATCGCTCTCCATCCCAAACATGGCTACCTATTCTGGACCGATTGGTCGGCCGAGAATCCATCGGTAAATCGCGCCGACCTAGACGGTAGTCACATCAAACCGCTGTTTAAGAAACCCATAGTGGAATGGCCCAACGGCATTTCTATTGATTACATCGCTGAAAGAATCTACTGGGTAGACGCTAAACAGGACTATATAGCATCTGCAGATCTACACGGAGATGATATGAAATACGTAATCAAAGGGGGCGAGGTGGTTTCGCATCCCTTCGCTGTTGCCGTGTTCAAGAATACAATGTTTTGGGATGATTGGAAGAGGATATCGATATTTTCGGCGGATAAAGATAGTACAATGGGTAAGTTTCAACTTTCTAGTTCAATTGTGAATTGAGTTGAGTAAGGGGTATCTTGTTTGGATTTTGTTCTCTATTATTTTTCCTGCAATTATTTTTTCATGGATTTTTCTCGATACACATCAGTGTTTGCTTCAAGAGATGTTCTTATACAGACGTCCAAAGCTAACATTTGGATACCTTATATTATTGAGTTTCATAGCAAAAGGTATACTCCATTCACAATTATAAAATCACAACTCTGGCCGTGGAAATTTGACACATTCCACTCTGTATCGAAGTTATGACGTTTTTCAAAATATTTTTATGTTCCAAGTCAACACTATGTTGCCCTTTCTACATTCTTAGCGTATTTCTCAGAATGTGAATTTATTCGGAAAATGAATGAATTGGAAAAGATGTGATGGAGGAAAATAATTAACGTTTATATGAATTGATAGAAAGGATTCCTTTTCTAGTTATTTCCATGAAAAATACAAGAGATCACTGTTGAAATATATTATTTTTCGCCATGGAAGGACATTGCATTGCTTTCACATAATATTCATATGCATGCTTGTGAAGAATTAATGTTTATTTTCCTCTTGAACTGAAAGTTCACTCTTGAACTGAAAGTTCAAGACTTGACGACATCAATGGTTGAATCAAGAATAATGGAACATTATATCCCTCTATAGGAATCCAAATAGTTGAAGGGAGTTCTGATGCAAGAGGAACTTTTTCTTGGAACATAACCTCAATAGCTAACTTAATAAAATTAAGAGTAGAAGATATACATTTCATTTATTTGATCTTATGAACAAGGAGTAAAATATTCTGACTGTATAGTAATTTATTAGTTTAAAAAATATTCCTACATTACAACCACAGTAGGTTTGTACAAATAAAATGGAATAGGTCAAACATATGCTTCACATTTATCATTCACCTGTTCTAAAATAAGACACAAACTCCTCCACATTATAGGGTCCTCACAGCATTAAAAGCTTGTGTCTCTTTTGAAAGAAGTAGCACTAGATATTCTTTCGATTAAGAGCAAATACCTACCGTTGAATTTTACATACACAAATTTCTTCAAAATGGGCTTATACGAAGTGGTTTTTTTTCTGAAACGTGAAAACGATCAACAATAATCATTTAGAGACCGATGATGGCCATCCAAAACACGTTTACTTACGAAAATCGTGCAATTTCATTCTGCAAGTTCTTTCCTCATAATTCCTCGAAAATCATACCTGAACGATATTTTCCGGTCGCTTTCGTGAGAAGATCGTATAAGGAAGCCTTTTTCGTCCATTTACACATTCCAAATAAATTTTGAGCACCAAAAACGATACCGAAACTAACCAAACTTCTGGGGGACCGGAATTTCGTTTGAAATCTTTCCAAACGGCCAGATACCTAAAAAAAACTTCGTTATCAAGTGTAAAAAAGAGTACTTACTTTTGCTTTATTTATGCTTATAAATCGATTTTTGGTCCAATTCAAATTTGCCGTTTGTACCCATGCCAAAATATCTTTGATACTTTTACTTTGATGTAAACAAAGAAACTGGCAACGCCGTGTTGTCATTAACGATATTCTATGTACGCGCACAGATTTTTTTATCAGGGGCACCAACTCCTGAAAACGAAACCATGACCTCTCCTATGTGATTAAATAAAAGTGAATGGACTATACGCAGACTTTTCATATTTTGGAAATACTTCTAGGCGATCATCAACACATAGAAATCATCCAGGAGAAGCTGGTGGGTCTGATGGACCTAAAAGTATTCTCTCACGGCATGCAGATAGGCAACAACACTTGCACTCCCACCTCCTGTCCATATCTCTGCGTGGGTTCACCGTCCAATGAGGGACACACCTGTCTCTGCCCGGACGGCATGATACGACTGAACAACGATTGTCTTTGCCCCGGAAATGTGAAACCTTCAGTCAACGGTACTTGCCCCAAGCAGAGCGGGACCTGCGCCCCGGAGCACTTCACCTGCGAGGATAACTCGTGCATACCGAGCGGATGGAAGTGCGACGGCGAGCCGGATTGCGCGGACGGAAGCGACGAGGTTAACTGCAAGACGCAGAGCTGCCCGCCATTGAATTTCCTTTGCGGGGACGGGAAATGCATACCAAGGTTTTGGAGGTAAGTTTAGAACGGCCAAAATTGTATGTTATGGCGGGAAGTGCATAATGTGCATAATCGATGGAATGGAGCGTTCTGTGAAAGCCTTCAAAACGAAGTTGCATATATGAATTCTACAAAAGTCTACAGTGTGAGTCTTTGACTTGTACATATATTTTAAGTGAAGATTCTTGAGGCCAAAAGAAACCTTTTTTTCATTTTCCATTTTTCCGAATTCGGCTCTCTTAAAAAGATATAGCCATTTGAAAAAAAAAACATTGGGCTAAACACGTCCCTGAAATGATACTGTGGAATTGATTCAAAGTTCATATTTCTCGTTAGAAATTGAGTTTATACATTTAGGCCCAATTTAGAGAATACTCATGTAGTCAAGTACTAACCTTATTGGAATAAAAATGTTGCAAACACGATAATTTCAACAAAAACAGTTAGTTTCATCGGATTATATCTGCAACTAAAAAGCCACATTTATTCCACCAAAATAAGTTCCTTCTTCGATTTTTTGCAGATTAGTTTGTAAACACTAATAACTTGTTCTCGAAATTACCAAACAATATCATGAAGAAAGGCTTTTCATTCAGATTTATTATTAATCAACCTAACCTAATCTAATTTGTATCGATTCTGTGAATTTTTGCACAGAAATTTCAAGAAGATGTCAGCTTGCTGATATTTCCATTGAGTTTAAGGATTTTTTACGAAACATAGTTAAATCACGATACATTTGTGTACCGTGGTATGAATATCTATGAATTCTGCCGTTTCCATCATAAATCGACTTTGCCGCCAAATTTTACCACGCATGCGTAGAGCGAAAACCGAAGTATGGTTATCTGGAGGCCAACGTTAAACAATAACAAACCAGAGTCTCTGAACAAACTGTAAACATTATGTGAAGTTCTGAATAATCTGAATACATTCAGTGACCTTATTGTTCTAATGTGATTATTATGTGAAGTGAATTAATATAATTTCAACCGTGTCGAGTTTATAAAATTCCAAGAGGAGGTTGTTTAGATAGAAACATGGCCACAGATTATCAGGTATCGTATTATTTTTCATTAATTTCAATTTAATAAGTAGTTTGTATCGAGATTCATCATTCATATCCGAATACGATCATTGCTGCATTTGCTGACGACGTCGGAATACTAGCCTCTGATGACGATCCTGTTATTTCCTCTAGAAAAATTCAAAAACACCTAGACCTACTAAGCAACTGGTATAAAAAGTGGAGGTTAACTCTAAACCAGAACAAATCAGTTCAAGTAGTTTTTACTACACGAATCAACACCTGCCCCAAATTAACTCTGAATGGAGTTAATATTCAAACTAAGACAAATGTTAAATACCTTGGCATACACCTGGACCAGCGGCTTACTTGGCAGAAGCATGTGGATACAAAAAGAAAACAACTTGACATGAAGATCCGACAAATGCATTGGCTAATTGGAAGAAAATCAAAACTGACCATGCAAAACAATATACTAGTGTACAAGACAATTCTCAAACCTATCTGGACCTATGGTATACAACTATGGGGCTGCGCTAAACCATCTAGAAGGAATACCATCCAAAGGTTCCAATCAAAAACACTACGCTTGATAGCCAATGCACCATGGTATGTCACCAACCAAAGATTGCATGAAGACCTCCAAATACCATATGTAACTGATGTGATAAAATACCACTCTGCTAACTACCAAGGACGACTACAAGGTCATACAAACAATCTCATACAAAACCTCTACATGGAAGGTCCAAATATCAGAAGACTAATGAAGACTTGGCCTGAAGACATCGCACAAAACTAACGGGTAGAAATGTCATTGGACATTTCACTATCATGTTATTTTTTTTTTCTTCCTTACTGAGCAGAATTACTCAATACTTGTTGTTATGAGTAGATTGTATATGAAGCAATAAACGACAAAAAAAAAATTTCCGAATTTTGTATTTCATCGACATTTAACTTCAATATGGACCGGTAACTATGAATTTTCAATAGAAACTGTGCGTATTAAATCCTCCTTTATTATTAAAATATCTCGACAAAGTTGATAAATATTGTGACAACATTGTAAACTCGTTTGAAGACCAGAGAAGGAATAATATTCGATGACATTTAATTCAGAGACGCATTCAGATTATTCTTGAAATTTATGATTTTTCCGTCAAATTTCTCCGGGTAAAATTGGAAATAACTCGAAAACGACGCGTTTTATTGAAAAAAATTGGAATACTTTTAGTTTCTTAAATGATTGATTCTTTCGAAAATATGAACCGTTTATCTTTTTAAAGTGGTTTTATGGTGTTTTAGCGTGTATTGATGAGTCGACTACCCTGTAACTTTTATACTAGTGAAGATATTGAATAGGCTTCGATTGAGGAATATGCACCATGAATAGAGTGAAAACTCAACCAAAATTCAGTTCATTCGAAATAACGGTTCCGAAGATATAAACAGAAAAGTGTTTTTTTCATGGATTTTCGACACCCTGTATCTCCCAAACCAAACCGAATTTTGAAAAATGGTATGGGAAAAAAGTGTTTCGTTTGATGAGAGGAATCTACAGTTGAAATATATGTACACGTCAAAGACTCACCCTGTATTGTCAAGTTGAATGATCTTTCAGGCCTTTGCCTGATAGTTTCTGTTCAGAATTGTATTTTTAACTTTTTGGTTTATAGATAAACGTCAACTCTTCTTATTGCTTAAAAATAAATAAGTGTCCGGAACATTCTGGTCCATATTTCTATCCATCCGAGTTCTTTTATTGCAGAGGGAAAGGAACAGTCCTTTATTTACTAACTTGATATATACTAACTTACAAAGAAACTGCAACATCCAGAAGGAGCTGTTGATAGAGAATGCTGACATTGCTGAACCAGAAGACACGTGCTTATTCGCCTACTCAGATAAATATTTTAATTCCAGATGCGATTATTCAAACGATTGTGCAGATGGCTCAGATGAACTAAATTGTCCGAAGCCAAACTGTACCAAAGATCAATTCACTTGCAGCAATGGCCGCTGCATCTCTATGAGGTGGAAATGCGATGGTCAGAATGATTGTAAAGACAATTCGGATGAATTGAATTGCAGTGCTTCTGAACCTATTACCTGTCGCAGTAAGTATTCTGTTTCATGTGGACGTGATCTATATCTATACTAATATTATAAACAGGCCCGGATCTAGGGGGGGGGGGACAAGCGGGGCGCTTGTCCTGGGCGCCAGCTTGAGGGGGCGCCAAAAACAACCAGGAGTTAATTTTTTTTCCTCGGAAAAAAGTCTTCCGACTCTGAAGTGCCATCTTGACCACTGAAATAAGGACAAACATCCTATATGTCCAAAACTATATAAAATGAAATTATCGATTTAATGGCCACCAAAGTTCGGAATAACATTATCAATGAGGCCAACTATTCCACTATTATGTTCGACTGCACCCCGCCACCCCAGATGTATCTCACACAGAACAAATGAACCAGGTTATACGATATTTAAAGAGAACGGAGTCTGGATATGAGATAAAAAGAAAGTTTTATTGACTTCTTAGAAGTTGACGGAAAAACTGGAGAATAATATAGCGAATTCTAGATAAACTGCAAGCTGATGATTTAGATGTCAAAAATGTCTTGGGCAATCCTACGACAACGGATCTAATATGACTGGCATATATAAAGGAGTCCAATCCAGAATTATACCCATCAACGAGCTGGCAGTATTATAGTTTCATGCCTAGCACACTCTCTGAATCTTGTGGGTGTCCATTTGGCTTCATCGTGTTCAGAAATATATTTGGTGTTGTACAAAAACTGTATTCGTTTTTTGTTAGTTCAACCACACGATGGACAATTATGAAAAAGTGCACAAATACAAATTTGAAAGGAAGTAGCAAAACAAGATGGCCTATACATCAAGCTGTTAATGCCTTGCTCAATAATTTACCGAGAGTTGTGAAGGCTGTGGAAGAAATCAAAGAATCATCACTAATCGCAGAATCCAAGTATGAAGCTGGTTATTTGCTTCATATGGTGTGATGGATTTTAGATTCATCCTGAACCTAACAATTTGGGATAATATTCTGCCAGAGATCAATAGGGTGAACGTGGAAATTCAGAACGGGGATATAATTATTTCACGTTCATCATCGTTTATGCTTCAAGGTCTTGTGAAGATCTTACAAGGAATGAGGGAAAACCCTATTGAAAACTGGATCTCGGAAGCTAAACTTCTTTCAGAAGAATTGGATGTGGATCCAATTCTTAGAAATAAACGTGTTTCCAAGAAGAAAAAGCAGGTCGACAAAATGTGCGAGGATGAGTCAGGAACCCTAGATCTAGTTGGTTTATTCTCGAAGGAAATCAAGGTTTTTTTCGACAGATTATTGTCAGAAATCAGAAAAATCTTAGAAAGCGCAGAAAGTCTGCATACGAATTTCGAATTCCTCAACGGCCATGCCCTCTGAAACGTGCAAAAAGAGGATCTGCAAAAAAATGGCACCCTTTTAAGGCAAAAATAACGAAGAGAATTGAATGCAGTTGGTTTTTGTTAGGAACTAGCGGTGAAGCTGTGAAGAAAAAAAATCTAATTTCTTTCCTTGTGATATTTTCCTTATTATTATTATTTGTTTTTGTTATTTTTCCGTTATTTTCTATGATTTCATATATTACACAAATGTGGGGGCGTCATCATGAATTTTTGCCCTGGTCAGAAAAAATCGTAGATCCGGGCCTGATTATAAATAGGAAAGATTTGTATTTTTGTGTGTTTGATACGACTTGGCTCAAAAACTAGTGGATCGATTTCAGAAATTCTTTCACCCTTAGAAAGCTACATTATCCCTGAGTGACATAGGCTATACTTTTCACCCGAAAAAATTAAGGATACCTACTATAACTTCAATAATTACGAAAAAAACAGCAATAATCTGCTAATTTCATGTGCGCTGCAAAAACCGTAAGACTTACGTGGATACAGAAATGTACCTCAACAGTCCTTCAAGTCCGCGATAGCATATATCTATCTCTCAAAATTGACTTGCTATTACCTGTTTATGGTAATTAGATTTTAGTTTTCCAAAATTATGCACTATTTGGGAGTGTGTTTTTATGAATTGGGTATTGATCCTCATCCAACTTAATACGTTATTTATCCCCAGTATTTAATTTAGAACGAAATTGCCCTTCACATCATACAATTACAACGAGTACATCAAAAGATATTATGGCAGGTTGAAGTGTTGAAGATGAGAAAAATTTCTACCGGGGCGAAGCTGGGACGGGCTGCTTGTAATATACAGTGTGACAAGAAAAATCTCGGACAAACGCTTTTTCATTTAACTTTATTAAGCAGAAGAAATTGAGCAAAACAACAACAAATAATAATAGCTTGAAGCTATTGAAGCTCGTGTGTGAAGAGAATTCGCTCCCATTGCTGACCGGTGGCGAGACGAAGGTGTTGGCGTCACCTTTGGAGTCGTACGCGCTTGTTTTCCTCCGTGGGGAGTTGAACTTTTTGGAGCTTGTATGGCTTGAGGTTGAGCTCCTTTTTGGCAATTTGACGGACTGATTCGCGGTTGATACCGGTCTCACAGGCTATTTTCCTCATGGAAACCCTCGGATTTCGATTGACTCGCTTCTTGACGATATTGCGATTGCTAGGTGTATTGACAGTGCCTGTTTTACCACTCCCTGGACGACGACCATCATGGCCAAGCTCCTTGAAACGACGAATTGCATCGGACACGGTTTGTCGAGGCACATTGAGCAAACGAACAATTTCGCATTGACGCCTACCTTGACGAAACAGCTCCAAAATCGCACTACGTTTGTTTGACATTCTAAACTCTGTGAAATGAAATTATATCAAACTGAAAATTCACATATTACAGGAAAGTGTAGAGAAACCAAGAGAATAAAAATTATTTGGCTGCGCTGAAATACTTTTGTTCCAGACCACAGCAAAATTTGTCCGAAGTTTTTCTTGTCACCTTGTATAAACGACAATTTTCCATCTATTTAATGAGATTTGATGAGTACAAAAAAAGTGTAGAACATTTCAGACAGCATTTATTTATTTGAGAATTCCATAAAAGCGAATGAGTAGGGTCAATATTTAGTGCACATTTTCCTCTAGGCGATGAATTCACATGCAAAAGTGGCGGCACGATTTGCATTCCTAGTGCTTGGAAATGCGACAGCGAAAAAGACTGCAAAGATGGATCCGACGAAATAGATTGTATAACGACTAAATGCTCCGGAGATAGATTCTTCTGCGGAGCTCCATCGAATGCTTGTATCTATAGAGCTTGGGTTTGCGATGGAGAAATGGACTGCATTGGAGGAAAGGACGAACTGAACTGCACCTCATCGGCCGTTCCAGAAAAACCTAGTATGCCCAATCTATTTCAAGCACAGGTGAGATCTTCGACATCAAGTTTGAGATGATGCGCTATGCCAAGTTCCGTTGAAAGCTTTCACGGCCGGATTCAAGTTCAAATCAGAGTATTCCGGGTTTTCTAGCCTTGGTCCGATAGGAATTTCGCCTACAACTGCGGTGGGCATCTTCAGGGGTTTCACAGTCTGAGATCGTTACTCTGCGTTGCTTGCTATCTGCAATGTTGAAACTAAACCTGTCCGGAGCGGAGAGGATGAACCGACCGGCCAGGCGGGCGGTGGGGCTGCGGTATAAATACAGCGTTAAATTCAGTAACAGCTCCAGTTCGGAGCAGTCGGGTTGCAATCTCTGACTGAGAAACCTCTGAGGATGCCTATTGCGTAACTTAGTCAAAACTAATTTGTTCTGGTCGTTTTTTGGTTTACTAATATTTTTCATTTTCATTATCGAAGTGAGATCAATACTGACATCAATACATTCTATTTTTAATTCGAGAATACAGGGTGAGTCTTTGACTTGTACATATATTTTAACTGAAGATTTTTGAGGTCAGAAGAAACCTTTTTTCATTTTCCATTTTACCGAATTCGGCTCTTTTAAAAAGATATAGCCATTTGAAAAAAAAATGTGCTAATTACGTCCCTGAAATGATACTGTGGAATTGATTCAAAGTTCATATTTCTCGATAGAAATTGACTTTATACATTTAGGTAATACTCAAGTACTAACCTTATTGGAATAATAATGTTGCAAACACGATAATTTCAACAAAAACAGTTAGTTTCATCGGATTATATCTGCAACTAAAAAGCCACATTTATTCCACCAAAATAAGTTCTTTCTTCGATTTTTCTACAGATTAGTTTGTAAACACTAATAACTTGTTCATATTTTCCTCGAAATTCCCAAACAATTCATGAAGAAAGACTTTTCATTCAGATTTATTATTAAACAACCTAATCTAATGTGTATCGATTCTGTGAATTTTTGCACAGACATTTCAAGAAGATGTTGTCAGCTTGCTGATATTTTCATTGAGGTTAAGGATTTTTTACGAAACATAGTATAAATCACGATACATTTGTGTACCGTGGTATAAATATCTATGCCGTTTCCATCATAAATCGGCTTTGCCGCCAAATTTTACCACGCATGCGTAGAGCGAAAACCGAAGTATGTATTGGTTATCTGGACTCTGGAGGCCAACCATGAACAATAACAAACCAGTCTCTGAACAAACTGTAAACATTATGTAAAGTTCTGAATACATTCAGTGAATTATTGTTCTAATGTGATTATTATGTGTAGTGAAAAGTAAATTAATATAATTTCAACCGTGTCGAGTTTAAAAAATTCCAAGAGGATGTTGTTTAGATAGAAACATCGCCATAGATTATCAAGTATCGTATTATTTTTCATTCATTTCAATTTAATAAGTAGTTCGTATCGAGATTCATCATTCATATCCGAATTTTGTATTTCATCGACATTTATGGTGGTATTCTGCTTTTCATCTGTAAGCTACGATTCTGTAGCGTACGATCGATCTGTAAGTGGCCGACTTACAGATTCGTAAATATTGCTATTCTGGAATTGTTCCTGTAACTATCTCAGTTACAGTGTTACTTTTGAACTACTTATCGATAAACATAACCTGCAATCGTAAGTTCGAATATTTGAATGTTATTGTTATGGGTACCTAGTTAACGTGTTTTCGTTTCGTTGTAAATCAAAAATAGGAATGAAAAAAATGTCTAGTCCATGGTAAGTTAATTCGTGATTAATCATTTTGTAATACTTATTGTTATTTCAACATTTCAGCGTTGATATTTCAATAGGCACTAAAAGAAAACTCACCAAAAATACAAGTCGTGAGCAGATGGAAATCTATTTACAGGCGATGGAGAACGATTATGTTCTCCGAAGCTATACTATTAATCCTACCTTGGGACCAACTTATCTGCAGGACAAATGGGATCAGCTGGCTCTAGAGCTGAATTCTGCAGGTGATGGTCCAGTTTTGACTGTAGATTAATGGAAAACGGTAATTTTTTCTTAAATGAAGTGAAGAGAATAAAAATTTGGATTATATTTCATAGATTCACTGATTGGAAATATTCACTGAAAGCAAAAAAAAGAAAATAGAAACCCACCAGACAAAGACTGGTGGTGGCCCAATGATGCAGACCATATTGTCTGAAATAGAGGAGACTGGAGAGAGCTTTAGATGTTTGGAGTCAGGTAACAGTTGAAGGTGCTGATGTTACAAGGTACGAGGGCATAAATATAAATAATGATCAAGAACAGCCAATTTTAATTGAAGTATTAGATGAGGACACAGTAGCAGTAGATGTGCAAGAAAAAGAGAAGGTGGAAGAGAGAAAAAAAACAATGTGAATAAAAAAACCAAAGAGAAACCACTATAGTTATTAGCTGAAAAATTAGTAACCGTGACTGATGAAAACACAAAAAACCAGAAAGATCTGGTCGAAGCTATAAAGAACTTTTTTAAGGAATATTGTGATCTGCAGAAAAAAAATTGGAATTCAAGATTAAAACATTTCAGTATTTACATCCAGATTTTAAAATGGAAAAATGAATTCAAACCTTTTTTTACCTTTAATTTTTATTAATTTTGTGATATCTATTAGATGAATATTTAGAAGAGATTATTATTTTTGTTATAACTTATGACTGAGGTTAAGTGATAAATAAAGTTCAAATGATGTTTTCAGTTTGGTTTTAATTATATTTTACATATTCATTATTTAATGGTTTCTGGCTTCGATCCCCCTCTGGTGTACGCTAACAATATTGCCACCACCAACAAGATCTGAAACTTATGGTAAATAATTTATTAAGTTTATGGCGCACTGCTTCTTCCATCTAAACATTTTTATAAACTGAGCATCCGGCATTTCGAAAGGATTCATTTGATCACGCAACCTTCTCCTTTCAAATCTCATGAAGTTCCTATTGAAAATAACAATGATTTTCAGATCATATATAGGTATTATTGTGCAAAAATACTCACCTGTTATGGTTTTCTTCTAATAAAAACCCAATAAACAAAGACATATTATTATTATCATCCATTATGAATCTTATTTCAAAAAGTCGTTCACCAGAAAATAAACAAAGCATTCGACATAACCTCACAATATATCATCCGATAGGCTTCCGACCACCTCTTGAGTACTCGTAAATATTTACGGGTTCTGTAAGCTACAGATCACCGAAAGAAAGTCCAGAATCGCACTCTTCCTGTAAGCTCGTAAAAAGTTACAGATTGGCTTACAGATGAAAGCAGAATACCACCATTAACTTCAATATGGACCGGTAACTATGAATTTTCAATAGAAACTGTGCGTATTAAATCCTCCTTGGTGTTCAATTTTATCTTCCACATTTGTGGGATTTTATTATTAAAATATCTCGACAAAGTTGATAAATATTGTGACAACATTGTAAACTCGTTTAAAGACCAGGGAAGGAATAATATTCGATGATATTTAATTCAGAGACGCATTCAGATTATTCTTGAAATTAATGATTTTTTCGTCAAATTTCTCCGGGTAAAATTGGAAATAACTCGAAATCGAAGCGTTTTATTGAAAAAAAAATAGGAATACTTTTAGTTTCTTCAATGATCGATTCTTTCGAAAATATGAACCGTTTATCTTATTCAAGTGGTTTTATGGTGTTTTAGCGTGTATTGATGAGTCGACTACCCTGTAACTTTTATACTAGTAGGATATTGAATAGGTTTCGATTGAGGAATATGCACCATGAATAGAGTAAAAACTCAACCAAAATTCAGTTCATTCGAAATAACGGTTCCGAAGATATAAACAGAAAAGTGTTTTTTTTTCATGGATTTTCGAAACCCTGTATCTCCCAAACCAAACCGAATTTTGAAATATGGTATAGGAA
Organism: Adalia decempunctata; assembly: GCA_951802165.1. Taxonomy (NCBI): domain Eukaryota; kingdom Metazoa; phylum Arthropoda; class Insecta; order Coleoptera; family Coccinellidae; genus Adalia; species Adalia decempunctata. Next base: position 10,611,148 of record OX637699.1, read on the forward strand.
AAAAGTGTCTCGTTTGATGAGAGGAATCTACAGTTAAAATATATGTACAAGTCAAAGACTCACTCTGTATATCACCCACCCTGCTGACGCAATCATTTTTCTCTCTTTCAAAGAATGGCACTTGCACAGAATGGATGTTCAAGTGCAAAAACGACAAATGCATTCCTTACTGGTGGAAATGTGACCATTCCGATGATTGTGGTGACGGTAGCGATGAACAGGGCTGCCAAAATAACGATGCTTCTACATCTGCAATCTCCACCACACAGCCCACAACGAACGCTGAACCTAAATCATGCGGTCAGAATGAATTCCAGTGTTCCTCTGGATCTTGCATATTGAGTAGTTGGCTATGCGACGGATTCAAGGACTGCGTCGGTGGGGAAGATGAAGTCAACTGTTCTAATGCATGTGATCACAAGCACTTCAGATGCAGAAAAGATGGCAGTTGCATTGCGGTAAGAAACGAGTTAATATTGAGCACTACACACGATTCCTGTTAGTATACTCCATTCACAATTATAAAATCACAACTCTGGCCTTGGAAATTTGACACATTCCACTCTGTATCGAAGTTATGACGTTTTTCAAAATATTTTTATGTTGCAAGTCAACACTATGTTGCCCTTTCCACATTCTTAGCGTATTTCTCAGAATGTGAATTTATTCGGAAAATGAATGAATTGGAAAAGATGTGATGGACGAAAATAATTAACGTTTATATGAATTGATAGAAAGGTTTCCTTCTCTAGTTATTTGCATGAAAAGTACAAGAAATCACTGTTGGAATAAATTTTTTTTCGCCATGGAAGAAAATTGCATTGCTTTCACATAATTTTCATATGCATGCTTGTGAAGATTTAATGTTTATCATCCTCTTGAACTGAAAGTTCAAGACTTGACGACATCAATTGTTGATTCTAATCAAGAATTCATTGAAAAAATCAACCCAAAGATATAAGACGAATTGATGGGTAATTACAAGAATCAAGAATAATGTCAATTTTATTTTGTTGATAACTTTCTTAAAATCAATGTTGGGGTATGAAACTCGGCTGCGTTTGTTCAAACAACATCTAAAGAAGACATTTTTCACCATCTCGAACTTTGAAAGGCGTTTCTTATAGGAGAATTAGGTCTAAGTTCCACCTCATTAGTGAGGTACCTAACTTTTGCAAATCTGCTCAGATATCGCCAAATTTCTTGGAAAACCTGAAAAATATCATCCTAATCGACCTCAAGAGGCTCCATCCGATCCATCTACTGCGATATCTGTCCAAATAACAGCTTTTTCAACGAAATTCTCGTGTACCCCTTCAACCTCGAAATGTAAACATTCGTCCTGGTCTTGAAAATCGTCCTCACGCTCCAAACTGGTGCTAAAAACAATAAACATACGTTAATCTTGGATATTCGACGAAAAACTTACCTGAAAATATCGATTAAACACCAAAAATCTGCGAACAATTTCTAAACCTAACAAAATGTGGAATATCTTTGATACTTTTACTTTGATGTAAACAAAGAAACTGGCAACGTCGTTTTGTCATCAACGATATTTTCTGTGCGCGCACTGACTTTTCATCATATGTTCTGTGCTTTTCACCAAATCCTGAAAACGAAACCATGACCTCCTATGTGATTAAATAAAAGTGAATGGAGTATACAAGCAGAAACTTTAAGAAATTTTTTATTTTAGAAAGAATTAGTATGTGACCACAAAGAAGACTGTCCCGATGGAACGGACGAATTGAATTGTGACCTTCATTTGCCCAAGATTCCCGAGGCTGTGAGCTGTGCTGAAGGTCTGTTTTCATGCGACGGTAGGCGCTGCATTCCTTTGTCTTTCATGTGCGACGGGAGAATGGACTGCGCTAGTGGATTCGATGAAATGAATTGCGCCAATTTCACAAGAGTTTATCAAGTAAGTGCTCGGAATTTTGGATTTTTTAAATCCCATATCAGTTGCAAGGTAGTCGATTCAATAGCGAGTCGTTATGTAAGTTCTTATTAATTTCTAAAGCGTCAATTGCGCAACGGTTTTATCGGTTATTATGGCCGCATACGAGTTACCAAGATGAGTGGATGTGGCCTAGGACTGCATGTCAGGCTATCAAAGTGTAATAGCGAATTAAATTTGAAGAAACCGTGCGCACCGAAGAATAATGTGATCTTTGTGCAATAAATGTTGCACCAGTTTCTACCAATGTGATTGGCTAAGATTTTAAATTTATGTAAATTAGAACCTCAGGAGGATCGTATCTTCAGAACCCCTCATCCAGACCAGCATCAATAACATCATAGTAGTAAATCTAATCCCATATGTACAGATTGCAAGAGATCTTAACGGGCACATGAAGTAAACGTTTTTTATTATTTCGCTATTTTAAATAAGTAAATTAAATGAACTATAGATGATTTACAATTTTTTGATTCGATAATTTTTTCTCATACACTGCGCGAAAAAATTAACGCACATTCTGAAAATCTCAATTTTAATGAATCTGGAATGAGATCTGGACTTCTTGCTGGCCATTCCATTCGAGAGACTTCAACCTCTTCAAGGTACTCCTGAACGATGCGCGCACGATGGGGTCTGGCATTATCGTCCATAAAAATGAAATTTTCACCAATGTATGGGGCAAATGGCACTACATGTTCTTCAAGAATGTTCCTTATATACTTATCAGCATTCATAGCTCCATTATCAACGACCACTAGGTCTGTGCGAGCAGTCAAAGATATTCCACCCCATACCATAATCGATCCTCCCCCGAAACCAGTAGTATTCAGGAAATTGCACTGAGCATATCTTTCATGTGGACGTCTGTATACAAAGGGAACGTCGATCACAATGGTTGAGGCAGAATCTAGACTCATCTGTGAAGAGAACTCTTTCCCAATCAGCCTCTTCCCAATGGACATGCTCTCTCGCAAAATCCAAACGCGCCCTTCGATGGGTTGGGGTAAGAGCTGGGCCTCTTGCCGCGACACGAAGCCTTAAATCATATTCTCTGAGGCGATTTCTTATTGTCTGAGTGCTAATTTGCACCTCATGAGTTTGCTCAAGCTGATTTTGAAGGAGGCGAGCGGCTGCAAACCGTTGTCTCAACGAAGAAACACTCAAGTAACGTTCTTGAATGGCAGTTGTTACCCGTGGTCTACCTGTCCTGGTCTTCGGACATTCATACCTGTCTCCCTGAATCGCTGCAACATTCTGGACACACTTGTATGGGAAACTCCAAACCTTTCTGCAATTCTTGTGTATGTCCACCCTTCTTCTCGCAAAACTACCGCTTGGGCACATTCCTCTTGGGTCAAATTGCGTGTTTCGCGTTGCATAGCGATCGAGTGTAGAAAATCAAACGAAAGAAAAACTATTGATCACTAGAATTGATCGAGAACAACTGATTTTAGAATGGAGCCAATACATTCAAAATCTGATAATATCATCTTTTTTTATTCCTGCTGGGAGAAAGCATCTGTATTGAAGAAAAACGTTGAAAGTGGATAACATATGCATGCATAATTCTGATAAAAATAATTATCATTGAGAACACCTTCAGTTGTAGAATAAATTTGAGATTTCTATAATGTGCGTTAATTTTTTTGCGCAGTGTATATTCGAAATGTGACATTGATTGGAGCATTTTCCCTCAGATTCTTCAAATGGGAGCAGATAGTAAAAATGAAACCAGTATATCGTTCTACTGGTGGCTTCCAATACCTTTGAATGTGAAATTGGACTTCATGCCTAGTATCAGCATTGAGAATGAAAACGAAAGGAAGAACATGACATGGACTGACGAACCCGACTATGTCTTCAATGATCTGAAACCTTTCACCTCTTATAACCTGACAGTGTATGTTAGGAACAAGAACACGAGTGTTATATTCCCTCCAGCTAAATTTTTAGTTCAAAGTACCAGAGAAGGTAAGACATTCCAAAAATCCAAAAAGAATTTTTTTTGGGAAGATCATTCTATACATTAATTTTTCTTCGCATTTTAAACTACTACCAATAAATACGGAAGTGTTTTGGAGCATGATCCCCATATACGTCAATGTCTTTTGGCTACTTTCCTCTGTAAACAGACGCAGAGAAGTAGTTTTTCGCAATTTGCAAAAATTAAATTTTAAGAGCTTGTCCAACAGAAATATTTATCATTTCTTTGGTCGCAGGTATACCTTCAGAGCCTTACAATGTTACGATAAAACAATTGGACAGCTCCCATGTATCAGTTTCATGGAATAAGCCATTGTCACCCAATGGTATAATAACCTCTTACGAAGTAGCCATGCGTTCTGCAGACCCTAATTTCTCAAGAAACATCCAACTACACAACAGGACCGAAACAGCCTACATTTTCGCCGATGAGTTCGTCCATAATATGACTTATTCCTTCTTCGTAAGTGAACTCAAATGATGATTAAATTCATGGATGTTATTCTGTTTTCTTTGCAGGTCATAGCTTATAACGGACTTCATAAAAGTCAACAGTCTGAGGTTGTGTCCTTCACATTCGACAAGCATACGAATTTGAATAGTGTAGAAAACTTGACAGTTTTAGAAGCGACGAATAGTAGTATAAGTTTGGCATGGAATTACACAGGCGTACAGCCGGAAGGTTTTCATATAGATGTGACTGTTACAAATCATGCGTATCCTAAATTGGAACCTCAAACTACTAAGGATACAAAGATTACCATCAATAATCTATCGCCTGGCGTTACACATCAATTCAAAGTAAGTACATATTTAAATTGGTCAAAATCATAATTTTTTGGTGGATAATGATTTTGTTTCATTTATGCAGATTTATGCTTACAAAAATCACTTCAATGGTCCAGCTGTGATTGCCGCGCATATTACCAAAGGCAAACCATTACCCGAAATTGGACATATCCGAGGATCTATCAACTCTACTGAAGCTGTTCTCACATGGGAAAAGCTCCATGATGATAGGAATGCTGATTGGATCTATGGAGTATACTATGGAATTGAAGCCATGGACTTATTCAACAGTAAGAATTCAATATTTTCTTAATAGATCAGGAATGGTATTGGTAATTGCTGCTAGAAACGTTCAGAGTGAAAACTGTGTTCTTCGTTTAAATTACCTTTACCATCGTTTTGTCATCAGTTATCACCACGTTCGAAGCCGTTCATATTTTTATCGAAAATTTGGATGAATATACATTCCATCGATACCAATAAATGTATTTCTATAATGTGCGACCCTGTGCATTTCCCGAATGTTCGGGACGCTTGTGGAAGGCACTCTCTCGACCCTTCTACCCGATAGAGCAACCGCTTGCTTTCGGGAGTTTTCTTGACGGGTCCGCACGAGAAACAATCGGCATGATATATAAATGGGGCACATTGGCGGACGGGGATAATCGGATAATTCTGTCAGAGACAAGCGAGTGAAAATAAATAAATCAGTGGAAATAAATTGTACAGCTTTTGCTAGAATTAGTTCATTAGTTGTTATAAGTAGGGTAAATAAATACACTGCGCAAAAAAATTAACGCACATTATGGAAATCTCAAATTTATTCTACAACTGAAGGTGTTCTCAATGATAATTATTTTTAACAGAATTATGCATGCATATGTTATCCACTTTCAACGTTTTTCTTCAATACAGATGTTTTCTCCGAGCAGGAATAAAAAAAGATGATATTATCAGATTTTGAATGTATTGGCTCCATCAGTGGCGTACCCAGACATTCGTCTTGGGGGGGATATGAAACAAATAATAATAATATTTTTTTAAAAGCAAAACAAGAATAAATTTTTATCTTCTCCCATAGAATTATGTGTCCATTATTCTTCTGATTTCGAGCTGTAATAGTATCTATAAACCAACCCCGATGGTTATGATAACTCACTCCTATAACTCACTTTAATACAAATACGAAAAACAGTTTACCGATTGAATAAAAAAAGTCGGATCGATCGGAAACACTATTTCAGATATCAAGGTAACGTTCTTGCCATTCGTTTTTACATTTCCTTCGGTCTGAATATCCAAAAATTGCAATTGGAAACCGTGAATTTTTGATGTTTTTTACGTGATTCGATTCTCGACCACATAGATCGCTTTTGACAACTGTTGTCAATTTTGAAGAAGTCGAAGATAAAGTATAGTATTCGATTCGCGGTGATGGTCATAACACACTTGATGAATTACACCACTCGCCTGACGGCTCGTGCTGCAAACTTCATCTGCGTGTGTTATGACTTACATTACCGCTCATTGAATAATATACTATTATCAGAAATTTTGGTTTGCTATCATAAAAAAAAGTAAAGTCGCCTTGGTCTTCTTGCTATATCATCAATAATTTCATTCTCGGAAATTGGCAATTCCCTGTGTATAGACATCATGGCTAGCGGATTCCAGCAGCCGAACTTGTCGATTTTGTTTCGCATTCATCAAATTTCCTTCGTTTGATGAAGTCCGCCAAAGAAGTTTGTTTACTTATGATGATTTTTTCCTGGTTCTCTATTAAATAAATACAACACACCTTTGTAACAATTAAAAGAATTATGATGATTGGAAGGCAATGTTGACTCAGGACAAATTCCTACAGGTCGTCTGAAGGAATGAAATAGAAAAAAAAATGTCTACTCATCTACTTCATACCAATCATACCAGTAAACAAAATATCACCCTACTGATCCAAGTGCGAATTTAAGGCAGTATTATCGGCCGACAAAGGGATCTGGAGCCGAAAACGTCATGTCTCGATAAGATTTATTCACACTTAAATCGCTTGTTTTGATGTGGCGCCAATCGCTGCGATAGTTGCGGCACTCGGAAGGCTTCATATGTCTTTCATTTTTTATTGATAATTTGGTATACAGTCACCGAAGCGAATATATTATATTGTCAGGAACTTTACAATTCTCTTGGATTTTACCGAGAATTCGCTTTTATCAAACTACACACTTTTGGACCTAACAATGGATCTTCCTGGGGGGGGGGATATATCCCCCTTATCCCCCCCGTGGATACGCCACTGGGCTCCATTCTAAAATCAGTTGTTCTCGATCAATTCTAGTGATCAATAGTTTTTCTTTCGTTTGATTTTCTACACTCGATCGCTATGCAACGCGAAACACGCAATTTGACCCAAGAGGAATGTGCCCAAGCGGTAGTTTTGCGAGGAGAAGGGTGGACATACACAAGAATTGCAGAAAGGTTTGGAGTTTCCCATACAAGTGTGTCCAGAATGTTGCAGCGATTCAGGGAGACAGGTATGAATGTCCGAAGACCAGGACAGGGTTGACCACGAGTAACAACTGCTATTCAAGAACGTTACTTGAGAGTTTCTTCGTTGAGACAACGGTTTGCAACCGCTCGCCTCCTTCAAAATCAGCTTGAGCAAACTCATGAGGTGCAAATTAGCAGTCAGACAATAAGAAATCGCCTCAGAGAATATGATTTAAAGCCTCGTGTCGCGGCAAGAGGCCCAGCTCTTTACCCCAGCCCATCGAAGGGCGCGTTTGGATTTTGCGAGAGAGCATATCCATTGGGAAGAGGCCGATTGGGAAAGAGTTCTCTTCACAGATGAGTCTAGATTCTGACTCTACCATTGTGATCGACGTTCCCTTGTATACAGACGTCCACATGAAAGATATGCTCAGTGCAATTTCCTGAATACTACTGGTTTCGGGGGAGGATCGATTATGGTATGGGGTGGAATATCTTTGACTGCTCGCACAGACCTAGTCGTCGTTGATAATGGAGCTATGAATGCTGATAAGTATATAAGGAACATTCTTGAAGAGCAAGTACTCAAGTAGTGCCATTTGCCCCATACATTGGTGAAAATTTCATTTTTATGGACGATAATGCCAGACCCCAGCGTGCGCTCATCGTTCAGGAGTACCTTGAAGAGGTTGAAGTCTCTCGAATGGAATGGCCAGCAAGAAGTCCAGATCTCAATCCGATTGATCAGGTTTGGGACAACCTCAATAGAAGGCTGAGAAGTTCAGAAAATCATCCAGCTACTCTTAATGACTTAGGAATCCAACTCGGAGAAATCTGGGAAGGATTAGATCAGAACATTTTAAGATCACTCATTTTGAGTATGAACCGTCGTTGCCGAGCTGTAATTAACTCAAGGGGTGGAAATACCAAGTATTAAATCACTTATCAGCATTTCAGTATTTTGCAAATTGTTCATTTCTCTTCTTTCACATAAGATTCGGTGAAATCCTGAATTTTTCTTCCATTTAATGTGTCTTGTTTCGTTCAAAACCTTTCCAACGAACATAAAAAATAAGTTATAAAGTCAATGTAGAGTTAACTTTCATTAAAATTGAGATTTTCAGAATGTGCGTTAATTTTTTTGCGCAGTGTAGTTTATTGAACGCGGACGTTTTAATAACGAAGAAAACGTGGAGTTAGTTCTTTTGAGGTTCACTGTGACACAGTTTTCTTACTGGAGTATTTCAAGTTGTGCAAAAAGGTATTTAAATGTCTTCTGTAGGGTTATTTCTTGGGAATTTTGAAAAGTGGGGAATTCAAAAGGTCCGTCTGTTCGTTAAGAAGTTTTTTTCGAGTACTTTTATTTTTTTTCGAATGAACTATCACAAAGTAACGGACCATTCTGTCCATTATTTTTCAGTAAAATTTCAACACTCGATTCTTGATTTCCGTACAAGAAAATAGCATAACTGAATCTTCCTAGCATGTTTATATACGTGGAATATTTCAGGTATTAACAGAGAGAAAAGTTTTTTCAAGATTCGTCAGGTCTTTGGAATTATTGAATTTACATAATATTTTCTCAAATTCATTATTTTCTCAAAGTAAAGTATTCGCTACGACCTCTATGTAGGAAGGACAACGTTGCGTATTAATCTGACATGAAAATGATTATAACCTAACATTTTCAAAATATACATAGTGAAATGTGTCAGAATTTCATGGCCAACCCGGGATACTTTATAAAAGCGAATGGAGTATAGGTGCGTTGTTCTCGAGATATAATATTACACAGAGCTTCAGTAAGATCTTTCTGCAAAACCGACACATTAATATGGTTTTCTTTTGCAGAACCTAAAATCGAAACCACCAACCTTTCCGCTGTTATAAGCCAGTTGGCGGCATGTGAGACTTACACATTCACAGTCGGAGTCGTTGGTCCTCTTGGCTATGGACCCCTTTCCCGAAATTGGATCGAGCTTACTACTTCCCCCGATCCCAGAGCACCACCGAAAAGATTGACCGTCACCAAAGACAATGAAAATCCCCTCAGGATGAAGCTTCATTGGGAACCATCTTGTGGAATTGCGGAGAGCATGGGATATGATGTGAGTATTCTTCAGTAGTAGGAGTTTTTCAGTTGGAGCTTTCATTTTGAAAACGAAATGTTTTTTTGTAATGAAAAAAATAATATCAGCCAAATGGCCACTACGGGTGTTTGCAGGGTCGTACTCTGTTGTTGAAATTTCCATCATAATTATATTGATGAAAAACTAATTTTTTTTTCAGATCAAAGTTTATCAACAGGTGACCAACAAGACCTTCATGTTCAGGTTGAAAAAACGCGATAGTAAACCTCATCTTCAGCATGTATTTGACGTTTCCTACGGGGGAATTTACAATGTAAGTGTATCAACGTCAGAACCTGGTGCTCAGTTCACCCCATATGTAGTATACTATGCTCCACCGATATTACCGCCGTACGAGGTCAAAGTGTTGGTGGAGAACAATGGCAGTTACATACTCTACTGGCAGGAAAGGAAAGTGTCGACACTTGTTGGGCTCTATAAATATGAAGTGATAGTAACTCCAGGTATTTAATATATTTTTCTAAACTATTACCCTACTAACCAAAACATTACTTCCGGCCACAACTATTGATCAAGATATTCCTCATGGAATATGGATGATATACTGATCCACAAGAGTTAGGGATATCGTATTCAATCGTTTTTAAAAGTATGTAATCTTCGAGAAAATCGCTGTAAAATCATTTAAAACTCAATAACAACTTGAATCGATCCAATAAAAATCAGTATGAGACATTTCGTCAATCTGGTCGCCTTTTTTCTGAAGTTTGGTTCTTTGCATATGCTTCATGAATGTTCTTATTTTGAAATGAAGTCAGTTTATCAACGGCTGCGATTTGAGTTTTCTGAAAATGCCAAGACGTAAATTAACAAACTCTGAGCCTAATAAGGCTATCGGAATGCTACAGGGTAACCTAACTCAAGTTGTTGTAGCGGAAAGGCTCCGAGTCAGCCAAAGTGTGATATCTCGACTTTGGAATAGGTTCAGGGAGATAGGTTCCGTGTTGGAAACACCAAGGCTTGGTGGGCGACGAAAAACAAGACCTGCTCAGGATCGTTTCATCACCGTTTCGGCGAGAAGAAACCCTACATCTACGTGTAGAATGCTACGGAATACTCTTCAAAATGCAGATGGGGTCCAAGTTTCCATCGAAACCTTCAGACGACGTTTGAGAGAGTTGAATCTGTGATCTAGACGTCCATTGAGAGGAGTTTCATTAACGTGTGACCATAAGCGTCGAAGACTGGAATGGACAAGGCAACATATCAATTGGAACGATCAATGGCGTAGTGTCCTTTTCACTGATGAATCCAGATATGGACGATTTTCAGATTCTCGAAGAATAAGGGTATGAACAATCCCACGCATACCCCGTTATCGTCGCTATGTCCAAGAAGTCCATTCATTCCGAGGGCGTAGTGTTATGGTATGGGCCGCACAGATCTACACATTTGTCCTGGGAATATGACCTCCTTACACTATAGGGAGCATGTCATTGACAATGTTGAGCCAAATTTTCACGCTGGTTGAATGTGAAACTTTCAATTTCTAGACGATAACGCTAGACCGCACCGTGCAGCCATAGTGGAGAATGCGCGCGAGGAGCTTGGTATTCCACATTTACCAATACCTCCGCACTCACCAGATTTGAATTGCATCGAACATGCATGGGATATGCTCCAAAGAAGATTAGATAATCATCAACCTACCCCAGAATCCTTAAATGATCTGAGAGAGCTGCTGCCCCTTTTATGGAACCAAATTCCTCAAAAAATGTTCAACAACCTCGTGTGTAGTATGCAAAGAAGATGTCAAGGTGTTATTGAAGCCCGTGAAGGCCATACATTGTATTGATAGTCTTAAAATGCTTGAATTCTCTGGGAATAAAATTTCGTTATTTTAATCGATTAAACACCCTGTATACGCTGCGGACCTACAGGCTAAAATTAATTTGCAACTTGCAATCATATCAACATGAATTTTCATCACAAAAATCTTATTTTAACTATATTTTTTTTTGCAATTTAAGTCAATATCCCTAACTCATGTGGAGCAGTTTATTTCATGCTAACAAATGTAAGTTTATCCAGTATATACGAAAAATCTGAAGAACTCATTCATTATTCTTATATTAAAAACGCGAATACGAACGAAACTCAATATGAAGAAACTTCCGTATCCGCATGGTGTACAATAGCATTGTTTTCAAAAGCTCTAAAAACAATGACAATAGTTACCAGTGGCGGCTCGTGACAGTTTAAGGTGGTGAGGCACATCGGAGAAAAAATATTCCCTGCCGTGGCGTTGCCGTGAAAAAGGCTATTGCAAAACTGATGATTAGAATAATTCTTTATCGCTAGCATACTCAAGGTCATCTTTTTCGAGAAACCTTTTGCTTCGTAAAATATTTACTTCTAGCGATGAAGATTTATCTTACTCGAAAACTAAACATTTTAAAGGGTGTGTGTATGAAAAGTAATTTGAAGCCAGTTGAAGAAAATGAGCATCCTTATTGAAATTCTTCAATTTTGGACCTTGTTAAGAACATCCTCTACAAGCAAATTGCTTTCATCATATCATCAGATTTGAAACACCCATTAACTAGAACATTGAGAATATTGAAGTTAATGTTACTCTGATAATGAAGTAAAATCTTCCACTTTCCCATAATTTTTTCGTTATATGTCAGCCACGCCGGATAATTTGAGAAAAAGGTTGATGTCAATGAATAGAAATACTAATTTGGCACTAAGAGATGAAATAATATGAAGTGGTTACCATTAGAACAAACCGACCTAATTCTGATACCAGTAATACCGCTTCAAACGAACACCCTGTGGCCGGTACTATTATTTTAGGCTGATATATCAGTGCGAGAGCAACCATTTTTGCAGTAAAATTATTCCGTAACTGACGTAAGTAATGAGATTATCTACTTCATTGCACTAATGGGACTATAAATAACTAATTCTAGTGAACTCTCTTCTTCGTCAGTTGCGTAATATTCTCAAGACATTCACTCAAATCTGAAATAGATCGCTTTACTTCTTGAACTATATATGATTTATCCCCATAAGAATTACGCCAAAAACTTTGCTGATTAGCTGAAAAATCAAAAAAATCACAAGTCTTTCGAGCGTTTACATCTAACTGGGGAATTCGTGACGTCCCTTCGGTCCCGTTAAATACATTTCGCCTTCGGGTCTCCGATGGAAATTGAATTCAGTAATAAGATTAAAAGACATCATATGAACACTGAGACAAACCTAAATCTACACGAAAAACAGATAAAACTATTTTTACAAATCGAACCCAATTTGAAAACTGACCCGAGTTCATAGATTAAAGAACTAGTTCCCGAATAGTGTAGAATAATTACAGTTTGTCCTTCGCGAGAGAATATCAAGACTAGAGGAGAGGCTAGCCTCAGACTCAACGTAATATTTGTCGTTTAGGGGTGCGGTTTTCTCGCCTGCCGTCCGTTCCCTATGATGTAAAATGACGCGTAAAGAAAGCGACGAAAGCGTGTGAGGCCTGCCTCTGCCGTTTACTGGGAGTTGGATACCTAGAAATCGTGGGATACGGAAACTTAGACCTAACCGGAGACGCATTTTATTGCTATATAATGAAGGGAAATTTCGATAAAAATGCGTATGGAAGAAGATAATGAAAACAATTTTAATTGATTGAATAAATAATTAATGAATATATGATATTTATACGTGTAATTTTCGACGTTTATTGGTGAGGCACTGCCTCACCTGCCTCATAGGACAAGCCGCCACTGATAGTTACTGTGTCGCTCAAAAATTCGACGAAACCACAAGACAGAAAAACGAATAAATAAAAAACATTTTAAATTTTACTCAGAATTCAAAGTAGATCAAAAATATAGGTTAGCTCTTAAAAAAATCCAATCTTCTGATATGAACTTTCAGGTGCATCCTGCAGTTTATACATTGCTGTATTTTCAAAATATGCAGCAGCAAAAACCATAATATAAAGCCCGCAACGGACGACGAGCGATATATTATATCTCATATATTATATCTCATATATTACACCAATATCGTTCCTTATGAAAATGAACCAAGCCCCGCGGACGACGCTATAATATATATTCCGATATTACGATATTTTTCTATACTAAAATGACATATGTCAATGCAAAGCTATAATATATATTATATTATCGCTCGTCGTCCGTTGCGGGCTTAGGAGAAAACCATTAATCGGTATTCAGACGGTTTTTCGAATCTTTTCGGATTACTGAAAATTTGATATTTAATCCGGCCGTCAAAGCCTTCATCAATTTTTTCTTTGCCGATGAAAACGTCTTCGGGAGTGAACCATATTTTCGATTAACTTCCAACCAAACAACACAATTGGATATTTTGGAGATGAAACTATATGGTGTCGCGAATTTTTTTATGTTTTTTTTTTAAGGCGGCTTATACATCGAGGTAAAATGCAATTTATAATTCACACTTACACCTCACGAAAGCAGGCAATCCAACAGGAGCTTACATACCGGCACATCCCATTTGTCTTCGATTTATAAATTCCCGTTTCATTCTCTGGTATTATTAGGTGTAACAAATGTGTAAAAAAATGTTGCGTCCGTGTGCAAGCCGTCTAAGACAAACTAAATTGTTTATTATTTTTACTAATATCAAGAAGATTGGACTCTGAATGCTTAGAAAGTTTCGGCTGAGGATATATATGCAACTAGCTGGCCCGGCGAACTTTGTACCGCCTGAATTATACTTAAAAGTTGTATAAACTTACCATTGCTTTTTTTTTCAAGCAGGAAATAAATTAGACAAAATTAAAGTTCAAAATATACAAAATTTCAATAATTTTGTAATTCACATGGAAAGAATTCTCTTAATTTAAGCGGTACCCAATTGTTGAACATATAATAACTTTTTGTTTTCAATTGTTGTACAGTTCTCTTTTTGCAGTACCTCATGTGACTGGGAATAGCAGGAGTATAATCCATATTACCTTTCCTCTAATATGAATCAATATGTCAAGAATATGAACAAAAATTATTCCTTTAAAGAACTATCGACTATTAACACAGCCCCTCGACCAGAATTAAAAAATCAGTCATTTGTTAATAGCCCAACCTGAAGTGGCAAAAACAAAACTTTTCTAATATTCTGAAAATCTAATCAGTGGTCACACCATTATTTTAGACATCTTAGCTATGCTGCTAAGCTCAAAATAATGGGTAAACATCTCAGTTGGTAGAGCAGCGCGATTCTCATTATTCCATGGATATGAGCTGTCAATCTCTCTTCAATTTGTTCAATTTAGTTGACGATATCAAGCTCGTTAGAAGACAAATCGAGATGTTCAAATGGCGATAGTACGATCGACACGGCAAAATTATCAACACTGTGAATTGTGTTGAACTCATATTCAAATTTATTGATGGTCATTCGACCAGATCAGATTAGGCAACCCATGAAATATTATTGTATATCATAAGTGGAAGCCCAATGAGCAAACGTTTCAAAATTATTAACGCTTACAATACTGTCTCTGTGCGAACAGAAACACGAATATAATAGTCAATTACTAATTATGGGCAATTTTGGATTCAGTTATTTCCGCAAATATATCTATTACGCAAACAGAAATTCGAAAGTATTTCAAAAATAAAGAAAAAAGATGAAGATGGCCAACTCACGTTTGAAACTGATCGTCAAAATCAGATACTTGATCTTTCAGTAAAAATTTACTGTTCCACCAACTTGAGATGTTTACCCGCTTTTTGATCTGGCAATAGACTTCCATGTTACCATGAGTTCTATGCGAATCACATATCGCCATCTAACAGCGGTAATATCAACCTACGACTACGTACCTACAGTGACTTGTATATTCTCTGTACGACCTACGACTAGGCATCAACGGTAGCGACACCTAGTGGCCTTATTCAAAAGAAGGAAAAGCATTTCCTGCATAAGTAAAACTTTCATCAATGTTTTCGAAGTTTTATTGTATTTTATAATAACCAGACCGTAGACGATTCCATAAATGAAGTTTCATAACAAACAGTCCATCCGATCTCTAGTTATAAATGGTGTAACCAACATCTTTCTTTTATATATATATATATATATATATATATATATATATATATATATATATATATATATATATATATATATAGATGATAAAATCTGTGACCTAATCTCATTAGTGTTAAACATTTATAGCCCGAAATATCGTAACATTCAAATAAATTTGTTTTTTCAGGAAATACACTGAATGTGGATTCCCCAGAAAGGTACCTCGTCGATAAACCACCTTTCATCTACACCAATTTTACAGGTACCATGTACACATTTGCGGTAAGGCTGGTCACCCACGAGAATTTCAGTTCTCTTTTGTCTGAAAAAGTATCCTTGTCAAACGATTATAAGAGATCTGTAACTTTGACCAGAAACAGCGTGAGTACGGTTATAATTTGCGTTGTAACACTATTCGTCCTATTTTCCGTTGTCATCGGAGTGTTGATCGTGAGACACAGAAGGTTGCAAAGAAGCTTCTCCCGATTCACTAATTCCCATTATGATACTAGGTCGGATGCAGCAACTTTTGATGATAATCACGGTTTAGAAGATGATATACCAAGAATTCAAGGTTTTTCGGATGACGAACCATTGGTGATTGCATAAATACTAAATTTTCATGAGATTGCAGAAAAGATATTCGACAATCTTTAAAAATTTTGCTATAATATTGAGTGGTTTTGTTACAATTTCATTGTTTTTTATTTTTGGTTCAATTAATATATCTGTAGTATTTTTCTAGTCTCGACTTTGTTTCTTTTAATTTATAATTCCTATATATAGTTGAACTTGTTAATGAATTTAAATTCCACAGTTCCTCAATAAAATAAATTTTTATATCAACAATTGAATTATTTTTTCAATTTGTGCGGTAGCATATTTTTTTAATCTTGTGATATTTCTGTGTCAAAAAAAAATTCTCATGCTCAGAGAGGAACATTCCTTTTGATTTCTTGGTACTGGTACGAATTAAACATTTTATATTATTATGACATTCATTGAATTTCATGGTTTGAACCTAACAGAAAGGGTGACGAACGCAGAGCGAAGTTGATTCCAAAGAATTTCAAAGAAAAATTCAAACTTGCATATTGCACTCTTTCATCAGCTCAATGTAAACCTAAATTATTGATGATAAATGTTTGAAAACTTGCAATATGACCACTAGTGTTGAATTTTTCATCAGTATGCAAGCAAACTAGACGAATGCGACCGCTGGGAGCTCAGCGCCTTCTTAATGTTTCCAATTTTTTTCTAAAATTTCATCATTCACGTTCAAAGTGTTGAAAGAAGCCGCCGAGCGTTCAGGTACACAGTACACAAGTTTGCACGTCTTATTGTGCTTGTGTTTTTTAATCTTTTGTGAAAGATGGTTTAGTATTTTTTATTTGTATAGGTCAAATTCTGTGATACATTTAAGTTTAGTTTTATTTGATAAGTGGAAGAATTTGACTATATCTTAACCTTTATAAAATGTTGAATGTTCAATAAAATATCTGAAAAGTGGAATACTCTATTCTTTTTTTTTCTACCTTAGGAAATGAATGAGGACTATTCTAAGTAATATAGTGTTTTTTTATTCAAATTTCATACACCACATGAGGATAGATAATGTTCGTGGAATTGTTCAGAAATATCAAGAAAACGTCCAAGGATTGGAGATCTTAGTGACTGAACTGTTATGGGATTTCATTACCCTCGATAGCAATAGGGATGTTGACTATTTTTTGGAAATGATTTTAATTTGTAGATAAGCCCTATACAAACACGAAAAAAATATTTTTATGGAAAAAATATAGCAAATACCAATGAAAAATGCGTTAATGAAAATAGTTTTCAAAATTCCCGCTGAAACGCTTCATACTGTTAAGTGATTATGATTACGTCACTATACGGTAAACAGACTTCGCCTTCTGTCAAAGCGAATGGATCTTGTGTGATTTCATGCGAACAAATCGTTTTCGTAATAACAAATAATCGTAAAATAGTTCGCTGGTGATACGTTTTACTCTCTTTTGTTCTTCGTAAGTGTAAGTTCGTACTCGTGATGACACATAGGTTATAGGTTAGCTTGTTTACAGAACAGTGACGTCACGTATTCTCATTCGTGTTTGCAGTCACGTGATAATCGGTAATAGATAACACATTTTGAATCAATTTTATTTAATTTAATGAGAGTAATTAGATCACTAAAATATCGTTTTAGTATTTCAAAAACTACCTTCAATGTGGAAAACCTCAATTTATATGCATTTGTGACATGTGTCAACATCCCTATTAACTTCGTCCAGAGCACATCAGGTTAGTCCAAGACCTATTCCTCACAATTTGGACGAAATCACATCCATATTAAGTGGTATTTTCGAGACATAAGTTCGATCTTCATTGTATCTGCATAAAGATATTGCCGCCATGACACTGATATATGCTAATGAGAGTATTCACTTATATTTTCATTGGTTTGCAGGCGAATTTTTTAAATTCCTGAATTCGATGTTAGTGTATCATCCAGACAATGATATATTGCTTATCCTGATTTCTCCTAGGTCTCCTGATGAGATCCCTCTGAAACTACAAGCTTCGAAGCTTGTAACTTGTGCCAAGTTCGGAGTAAGCAGTTGTGTTCTGTGTACGCCACCTTAGGCACAGCACTGTTAATTTTTGACCCAACAGTGAGAATGGTGGCCCCTACCGAGACTAGAAAATTTCTTTTCTAGCTCGGGATTGAACTTCGACTTTGGGTCCTAATTGCAATGCTCTACCACTGAGCAAAGGACACTAATAAATGATAGACTAACATAAAATTTCGGAAAAATTAGTTGCTTTGATAGTTCAGTGGTGAGCTTATTACGTCTATACAGGGTCTTTCACGAGGAACCGCACCCATATTTATACGGGAAACTACTGAACGTATTTTCATGAAATTCAGCACTTATAAGTATTTCACGATGCTGATGAAATCTAAAATATTTTCAAGGCATGAGCACCTCCGGTTTTTCCGGAAATGACGTCAACTTCCGTTTTTCAAATTAGAACACCATTTTTTTATTGCAGAAATAGATTCCTTAGAAAATTAAAAGTTATTTTGATGTAACATTTTTCAGTTTTGGTTGGAAAATTCTCTCTGAGTGGGAAACTTCGAAAAAAAAATCGAAAATAGAGCTCCGCTGAAACAAGAATAACTTCGAGGTTTTTAGATGGAAAATTTTCAAGATGTAAGATTGATGTATCCACTTTAAAAATCGAAATCGTGAAAAATCAATTTTTTTCAAATTAGAACCCCATTTTTTATGGCAGATATTGAATCTACGTTGAAAAATAATGTGAGTGTATGCATCACACCCTTGCCCTAAAATGGATATTTTCTGAGTTATTCACAAAAAACTGTTTTTCGTCTTGAATTTTCAGCTATTTCTTTTCCCTTCAAGCCAAAAAGATGAAATTTTCAGGAACTGTTATTTGAACCATGCTGTAGATTTTTCAGGAACTGTTATTTGAACCATGCTGTAGATTTTTCACCCCTTCTTGAAACCGACTTCAAGTTACTATTAGGAGAACCATGGCAAACTCTCGCAGTTATAACTAGAGAAGATGCTCAAAGTTTTGACCGTTAATTTCTAGACATTTATTTATACGTCTCAGGAATGCTTCGTGCGTTGCTCTTCTTATTTCATCGGGAGGAAGAGATCTGCAAAAGTGTTTAAAAACCAAATTGAGTTTCAAAACTATGAATCTAAAAATCTAAACAAACCTGAACGCATTTCTGACTCGTTCTATGCAGTCCTCTTTATCAGTCAGGGGAGTTGAGTAGACAATATTTGTTATCCTACCCCAAACATAATAGTCTAAAGGAGTTAAATCGGGAGAACGTGATGGCCAAAGATGTGGACCATTGTTCGCCAACCATCGATCTTCAAATAGCCTGTAGAGGATATTTGACACATTGAGTGAATTGTGTGGAGGCGCGCCATCTTGTTGATACCAAGTCATTATGGTTCTGTACTAGCGGCTCAATTATTTGAGTCAATATGTCAGAATATCTATCTCCTAAGGGAGAACATTCTTTAAATAATGCAAACATGTGTAGTGTTCTATCTTACCAGTTAAAGTCCCATCATAAATGTGAACATCGAGAATTGCATTATTTTTGATGGCGCAAAAAACATTGAAACTCCAGGTCTCTTGAAAGTTCCATTGTCTGAAGTGGTGGTTGTTCTCTTCATCCCAATAATGACTGTTATGCCTATTGAAAGAACCATTCTTTGTGAATTTAGATTCATCTGTCCAAATTATACAGTAAAAAAGTTTTCATTCTCTTGAAATCGAATCATCATAGCTTCGCAAAACTGTTCTCCTGACGAAATCAAATTCCTTCAAATGCTGTACCCTATTGAATTTATATGGGTGCATTTTATGTTTTTTTAATATTCTCCAAACACTCGATTGAGATAATCCCAGATCAATCTCGGCATCTTTGAGAGAATTTTGAGGATTCACACGAAAATATGCAAGAACTGTAATTTCGTTGTTCTCATCTTCTACTACACTTTTTTCTGTGTGTATAGTTTTCTTAACGAAAGATCCGACATTTCTCAAGTTTGTCATGGTTCTGTTAATGGTATCTCTCGTTGGTCTGGGTCGGTCAGGAAACCTCTCAATGAACAGTCGAATCGTTCTATCTACAACTTTATTACATTCTCCATGAAGTAGAATGAGATTTAAATAATCTTCATTGGTAAAATTAGGCATAGTGATCGATTTTATAACTTAATACGAATTATCACCAAATTAATAGTAAACACAAAATGCTACTGAATAAAGAGGAATTTGGCAGATGTAATGAATGATATCTATCATTAAAAAAAAAGAATGTAAAACATGGTAAGTTTTTGCATATGGTTCATAAGGAATTATTTATTTATCACTGGAGAGAAAACCGATGGCCGATTAGTTGAAATAAAGAGGTTTCCGATACAAATTCGAATCCAAATTCGCCATCTATTTAGGAACAACTTGTAACTTTTTTCTCTTGCATATTAGGGTAAACATGGTTTAAGTAACAGTTCCTGAAAATTTCATCTTTTTGGCGTGAAGGGAAAAGAAATAGCTGAAAATTCAAGACGAAAAACAGTTTTTTGTGAATAACTCAGAGAATATCCACTTTAGGGCAAGGGTGTGATGCATACGCTCACATTATTTTTTAACGTAGATTCAATATCTGCCATAAAAAAATGGGGTTCTAATTTGAAAAAATTGATTTTTCACGATTTTGTCATCCCTAACTTTGAAAGCGATTTTTTCACCCCCTGTATCATGAATCGCGATTTCGATTTTTAAAGTGGATACATCAATCTTACATCTTGAAAAATCCCAAAAATGAAAATTTTCCATCCAAAAACCTCGAAGTTATTCTTGTTTCAGCGGAGCTCTATTTTCGATTTTTTTTTCGAATTTTCCCGCTCAGAGAGAATTTTCCAACCAAAACTGAAAAATGTTACATCAAAATAACTTGAATTTTTCTAAGGAATCTATTTCTGCAATAAAAAAATGGTGTTCTAATTTGAAAAACGGAAGTTGACTTCATTTCCGGAAAAACCGGAGGTGCTCATGCCTTGAAAATATTTTAGATTTCATCAGCATCGTGAAATACTTATAAGTGCTGAATTTCATGAAAATACGTTCAGTAGTTTCCTGTATAAATATGGGTGAGGTTCCTCGTGAAAGACCCTGTATATTACCTCCTAATTTAATCACGGACGTAAACTCGAATTCTGTTATAAAAATTTCTATTCACTGACGAATACCTGCTCTCCTAAAAGGAGAATCTATCAAGCTTTCAAGAGAAGTTTCAAGAAACTCAGTAACCCAGAAAAAATGTAAGTGATCCATTGCCTCTGTTTATTTGTGGTATTCAGTTTTCTTATGATAATAATAGAGTACATTTTGACCCTCCAAAAGTGGCTCTTTCATTTTTTTGAATGAAAAGTATTCAATGGCATAATAAATTATTAGTTGGGCGTAAAAACAAAGAAGATATTTTCAAAATATGAAGGAAATCCTTGAGCATTTATATTCGTAATGATTTCAAGCAAAAACTTACGCTTTTGGATGAGAAATCGGATCACTCCCATGCTATTGAGGGGGAGTTCATAACCTTTCCCTTTTAC
The DNA here is from genome assembly GCA_951802165.1 of Adalia decempunctata. Classification (NCBI taxonomy): domain Eukaryota; kingdom Metazoa; phylum Arthropoda; class Insecta; order Coleoptera; family Coccinellidae; genus Adalia; species Adalia decempunctata. Next base: position 10,632,714 of record OX637699.1, read on the forward strand.
TTTCAATAAAAAAGCATATTCTTCAGAAATTGAGGGTAAGGTAAGTAGCAAACTCAATTGGATTAACGGCAGATGCATCTGAGGGACAGACATTGTTAAAAGGATTATTCCGTTTCAGAGAGCAATGTCGAAGTGAATTCAATCATGTCATGTTGTCTCTCGATCCGTGAACACAAAAGAAAAGAACCTTTTGAAAAATTTTCCTTATACATATTTCAAAAACCACATATCCGTTAGTAATATGGTAACCAAGCTGTTAAATGTAAATTTATGAGTGTATGTTCTTTGACTGAAATTTCGCATGAACTTTTACATCAATGAAATGGATGAATTGAGTTACCCGAAAAGCGAAACTCGCTAGATTAGAGCCATTAGAGGATTGGAAATTGTTTTCACCTGGAAGCAAAGCATCATTGGGCGGATTCAGTACCTTAATGGTTGGGTGCTCTGACTATACAAATTGGCTGCATAATTTTCATGAGCAAGTTAATGGGAGTTTTCCCCAAATGCATTTTCATCAGGAAATCCATAACTTTATAGAATCTACCCAGGACTCCAAGAAAATGGGTGTTTCAAAAAAGTTGGCGCTTCCGCCTTCCCTCAAGGTTGAGGTTGTTAAAATCATCATCAGCATATTCGAGTCTGCTCTATGAAACACCGCAGCTTCTTTAGCCCCCACATAATACAACTGTTTTTCTACGCAGTCTGGAATTTCGGTATTTAACAAAAATCCATGTGAGCGATGAAATAGACAGTCATTCATCGTACTGACGTTCTAGAATAATCAAAAATTTGAAGTTCTTATCAAAAATCCTCATTCATATTATACACATACTTAAAATTATGGCAACTGATGATACACTCAATGCAAATGCTCTGAAGGAACTGAGTGCTATATTCGAAAATTTGAGCGTGTATCTTCATAAAGAGAAACAAGTGAATGCAAATAATCAAGATAAGGAAATCGAAGGTGGATCTAACAATATAATAAATGAATATTTCGAAAAGTTATTGGAGAAAATCGAGGGATATCTAGGTTCTTGTGAGAACTCTTCGCCAGAATATGTGAAGTATCTTTCAATGAAGGCCTCGTTGCTGTACGAAAAAGCAAAAGTACGGCTTTTGCGCGAATCAAGTGCTGACGCACTTCTTATGCTGCAATCTACTCTTAATCTTATTGAGGACTATTGTGATCATAATTATATAATATTTTTATATTTACGGATCGTTAACCATTTATCCTATCTTCTGTCTAAAGATGGAAGGCTTGAGGAAGCAAGGAATTTGTTGGAGAATATCCTGTATAAGGAGTATAGTCCGAATATTGTTGTATACAGGTAACTTTTAGTTTTCAAATCTTGTCAAATGGAAGATTCACCATCAGAAAATAATTTCGTTTCTCTGATATTTCATACAGAATGATTTGTTTAATGTATACTTTTTGGAAAGGAAGAATCTCAATACTTCCATTGATATTTTGCAGCACAGAAGATTTGTTCAAAGTGGATGCACCAGACGTCAATTTATGTAGATTGAAATTCAACAAACTCATGCTCAATAACGTTCAAATGTTGGGTTGGATTTACGGAAAGCTAGGTTTTCATGATCTGCACGCTTTCATGGAACATTTATACCTTCAAAAACAGCTGGAAATGGAGGACTTAAGCGTCTTACATTGGTCTTCCAAATGCTGTCGATTAGTCATCATCTATTTGACCGCCCATAACTGGATTTACGCTAGGTATTCATGTTTTCGATAAATACTTTTTTTCTGGATTAACTTCACTAGAGAAAACACCGAAAGGCGGATCCAGAAAGTTTTTCTGGGGGGGTCATGAATAGATAGAAATTTTTTACCAACGTTATAGGACTACTGATAAAGGAATTACTGTCAATTTCGAGGACCTTAAACTGCCACTAGTACCAAAGCCTACACAGTACGAGTACACAACTGGATCTCCTGAATAGGATAAGATTCAAGCTCAGAAGCTGCAAGCTCGGGAGACCTAAGCACAGAACACAAACCTACGAGTTCTCGGTATAATCATAATCATTGAATTTTTTTAAATTTAATGCTCGAGGTGCCTATAAAATGATTTATTTTTTAATCTAGTCTTGTCTTATTCAGATTGAATCATAATTTGATACAAACGTCTTCAAAAAACCTGACAGCGTAGTATCAAACATCAAAATGAAAAAGAATAATGTTGTGTCCACTTTACAAAGTGAAATAAAAAAAATTTACATAGTGTGGGGTTTTAAAAACTTCTCTAGTTAATACTCTTTGCAATGGTATGTAACATGTACCATTAATAATCAGATAACTCAACAAAAAACCGTCTTGTCTTCAAGGGTGCCTTAAAAACTGCCAGGTTTTTTGAAGACGTTTGTATGAAATTATGATTCAATCTGAATAAGACAAGAGTAGACTAAAAAAATAAATCATTTTAAAGGCACCTCGAGCATTAAATTTAAAAAAATTCAAGATTTTAATGAGAAAAATGGGAAATTTCTGGAAAAATGGCAAAAAAATTGTAACACTTTGAACTTTGGACAAAATGTTATTTTATTAGGCGCAACAAGTAGCCAAGAGCATCACCTATGACCTATACACCATTTACCTATGGCTGCACACCCTCCAAACACCCTGTATATCCTCGGAAAGTATCGCCGACTTAAATCTATAACTTCCCGTATCAATAGTTTTTAATCATTAGAGTTTAGCGAGGGCCCTAACTGGAGAAAATATCAATTTCAATGACATAATCCAAATTGTTCTTAGATATTATTTAGCTTCAGTTGGTGCAATGTTATCTGAAAGAGCAAGTGACCCGAAATCAACAAATGAAATGCCTCAAGCTAAAGCTAATCTCAGTAAGGCTTGGATTCATTATGGGCTCCATTTATTCAGTGCCAGCAAAAAAAAATTACTGGAACAAATTTATGACAATGGTAAGTGAGAAGTAAATTCGCTTCACACTTGTGAAATTTACTACATTCTACTTCAAGAAAACGAAACTATGAAAACTGAAGAAAATCCCCCATCTGAAGTACTAGAACAGCACAAGTTCCGAGGATTGCAAGCAGCAGTTCCAAACGTACCGGCAAATTTCATAACAAACACTCAGGAAGCTAGAGCGCTCTTTATACATACTCAAAACTGGCTGAAACAGATACGCACCTTTTACACATTAAGGGATTATCCTCTGCAATACGTGAATGCAGTTTTAGATCTGAGCGAACTCTATAGATTTTTAGCATTTTACGAAACTGATTTAGAGTCGCAGTATAACGTGCAGAAGCGAAGATCTGAGACTTTAGAAGCACTCAGTACCTTATTGAGAGAAGTGAGACCCAGTTGTTACACCGCTGTGAGTGTGGAATTATGGAGGGAATTGGCAGAAGTGCAGATAGAACTGATGGGGATCAATTTGAAGAGGTTGTACACGTATGAAAGTAAGTATTTACATATAGAAACACTAAGATGATTCCATTCTGAGAAAATAATAAAATTCTACGAACCTTTCAGGTGAACAGGAAATAACAGATAACATAAAGAAAAGAATCGAAGCTGTATCAGAAGTTCACGATAAACTGGAAGCAATGGGAGATACAATTATTTCCGCTCAACAGAAACAAGAAGTTGCGAATCAAGAAACAATTTTATCTCCTGGGGAATCTTGTCAGTGAGAATTATCAAGATTCAAAATGGCCAGCTAACAAAGAAAGCCGTGATTTTTCCCATGAAATTGTCAATAGTCTGTCTTATAATCAATTTATAAAAATGTCAGTATAATAGTACCTCAAATGAATTTTTTGATTTTGGTTTTCATATTTTTTTCGAAAGAGGTATGTGCTTATATTTCTCCTTTTAGTTATTATTCTGGTAAGATTACTTTTTTCAATGATTTTTTTCTGTTTTGACTAATTCAAGTTTCAGAAGTTTGTTCCAATAAAGAAATGGAGAACGACCCAATGGAAAAAATAATATCAGAAAATCTATATTTTCCAGCATTTCTTGATATGTTCAAATGTGTAGTTTGCATTACAATATCTTATACCACTTCTACTTTCAATAATTTTGTGAAGGTGAAGATGTTTGATTGAAGGGATTTTTTAATGTTTAATGTATTTTTAGAGAATGAATAATATCTTTACTCCAGAAAAGACATACAGGTATAAACCTCCTCCGTCGTTATTTGAAACATTGGCTATATTGACAGGAGCATTGGGAGAAGATGGATGTGATGACGAGAAATGGGTTTCTCAAAAACTGTTCATGTTGGCATCTACAATCATTTTCTCTGTAAATATGCAATTATTTCTAAAATTATTAAATGGATCTGTTCATTTATAATTTATCATTTTGAAATTTTCAGATGCTGTTCCTTCATTATGGAAATAATTGGCTAGCAAAAGCCTGGAAGATTACAGAACTAGGCAAACTTAAAATTCTTGTGAATCAAAAAGTAATAATACCAAGCAGAGTATCGTCCATATTATCATTGATAACATGTAGATCACAATCGGACAGAAATGATTCCAATTTAAATCTTGTCTATTCAATTTCCACAGCAGGTAGAAAATAATGACAAAGGAATCATCCAAATATTTCATCAAAAAATATATATTTGAGAAAATACTAAATTTATTTCTTTCAACACAATGTCATAAACAGTTTTTATAAATAAAAATACAGGGATTTATACATATTCAAGATCAACACTTTTTTCTTCAGTAGAAACTTTGGAAACTTAAAGCTTAAATCTTCTAAATGCTTATATTAGTACCTCATGTGAAAAATTATCAACAGCACATAGTAGGCAGGTGATAGGCACATCCATGCTCACACTTCATATCGCAGTTTGTATCAGATTTCTTGAGCTCAATCAAAGACCATTTAAAAGTAGGGAGTGTTTGTAACTTTTCGGAGAGTTTTGGCCAGTTATCCTCAACCAGGATTTTGTAGGAGTACTTGTCATCAATGATTTCACAGGTGTTGATGAGCCACTTGGTGGTGAAGGAGAAAAATAATCAACATTCGTTTTGTTTCTCCAACTGTAAAAATAAGCATTAAGAGCAACTGTTCCTTACAGAGGAATTTTAAAAATTCCCTGGACAACAAAGGTAACACACGTAGAGTTTTTGAGGGGAGTGTTTGCGTATTTTCCAGAAATTAATAATTGAAATGAAGTTTCCAAATTATCAGGAGAACAAAATTTCAAACGGTCGTTTCAATTTTATCGATTTGAGAATTATCGTGCTTACGACCGGATGGAATTGGACTACGTCTCAAAATTCGAGAAATAGATACATCGTGACGAAATGTTATAGACTTCGTGTAAATAAACCCAAAAACTGAGGCAGACTGACGAAGTTGCATTATTATTACCTCTTCCTTTGCTCTTCAGTGAACTGGGATACATTGTGCTTCCATAAATAAACATTGGGATATTCCTCCTTTTCAATAGCACAGTCTGAATATATCAACGCATTAAATACAGCACCGTCGGTTTTGGAAGGACATTTTCTATAAAAAAAAATGAAGGATAGAGAATTTAAATAAAAGGACACCAATAATAACATACCCTTCAATATAAACATCGTAATCGTTTCCACTTATTGCGTCATCAAAATCTTCGTCTTCATCGTCGGAAGAATTGGGGCTTGCATTTGGTGTAAAGAATGATTCATCTAGAATATCCTTGTCTGGGTAGTCCATTTCTGAAATAAAAAAACTAGTTTTTCTCGGAGGTAACGTTCATGCCAAAAGTTTCAATTTACTTATTGTATTGATTATTTTCATAATTGAAATGGAGATTGTTGGTAAAGAGGTTGTAATCCGATTCCTTCGGAGCAGTCATTCGTCGGGTACAACCTCCCACCAAGTAACCTCTGAAGATGTCTACCGCAGAAGTAGGCGAAATGTTAGGTTAAATTTTGGACCACTGCTAGAAAGCCCGAAATAAGTTTTAAGTTAAATACGGCCGTGAAAGCCTTCATCAAGGACATTTATCCCTTAGGAGTTTTTTTCTGACGACAAATGCAAAAATTAATTTTTTCTAACACTCGTTGCAGAATGCAATTCCAACACTCATTCTGCAACTAGTTTTAGAATGTACCATTTATGCTGCATTCTGCATTCATACCAATAGAATAAATAAAAAACCAAAAACACTTTTTGTATTCGTAACGAATGAAATTACATATTTAGGGTTTTTTCAAAAGTGAGACCCTCTTTTTAACGGAGGTAGAACTCATTAAAATAAACCATTTCACCAAATGATGATGATGAAATTTTAAACATGTCGTAATTATAAGACTTCATAATTGACGTCTAATCAGTTAATTAAGAAATCCGGACCTCGCAAAAGCGAAAGCTACGCAATCGAAATTGTGCGTTCTTCGAACTATTCTATTTCAGTTTCGTCTTCGTCAGTATTAGGATCTATTTAATTGAAAATTTTTTCAATTTCTTCCTCTTGAATATTTTCGTGAAATGGTTTATTTTGACGAATTCTATCTCCTGCTGAAAAAGGCTCACTTTTAAAATACTGTTTATTCTGAATGAAATGAATTAAATTGATGGACTGGAACTTCATTAGACAATGAAGTAACTGAATATTTTCGAGTAAGAGTCTTATTTTTACGCATATTTGGCTATTCATCAAATATTCCGGGATTATACATACTGTAAGTTAATCAAGATGGCATTGAATACACTAGAAAATTATATCATCTCAAGGTATTCAACAAAGCAGTTACTGTTTATGTTAAAACATGGATTACCAAAATGGGTTCTGAGCCTCCAAAAGTTTGGGAACCCCTGTGATGCAATATGAAAATATTTCATATTTGAATGGGTTCAATGTCTGTGCTAATACACTGCGCAAAAAAATTAACGCACATTCTGAAAATCTCAATTTTAATGAAAGTTAACTCTACATTGACTTTATAACTTATTTTTTATGTTCTCTCGGGAAGGTTTTGAACGAAACAAGACACATTAAATGGAAGAAAAATTCAGGATTTCACCGAATCTTATGTGAAAGAAGAGAAATGAACAATTTTCAAAATACTGAAATGCTGATAAGTGATTTAATACTTGGTATTTCCACCCCTTGCGTTAATTACAGCTTGGCAACGACGGTTCATACTCAAAATGAGTGATCTTAAAATGTTCTGATCTAATCCTTCCCAGATTTCTCCGAGTTGGATTCCTAAGTCATTAAGAGTAGATGGATGATTTTCTGAACTTCTCAGCCTTCTATTGAGGTTGTCCCAAGCCTGCTCAATCGGATTGAGATCAGGACTTCTTGTTGGCCATTCCATTCGAGAGACTTCAATTTCTTCAAGGTACTCCTGAACGATGCGCGCACGATGGGGTCTGGCATTATCGTCCATAAGAATGAAATTTTCACCAATGTATGGGGCAAATGGCACTACATGCTCTTCAAGAATGTTCCTTATATACTTATCAGCATTCATAGCTCCATTATCAACGACCACTGGGTCTGTGCGAGCAGTCAAAGATATTCCACCCCATACCATAATCGATCCTCCCCCGAAACCAGTAGTATTCAGGAAATTGCACTGAGCATATCTTTCATGTGGACGTCTGTATACAAGGGAACGTCGATCACAATGGTAGAGGCAGAATCTTCGATGGGCTGGGGTAAGAGCTGGGCCTCTTGCTGCGACACGAGGCCTTAAATCATATTCTCTGAGGCGATTTCTTATTGTCTGAGTGCTAATTTGCACCTCATGAGTTTGCTCAAGCTCATTTTGAAGGAGGCGAGCGGTTGCAAACCGTTGTCTGAACGAAGAAACTCTCAAGTAACGTTCTTGAATGGCAGTTGTTACCCGTGGTCTACCCTGTCCTGGTCTTCGGACATTCATACCTGTCTCCCTGAATCGCTGCAACATTCTGGACACACTTGTATGGGAAACTCCAAACCTTTCTGCAATTCTTGTGTATGTCCACCCTTCTCGCAAAACTACCGCTTGGGCACATTCCTCTTGGGTCAAATTGCGTGTTTCGCGTTGCATAGCGATCGAGTGTAGAAAATCAAACGAAAGAAAAACTATTGATCACTAGAATTGATCGAGAACAACTGATTTTAGAATGGAGCCAATACATTCAAAATCTGATAATATCATCTTTTTTTATTCCTGCTGGGAGAAAACATCTGTATTGAAGAAAAACGTTGAAAGTGGATAACATATGCATGCATAATTCTGATAAAAATAATTATTATTGAGAACACCTTCAGTTGTAGAATAAATTTGAGATTTCCATAATGTGCGTTAATTTTTTTGCGCAGTGTAATTAGAGTCTGCATGTGTTAACTCTTTCTCTTATAAAAATACTTCACAAGTTGAGCATATATCATGCCATAAGGTCGCCATTGTTCACATTTTTTCAAATTTCATAATAAAGGATTACAGGATTTAAAAATGCTATAATGAAGGATCATATAAACTGAAAGCTCTCATTGCAGAGACAACAAATAATTTTTCCAAGCAAGTTTAGAAGATATTCAATTAAATATGCAAATACTGGATTAACTGGATGTTTCTCAATACTTCTAAGGTTTTTTGGGGGGAAAATTAAAGAGTAGCAAAGAAAAATATCCTCCATTTTATAGGAATTATGCACAGTTGGGATTTGTCCTTATACAAGCTATCCATTACACCCTGTAGTGTACATATATTCGTATTTTCAAAACAGAGCTAGCAGAAACCTATATATTTTTTATACAATGATGAAATTTTTACAGATTTTTTCATTTTGTATCTGAGATTACCCCCAACAAAGGAAAAAAAGGTTAATTACTAATTAAGTATAGATGTTGTCATTGGTTCGCAGTTCAAAATCAGTGAAATTTTGCCTGCATCAAACTGAGAACCTGTGACGATATCTATGAATTAGCAAAGATCTTCATTCGCATGCTGTATGAGTAATCGGATGATGCTACTAAAAAAATGTTATTGCCTACTTGTAGGAAGATTTTTTACCAACCTTCATCTGTTGCTTGGAACAGCTTTCTCGCAATTTCAGTTGCAATTCCTGTTTTATATTTTCGTGAATTGCTTCTCTGCAGACTGACATTTTTTCTTGATTTCCTAGCATACAGCACGCAAGGACATGACGTCAAATTACCCCAAATTTCAACACAGTCTTTTTCTGTTACATTATCACAATATGGTTCTAAATTTTGATTCAAATAGTTAAGGATAGAATCCGCTAGACACAACAGTTGGTGTCTTATAGAAGTACCATTTCTTCGAGCTGGATCTTTCAGGTTGCCACTCTCGTCGTCAGAGGAAAAGCAATCAAAAGATTGAGAACAAGCTTCTATCAGGATTTCAATTTTTTCACACACACTGTCATATTTAGAATTCAGTTTTAGAGCGATCAAATATGACAATCTGCAATGAACACAGCTGAAGTCTATGTCTGAAAATCTATTGTCGTTCATATAGCTGAGAACCACTACTTCAAGCTGTTTCATTTCTGTGTCTAGAATATTTATCAGATTTTCATCTTCGTTGTTAAAAATATTTTTAGAAAACCTTGTTGCAAAAACTTGGCATGCTCTTTCTAATCCCAAAAAAGGACTAAAATTTTTCGAAATCTTGGAATCCAGCTCATCTTGAAAACTATTGTTGGAACTAGAATTAATTTGAATCGCTTGAAATGCATGACATAGCTCAGAAATGGAACTCATATTTATGGAACTTTTTTCAGACATACTAGATTCCATTTGCATAGAATCCATGGAAGCAGTTGTATCCAAGGCACGTTCTTTCAAGTAGTTCTCAAACTGAATCAAACCTTCTCTAGAAGTTATGTCAACAAAACTGTCTAAGAAGGGCCAATATTCTTTCCATGAAATATCGTATTGAGTAGCTAATGTTTTTCCCACAAGTTCAAGACCCTTCAATGGATCCTTGTATTTTAAGGAAGCTACGCTGTCTATGGAACGGTTCAAGTCTTTTGTTGGAGTGTTGAATTTTAAGGATCTTGGAGGAGTTTTCCATACTTTTCTGAAACGTTCTGCACCTTCTTTATTCATGGGTCCTGCATAAGCTTGGATTTCTAATCTGGGACTAGAAGGATGTGTATCAAATACCTGTGAAAAAAACAATGTTCACATATTCACTAATGATTACTGATTTTTATTAGTTACTTCAAATATTTGAATTTATTCAGGTGAACATGTTGCCTTAATAGTCGATATTCATACAACAAGAGCTGCAACCCAGTCTTATATGATTATGGTTATACGATACTCAATGGTAACTCAATAAAATTGACAATTAATAAAAGCGAAATCCTCTAGTTATAAATGAAGGGTAAAATAAAATGTTGGCATCAATCATCTGAACTCACAAATCGAGAAAATATCGCTATTTCTGAAACCCTGTCATGAAAGTGAATACTTCTGCCAGTGGCGGCTCGTGACAGTTTAAGGTGGTGAGACACATCGGAGAAAAAAGATTCCCTGCCGTGGCGTTGCCGTGAAAAAGGCTATTGCAAAACTGATGATTAGAATAATTCTTTATCGCTAGCGTTATCAAGGTCATCTTTTTCGAGAAACATTTTGCTTTGTAAAATATTTACTTCTAGCGATGAAGAATTATCTTACTCGAAAACTAAACATTTTAAAGGGTGTGTAGAAAAAGTAATTTGAAGCCAGTTGAAGAAAATGAGCATCCTTATTGAAATTCTTCAATTTTGGACCTTGTTAAGAACATCCTCTACAAGCAAGTTGCTTTCCATCATATCATCAGATTTGAAACACCCATTAACCAGAACATTGAGAATATTGAAGATTATGTCACTCTGATAATGAAGTAAAATCTTCATATAATCTTCCCATAATTTTCTCGTTATATGTCAGCCACGCCGGATAAATTAAGAAAAATGTTGATGCCAATGAATAGAAATACTAATTTGGCACTGAGAGATGAAATAATATGAAGTGGTTACCATAAGAACAAACCGACCTAATTCTGATACCAGTAATACCGCTTCAAACGAACACCCTGTGGCCGGTACTATTAATTTAGGCTGATATATCAGTGCAAGAGCAACCATTTTTGCAGTAAAATTATTCCGTAACTGACGTAAGTAATGAGATTATCTACTTCATTGCACTAATGGGACACTCTGTATATGTACATATACCTATAAATGACTAATTCTAGTGAACTCTCTTCTTCGTCAGTTGCGTAATATTCTCAAGACATTCACTCAAATCTGGAATAGATCGCTTTACTTCTTAAACTATTATATGATTTATACCCATAAGAATTACGCCAAAAACTTTGCTGATTAGCTGAAAAATCAAAAAAATCACAAGTCTTTCGAGCGTTAACATCTAACTGGGGAATTCGTGACGTCCCATCGGTCCCGTTAAATACATTTCCCCTTCGGGTCTCCGATGGAAATTGAATTCAGTAATAAGATTGAAAGACATCATATGAACACTGAGACAAACCTAAATCTACACGAAAAACAGATAAAACTATACAGGGTCTTTCACGAGGAACCTCACCCATATTTATACGGGAAACTACTGAACGTATTTTCATGAAATTCAGCACTTATAAGTATTTCACGATGCTGATGAAATCTAAAATATTTTCAAGGCATGAGCACCTCCGGTTTTTCCGGAAATGACGTCAACTTCCGTTTTTCAAATTAGAACACCATTTTTTTATTGCAGAAATAGATTCCTTAGAAAATTTCAAGTTATTTTGATGTAACATTTTTCAGTTTTGGTTGGAAAATTCGAAAAAAAAATCGAAAATGGAGCTCCGCTGAAACAAGAATAACTTCGAGGTTTTCGGATGGAAAATTTTCATTTTTGGGATTTTTCAAGATGTAAGATTGATGTATCCACTTTGAAAATCGAAATCGCGATTCATGATACAGGGGGTGAAAAAATCGCTTTCAAAGTTAGGGATGACAAAATCGTGAAAAATCAATTTTTTCAAATTAGAACCCCACTTTTTTATGGCAGATATTGAATCTACGTTAAAAAATAATGTGAGTGTATGCATCACACCCTTGCCCTAAAGTAAATATTTTCTGAGTTATTCACAAAAAACTGTTTTTCGTCTTGAATTTTCAGCTATTTCTTTTCCCTTCACGCCAAAAAGATGAAATTTTCAGGAACTGTTACTTAAACCATGTTTTAGATTTGACTACCCTAATATGCAAGAGAAAAAAGTTACAGGTTGTTCCTAAATAGATGGCGAATTTGGATTCGAATTTGTATCGGAAACCTCTTTATTTCAACTAATCGGCCATCGGTTTTCTCTCCAGTGATAAATAAATAATTCCTTATGAACCATATGCAAAAACTTACCATGTTTTACATTCTTTTTTTTAATGATAGATATCATTAATTACATCTGCCAAATTCCTCTTTATTCAGTAGCATGTAATTAATGATAACTATCATTAAAAAAAAAAGAATGTAAAACATGATAAGTTTTTGCATATGGTTCGTAAGGAATTATTTATTTATCACTGGAGAGAAAACCGATGGCCGATTAGTTGAAATAAAGAGGTTTCCGATAAAAATTCGAATCCAAATTCGCCATCTATTTAGGAACAACCTGTAACTTTTTTCTCTTGCATATTAGGGTAGTAAAATCTAAAACATGGTTTAAGTAACAGTTCCTGAAAATTTCATCTTTTTGGCGTGAAGGGAAAAGAAATAGCTGAAAATTCAAGACGAAAAACAGTTTTTTGTGAATAACTCAGAAAATATTTACTTTAGGGCAAGGGTGTGATGCATACACTCACAGTATTTTTTAACGTAGATTCAATAACTGCCATAAAAAAATGGGGTTCTAATTTGAAAAAATTGATTTTTCACGATTTTGTCATCCCTAACTTTGAAAGCGATTTTTTCACCCCCTGTATCATGAATCGCGATTTCGATTTTCAAAGTGGATACATCAATCTTACATCTTGAAAAATCCCAAAAATGAAAATTTTCCATCCGAAAACCTCGAAGTTATTCTTGTTTCAGCGGAGCTCTATTTTCGATTTTTTTTTCGAATTTTCCCGCTCAGAGAGAATTTTCCAACCAAAACTGAAAAATGTTACATCAAAATAACTCGAAATTTTCTAAGGAATCTATTTCTGCAATAAAAAAATGGTGTTCTAATTTGAAAAACGGAAGTTGACGTCATTTCCGGAAAAACCGGAGGTGCTCATGCCTTGAAAATATTTTAGATTTCATCAGCATCGTGAAATACTTATAAGTGCTGAATTTCATGAAAATACGTTCAGTAGTTTCCCGTATAAATATGGGTGAGGTTCCTCGTGAAAGACCCTGTATAGTGCAGAATAATTACAGTTTGCCCTTCGCGAGAGAATATCAAGACTAGAGGAGAGGCTAGCCTCACTATTTGGCGTTTAGTGGTGCGGTTTTCTCGCCTGCCGTCCGTTCCCTATGATGTAAATTGACGCGTAAAGAAAGGCAGTGTGAGGCCAGCCTCTGCCGTTTACTGGGAGTTGGTTACCCAGAAATCGTGAGATACGGAAACTTAGACCCAACCGGAGACGCATTTTATTGCTATATAATAAAGGGAAATTTCGATATAAATGCGTATGGAAGAAGATAATGAAAACAATTTTAATTGATTGAATAAATAATTAATAAATATATGATATTTATACGTGTAATTTTCGAAGTTTATTGGTGAGGCACTGCCTCACCTGCCTCATAGGACAAGCCGCCACTGATTTCTGCCCATAAAGAATAAAAAACATAAATGTATATTATGTATATGGAATATTGTACTTACAGGAGGATTCACTGGTGAGAATGGATCCCCTATTTTTGGAGGTAAACTGTTATCTTCTGCTCTTAGTACAGGAACATAATATGTGTCTTCAAGAAGCTGTTCAATTCTTTCTTTGAGCTTAATATTTTGGCTCTCAGTTCTATCACATATTATCTGAAAAAAAATAACAATGAAGTAAAATTAATTCCTTCCAAATATTGGTAATTTGTTACCTTCGCAGGAGTCTGACCATATTTATTTTTCACAGTTTTATCACATTGAGGGTATGAAACTAACACCTCAACCACGTCTACTGCACCAAATTTACAGGCGAAATGTAAAGGTGTTTCATTTAAGGCTTTATCAGGAGTATTGAGATATAAATCTGCAAATACTTTGGCTCTATCTTTTGCATTGTCTTCATTTTCATCTCCATATAGTAACTTCACAAACTCAACATTTGATACAGTATTTAAAATGAGCTCAGCTAATTTACTGTTCTTTGCTTTAGCTGCAATATGAAGAGCATTATACCTAGAGCCTTCCTGTAAATAAAAAATAAATTACTCAACTGAGATTTTTAACCAATTTTTCATCTGGTAATAGCATTCCGTGTTACTATCTTTGTAATATTCTCATAGTAGAAAAAAAGTTTTGGAAGGTTAGGAGATTTTATAAGCAAATCCATATCGTTGGAAACTGGTCAATTAGATATTACCAAACTTCACAACTGTGGTGAGGAATATTTATACTTCCATTGAGTTTAAATTAAAACTCAATGCCTCAAGATAGCACTTGGTTTGTGTGTGAGCACAGAATGCATTCGAAGCTATATGTTTATCCGGAAATACTTATTTTATTCATATGGTGGCTTAATATAAACGAATTTGATTAAACCGAATTTTCATTTTCAGCCCATATGGTGTACAAAGTTCATAAGTTAAGGACACTTCTGTGGATACTCCTTGTGTATATTAATGGTTACGCACCTGCAATATTGAAGGTGTATCCCCATTACTAATGAGGTATCTAGGATTTTTCCATATAATCCAATAAACTCGTTCGTAATCTCCTTTCTCAATTGCCTTTCTTAAAATAATAAGATCCTGTGGTTTTGGACCTTTGAAAGGACTCTGTTTTTCACCTATCAATTGTGCTGATTCCACTGGACCTTTCTTTTCACATAAAGAATCTAATATAGAAATATTGGAATTGTCGATTCCATTTATAGAAAACTCGGCTGCATCATGGTATAGACTGAAAGCCTTGAATCTAGCCTTCTTATGCTGCTTCAAAACCTGAAGAACCACACTTTTATCTTCATAAACATTTGGATCAGAAATGAGACTGTTTATTTGAAAGTCGTTTGGAATGTGTACCCCATAATAAGTTGTGTTTTCTACACCTATACTTTCTTTCTGATTATATACTTCTTCATTCTTATACATTGATTCCATATTTTTCTATCATTTGTTAAATTTCGAATTCAAAAATTGGTTCACTAAAAACTACAGTTGCAAAAACAAATACATAGGTTAAAAACAGTGCACTTCATTCGTTATCTCGACTTGGCAATTTTCAAAATAACAATATTATCAACAGATAAGTTTCGTTTTCCGTAGAAAATTCCAATATTTATGATCATATCGTTAACCAATTAACCATAGACGTATGTCGATAACAAACCCAAATAATATGGACCACAGAACCAAATAGAAATAATAAGTGACAACGAAGCTTTCTTTCAGAACAAATCTTCAAATTTTCTTCGTGTTCTTGCAATTTAGTAATTTAAATAAATCTAAAAGTAATTGGATAACATCATATTGAATTATAAAATATCTAGCTAGTTTTTTTAAATAACTAATTTGATTTTATAAAAAGCATAACAGCTTTCTGTGTGTTTAAAGAAGAACGGTGTAAATCTGTGGTGAAGATTAATTCAAATTTGTCAATTCATTCATTGTTTATTGTTTGAAATTGGGAATATTCACATTTGGATGTAATATAAATTTTTGCTCAAATTTTATTATGTCCACGCAAATTTCCATTTTCGAGTCAGCGCATAAAGGAGATTTTGATCAAGTCCGAAATAAATTGGAGGAAGATCCATCAATACTAAATAAACAAGATGAGGTATTAATTCCAACCAGTGGCAATTAAATTCATTTCTGTTGAATATATTTTTACAGAATAAGAGAATCCTTCTGCATTGGGCATGTGTTGGAGGGAATGTTAAATTAGTATCATATTTGATTGAATTAGGTTCTACAATTGATGCATTGGATGATAATGATAATTCGCCACTTATCCTTGCTAGTTCAGCAGGTCATTATGAAGTAGTATGTCTTTTGGTAGAAAATCGATGCAATGTTAATCAAAAGACTTCCAGTGGTCATTCAGCACTACAATATGCTGCTTCTAAAAACTGGCTTGAGGTGAAGAACGAAAACATATAATCATGTATGAAACTTTTGAATTCTTTAGATTTGCAGGAAATTACTTGAAAACAAAGCTGATATAAACATTGCCGATATTAGAAATGCAACACCTTTGCACAGAGCAGCATCCAAAGGAAATACAAAAATAGTTGAATTCCTCTTAACCTTTGATGAGCTTGATGTCGATCTAAGGGACTCTTATGGTAATACTCCACTGCATCTGGCATGTGAGGAGGACAGACAAAGAGAGGCTAAATTATTGGTGGATCATGGGGCTAGTTTGGATGTTAGAAATGCAGAGAAGAAAACACCTCTTGATTTTTGTTCAAGGGCATTATTCAGATTGCTTACAAATAAATAATTTTTAAAATGCATATTCATTTAGATTGCCAGTTTCATTTCATATTCTGTACAGTTTTTCACATTGACTATAATAAAAATATAACAATAACAGTTTGCAGTTCTTTATTGCTATACTTCCAATTCAGACATAATGAAAATATTTCTTTGAATGCGCTTTATGGGTTCCAATAAAAAAATTATTATTACCGATAGGTATTTTATTGTTTAATAAGGTAATAACCAGGGGCGGATTCAAACTGACGCACCATGTGTTGGGGGCCCCAATTTAGAGGCAGAAAAGCCACCACAAGAGGCGAATTTTACTTGTAGAAGCACTAAGTCGCCTACATTATCCATTTTCATTTCTGCAAACGAAATTTGGTTCCTAATTTACAATATGTGAAGGACAAAAAATCGAACAGAAATTTGTAAACATTCATTGGTTTTTCACACGAGCGCTAAACCGCTGGGGATGTCCAGTGTACAAGCTCGGGGATATTTATGTCCAGGCGATGTCCTGTGTACAGATTTTGGTCAGCGGTTCACTCCTCGGTTTTTCATAAGTGAAAAACATCCCAAAATGCGAGATTGAACCGTCTTGAATGCCTTTTATGGCGTTTTTTCTGCAACAGGGTGATAGGACAAAAAATAAACAGATATTTCCAGAAATTTGTTCTAAAATTTCTATAGTCGCATAAACTTTTCAAATGAACTTTGCTACGTTTTGACTGCAGTAATTCCGCTAAGTGTAGTCCAAGACCACGGACACTCAAGTATCCGTGCTCCAAGACTACCTTTATTTATACCGACTAGCACTCCTACAAGGTTCTTGTCCAAAGCACTCTTTTCTTTGGCTTGCAATGGCATAGCATTCCGTAACCAGGTGAATAGGAATTTCTTTCTAGTTATCCCCTCAAAACTTCATTATTCTTTTCAATTCTTGAGCTCTCGTTTCACTTCAGATATATTTCTCGAACTATAAGGTTTTACTAACTGATGAGGACGTCCGTAAACAAGATGATTTTCGAACGGGGAAAATTATAGAAAACTAGCTGACTCCGCGAACTCCGTTCCGCCTTTTGTCCAAACAAATTGAAAAAAAAAATTAGGGGTGGACCATCCTCAACATTTAGGGGGATGAAATAGTTGTTGGCCGATTCCACGTCCTACCCGATATGCACACAAAATTTCACTGAAATCGGTCTAGCCGTTTCGGAGGAGTTCGGCCACAAAGTGCAGACAGGAGAATTTTTTATACAGGGTGTCCGGTAAACCTTGTACAATATTGAAACTGGTGATAGACCAGGTCATGACTGTTCAGAATATCAGAATTTCACCTCAGTAAAAATATCACCATTTTCGAGATAATGGGCATTTTCTAAATATCTAGAAAATCACTACCTCACCTCTGTTTTTTGGGTGCTATGTCTACAAATTGAGACTAATTCAAATATCTTTGTACGTCTGAAAGCATCACTCATCATTAATCTTCAGCAACAAGGATATTTGAATTAGTCTCAATTTGTAGACATAGCACTCAAAAAACAGAGGTGAGGTAGTGATTTTCTAGATATTTAGAAAATGCCCATTATCTCGAAAATGGTGATATTTTTCCTGAGGTGAAATTCTGATATTCTGAACAGTCATGACCTGGTCTATCACCAGTTTCAATATTGTACAAGGTTTACCGGACACCCTGTATAGGACTAGCTGGCCCGGCGAACTTTGTTCCGCCTAAATGATACTTACGGTGGATTTCACAAATCGTAATCACCGGTGATCGGAGATCAACGGCTTGGTTCTCTGATTTTTGAACTGTCAAATGTTTCCATGGATATGAGCTATCACACAGAACAGATACACAAAAATAATATGTCATAATATGTCAATCACTAATAATGGCAATTTTGGATTCAGTTATTTCTGAAAACATATTTATTACCCAAACAGAAATTCAAAAACATTTCAAAAATTATGAGAAAAGATGAGAATGGACATCTCACGATTGGAACTCATCGCCAAAATCTGATTTACTTGACATTTCGATAAAAATTCACTGAGATATTCACCCGCTTCTGAATCTGTTAATATCCTTTAATGGTACTATAAGCCCTATGTAAATTACACAGTAATTGATGTCATATGTTCTTTTTTCGACCATTTCAAACCACGGCGACCGAAATGCTCGAAAAAAGAACAGATGACATCAATCGATGGCCGCGAAAGCCTCAACAAATTCATCGCCATTTAATTGTGATAATGTCAAATATAGTACCTTCACGATTACGTTATTTGGAATAAATAAAACTATGAAAATAACTAATAATCATCAGTCATAATTTGTGGATAGCGCCATCTGAAGTGATAAGAACGAAACTTTTCTCATATCTCAACGAAATCTAATCATTTTAGACATCTGTACTCCTACGCTAAGACATTTTGGTTTTTCCCAACAGCGCAGAGTTGTAGGCAACTCAAATTACACACTATTACAGTGACTATAGAGGGAATATAGTCACTATACACACTACATATTTGTTTATGTCGCCATCTAACGCGGAGAATATATCAAATGAAGTACCAACGAATAAGCGGTAGCGTAACTGTAACGACATCTAGTGGCCTTACTCAAAAGGAGGAAAAGCATTTCCTGTATAAGTAAAATTTTCATCGATTTTTTCAAAGTTTTATTGTATTTCATAATAACCAGACCGTAGACGAATCCATATATGAAGTTTCATAACAAACAGTCCATCCGATCTCGAGTTATAAATGGTGTAACCAACATCTGTCTTTTATATATATAAGAAGATAAGAAGATAAGAAGATTCGGACACGTAGATTACGAATCTGTAATTATAATTCTCCTGTGACGCGTAGTTTGGAAAATAATCGACCTTGAGTCGAAAAATCGCGAAAAATAGTGGCGTTTATAAAAATCGATTGATTGGATCACACGTCTTGCCAAGACGGCTTACGAAGGATCACTGATCTTTACTTATATTACCTAAAAAATAATCTTTCTTTTTATATAAGTGAAATATTTCCAGTATTAACAGAGAAAAAAGTTTCTTCAACATTAGCCAGGTCTTTGGAACTATTGAATTCAAATTCATTATTTTCCCAAAGCAAACAAACATTCCGATAAATACGTAATTACAACGACCTCTACGTAGAAAGGACAACGTTCCTGATTTATCTGACTGGAAAATGACTATCACCTAACATTTTCAAAATATACCTACACGGTGAAATGTGTTAGAATTTCATGGCCAACCGGGATACATTATAAAAATGAATGGAGTATAAAAGGTGGATTCACAAGTTGATGGACAAGCGATCAAACGATCCTGACTTCCTCTTAGGGCTTTTATAATCATAAGAAATGTTGGCATTTTTGAAAAGGATAAAGGGGCCCAAAACATGCTGTGCCTGGAGGCAACGACATGGTCAATTCGGCCTTGTTAATAAAAAATATTATCATTGTGAGATCATGTTTGTATTTGCGTGTCAGTTAGCACATTGCATTACGATTAGGTTGAACATTGCACTAGTTGTCTTGTCTAGAGTCAATGACCAATTGTTGGAATATTGATTAGGATCACATTGTGAACCACTGGCGCCCCCTAGCTGACTATCAAGTTCACCTTTCACCGTTCCGGCGCCTAAAAATCGACGTTATTGTTAAAAACGTCTGAGAGTGCTGTAAGGCGATATCTTTCAAATCCTAGGAGAATTCTCAACCTAACAAACGGTTTCCGACGAACAGTGGCGTAACATACACTGAAATGTATGTATAATAATTAAGACGAAACACAAGGTTTACTTGCTATTTGATGAAAATCAATATTTTCCAAATTGAAACGAGGAATATCAGGAAATATGTCGAAGATAAACTAAATGGCGAAGGAGCCGGGCAAAACGATTTCCGATTAGTAGCTACTTCGGGAAGCAATTATTGTGTTTCGTTCCTCTGTTCCTCAGATTAGTCAGATTGGTTAAATTGTCACTTACTATAAAATTATTCCAACTATATTCAACAATTATAATGTAAAATATTTATTTGCACTTTCACATCACTGGACAAAGGACCCCGCACTTTTAGTATGAAAAGTGGCGACCGGTCAAATTTTCTGAAAGTTTGGCATGTTGTTGTACCCGACTCAGTGACCAAAAGTGTCGATGTGCCCAACCCAATCCTATGGCTAGTTTTCTAAATACGGGGTGTTAAAGTTGAAAATTGCCCAGATTTTCGGATTTATTTGCTAATTATTAGGAGTTAGATTGGATTTCTTTTGCATACACACCTTTACTACATGTTCTAGTAATGAAATTAGTGGATACGTATGATTAAAAATATTTATATTTACCGGGTGATTCACGAATATATGACGGTAGTTTTTTGCCAAAATTCACTTTTTCTACTATGACGTCAGGAGGGCATATTTATGAAATGTTCTTTTCGATTTAGTATTATGACGACAAAATATTGCACCGTGCATATTTTTTATACAGGGTGTTTCACAGAGAGAACCACTAGACATAATCATATTTTTTTAGGATTAATTCGAAACCCTGTATTTTTGAATTGATTTTTGGGAAAAGTAATACCACAAACATATGTGTGTCTCTAATCTCCAAAATATTCAGGGTGGTTTATTCATAGGAAGGTATTCTATTTTGGGAGAAGTACAAAAAACATGAACACCCTGTATTCGAAAATTTCCTCGGTCAAATGCAACTATTTTCTCACTATATATTGATTCCAACAACATCTC
Organism: Adalia decempunctata; assembly: GCA_951802165.1. Lineage (NCBI taxonomy): Eukaryota > Metazoa > Arthropoda > Insecta > Coleoptera > Coccinellidae > Adalia > Adalia decempunctata. The sequence continues at coordinate 10,654,087 of OX637699.1, forward strand.
CCGAAGTATGAATTCTAAATCCGATACTATGATCAGTTTTCGAGATACAGGGCGTAAAAGCGGAGAATAACTTATTTCATCAATTTTTTTTAATTGAAAAGCCGAATTGATTTTATGATGCGCCCATGAGTTCAGTATGAGAGCAGATCAGATGCACATGGAAAGATTCAGCTAAAATATTTACTGTTATACAGGGTGATTCACGAATAAATCACAATAGCTTTTGCGAACACTCGATAATTCTACAGTTTCGTCACAGAGAAATTATTCCATGATGTTAATACCTATACTCTGTTCAAATATAAGCGACTACGACGTAAACAAAGTCGCGCACACGAAGGATGGGCTTGCTTCAGGTACAGACTTGCTTTCAGGGCTCCAGGGTCGGATCGAGGATAGTTCACACAATCATATAAACTTGATATTATTCTCTGAATGGAATACACATGATTTGAATAGACAAATGTGAACGTTTCGTTCTTTTTCGTGGTGGGCCCAATATACCACCTTCAGATGCAGTGTCCGTTTCTGAATTCGACATTATTGTCCGGAAAAGATAACTGTGAAATCGTTCTAAGCTTTAAGTACGATCCTGGCAGTCTTTTGGGGGCGTGAAAAGAATTATACAGCCGACCGTTCCACCAATCATATGTTAGTAATGCGCAAAACAAACCGATTTGGTTTGTTTGTTTACATTCTCTTATATTTGAACAGACTATAGTCGATCACAATTTTCAGTCTGAAATACTTCATTATGTTTACTCTTCATACAGGGTGAGTCATACAGCCAACCATACCGAAAATACTTATGCTTTGAATTGATTGAAATAAGAACTTTTTAGTGAATTTTGAGTATCTTTATGAGCGCGCTTACTAATTGCGCTATCACCCCCAAAAAGATGACAATAAACCTTCTTCTTATGTAGGTAAAATACGAATATTTTTTTATTGGTAGGTACTCCACAGTCCACAATATTCGTGTTGAGTGAGTTAAAACTAGGTATATTGAATAGTTTAAATCTCATTATAGTCATAACCTCGGTTATTACTTTATAAATATATACTTTTTTCAACAAAAAAAAAGTTTATTTAGGATGATCTACGCATGCAAGAAATGTGTATTTTTGGTAGGTGATTATTTCTAAATCACCTTGTATATTTATATATTTTTAAAAATTCTTGCGGTTATGCTCACTTGCTGTTATGTTAGACAGTTATTCAAAATTCACCAGAAAAGATCTCCTTTCAATTATTTCAAAGCATATTATTTATGGCTCACCCTGTGTGAAAAGTAATTATTATGAAGTATTTAAGACTGAAAATTGTTAACTACTAGGTATTAACTTCATGGAATAATTTCTCTGTGACGAAACTGTAGAATTATCGAGTGTTTGCAAAAACTATTGTGATTTATTCGTGAATCACCCTGTAACAGTAAATATTTTAGCTGAACCTTTCCATGTGCCTCTGATCTGTACTCATACTGAACTCATGGGCGCAACATAAAATCAATCCGGCTTTTCAATTTGAAAAAAAATATTGATGAAATAAGTTATTCTCCGCTTTTACGCCCTGTATCTCGAAAACTGGTCATAGTATCGGATTTAGAATTCATATTTCGGGAGATTTTGTGGGAATCAATATATAGTGAGAAAATAGTTGCATTTGACCGAGGAAATTTTCGAATACAGGGTGTTCATGTTTTTTGTACTTCTCCCAAAATAGAATACCTTCCTATGAATAAACCACCCTGAATATTTTGGAGATTAGAGACACACATATATGTTTGTGGTATTACTTTTCCCAAAAATCAATTCAAAAATACAGGGTTTCGAATTAATCCTAAAAAAATTTGATTATGTCTAGTGGTTCTCTCTGTGAAGCACCCTGTATAAAAAATATGCACTGTGCAATATTTTGTCGTCATAATACTAAATCGAAAAGAACATTTCAAAAATATGCCTTCCTGACGTCACTGTAGAAAAAGTGAATTTTGGCAAAAAACTACCGTCATATAATCGTGAATCACCCGGTAAATATAAATATTTTTAATCATACGTATCCACTTATTTCATTACTAGAACATGTAGTAAACGTGTGTATGCAACAGAAATCCAATCTAACTCTTAATAATTAAAAATAAATCCGAAAATCTGGGCAATTCTCAACTTTAACACCCCGTATTTAGAAAACTAGCCATAGGATTGGGTTGGGCCCATTGATACTTTTGGTCACTGAGTCGGATACTACAACATACCAAAATTTCAGAAAATTTGACCGGTCGCCACTTTACATACTAAAAGTGCGGGGTCCTTTGCATTTGCACAGCTAAGTCTGATGAACCAATGTGTTTTACATAAAAAAGGTACCTACTCTTGTTCCATTGCTCTTAAGTGAACCGTTTTGGAGAAAACTGGCATTGTATGATCAAAAATTAAATTAAAGAAGTACTGGGATGTATTGATATCTAGTTAGCCTAGATCCATGGATAAACAAAATATTGTGAAACCATAAACCATATCAACGAACAATAACTTATTTGAAGTGTCAGTGTAGAGTTTGACGTCAAAGAAGTAAACCAGAGTTACGCAATAAATTAAAAAAAAAGATGTCCACCGAAATTATAAAACTCGAAAAATTGGAGTATGCAGCCATCATCAAGTACCTGTATTCAAAAGGGTAAGCAGATTTACGAAGATATGCTTAATACCCTTGGCGATCAATGTCCTTCGTATGCGACGTGAAAAATTGGACTGCAAGCTTCAAAAGAGGTAAATTTTCCAATGAAGATGATGACCGATCGGGAAGGCCAGTTTTTGTGTCAATCCCCGACAATATCGATGCAGTTCATGACATGATTTTATCAGACCGTCGAATTGGGCTAAAACGGATATCTGAAGCACTGAAGATTTTATACGAACGCGTTCATCATATAGTTCACGTCAATTTGGACATGGGAAAAATTTCTGTAAAATGGATCCCCAAATGTTTGAATGTTGACCAAAAGCGTGCAAGGGTAGAAAGATGGCGTTCGATCTGTGCTCGATTTGAAAACGATGTGGACTTCTTGAACCGAATTGTTACTATGGGTGAGACTAAGGTACATTTCTACGATCCAGAAACAAAACAACAATCGATGGAATAGCGACACTCTGGTTCTCCAAGGCCTAAGAAATTTCGTGTCCAAAAATCTGCTGGAAACGTTCTTGCTTCAGTTTTTTGGGATTGCCATGGAGTAATCATCATTGATTTTTTGGATAATGGTAGAACAATAACAGGAGATCACTTTTCAACATGGACCACTCCTACGGGAAAAATTTAAACAGAAAAGACGCGAAAAGGTATCCAAAGGTATTTTGTTTTCACAGGACAACGCCCCAGTACACAAATCTCATGTTGCCATGCAAAAAATTCGTGATTTTGGGTGAGAGTTGCTAAAACACCCCCCTTATTCACCAGATTTGGCTCTGTCCGACTATCATCTCTTTCCTCAACTGAAAAAAAGTTTAAAAGATTGTAAATTTTCGTCCAACGAGGAGGTAAAAAAAGCTGTGGAGGACTGGTTTGCAGAGCAAGAAGAAACATTTTTTTTGAAAAGTCTAGAGACGTTGCAGGTTCGCTGTTATAAATGTATTCAATTAGGAGGAGAATATGTTGAGTAATAAAATATTTTGACATTGAAATTTTGTTTGGTTCTATAGTAGGCTAAGAATTTTTCAATATATACAGGGTGGCCATTTGAAAACGAAACAGACGAGATTACAGACGAAATAAATTTTTTCGATAGAAATGCTCGGACAGGTCGATTTCTGTTTCGAGGAGGACAACTTAAGATGTAGGTTACGGACGCATAGCGCTTCAACCCTTGCTACTACAACCCTCACCCCCAATTTTTGAATAGGGAAGATGGGGTGAGTGATACCTCATTTGAAAGGTATTTTTATACTGATTTCAGCACAGTAATTGTTTTTTCATTTTATGCATTAGTTCTCGAAATATTCTTAACTATGTATTTCAAAATGAAGTGGTGTTTTCATGGCACTTGTAGTGTTTTTTTGTGAAAAATCGACATTTTGAGCTTCAAAACAACCATGACTGTGGCTTCCTTCCTTCAATCCACTGACATAGAAATCTTTAATCAAGATGTCGATTTTTCACAAAAAAACACTACAAGTGCCATGAAAACACCACTTCATTTTCAAATACTTAGTTAAGAATATTTCGAGAACAAATGCATAAAATGAAAAAACAATTACTGTGCTGAAATCAGTATAAAAATACCTTTGAATTGAGGTATCACTCACCCCATCTTCCCAATTCAAAAATTGGGGGTGGGGGTTGTAGCAGCAAGGGTTGAAGCGCTATGCGTCCGTAACCTACATCTTAAGTTGTCCCCCTCGAAACAGAAATCGACCTGTCCGAGCATTTCTATCGAAAAAATTTATTTCGTCTGTAATCTCGTCTGTTTCGTTTTCAAATGGCCACCCTGTAATATATCCACGTATGACAATAAACAATTGATTAACGGGCGTAATATCGAGCAATTCTTGTGATCTTGTTAGCTATGGTTGCTAAAAATAATGAAAAATATCTTTGCAATTTAATCTTGAAAACCTAGTTGCCAAATTTTGTTGAAATTAATAAACTTGTTAATTGTCACTACTCAGTTTTCCAATAACTAGAAATTTACAATGCGTTAGCAAACTGTTTTTGATCATGAATATCAGTTTTTTCGAAAACGGTTCGTTTTAGAGCAATTAACCAAGAGTACCTGTTTTATGCAAAACACATTGGCGGCGCATCAGAATTTGTTGTGCAAATGCAAATTTTTCCAGTGATATAAAAGTTGGAGGGCAAAACCTTCGTGCTAATTCAATATCCCCGCCACTGCCACGTCTGATAAAACCGGGGAAAGTGCAAGAAAATAGCTATAATTAATGACAATATTTTTTTTTATTTTTTCATGAGATATCTACAGTTGACCGTTGATACACTTATTTAGGGACACTCTGTATCCAGTGCCAGGCGTAGTATATGGATAATCCGTCACCAGTGGGTAGAGGGCATCACGAAAATTGAAAATAATGTTCAGAAAAGTATCACGGTATCTGAGTTTACGCCAAGTTTGAAATGTGAGGCAGACCTCAGCCCACTCCTTTCGATGCCATGTTTGTTAATGGCCACAATTCGACGAGAGGTTCCGTAAATAAGGCCGCAAGACATATTATTTTTCTGATAATATCAATACTTCGGATTCGATCAAGATAAAATTTCTCATGTAGATGAAGAATCATGTCTAGATCCGTATAAAGTTCGTGAACAATTTTGGAAAAGAATTACTAATTTTTCTGGTATCATGAACAATTCATCTGAGAGTTACCTCCAAGTTTGACAGCGGTCAAAAAAAAAATTCCGTTGGATAGTTGAAATCGAATCTACCTATTAGGTGGGTGACCGAGCTCACTCAAAGTAGGTACCTTTAAGCCCAATTTTCTCAAAAAAACTACTGAACGTGTTCAGTTGTTAGATTTAGATTTCACAGGCATTCTCAAGAAGAAAAATAAATTGAAAGCAAAAAACCTTTTTGAAAAAAGCTTTTATTTAAATGCTATAAAAAAAAGAAAATAAAATTTTTCTTTGAAATTTCAACTATCAACTTATAACCACATTAAACACAATTTATATTATCATAAAAGCTTGTCGCGCGATTCACTTGTGCTAAATGAAATTTTTTATGAAATTCAGTTCAATTAAATACTTATAGGTACTCACGCATACCTCGCGTCAAGCTTTTATGATCATATAAATGGTGTATAATTAGGTTAATTGTTGAAATTTCAAAGAAAAATTTCATTTTCTTTTTTTAGAGCATTTAAATAAAAGCTTTTTTCAAAAAGGATTTTGCTTTTAATTTATTTTTTACTTTTTAGTTATTTCTAAATATTCCCGGCAAGCCCTTTCATTTGATACCCATATTGCAGAAGTGCATAAAAAATATCTATTCCGCCATCTTGGATGTTCCGCCATATTGGATTCCAAATAACGTCAACATTATTTTTCGAGTTTCTCTCAATAAGCCCTTAAATTTGATACCCATATTGTGGAAGTGCATGAAAAAGAATTATTCCGCCATCTTGGATGTTCCGCCATATTGGATTCAGAATGACGTCACATTGTTTTTCGAGTTACTCTCAACAAGTCCTTTCATTTGATATCCATATTGCTGAAGAGCATAAAAAATAACTATTCCGTCATCTTGGATGTTCCGCCATATTGGATTTAGAATGACGTCAATTTTATTTTCCAAATTACTCTCAACAAGCCCTTTCATTTGATACCCATATTGTAGTTATGCGTGAAAAATATCTATTCCGCCATCTTGGATGGTCCGCCATATTGGATATAGAATGACGTCACAAAGTTTATCGTGTATTGTCATCCAAGTTAAACGTGTCTACAAAATTTCAGCTCAATCGGTTGAAGATATCTGCTTCAAAATTGAGTAGCAAGATTTCACCCGAACATACATACATTGCAAGTTAGATAAAAGCTTTCAAAAATGCTCCAGATGAAGATGAAGATTAAAAAGGAATTATAATTACGAAACACCCACGAAATTAGTAACGAACAAAGGTCTCACAAAAGAAATACTAACACTAACAGGAATAAGCCAGGGGGTGCCTTAAGTCTTAACTGTTCCTGATTCAAAGATGAACCTTTACCTTCAAACACTGGCGGCTACAGGAAGGAGCCATGCAGCTCTTCTTTCAAAGTTGAATGGGGAAGTCTTAAGAGTTGGTTAGCTCCCTTGACACCAACACAGACCAGCCTTTGTGGTTTCTGCAACCGGCTGCGTATGGTGACCTCTTCGGTTTTTGTCCACCATGCTGAAGAAGCATAGGTGACAATAGGGGGTACTACCGCTGTGTATAACCGCAGTACCATCTTTGGATTCACGCCCCATGTCTCTCCAAAGAGTCTTTAGCAGGCCCACATGGCCACCGTGGCTCTGGGAAGAATCTTATATTTGTGATTCCCATAATGTTGTGTTTTGTTGTTTGTGAGCCTGTGTGACGATTGTGTTATCTGTTCTGTCTATTGTAAACAATGTTGTAATTGTAATAACATGAATCAAGAATAAAGTTGAATGTTGATTGATTGAATCTTGGGCGTACGCATATAACTTCCGCTTGTAAGACAAAGGGTTCTTGCCCTATTGGCACAAAGAGTCTCAGTTTAGGAACATGTACTACTATGCCTCTTCCCTCGGCTGACTTTCATCCAGAAGTTTAACACATACATAGGTGATTTTTTGAAATTGAAGGTCAATAGCCTAAACGCCCAGAAAAAACATTATAATCATTCGAATACCAAAAAGTAGGAAGGTTAGTTTCTACCTTCTCTTCGCGAATACTATAATATGATCCAAATACTTAATACACACAGTACCAGTCAAGTGTGAATAAACGTAATCACTCCAGAAACCAGAAAATGCACTTTAAAAAATATCTATCACGTAAGTCTGAACAAAACTGAATGAGCTGAATATTAGTTTATCTGTGTAATATAAGAAAATTTCTCGAAACACGAACCTGGCAAATTTTCTTCCAATCAATTATTCTCCTTTTTCCCACATCAAAGTAGGATTCAATATCATTGAAGCTACTCTTTCAGTAGAATCACCAGTTGCAGAAACCTGAGAACCTAGTAGGTGGTTGTATTAAGATGTAGTATACTACTATCTCCAATAATGTACGTAGCATCCGAGATCATGTTTTACTCATTATAATACCCTTCCATCGAAAAATCATGATAATATCGTATAGTTCCACCACAGTGCTAAGTTTTCGGTTACATAATGTACACGTCTGAAGTCGCAACATTCTGAATGATGTGAAAAACGTTTTTCATGGGAGGCGATCAGAATGTGGGTGACCCAATGAGGTAAATCTTGCCCTTATTATATGCCATGTGGATAGATGGTAATCTATGCAGATTGCCACCCTATAAACTGAATTTTCCACATAACCTTTTTCTGATATTACAGGGAGGTTTTAGATTGATCTACCATCTCCTACATGCCAGAATCAACAATTATTATTACACGCAACCATTATATTTCGTAATTCTGTTGTAGAAGGAACTCAGTAATCGATGTTGAACTCCATGAAAAATGAAAATTCAAATAAACCTGATTGAAATTGAAAATACGAATTCTATTCCTTCACAGTATCAACATTTCAACGATGAGCTCAAATTCTTGTTTATACAAAGCTCTCTGACAAACTTTGGCAAATGAGTGCATTCTAAACGTTTCTTTCGAAATAATTGATTTATGTTTGGATTCACAAGCATTAAAAAAACTTTTCATATTTGAAACTAAGGAAAGCTAATGAATAAATACCGTTTGATATGATCATAACTTCGTAGAATTCCGATAGTTCATTTTGCATTGCGAAAGTTTTGATTAAAAACGCATTTGTTCAGAACTGAGTAGTAGGTATACTGTTGATATCAAGTATATTAATTTGAATTCTATAGATTTTAACATAAAGGAGCTCGCTCATGATGTCGAATTTACTACCCATTATTGTCACTTGGACATTGTGAAAGTTTTAATTGAAACCGCATTTGTTCTCAACTGAGTACTATAAATTTAATATCAAATATATTCATTTCAACCCTATATACATTTTTCAACATGAATGAGTGTGGTGCATGCTGTAAACATTTCTACCCATTAATGTAACTTGAAAAAATTGAAGATGCATTTAACAAAATGAGAAATGATCCAGATTTTATCGTTACGAAATCTTGATTCGTCATTGTGAGTTGATATTTCGAAAAATTTTCATAGCTTATCATGTTGAACGATATTTCAAAATGCGGTAACTTGGACAGAAAGGAATCGGCCAAATTTTTATCTGAGAAAGAATTTTGGAAATTTTTTCCTATCACAAAGTACCAAAGTCTGTCATAGAGCTTGCAGAACTTCCTGTATATCAACAAAAAATAAGCCTTCAAAATGTAGTCGAAAATTATCATCGAAAAGCACCACAGATGAAGCAATAACATTTTTTGACGGAACCTTTAACAAATGAACACAAAAACACTGTTTCATCAACATAGGACCAAAACTACTATGCGCTGTAGGATATTAAAAGAAAAGAAGTTTATTCTTCATAGTGCCCTTCAGGTGTGGTTGTTCCTAAATTTAAGGTACAAATGAACTGAAAACTAAAAAAACACATAGGTTCACCGCTTTCTCTTACTTTATGAAGCTGAACCAATTCAATTACTAATATGCCATTTAATTATCTACACCCTAGGGTCAGCTGGCCGCCCTAGCGCGTATTGTACGACTATTGAATTTACTAGGATTTGGAAATATTTTATAGTTTTATAATCAGAAAATCACTACACTTCTATTAAACAGTATAAAGGATCGCAGATAACGAAAACGTTTTTTATGAAATAGACATAATATTTGATAATTATCTGTTGATTATTCATTTAATATTTGAAATTAACAATAAAAACACGGAATTTATAACCACGGTGAGCGCTCGGTCGGCGGGCCGAACTTGTATGTATCAAGCAGCGACGGAAGATCGAGATATTGTACCGTTCTATTGGGGAGAACTGCGTGAGTCGAAGGTGTTGGATAGTTCAATATTCTGAAGTTGATTCCTTTTTATCGTGACAATCTTGTAGAAAATGTGAGTTGAGTTTCATTTCATAAGTTAAGTCAAAAAAACCTTGTTAATAATTGCGTTTTTTATCAATAGAGTATAAGTAACTCTAAATAACAAAAATACCATTTTTGAAGGCTTCAGTTTATTATTTCATTCAATATTGTTTCCTGTGAAACTTGAGATTTCGTTTTAGATATATCGCTGTATAAAATGAAATCATGAATTGGTAATTGTTTATTTGAAGAGGTTATTCGATTTCAACTTGTTTTAGAAAATAATTTAACGGACTACATTCAGTGCTAAATATGTCTTAAAATCTTTTTATTGGATCTGAGGCCAATATTCCGCTAACTGTAAAACTGTTAATTCTTTGATCGAAGATTGAATACATAATACAATACTACTTTCATGACAGGTAATTCTTCATTGAAATGTGAATTGTGGAAAAAACATTTTGTCAAACTGGAAGTTGAAAAAAAATGTTTGTCCATAACTCAGATGTTTATGAAATAAATATGAGGATGAAATTTGCACGAAGTTTTCCCGCATGTTAATGAATTTTTGAATTTATTATTAATGAAAAAGTACGACTATGATTCCAGCAGCTGGATGAATCATTAAAAATCTTCAGCTCCATCAATGGACATTTTTGCGATGTAACTTTTTGGACAACCTGTATACCTACTGCATGAGTTGATCTAGAAGTAATTGTGTTTCGGGAATGAACCGCTGAGATCTTCAAAATAACTTACCTACATTATGAACTGACTCAAGTTTGAATATGGAGCATTCCATAAACCAGGTCATAATGCGTTATCGCCCTATAACTTCCCTTGGAGTTCATTTCTATAGAAGTCAAATGACAATGCCACATTGTTACATACCTATTATTGTCTTTAAATGATGTGAAGACGATGAGGTTGACGATTATTAGGAGAGAAGTTCGAGATAAGTCGTCGATAATTTTGTTTTCCACATTTTATACTTTTTTAAAAAGCTGTATATTAGTCCAATCAACCACGATTCAGAATTAGCAAATAAAATTTATTGTTTTAATGTCTTAGCGAAATAAATCTTTCATACAATTATCTACTTTCCTACAAAAATGAAATATTAAAAGAGGTAGTTCAATTACAAAAAATCTCAAAAATTATGCTCTGGTCATAATGAATAATATTCGAATTCACCGTGAAAAACGGAGAAAAGTACGAATTATTCTCATGAAAAGCAGGTTTACTGCTCCAAAGCAATTAAATGAAAGCATATCTTAAGCCAAATTAAGTTTTTTATCATTTCCAGACTGCGTTTCGGGGACTAATTTTTCTCATCATCTTGACGGAAAGAAATTTGATCAACTTTTTTACAAGAATGCCATAACAATTTTTTTTACCAGGAAAAATATGAGGAAAATTGGATGTTAAAGAAAGACATATAATATGTCAGTTAGTCTGTTCATGAATTTGTTTTCATCTATTACTTGATATAAAACAAAAAGTTAGTGAGAAGAAAATATACCACTGTTATTCAATCAATTGTGACATTCCTATGAAAAAGTTGTTCAAATTCAAAGAAATGTCTTTCAGACCTGATGAGAGAAACAAAATCTCGTCAGGAGATAATTAAAATCGTAATTTAATTCAAGATATGTTTTTATTCCATTCCTTTGCAGTACCAGATTTTCAATTGATTAAATGTCTTTTTTTGGAACACTCTCATTCTGAATTTGAAAACGGCTTTGAAACTTTTTGCCCATAAAAAACATGGATAACTGTAATCATAATCAGATCTCAACCAGTAAAAAAACTCAAGGGAAATATTCAAAAACGTACTGATGATTTGGTCCTTCTGAAATTGAGCATTTGTTCTGGTCGAAATATCTGGACAAAATTTTCAATGTAGTCGAATAAGTCATTCTTCATTTAAATGTTGAATTTCATCTCCATCGAATCTGTAGTATTCACGGAACCTCTAGTCGAATTTTACCTGGAGTGAATTTGACCGTCATTTAGTCAGACCTTATATTTTGAGACCTTTTCCATCTCCATATGCTGAGAATACAGACATCGCATCGTGCGGAAATGATGTAGTCTAAGTAACATGAGGGTTCAAAAATTAAAGCCACTTCAACTTCGTACGAAATGTTATTTCCGTTAGGGGCTAAATTAAAGGAGATGAAGAGGATTGAAATGTAAAACAATTCTGAAAATCCATTTGTTGTCGTCCTATTTTGTATTTATCGATAAATTTCTCGTAGGAACAGCAGAGAAAACGAATGCATTGATTCAAACTCATTCCAAAGATGATGAAGAAGATAAAATTTAATTTTGATCCGAGAGTATTTTCTATTTATAGCAGAAATGAGCGCTCATCCCTCTTTCTAGAAAATATGAAAGGGATATTTTGTTAAGAAATTGAATTGGCTTACTATACTGCGGATACAAAATGGTGAATGGGCCGGTTCAGTTAAAATAAATCGGTTCTAATTTCAGGGAGGTAATAGGTTATAGTTCAAGATTCCAGCATAAGAATAATATTGCTGAGCTCTTCTGTAATATGTACAATTATAATTATGGAAATATGTTTTTTAGGGTTGCCTGTAGAAATATGTACGCAGATATTTTGCTACTAATGCTAATGCAAATGATTACTTACACTAATAGATTTATTCAAAATCCTACAATAGAGAGAAATCTTTTTAGAAGTTTTCCTCCTCAATTACTATGTTTTGAATATTCCTCATCAAACATTGAAAAAAGCCATACACTGGGTGAAATAGTTGCGGAAGACAAAAATAAAAAAATTTTCAGAGCAGGACAAAATATTTCCTGGGAATTTCAATTATACGTGGTGAGAATATGTATAGTGACTCACCATGTATATCTATACAGGGTGAGTCTTTGACTTGTACATATATTTTAACTGTGGATTCCTCTCATCAAACGAAACACTTTTTTCCTATACCATTTTTCAAAATTCGGTTTGGTTTGGGAGATACAGGGTGTCGAAAATCCATGAAAAAAACACTTTTCTGTTTATATTTTCGAAACCGTTATTTCGAATGAACTGAATTTTGGTTGAGTTTTTACTCTATTCATGGTGCATATTCCTCAATCGAAACCTATTCAATATCTCTACTAGTATAAAAGTTACAGGGTAGTCGACTCATCAATACACGCTAAAACACCATAAAACCACTTTAAAAAGATAAACGGTTCATATTTTCGAAAGAATCAATCATTTAAGAAACTAAAAGTATTCCTATTTTTTTTTCAATGAAACGCGTCGTTTTCGAGTTATTTCCAATTTTACCCGGAGAAATTTGACGAAAAAATCATTAATTTCAAGAATAATCTGAATGCGTTTCTGAATTAAATATCATCGAATATTATTCCTTCTCTGGTCTTTAAACGAGTTTACAATGTTGTCACAATATTTATCAACTTTGTCGAGATATTTTAATAATAAAATCTCACAAATGTGGAAGATAAAATTGAACACCAAGGAGGATTTAATACGCACAGTTTCTATTGAAAATTCATAGTTACCGGTCCATATTGAAGTTAAATGTCGATGAAATACAAAATTCGGATATGAATGATGAATCTCGATACAAACTGCTTATTAAATTGAAATTAATGAAAAATAATACGATACTTGATAATCTGTGGCGATGTTTCTATCTAAACAACATCCTCTTGGAATTTTTTAAACTCGACACGGTTGAAATTATATTAATTCACTTTTCACTTCACATAATAATCACATTAGAACAATAATTCACTGAATGTATTCAGAACTTTACATAATGTTTACAGTTTTTTCAGGGACTCTGGTTTGTTATTGTTTATAGTTGGCCTACAGTTTTCGCTCTACGCATGCGTGGTAAAATTTGGCGGCAAAGTCGATTTATGATGGAAACGGCAGAATTCATAGATATTTATACCACGGACCACGGTAAACAAATGTATCGTGATTTATACTATGTTTCGTAAAAAATCCTTAACCTCAATGAAAATATCAGCAAGCTGACAACATCTTCTTGAAATGTCTGTGCAAAAATTCACAGAATCGATACAAATTGGATAAGGTTAGGTTGTTTAAGTTAAATAATAAATCTTAATGAAAAGTCTTTCTTCATGGTATTGTTTGGGAATTTCGAGGGAAATATGAACAAGTTATTAGTGTTTACAAACTAATTTGCAGGAAAATCGAAGAAGGAACTTATTATTTTGGTGGAATAAATGTGGCTTTTTAGTTGCAGATATAATCCGATGAAACTAACTGTTTTTGTTGAAATTATCGTGTTTGCAACATTATTATTCCAATAAGGTTAGTACTTGAGTATTACCTAAATGTATAAAGTCAATTTCTATCGAGAAATATGAACTTTGAATCAATTCCACAGTATCATTTCAGGGACGTAATAAGCACAATTTTTTTTTCAAATGGCTATATCTTTTCAACAGAGCCGAATTCGGAAAAATGGAAAATGAAAAAAAGGTTTCTTTTGACCTCAAGAATCTTCAGTTAAAATATATGTACAAAAGTCAAAGACACACCCTGTATAATTGTTGAAAGCATCGGAACATCGAAGAAGTGTATTGGATCGAAGTCACATAAAAATTCGATGGACACCTAAAAATGTGATAATTTATTGAAAATAATACTCGTAGTAAATACTTAGTTCTCCACTTCTCCATTTCATAAGAATATATATATATATAATAGTCAAAACTGAGCGTATTGGGTTTTAGGTTCAAATTTTTTTAGTGTAGTTTATACGTCGCTTTCTCGTCTTCAATTCCCGGTAGATCTGTACAGAATATCTTCAATGAAATAAGCTGCCTACTTAATAAATCAGGTGTTAGAGTGACAGAGTGTTTCTTCATATCCCCAAGCATGGTAAATTATGGAAAAACGAACCAATAAGGAAGTTTCGGGCGGACGGGAGAGCCTTGAAATCAAGTACAACGAATTTATATGAAAGAGAAAAAAAAAACAAGTTCGCATGTGGTGGAGAACAACGGAGAAATTCTCTGGATTTACAAAAGATGAACTCAAAAATTTTATAAAAGTTTGATTAATATTTTTCATTCAGTTATAGTTATTTATGGACTTATGGTACTAGTGTGTTGTTGGAATTAAGTCACGCGAGAAGATTTATACCAACAGGCCATCGGGCCGACTTAGGAAACATAACACGGGAGTGGCATACAATATTTTATCCAGCAACTGGAAGAAATAGTTTTTTATGAGATACTCGTATAATATGTAATCAATAAGCTACACTGCGCAAAAAATTAACGCACATTATGGAAATCTCAAATTTATTCTACAACTGAAGGTGTTCTCAATGATAATTATTTTTATAGGAATTATGCATGCATATGTTATCCACATTCAACGTTTTTTTTTCAATACAGATGTTTTCTCCCAGCAGGAATAAAAAAAGATGATATTATCAGATTTTGAATGTATTGGCTCCATTCTAAAATCAATTGTTCTCGATCAATTCAAGTGATCAATAGTTTTTCTTTCGTTTGATTTTCTACACTCGATCGCTATGCAACGCGAAACACGCAATTTGACCCAAGAGGAATGTGCCCAAGCGGTAGTTTTGCGAGAAGAAGCCGGGTGGACATACACAAGAGTTGCAGAAAGGTTTGGAGTTTCCCATACTAGTGTATCCAGAATGTTGCAGCGATTCAGGGAGACAGGTATGAATGTCCGAAGACCAGGACACTCAGGACAGGGTAGACCACGGGTAACAACTGCCATTCAAGAACGTTACTTGAGAGTTTCTTCGTTGAGACAACGGTTTGCAACCGCTCGCCTCCTTCAAAATCAGCTTGAGCTCATGAGGTGCAAATTAGCACTCAGACAATAAGAAATCGCCTCAGAGAATAAGATTTAAGGCTTCGTGTCGCGGCAAGAGGCCCAGCTCTTACCCCAGCCCATCGAAGGGCGCGTTTGGATTTTGCGAGAGAGCATATTCATCGGGAAGAGGCCGATTTGAAAGAGTTCTCTTCACAGATGAGTCTAGATTCTGCCTTTACCATTGTGATCGACGTTCCCTTGTATACAGAGTAGCTGGATGATTTTCTGAACTTCTCAGCCTTCTATTGAGGTTGTCCCAAACCTGCTCAATCGGATTGAGATCTGGACTTCTTGCTGGCCATTCCATTCGAGAGACTTCAACCTCTTCAAGGTACTCCTGAACGATGCGCGCACGATGGGGTCTGGCATAATCGTCCATAAAAATGAAATTTTCACCAATGTATGGGGCAAATGGCACTACATGCTCTTCAAGAATGTTCCTTATATACTTATCAGCATTCATAGCTCCATTATCAACGACCACTAGGTCTGTGCGAGCAGTCAAAGATATTCCACCTCATACCATAATCGATCCTCCCCCGACACCAGTAGTATTTAGGAAATTGCACTGAGCATATCTTTCATGTGGACGTCTGTATACAAGGGAACGTCGATCACAATGGTATAGGCAGAATCTAGACTCATCTGTGAAGAGAACTCTTTCCCAATCGGCCTCTTCCCAATGGATATGCTCTCTCGCAAAATCCAAACGCGCCCTTCGATGGGCTGGGGTAAGAGCTGGGCCTCTTGCCGCGACACGAGGCCTTAAATCATATTCTCTGAGGCGATTTCTTATTGTCTGAGTGCTAATTAGCATCTCATGAGTTTGCTCAAGCTGATTTTGAAGGAGGCGAGCGGTTGCAAACCGTTGTCACAACGAAGAAACTCTCAAGTAACGTTCTTGAATGGCAGTTGTTACCCATGGTCTATACCCTGTCCTGGTCTTCGGACATTCATACCTGTCTCCCTGAATCGCTGCAATATTCTGGACAATGCAATTCTTGTGTATGTCCACCCTTCTTCTCGCAAAACTACCGCTTGGGCACATTCCCCTTGGGTCAAATTGCGTGTTTCGCGTTGCATAGCGATCGAGTGTAGAAAATCAAACGAAAGAAAAACTAGTGATCACTAGAATTGATCGAGAACAACTGATTTTAGAATGGAGCCAATACATTCAAAATCTGATAATATCATCTTTTTTTATTCCTGCTGGGAGAAAACATCTGTATCGATGAAAAACGTTGAAAGTGGATAACATATGCATGCATAATTCTGATAAAAATAATTATCATTGAGAACATCTTCAGTTGTAGAATAAATTTGAGATTTCCATAATGTGCGTTAATTTTATTGCGCAGTGTACAATGATATTTATAATGACTCATAACTGCCATGTGTTGGATAAAATTTCTTTTGGGTATCTACCTCAGCGTAATGAATGCTATTCCTAAAGGACTCTGCAATCGATTGCCTGCGAAGACTTCTTGAGAGCAATCGCAGAGTGTGGGCTTGTGCAAGTGATCATCCAGCTGAACGAGGCCGCCTCATTCGCCAGAATACTATACATGCAACCAGAACATGCCTCCTCTCATCCACACTCTGCAACATTGCGACTTATATACGACAGATGAAGAAAAGTTCTAATTGTTAAGTGTCGTAATCTTATTTAACTATACCCTTTTCTTTACCCCCTATATGTTCGTCTTTTCCACGTTTTAACAGTATTGTATTGCCTGCCAGTAAATCCATGTCATAGTACCTCGTCATGGCAACCGATGGTACCATCATCACCCGAACCACCCCCTCACCCTCAGTTGCAGTCAGTGTGTCGAACCCACACAGGCAGAAGCGCATGGGACCTGCCCCCTTTGCGTCTTTCGAGGATCTCTCTGACGAGGTGAGATCACGTGTACGTATCCACAATCTCTTTATCTTTCTACTACTGCATAGTTACTTCTTAGCTTTTCTCACTCGCTCACTTCTAGGTTATGTTTGATGCGTCTGTTGCACTGTACAAAACCTCAGCACGGTCTCTGTTTCATATCAATATAGGAAAACTGGGTTGAAATTCGCGCATGCAACTTTTAACTTCATCCTTTTTGGGAGAAAAATGTTCCATAACCTTAACCTCAACTAATCAATAAATACACTGCGCAAAAAAATTAACGCACATTCTGAAAATCTCAATTTTAATGTCAGTTAACTCTACATTGACTTTATAACTTATTTTTTATGTTCTCTCGGGAAGGTTTTGAACGAAACAAGACACATTAAATGGAAAAAAATCAGGATTTCACCGAATCTTATGGGAAAGAAGAGAAGTGAACAATTTTCAAAATACTGAAATGCTGATAAGTGATTTAATACTTGGTATTTCCACCCCTTGCGTTAATTACAGCTCGGCAACGACGGTTCATACTCAAAATGAGTGATCTTGAAATGTTCTGATCTAATCCTTCCCAGATTTCTCCGAGTTGGATTCCTAAGTCATTAAGAGTAGCTGGATGATTTTCTGAACTTCTCAGCCTTCTATTGAGGTTGTCCCAAACCTGCTCAATCAGATTGAGATCTGGACTTCTTGCTGCTGGCCATTCCATTCGAGAGACTTCAACCTCTTCAAGGTACTCCTGAACGATGCGCGCACGATGGGGTCTGGCATTATCGTCCATAAAAATGAAATTTTCACCAATGTATGGGGCAAATGGCACTACATGCTCTTCAATGTTCCTTATATAGTTATATACTTATTAGCATTCACAGCTCCATTATCAACGACCACCAGGTCTGTGCGAGCAGTGAAAGATATTCCACCCGATACCATAATCGATCCTCCCCCGAAACCAGTAGTATTCAGGAAATTGCATTGCACTGAGCATATCTTTCATGTGGACGTCTGTATACAAGGAAACGTCGATCACAATGGTAGAGGCAGAATCTAGACTCATCTGTGAAGAGAATTCTTTCCCAATCGGCAATCAGCCTCTTCCCAATGGATATGCTCTCTCGCAAAATCCAAACGCGCCCTTCGATGGGCTGGGGTAAGAGCTGGGCCTCTTGCCGCGACACGAGGCCTTGAATCATATTCTCTGAGGCGATTTCTTATTGTCTGAGTGCTAATTTGCACCTCATGAGTTTGCTCAAGCTGATTTTGAAGGAGGCGAGCGGTTGCAAAACGTCTCAACGAAGAAACTCTCAAGTAACGTTCTTGAATGGCAGTTGTTACCCGTGGTCTACCTTGTCCTGGCCTTAGGACATTCATACCTGTCTCCCTGAATCGCTGCAACATTCTTGACACACTTGTATGGGAAACTCCAAACCTTTCTGCAATTCTCGTGTATGTCCACCCTTCTTCTCGCAAAACTACCGCTTGGGCACATTCCTCTTGGGTCAAATTGCGTGTTTTCGCGTTGCATAGCGATCGAGTGTAGAAAATCAAACGAAAGAAAAACTATTGATCACTAGAATTGATCGAGAACAACTGATTTAAGAATGGAGCCAATACATTCAAAATCTGATAATATCATCTTTTTTATTCCTGCTGGGAGAAAACATCTGTATTGAAGAAAAACGTTGAAAGTGGATAACATATGCATGCATAATTCTGATAAAAATAATTATCATTGAGAACACCTTCAGTTGTAGAATAAATTTGAGATTTCCATAATGTGCGTTAATTTTTTTGCGCAGTGTATTAATTAACTAACTTAATTTCATACTTATGGCACTTTCTCATGATAATACAATATTTGTGTTTACCACGAATAATCCAAAAACAATAAAATCTTGTGGGATTAGGTCAGTTTTAACTTTGTTATTTTTTTTTTTAATTATTCTTATACTTTGATGACAATTTAAGCCAATCCCATAACTGAAAGCAACGAACAAAATACCTTCAGTAATGAGTCTCGACTGAAAAAGCCAGAATGTGTACAGATTCCTATCCTCTCACACTCGTAATAGCGGCAGATACTCTTGTGTTTGACTTCGTTGCAGTGCAATGGTGTTTCCTTCAGTAATTTGTTATTTTGAATGAGAAGGATGTGCTCCAACTAGTAATTCTGTAGTGAACTCTTCGACCTAGTGAATAAATCAATAGTTATATTCGTATGAGGCGAATTTAAGATGTATACAGGTTTGGAAAAAATAAGTTGGAAACATAGCATATTCAGCGTTGAACGAGTGGATACAAATTGTCTAGTGGACCAGTCCAATAATCATAACCTTCGACGCGATGCGACAACGAATAAATGACCTCACTCAATGCCATAGAAACTGCATCGAGACTCAAGAGAGCTCAAAGCCCCCACTCTCCAGTCTCCTATGCCATTGAGTGATGTCAGTCAGTTTTGATTATTTTACTGGTCCACTAGATAATATTCCCATATAATTACAACATACAGCTTTCGCCGAATGTACAGTGCAACTAAGGTTTCTTTCCCCCTCTTTCTCCCTATCCAAGCACTTCACACACTCAGCATGTTCATGTTTCAACTCTTCTACACTTTCTCTCTACTTCCTCTCATACTTTCGAAAAGCTTCCTGATTGTTATTAGAGATGTATTTCACGTAGCTTCAGTGGTTTTGAGACTTAAGACTCAGTTCTCTTAGCAAAAAATAGAATAGGCAATATTTCTCATGTAACATGAGTCTACTCAAGTTTCTTAGTTTCATATACAGCAAACATCAGAAATATTTAATCACATTATAATAAATTTTTAATTTCTACCCGTCTAAAAACAACAGATTCTCACTTCTTTCGAATGAATAAAGATGATATGTACGAGTATATACATACTTAAAGGGTCGAAGACCCTTTTTGCATATACCTACGAAATTTTTCAAGGACTAATTCATATTATTGTAATGTGTCTATGGCAGGTTCGAAATGTTCATCAATATACAGGGTGGCCATTTGAAAACGAAACAGACGAGATTACAGACGAAATAAATTTTTTCGATAGAAATGCTCGGACCGGTCGATTTCTGTTTCGAGGGGGACAACTTAAGATGTAGGTTACGGACGCATAGCGCTTCAACCCTTGCTGCTACAACCCCCACCCCCAATTTTTTAATAGGGAAGATGGGGTGAGTGATACCTCAATTCAAAGGTATTTTTATACTGATTTCTGCACAGTAATTGTTTTTTCATTTTATGCATTAGTTCTAGAAATATTCTTAACTAAGTATTTGAAAATGAAGTGGTGTTTTCATGGCACTTGTAGTGTTTTTTTGTGAAAAATCGACATCTTGATTAAAGATTTCTATGTCAGTGGATTGGAGGAAGGAAGCCACAGTCATGGTTGTTTTGAAGCTCAAAATGTCGATTTTTCACAAAAAAAACACTACAAGTGCCATGAAAACACCACTTCATTTTCAAATACTTAGTTAAGAATATTTCGAGAACTAATGCATAAAATGAAAAAACAATTACTGTGCTGAAATCAGTATAAAAGTACCTTTCAAATGAGGTATCACTCACCCCATCTTCCCTATTCAAAAATTGGGGGTGAGGGTTGTAGTAGCAAGGGTTGAAGCGCTATGCGTCCGTAACCTACATCTTAAGTTGTCCCCCTCGAAACAGAAATCGACCTGTCCGAGCATTTCTATGGAAAAAATTTATTTCGTCTGTAATCTCGTCTGTTTCGTTTTCAAATGGCCACCCTGTATAGGTAAATATGCATCATCTGACAATCGTTGCTCACAAGTTATAGTACCAGTCAGCTGGCGTTTGAGGGTGGATTATATCATTGAGTTTAAGTATTATTATTATTATATGCATCTTTTTAACGACATCTCCTATTTATATATTTCCACAACAACTAAATTACCAAATAGTCTTCCCCATTTCTATGCGGAAAATATTTTTCCCAAGCTTCGAGAGAGCTTTCGGTTTAAAAAGTGATAGCCGACGAGAAAGAGTTTGTTTAGGCCCATGCAAACTAGAGCGACTCAATCTCGCACGGGGAGTTGTGTCCTTTCAAGGCGGTTCAATAATGTGCTAGGGGGTATAATGTTCGGTCGCCGTACCTCTAGTTATCGTTGAACGAACAATGACTGGTTCCACCTATGTAGACAACATCATTGAACTAATCATTGTTCCTCTTCGCAACGAATTTGGAAATAATTTTATTACATTAATATGATTTCAAGTTGCAAATTAACTTTAGCCTGAAGGTCTGCAGCGTATACAGGGTGGTTAAGAAAAATCGAGTAAAATAACGAAATTTTATTCCCAGAGATTTCAAGCATTTTAAAACTATCAATACAATGTATGGCCTCCACGGGCATCAATAACAGCTTGACATCTTCTTTGCATACTACACACGAGGTTGTTGAACATTTCTTGAGGAATTTGGTTCCATAAACGGGGCAGAAGCTCTCTCAGATCATTTAAGGATTCTGGGGTAGTTTGATGATTATCTAATCTTCTTTGGAGCATATCCCATGCATGTTCTATGAAATTCAAATCTGGTGAGTGCGGAGGTATTGGTAAATGTGGAATACCAAGCTCCTCGCGCGCATTCTCAGCTGTGGCTGCACGGTGCGGTCTAGCGTTATCGTCTAGAAATTGAAAAGTTTCATCAATAGCAGCGTGAAAATTTGGCACAACATTGTCAATGACATGCTCCCTAAAGTGTAAAGCGGTCATATTCCTAGGACAAATGTGTAGATCTGTGCGCCCGTTGAAACATATCCCGGTCCATACCATAACACTACCCCCTCGGAAGTCGGAATGGATGGACTTCTTGGACATAGCGACGATTACGGGGTATGCGTGGGGTTGTCCATACCCTTATTCTTCGAGAATCTGAAAATCATTCATATCTGGATTCATCAGTGAAAAGGACAGTACGCCATTGATCGTTCCAATTGATATGTTGCTTTGCCCATTCCAGTCTTTGACGCTTATGGTCACGTGTTAATGGAACTCCTCTTAATGGACGTCTAGAACCTAGATTCACCTCTCTCAAACGTCGTCTGATGGTTTCGATGGAAACTTGGAGTTTGGACCCATCTGAATTTTGAAGAGTATTCCGTAGCATTCTACACGTAGATGTAGGGTTTCTTCTCGCCGAAACGGTGATGAAACGATCCTGAGCAGGTGTTGTTTTTCGTCGCCCACCAAGCCTTGGTCTTTCCAACACGGAACCTGTCTCCCTGAAACTATTCCAAAGTCGAGATATCACACTTTGGCTGACTTGGAACCTTTCCGCTACAACAACCTGAGTTAGGCCAGCCTGTAGCATTCCGATAGCCCTATTAGCCTCAGCGTTTGTTAATTTACGTCTTGGCATTTTCAGAAAACTCGTTTCAAATCGAAGTCGTTGATGAACAAAATAAGAACATTCATGAAGCATATGCAAAAAACCAAACTTCAGAAAAAAGGCGACCAGATTGACGAAATGTCTCATACTGATTTTATTGGATCGATTCGAGTTGTTATTGAGTTTTAAATAATTTCACAGCGATTTTCTCGAAGATTACATACTTTTAAAAACGATTGAATACGATATCCCTAACTCTTGTGGAGCAGTATATTTGTCCTTTTTCAGTTGAAGATAGCTTATGTTTAGGATAAATAAGTAAATTATGGCGAGTATCATGACATAAGTCTGATGTGATCTCTTGAATTTTAAAAATTTTTCAGGATTTTTAAAGAATTACTGTACAATTTTGTGAACATATAAACCTGTTAAGGTGAGAATATTGTTTTTTTTTTACTCCCCTGCAAGATTGAATGTAACCCAATCCAAAGATACAGCGAACCGCCATCTAATTCTAATATTAATGGAAGTAGATTTTCCCTTGTTCCTGATTACTCATTCGCATTAAAAGTATGTATTGAGTTTTTCGAAATATTCTTTTTTCTACAGGCTAGAATAGACCACAAGAACGAATAGTACCTGCTACTACTACTCGATGGCAGTTGTATATTATGCTTCACCATAGACCATAGCTTTCCGATTATTTTTGCATACTGCTTCACTTCACCTATCTTCATTTCGAGCAATCATATATTTTCCTAATTTATTTTTATGCAAAACTGTGCTATATAATTCATGTGTTTGTTGATGCTTTCAGAACTTGTGTTCACGATAGATACAAAAATGCTGGAAAATGCAATTTGATTCACCCTATACAGGGTCTTTCACGAGGAACCTCACCCATATTTATACGGGAAACTACTGAACGTATTTTCATGAAATTCAGCACTTATAAGTATTTCACGATGCTGATGAAATCTAAAATATTTTCAAGGCATGAGCACCTCCGGTTTTTCCGGAAATGACGTCAACTTCCGTTTTTCAAATTAGAACACCATTTTTTTATTGCAGAAATAGATTCCTTAGAAAATTTCAAGTTATTTTGATGTAACATTTTTCAGTTTTGGTTGGAAAATTCTCTCTGAGCGGGAAAATTCGAAGAAAAAATCGAAAATAGAGCTCCGCTGAAACAAGAATAACTTCGAGGTTTTTGGAATGAAAATTTTCATTTTTGGGATTTTTCAAGATGTAAGATTGATGTATCCACTTTAAAAATCGAAATCGCGATTCATGATACAGGGGGTGAAAAAATCGCTTTCAAAGTTAGGGATGACAAAATCGTGAAAAATCTATTTTTTCAAATTAGAACCCCATTTTTTTATGGCAGATATTGAATCTACGTTAAAAAATAATGTGAGTGTATGCATCACACCCTTGCCCTAAAGTGGATATTTTCTGAGTTATTCACAAAAAACTGTTTTTCGTCTTGAATTTTCAGCTATTTCTTTTCCCTTCACGCCAAAAAGATGAAATTTTCAGGAACTGTTACTTAAACCATGTTTTAGATTTTACTACCCTAATATGCAAGAGAAAAAAGTTACAGGTTGTTCCTAAATAGATGGCGAATTTGGATTCGAATTTGTATCGGAAACCTCTTTATTTCAACTAATCGGCCATCGGTTTTCTCTCCAGTGATAAATAAATAATTCCTTATGAACCATATGCAAAAACTTACCATGTTTTACATTCTTTTTTTTTTAATGATAGATATCATTAATTACATGCTACTGAATAAAGAGGAATTTGGCAGATGTAATTAATGATATCTATCATTAAAAAAAAGAATGTAAAACATGGTAAGTTTTTGCATATGGTTCATAAGGAATTATTTATTTATCACTGGAGAGAAAACCGATGGCCGATTAGTTGAAATGAAGAGGTTTCCGATACAAATTCGAATCCAAATTCGCCATCTATTTAGGAACAACCTGTAACTTTTTTCTCTTGCATATTAGGGTAGTCAAATCTAAAACATGGTTTAAGTAACAGTTCCTGAAAATTTCATCTTTTTGGCGTGAAGGGAAAAGAAATAGCTGAAAATTCAAGACGAAAAACAGTTTTTTTTTAATAACTCAGAAAATATCCACTTTAGGGCAAGGGTGTGATGCATACACTCACATTATTTTTTAAGGTAGATTCAATATCTGCCATAAAAAAATGGGGTTCTAATTTGAAAAAATTGATTTTTCACGATTTTGTCATCCCTAACTTTGAAAGCGATTTTTTCACCCCCTGTATCATGAATCGCGATTTCGATTTTCAAAGTGGATACATCAATCTTACATCTTGAAAAATCCCAAAAATGAAAATTTTCCATCCAAAAACCTCGAAGTTATTCTTGTTTCAGCGGAGCTCTATTTTCGATTTTTTTTTTCGAATTTTCCCGCTCAGAGAGAATTTTCCAACCAAAACTGAAAAATGTTACATCAAAATAACTTGAAATTTTCTAAGGAATCTATTTCTGCAATAAAAAAATGGTGTTCTAATTTGAAAAACGGAAGTTGACGTCATTTCCGGAAAAACCGGAGGTGCTCATGCCTTGAAAATATTTTTGATTTCATCAGCATCGTGAAATACTTATAAGTGCTGAATTTCATGAAAATACGTTCAGTAGTTTCCCGTATAAATATGGGTGAGGTTCCTCGTGAAAGACCCTGTATATCATCAAATATCCTTGAAGGTTATTTAAATTAAATGCCAATTTTATTCATGAGCATTTATTCCTAAGAAATGAATACACTTCATAACATCGATTCAATATTGCAGTTAGAAAGTCCAGATGACTCCACAGCAGCATCGGTAGTTAGGCTTCCTGGTATACACGAGGACGTAACCCCGAACAGTCCTGGATACATAATGAGTCACACTCCAGAACTGGTTTATACGGGAATCAGCCTTGTAGGGCAGGTCAAAACGCCTGTGAATCCATCTACTTCCTTTATGGACAGTATAGCAGCACCAGCATCGGGGTCTAAGCTGCAAGCGCCTAACACTCCTAGGATAGATATTTCTAGAGCTAGCAGTTCTTCGCACCACGATAGCAAAGATAGTTCACCAGACAGAGAGATCATAGAAGGAAATTTAGAAAGTAACAGGTATGAAACAGGGATTCTGGCTACAAAGACAAGAGTGTATTTTTAAGGACTGAACGAGAATAAATTCGCTATCCCAAAAACGCTTATATCTTTTGAACCACTGGACCGATTTCGAAAATCAACCTCATTTTCGAATCATCTTCTAATTCTAATGAAAACTGTTTGTACAATAAAAAAACCAAAACTATTTTTTACAAAAATCATGGATTTTTTCTGGAATTCTTCCCATCATGCTTCTTATAGTGTTCCCAGTCACTTTCTGGGATGCTGTCTTCCACTTTTGCTTGAATTCCGCTCATGTTTTCGTTGGTTTCTTAGTCTTCTTCAATTCTCTTTTTACCAGGGCCTAATATCTTTCGATTGGCCTGAGTTCTGGGCAATTTGGTGGATTGGCCTCTTTGGGGACAAAAACCACCTCATTAGCTTCGTACCATTCCTTGGTGGCCTTGCTGTAGTGGCATGAAGCTAAATCTGGCCAAAAGATTGTTGACACATCGTGCTCACGTAAAAATGGTAAAGTCGCTTCTTCAAGCATTCCTCGATGTATATCTTCGAGTCAACAGAGCCTTGGCCAACGAAAAATTTGCTCCTTTTCCTACAAGTGCAAATTGCTTGCCAAATAATTTCCAGTTTAAGTCCCCCTCGATTTTGCGATGTTTTAATTTTTTTTCGTGAAAAACAAGTGATTTGGTATGATTTACTACTAGTTTCAATGCTGGCAAACAAGTAATTTTGCTGTTTTTCCAACGGGATTTGGAGTGAATAGGGGTGCTGGGTGGGTTTGATTTTTAGAAATTTTCTTCAAAAAATGACAATTTACGGAAAGAATTAGTCTTGAATCGTCTAAAAAGATCAAAATTTGTCAAAAATGTCAAGGTAATTGACCTATTCTTTCAAGGACATGACCAAGAGAGGAATACGAAAAATGTACAATTTCATTGGCGCTGAATCAATGAAGATATTAAATTTTCTCGAGGCTATAGTTTCTGAAAATTTCAAAAATAATTTGTTTTTTCGAAAGTCTCCGACAGTATCCATTGATAAAAATATGTCGACCAGAAAGCATATTTTCATTAAATCAAGATGCGATTGCTTCAAAAACATACCTTGAAAGATACTGACTGAAGTATCACATTTTCGGTATCCTCTTTTCTGTAAGTATTGTAACCGCAACTTGGAACACACACACACATTCAAATCTTCCATTGCTACACTCACACTTGAAGAACTTCTGACAAATTACTATTTTATAATCTAAGGAAAGATGAATGAATATCTCGAATGACTTTTCAACTTTCATCTCATGAATTATTATTTTGAAATACCTAGCAACGATACCCTACGCTCGTGATTTGGACGGGAAAAATTTTGTTTGAATTGAATTCAATGCAGCGTACGATGCTTGTTGCCACGTTCAATCAATGCATTTTTATTGCTCAAAAAAAAATGAAACCGAAGGTTTTTATATCATATAGGTATTGGATATCTCATAGGAATGGTGCAAGATATGAAAAATAGATTGGACAAATTTCATTCAGGCGTCGTTTTACGAATGTAACGTTGCTTTCTCGAGGTTAACATCATAATATCAGTTGAAATAATATGTTATCATTGCAGTATATATTAAATTAAGCCATCAGACTCCGAACTGACATAACCTAACCACCAAAATTTCAGGGGGAGGCCCCCTGAACCCCCCCTTGTGGGCGCCCATGCCCTCGTTTGAATAGAACGAAAAAAGTGCCGACGTCATCGGGGAACAAGGGGATAAATGTCTGAAGCCTAACCCAACCTGAACCTAACCTAACTGCTGAACGTTAACTCTTTGAGCGGCAAATATATCATCAGAAATAAAACCCAAGTGGAACAAAAAAATTCATTCCCAATTTTCAAAAAATTTGACAAAAGCTCAACCAAAATATAAACATAAACGGCCCATTAACAATAAATGTTTCGAAATTTTCCCAGTATATTTTTGCCTTAACAGGGTCTCTGCAAGTCAGGCCAATCTTCTGTATCGATATAGAATTCTGTTCGGCGTATTTGAAATAGGTGGTACACTAATTGTACCACCGCCGCGGAAGAGGGTCGAAATTGGTGGTACATATAGTGTACCACCTAAACCCAAAGAGATAAGGCCACCAAAATCTCAGGGGGGGGCACGCCCCCCCTGAACCGCCCCTTGTGGGTGCCCATGCCCTCGTTTGAATTGAACGAAATCAGTGCCGACGTCATCAGGGGACAAGGGGATAAATGTCTAAACTCTAAAGGCTCAGCTCTTGAAAATCCACCTGCCCTGTGTGGAAGTTCTATGTCTATCTTAGTATTTAAGACATTACTGAGATTTGGCAACACCGTCTGTTCGAGAAAAAAATCACCTTACGGTATTTTACACTGCCGACGCGATTCAAATAAACATAAAGTCTAAACGCAGGTGGAAATATTCACAATCTTTTTTATTTTTTTTCTCCGAAACTACTTGTTTGCCAATGCTGAAATTAAAACTGTAGGGTGTCTTCACCATATACAATCACGAGACAAAATATTTTAAAAATCGGAGAGGGGGACCTAAACTAGATCCTGTCTGGCACTTTCTGCACTTTGTATGTTCTAAGCGCACAACTCGACTTGATTTTCTGAACGGTTGACTGCGAACAACCCACTATTTGGGCCACTTTCCGTCCTGAAAGGTTAGGATTCTTCTAAAAAAGGCTGATGGCTTTCTTCACTTTTTTTGGGCTATGAAACCCCTTTTTCCTCCCGGTTCCTTCCTTGCGGTTAATTGTAAGATCTTCGTTGAAGCGCTTAACAACTCTTGATACCGTTTCCGAACGAACGCGAGCCTCTTTTGCGATTCTTTTGAAGCTCCATTTCTGATTATTTTCAAAAAGTTTCACTATAAATTCTCGTGTTTTCACTTCGCTTGACATTTTGCGACAGAGAATTGGGATATCTATGAAGTATGTTCCACATGTTTCTGACGTTCATAACAAAGCTAACTATGATCAAATTTTGATTTTTTTCTCAATTGGTTCAAGAGATATAGGCGTTTCTGTGATAGCGAATTTATTCTCGTTCAGTCCCTATGAGAATGCTGATTTGTTACAAAGTCATAACATACCATATGCCGGCCATGTCTTGAATTATAACTCAATAATTTCACCCTCATTTCATCTTCTTCCTAACATTCATGCATTTCAGAGATCAAGCAACTGCAAAACTCGGGGTTGGTTTCAGAGAAGATGGAACCTTGGACCTCAGATCATCGACTGAAGAACTGGACTTCCACGATCAGAAAGAGCAAGAAAAAAAGAAGAACAGATCCAGACCTCAATCGCCATCATATCTGTACGACGATTCATATCAAAACCACATAAGAAAAGATTCTCAATGTTCCGAAATAAGTCTCCTCGCAATATCCGGTCGTACGTCCAGACTGTCAAGTATAGGAAGTGCAGGATCTGCTCAAAGTCGTATTTCGAACGCAAGTCATCTTTCCGTGTTGTCTGGAGGCACTGAATTGTCGAGGTCGCCATCACCGCATAAAATGCTACTAGAAACTTCTTTTTGTGGTACGAAATCACCGCAGTCTGCGTCATCAGTAACCATAGATAAAATAGGGACCAAAGATACAGACGATTTTGAGAAAATACTTTTATCCAGGAAACACGACCCTACTGAAGCAATATTAGCGGAAGGAATAAGCGTAAAGAATGAAACGAGATCCGCTTCGATGAAAGAAGCTCCTCAAAAACCTGCGAGAAGGATTGAAAAACGAGTACAAAGTCTCAAAAGTGATATTAAAATAAAAGTAGATAGTCCATCGACGACTGATGCTAACATTACACCAAGACCTACAAAGAAAATCGTTTCTGAGAGTGGTGTGGAGTACATTTATATACCTCTGAAAGGACCCTTACCTTTAGATTTCGAAGAAAATAAATCTCCACCAGTTCAAAATATCAGAAAAACAACAACAAGAGTTGCATCTAACTCATCTACGAAATCTAAAACGAAATCAAGCTCATCTTCAACTCAGTCAAAGTATAAAGAAGCTGCTAAAACGAATGATATTCAGAACAAACCTACCGAACCAATCCGAACAGCTCCAACAAAATACGATGAGCCAAAATATATCCGTATCAAATTGAAACCAGATCATCTTTATGAGGATGATGATGATTCTACCACAAATACATCAAGAGATACTCAACCTGAAAAGATTGATTTAGATGAGATAAAAACCGACGACTCAACTACGGGGACTTACGATACTGGAAAGAGTTTGACTAGTACCCCAAGTGTGAGCCCGAAATTCTCTAGACATTGCGTAGTGAAAGACTATAATATTGACAGTAAAACGCCTTCGCCATCCTTATCAAGAAAAAGTTCATTCGCATCCATATTTCGCAGTAAAGAAGCAATAATAAGTCCAGAATCTCCTACTGTTCCAGGAAAAAGAAAACATATGATAACTGGAATCATGAGGGAAGCTAGTGAATCTTTGAAGGATAAAAGTAGGACTAGATCGAGGTCAAAAAGTAGAGAAAGAGATAGACCTTTACCAGTTTCCAATACCGTTTCATCATCAGAATCTATAGACAGCAGAGGAAAACCAAAAGGTCTCTTTTCAATATTCCGAACCTCGAAAGGAGACGTCAGAAAAATTGAAAATGAACCAGACATCCTACCTGAGAAAATGACCAAAGTAGAATTCAACTTCAGCAACGGTCAGAAAAAGCCTGATCGGCTCATTTTAGAGAAACCATTGGAATCAAACAGTATTAGAATACCTCTTCATTCACCAACACATTACGAAAATGAAAACCATAGATTTTTGAAGGATATACAGACCCCAAGTCAGGAATCACAAGATACTGTCATTGAAGTTGCACCTCCCAAGAAAGAAGAAAGTTCAAGTCAAAATACTGAAATCATCAAGAAACAAACTTCGGAAATTCAAAGTAGACAAAGCAGTACGAGTAGTGAAAATGTAGTTTTTTCCACAAAGGTGGGGAATAATAACGAAATATTCACTACCAAATTACCGAAGGATAAGAGAAAAGATTTTTCACTCTCGAAAAATGAACGATCTCAGTCAGAGCATCATGTAAAGCTTGAAACAACTTTGGAAGTACAACAAAAAAGTGCCCAAACTGTTTATGAAGGCAATCTTAAAACTGAAATTGTAGTAGAGACACATAAAGAACCGGAAATCAAAAGAACTGTCAGTACAACAAGCCTAAAAGACACAATGGAAACCCAAATACCAGTGAGCATCAAGAGTTCAAAGAATAAAAAACCTAGATCAGAGCAAACTTTTCCTAACAGTCTCGAGTGCGATGATGATAAAAATGAATCTTCCGAGTCAGAAAAAGATTCTGAATCTAGCAGCCTGCTTGCAGGCATACCGAAGACAAAAAACGAAATAGAAGTAACTGGATTATTAGAACCTGAAGCTAAGGGTTTGGTTGTGCAAGATTCATTCGAAGATGAATTACCTTACATTCCTACCACTTTGCCTCAAGAAAGATCTGCAGCTATACCTATTGTGCCAATAAAACAACGTAATACTTTCGAAATGAAGACTTGTCCCATAGATAGGCCCAGATCGACAACTCCTATCAATCCCAATTCTTTAGAAGAATACTGTGAGGATACAATTACCACTTTAAACCAAGAAAAAATGCCGAAATCAATAGAAAAACTCAAAATTTCATTGCCAAGGTTGGATTCCAATGACAAAGCTGCGAAATCCCCAAAAAAGCCTGTTAACACCAACTGGTTTGAATTTGCCGAAAAATGCAGTCATAGCGGAAGGAAATCTTCAGGAGAATCAGATACACCTCCACCCTTACCACCTAAAGGAATCCAGAAAGAATGGATCAATTTTGAAGAAGTACCTGAACGAAGAAAGTTGCCCAAAAGGATTCAAACTATCCCTTCTAGAGGACATATAGATGTTCCTGACAATGTTCTCCATGATCACGTCGTATACAACTATGTGAATCCAGATGAATGTAAGTGCGAGTGTCACGAGAAGAAAGAGAAGAAAAAGGAAGTTGATGCTAACTTGATGCAAGAAGATGAAATACCTCTGCTTGAAAATGAATCTGAGGAACAAAAATTGGTTCCAATTTCCAGAGAAAGCACTAAGATTGCTGAAAGAGTCAGCTTATTCAGGTGAGAAATTATTGAAGTTTTTGTCGTAAATACAGCTAGAACTGAAAAATATAGGGAGCCTTTTCGATAAAGAACATATCGTACGTCGGCCCAGATTTCCATAAATATCAATATTATACCTATGTTAAAAGGAATATCCGTTTTATACCAGGATTTATAATCTCAAAAAAATATTATTATTATTTGATTGCAGTGATTCTTCCATGGACCTGAATGCTGTCGTTGACCAACAAAAAGATACGCAAGCAGGTGGATCCCTTCAGAAACCCTTCAAAACTGATTTTGATGTATCGAGTAACAGATCTAGTATTCTATCCTTGGTAAGGAACTTATGTATTCTAAGCGCTGTCCCACTCACCTTTCACTCAAAGCTGCGAATAAAATTTTCATGCATATGCTATCGGCGTAATCACGAAGTTCTTGCATTAAAATCGAATTTTAGAGAGTACCCTGTGTAAACGCTACTAGGCCTGTAGTAAATATTAGACTTTCAAAGGATTAAGAGGCCCTGGTGTTAATTTACACAAAATCATCCGCATATCTACTATAGATTTCGATCTATTGCAGTAAATATGGGGATGATGTTGTGTAAATTGACACTTTTATAGCAGATCCGAGAATCACGGGCCTGATCAGAGAATCAACTCGATTTGACAGTTCAAAATTCACATTTAATTGGCAGTCAAGTGATTTCAGAATTGACAGAGCTTTGTGAAACCCACCGTTCATTTTTTTCTATTACGTTATGGATACTCGGTACAATTTACTATATGTATTATACACTGCGCAAAAAATTAACGCACATTATGGAAATCTCAAATTTATTCTACAACTGAAGGTGTTCTCAATGATAATTATTTTTATCAGAATTATGCATGCATCTGTTATCCACTTTCAACGTTTTTCTTCAATACAGATGTTTTCTCCCAGCAGGAATAAAAAAAGATGATATTATCAGATTTTGAATGTATTGGATTCTAAAATCAGTTGTTCTCGATCAATTCTAGTGATCAATAGTTTTTCTTTCGTTTGATTTTCTACACTCGATCGCTATGCAACGCGAAACACGCAATTTGACCCAAGAGGAATGTGCCCAAGCGGTAGTTTTGCGAGAAGAAGGGTGGACATACACAAGAATTGCAGAAAGGTTTGGAGTTTCCCATTCTAGTGTGTCCAGAATGTTGCAGCGATTCAGGGAGACAGGTATGAATGTCCGAAGACCAAGACAGGGTAGACCACGGGTAACAACTGCCATTCAAGAACGTTACTTGAGAGTTTCTTCGTTGAGACAACGGGAGAGCATAACCATTGGGAAGAGGCCGATTGGGAAAGAGTTCTCTTCACAGATGAGACTAGATTCTGCCTCTACCATTGTGATCGACGTTCCCTTGTATACAGACGTCCACATGAAAGATATGCTCAGTGCAATTTCCTGAATACTACTGGTTTCGGGGGAGGATCGATTATGGTATGGGGTGAAATATCTTTGACTGCTCGCACAGACCTAGTGGTCGTTGATAATGGAGCTATGAGTGCGGATAAGTATATAAGGAACATTCTTGAAGAGCATGTAGTGCCATTTGTCTCATACATTGGTGAAAATTTCATTTTTATGGACGATAATGCCAGACCCCATCGTGCGCGCATCGTTCAGGAGTACCTTGAAGAGGTTGAAGTCTCTCGAATGGAATGGCCAGCAAGAAGTCCAGATCTCAATCCGATTGAGCAGGTTTGGGACAACCTCAATAGAAGGCTCAGAAGTTCAGAAAATCATCCAGCTACTCTTAATGACTTAGGAATCCAACTAGGAGAAATCTGGGAAGGATTAGATCAGAACATTTTAAGATCACTCATTTTGAGTATGAACCGTCGTTGCCGAGCTGTAATCAACGCAAGGGGTGGAAATACCAAGTGTTAAATCACTTATCAGCATTTCAGTATTTTGAAAATTGTTCATTTCTCTTCTTTCACATAAGATTCGGTGAAATCCTGAATTTGTCTTCCATTTAATGTGTCTTGTTTCGTTCAAAACCTTCCCGAGAGAACATAAAAAATAATTAAGGAAATTTTAACGTCTGTAAATAATAATTAATTATTTACAGACGTTAAACCTATCTTCATGTATTATTCTCGGCTTATTAAATAAAAAATAAGTTATAAAGTCAATGTAGAGTTAACTTTCATTAAAATTGAGATTTTTAGAATGTGCGTTAATCTTTTTGCGCAGTGTATTATTTTTACTACATGAGACATATATGCGGATGTTATTGCGTAAAATGCATAATCCAGCGACAATCTAACAAAGACACAGTATAAGGTTCTGTGCCTCAGTAGCCTTCATACGCACTGGCAGATACAGGGGGGGGCATGGGTGCCATGCCCCCCCCCCCCTTGGCTAATCTCTTACTTTTAGGAAGCACCCGTAATGGTTTAGTGATTTTTGCTAATTGATTAACATTGGATTTACGACGATAATTGCGCATTTCGATAGCAAATTATAGTGAATATTTTATTCTAATATGATACACACATAATTAAAACATCTTTTCCTTTTCAGGATGAACCTCATTCCTCTTTTTCTGAAACGCCAAATGCCTTTTCCAAACCTTCGTAACCTAATTCAAATATTAGCTTTTTTATATTTTTTATATTGAGAATTTCGTTATGATGTCCAAACAAAGCAATCTATCATCTCGTTTACCTTGAAGGCTGTATAATGAATATCTGATCTTGGTAAGAAAAAAATTGTGTTAGGTAAGATGAAACTCAATTTTCCTCGAGCTTTCATTCTTTATCGTTGCAGGATATTTGAGGATAATTAATATGAGTGGGAGTATTAGGTACCTATAGTTGTGTATCCGAATTTTCAATGAAGACCTTTTCTGTAACATTAAACCTAATAAGTATGTTCTCTTACTTAGGTCAGGTAAATATAATCATCATGAAATCCTTGTAGTTTGAAATTTTGAGAACCTATATGATCGATGTTAATATTAAAAACTTAATATTTCCCCAAATAAATCAATGAATATTTGCTATATAATAAATTTGATAACGAATTCGATGAAACTGATACAGAGACCGATAAAAAATCATTTGAAAATCTCAAAACTATTGGATATAGGCTACTCTCAAATTTCTCATGTGAAGATTGACACAAATAGAAAATAATTTTGTGTGCTTCATTTCGACATTATTGTAAGATATTCATCAAATGAAACTCCAAAAATAACTTCAAAATATTGATTAACAATTATTTGTCGCCCGAGTACTGTGAAATTGAAGAATTTTTACAATTCCTTCCTAATATTTAAATTATATAAATCCTTTTTTATCAAGATGAAAATAAACCGCGTTCAGTTTCTAGAACCGCTATGGGATTAGTAATTATGTTTTAGTATAAAATAAGCGTGGAAATACTATAGTCAAATTCCGATCAAGACATATTATTGTGAATATAAAATTTTACATCATCTTGATAAAAATGCATGTCCAAAAGAATTTCTGCGATTGGTATGATATTCCTCAATGAGTATTTTGGAGTTTGTCTCTTGTGGGAATATTTGTTATCTTTGATGAAATTAAGTACATATATTTATTTATACTTATATTATATTCGAAGTTTTTAATGGTGTTTATTAACCAAAATAGGTATA
Organism: Adalia decempunctata; assembly: GCA_951802165.1. NCBI lineage: Eukaryota > Metazoa > Arthropoda > Insecta > Coleoptera > Coccinellidae > Adalia > Adalia decempunctata. The sequence continues at coordinate 10,689,918 of OX637699.1, forward strand.
CTTATTGTGAATAATGAAGATCCTCTGAAAGAGTAAGGAATTGTTATGTCCAGGTTTTGTTGAAAACAAATAATGTATATACTTATAATTAAATCCACATAAAAACTATTATTGAAGTTATGCTTTTTGAGAATTGTTAGATATCGTTTTGATTATATCTGTTGTACAAAACCGAGTAGGTATTCAATAAAGATATTATTGTTATTTCAGCCCTTCATATTTCCCCTTTCGCTAGTCCACCGCATCATATTCAAAATCAACAGGATTCCTTATTAACTCATTTGTCATTCGTTATATCAGCTCATATTTCTTGGGGAGCGGTGAAACGGGCTTAAGTCGACCACTCTTGAGTTTGAAACGTATGCAATACGTCCGCATAGGCAGGAGGCTAGCTTAGCGCCTAGAGCCTAGCGAGTCACCAAGCGAGTAGCTTAGTGAAACGAACATTATAGAATCAAAATAGTTCCTTCCATAAGGACACAAATTAATATAAATCGATTAATCGATTAATCAAAACAAGATCGAAACCTAGGTCGACTTCTACCCGCTTTCGATGAGGTTGGAACTTTCGTTGGTTCCCTGTATGATGATTTGTGGCAAGTTCGAGTCAGATTCATGGCGGTTGTTGATATTTATATCAATGAACGTGGTGTATCTGATTAATCGATGAACATTATAGAATGTACACAAGTAAGCACAATGTAGACTGCAGTGGATCTAACATTACAGTTTTGGAATATAATGAAGAATAAACTAAAGAAAGAGTTTTCTTTGGAACTCAGTTCTCTTTGTTTCATAATGAGGTAATGAGGACTGTATTGTATCAGAATGAATGTGAGTCTCAACTCCTCAGAATTGACAGCTCAACAAATGTCGATGTATGACCTACATCGAAATGTGTCTTCGAGATTATGTAGATTTAATTCTCCAATTATTCTCTAGGCAGGCGCTAAGCAAGCCTCCTGCCTATGAGGATGTAGCCTTACAGTTTTTGCATCGCACGTGGAAATAGCCAGTGGCGGCTTGTCCTATGAGGCAGGTGAGGCAGTGCCTCACCAATAAACGTCGAAAATTACACGTATAAATATCATATATTTATTAATTATTTATTCAATCAATTAAAATTGTTTTCATTATCTTCTTCCATTCGCATTTATATCGAAATTTCCCTTCATTATATAGCAATAAAATGCGTCTCCGGTTGGGTCTAAGTTTCCGTATCTCGATTTCTGGGTATCCAACTCCCAGTAAACGGCAGAGGCAGGCCTCACACTGCCTTTCTTTACGCGTCATTTTACATCATAGGGAACGGACGGCAGGCGAGAAAACCGCACCCCTAAACGCCAAATATTACGTTGAGTCTGAGGCTAGCCTCTCCTCTAGTCTTGATATTCTCTCGCGAAGGGCAAACTGTAAATATTCTGCACTATTCGGGAACTAGTTCTTTAATCTATGAACTCGGGTCAGTTTTCAAATTGGGTTCGATTTGTAAAAATAGTTTTATCTGTTTTTCGTGTAGATTTAGGTTTGTCTCAGTGTTCATATGATGTCTTTCAATCTTATTACTGAATTCAATTACAATCGGAGACCCGAAGGCGAAATGTAACGGGACCGATGGGACGTCACGAATTCCCCAGTTAGATGTAAACGCTCGAAAGACTTGTGATTTTTTTTTTATTTTTCAGCTAATCAGCAAAGTTTTTGGCGTAATTCTTATGGGGATAAATCATATACAGGGTCTTTCACGAGGAACCTCACCCATATTTATACGGGAAACTACTGAACGTATTTTCATGAAATTCAGCACTTATAAGTATTTCACGATGCTGATGAAATCTAAAATATTTTCAAGGCATGAGCACCTCCGGTTTTTCCGGAAATGACGTCAACTTCCGTTTTTCAAATTAGAACACCATTTTTTTATTGCAGAAATAGATTCCTTAGAAAATTTCAAGTTATTTTGATGTAACATTTTTCAGTTTTGGTTGGAAAATTCTCTCTGAGCGGGAAAATTCGAAAAATAAATCGAAAATAGAGCTCCGCTGAAACAAGAATAACTTCGGGGTTTTTGGATGGAAAACTTTCATTTTTGGGATTTTTCAAGATGTAAGATTGATGTATCCACTTTGAGAATCGAAATCGCGATTCATGATACAGGGGGTGAAAAAATCGCTTTCAAAGTTAGGGATGACAAAATCGTGAAAAATCAATTTTTTCAAATTAGAACCCCATTTTTTTATGGCAGATATTGAATCTACGTTAAAAAATAATGTGAGTGTATGCATCACACCCTTGCCCTAAAGTGGATATTTTCTGAGTTATTCACAAAAAACTGTTTTTCGTCTTGAATTTTCAGCTATTTCTTTTCCCTTCACGCCAAAAAGATGAAATTTTCAGGAACTGTTACTTAAACCATGTTTTAGATTTTACTACCCTAATATGCAAGAGAAAAAAGTTACAGGTTGTTCCTAAATAGATGGCGAATTTGGATTCGAATTTGTATCGGAAACCTCTTTATTTCAACTAATCGGCCATCGGTTTTCTCTCCAGTGATAAATAAATAATTCCTTATGAACCACATGCAAAAACTTACCATGTTTTACATTCTTTTTTTTAATGATAGATATCATTAATTACATGCTACTGAATAAAGAGGAATTTGGCAGATGTAATTAATGATATCTATCATTAAAAAAAAGAATGTAAAACATGGTAAGTTTTTGCATATGGTTCATAGGGAATTATTTATTTATCACTGGAGAGAAAACCGATGGCCGATTAGTTGAAATAAAGAGGTTTACGATACAAATTCGAATCCTAATTCGCCATCTATTTAGGAACAACCTGTAACTTTTTTCTCTTGCATATTAGGGTAGTAAAATCTAAAACATGGTTTAAGTAACAGTTCCTGAAAATTTCATCTTTTTGGCGTGAAGGGAAAAGAAATAGCTGAAAATTCAAGACGAAAAACAGTTTTTTGTGAATAACTCAGAAAATATCCACTTTAGGGCAAGGGTGTGATGCATACACTCACATTATTTTTTAACGTAGATTCAATATTTGCCATAAAAAAATGGGGTTCTAATTTGAAAAAATTGATTTTTCACGATTTTGTCATCCCTAACTTTGAAAGCGATTTTTTCACCCCCTGTATCATGAATCGCGATTTCGATTTTTAAAGTGGATACATTAATCTTACATCTTGAAAAATCCCAAAAATGAAAATTTTCCATCCAAAAACCTCGAAGTTATTCTTGTTTCAGCGGAGATCTATTTTCGATTTTTTTTTCGAATTTTCCCGCTCAGAGAGAATTTTCCAACCAAAACTGAAAAATGTTACATCAAAATAACTTGAAATTTTCTAAGGAATCTATTTCTGCAATAAAAAAATGGTGTTCTAATTTGAAAAACGGAAGTTGACGTCATTTCCGGAAAAACCGGAGGTGCTCATGCCTTGAAAATATTTTAGATTTCATCAGCATCGTGAAATACTCAAAAGTGCTGAATTTCATGAAAATACGTTCAGTAGTTTCCCGTATAAATATGGGTGAGGTTCCTCGTGAAAGACCCTGTATAGTTCAAGAAGTAAAGCGATCTATCCCAGATTTGAGTGAATGTCTTGAGAATATTACGCAACTGACAAAGAAGAGAGTTCGCTAGAATTAGTCATTTATAGGTATATGTACATATACAGAGTGTCCCATTAGTGAAATGAAGTAGATAATCTCATTACTTACGTCAGTTACGGAATAATTTTACTGCCAAAATGGTTGCTCTTGCACTGATATATCAGCCTAAAATAATAGTACCGGCCACAGGGTGTTCGTTTGAAGCGGTATTACTGGTATTAGAATTAGGTCGGTTTGTTCTAATGGTAACCACTTCATATTATTTCATCTCTTAGTGCCAAATTAGTATTTCGATTCATTGGCATCAACATTTTTCTTAATTTATCCGGCGTGGCTGACATAGGTACAACGAAAAAATTATGGGAAAGTGGAAGATTTAACTTCATTATCAGAGTGACATAAACTTCAATATTCTCAATGTTCTGGTTAATGAGTGTTTCAAATCTGATGATTTGATGGAAAGCAACTTGCTTGTAGAGGATGTTCTTAACAAGGTCCAAAATTGAAGAATTTCAATAAGTATGCTCATTTTCTTCAACTGGCTTCAAATTACTTTTTATACACACCCTTTAAAATGTTTAGTTTTCGAGTAAGATAATTATTTATCGCTAGAAGTAAATATTTTACAAAGCAAAATGTTTCTCGAAAAAGATGACCTTGAGTATGCTAGCGATAAAGAATTATTCTAATCATCAGTTTTACAACAGCCTTTTTCACGGCAACGCCACGGCAGGGAATCATTTTTCTCCGATATGCCTCACCACCTTAAACTGTGACGAGCCGCCACTGGAAATAGCTGATCATGGTACTTATTTTTTTGTGATTATTGAAGTTATAGTAGGTATCCTCAATTTTTTGGGGTGAAAAGTATAGCCTATGTCACTCAGGGATAACGTAGCTTTCTAAGGGTGAAAGAATTTCTGAAATCGGTCCAGTAGTTTTTGAGTCAAGTCGAATCAAACACACAAAACATAAAAATTTTTCCTCTTTATAATATTAGTACAGATAATCATTTCAAAAAAAATCAACTAAATAAAATTTATAACTTTCAAGTCGCATTTTATTCGAAGCCTACCTGTATCCGACCAATATCCTTCCCGCCCCGCATCCCTAGATTATCCCTTACCTATTCTTACTAGATAGGACAGGAGGGGGCACAATAGACCTTAAGGTCGCAGTGGACTTTAACCCCTTTTCACTATATACAGGGTGTCCCAGAAGTCCCACACTTCCTTGGAGGATCGAAAGTGAAAAATATTCTGAGCCCAAGTTTCAAATTTTTTGATAACGTAGTTCATTAGATATTAATTAATGAAAGTGACCAATCAGGAGCGCGCTACAGAAAAAGGAGTAAGCAGTGGGGACGCGAAAGTGAGACGCCAGTCTCGGTTTACTGCGTGAAAAGCCGACAGCAGCTCTGGCGTCTCACTCTCGAGTCCCCAACTGCTTATTCATTCTTGTACATTCTGTAGCGCGCTCCTGATTGGTCACTTTCATTAATTACTTACTGATTAACTACTTTAACGAAAAATTTCAAACATGGATATTTGGGCTTAGAATATTTTTCACTTTCGATCCTCTCATGGAAGTGCGGGACTTCTGGGACAGCCTGTATACTAGATAGGACAGACTTCCTGTGTATTTGGAAATATTTATTTCTATTTGATATGTGTTCAATATTACTTACCTTTTGAGCCATCTGTGTGCTGACTTGATTTTCGGGATTATCCTATATTCAACCTTGGTTTTCTACATCTATGGCGATCTGGCACTGTTGGAGGTAACCTTTTTGTTTGTGAAATTTTTTCCTATCTGGGCGCCATTGTGTCATTTTCTAAGTTTTTATCGAGTAAATACCTGCGTCTTCTTGTGAAAAGATTTAGTTTAGGCATTTAATATATTATTGACAATGATCTGAAACAAATTTCAAAAGGATTGTTCTAAACCATTAGTAAGTAATTGTATGTTTTCCACAAAAAAAAAGACTATAAGTATAATGTAATAAATATAATTGATAATTAATTCATTAAAACAATAATTCATGATCATTATATACATAGCTCAAATGAAACTGATTACGTTAAACGAAATTAAATATCCAATACAAGCAACATCCCTAACTGAACTTATTTTGACAATTATACAACCAACCTCGTGCACGCATTAAATTACGAAATAAAGCACATTGAATAATGCGTTTATCTCATTATATTTTCTATACAATTCTTTATTTTCCATGATTCATTGAGAAAAACCTGACATTATATCAAATCACTGTTTCCAAAATTTCTTAAATTAAAATTTTCGCAATATATCCCATAACAATATTTACACAATTCTTCCAATTAATTTTCTTATGTCATTATATATACAGTCCGAGAATTTAACAAGGTATCACAATCTCTCAATTTTCATACAATTCAACAGCAATTCTTAACCTTAGTTAACATATGTTTTATGAAGATATTATGATCAATTGACTTCAAGAGTATCCAACTAAATTACTTCCTTGGTTGGGCATGGTTATTAGAAACTGAACTTTTGGTTTCCCAAAAATCTTTATGTTTAGAGGCAGTATAAAACTTTTATTTTCCATATCTGAATTTTCGTCCATCTTCATCATTCTAAATTATGAGGTGCTACAACTAACATGACCTAGTAGATATTTGGATTAAGATATATTTGACGTAATTTTTTTGGGTTTGTGGTACTTCTGGCTAAATTCGTAATTCTTAATTATTTTCCCATTATTTCTGTTGGTCGAGAAATAACTCCGCATGAACGAACCTGAAAGCTAATTATTCAATATTTCATATGCAAAAAACATGAGTCGCAGTCGCTATTCAAGTGGCTACTAGGTCATGTTACTTATAATACCATGTATAATTTGTTGGGCAAGTAAGGGTTAAAATAATAAATCACTGCATTAAAATATTTCCGCATTCAATCAATTCATGTCTAATTCGCCTACATTATAAGAGTTTTGGTTATTAAAACCTGTAACTCCTCCCTTACAATATGTCATTCTTATGATAAAACGAAATTATCTTTATATGCAAAATATCGAAAAACTCTAGGTATTCACATTCATGTTCCTAATTAAATTTAGTTCTCAACCAACAAATTATATATCCTTGTTACCATTCCAACGATAGAAAAACACCAACAAAAACCTTTAGCTACTCACTTGAACTTGAATATTATCTTTACTATGCAACACTACTCATACTGCTTCCTATATGGCTTGAGCTACCCATCGTCGACGATAAGTCCTGAAAACTAAACTGCGGAAAATGTGGTTCTTCTTGAATGGAACTGAGTATCCTGTCAGGTTCTGGAGGAGTCAATTCCACACTTTCTCCAGTGAATTCTTGATCAAAGTATCTGGTGTCAGTTTCACTTGTTACTTGGGGCTTGAAAGGAGGAGGAATCTGTAAAAAAAAAATTCGTTGAAAAAGTTGTTATTTGGACAGATATCGAAGTAGATGGATCGGATGGAGCCTCGAGAGGTCAATTAGGATATTTTTCAGGTTTTCCAAGAAATTTGGCGATATCTGAGCAGATTTGCAAAAGTTAGGTACCTCACTAATGAGGTGGAACTTAAACCTAATTCTCCTATAAGAAACGCCTTTCAAAGGTCGAGATGGTGAAAAATGTATTCTTTAGATGTTGTTTGAACAAACGCAGCCGAGTTTTATATCCCAACATTGATTTTAAGAAAGTTATCAACAAAATAAAATTGACATTATTCTTGATTCTTGTAATCACCCATCAATTCATCTTATATCTTTGGGTTGATTTTTTTTAATGATTAGAATTGATGTCGACATTGAATCTTCACAAGCATGCATATGAAAATTATGTGAAAGCAATGCAATTTTCTTCCATGGCGAAAAATAATATAATTCAACAGTGATCTCTTGAACTTTTCATGCAAATAACTAGAAAAGAAATCCTTTCTATCAATTCATATAAACGTTAATTATTTTCGTCCATCACATCTTTTCCAATTCATTCATTTTCCGAATAAATTCACATTCTGAGAAATACGCTAAGAATGTAGAAAGGGCAACATAGTGTTGACTTGGAAAATAAAAATATTTTGAAAAACGTCATAACTTCGATACAGAGTGGAATGTGTCAAATTTCCAAGGCCAGAGTTGTGATTTTATAATTGTGAATGGAGTATACATAGTTATAACATGTGGATTATAAATCCAAAATTTAAATTTGCTCAAAAAAATTCATTACCCTTTTCATCTCTAAATCTGTCCAGTTGATACAACTGAAGAATGGATGCTCCATTATTTGCTTGGCATCTTCAGGACCTCCACCTAACCTCAATTCTGGTTTCTTCACGAGTAGTCCAGCAAGCAGGTCTTTAGCTTCATTGCTCAAATTTCTTGGGAACCTCACGGACTCCAAGCAGATGAGTTGGAAGAGGATTTCATGGTCCTTATTATAGAATGGTAATCGGCCACACATCTACAAAAATCCTTACTTGAAACACTTAGATTCTCTACATTCAAAACACGCTCAACAGGACTTGTGGAATAATAAACAACTTCAGAGAATGGCTCAACCAAAGAGGTTGCCACTTGAGTAAAATATTAGTCAGAAGATATCACGGCATTATGTGTGATCTTTGATGATAAGAGTATCCTGTCTCATATGGTTTTTATTAAATTGCCTTTGAAGAAGTTCTTTCTGTCACACCCAATGCTACAATTATTTCATCGGATCTCTTTCTGCGATGTTTTACCAATTTTTCTTATTTCTTCTTGATGCCATTAGTGTCGAATAACCCAGTAGATTCTTTTAAGATTTTGTGCAATGCAAATGTTAACAATTGGTAGACCAAATTGAATACATAAAAATCTTTGGAAATCAACAGAAAATTGTAGTTTTCCACACAGTTGCAACTATGAAGAAAACATGTAATCAAATATTGTCAAATAATAAAAGAGAAAGAAAAGAACTTGACTAACGGTGGATTTCCATGCATCCGTCATCCGATGATACGATCGTCCGAAAGTGTTGTGATTGGTGGAAATATTCAAAATTGAAAGAGCGCCAAACATTCGTCCGAAAGTTTCAACTCTCTTCCGTTATCGGAGATACGGTGGATTTCCATGCATCCGTCATCCGATGTCCGATTCGGATATCGTATACATTTTGTCGGACGGACGAAACTGTCAATTTCCATCCATCGGAATTTTCAAAACGTTGTCGTGTGTTTTAATGAGAAAAATGGTAACATTTTGTATACAGTGCTTGTCAGAATTATGGAACAAATTCATTTTCTCAGAAGAAAAATATTTGGCAACAAAAATCAAGACAGGTCAATTTTCGTTTCACTTTTACCAAATTTTTATGCATTTTTGAAGGATTTTTGTTGCCAAATATTTTTCTTCTGAGAGAATGAATTTGTTCCATAATTTTGACGCGAACTGTATAATTATTGAATTATCAAATTACAAACTTTAAAGTCAAAGCTAGTCTTTCACCCGGTGAGAAGGGTTCTCGTATATGGTACATTTTTGTGAGAGATGGTCCAACAATACTCAATAATTTGTTGAATGTGATATTGCTCATTCTCAAATAATTGAAATACTGCCCACTATCGGACAATCGCATTTCTTGCACCAAGTTGGGCCTCCTTTCTTTCACCCATAATATAGGTTCGTTTTCTTTTCTTTTTTTTTTAATAGAAGAATATCGAAAGCAACAACAAATTTTTCATTGATATTTATATTCTTCTCCAAAAAGAAGAGAACGCCAAACATTCAAAAAGTTATGTCAAATTTGATACGATAACGGACAAAAGTTAAACATTTTTCAACTTTCTCCGATAACGGAAGAGAATTGAAACTTTCGGACGAATTAAGGAAAGAAATAACGGCATGCAGACAATTGAATGTTTGGCGCTCTTTCAATTTTGAATATTTCCGCCAATCACAACACTTTCGGACGATCGTATCATCGGATGACGGATGCATGGAAATCCACCGTTAGTTGAGAAATGTTTAACTTTTGTCCGTTATCGTATCAAATTTGACATAACTTTTTGTATGTTTGGCGTTCTCTTCTTTTTGGAGAAGAATATAAATATCAATGAAAAATTTGTTGTTGCTTTCGATTCTTCTATTAAAAAGAAAGAAAAGAAAACGAAGTTCACCTATATTAAGGGTGAAAGATATTTTTATGAGCAGAAAGGCCCAAGAAATGTTCAATACCTTGGTGCAAGAAATGCGATTGTCCGATAGTGGGCAGTATTTCAATTATTTGAGAATGAGCAATATCACATTCAACAAATTATTGAGTATTGTTGGACCATCTCTCACAAAAATGTACCATATACGAGAACCTATCTCACCGGGTGAAAGACTAGCTTTGACTTTAAGGTTTGTAATTTAATAATTCAATAATTATACAGTTCGCGTCAAAATTATGGAACAAATTCATTCTCTCAGAAGAAAAATATTTGGCAACAAAAATCCTTCAAAAATGCATAAAAATTTGGTAAAAGTGAAACAAAAATTGACTTGTCTCAGGATTTTGTTGCCAAATATTTTTCTTCTAAGAAAATGGATTTGTTACATAATTTTGACGAGCACTGTATATACAAAATGTTACCATTTTTCTCATTAAAACACACGACAACGTTTTGAAAATTCGGATGGATGGAAATTGACAGTTTCGTCCGTCCGACAAAATGTATACGATATCCGAATCGGACATCGGATGACGGATGCATGGAAATCCACCGTAAGTATCATAGACTACAGGCCCGTGTCGAAAATTGATGGGTCATTTGAACCAGAAGGTGACCTATCTAGAACGATAGAAGGACATAAAATAATAAGATTGAGCACTATGCCGTCACTTGTAAGCTGTCCAACTGAGTACAGGTGGCAATTCAAAAGGACAGGTAGACTGGGTACATTTGGGTCATATGACTTTTGACGGCATTCTTACCATCGATAGCACCATGGAAAATAATAGGAAAACGGGCAGTGCCGTACAAAAATGATGCGCCATATATTCGGAAAATTTTTTTGATTTTCCGAAAATTTCCATGGTAAAATAGGTCATTTGACTTTGTACGGCATCAGTTTTATACGGTTGCCATACATCTTCTAATCCATTATTCAGCAACGCCGTACAAAAATCATGCGACAAAGGGAAAAAATCGAGGGTTGCAACCCCCTCTCTTGCCGTGCTCCAGGGGGTCATTTGAAAAAGTACGGCTTCGGTTCCAAATCATTATCCAGCACTCAAAATTACTATTAAAAATAAGGCCGTCAAAAAAAAATTGTTAATTTTGATGTTATATCAATAATTATCTCAATTTCATCTTATGCTTGACCCATAAAGCTCTAAAGTCATTTGACCCAGTACGGCAACTTCTTTTTTTACATGATACTTCAAGATACTATTCGTATATTATATTGCCGTTCAAAAGAAACTGTTCTAAAAAAAATTATAGAGAAATACAAAAAGTGAAATTTTTCATATTATTGTAAAAGTTTGGAACTCATAGATTAATGATATATAACAATTTTCTACCTTTTATCCCTTGTTTTGAATAGTATTAAGGTAAATAAATTAGGAACAAATGATGCCGTACATTTTTATCCAGACCATATCATTTAGGATGATGAAAATTGCGCTACCATTTTAAGGATACTCTATGGTCATTTGATACTGTACGGCATCAACATATTTTTGAAGAGAAAATTTGAAAAAATGACAAAATCATTATACCGTCTGAAGTGTCTATATCATACTCAACAAGTGAAACCGTCAGTCCGTCAATCCAAGTATATAATAATAATAATAATATACTTTATTTCAAGGAATCTCCATAAAATTACACAAAATTACAAAGATCAAATGAAATCACGTCCAAATTTACCTGAAATACAAAAACTACAGGATTCTTACTGCATGAAAAAACTCTTCTAAGGCATATGGTTCAATTTTAATGAGGAGAGTTTTCAATGATTTCTCAAAGGTATTCAAGTTCGTCAACACTTTCACATTATATGGAAGAGAGTTAAACAGTTTAATGCACATATAAGATGGATGTTTCTCAGTAATTGCTAATCTATGTAATGGAAAATGTAGGTCGATAGATCGTGTTGAATAGTGGTGCTGAGATGTATGAATTGTAAACTTTTCCCTATTCTTCATAAAGAACACTAAACATTCAAATATATAAAGGGCATACAAAGTCAGAATGTTCTTTTCTCTGAATACTCCTCTGCATGACTCTCTGAACTTCATATGGAACATGATTCTCATAATTTTTTTCTGTATTTTAAAGATAGAGTCAACAGCTGAGCTAGCTCCCCAGAACATTATACCATATCTCATGACAGACTCTGCATTGGCAAAATAAACCGATCTTAAGCTACTTGAGTCCAAATATTTTACCAATACCCTCATTCCATAGCATACCTTACTTAATTTCATCGATAATGACTCTATATGATCGTACCATTTCAAGAACCTGTCAATTTGAAGGCCTAAGAATTTAGTCGATTGACTCAAGGTAATGCTTTTGTCTGCTAACTGTATTGAATCATCTAACTCTTTACGGGATCTATCTGTGCTGAACACTATAACTGCGGTTTTGTCTTCATTCATGAGAAGTCTATTAGAATCGAGCCAATTTTTAACAATTGCAAATATCTCATCCGCTTTTTTACTGATACTTACAAAATCATTGCCTTTCAATAAAATATTGGTGTCATCTACAAAACAAGTAATGATGACCAACAGGGCTTCAATCAAAAGACATAAATCATTCATAAAAAGAATAAACAATACTGGACCCAGTGTGCTTCCCTGGGGTACGCCAACATTCACCTCTACCTGATCTGACTCAGACGTCACACCATCTACTTGAACAGACACCTTCTGATGGCGACCTCCAAGGTAGGACTCAAACCACATTTTTGCCACACCGCGAATTCCCATATTCTCTAACTTTTGGAGCAGATAAGAATGGTTCAAACAATCATAAGCTCTTGACTGATCAATGAATAAACCCAATCCGAGATTATCTTCTTCAATTATGCGGATTATTTCCTGGGTAAACTGGAAAATGGCTGTGATCGGAGACCTACCCCCGAGGTATCCATGCTGAGAGTCACTAAATATATTATTTCTTTCAAGAAATTCTAAAAGCCTGGTTAACATTTATATGGTATACAGTTTTGTATACTTTTTGGTTTACAAAAGGTATACTTGAAACATTATTGATACATATATAATTGATTGTTCACTGTAATAATGTGAATGAATAAATCAACTATTCTCTAGAAAAATTTTATATATTTATAACTATCAATGGTGATAATAACTCAAATTTAATAAAATGGTAGCGCAATTTTCATCATCCTAAATGATATGGTCTGGATAAAAATGTACGGCATCATTTGTTCCTAATTTATTTACCTTAATACTATTCAAAACAAGGGATAAAATGTAGAAAATTGTTTTATATCATTAATCTATGAGTTCCAAACTTTTACAATAATATGAAAAATTTCACTTTTTGTATTTCTCTATAATTTTTTTTAGAACAGTTTCTTTTGAACGGCAATATAATATAAGAATTGTATCTTAAAGTATCATGTAAAAAAAGAAGTTGCCGTACTGGGTCAAATGACTTTAGAGCTTTATGGGTCAAGCATAAGATGAAATTAAGATAATTATTGATATAACATCAAAATGAACAATTTTTTTTTGACGGCCTTATTTTTAATAGTAATTTTGAGTGCTGGATAATGTTTTGGAACCGAAGCTGTACTTTTTCAAATGACCCCCTGGAGCACGGCAAGAGAGGGGGTTGCAACCCTCGATTTTTTCCCTTTGTCGCATGATTTTTGTACGGCGTTGCTGAATAATGGATTAGAAGATGTATGGCAACCGTATAAAACTGATGCCGTACAAAGTCAAATGACCTATTTTACCATGGAAATTTTCGGAAAATCAAAAAAATTTTCCGAATATATGGCGCATCATTTTTGTACGGCACTGCCCGTTTTCCTATTATTTTCCATGGAGCTATCGATGGTAAGAATGCCGTCAAAAGTCATATGACCCAAATGTACCCAGTTTACCTGTCCTTTTGAATTGCCACCTGTACTCAGTTGGACAGCATACAAGTGACGGCATAGTGCTGAATCTTATTATTTTATGTCCTTCTATTGTTCTAGATAGGTCACCTTCTGGTTCAAATGACCCATCAATTTTCGACACGGGCCTGTAGTCTATCACAAATATTGTCAGATGAAGTGGTTATGACATTGAAATTACATCCTATATATTTGAATTTTCGAAATCCGTTTGCATAGAAAAATAATACAAAAAAGAAATTGAGAATTTCGTTTTTTCAAATTTCTAAGCAGATAATTCTGCTACACTCGATATGAAGTTTTTGAGAGAAAGCTTAAAAATTAGGTCTAATTGAATTCTAATAATAAGTTAATGAAAATTCCAAATACATACTCATTTAGAAATTACTGAATAATTATTAAGGGATGGTTGCATAAACATATTAAACTGTCCTAGAGTAGTTCAAGTAGACACTCTGCACTGAACTGAGGTTCCACCCTGTGCAATATTGTTTTCATTCAATGCAAAGATGGTTATTTCATGAGAAAGTAATTACTGAAATTCATCATTGAATTGAAAAACCTACATTAGTATTAGGAAAAATCTTCTTAGCAATTTTCATGCCTGATTGCAAAGTTTTAATATTCCTGATCTAACTTTGAAAAGAATATTCCCTGATAATTTCAATTGAATCAAGTTCAAAAGTAACGAGTGATCAAAATTTTCGGTTGAAATCAAAAATCAACCTAAATAAAATTAATGGTCATAATGTTCCATCGCATTTTCACGTACAATGCCAACTAACAAGTGCACTTTGTTTGGGAAATTGATTATATTTCTTTTAAGAATAAATATCGGATAAATTAAAAAATTCCACTACTTACCATTTCATACATGACAACACCTATACCCCACCAATCTACTGCTCTGCCATAATCATTGTCTTCTAATACTTCTGGTGCTAAATACTCTGGCGTACCACAGAACGTCCTTGTTGTCTGGCCATAAGTGATATCTTCTTTACATAGACCAAAGTCTGTAATTTTTATATGTCCATCTTTATCAAGGAGCAGATTTTCTAATTTGAGGTCTCTATAGATTATTCCTTGAGAATGTAGGTAGGCCAATGCACAAATGATTTCTGCCCCATAAAATCTTGTACGCTCTTCTGAGAATACTCTTTCTCTTGATAAATGGAAGAAAAGCTCTCCACCATTCACATATTCCATGACAAAACATAATCTTTCATTGGTTTGGAAAGAATATTTCAATGACTGAAAAATAAATGCATGAAAAAAAGAAAGTGAAAAATTATCAATTTAGAATTGATACTGTCAGTTATTTCTGATGCTTACTGTTAAGAATGGATGATTTGTACTTCTCAACACACGATTCTCAGTTTGTGTATGTGCCACCTCATCTTTTTGGATGATAACTTCTTTCTTGAGTATCTTAATAGCGTACAACCTAGCTGTACTTTTCTCCCTACACAGAATGACCTTGCCGAAGGTACCCTTTCCAAGTACTTTCAAGAACTCAAATGATTCCAGAGTTACTTTCTTTTTTCCTGATGATTTCGAATATGATGTTCCTTGAAGCAGGAATTTTTTGGACAAATCTTCAGCGGCTGGCTCGGCAATTTCTATTGGTCCTGCATTATATGGCATGGAGTTCATCTCAACATCAGAATACTCTGTTGACAAACGTTCTGCTACGGTTTTTATCGCCAAGATCCATTCTTCCCTATTGATATTAAGGAGATGCATTTCAATTAAATCTTTTCATCAGAAAAATTGGGAGTATATGAAATTTAAATGTGGGTCAGTGACTGTGGATAGTGGTCGTGAAATTAATTTATAAACCACATACACAGTTACTACCTGCTGACTCACATTAAACATCCCTACAAATAAACTGGAATATTTCCAATGCGAGTTTTCCGGATAGTGAATTTATATTATGATTTATTTCCAAAGATGGCCCATTCAAATTTTTCTACGCCATTTTGGTAAGGTACTGATCCTCATGAAAACAATAATAACTCAATAAAATAAAAAAAAATTTTTGAAAATTTTTCAAAACTAGAATAGACTTTTAAGTTGTTGTCGATGAGTTGAGATGTTGAGAATATTTTATTCTGTTTGTATTATATTCTAGTTTCTAACTATAATATGTATTATTAGTAAGCCCTGGTGCCAGTAATATTCTTTTTTACTGTTTAAGGGTCAACAATAAAGAAGATTATTATTATTATTACTCAATACAATAAGAATTACCTTTCTTGTTCGGTCTCGACATTAAACATTCTCTCAATCACAGTTGTCCATTGTAAACCTCTTATGATGAAAGTGTAAGGCTTAGGTCTATCTGTAGACATTATCTGACAACCTCTCACGGTGAAATTATTCAAAGGATCGCTCATGGCAGTAACATGAGGTCTATTTTTGAAACCAAAAAGGGAGCCATCATCCAAAAGTATGAAATACCTGGTAGTAATAAAAGTTGGTGATATAATTTTTTATTAGACAAATTTCAATAACTTAAACCATAACCTGACATTGAAAAAATCCATTTATCAAGATTGAATTATTAAATAAAACACATTATTTATTCATATTTATGGCCATCAATTGATCAATGGATGAAATAGAGTGAAATTTGTAACTCTTTTCTTCCTCAAGATATAAGCAAATAGTATCTTTCTATATTTGTCATCGAAAGATTACAACATATTGTATATCAAATAGATTCAGTATGCAAAATTTGTAGTTATTCATAAAAAAAACATATACTCCATTCACTTTTATTTAATCACATAGGAGGTCATGGTTTCGTTTTCAGGAGTTGGCGCACCTGATGAAAAGCACAGAAAATATCGTCAATGACAAAACGACGTTGTCAGTTTCTTTGTTTACATCAAAATAAAAGTATCAAAGATATTCCACATTTTGTTAGGTTTACAAATTGTTCGCAGATTTTTGGTATTTAATCGATATTTGCAGGTGAGTTTTTCGTCGAATATCCAAGATTAACGTATGTTTATTGTTTTTAGCACCAGTTTGGAGCGTGAGAACGATTTTCAAGACCAGGACGAATGTTTACATTTCGAGGTTAAAGGGGTACACGGGAATTTCGTTGAAAAAGCTGTTATTTGTGAAAGCAATGCAATTTTCTTCCATGGCGAAAAATAATATATTTCAACAGTGATCCCTTGTACTTTTCATGCAAATAACTAGAAAAGAAATCCTTTCTATCAATTCATATAAACGTTAATTATTTTCGTCCATCACATCTTTTCCAATTCATTCATTTTCCGAATAAATTCACATTCTGAGAAATACGCTAAGAATGTAGAAGGGGCAACATAGTGTTGACTTGGAACATAAAAATATTTTGAAAAACGTCATAACTTCGATACAGAGTGGAATGTGTCAAATTTCCAAGGCCAGAGTTGTGATTTTATAATTGTGAATGGAGTATATTTATGAACAACATGAACTCATACAATGCAAAACCAGCTGCACCGTTATGCTATCAAGGTCGCCGTTCAGAGCGAGTAGGAAAACTCATCCGATAGAGGCGCCACCGTGCATTTTATTGAATATCTCCAGAGAACTTAAATTATCACTATAAGTTCTATGAATATCTCTCCAATTATGAATGAAATGTACAATGGCGCTCTCTATCCGAAAATCGCTGAACTATGAAATCAGTGAATATGTGGGTGAAGCAGGAACTATTTCCCACCATATACATATTTGAATTTGGCCATTCTCTGCCAATTTCGTATTTCAAGTTGTTTTTCTGAATGAAATTATCTGTAGATTCACTTTTAATCGGAAGTTGAACTATTTCCAAGGGTCCTTAGTTTGGAATAAAACAGAAGCGTGAGCTGGCTTATTTTCTTCTATTTTTGAAAAAAAAAATGAACTTTCGAAATGAAATCGATTTAAATTAATTCATTAATAACTTCAATCCTTTCTGAGTTTACCCACAAAATTTCAGTTCTCAAAGTGCAACTTGAAATAAAAACACACTTCATTGAACGACCACCTTAAGAGTCAATAAGAACCACAGAATACCTGTTAGGTATTCTGTGATAAGAACAGACACAGAACTGGGATTCCTTTACAAACATGCCATTCTTGATATGTCACAATATTTGGAAAATAGTGATGTCACAATAATTACAAAATAGAAGTTTGATATATCAAAAAAGAATATTAATAGATGCATAGAAACCCTGGTGTAACGACTCCTTACTAAAAATCATGACCAAAAATGGTAGATCAAAACCGCACTCTGGATTGTTGTTTGAGGTCCTAGTTCCGGAATTATCCGCAATTTTTCGCGTCGTGGCGCTATTGCGACAATGGAAAATAGCGCGACACCTTTCGGAAGAAATGAACAAGAAAGTCTTAAGCAAAATCTAATCAGTGCCAACACCAGGTATTCCATTCATCTATGAATATTACAACTCTGGCATATATTGCCAATCACTTTGATTTGAGTTATCGAAATATGATTTATTGGCGATTAATGAATTCTTTTTCAATATCGTACCTAGGTCTCCAATTTTTTATTCTTTCTCCTCTCTTATACAACCAACCTTCTTTGACTATATTAGCTGCACTATAACTCTTAGGTCCAACAGAGGGGGGATTGGTTTGTGGTATTTGATTCATTTTTCTGTCAACAAAAAAAATATTGTATGAAAATGGAAAAATAATCTAGACATCAAAATGATAATTTCTTATTTTTTCTATGGATCTTGCAATGTGCGCTCCTGAAAAACAGCATGAACCAATGACTCAGAATACTTAGATGATTATTGAAATTTTTTATTGAAATATTCTCCTTTAGAAATGAGATACCTTACATAATTCCAAGTAGGTTAAAGTGCTAGTCAAAATATAATTAAAACATTTTTATTTCTGGTACTGAAATTAATTGTTAATTATTAACCATTGTTTTCTCAGAAAGTAGAATCAAGCACTAAATGGCATGCTATTCAGTGCTTATTCTTCAATCAGTGCTTCGAAAACAGGTAGTATGGATGCAGCATACAAGAACATCAAGATCTCCAAAATAAAGAAAGAGATGAACTTATTCAGAATGGCAATAACGTTTCCTCTTGCCCACCAGAGCATCTCTCTCAATTCAATCGGAGCCTATAGGTTTTTTCTCTCTTGTATCTTTTATCTGTCTGTATTATGTGGATCCAGTCACGCAAATTAGGTGTTCAAACAATACATAATACACAAATGTAATGATTCTCGTACGTTTGCATTTATGACTCAAGGTGCACCCCTGTTTCAATTAAGACAGATTGATACCATTTTGAATATACACTCACTTTGAAGTACTTATAGGACATATTTTATCAAAAAAATCTTCTGTGAACTGTGAAAACATCATTAACAATATAATTTTTCTAATGCTTACATGGAAATTATACACTTTTCCAACAACCCCAAAAATTCTGTTGTCATTTAGTTCAATATGATAATAATTATCTGTATTCTTTACCTAGATATTGATTCAATCTTACTGACTCATTTTCGTTGTTGGGATGGAAGAAGTTATCACCTAGATAACAAGAAATATTTACAGCCACCCATACATTCCTTATTATATTACTTGAATGAGTAGCTTTTCTAACATAACAAGAAGTGTTGTTCGGCCTATGATGAAATGTCTCTTGAAGGATATAAATATGCGAATGTACTTGATTTTGGGCTAGTTTCAAGACCTGCATGAAATGATTCAGAGTCCAATTGAATTGAACATTGATATTGTGAAATATCATCATTCACAAATTAATGAATGATGTCTTTGGTTCTAATAAGAATAGCAGGCATTCCAGGAAGTTATTTTTAGAAAAGACATTTCAAGTAATTTGTGAAAAATAAAACTCAGAGCCAGTAATATTCAACTGAAATTCCACAATGAATGGGACAAATCTTCATTGGTTCTCTTGAATTAATACGAATAGGTTCATTTCTCAAATTTCTTATCATAAGGGGACTGAATAACAGGTGGTGGCAAAATTTCATATAGTCAAGCACACATAAAAAAATCAGTTTTCTCAATACTCTGCATTTACCTTCAGAGGAATTTGAGAATATTATTCCATTCAGGTGCTCCACGATAATTCAAATTACTACGCAAAATATTGGTATAACAAGGACATTTTCGTATTATTATAGATGTAACAGTCAAGTCAACAAATATTGTTATCACTTTGATCACAGATCAATTTGTGCATAGAATCTGTGTTATAATGGCTAGGGATGGCAACGATATGCTGAAAACATCGGCTCTCCAACGCATTATTTTTTGTCGATGATATCGGGACCGGACTAGCACCAGATGACCAGAATGAAATTATTTATAATTAACTATCACCGGTATACGATATTACTAGCCAATTGGTCATTTAAAGTTGGAGCACTGCTATTATGGTGGGTTAACTCTTTGGACTTAAGTATATATTATTATTGCCATTGCCAGCTGCCCCCCCTTGAAGATAAAATTAATGTTAATTTTCCTGGTTTCCTGACCGACCATCTTCTCAGGTATGAGCTGCCCCCCCTAGCTGAAATCCTGGGTACGCTCTTGAGTATTGCCACGGTTTAAAGAGAATAATGATCACTTATCTCACTATTAATTGGTTAACAAAGAAGAAATTCTCACTTTCCGAGACCGAAATGATATAAGCATGATGATTCCTCAATCCATGAAGAGTATTTGCGAACTGGGAGTACAACTTCTGGGCCATTCAGTTTATTCCTTGATTACTAGTGCCATAGATAACCTAGTGCAGCAAATAGGTTGATGCTCATGCGATTTCGAAAGCAGTTATTGCCAATCATTTTGGTTTATAACACACAATAATTAATATAAAATGCTACAGTATTTTTGATAAATTTATTTTCTCAATGAGGATTTTTGATGAGAACAATATTCATTATAGGACTAATTAATGCACACTGTGGAAAGCATCATTCATTTATTTTTATTCAAGAATTTCAACCTTCACGTTCTTAGATGAGTTGTATACTCAGATATTATACAGAAAATGTTTCATTAAACTTAAAATTTCTCCAGCAATTTTAAGATAAAGAGTAAATACTTAAATAAGGAACATCAAATTAGTAAATAAATACTGAAATTTCAAACAAAAAAATGTACACTTTTTCAAGTCTTGCTATAAATCAATACATCAAAGAGGATAGTTAATTTTTAATACTTCAGAGATAAGAAGCTTATATTCAACAAAATATAGAAACATATATGTACACATTCAATAAAATCTGAAAACTCTATGCATAAGTAATAAAATAATACAAGAAAATTCACTGCATTTTGGATACTTCAAAACGGGTATTAACTATCTCTTCATCTGAGTCAAGAATTGATAATGTAGGTTCACTTTTAATATGTTCTTGTAACCATTGTAAGTCATCATCAACTGATTTCTCCCGTTTTGGTAAACTTTTATTGGAGTTATGATTAACCCGGACTTTAACTCCATAAGCATCATTCACTAATTGTGCTTCTTCTTCATCATCTTCAGTGTCCAACAATGGTACAAAAGCATATCTTTGATTGTTATTGGTGGGACGCCACAGTATCATAATAACTAACAATATACAGGAGAATAAGATATGCCAATAGGCTTCATCAAGCCATAAATCTTTCCAAACAGACAAACAACTCACCAATCTATGAGTTTTTATGGAATAAAGCATGAAAATCACTGAAGCCACAAGTGAAAAAATAAGAGTATTGGTGAAATGCCTGTACAGTGATAATTTAACTTCATTTCGCCGTAATTTCAAGGTACGCGTAGTGTTAACAAGAGCACTGAAAATCCACCAACATATTGCAGAATCTAGAACCGCCAGTGGAACCGAAGCTACTAGAAGATCTCTTTGGTCATTTTTAGGATGTACAATTCTCAGGTAAGCTTCTGAGCAGGCAAGAAAGAAATACAGAAGACCCACTCCTACAACCCTGTGAAGGGTGGCTCCCAGTCTAGGTTTCACGATTCCAAAACCTAAACTAACAATGATGACCAACATTCTGGCCAAAGTGCGTTTTGCACATGACACCCATTCTGCAAAGAGCATAGCACCTTGTACACGTAACCCTGTGTTGTTAATACTTTGGTATTCTCCATAGAAAGTTGCTTTTTCAAGCATTCCAAGCAGTATTACACCACCAATCCAAAACTGTACCCTTAAGAGATCTCTCCATTGCATGAATGAAAATACAAGCCACATTAAGCCCAAAAATACATAAAAAACACACATGAATCCATAAAATGGTAACAGAGGCCAATCGGCTGCTGAGAGATACCCATATCTACTCCTCATTTCTAAACTCAGTTTTAATTGAGCACCTGTTGTATTCGAAGCTACTTGGAAAGATATTATGTAAAATCCATCATGTGGTATAGTATACACTGGGTGCAATGTTTTATGTAGGGATTTTTCATCTTTACCCAAAGGAACACCATCAATTATGATGTGATCATCACATTTAAAATTCTTGCTGAATTTGAAGACCAAGCTGTTGTTACTGTATTGACTGGATCTTATGAGCTGGAAGAAATACAATATCATTTCATTCATTAAATAAGAGTGGAAATCATGTTACAAATCATAATTTACTAATCTTCAAAGACAAACAATATATTGCTGTTTTTAACATGCTAATGATGTCAGAACATGAGTTTGAAAAAATTAATATCTGAAGGAAAAAAATAATCTTCTAAATTTAACCTTCATCACCAAGTACTGAGAGAATAGTTTCATTACGGTTTTCATAGTCTTAAAACAGAGGAAAACTATTTCAAATATTGTTAATAAGACTATTCCAACAATAATAAATAATGATGTATACATTTGACAAGTTCATAAATATTATGCTGAAATTTTAATACTTCACCTCCTGTGCTTGTTTTACTGCATCTGCATAATCCCAACAAGCTAATGGAACAATAGCTAATTCCAAGCTTATACTGGTATCAGCATTTTGGGGAGGCTCACAAATTACTGAAATAATAAAGACGTTAGAATAAGAAAACTTTGTTTGATAGCTTTCTTACCCTTGACAAAAGTTTGAGACCCTTTATACAAACTTTGAGGTAAATGGTACAAATTATAGCCCTGAAAATAAACTTTGTTATAGTGTTTCAAATGCTTTAACAATTTATAAATTTCAAATTGATAATACGTACTGTATCAACTGTGGTAAAATTGAAATTCCAATTGCTTCCTTGAGAGAAGCAATGGCATTGACACAGAAATACTGTAAAAAAGAAATAAAGTGTCCATATTATATTCATATTACGTCCGATAAGTGTGTGGGAAACTAATCGTTGAATCCTGATAATTTATCATGGGTAAAGGCAAAAATGATTCCAAATTTTGAAATTCGATACACCAACATGAACACGAAATAAATTTGCGAATGTTGCGATCCAAACGTTGACAGTTATCACAGAATATAATTTTTGTTGTCATAGACGGTCATTAATGATGAACTCTTTTTCTTCAGAAGTAGTGTGTCATAGAGAATTCGCGATCTCTCTATGGTTTTGACCATAGAGACAAAGACTTCTTCTCTTTCAGTCAAATCAAAACTGTCAATGTGACACTTCACAAATAATCACAAATCTGACATTCAGTTCTCATAAAAAACATGAATGAAAACAGCCCCTTTGCCCCTGTTTTGTGTTGAATTTTGTGTATTAACTTAACTCTGAAATCATAATTTTTTGAAATAGTGCTACATTCATGAAAATTTAGAATAGGTTTCAATGGAAATTATTAAAACTCCAAAAGTGAGCTTTCTCTATTTTATCTTGAACGAATTCTAATTTAGAAAATTGTTTTCTATATTTTTATATATATGTATCCATTGCAGATCGAAAATGTCCGCATGTTGGATCGATATTCGAAAACTCCCTCGCAAGGAACACTTTATTTAGCGGCAACCCATTTAATTTTCAAAGACCCAGATGAGAAAAAGGAAACTTGGGTCAGTTGAAATTATCAGTTCGAAACTTATGGTTCTAAATTTAGTAAACTTTTCAGATCCTTCTGATGCATATTGCTAACGTAGAGAAGCTTCCACTTTCTACAACTGGATCACCCTTATTAATTAGAACTAAAACCTTCCTTTCCGTTACATTTGTCATACCTAAGGAAAGGGATTGTCATGATCTTTTTACTGCTTTGAATCAGTTATCACAACCAGCTAATATTGAGGATTTATATTGTTTCACTTATACTGTTAGTGTGAATGATTCCTCTAAATCTAGAGGTTGGGACTGCTTTAACTTACTAGCTGAGTATCAAAGAATGGGAGTACCTAATGAACATTGGAATCTAACTGAGCTCAATAGAGAATATCAGGTAACTTTAGTATATGATGGAGTTTTAAAATAGTATTTCTTTGAAATTATAGTTTCAGACATTGATTAGGTTTTGGATATTTATTTAGTCAGCATGTAAACAATAAATTGAACATATTTTTCAACTGAAATGCTGGTTTATATGTCATTACTCATCAAGTGTCTATATAGGCTACTTAACCTAGAGAATAAGGATGGATAATTGAGTGTGATATGGATTTTGTCTTCATTTAAGTTTATGGGGCTAGTTAAATGAGGAAAACTTCATATTTTCTCTCTCTTATGTTTGTGTTTTCATGTTCATATCTGCCTTAAAAAAATTGTTCTTCATAATCAAAATAATTCTTCTACTTTTATATGAGAACTCTTGTGACAGGGTGACAGTGGTTCAAATTGATATTTTATGTGCAGATCAACTATGGTTCCTATTTTCATAAAAAACAAGCAGCTATTAATAAGTTTTATACTCCTCATTTTTGTCATGCTTGCTAGTTTGTGATTGGTTTAATTATGCCAAAGATTGACCATTTAATCACTACCAATTGGCAGGGGCTGGGGAAAGCTAGTTTTATCAATCTCAAAATAGTTTGGGCAACTTTTTATGTTTTCAAATGTGATGTATTTGAATCTCATGTAAGCAACATAATAGTTGGAAAAAATCTTCAGAGCTGCAGCCTATGTAACAACATTTTCTTCACATGAAAATATTTACAGAATACCGGCAAACCCTCTCGAATTACTCCTAAAGTCAAACATGTAAATGTGGAGTCATCTAAAATAGAAAAGAATGAGTACTTCGATAATAGAATAATCACATTTGGAAGTTAGGGCCTATGTATGTGCATTGTTTCAAGGTAATGAAGGAACCCTATGAAACGCCAGATCTTTCTTCCTAATTTATTGTTCTGGCAATGGAATCACCTACCACCTTCCGTTGTGGAGGTAGCTTCTGTCAAGTCTTTCAAGAATAGATTCGAATATTGTTTGTCAGAAAATTTCATACACAACTTTTCTTTTGTATATCATACAGATGTCCCAAAATTCAACTCACTGAGGTGAAGTCAGGAGCTGTAGGTAGATCCGCATTAAAGAATCCAATGAAGAAATTTTCTTTGACAGAATCTCTCAGAGAAACCGTCCATGATATGTTGTTACAGAAAATTGCGAATTTAGTAATTTCTAAAGATTGTCCATTAAGTCAACTTTCAAAATTCTTACTGAATTTTCAATTAAAAGTGAAAAAGTAATTTAATTCATTTATTTCTTCGGTTCAATATACAGGGTGTACATTATATAATTATAGTGAAAAGGGGTTACAGTTCACTGCGACCTTGAGGTCTATTGTGCCCCCTAACAGAGCAGTTATCATCGCGCCTCCTACAGCTCGCCCTCCAGTTCCAGAGATTTGATAAAATCCAGTATTTGGGACGGATAACCCCCCACTTCTACAAGTTTCTTGTCCAAAGCACTCTTTCCTTTGGCTTGTAATGGCATAGCATTCTGTAACCAGGTGAATAGGAGTTTCTTCCTCCTCTCCACGGAATCTACACTCGTACCACTACGAAGTTTTCCATACAAAAAATCAATATGATATCCAATAATTTGATTGACAAAGGAAATCTTGCAGTCTAGAGTCCGAATGACATCCTGTACATGTAGCGGTGCTCTCAGTGAAAAATGAACTGCTTAGGTCTTTGAACAGTTGACGAACAAACCATTTTTTCTTGACCACTCAAATATATCAATACAAACATTGGCAACAGTCATTTGAACTTGTTCCAGATCAGAACCCGAAATCAAAATATTTGTATGGTCTGTGTAACGTATAATGTGACATAATGGTGATCTTATCTGTAAAAATTCCGGGAGATCATTGCTATTTCAATAAGATGATACTTATAACTTCTAGGTCTCCCGAAAAGATCCCTCGGAAGCTTGTAGCTTGTGCGAGTTAGGAGTATCAGTTGTGTTCTGTGTATGTGGGGTTAAACTCGGACTTCCTTGGCTGAGACAAACGCCTTAACTACTGGACTAGTGGCAAGATCCACTTTGTAATTAGATTCTCATTCAAGAAACAAATTAGATAGTAACTGTCTAATAAATCTCGAATCTGATATTATAGAGAAATTGGAAATCTGTTTCAGGTTAATTTTTTTTGGTACTGTTGATCAGTCTTATATTTCGTTTTTTATACATACTTGTTGATATTTTGATTCTTGAGGCTAAGAAATATTTTTTTTCTTGAATCGAATTTTTTTCCAGCTCTGCGATACTTATCCAAGGCACCTTTTTATACCGAAAACAGCAAACAATTCTGTTTTAATAGGCAGCGCCAAATTCAGAGCTAAAGGAAGATTACCAGTGTTGTCCTATCTGCATCGTAATAAAGCTAGTATATGTAGGTGTAGTCAACCATTATCAGGATTCAGTGCTAGATGCTTGAAAGATGAGAAAATGCTTTATCATATTGCTAAAACAAATACAATTTCGTCTATAATGTATGTGGTTGATACAAGACCAAAGGTAAGAATTATTTTTCTTATTAATAATAATGATACAAACAAACTGAAACAAAATAAAATAAACTTCACTTCAAACTTCTAGATCAATGCAATGGCAAATAGAGCTGCAGGTAAAGGATATGAAAATGAAGCATTTTACGAAAATATAAAATTTCAATTCTTGGGCATTGAGAATATTCATGTGATGAGGAGTAGCCTTAATAAGGTGGTTGAAAGTGAGTATTTTCACATTCTGTGTGGGGTTTATATGATAGTGTTCAATATTAGCATAAATAAATATACATATACTCCATTCACAATTATAAAATCACAACTCTGGCCTTGGAAATTTGACACATTCCACTCTGTATCGAAGTTATGACGTTTTTCAAAATATTTTTATGTTCCAAGTCAACACTATGTTGCCCTTTCTACATTCTTAGCGTATTTCTCAGAATGTGAATTTATTCGAAAATGAATGAATTGGAAAAGATGTGATGGACGAAAATAATTAACGTTTATATGAATTGATAGAAAGGATTCCTTTTCTAGTTATTTGCATGAAAAGTACAAGAGATCACTGTTGAAATATATCATTTTTCACCATGGAAGAAAATTGCATTGCTTTCACATAATTTTCATAGGCATGCTTGTGAAGATTTGATGTTTATTATCCTCTTGAACTGGAAGTTCAAAACTTGACGACATCAATTGTTGATTCTAATCAAGAATTCATTAAAAAAAATCAACCCAAAGAAATAAGATGAATTGATGGGTAATTACAAGAATCAAGAATAATGTCAATTTTATTTTGTTGATAACTTTCTTAAAATCAATGTTGGGATATAAAACTCGGCTGCGTTTGTTCAAACAACATCTAAAGAATACATTTTTCACCATCTCGACCTTTGAAAGGCGTTTCTTATAGGCGAATTAGGTCTAAGTTCCACCTCATTAGTGAGGTACCTAACTTTTGCAAATCTGCTCAGATATCGCCAAATTTCTTGGAAAACCTGAAAAAATATCATCCTAATCGACCTCTCGAGGCTCCACCCGATCCATCTACCGCGATATCTGTCCAAATAACAGCTTTCTCAACGAAATTCCCGTGTACTCCTTCAACCTCGAAATGTAAACATTCGTCCTGGTCTTGAAAATCATCCTCACGCTCCAAACTTGTGCTAAAAACAATAGACATACGTTAATCTTGGATATTCGACGAAAAACTCACCTGCAAATATCGATTAAATACCAAAAATCTGCGAACAATTTGTAAACCTAACAAAATGTGGAATATCTTTGATACTTTTACTTTGATGTAAACAAAGAAACTGGCAACGTCGTTTTGTCATTAACGATATTTTCTATGCGCGCACTGACTATTCATCATATGTTCTATTCTTTTCATCAGGGGCACCAACTCCTGAAAACGAAACCATGACCTCCTATGTGATTAAATAAAAGTGAATGGAGTATACATACCATTCTCTGTCTGCTTGACAGTTGAGAAGGTTAATGTTATGTGTGTTGAATATTATGAATTTGATGAACTGAATCGAATGATTTTATGGTAAACCCTAATGGGTGTACCCCTTGAATCTACAATATCTTGACTGAGGTGACAATTTTCAAAAACAGAGTTTTTAGTAACAGTAGCTCTTTTGATGTTATGGTGTCCAAATAATTGAGGAAATCATATCTTCAATTCATCTTGTTGACTGATTAATTGAATTTTTTATTCAAAGATGTTGTAGAGTGAATATGCATTCGATTCGATTCATTGAGAATAATAATGAATAAAAATATTGGCAAAAAATCATTAATTTCCTTGTATTCGGGAATCAACGATGCTTGTAATAGGGGTGATATCAAATCGAGTTGATGATTTCTACAGCCTGTATGCTTCCATTTTTCTTCCTTGCTGCTGAGTCTTCTGCACTTTCAATCATATAAATTGTTTTTGCTCTCATTTGCAGCTTGTGAACAGAAAAATCCCACAATGAATAGTTTTCTGAATGGAATCGAATATAGTGGTTGGCTGAAACATATAAAATCAGTGTTAGATACATCGTGGTTTGTAGCTCAAGCAGTTGAAGAAGGAGTAACTGTTCTGATACATTGCTCAGATGGTTGGGATAGAACATCCCAAGTTTGTTCTTTGGCATCTCTGCTGTTAGATCCTTTCTATAGGACTTTGAAAGGATACCAGGTAAGATCATTAGTATAGTGTAGTGTAGCCATCTCAGATACTGGCGTTCATTGAAACTCTAGAACTGAAGGGCGACTTGTAGACTATGTAATGGCAGAAACAGCTCCTATGGGGGGAACAATAGACCTCAAAAAGAACACAACCTATAAATATTTTCAAATATATCAGGTGGCACACAAAAGAGGAATAGAGGGTGACTTTGTTTTTCAAATGGAACACCCTATATTCAATAGTGTTATTCAATAGTGTTTTTCAATTCTCTGAAACTTCCTGCATGCTTTCGTGTACTTTTCACATATTTTTATTCGACAGTTCTCGGAATATTGGCCATTTTGACAAAAAAATTATACTTGTAGAGGCTATGTTATTCAATTATATTTCACGAACCCTTGCACATACCAATAACAGCTTTATATGGATTGAAAGACAAGACTTCA
This sequence comes from Adalia decempunctata, assembly GCA_951802165.1. NCBI lineage: Eukaryota > Metazoa > Arthropoda > Insecta > Coleoptera > Coccinellidae > Adalia > Adalia decempunctata. The sequence goes on from OX637699.1 coordinate 10,719,248, forward strand.
AAGTATCCTAGCCAACTATAATGAAGCATCTCCAGCTTATGGAGTGTCCACAAAAAGACTATCAACATGACGAATTTCAAATCGATTTTTCTTCATTTTTTCAAATGTGCTAGGGTGAACTCAGTGTACCACAGTTTTTGCCAATGGAGTTCGATATCAGTGTAGTTTGAAAATGAACCCATTGATACATTTTTTGGTTTCAGACACTGATTGAAAAAGACTGGCTTGCGTTTGGGCACAAATTCTCTGAGCGTTGTGGTCACATTCAGACAGATAGCAAAGAGATTTCACCTATTTTCACACAATTCTTGGATTGTACCTGGCAATTGATGCAGAATTTCCCATGTTCATTTGAATTTAATGAACAATTTCTCTTCAATCTGCATGATCATGTTCATTCTTGTCAGTTTGGCACATTCATTGGAAACAGTGAGAAACAAAGGACTGAACTCCAGTAAGTTTAGATTCATAACTAATTGATCTGAAATTTTCTTTTTTGAGCACTCGTTCACGATGTCTGTATTTTTCAAGAAAGTCTCCAACGACTAGGTTCGACTCACTGATCACGAATCCGTGGTAAGATTTATTTCTGTCTACTTACAAGGTTAATGAACGAGTGCTCAAAAGCCCCTGACTTAACCTCAGTGCTTTACATGAACCATTTTCGATAAATTTTTTTATCGACGGTTAAAATCTTGCATACTCTACAATGAGTATCACCCTGTATGTATTTCATTTTCAGATTGAACAAGAGAACATATTCGTTCTGGGGTTACATAGAAAATATAAGGGAAGAATATATCAATCCTTTATATTCAGCAGAAGATTCACCAGGACTTCTGGTCCCAAATTTGTGTCCTCAGAATATTAGGTGAGAAAGACAGGGTTATCCATTTCATGGTCCGGATTCGGCAGCCCTGATTCAGTACTGTCATCAAAGCTTCACAGTTTAAGATTTGCAATTTTACAGTAGGGGGGTTGAGCAACTGTTGAATATATCAAAATATTGAAAACTTACTATGAAAAAGTGGCTCTACCTAAAAACACTAAGCTCATGCTTGTGTACTCAGAATTGCTTTCACATTCGATTCTATCAACATCTCTTGCTCGCCCATCGTCCAATCAAGATAGCAAGAAGAAAATCAACCAGAACTATAGGGACGTCTTCAAAATTGAAACAATCAACATCTCAGAATCTTCCATCGCTAAGGAATGGTGATTTTGGAATAGGACTTCTATCATGTTGATTAGCTCTTAAAAGTAGAGTCAATGTTGCAGTTATTGCTAATTCTAATGAACATAATCAAGTAGTAGATGACTCTTCATGAATACACTTGTTCCATTTCCTCACTTGATTGATCTCATTTAAAACTGCTTCTCCAGAAGTATAGATTTCCGAAGATTTGACAATCTAAAATTCAACAACTCAATGCGTACTTGATTTAGAGCAGTAAATACACTGCGCAAAAAAATTAACTCACATTATGGAAATCTCAAATTTATTCTACAACTGAAGGTGTTCTCAATGATAATTATTTTTATCAGAATTATGCATGCATACGTTATCCACTTTCAACGTTTTTCTTCAATACAGATGTTTTCTCCCAGCAGGAATAAAAAAAGATGATATTATCAGATTTTGAATGTCTTGGCTCCATTCTAAAATCAGTTGTTCTCGATCAATTCTAGTGATCAATAGTTTTTCTTTCGTTTGATTTTCTACACTCGATCGCTATGCAACGCGAAACACGCAATTTGACCCAAGAGGAATGTGCCCAAGCGGTAGTTTTGCGAGAAGAAGGGTGGACATACAAGAATTGCAGAAAGGTTTGGAGTTTCCCATACAAGTGTGTCCAGAATGTTGCAGCGATTCAGGGAGACAGGTATGAATGTCCGAAGACCAGGACAGGGTAGACCACGGGTAACAACTGCCATTTAAGAACGTTACTTGAGAGTTTCTTCGTTGAGACAACGGTTTGCAACCGCTCACCTCCTTCAAAATCAGCTTGAGCAAACTCATGAGGTGCAAATTAGCACTCAGACAATAAGAAATCGCCTCAGAGAATATGATTTAAGGCCTTGTGTCGCGGCAAGAGGCCCAACTCTAAAGGTGAATACAGACTATTCTGACGTGACGTGATTCCACTTCACGTCAGGCACCGTCAGTGCTCCCATTGGCCTGATATGAACGTGAACGCACAGAACGATGTGTTGCATTTTTATATCACTCACATTTTGACGTTCACGTTCATATTAGGCCAATGGGAGCATTGCTACACGTCTGACGTGACGTGGAATCACGTCACGTTAGAATAGTCTGTATTCACCTTTACCCCAGCCCATCAAAGGGCGTGTTTGGATTTTGCGAGAGAGCATATCCATTGGGAAGAGGCCGATTGGGAAAGAGTTCTCTTCACAGATGAGTCTAGATTCTGCCTCTACCATTGTGATCGACGTTCCCTTGTATACAGACGTCCACATGACAGATATGCTCAGTGCAATTTCCTGAATACTACTGGTTTCGGGGGAGGATCGATTATGGTATGGGGTGGAATATCTTTGACTGCTTGCACAGACCTAGTGGTCGTTGATAATGGAGCTATGAATGCTGATAAGTATATAAGGAACATTCTTGAAGAGCATGTAGAGCTATTTGCCCCATACATTGGTGAAAATTTCATTTTTATGGACGATAAGGCCAGACTCCATCGTGCGCGCATCGTTCAGGAGTACCTTGAAGAGGTTGAAGTCTCTCGAATGGAATGACCAGCAAGAAGTCCAGATCTCAATCCGATTGAGCAGGTTTGGGACAACCTCAATAGAAGGCTGAGAAGTTCAGAAAATCATCCAGCTACTCTTAATGACTTAGGAATCCAACTCGGAGAAATCTGGGAAGGATTAGATCAAAACATTTTAAGATCACTCATTTTGAGTATGAACCGTCGTTGCCGAGCTGTAATTAACGCAAGGAGTGGAAATACCAAGTATTAAATCAATTATCAGCATTTCAGTATTTTGAAAATTGTTCATTTCTCTTCTTTCACATAAGATTCGGTGAAATCCTGAATTTTTCTTCCATTTAATGTGTCTTGTTTCCTTCAAAACCTTCCCGAGAGAACATAAAAAATAAGTTATAAAGTCAATGTAGAGTTAACTTTCATTAAAATTGAGATTTTCAGAATGTGCGTTAATTTTTTTGCGCAGTGTTTATGCATGTAATTACTTTAGCATTAGAGGTATTCAATTCCGCATTGTTTTCGAGTTATGTAATACCAAGCCAGATTGAATGAAATACAAATTCGATCTAAATCCACCAGAATTTTGGAACCATAAAATGAATAGCCCTTCATTGGTATATCAGTGATATTGAAAAAACTAACTCATAATAATTGCCAGGTTTTGGCGGGGAATGTATTGTCGCTTTGAAAATGGTGTACATCCAAGAGAACCGCAGGAGGACCTGGTTCTAGCTGCTTATGATCACACAAATTTACTGGAAAACCATTTCAAATTTCTATCCAAGGTAAAACATTTAATGTACAAATTATATATTTTTTGTTGGCATATTTTATACATGATTATTCCAGAAACTGTCAGGATTGAGAAATATGATCACGAAGAAAAAGAGTCAATCTAGGCAAATATTGAATGATAGTGTAAATATTGTAAATAATAAATATGTCGCAAATAATTCTTCAACAACTATGGAACCTACTCAGGAACATCCTTTGAAAATCGATTTTAAAGCGAGTGATTCAAGAAAAACAGAACAGAAAGTAGAGGATATTCAAAAAGATCTGGACAATGTAGCCATAGACTGGAAATTAATGAATAGAGCTACTGAATGCAGTTGTTCATCTCCCTTTGATAATTTAAGTAAAAAGGTAAGTTTCAATTGCCTATGTTTAGACAAAATTATATTGAAAATATTTTTCAGAATTACTGTAGAAAATGTGGCGAGGTCTTCTGTATGAGGTGTATATTGAAGAGAGAAATTCCAGGACATATTGCGCAAACTCCTCTACCTGTATGTAAAACATGCTGTGAAAATTTAGAAAGTTGAAATTTTTTTTTTAAATAATGTTTAATGTCAGAGTTATTTATTTAATATGAATCAATTACCAAGAATGATATATGTTGATTGTACATCAAATGTATTGAATAAACAAATAAAGTAAGTTAAGCTCCAGAAATAATGTTATGAGTGAAAATATTTTCTCATCCACTACCTGATAAAATCATTCAAAAATTTGGAAAGATGTTGTTCATAATTGATTCTCATGTATTGACCAGTTCTTCAAATATTCACACTCAGGGTTTTTAAAAAACTAGTTTATTTAAATGATTAATATATCATTTCGCAGGGTCTACACTCATGTTTAGGACAAGTCAATGTTAACATGATGTATATTCAACATGGGCGTACCCAGGGGGGGGCAGCTGCCCCCCCCCCCTTGAAGATAAAATCAATGTTAATTTTCCTGGTTTACTGACAATATACCTGACCGACCATCTTCTCAGGTATGAGCTGCCCCCCCCTAGCTGAAATCCTGGGTACGCTCTTGATATTCAATTCAAGAATGGCAAAATTCTGCATTCCATAAAACGCTTCTTAAATGAGAATGGGCCAGAATTACTACCCTGAATTTCTCCTGTACCAATGTCATATCATTCACTGCGTTCGTTATTACCAATCCGGAGTGGAGCGAGAGAAAATGGACACAGAACATCTAATAAATACGGATCTCTCTCCTCTCTTTCAGCCAGAGAGAGAGATCCGAATTATTGGGTCTTCTGTGTCCGATCCACTTCCGAAAGTGAATACCGAATGCGCCTATGGAGTTTAAATATACATAGAGGAACATCCCAGTTGAACGATTTGAAGCTGAATTTAGTGTGGTTCCTTCACCGATTCATAGAGGGATTAGTGTGTTTCGGAGAAGCGAAAATTTTTAACCCCCGCATCTGGCGGTAAGTAGCTGAACTATAAAGCACTATATCCGAATGCGATGACAATCAGGAGCGGCATATGGAAATGTGGGATGTTTAGATCTTCATCACACCTGATTTTTTTGATGCAATAAAACGTCAATTAATTCTGCCTATGATTCATAGAACTAGAGGCAAATGAATAACCTATAGAAGTATATGAATAGGAACAAAATGGATCACGTGATTCACGCCAAGAGTTTAAATTAACTTATAGATGTTATGAACGAAATATGCTGGATACCTCAGCCACTTCTTTCATAATTAAGGACAGATACGTTGAGTAATACAAGTTTATTTTTGTGAAATAAAAATATATAATTTATACCTAAGCTACTTTCACAGGTCTAACAAATGTACGTGTTCTCTTCAACTTTTTCCTTGTTATTTCTAATTTTTGCAATTGGTTTTTAATATCATCAAATATTTCATTTTGTTCTTCTTCTGAAATAGTTTTCCTGAAAATTTCAATGTATTATAAACAATATTTAAAAATTTTGTTTCAATATTTACATGTAAGTTTTCATTAAATCATATTTCTCCCAAGGTTTGGCCACTTTTGCTGCCTTATCCAAGAGTTTCTGTGATACTTGTATTTCCTCAATGCCCTGTAAGTTTTTACGTTCCCACCTTTGAGTCCAAGGTCTAGGTTTCAATTTTACTTTGGTTGTATTTATGGGAATTGGAGTATCTGAAATCCAAATTACTCAATTATCAAAGATTTCAGAAGGTAGAATTTTTGTCATTAAAAATTTCAAAATTAGAAAACTGTTTACCCTCAGAAATTAATTCAGCGGTCATATTGACATCAAAAGTACTATACTCTGGGTAGGAATCTCTCAGATATAACAATTCATTGTCCAATCTTTTCTCTAACCTCAGTACTTCAATCCTTTGAATAGTCGGATCATATAATTCATATAAAACTTCAACTCCCTGAAATTAACCTATTATTTTCAGATGTTCAATTTATCCAGTATAAAATTATCAACCTCGTTATCAATCACATTCCTCAATAAAAATTTGGCTCTTAATCCACATCCTTCTCTCTGAATACAGATTCCCACAAATCTCTCACTTCTACCAGGAGAATGTTTATCAGAAATTGTGACAGCCAGTATGGATCCTGAAGGTTCATACTGAATAGATTTGTCGGATATAATCCTATCTGATACTTACCAACATAAAATTCGGGAACAGCCACTTGACTTCTACGAGATATCATATCTTTTCTTTCTAATTTTTCCCGAATGCTATTTCGAAATTTTACATTTGGATCTGGCAGAAATTCCGGATATATGTGGCGATAAGCTAAGTAATTCCTTTTCGTGCCTTCTAAATTTTTGTTCTCGGCAGTATTATTGGCATTGGATGCTGCAGAAGAAAAATTTCGAAGAACTAGAAACAAACTTGATAAAATAATGTTTGCAAGGTTAACTTGTTGTTTAAACCATTAATATTGTTCCACTTTAGTTCACGAGGTTTGAAGAAAATTTTAACAGTATTAAACATTTCGATTGAATTTATACCAAATTTGAAATAACCAAATTTTATTTTTTCATGAAATGATTATGTGCACAGATTTCTGAGAGGTTTGAGGTTATGTCATTGCAAGAATCTGTGTTAAGGAATTTTTCTTGGAATTTATAACATTTTATAACTAAAATGGGTCGTATGAAATACTTTTTTGTTTTGATATGTTCTTTCCTTCATCATACGAATTTGAGCCGTAGGAATAGCAAATCATTTCAAAAATAAAATAATGGTAAGAGGCCGCAGAGAGGCAGAGACCAAAGACCAGTAAGACCACTTTGCAGATACAGTATATAGTCTGTGGACTGTAAGCGATCTTGATCTTGTCACAGACCAACATCTTGTCAATTTTGACATTTTCTAGAACACAAACTTCAAAACAAAACAAAACTGTCCTGTCATCACAATTAGGCAATCCAAACCACGTGGCGCCCTGCCTCCAGATAACCTATGAATTTTCTGACAGGTCGCTGGCTTGCAGTAAATATGAGGAATTTTATTATCTTATATGCATTTCATGAGTGAACGAGTGAGTTTTTATGATTTCTAATATCAAAAAGTATCCTGAAGTATCACTGACGAAGAAAATTTCACTCAATCATATGATTACAACTTTTAGTATTGGGAGCCCGAAGAGATTGAAGAGAAAGTATTGGAGAAGGAATATTAATCAGAGCTCTGTCCCTGTAACTTCTTTATCCTTTTATATGATATAAATTTAGATATTCATCAGTTTTACATTTTACATGAACTGAATACTGCTTATTTCAGTGTCTACGAAGACACATTCACTTTAGTTTCTTATCTTCGATATTGTCAAGTCTTGATGACTGCTGACCCAATTTCCTTTTGTTTCCTGATAAGTCACTTAATATGTGTATAATACACCAAGTTACACACACTGGGTGTTCCAAAATATTCAAGAAAATCCTCATAATTTGAACGACTTGCACATCCAACTTTGGCACACATTTATGGCATTTTTTATTGAAAATGCACTTACTTTAAATAATTTTCACTGGTGTGATATTCCTAAGAGTAAGATTGACTAGAAATATCAAAAAAATGTCCACATAAAACAATTTTTCAAGCAAATAAACGGTTTTAATGTCTACATGAACAAAGCTAAATTTGGTTTGTTTGACCACCAGCTAACCTCCAAAAAATATTTGACAGGTCGTTGGATTCCCTAATTCATCACTATCGTGATTTGTGATATTTTTTCTGCCTACTTCTCAACTGTTCCCATCCCACCCTTTACTTTCTTAGTAACTATAATAAGACCACTTTCCAGTAGAAAATTTTATTGCTTTCAATAACCTAACGTAACGTTATAACATGGAATTCCCACATTTAGGAAAAGTCTGTTCTGAACCCAGCTGTAAAAGATTAGGTAACTAAGACTTCTTTATTGCAATTCTCCACTTTTTTATTGAATTATATTTTTTTTCAGATTTCCTCCCAATCAAGTGTGACGCTTGCAACGAAATTTTTTGGTAAGTTTCAGGTGGAAACTAATTCCCCCTAATATACCTTTATATTTTCAGTGGAGATCATTATCAGTTCAGAACTCATAACTGCAGAAATGTTCATACTAAAGACAATCAAGTTCCGGCTTGTCCTCTTTGCAACAAACCAGTACCATTGAAATATGGGGAATCACCTGATGTGGTTGTTGGGTTGCATATTGGTATGTATTCGTTAATATTAGTAATAACATGACAAATATGGGGAAACGTTCTAATGGTGCCCGCATGTAGGGCACAGAATGCGAATCCAAGACCTGCAGCTAAAGCTTTAACTGCTATGGTGAAATATGGAATTATCGTCAATTTATTAATAAGTTTTCCAAAAAAAATTGGTGATACATATAATTTATTGTCAATAACGATATTGTATCAACAGCCTCAATTCTTGGACTAATGAATTTTGTTTGATTGTTAAACACATACATAATATTTTTACAGATACAAAAATTTCAAGTTTTCATCATGAAAATAATTATTTCAGACAATTACTGCCAGTCAGATCCTGCAAGAAATAGAAGAAAAGTTTTTACCAATAGATGTTCATTCAAAGGCTGCAAAACAAAAGAAATGGTTCCAATTATTTGCAAAGATTGTAGTCAAAATTATTGTTTGAAACACAGGATCCAAAATGATCATAAGTGCATGGGAAAGATGTCTGTAAGACAAACGATTCAAAAGTAAGTTTATTTGAACTCATCCTTGGTGTAATAATATGAAATAGTTCTATAAGTTAACCTGGGCTAGACTCAATGACCAAGAATTATTTATTCTTCGTCATTGGCTAGACTGAAACTTGGGTACAAGGTTTTGAGTGTTTAGACTCCTGTTCCTAGACAAGTGTTTCATATCAGATGAAAATAATTATTCTTATGTACAACTGTTCTGATATTTTGCCAGTAGTTTCTCTGATTCGTTTTGGTAACATGTTTCTTTTTGACAGCTGTGATTTGAATCTAAAATAATCAGAATTTGCGACTAAGGCAAAACTAAGACATCATATGCAAAATATCTACTCATGAATTTGATAGAATGTAATACATTAATGCAAACTGTATTAGGAATTCTATAATTCATTGAAGTTTTATTATCATTCATATAGGTATGATCTGATTGATTTTGGTTTCAGTAAATCTATTTTATTGAGGACAAGTGAAAATATAGCAACGGCACAATCTGCAACAACTGCCCAAAACAGTTTGCAGAGACCTATGGTGAGTAATATACTCAATAAATATTTTGTGAGTATTTAGAAAAAATAATTGATTTTGTAATTTTCTATTTAAATATCTCCTTTATTTGTAGAGTGAGGATGAAGCTCTTGCTTTGGCACTATCCCTTTCATTGAATGAAAGTGAACCTAAAGAGAAAAGACAAGAAGAAATAGATTTTGAACTTGCTCAACAACTTCAACAGGAGTGGAACCAACAGCCCTCTCAAACTATGGTAGGTGGGTCCAGAGATCAAAGAGAACGCTGCAATGTGTCTTAGTTAGAATTTTTAATAAATTATTGTTATCAAATTATGGTTAGAAATCTCTATACTTGTTAATTAATTATTCTAAACATTTCCAGTTTTATGCATTTATTCACCTCTGGTCAGTAAGTTTTTATCAATAACAAAATCAAATTGGAATAATATAAGCCTATGTACAAAATATAATTTATTCACACTTGAAAATAGTATGTTTTGCATAAATGCCATTTTTTGAGGAGGGAACAATAATTTTCTTGTTCCCTTTTCTGGGAGAACAACCTCCTATGTGGCAGGTGAGGCAGTGCCTCACCAATAAACGTCGAAAATTACACGTATAAATATCATATATTTATTAATTATTTATTCAATCAATTAAAATTGTTTTCATTATCTTCTTCCATACGCATTTATATCGAAACTTCCCTTCATTATATAGCAATAAAATGCGTCTCCGGTTGTGTCTAAGGTTCCGTATCTCACGATTTCTGGGTATCCAACTCCCAGTAAACGGCGGAGGCAGGCCTCACACTGCCTTTCTTTACGCGTCATTTTACATCATAGGGAACGGACGGCAGGTGAGAAAACCGCACCCCTAAACGCCAAATATCACGTTGAGTCTGAGGCTAGCCTCTCCTCTAGTCTTGATATTCTCTCGCGAAGGGCAAACTGTAATTATTCTGCACTATTCGGGAATTAGTTCTTTAATCTATGAACTCGGGTCAGTTTTCAAATTGGGTTCGATTTGTAAAAATAGTTTTATCTGTTTTTCGTGTAGATTTAGGTTTGTCTCAGTGTTCATATGATGTCTTTCAATCTTATTACTGAATTCAATTACCATCGGAGACCCGAAGGCGAAATGTATTTAACGGGACCGATGGGACGTCACGAATTCCCCAGTTAGATGTAAACGCTCGAAAGACTTGTGGTTTTTTTGATTTTTCAGCTAATCAGCAAAGTTTTTGGCGTAATTCTTATGGGGATAAATCATATACAGTTCAAGAAGTAAAACGATCTATTCCAGATTTGAGTGAATGTCTTGAGAATATTACGCAACTGACGAAGAAGAGAGTTCACTAGAATTAGTTATTTATAGGTATATGTACATATACTGCAATGAAGTAGATAATCTCATTACTTACGTCAGTTACGGAATAATTTTACTGCCAAAATGGTTGCTCTTGCACTGATATATCAGCCTAAAATAATAGTACCGGCCACAGGGTGTTCGTTTGAAGCGGTATTAGAATTAGGTCGGTTTGTTCTAATGGTAACCACTTCATATTATTTCATCTCTTAGTGCCAAATTAGTATTTCGATTCATTGGCATCAACATTTTTCTTGATTTATCCGGCGTGGCTGACATAGGTACAACGAAAAAATTATGGAAAGTGGAAGATTTTACGTCATTATCGGAGTGACATAAACTTCAATATTCTCAATGTTCTGGTTAATGAGTGTTTCAATCTGATGATTTGATGGAAAGCAACTTGCTTGTAGAGGATGTTCTTAGAAAGGTCCAAAATTGAAGAATATCAATAAGGATGCTCATTTTCTTCAACTGGCTTCAAATTAATTTTTATACACACCCTTTAAAATGTTTAGTTTTCGAGTAAGATAATTCTTCATCGCTAGAAGTAAACATTTTACAAAGCAAAATGTTTCTCGAAAAAGATGACCTTGAGTATGCTAGCGATAAAGAATTATTCTAATCATCAGTTTTGCAACAGCCTTTTTCACGGCAACGCCACGGCAGGGAATCTTTTTTCTCCGATATGCCTCACCACCTTAAACTGTCACGAGCCACCACTGCCCACAAGTTAACAGTCCGGAGACTACGAGAAATTAAAAGAAGTTATAGGAATTATTGTTATTGCAATATAGAAGATTGGTGCTTTCGTTTTGACCAAGTGAGAAGCACCGGGCGTAATCCTAGACTTACTTACCGATTCGGCTTAAATATCTCATGAGGATCATTAAAACAGGTAAAATGAGTTGACCAAAAAATACTTATCGTGCAACCATTAGAAGATCGGGGTATTGTTTATATCTAGAAGCCATGCAGCGTTGGACAGATTCATTACCTGAATTTGAACAAGCTCGCTCCTAACCTTAGAGTTGAGCCCTGGTTTATGTTTACTGCTTTCAAATTTTTTTTTTTGGGATTAAAAATAATTTTAGGTTAAATTAAAATGGTGGTTATGCACACTAAATAGTTTGATGATCTTGTTCAACTTTCCTTATGCCTAAGTGTAACCGTTTAATGGAAATTTAGAGTTTCAATTGTATTTCTTTTTGATTCATATGTATTGTGTATAATAGTGAACCTAATGCTTCCCCATTTTGGAAATACAATAAAAAAACTGAAATTGTGGGATAGGTCATCAGCTTCTTGTAAGTGTAGCTTCAAATAAGGAGTTATTCTTTAGTTTATTGATATAATACCAACTTACAAAAATAGATATTTCAAAAGTAATTCCAACAATGTATAAATCTGTAAAGCTTTAAAAAATGTATAACTTTCTCAAGAATTGTTTAAGCACCATAAGTATGCGTTTCTGAACATTCTTTCCCATGGACTGGTCTGGTAATTAACCCAATCCGGAGGCATATATGGCCATTGGAATGGTTGAACACATCTTTCTGGGTGTGGCATCATGGCTAAATGTCTTCCATTCTTTGAACAAATTCCAGCCAAACCTCCAATACTTCCATTCGGATTTAATGGATATTCCTCAGTAGGAATGTTTTCATCGTTAACGTATCTTAGAGCAACACAGTTGTCAACAATCAAATCATCATAGATTTTATCGTTTTCGAAGGTAAATCTACCTTCACCATGTGCTACCCATACTCCAAAACTTGAATTCTCCATGTCCTTAAGCATGATAGAGTTGGATTTCTCGATCTGGAATAGTAAACTCCAATTAATTAAGTTAGGCATAAAAGATTAAATCATTTGACAACAACTCAACAATGTTATTGTTGAACAACTTTTTTATAAATTTGATTGGCTATGTGATCTTACCTTGACTGTATTCCATCGACATTCAAATCTACCCGATTTGTTGTGGTCCAAGAAAATTTCAGGTTTGAAATGTTTAGTATCCAATTTTCCTATCCAGCCAATCAAAGCCATCAACTGACATCCATTACATACACCTAAACTGAAAGTGTCCGGGCGAGAATAAAATGTCTCAAATTGTTTTCTCAACTTTTCATTGAAAAGAATATTAGCTGCCCATCCTTTTGCCGATCCAAGCACATCTAGAATAGAATAATTCCATAAGTAACAGACTATTCTGTCCATTATTTTTCAGTAAAATTTCAACATTCGATTCTTGATTTCTGTACAAGAAAATAGCATAACTGAATTTTCCAACCATGTTCATATACGTGAAATATACTGCTCCACAAGAGTTAGGGATATCATATTCAATCGTTTTTAAAAGTATGTAATATTCGAGAGAATCGATGTGAAATCATTTACAACTCAATAACAACTTGAACTGATCCAAGAAAATCAGTATGAGACATTTCGTCAATCTGGTCGCCTTTTTTCTGAAGTTTGGTTCTTTGCATATGCTTCATGAATGTTCTTATTTCGAAATGAAGTCAGTTTATCAACGGCTTCGATTTGAAACGAGTTTTCTGAAAATACCAAGACGTAAATTAACAAACGCTGAGGCTAATAGGGTTATCCGAATGCTACAAGGTGGCCTAACTCAGGTTGTTGTAGCGGAAAGGCTCCAAGTCAGCCATAGGGAGACAGGTTCCGTGTTGGAAAGACCAAGGCTTGGTGGGCGACGAAAAACAACACCTGCTCAGGATCGTTTCATAACCGTTTCGGCGAGAAGAAACCCTACATCTACGTGTAGAATGCTACGGAATACTCTTCAAAATGCAGATTGGGTCCAAGTTTCCATCGAAACAATCAGACGACGTTTGAGAGAGGTGAATCTAGGTTTTAGACGTCCATTGAGAGGAGTTCCATTAACACGTGACCATAAGTGTCAAAGACTGGAATGGGCAAGGCAACACATCAATTGGAACGATCAATGGCGTAGTGCCTTTTTCACTGATGAATCCAGATATGGACGATTTTCAGATTTTCGAAGAATAAGGGTATGGACAATCCTACGCATACCCCGTATTCGTCGCTATGTCCAAGAAGTCCATCCATTCCAAGGGGGTAGCGTTATGGTATGGGCCGGGATATGTTTCAACGGGCGCACAGATCTACACATTTGTCCTGGGAATATGACCGCCTTACACTATAGGGAGTATGTCATTGACAATGTTGTGCCAAATTTTCACGCTACTGTTGGTGAAACTTTCCAATTTCTAGACGATAACGCTAGACCGCACCGTGCAGCTATGGTTGAGAATGCGCGCGAGGAGCTTGGTATTCCACATTTACCAATACCTCCGCACTCACCAGATTTGAATTGCATCGAACATGCATGGGATATGCTCCAAAGAAGATTAGATAATCATCAACCTACCCCAGAATCCTTAAATGATCTGAGAGAGCTTCTGTCCCGTTTATGGAACCAAATTCCTCAAGAAATATTCAACAACCTCGTGTGTAGTATGCAAAGAAGATGTCAAGCTGTTATCGATGCCCGTGGAGGCCATATATTGTATTGATAGTCTTAAAATGCTTGAATTCTCTGGGAATAAAATTTCGTTATTTTACTCGATTTTTCTTAACCACCCTGTATACGCTGCAGACCTACTGGCTAAAATTAATTTGCAACTTGAAATCATATTAATATGAATTTTCATCACAAAAATCTTATTTTAACTATATTTTTTTGCAATTTAAGTCAATATCCCTAACTCATGTGGAGCAGTTTATTATGTGATTTCAATTATTCCAAAGACCTGGCGAATGTTGAAGAAACTTTTTCTCTGTTAATACTGGAAATATTTCACGTACCTATATAAACATGATTCATTTATGCTATTTTCTTGTACGGAAATCAAGAATCGAATGTTAAAATTTTGCTCAAAAATAATGGATAGAATAGTCCGTTACTTTGTGATAGTTTATTCGAAAAAAGAATAAAAGTCCTCAAATAACCCGACAGAAAAACTTATAAACGAACAGTTGAATTCCCCAGTTTCCAAAATTCTCAAGAAATAAGCCTACAGAAGACATTTATATACCTTTTTGCACAACTTGAAATACTTCAGTATGTGAATGTAATGGTACTACTAAACCTGTGTCACAGACTACAGTTGAACCTCAAAAGAAATAACTTCATTTACAAAGTTAAAAAATAGTAAATTAATAATAAATAATTGCATTGGCAACATCTCTTAGAATTATTTTACTTTCACCATTGCCAACCTACGTTACTTTTAAGTAAAAGAACTTGATAAACCTAAACCATGGCCAACCGGGATACTTTATAAGAGTGAATGGAATATAGATTCCTTTGTAAATGGAGTTAGTTCTTACCAGTTTAGTGTTTAGTATAGTAAAGAATAAGGTTTAACTCTGACACTGGTTTCGTAGTACATTTTCATACTAGAGTTGTGCAAAAAGGTATTTGAATGTCTTCTGTAGGCTTATTTCTTGAGAATTTTGAAAAGTGTCCGTAGGTCCGTCTATTCTGTTCGTTTAGAAGTTTTTCTGTCGGGTTATTCAAGTACTTTAATTCTTTTTTCAAATGAACTATCGCAAAGTAACGGACTATTCTGTCTATTATTTTTCAGTAAAATTTCAACACTCGATTCTTGATTTCCGTGCAAGAAAATAGCATAACTGAATCTTCCAACCATGTTTATATACGTGCAAAATTTCCAGTATTAACAGAGAAAAAAGTTTCTTCAAGATTCGCCACGTCTTCGGAATTATGCCAAAGTAAATAAACATTTTGATAAATATGTAATTACTAGGACCTCTATTTAGAGCGGACAACGTTGCGAAGTTATCAGATAGGAAAATGACCAAACATTTTCAAAATATACACGGAGAAATGGCTCAGAATGTCATGGCCAACCGGGATACTTTATAAAAGTGAATGGAGTGTACTATACTCCATCCTATACTCAGTATAGGTTTAGTTTTTAGGACAGAAGTTGAGAACACAGGTTCAAATCAATTAAGGATGAAGTAAAGAGGAATGTAAAACGTGACGCAATAGGGAGATGTTGACACATGTCACAAATGTATATAAATTGAGGTTTTCCACATTGAAGGTAGTTTTTGAAATACTAAAACAATATTTTAGTGATCTAATTACTCTCATTAAATTAAATAAAATTGATTCAAACTGTGTTATCTATTACCGATTATCACGTGACTGCAAACACGAATGAGAATACGTGACGTCACTGTTCTGTAAACAAGCTAACCTATAACCTATGTGTCATCACGAGTACGAACTTACGAAGAACAGAAGAGAGTAAAACGTATCACCAGCGAACTATTTTACGATTATTTGTTATTACGAAAACGATTTGTTCGCATGAAATCACACAAGATCAATTCGCTTTGACAGAAGGCGAAGTCTGTTTACCGTATAGTGACGTAATCATAATCACTCAACAGTATGAAGATTTTCAGCGGGAATTTTGAATACTATTTTCATTTACGCATTTTTCATTGGTATGTGCTATATTTTTTCCATAAAAATATTTTTTTCGTGTTTGTATAGGGCTTATCTACAAATTAAAATCATTTCCAAAAAATAGTCAACATCCCTATTCATAAGATCTAGAGCTGAAAAGAGATGTTCATGTCAAATATCTGTAAATCCAGAATGTATTCCTTATATAAGACTGACCTGCATAACTAAAACCACCAGGAAAGATAATTCCTCTGAAATCATTCAGATTAATATCCCCTGATAACAAATCCTGCATGGTCACGTCCCAAACTTTGAAGCCTACTCTAACAAATGCTGCTGCCATTTCTCTGTCACCATTCGAGCCTTCTTCTCTTATCACCGCCACCTTGATCTCTTTGGTTGGTTTGCTGAATGGTAAATCTGGATCGAAAGTAAGCTTGTAACTCGGGCTTTTTCTGTTTGGCAGAGAGTTATATTCTTGTTCCGCACAAGTTTTGGTGGTTTGACGGAGTTCTAACTGGTAGCTTGTTTCTTCCCACATCTGCATTAAGGGAAGAACGCGACTTTCCAAGCAGGAATTATTGACGATAATGCTTATTTTGGATTCGATGCCGTAACCTACGCTTCTTCCGATATTGTACACAGGAACGTCCATGTCCTGAAAATTATATTATTTTCACACATGAAGGCATCATAGGGATTATAAAGATCTAACTTGAAAATAATACTGTCTATTATCAAGGATGATTATTTGAACCGTCCAGTAGAAGTTCATATTTAGACATTTCAGGTTTTTCCAATTCAAGTGTAATCTTTCTGATGACAGCACTTCCGGAACTAATGATAACGTTATTGTTCATTATTATAATCATATAACTCCTTCATGTAATTAGAATCCCACCAAAAACATTCTGTAAAAACTAGCCAAGTCTCGATGGAGCTGCTAGTTTATCTCTAAAAAGTAATCAAATCTAGAAAAAGTCGAGCCAAGTTTAAGGCTCCTTACTGCGATTTCTTTATTATTATAGTTAATGTTGTGTGACTTGGCCGTTGAACATTCTTTATACGTTAGTGGGTACAAGTCAATTTTGTTTACACGTAATGCTATATCTGTTGTAACTACCTATGTTTGTAAAGCGAGATAATAGCCCATGCTGGTATTGGTAATTGGACGCTAGTGTCTCATTTTATGCTGTTGGTGATTGTGCAACAACACATATGCATTCAGCATTGACAATGCTGACTTCTGCTCTCTTCTTTTTGGAGCGTCAAATCGACCACCGATCTAAAATAAAATAGACGTACAGACGGTCTTCTATCAATGATTAGAAGTCCGTCTGTACTGGAAATAATTTTTTATACTGTTTGTTTCAGGCTCGTATTATTGAATACGCAGCTTTATCAAGCCTACAATTGACTGGTTATTGAATGAACGTTTTCCAAGTGGCAATTTTCCATCGTCAATGGGTTGCGTTTCTGGCGACAGATTGGTGCAATGGTGTCATGGAGCACCTGGTTTTGTACCCTTGTGTACCCTTCAACGGCCAAGTCACACAACATTAACTATAATAATAAAGAAATCGCAGTAAGGAGCCTTAAACTTGGCTCGACTTTTTCTAGATTTCATCACTTTTTAGAGATAAACTAGCAGCTCCATCGAGACTTGGCTAGTTTTTACAGAACGTTTTTGGTGGGATTTCACTTCTTTTTGTAGAAACGTGGGCATATTGATCTATTTTATTAGATTTTCTTATTTGACACATTTTTTTTAGGAGTAGTTTTTTTATTACAAATCTTTATTTTTTCCGGTTCTGAACTATGGTTGATAGAGCCTCAGATAATTTTTATTGATTTCAGCGTCCTCGAAAACTAGTTTGATACCAAACTTGTGCATATGGCCCATCTCTTACCCAATTCCTTTTCGGATTCAATTTTTTTCTCCCAATCTAACCACCGCAGACCCATCTGATGATGTTTTTTCTGAAGAGCAATAGACGTTCTATATTGCACCAACATTTCATAGCATTTTTTATTCAGTGATACAGAGCAAAACACAGTTTCTTCTTCATCAAGCTCTTCGGAATGGAAAGAAGATATAGAGAACATAACTACTTTCACAGTTGCTGGCGATTCTGATAGAAGAGATTTGATTCACTGAAGAAATAAACGAAGAGAGGAAGTGGGAGGGTTACCTCAAATACAACAATTGTTGAATGAGCACCCAGCACCCAAGCTTGTTGTCGTACATTCTGATCCCGGTACTCTGATGAAGAATGATCATAGATCACTTCATGAAGCCTGACAAGTTCGATCAAATTTTCATCCATTTTCACTTCAATCACTTCGCAAAATATCCGACGTGATATCACTTACGGTTAGAAAATGTAAATTTGCGGGTAGTTCTGGCGTGCTATCAAGGGACAGCAGATGCTAACTTCGTGAATGCGTGAAATGATAACAATTGAAAAAAGGATAATAATTGGGTGATCAGTCTTGTACACAGTGATAATTTTCACTGTCTCATTTATTGTTCCGGCCTAGCTTTCGAAAACCTATCGTTTCCTTGAACAATAAATGAGAGTAAAAATATCACTGTGTGTAAGACTGATCACCCGATTATTATTTTTTTTTTCAATTTATATTCTAAAGTCGATATTCACATATTGAGTATGATAACAATGTGTTTCCATACATTATTGTGGTTGCACATTTTGCGAAGATGACGTGATAGCACGTGAGCTCACGTGACGTGCCAACAATGGTACTCCAGATTTTCGATTATCCTAGTTTTTATAGTTTTCCCTTTATGTGGCCATTAAACCCTAACTCTGTACCAAATTTCAGCTCTCTGAGTTTATGGGAAGTACTAGTTCAATTTTGATGATCATGAGTGAGTGAGTGAGGGTCGAAAATGCGAAACTTTGCTTTCGCTTAACTTCGGAACTAAATGACCTACACACTTGAAATTTTGGATTTTGAGTACGAGATTATAGCTTACTGGATGACGAAAATTTCGGCGTTCTGGTCTTATCTGGAGGTTCTCAAATAGGGGCCTGAAAATGCGGCGAAATGGTTCGGGTAAAGATAGTACGGCAGTGTTTGCTTCGCGCTCGACATAAGGCTTGTTCGGAGTAGGCCAGTATTTTAGTCAAGTGGAGAGTCAATTCGCCCACTGACTACTCTACCACAGTATCAAAGACTCTTAAACAGTATAAGGTAGTAGGTACATCATCCTGTGACTCTACTCGACTCGATTGCTGGCGTTCGCACACGGGAAATTACAATATCATTCGCTACTCTACTAATCTACTGGCCTAGTCCGAACAAGCCCTTAGCTGGGCCACTGCCGTGCCCCCAAATATTCAAAAAATCAAAGAATATGAAACTGCTGTACCAGATACTACCTGGTCCATATAATAAAACTAATTCACAGTCCAAGACTGTGAACCTACCTTGAAAACCTGCATGCAGTGATCCACGTCATCTTCCAATACTTCCAGCACCCAACCAACTTCCTCATTGAACAAAATCGAAATAGCATTACCCTGACGGTAATTGATTGAGATCTCCATTCCACTCATCCCACCGAAACACATCTCCAACAAACAAACAATGAGCCCACCATCACTGACATCGTGTCCAGCTAAAACAGCGCCATCTTTGATCAAATTTTGAGTGGCCTTGAAAGCGTTCGAAAGAACCTCAACCGATTCCACATCTGGACATTCGTCGCCGATTTGTTTGAACGTTTGAGCCAGAGCAGAACCTCCAAGACGATGTCTGTCGTGGGAAAGATCTACAAAAAGAAGAGTTCCGGTTTTGCCCATAGATGGAGCTTTCAAATCTGGAGTTACTACTTTTCGGATATCAGGGCATGGTGCGTAGGTTGATATAACAAGAGTTCCAGGTGCTTTGATCACGTCCCGGCCTACTCTAGCTGCCATGCTGAGGGAATCTTTACCGCCATCAATCGCGATTCCTATAAATTGAGAATGAATCAATAGAAGCAAAACCACAGCATCGTTTCTCTTACCTAGCTTGCACATTATATCACACATTGCTTTACAGGTGTCAAAGAGTGCAGTACCTTCCCCTGGTAATTTGGCAGCCCACATCCAGTTTCCACTACATTTGATATCTTTAATATCGGAAATGACAGCAAAAACAAGATTACTCAAGGCTTCCGCTACTGTCATTCTGGCTCCAGCTCCGCAATTTACTAAACCTTTAATTGGCTGTTCTCCTATTGAAGAAGCTATTCCTTCCTGCAAAGATGGTGTAATTCATGCAATAAATGAGTTTAGAAAAATGACAAAAAATAAATGCTTGTCAGGTTTACATCAAATGCTTGGGTACTTGGGTCTGATCGTAACAATATAATAATTGGCAGTGGCGGCTCGTGACAGTTTAAGGTGGTGAGGCACATCGGAGAAAAAAGATTCCCTGCCGTGGCGTTGCCGTGAAAAAGGCTATTGCAAAACTGATGATTAGAATAATTCTTTATCGGTAGCATACTCAAGGTCATCTTTTTCGAGAAACATTTTGCTTTGTAAAATATTTACTTCTAGCGATGAAGAATTATCTTACTCGAAAACTAAACATTTTAAAGGGTGTGTATAAAAAGTAATTCGAAGCCAGTTGAAGAAAATGAGCATCATTATTGAAATTCTTTAATTTTGGACCTTGTTAAGAACATCCTCTACAAGCAAGTTGCTTTCCATCATATCATCAGATTTGAAACACCCATTAACCAGAACATTGAGAATATTGAAGTTTATGTCACTCTGATAATGAAGTAAAATCTTCCACTTTCCCATAATTTTTTCGTTACATGTCAGCCACGCCGGATAAATTAATAAAAATGTTGATGCCAATAAATAGAAATACTAATTTGGCACTAAGAGATGAAATAATATGAAGTGGTTACCATTAGAACAAACCGACCTAATTCTAATACCAGTAATACCTCTTCAAACGAACACCCTGTGGCCTGTACTATTATTTTAGGCTGATATATCAGTGCAAGAGCAACCATTTTTGCAGTAAAATTATTCCGTAACTGACGTAAGTAATGATATTATCTACTTCATTGCACTAATGGGACACTCTGTATATGTACATATACCTATAAATAACTAATTCTAGTGAACTCTCTTCTTCGTCAGTTGCGTAATATTCTCAAGACATTCACTCAAATCTGGAATAGATCGCTTTACTTCTTGAACTGTATACAGGGTGCGGCACGGAGGATGGATGGTTTTAAAAAAATAATAAAAGCGTTAATTTTTACTCAAAAACACATTTATTGACGGAATCAGATTCTCAAGGAAATAGCATTTGAGACAGTCAAGTGTGGAAAATCACATCAGGCATGTGGTGGCCGAAATCGGTGATGCAGTGCTGGAGGCGCTCTTGGAAGTTCGCGTAGACTCTCTCCAACATCGCTCTCTCAACTTGGGCAACTTCCACGCGAATAGCCCTTTTCAATTCGTCCAGAGTTCGGGGCTTGGTCTCGTATACTCTAGCCTTGAGGTGTCCCCATAAGAAAAAATCGCATATGGATAAATCTGGGGACCGGGAGGTCAATGAACATCGCCAAACCTGGAAATAAGGCGACCAGGGAAGAGAGGGCGAATAACGTCCATTGATGCTCTGGCTGTGTGGGCGGTCGCCCCATCCTGTTGGAACCACACACGTCGGATTGGAACACGTTGCCGTCGTAATTCGGGGATAAAGAAGTTGTTGATCATTTCGACGTACCGCTCTGAGTTCATACAGCGCACCAAACCGTAACTTTTGGTAAATAAATGCTAGGAACACACGAGTCTAACGGCACCTTCCCCACTTCTCTCGTCCTCAGTGGGGGAAAGTTATGCCCATCTGAAAAACGTCCGCCCTCCGTGCCGCACCTTGTATGATTTATCCCCATAAGAATTACGCCAAAAACTTTGCCGATTAGCTGGAAAATAAAAAAAAACCACAAGTCTTTCGAGCGTTTACATCTTACTGGGGAATTCGTGACGTCCCATCGGTCCCGTTAAATACATTTCGCCTTCGGGTCTCCGATGGTAATTGAATTCAGTAATAAGATTGAAAGACATCATATGAACACTGAGACATACCTAAATCTACACGAAAAACATATAAAACTATTTTTACAAATCGAACCCAATTTGAAAACTGACCCGAGTTCATAGATTAAAGAACTAATTCCAGAATAGTGCAGAATAATTACAGTTTGCTCTTCGCGAGAGAATATCAAGACTAGAGGAGAGGCTAGCCTCAGACTCAACGTAATATTTGGCGTTTAGGGGTGCCGTTTTCTCGCCTGCCGTACTTTCCCTATGATGTAAAATGACGCGTAAAGAAAGGCAGTGTGAGGCCTGCCTCTGCCGTTTACTGGGAGTTGGATACCCAGAAATCGTGAGATACGGAAACTTAGACCTAACCGGAGACGCATTTTATCTATATATATAAAAGAAAGATGTTGGTTACACCATTTATAACTAGAGATCGGATGGACTGTTTGTTATGAAACTTCATTTATGGAATCGTCTTCGGTCTGGTTATTATAAAATACAATAAAACTTCGAAAAAATTGATGAAAGTTTTACTTATGCAGGAAATGCATTTCCTTCTTTTGAATAAGGCCACTGGGTGTCGCTACCGTTGATGCGTAGTCGTACAGTGAATAGACAAGTCACTGTACATAGTCGTAGGTTGATATTACCGCTGTTAGATGGCGATATGTGATTCGCATAGAACTCATGGTAACACGGAAGTCTATTGCCAGATCAAAAAGCGGGTAAACTTATCTCAAGTTGGTGGAACAGTGGATTTTTACCGAAAGATCAAGTATCTGATTTTAACGATCAGTTTCAAACGTGAGTTGGCCATCTTCATCTTTTTTCTTTATTTTTGAAATGCTTTCGAATTTCTGTTTGGGTAATAGATATATTTGCGGAAATAACTGAATCCAAAATTGCCCATAATTAGTAATTGACATATTATATTCGTGTTTCTGTTCGCACAGAGAAAGTATTGTAAGCGTCAATAATTTTGAAACGTTTGCTCATCGGGCTTTCACTTATGATATACAATAATGTTTCATGGGTTGCCTAATCTGATCTGGTCGAATGACCATCAATAAATTTGAATGAGTTCAACATAATTCACAGTGTTGATAATTTTGCCGTGTCGATCGTACTATCGACATTTTAACATCTCGATTTGTCTTCTAACGAGCTTGATATCGTCAACTGAATCGAACAAATTGAAGAGAGATCGACAGCTCATATCCATGGAATAATGAGAATCGCGCTGCTCCACCAACTGAGATGTTTACCCATTTTATTTTGAGCTTAGCAGCATAGCTAAGATGTCTTAAATAATGGTGTGACCACTGATTAGATTTTGAGAATATAAGAAAAGTTTTGTTTTTGCCACTTCAGAGTTGGGCTATTAACAAATGACTGATTTTTTTAATTCTGGTCGACAGGCTGTGTTAATAGTCGATAGTTCATTAAAGGAATAATTTTTGTTCACATTCTTGACATTTTGATTCATATAAGAGGAAAGGTACCTATAATATGAATTATACTCCTGCTATTCACAGTCACATGAGGTACTGCAAAAAGAGAACTGTACAACAATAAAAAACAAAAAGTTATATGTTCAAGTTCAACAATTAGTTACAGCTTAAATAAAGAGAATTCTTTCCATGTGAATTACAAAATTATTAAAATTTTGCATATTTTGAACTTTAATTTTGCCTAATTTTTTCCTGCTTGAAAAAAAGCAATGGTAAGTTTATACAACTTTTAAGTATAATTCAGGCGGTACAAAGTTCGCCGGGCCAGCTAGTTGCTATATAATGAAGGAAATTTCGATATAAATGCGTATGGAAGAAGATAATGAAAACAATTTTAATTGATTGAATAAATAATTAATAAATATATGATATTTATACGTGTAATTTTCGACGTTTATTGGTGAGGCACTGCCTCATAGGACAAGCCACCACTGATAATTGGTTAATCATATACTCAATGGTTATATGCAGTCTGATTTTAAACTAATTATATTAACTATCCCGGCTGATGGAGACTGAACTCTTCTGATATCTGTTCTTTTTATTTCAAAAATGACCATTTACTGTATGTGTGTACTTTGTTGTATAATTTGTATATGATTTTTATGAATAAATTACTCAACTCACATAACCAAAATGATTCAAGGCAGTAACTGCCACGTCAGCTAATGGAGTATGCAAGGGACCAACACACTGCTGCTGTGCAATAAGGCCAGTTACACAACGATCAACTTTACTGGTAAGGTATCTCTTGCTGCTCACTGATGGAAGCCTGAGTACCCTTTCTAAACATCTATAAATCGAAATGCTAGGTGGTATTTCTAACGGTTTCAAGATGCCCACGTTCCTTGTTAGTTTGAAAACTTTTCTTGGCATTTTTCCTAAAAAGAAAGTTTATATTGAATAAATTTTCCATTAAGTTAATAAATTTGCATAAATATACCTAAAACATGGTCCAACTTCAAATTGAAAGGTACAACATTTTGCTTTTCATCCATAGAGAAGACAACATCTCCACTTCCCGTCACTTCTCCAACGATATTGATAGGACATCTTTCCCTTCTACAAATATCTCGAAGGATGTTGAGATCTTCTGGGCTGCACAAAAGGGCGTTATTCTCTTGATATTCTGCTCCCCAGAGTTCCAAAGCATTTATTGTGGGATCTCCTAATTCAAACCTGTTGAAATATATTATTCCGCCAGCAGGTTCGACCAGTTCTTTCAAAACGTTGCCATTGCCTCCAGCTCCTTGATCATGTATGCTGATGATTGGATTTTTATCACCCATTTCTAGACATGCTCTCACTACCCTGTTGAGTTTTTGTTCCATCTCTGCGTCACCTGTTATTGTTACCCATATTAATTGTAATACTATCACGTTCTACACATATAAAAAAGTGATGCATTTGAACAAAGGACCCCGCACTTTTTCTATGGCAAATGGCGTTCCGTCAAATTTTCTAAAATTTTGGTATAATGTAGTACTCGACCTACTGATCAAAAGTGTCCATGGCCCCAACTCAATCCTATGACTAGTTTTCGAGATACGATTAATTGATGAAAGAGCTAAAATCTTTTTAATTCTTGTTTGGTTTCAACCGTTTAGGGCGTTGAAGTTGAGAATTACCCATTTTTACTACGCCCGTATCTCGGAACAGAATCGAATGAACTTCAATTTTTCTCAAGAAACATTTCATTACATCCCCAGGGAGCAACCATATAGAGGAATATGACCGAAAATCGTTACGAATACAGGGTCATCCATAATTCAATGCATGCCCGATTTTGAAAATATAAAATATGTCAGTTTCAGAGCGAGAACGTTCACAAAATGAACTATTACACTATCGTACTGATGTGCATAATGTGAACATAAGGTTTAAGTCGACTCTCACTCCTCCAATGCACTCAACCCAATTATACAAATCTTCATTCTCCTATCAAATATCTAACACAATGAATAAGCTACCTAGCAATGCCGGATTGTCCTCTTCGGCCGGGTTTAGATCTTTGCTCATGGGAACTTGCATGAATAATACTCAACAGTAATAATATTTATTTAAGGTGTTTTCTATTTACCTATTGTTTTTTCTTTCTCGTTTGGTGAACTCTAGTGTTTGATTCTGTCAGACAAAGGTGATCTATTTTCAGTTTTGTTATTATTTTTCTTCTCCATATGGGTACCTCTCATGAATTTGGGGTTAGGTGTAAGAACAGGCAGGGGGTCGTACAGAAATGTATGATTGCCTGCACTGAACCTCGCCCTATTGCTTGCTTTATTATATGTAATTTTCAGTTGTTGTTAATAAAGGCCTTTATTATTATTATTATTATATATTGTTGTTACATCGAAAACGTCTGAAATACCCAGAATTTATACTGGGTGATCCATTATTATAGAAACTATTCTCAAGGAGGGTTAAATGGACACCCTGTATTTATGGGTTCATTCAAGGTGTTTGTTTAATTTTTTTAGAACATATCATCATGGACTTCAAAGAATACAGGGTGATTCAGTCATGAAATGAACTTTGAATCTCACGAAAATACCCAAAAACCACCTTTTTTTTTCATCACCCTGTATTTCAAGATTAACTCCGACGAGGTAGGAGTTTTCTTTCACCACTGTACTTGATATAAAAACATCAATACGGCTGAGAGTTTTTATCCACTTCCTATGACCAGATTTTTTGTTATGCTGGAATAAGAATAGAATAACATAAATAAATAATTTTCATATTATATAAAAAAAAATCTGGTCATAGGAAGTGGATAAAAACTCTCAGCCGTATTGATGTTTTTATATCAAGTACAGTGGTGAAAGAAAACTCCTACCTCGTCGGAGTTAATCTTGAAATACAGGGTGATGAAAAAAAAAGGTGGTTTTTGGGTATTTTCGTGAGATTCAAAGTTCATTTCATGACTGAATCACCCTGTATTCTTTGAAGTCCATGATGATATGTTCTAAAAAAATTAAACAAACACCTTGAATTAACCCATAAATACAGGGTGTCCATTTAACCCTCCTTGAGAATAGTTTCTATAATAATGGATCACCCACTATAAATTCTGGGTATTTCAGACGTTTTCGATGTAACAACAATATATCTAGTGTAATAGTTCATTTTGTGAACGGTCTCGCTCTGAAACTGACATATTTTATACTTTCAAAATCGGGCATGCATTAAATTATGGATGACCCTGTATTCGTAACGATTTTCGGTCATATTCCTCTATATGGTTGCTCCTTGGGGATGTAATGAAATGTTTCTTGAGAAAAATTGAAGTTCATTCGATTCTGTTCCGAGATACGGGCGTAGTAAAAGTGGGTAATTCTCAACTTCAACGCCCTGTATCTCGAAAACTAGTCATAGGATTGAGTTGGGGCCATGGATACTTTTGATCAGTAGGTCGAGTACTACATTATACCAAAATTTTAGAAAATTTGACGGAACGCCATTTGCCATAGAAAAAGTGCGGGGTCCATTTCCCTACTAACCTCTTTGAACAGCATTGAAATCCAACTCTGCGCTGTTATCTCCCTGTACCTCAACAGAACTAGCAGAACCTCCACCTACTCCAATTCTATAAACAGGTCCTCCAATTTTAATTATTTGATGACCCTTTTCAGCCGATAGCTTATCCGTCATATCAGCTTCCATACTACCAATACCACCACTAAACATTATTGGTTTGATCCATTCTTTCCTCTCATTGTTTGAGTCAATTATTCCGAAAGATCTAACAAACCCTGCTATGAGAGGTTCGCCGAATTTATTACCATAATCTGATGCCCCATTACTAGCTTCTACCAAAATATCTAGTGGAGGTGCGAAATTACTGGGGTATTGAAATGTGCTATCTTCCCATGGTAAGTTATAGCCTGCAATGACAAATTTATTGATATCTACTGAATGACACACAGAGATGAATATTAGTTCATTATTTCTTTGGTGCAATTGTAACAATTGAAAACAATTGCAAATTACAAACAGTTTAAATACTCACCAGGTATATTCAGATTACCAACAGAATAACCAGCTGTTCCTGCAATGCAATAGCCACCTCTACCTACACTCTGCACATCCCTTATTCTACCTCCAGTACCTGTAGTGGCACCACTGAAAGGTGCTACACCAGTGGGAAAATTATGAGTTTCTGCAGTGAATATCAAATGGGAGTTAGTTGGAATTGAACGTAATTCTGAGGCTTTTCCAGAATGTACGGGTCTTAAGGAAATGTTGGAGAATCCTTTAATGGCACTAAAATTGCAATTATGTATTTGTATAGGTTAGCTTGAAGAGTAGACTATTTTTTATTTGGTGTAGTTGCAAAAAATTATAACTTCTCAATTCCTTTTAACGTTTTATAGCGTGAAGGTTGAAATTATATTAGATATGGATGAATTTGTATTTAATTCACATTCAGCTACTTTTCATTTTTGATCAAAACCAATGAAGATTGAGAAAATCTGCCCACTAAGTGATCCTTATCAGTGTATTTATATCGTCATATATGTTGAATATGAATGCATAGGTACCAGGTACCATGAAATAATTGATAGTGCCTGAAAATTTCATTGCGTTGAATTTGAATATAAACAAAAATTCCTCTGTAAACATGATATCATTTTGAAACGTTCTTGGATGAATCAAACTTTCAAAATCGAAGCTAAGGTCAAAGCTGATAACAGTAAGAATTACCGAACGGTTTGAAGTGATCCACATCAATTATGATACACTCTCAATGTTACATTGAAATGATTAAAATGAGAAACATAATCAAGATTAACGCATTGAATCATTATAATGGAGACAATTTCTTACCTACTGTTATCACTGAATTTTATCACATTATTCTTATTAGTGAACTCCTGAGTATTGATTATCATATCAATTAAAGATTCCTCATATTCTTTGCCATCTATCACCATTTTTCCTTTGAAAAACCAGTGTCTACTATGTTCACTATTTGATTGAGCTAAATCAAAACATTCTACGTTTGTAGGATTTCTCTTAAGAACATCTCTGAACAGTTTTGTATAATAATCTAAATCAGCTTCATCGAAAGCTAATCCTAATTCGGCATCTATAGATTGTAAAGCTTTCTTGCCCAAGTTCAAAACATCGACATCATAAATGTTCTCTTTTTTGACCAATTTTTCATTGAAACTTTGTTTAGGGATATTTTCAGGTGTATAAATGCATTCAGTCATTTTATCATGAAGAAGTGTACTTATCTCATATTTTGTACTGTTTGATATTTGTGTAGTGGAGTCATGACTTATCAAATACCTACGAGAAACTTCTAGTCTCACAATTTGATGCATTCCCAAATTTTGGCATATTGACACAGCATTCGTGGAGTTTGAAGTTGAAAAATTGAACCTTGGTCCTATTTCAATCAAAATTTTGTCAGTCTTTTCCTTCAAATCTGTTGAGCTTGATAGATCAGAGGCTTCCAAAGGTGCCTTTAGTATCCATTTCAATATTTTCAGGTCTTTTTCTTGCAGTTCACTGTTGAGTTCAACATTGTAACACAATTCCACTTGCAGATCAGTAACAAAAGTGTGTTTTTCTCTTAATTTTTTCAACAAATCAATTCTTTTACCTTCAGGAAATGCTGACTGAAACAGTCGAATGATTGAACCGCACGCAACCATTTCAATTTTCGGAATAATCTAATCAAGTTGAGATTCATAAGACTACATAAAAGCAATCCTAGGAATAATCGTTTCAAAATCCTTCGACAAGCAAAGGAATTTGATAACAGGGTCAAAATTGACAAATAGGGTTATTTAGTTATGATTACGATCAAACAATTTTGAAACTTGTTTTCTGATTTATTTTTACAAAATAAATGATTTTGTAACAGGTAAGTATTTTTTTCTAATCCGTACAGTATATGAGCAAAAACAGTAGTAGACTTCGAATCTAAATTGCAGTCACATTTTCAACTATTTATTCATTAATTATTAATAACTATTGATAATGAAAGCAATTCAAAATGTTTTCATTTTAGTGCGCAATACGTGATCGACTTGTTTCGTCAGATTCAGGGAGGTCCTTTACCTTCAGGGTCAGATTTGGCAACTTTTGACTAGGGGTCCCATTAATATGGAATTTTGATTTAGATTAAGAATGATGCAGATTGCGAATCCAGCAAGGAACTGTGTCATTGATATTAGACATGAAAAAGGAGGATAATGTCCAATTCTGATATTGATATTGGATATGTATAAGAATATAATAAGGACAAAAAGTCTTTGATACGGGCCTGTACGCTCGTTACAACATTAAAAATTTTTCTTATGTTGGCCAGAAAGAATTCTGTTGGTGCAATTGTTCCATCTGTCAAAATATTTGAATAAATCTGTCAGTGGTTTACTGTTTTGACACAACGTTGTTGATTTTTGTTTTACATTTTAATTTATCCCAAATGGAAAAGAAATAGAACTATTTCAATTCTCGGAATGGAGAAGTGTGAGTATATGTATACTGAACAATTGGATAATATATGAAAGATCGATAAAGAATTAAAAGTGTAATTATTATTCTGTTGAGTTGAGATCTACGGAATCTATTCAAATCGGATCGTATTTCTTGATATTCATCATTATGGTTGCCTTCTTTATTATATTGAACTCTGAATAAAATTTACCATAGCATAAAGATTCTTTTCATATATATCACAGTGCTACAAATTAATCAATAAATGCCGTGTCAGAATCGAGTCTTGGATAAATAAAACCTATTCTTTTATGATTGATGGTCATTAGTCTTCATCATCGTTGATGAATATAATTTTTTTTTATATTATCACCATTGGTTATTCACTACTCGAATATTAGATTTTAGTTAATTTTAGTTTCAAGTTCCACCATGAATTTCATCCATCGATAATAAAATATTATCATTCGAATGAATATGAATTTATATGACTTATGAGTGCAATTAGTGGAACCAATAATTCAATTTGAACATAATATACGATTTTTCTGAGAATTTTGTGGAACTCCAATATTCAATTGGATCTTTCCCTGAAGCTCTCTTTGAGCAAAATGACTTGCGGAACAATGAAATTTAC
Organism: Adalia decempunctata; assembly: GCA_951802165.1. NCBI lineage: Eukaryota > Metazoa > Arthropoda > Insecta > Coleoptera > Coccinellidae > Adalia > Adalia decempunctata. Next base: position 10,750,028 of record OX637699.1, read on the forward strand.
TGAACCTCATTGAAAATGTTCTGCTCTTTTCAAATATCTCAATCAAATCCCAAAATTTCAATATACAGGTTGTTGAATCTCAGCTTGGAAGAAGTCCCATATTTTTCAAATACGGACCTGGAATGTTTGGGAAATTGGGAAAAGTAAGTCGATCGACCTGTAGAAGTGAATCATACGTTCCAAATATCAACCGACTATAGGGTCAATTCTATAAGAACTGGTTAAAAATTAAAGGCACGTTAAAAAATTTTAACATATATCGGCTAAAATTAAGCGTCTTCCGTTAATATTTCAAAGCTTATGAAGCATACAGAATAGTGGAATGAAGTTAGCGGATAGTTTAATTTTTAACCATGCTTTAAAATTTAGCAGTTGTTTACAGAATTGGCCCTAATACTGGTTAGTTCAAAAGTTATGAGCAATTGAAATTTTTGGTGAATACATAAACCACCCTGTATCTCGGTTATGGAATTGATTAGACCTATTATATATCAGTTTTTTGGACTCGCTTAGGGACCTTAGGGTAGCTCTAGCTCAGGTTACCTTATGTTCATTTACCCATGAAACACCCTGTATAATTGAATGCATGCCCGATTTTGAAAGTATAAAATTTGTCAGTTCCAGAGCGAGAACGTTCGCAAAATGAACTACATATTTCACTAGATTTGTTATTGTTACATCGTAAAAACCTGAAATAACTAGAATACATACTGGGTGGTCCATTAATATAGAAACTATTCACAATGAAGATTAAGTGGAGACTCTGTATTTTTGGGTTGATTTGAGGTGTTTGTTTGATTTTTTCAGAACATATCATAATGGACTTCAAAGAGTACAGGGTGATTCAGTCATGAAATAAACTGAGAACCTCAAGAAAATACCCAAAAACCACTTTTTTTTTCATCACCCTATATTTCAAAATTAACTCCGTTGAAGACGGAGTTTTTTTTCACCACTGTTCTTGATATGAAAACATCAATGGAGTTTTCATCCACTTCCCATGACCAGATTTTTTTTATGTAATATGAAAATTATTTATTCATGTTATTCTATTCTTATTCCACCATAAAAAAAATCTGGTCATAGGAAGTGGATGAAAACTCTCAGCCGTATTGATGTTTTCATATCAAGCACAGTGGTGAAAAAAAACTCCGTCTTCAACGGAGTTAATTTTGAAATAGAGGGTGATGAAAAAAAGGTGGTTTTTGGGTATTTTCGTGAGGTTCACAGCAACATATCTAGTGAAATAGACTGCTCCACAAGAGTTAGGGATATCGTAAACAATCGTTTTTAAAAGTACATATGTAATCTTCGAGAAAATCGCTGTAAAATCATTTAGCACTCAATAACAACTTGAATCGATCCAATAAAAATCATTATGAGACATTTCGTCAATCTGGTGGCCTTTTTTCTGAAGTTTGGTTCTTTGCATATGCTTCATGAATGTTCTTATTTTGTTTATCAACGACTTCGATTTGAAACGAGTTTTCTGAAAATGCCAAGACGTAAATTAACAAACGCTGAGGCTAATAGGGCTATCGGAATGCTACAGGCTGGCCTAACTCAGGTTGTTGTAACGGAAAGGTTCCAAGTCAGCCAAAGTGTGATATCTCGACTTTGGAATAGCTTCAGGGAGACAGGTTCCGTGTTGGAAAGACCAAGGCTTGGTGGGCGACGAAAAACAACACCTGCTCAGGATCGTTTCATCACCGTTTCGGCGAGAAGAAACCCTACATCTACGTGTAGAATGCTACGGAATACTCTTCAGAATGCAGATGGGGTCCAAGTTTCCATCGAAACCATCAGACGACGTTTGAGAGAGGTGAATCTAGGTTCTAGACGTCCATTAAGAGGAGTTCCATTTATACGTGACCATAAGCGTCAAAGACTGGAATGGGCAAGGCAACATATCAATTGGAACGATCAATGGCGTAGTGTCCTTTTCACTGATGAATCCAGATATGGACGATTTTCAGATTCTCGAAGAATAAGGGTATGGACAATCCCACGCATACCCCGTAATCGTAGCTATGTCCAAGAAGTCCATCCATTCCGAGGGGGTAGTGTTATGGTATGGACCGGGATATGTTTCAACGGGCGCACAGATCTACACATTTGTCGTGGGAATATGACCGCCTTACACTATAGGAAGCATGTCATTGGCAATGTTGTGCCAAATTTTCACGCTGCTATTGGTGGAACTTTTCAATTTCTAGACGATAACGCTAGACCGCACCGTGCAGTCATTCATAGTTGAGAATGCGCGCGAGGAGCTTGGTATTTCACATTTACCAATACCTCCTCCGCACTCACCAGATTTGAATTGCTTAGAACATGCATGGGATATGCTCCAAAGAATATAAGATAATCATCAACGTACCCCAGAATCCTTAAATGATCTGAGAGAGCTTCTGCCCCGTTTATGGAACCAAATTCCTCAAGAAATGTTCAAAAACCTCGTGTGTAGTATGCAAAGAAGATGTCAAGCTGTTATTGATGACCGTGGAGGCCATACATTGTATTGATAGTCTCAAAATGCTTGAATTCTCTGGGAATAAAATTTCGTTATTTTACTCGATTTTTCTTAACCACCCTGTATACGCTGCAGACCTACAGGCTAAAATTAATTTGCAACTTGAAATCATATAAATATGAATTTTCATCACAAAAATCTTATTTTCACTATATTTTTTTTGCAATTTAAGTCAATATCCCTAACTCATGTTGAGCAATTCAGATCATTTTGCGAACGTTCTCGCTCTGCAACTGACATATTTTATACTTTCAAAATCGGGCATGCATTCAATTATGGATAACCCTGTGTTCGTAACGATTTTCGGTCATATTCCTCTATAGTATATATGGTTGCTCCCTGGGGAATGAAATGTTTCTTGAGATTCGATTCTGTTTCGAGATACGCGCATAGTAAAAGTGGATAATTCCCAACTTCAACACCCTGTATCTCAAATACTAGTCATAGGATTTTACCAAAATATTGGAACATTTGACGGAACGCCATTTGCCATAAGGAAAGTGCGGGGTCCTTCATTGAGGTTGAAAAAAATACCCTATATCGTGTCCAATTTTTTTTTCGTTGAGGATATTCCGGCACATGTTCCTTCTTTCGAGGTCGACTTCATATCGGATCCGCTTCCGAGAAAAATCAATAGTCCCGCGAAGTGTGCGCCACAGATACTCCAGACTGGTCCCAGCCAGACAGGCACCGTCAAGAAAGAAGCCCCATAATAGTTTTTACTCCCACCCTTAACAAATCCAATTCAGAGGTATTCTCATTTACCATTTAGTAGCTTTGTTGGCTTTTGATATTCGTAATTGTTTAAATTTTTCTCTGTGCGCATACCTAGAAAATAATCCTACCACTTTGGTGGGTGGTAGGGGTTCAATCCCTTACACTTCGATCGCTTCCGGATATATTGGAGTTTCATTGCGTAACTTCTACCTTCGCGGTTGGAAAACGTTTTTCTAGTTCAAGTTTTTTGTTCTGGCACTTTTCGAATGCTATGTGCTTCTCGGAAATGTAAGTAGTACATGTAAATGTGTCCTGTGTTGTCCTGTGAGTGGAAAACTCTTTGTGTGCTGAGGGATATATTTCGCTTCATTTTTGTATCGATCAGGAGTCGATGTAGGTATTGAAATCAGTATTCTCCATGTTCTGACTTCAAAGAAATGATCGAATGTGAAATGTTAATAGAAAATCAATTCTGGAACAAACAGCGCACGAAAGCTGATTGACCAACAGGTCAAGACCAGAGCTGAATGTTTGGTATCGAAATTGTGATTGATGTATCAGTTATTAATGCTTTTTGTGTGGAAATAATGACCCGCTGTACAATGAGAATTAATAGAACAACGAATTGTGGCTTTTAGGATGGAAATCGTGACACATAGTGTTTTCCCCTGCAGCCTTTGAGAAGGATTTGATAAATATCGTACAGTCCGCATAACTAACACAGGTTTTTCCCTGTTCTAAAAGCCCAATTTTCTCTTCTCATATTGAATGCTAACGTAGCCTTCGAATATTCAATTTTATCCGTAACGAAAGAGACAAATTTCTGTGAAACCTCGAAACTATTATACCAATTTTGATATTATCAAGCCCAAGATTACGAAGACTCAAAGGATTGCAGTATCGAGATGAGATGTAAATTCATTGATGAATTACTTGCTTTTAAATTTTTCTGAGGTTGTTACACTTTCAAACAATTGTATTAAGGTGTAAAGAAAATATATACAAGTGTGAAAGGGCTAATCTGAATAGTTCACCACGGAAAGTTACTGATGCGTTCACCAAAATCTTTTTTCCTCCGAAAAAAAAAACAGATTAAACTGAGGACTGAACGAGATTAAATTCGCTATCACAAAAACGCTTATATCTTTCGAACCACTGGACCGATTTCGAAAATCAAACTCATTTTCGAATAATCTTCTAATTCTAATGAAAACTGTTTTTACAATAAAAAAACCAAAACTATTTTTTACAAAATTCATGGATTTTTTCTGGAATTCTTCCCATCATGCTTCTTATTTATAGTGTTCTCAGTCACTTTCTGGGATGCTGTCTTCCACTTTTGCTTGAATTCCGCTAATGTTTTCGTTGATTTCTTAGTCTTCTTCAATTCTCTTTTTACCAGGGCCCAATATCTTTCGATTGGCCTGAGTTCTGGGCAATTTGGTTTGTATTGGCGACAAAAACCACCTCATTAGCTTCGTAGCATTCCTTGGTGGCCTTGCTATAGTGGCATGAAGCTAAATCTGGCCAAAAGATTGTTGACTCATCGTGCTCACGTAAAAATGGTAAAATTCGCTTCTTCAAGCATTCCTCGATGTATATCTTCGAGTCAACAGAGCCTTGGCCAACGAAAAATTTGCTCCTTTTCCCACAAGTGCAAATTGCTTGCCAAACAATGAATTTTTTAGCAAACTTTGCTTGTTTCTTCACGCGAAATTGTTCCACGAGAATCTGCAGTATAAAATTCCTGACCAGCAAGTTGCGAGAAATCAGCCAAGACATAGGTTTCGTCGTCCATCACGCAACAGGAAAAATTGTTCAAGAAATATTTTTTTAAATTTCTTTGCTCTTGAATTCGCTTCTTGATTCTTCACAACGTTCCTGTCTGGTACTTTCTGCACTTTGTATTTTCTAAGCCCACAACTCGACTTGATTTTCTGAACGGTTGACTGCGAAAAACCCACTATTTGGGCCACTTTCCGTCCTCAAAGGTTAGGATTCTTTTGAAAAAGACTGATGGCTTTCTTCACTTTTTTTGGGCTATGAAACCCCTTTTTCCTCCCGGTTCCTTTCTTGTGGTTAATTGTAAGATCTTCGTTGAAGCGCTTAACAACTCTACCGTTTCCGGACGAACGCGAGCCTCCTTTGCAATTCTTTTGAAGCTCCATTTTTGATTATTTTGAAAAAGTTTCCCTATAAATTCTCGTGTCTTCACTTCGCTTGACATTTTGCGACAGAGAATTGGAATATCTATGAAGTAAATGTTCCACATGTTTCTGACGTTCATAACAAAGCTAACTATGATCAAATTTTGATTTTTTCTCAATTGGTTCAAGAGAAATAGGCGTTTTTGTGATAGCGAATTTATTCTCGTTCAGTCCTTAGTCAGTTACTTTGCCTATGTTTTGAAAATGAGATAATCTCTTAAAACTCTTTACACCACCGTTTTCGGGAAAATCGGTCCCAAACATTATGAGATATGATTTTTCATAAGAAAGGGATACTTAGAAATTAACGGAATTTTTTTAATTCACGGAAGTTGTGATAGAAAGCAAATTGAAGTGTTTCATTAGTCTTAGACGTATGCGAGGAAGGAATTTCAATTTGTGAAATATTTTCAAGCGGAATCTACTTCCGGTTCTACCGGAAACGAATGCAACACCCTGTATATCCATATATATTTGAATTCTCAAAATTTCAAACTGCAATAACTTCATTTTTTCAAATGGAATGCCCATATTTTTAGTACAGAAAATTTAATTTCAAACACTTTTCCAAGGGTTCCTTAGGTCCGTCTTCAATCGTTTCATGTACATAAAATATGGACATGCCATTTGAAAAAATGAAGTTATTGCAGTTTGAAATTTCTCAGAAATATGAATTTATTGTGACTGTTCCAATAGAACAACATGATTCGATAGCCATGCAATACGAGGAAAAATTATTGAATTATCGAAAAATCCTTCATTTGTTTTTTTTATTTTGGATAGCATGCGCCGTGCATGCTATGATACGGTTCGCGGACCTCTGAAACTGGCCATTTTCTCATAGAAGTCCTTATATCTTCGTCACCACGACAACAACGTAAAAATGTGTAAAATTCAAGAAGGAATCCATTTCTGGTTAGGAAAATAGGTGGTTCCATTTGAAACACCAAAGCTGATGGTCAGTTATCTGATGGTAGTTCTCTCTGTGAAACACCCCGTATAAAAAATGTGTACAGTACGATATTTTCCCGTCAAAATACTATATCGAAGAGAACGTTTCAAAAATATGCTTTCCTGACGTCACAGTAGAAAAAGTGAATTTTGGCAAAAACTACCGCCATAAATTCGTGACTCACCCTGTAAATATAAATATTTTTAATAATACGTATCCACTAATTTCATTACTAGAGCATGTGGTAAACGTCTGCATGTAACAGAAATCCAATCTAACTTTCAATAAATAAAAAATAAATCCGAAAATCTGGGCAATTTTCAATTTCAACACCCCGTATTTCGAAAACTAGTCATAGGATTGGAATGGTCCCATTGACAATTTTGGTCACTGAGTCGGGTACAACAACATACCAAACTTTCAGAAAATTTGACCGGTCGCCACTTTGCATACAAAAAGTGCGGGGTCCTTTCATGAATAGACAGGACATCAAAGTATAATGGTGGGGTTTATTTTCTCCGGTTATACATCCTTGTCTTCCAAATCCATCAGCTCGGTCCCGAACAGCATGAAATTATGAAAATATTGTATACAGAGTGTAACAGCCAAATGGAATAAATTCGATAACGAATAAATGAGGGGGAGTTAGGAAAAACGCTCGGACACGTCGATTCGTAATTTTAAATGCGCATATTTTCCAAGAAAATAAAATTATATAGGGTGTTCCATGCGACCGTGGCCAATACCAACTTTCTTATTTCAAATGCAACCCTCTGTATATTATTTATTTTTTGGATTATTCAGAAAATTCTAGACATAATTCATGTACAATGTCCTATACCTATCTTCAACTTTTTCGGAAATATTAAGTGTTTTCATATTTTTTACAAAAATTAACATTTTAAATGAAAATTATATCATTTCACACATTCGATACATTACACTCAATACTTATTTCCCATTTACCTCTTGATATGAAGAAAGTAAGCAAAAACCATTACTGAGAAGAAATTAAAAAAAAAACAAAAACAGATTTGTTTATTCTCATAGCCTTAGTAACACGTTGTCTGTAGCATGTTGCCAAGACGTTCGCGGCGAGCATTTTGAACATTTCCTACATTGACATTAATGTTTTTTTTGTTTTTTTTTTAATAATTAAGAAATAATCAGTATTACCTATCTGGTTTTAAGTGTAATGTACCGAATTTGTGAAATAAATTAATTATATATTATAATTTTTATTTAAAAGGTTGGTTTTTGCAATATATCTGAAAACACTTAATACTTCCGAAATAGTTAAAGATAGGCATAGGACATTGTACATGAATTGTGTCTAGAATTCTCTGAAGAATCCAAAAAATAAATAATATACAGGGGTTGCATTTGAAATAAGAAAGTTGGTCACGGTCACATGGAACACACCCTATATAATATTATTTTCTTGAAAAATATGCGCATTTAAAATTACAAATCGACGTGTCCGAGCGTTTTTCCCAACACGCCATTTATTCGTTATCGAATTTATTCCATTTGGCTGTTACACTCTGTATGTGTAAATATGACGCTTAATCAAGCTCCCTATACTGAATTCCATGAGAAAATAATTACCTAAATTTATTATTGGACTAAAAATCGTTTTGGCAGTTTTCCTCCTTAATTGCTAAGGTTTGAATATTCTCCATCAAACATTGAAAAACTATACACGGGGTGAAATTTTTGCGGAAGACGAAAACAATTAAAATTCTCAAGACCGGACCTGGATTTTCCGAATTCTGTCAAGGTACTTCGAGACAATTATTCCCGAAATTTTCATTTGATTTGTGATAACCGTTCGAACGTTGTGACGGATCAAAAGTTTCGGTAAAAACCTAAAATCCCCCCCATACAGGGTGGCCATTTGAAAACGAAACAGACGAGATTACAGACGAAATAAATTTTTTCGATAGAAATGCTCGGACAGGTCGATTTCTGTTTCGAGGGGGACAACTTAAGATGTAGGTTACGGACGCATAGCGCTTCAACCCTTGCTGCTACAGCCCCCACCCCCAATTTTTGAATAGGGAAGATGGGGTGAGTGATACCTCATTTGAAAGGTATTTTTATACTGATTTCAGCACAGTAATTGTTTTTTCATTTTATGCATTAGTTCTCGAAATATTCTTAACTAAGTGTTTGAAAATGAAGTGGTGTTTTCATGGCACTTGTATTGTTTTTTTGTGAAAAAAAATCGACATTTTGAGCTTCAAAACAACCATGACTGTGGCTTCCTTCCTCCAATCCACTGACATAGAAATCTTTAATCAAGATGTCGATTTTTCACAAAAAAACACTACAAGTGCCATGAAAACACCACTCCATTTTCAAATACTTAGTTAAGGATATTTCGAGAACTAATGCATAAAATGAAAAAAAGATTACTGTGCTGAAATCAGTATAAAAATACCTTCGAATTGAGGTATTAGTCACTCCATCTTTCCTATTCAAAAATTGGGGGTGGGGGTTGTAGCAGCAAGGGTTGAAGCGCTATGTGTCCGTAACCTACATCTTAAGTTATCCCCCTCGAAACAGAAATCGACCTGTCCGAGCATTTCTATCGAAAAAATTTATTTCGTCTGTAATCTCGTCTGTTTCGTTTTCAAATGGTCACCCTGTATAAACTTATTTTTATGTCTCTAAAACCTAAATCTAATGGCGTGATAAACTTGGACGAGGATGACATAGATGTGATTAGGTTCAGTTTATCGATAATAAACAAGTATATTAAATTTATATCATATCGTAATGACATAAGGCATTCAAGAAAAACCGATTTCTAGCGAGGTCATCATATTTTCTCATGTCCGAGATGTTGCCCCAAATTTTAGTGCATATAGTATAGATAGGGTGTCCAACTATAAATAAGAACAGATTATTATTCCGTCAATTTTTATTTGGAGAAGGAAGTTATCTGATGATGGTGTTATAGTTAACTCGATGTACCGAAAATTGGGGGTTGTACCTACCGAAAATTGGGGGTTGTACCTACCTGTCTTTTGAAGGGGGTTGAAGTTAGGGTTCCAATTTTTACGCAGAGAATGACATAAGTTCTACGTGTTTCAGGATATTTCAAGAATACTTACAGTAACAGAGATAATTAATTTATTACTCTTGTTTTTGACACACTATACAGGGTGTTTCTAAATTCATGCGAAAAAATTCAGTAGATTATTGCTCAAATGAAACTAATATGGGTCTTTCCTATAACAAAACTTCCTCAGCCCACCGAGATATCACCCTTAAAAAGTGGTGTCTAAATTTAAATTTTGTCTAAAATTTCGGTGAAGCTAGAATCTTGAAATTCTGTAATTTTCGTGCACTCTCAAAGGACTAATTTATTTCGAAAATAATGGAAAATAGCGATGCGTGATTGATTGCAATAGGTACTTATGTGATCAACTTGAATAGTTTTGAACATTTTCGGGAGAAATCAAAAAGATGCATGTTAATTTTGAACATTTTTAGAAAAATCCAAATCTTGCATGTATACAATGAGATTTCTCTTATTTTTTAGACGATAGGGATGCTACACCTGTCTGGGAATGCTGTGTGGGGAGTTTCAGAGCCTGCCACTCGCTTTAAATTTAAGAATATCGGGTGTCACAGATGTGCGTAATCCTTACCTTTCTTTATTAGCTCTCGTCGAAGGCATGGCCACCTTTCCGACAACAACACAGGAAGAAGAAGAAGATATATATTTAGGTAAAGGTAACTCAATTTTTTCTTTATACTTTTTCGAAGACATTATTTCGAAAGATTGATTTTTCCACAAGTTCATAACACACAACGCGATTCAATGAAGATCACACATTCTTCGAATTATTCGAGTTGTGCGTATAAGGAATTATTTATAAGGGTTGATTTTTTCAACTTCTCATTTTTGAAACATTAGGAAATTTTTTGCGAATTGCTTTATTTTGATGAGCTCTATCTCCTATAAAAAAGTCTCACCTTCGAAAACCCTGTATTCGGAGAATTCTTTTAGAAAGATACTTTTTCAGTGAGAAATCATATTTTTCTGACCAATCTTATTGTATTCATATTAAGGGGGTTGGGGTTGCCGTTCAGAGGGATCAAATGAAATGATGATAGTTTTTAAATAAAAAATGTCCCTCATGAAGTTGACGGAGGAAATTGGCTCTCTCGGACTGTTTTGAACGTCGCCTCTCTCGATCATAATTTGTTCATTGAAAGTTGCTGCTATTTTTGCAATTAATTTGTATTTTTTTTTCAGAAAACGGACTCATGAGCTACGAAAACCCAAACTACCATTTGGATTCCGCTAAGTTGGACGACGCACTGAACTCAAATACCACGGATGATAATATTTATAAGGACATCTATCAAAATATCGATATTTGCAACATGGTGCATGGCATAAAAAGCTCTCTGTCCAACAATTCTGCACGCAAAACTTACGCTTCTTTAGGCATAGATTCAATGGGAGTGGACATAACCACCGGACCAATAACCAATCGAGATTGCTACAATGAGGATTATAGAAAGTAATTATATACTGGCTGGCAACCCAAAAATTTTGGTTGTTTCATTCAAAAACATTCAATAACTCCCATAAAAATTTAATATTCAAGAGAACAAGTTTCTGTTCTTGTTCTTACTGAATTTTCATATCGATCCCCTAGGCTTGGGAAGACCAACTGAAATTAGACTAGGAAAATTTTAAATACATTAGAAAGTCAGAACATGTTTGAAAAATTTCCAATTCATTTTCAGTTCGTCTGAAACAGACACAAAGAATATAGACAATCAAGATGGGGAAGTTGAAATAAAACATATAACTGGCAATTTGAATAATGACCTGTATGCTGTGCCTGTCAAGAGACGTCAGAAGAAACCTCAGCTCATTGAACACGAAAAAGAGGAGAAAGAAGGAGAAGACATTGAATTACCTCCAGGTTGGGAGAAACATGAAGGCAAGATTATATTTTGATTATCTACCAGGTTCCGAGCATAAAGTAAAATTTTTGAAATGAAGGTCTTTGTAAAATAAAATTCTATATTTTTCGAAAAACAGAAAAGTGCAGTATTTTCAGAGAATCATCGTTTTTAACTATTAAAATGAATTATTCGATGAGAATCTTGAACTTGAGAGTACTAATAGAAATATAAAAACCCACTCAAAAGACGCATTTGGTTCTACCATACATGCATATTAAGTTTATATGCTCAGAAGTCACTACATTCATATCTTTATTTATTGAAAATAAAATCCCTCTCATATGGCTTTCTTCAATCCAACAGATCATGATGGTCCCTATTATTGGCATATCAAGAGTGGAACCATACAAAGAGAGTTACCAGTATCAGATAAAAGCGAACAAGACAAGGCTAATATAAATAATTTTTCTCAATGTGCTGAAGATTTTATTTCATCGTATGAAAATACTATATGTTCTGTTACTAGGAGTAGTACTAGCTCTGCACTAGATACAGATGTGGAAGAGAGAAAATTGAAAGAGGCTTACAAGTATGTACATTGTCCATATCATAATTTGATACTCTTTTTGACCGCTCGTTCATGAACGGGGGCTATATCATTTCGTCACGTTGTTTGCATTTCTCGAATGTTGAGCGACTAAGTTGGACTCTCTGATCACAAATCCTTGGTCGCAAATTGAATTCTGTCTGTCTGACTTGAAATTTTCAGGGTAGGTACGAAATTTCGTTTTTCCTGAAATTTCACAAACTAAATTTTCGATCAGGATGAAATTCTGTATTTAGGTGGAGCTACATGCAAAATTTGGTCCAGTTCGCTAACCAGGATCACGAAATGCTAGCGAATAGTTCACTTTGTCAATACGAAAAATTCCCAATATTTCAGTGATAACATATCCGCTATCAAGAAGAATTTGACAGCTGCCAAAAAGTTTTTCTCACTGACTTTTTGAATGCGAATCTACCTACAAGATCGATACGCTCACAAGATAATGGATGAACGGGCAATCAAAACCTCCTGATTTCGCGCCAGTATCCATTTTTTGTAGAAGAGGTGTAGAACTGAAAATAAAGAAAATATGCTTTAATGTATTAATTTTGGTGGATTTTTCACTTTCAGAAGAAGAAGTTATCCGGCTAAGTTCGAGGAAGTAAAGAATAATACTATTCGCTTCGCTGTTAGATCTTTAGGATGGGTCGAGATATCTGAGGATGATCTCACCCCAGAAAGAAGTAGCAAAGCTGTGAATAAATGTATTGTTGACTTATCTGTGGGAAAGAACGATTTTCTCGATGTTGTTGGCCGTTGGGGTGATGTGAGTTCACTATAATATTTTAATGATTTTTTTGCGAACATTCAAAAGTCTGATAAGTTGCATAATCCATATACACTGCGCAAAAAAATTAACGCACATTATGGAAATTTCAAATTTATTCTACGACTGAAGGTGTTCTCAATGATAATTATTTTTATCAGAATTATGCATGCATATACTTTCAACGTTTTTCTTCAATACAGATGTTTTCGCCCAGCAGGAATAAAAAAAGATGATATTATCAGATTTTGAATGTATTGGCTCCATTCTAAAATCAGTTGTTCTCGATCAATTCTAGTGATCAATAGTTTTTCTTTCGTTTGATTTCCTACACTCGATCGCTATGCAACGCGAAACACGCAATTTGACCCAAGAGGAATGTGCCCAAGCGGTAGTTTAGTGAGAAGAAGGATGGATATACACAAGAATTGCAGAAAGGTTTGGAGTTTCCCATACAAGTGTGTCCAGAATGTTGCAGCGATTCAGGGAGACAGGTATGAATGTCCGAAGACCAGGACAGGGTAGACCACGGGTAACACCTGCCATTCAAGAACGTTACTTGAGAGTTTCTTCGTTGAGACAACGGTTTGCAACCGCTCGCCTCCTTCAAAATCAGCTTGAGCAAACTCATGAGGTGCAAATTAGCACTCAGACAATAAGAAATCGCCTCAGAGAATATGATTTAAGGCCTCGTGTCGCGGCAAGAGGCCCAGCTCTTACCCCAGCCCATCGAAGGGCGCGTTTGGATTTTGCGAGAGAGCATATTCATTGGGAAGGGGCCGATTGGGAAAGAGTTCTCTTCACAGATGTGTCTAGATTCTGCCTCTACCATTGTGATCGACGTTCCCTTTTATACAGACGTCCACATGAAAGATATGCTCAGTGCAATTTCCTGAATACTACTGGTTTCGGGGGAGGATCGATTATGGTATGGGGTGGAATATCTTTGACTGCTCGCACAGACCTAGTGGTCGTTGATAATGGAGCTATGAATGCTGATAAGTATATAAGGAACATTCTTGAAGAGCATGTAGTGCCATTTGCGCCATACATTGGTCAAAATTTCATTTTTATGGACGATAATGCCAGACCCCATCGTGCGCGCATCGTTCAGGAGTACCTTGAAGAGGTTGAAGTCTCTCGAATGAAATGGCCAGCAAGAAGTCAGGATCTCAATCCGATTGAGCAGGTTTGGGACAACCTCAATAGAAGGCTGAGAAGTTCAGAAAATCATCCAGCTACTCTTAATGACTTAGGAATCCAACTCGGAGAAATCTGGGAAGGATTAGATCAGAACATTTTAAGATCACTCATTTTGAGTATGAACCGTTGCCGAGCTGTAATTAACGCAAGGGGTGGAAATACCAAGTACTAAATCACTTATCAGCATTTTGAAAATTGTTAATTTCTCTTCTTTTACATAAGATTCGGTGAAATCCTGAATTTTTCTTCCATTTAATGTGTCTTGTTTCATTCAAAACCTTCCCGAGAGAACATAAAAAATAAGTTGTAAAGTCAATGTAGAGTTAACTTTCATTAAAATTGAGATTTTCAGAATGTGCGTTAATTTTTTTGTGCAGTGTATTAAGGTTTAGGAACGATACTTACTGTTATAATTATTCTACATGCACTTATAGGCACAATTAACCGCAATTAACTAGTTTAGTTCCACCACATTTGCTTCTGTTAAATCATGATCATCATGATGAATGATTTATGTGGGTTGTGTATAAAACTGAAATTCTCTTGATTGTAAGATCTCTTTTTACTCATTGATGTACGTAATTTTTGGATGATCCATTTATCGGAATCGGCTCTGCAGAGGCTGAGTTATTTTAAAAAGTCTGCTTCAGTCATATTTCTGTTTTTTCTCTCAGCAAGGGTGTGATTTTGAGTACCAAGTAGTATGCAATATACTGCAGAAAATTTTCTATCTTTCTTCAACTGCTAATTTTTTTAGGGTAAGGATCTCTTCATGGATTTGGATGAAGGATCCCTAAAGTTGATAGATCCAGAAAATATGACAGTCTTGAATACCCAGCCTATCCACACAATAAGGGTGTGGGGAGTGGGTAGAGACAATGGAAGGTGAGAAAAAATACCAATAGACAATAACGAAATTGCGCAAATATTTCTCTGTGAATAATCGATCGTACTCAGTATTGTAGTAGCCTTTTTCCTGTACTGATTCTTTTTTCTCTCCTATGCTTTCTTCCGATGTTTCAATAGGGAAAGGTAATTTCGATATTCGCTGAATAAATATTGTTTTATTTGTTCATTTCTGATTTAAGAGACTTTGCTTATGTGGCAAGAGACAGGAGCACCAGAAAACATATGTGTCACGTGTTTAGATGTGACATGCCTGCTCGCACTATAGCAAATACATTAAGAGATATATGCAAGAAGATTATGATAGAGCGTAGCTTGCAACAGAATATGGGAAAACCTAGTGAGATAGGAACAAGGCCCATGGCTGTAAGACCCACCAACTTACCCACAGAGAATAGACGATCTTTGAAGAATGGCATTATAAGTAAGTTTAGAAAACTTATTGATTTTCAACATCTCTTTCATGAACGTAAGATACATACAGGGTGAGTCTTTGACTTGTACATATATTCTAACTGTAGATTCTTGATGCTAAAGGAAACCTTTTTTTCATTTTCCATTTTTCCGAATTCGGCTTTGTTAAAGAGATATAGCCATTTGAGAAAAAAATTGTGCTGAATACGTGCCTGATATTATTCTTTACAAACACCTCAAAGTTCATATTTTTCGATTGAAATTGATGTGATTATTAGATATTCTGGGTGATACATTCAAAAAATACTCAAGCACTAACCTTATTGGAATAAGAATGTTATAAACACGATATTTCCTAACAAAACACTTAGTTCTGTCCGATCATTTCGGCAATTGAAAAACTATATTTCTCACACCGAAATAAGTTCCTTCTTCGATTGTCCTGAAGATTAGTCTATAGACACTAATAATTTGTTCATATTTCCTCGATATTCTTAAACGATCTCATAAAAATTGGTTTTTCACTAACCTATCCTTCATTAACCAAAGTCATATGGTTCGGTGTCAATGACCCAACATGCCTAACCATACCCATCCTCTGTGATATTCAGTTCACCCACAGAACTCTAGAGAAGACGATGCCAGATTGCCGATTTTCTCTTCAAACAATGCGAACTCAAGAAAGCAGTACGTCCCCTATCGTTAGCAGATGAACTATCACAATCGCTAAAGGCGTCTAGGCGTTGCTCTTTGAAAATGCCAAACGAGTAGTTCTGATTCTCGCCAATATAGCGCTACGTTCTTAATTTCAGTCGTCACGGCCTACTCTACCCTTCAGAAGGCCGTGGATGTAGCCGCCACGCAAGACAAAGACAAACCGTTGTTCTGTGTCATAAACGAAGTTCGCGCTTTATTTATTTACAGAGAATGAAGCAAACAGGTGATGATTATGTAAATGACTTTCAGTGAATTGATGTAATAGTAGTGTCGTTCTGGTGTCGAGTTATATTGTTTCGATAGATATTTTGCTGAAGGACCGGTAACAATGAATTTTAAATAGAAACTGCCTATAAAATGTATAATTTCATGCCTCTTAGAATTCAATTTTATGTCCCACGAATGTGGAATTTTATTATTACATATCTCTACATCAAACGTTTTTTCATCATAGAGATTTTAGTCTTGACAAAGTTGATAAACATTCTGACAACGTTGGTAACTTGTTGAGAGACCAGAGAAGAAATAATATTCGATGAGATTTAACTCAGGACAGCATTCAGATTATTCTTGAAATTCATGATTTTTTCCTCTAATTCAATCTTATACAATTAGGAATAACTTGAGAACGACGCGTTTTATTGAAAAAATATAGGAATACTTTTGTTTTCTAAAATAATTCATTCTTTCGAAAACGTGAATCGTTCATCTTTTTCAAGTGGTTTTATAGTATTTTTGCGTGAATTTATAAGTCGACTATACTGTAACTTTTTTAGCACGAGAAATATGAAATAAGTTTCAATTGAGGAATATGCACCATGAATAGAGTAAACAACCAAAATTCAGTTCATTCGAAATATCGGTTCCGAATATATGGAAAGAATAGTGTTAATTTCATGGATTTTTGACACCCTGTATCTTCCAAACGAAACCGAATTTTGAAAAATGGTATGGGAAACAAGTGTTTCTTTTGATGGGAGGAATCTACAGTTAAAATATATGTACAACTCAAAGACTCACGCATTATAATAGAATTTGACCAGGTATTCGTGATGAGTTAATCGAACCTAGTCGATCGATACCATTCCAAAAATGATATAGCCCTCTTTTAAATAGAACGAGCGCTCAAAACTGGGTCACCATAAAAGCTCCGACGTGAAGTAGCAGCTTTTGAGCCTCCATATAAGTGGATCCACCTTGTAGCTAGATTCGCATAAATATACGAGGGGCGAAAAGGTACCTCAAATTTGTACAATGACTTCCCATTTTGGGAAGTCATTGAATGATTTCCCTAGGACTTCCCAAGACTTCCCATGACTTCCCATGAATTCCCTTGACTTCCCATGACTTCCCAAGGACTTCCCATGACTTCCCATGACTTCCTATGACTTCCCATAACTTCCCACGATTCTCTGTGAATTTCTAGGACTCCATATGGTCATAACTTAAAATAATTTAATATATTTGAAGAATCAGGGATTTCAAAGTAATGAATATGAATGAATAAAATAAAAAACGGGTGTTCTTTATGATCGGTAGGAAGTGATTTTTAAGTATAAATAATTCATTTGTTCGATTGAAATCCAATGCAATTCATCAAAATTAACTCGCTAAACATTTAGAATCATATCAGTACATTCTTTTAATAACATAGTAGGGATTTTATAGCAATTGTATCTAGATACATTCTTTGAGAAACTATAAGAATTAAACGATGTTCCCAAATGAATTAACTTTTTCAGATCATTCAAAACTTCGAATTTCAATGATTCATTATAACTGTTTAATTCATTTAGGTACTGGTCAAATTTGCTTGATAGATATAGACAATCTGAATAACTTGATGTTACGAAGAAATATAAGTATTGAAGGTTATTGGGATTCGAGTTGAGATTTGAAGTTAACTTTCGGGTATGAAGTTGATTGAAACATAGTTTTTCAGTTTATATTTTATTGCAACGAAAAATAAATAAAATATGAAAAAATTTGAACAGAAGGAACTAAATATTTTCGAATATTTGCTTCATCTTCACCAAGTCAGCTCTTTTCAAGAAATAATGTTGGTTTTTATTGTTCTGGAGGGCCAAGGGCCCATAAAATATAAATTGTCCCTTGACATTAGTAATATCCGGTACTCTGAAGAAAATGAATTCACCTTCATTATCCTTCGAAAAAGATATTTGGAAAATATCATCTTTAATTTGTTTTAAGATTTATCCAATGAACCATTGCCTAATTGGATCATTATAGTAGACAGCGTAAAACTTGTCGATTTCAATCTTCAGATCACTGTCAGGTTATCTATTTTTATATAAGTAGGTACTAGCTGACCCCGCAAACTCCGTTCCGCCTTTTGTTTTACCACGTTCCCGTTAGGTTAGGTAGAGGGGTGAATATTTAGGGTTGTATGTATTTTTGTGTGCTGTATAATAAAAATTGAAAAAAAGTTAGGGGTGGCCCGCGCTCAACATTTTGGGGATGAAAAATAGACGTTGGCCGATTCCGGGTCCTACCCGATATACACACAAAATTTCACGAGAATCGGTCTAGATGTTTCGGAGGAGTTCGGCCACAAAGTGCAAACAGGAGAATTTTATATACAGTATGGTGCAAATGAAAGGAATAAATTCGTTATTTCGTAACCCGGCGACTTTATGGAAAAATCCTGAAACCCGTCGATTTTTATTTTAAAAAGGGCTATTCGTAAGGAAACCTTTTTATTTTTGACGTCATCGCTTAAATTTTTAAATAGAAATGTGGGTGTTGTAATACGTTATTTTAAAGGTCTTTCAAATACCTATTCAGTCATATCAATAATTTACAGTAATTGATTTTTGTATTTGTTAAAAAAATTATTAAAATTTCATTATTACAATAAATAATATTCAATATGTATTACTCATTAAATACGACGAAACCTAAATTAAGTGCTCAAATTGTTTACCTTCAGCTAAAAAACAACAAGGCCTATACAAAATTCATTTTTGTGTGTCAATAAATACATCACACCAATACTTAATACATTTTGTTGAAATTTCATCAATAATATTCGTGACAATACGCCAATCAATTACTACTGTACATATTGGTATCACTGAATAGATATTTAAAAGACCTTTCAAATAATATATCACAACACCCACATTTCCATTTAAAAATTTTAGCGATGACGTCATCACGCTCATATAGATGACGTCAAAAATAAAAAGGTATCCTTAGGAATAGCCCGTTTTAAAATAAAAATCGACAGGTTTCAGGATTTTCCTTGAAGTCGCCGGTTTACAAAATAATGAATTTATTCCTTTCATTTGTCCCATACTGTATAAGAAGAAGATAAGTTATCCATGTTATCATCCGCTTGTTCTTCAGATGTGGAATCACTGTCGCTAGGTTCTTTAAGAAATGAGCAATCATCACTGTCGCCAGATGAGTTGTGTGGCAGGTTGAAAGGTGTCTTCGTTTTTTTACATTTTTTTTTGCTTTTATTTCCAGTTTTTTCTCGGAAGAATGAACCGTTTCAACCTGTCGTTTCCCATCATTTTCATCGAGCAACCAGATGAAAGTTGATTTTTTCATCAATTCAAATCCATTCTCAGTCTTTAAGTTGATGTAAATGTTCTTATTTTTTGAGGTTTCTGAGGCGAGTTCTCTTGCGTTTGAATTTAAGGGCATTGGTGTTTTTCCACAATCACATTATTTTTCAACGTAGATTCCATTTTGACGATAAAAAATGAGGTTCTTAATTGAAAAAACTGAGTTTTCGAAATTGATAACTTTGACAACGCTCTTGAGACTTCCCGTTGCATAATTTTTAATTTTGTAACAGAATTATTGTTCTTAGTTCTTGCGGAAGAATAAAAACGATTTTTTTTTCATGTTTCAACAGAGCGCTACTTTCTAATTTTTTTCGCAATTTCATCTAAAAAAAAATTCAGAAGAAAATTGCGCCCCGATAATGGCTACTATTCTTTATTGGGTAAAGATTAACAGTGCTGTGAAGTGTTGGTACGCGGCATGACGAATAAAAGGCAGATCCTCAAAAGAAAAATACCTATAAATTCAAAAAAAAGCTTCTGTCACAATTCATCTCACCACGTTCGTCAAGGAAATCAAAGTAATAACATTTCTTCCACAGCTGCTCCTAAATTGTATTCATAGAGAACTCCATTTGAAAAAATAATTCAGAAAACAAGAAAGATGACAAAACCAAATTAAACTTAACTTTTCATTCAATTGTGGAGTGCTCATTTTTCTTCAATAATATTCTACAAAAAAAACCTTCACTATCGAGGGGTTAGATTGCGAAAACATATGGTGCATTTGAAGTTGTCAGGGCGCAAGCGCATCTATTCCATGACATGTGCAAGACGCATTCTTCATATTCGAATTTATCTTGACCTCATAATATGATGAATTCAATTCAGCTTCATTCTCAAAAAAGACAATATGAATCAGTTGGGTTTTTGAGTAATTCATATTCGTATGTCACAAAAAACAAGTGGATCAACAGAAAAGTTATATAATCCATCAAAAATTGCCACACAACTCTCTCGGGCCTTCCATGACTTCCCGGGACTTCCCATGACTTCACGGGACTTCCTATGACTTCCCGGGACTTCCTATGACTTCCTGGGACTTCTCATGACTTCCCAGGACTCCCTATGACTTCCCATGACTTCCTTTGACTTCCCAGTGACTTCCCACGAAATGTACAATGACTTCCCTAGGCTTTTCGCCCCTCGTAAATATAGGCATATACCAGTTAAAACAACCATTTGGAAAAAGATTTTGACTGCCTCAAAAAAATTTAAAACAACTGTCAAAGATATCGTACATGTTCCGGGTCTCCTGTTTCAGAAATATTGGGAATTTTTTTGATAATTCGTTGAAATTTTCTTTCCGCTCATGCGAACTTGACAAAATTTCGCATGTGGCTTGAATTAGTAATTCTCCATCTGAATGCATAATTTTATCTGGATCAAATCTGAAGTTTTGAAAAAAACGACTGTATTTGTGTGTGGATTAACTAACTCGATAGTAAGTCAAATTTTATCGTTTGAGGATATTCCCGGCTGAATATTCGAAAAATAGCGGTGAAGAACTTATATAGACCTCGTTTAAGTAGAACAGGGCTTCAAAAAACCCATTTCAATAAGGATCATAATTCTGTTCAAGAATTGAAATAAAATTATTGATTATCATATTAATTCCTTTATTTCAGCTCACTCATTTCCTACGCCTATGGAAGAACCAAAGAAAATACTCAGAGCCCAGTATTTAGGCTCAACTCAAGTTCCTCGGGCCACCGGTATGGAAGTTTTAAATGAAGCGATTGATACCTTGGTTGCTGCAGTACCACAAGATAAATGGCAATATGTTAATGTAGCTATAGCACCTTCTATGATAACAATCCAATTAACAAACGTGAGTCCTTGTACTTGAAGAATTTCTAAAAAAATATCTTATATGCATGTTTTCAGGATGAGCTTTTAGCCGAATGTAGAGTAAGATATTTGTCCTTCTTAGGCATCGGGAGGATAGTGAAATACTGCGCATTCGTAATGCACACTTCAGAGGACAAATTTATAGCACATGTGTTTTATTGCGAGCCTTCTTCGGGCGCTTTGTGTAAAACAATTGAAGCAGCTTGTAAAGTAAGTATCTACAGGAATATATTTGTTGAAGCGCTTTCGAATGTGAAATATTTTCCTGAAGTTAATATTTCATTAGATTGCCAATATTTCTAATGATATCGATCAAAGTCCTTCAGCCCTACACATTATATTAAAAAGAGAATTTTTCAGTTAAGATATCAAAAGTGTCTAGATGCTCATCCTCAAGGATTCGAATCCTACAATGCTAACTTGAATACCCCTGGCAAAAGTATTGGCGCAGCTTTGAAGTCCTTTGTTGGATCAATCACGAAGCGAAGGAGTAAATGTCCAGAATCTTGAAAACAGATTTGAATCTCTAGATGATTTTATTTTATTATATTGCAATTTAAAATTTCTATGCTTATTACTGTAATGTACAAAGATTTATTAGTATTTTCAATTTTGAAGTATATCATTTGCAATAATAACATCAATTGAAAAATAGTCCTTTTTTTAATGGAACCCACTTATGAATGTTCTCCAAATCGCACCTGGAATAATCTTACCTATATAAGCAAAACGATCGAGCTCAACAAACGAACATGGAATGGAGGATTCTTATAGTTCTGCTGCCAATAAGGTTGAACAAATAACACAAATATTGATATTGGTGGGATTTCAGTTATGAATTGTAGCCAATGACTTATTTTGCTTGAAATCTCTACTGATGTAAGGACCAATCTTTGAAATACACTGCGCAAAAAAATTAACGCACATTCTGAAAATCTCAATTTTAATGAAAGTTAACTCTACATTGACTTAATAACTTATTTTTTATGTTCTCTCGGGAAGGTTTTGAACGAAACAAGACACATTAAATGCAAGAAAAATTCAGAATTTCACCGAATCTTATGTGAAAGAAGAGAAATGAACAATTTTCAAAATACTGAAATGCTGATAAGTGATTTAATGCTTGGTATTTCCACCCCTTGCGTTAATTACAGCTCGGCAACGACGGTTCATACTCAAAATGAGTGATCTTAAAATGTTCGGATCTAATACTTCCCAGATTTCTCCGAGTTGGATTCCTAAGTCATTAAGAGTACCGGGATGATTCTCTGAACTTCTCAGCCTTCTATTGAGGTTGTCCCAAACCTGCTCAATCGGATTGAGATCTGGACTTCTTGCTGGCCATTCCATTCGAGAGACTTCAACCTCTTCAAGGTACTCCTGAACGATGCGCGCACGATGGGGTCTGGCATTATCGTCCATAAAAATGAAATTTTCACCAATGTATGGGGCCAATGGCACTACATGCTCTTCAAGAATGTTCCTTATATACTTATCAGCATTCATAGCTCCATTATCAACGACCACTATGTCTGTGCGAGCAGTAGAAAATATTCCACCCCATACCATAATCGATCCTCCCCCGAAACCAGTAGTATTCAAGAAATTGCACTGAGCATATCTTTCATGTGGACGTCTGTATACAAGGGAACGTCGATCACAATGGTAGAGGCAGAATCTACACTCATCTGTGAAGAGAACTCTTTCCCAATCGGCCTCTTCCTAATGGATATGCTCTCTCGCAAAATCCAAACGCGTCCTTCGATGGGCTGGGGTAAGAGCTGGGCCTCTTGCCGCGACACGAGGCCTTAAATCATATTCTTTGAGGCGATTTCTTATTGTCCGAGTGCTAATTTGCACCTCATGAGTTTGCTCAAGCTAATTTTGAAGGAGGCGAGCGGTTGCAAACCGTTGTCTCAACGAAGAAACTCTCAAGTAACGTTCTTGAATGGCAGTTGTTACCCGTGGTTTACCCTGTCCTGGTCTTCGGACATTCATACCTGTCTCCCTGAATCGCTGCAACATTCTGGACACACTTGTATGGGAAACTCCAAACCTTTCTGCAATTCTTGTGTATGTCCACCCTTCTTCTCGCAAAACTACCGCTTGGGCACATTCCTCTTGGGTCAAATTGCGTGTTTCGCGTTGCATAGCGATCGAGTGTAGAAAATCAAACGAAAGAAAAATAATTGATCACTAGAATTGATCGAGAACAACTGATTTTAGAATGGAGCCAATACATTCAAAATCTGACAATATCATCTTTTTTTTCCTGCTGGGAGAAAACATCTGTATTGAAGAAAAACGTTGAAAGTGGATAACATATGCATGGATAATTCTGATAAAAATAATTATCATTGAGAACACCTTCAGTTGAAGAATAAATTTGAGATTTCCATAATGTGCGTTAATTTTTTTGCGCAGGGTAGGTTGAACTTTAGGTGAACGAGCGATCAGAAGCTCTTGGACTCAAGTCAGTGAATTTCTCTAATTTCTTGAATCGCTTCCCGCCATTCCAATG
Organism: Adalia decempunctata; assembly: GCA_951802165.1. Lineage (NCBI taxonomy): Eukaryota > Metazoa > Arthropoda > Insecta > Coleoptera > Coccinellidae > Adalia > Adalia decempunctata. The sequence continues at coordinate 10,773,950 of OX637699.1, forward strand.
TAAGACCCTTTTCATTTTTGTGTTTCATCAAATAAAATGTCTGAAATAATAACTTGTTTGCCTGTTTGGTATGAGCAAAATTGTCATCTTGGCAAGAAGGGACAAGCGAAAATAACTGAAATAGCTTGGCTGCTTCATGCCCAGGGTAGACATTCAAAAAAGCGGTAGCTTTAATCATCGACATGAAGTAAGATGTCTAGACATCTTAACATGAAGCTGATAGATATGTGAATATGTCTGTGATAACTGTGCATGCCGTTCATTCTTGCTCTACTTATAGATATGGTTACTGGCAGGGTTTGGGCATTTTAATAACTCTGTTTTTTTAAAATAAAACTTTTATTATGCAGATAACAACCATAGAAACTAGTAAAAAATTTATTTATAACTGAAAAGAACTCTACTTATTCCGTAGAGTTAACCGAAATCTTTGGAATTTTTGTTCAATTGCATTACTTTCTTTTTCCAATTGTTCCAATTTGAAGTGACTTTCATTTATGGCATCCTCAACATTATGATCTCCCTCTCCATCAGTTCCAATTGTTAGAGCTGAAATTTATAAAACAGGTCTTAACTATTGTTTTATTCAGGAAAAAGGAGTATCTACTACCAAATAATTGTTGTTTAACTTAATTTTACCACACCAAATTGTGATCTGACTTGTATGAAGTTCTTATTCTAATCATTTAGTAGGCATTAAAAATGGAACTCTTGTTTAACCTACCTTCACTACTGGAAATGGTTCTCTCAGAATACTCTTTTTTGCTTTTTTCATTTTCTAATAGTCCTTTTTGTTTTTCCAGTTGCCTATTCAAATTTTCAATTGTCACCATACTGTCTTGGACCTGTTTGTATAAAATATTCGTCTTAGCAGTAAGATTCACAATTAGAGTATTCTGATTTTCAACAATTTTCTCAAAACCACTTCTCTGAATCCTCAGTTGTTCAATTTCTTTACGATTTTCCTCGCACTGTTGATTACAATGTGCTAATTTACAAGGTTCGCCCAAATGTTGCAACTTTTCATCTGCGAATGGTTTAATTTTGTTGCTGCTATGTACATTTTCTGCTAATTTAATTTCTAATTCATTAATTCTCTTAAGTTTATTTTCCATTTCTCTAGATTTTTCTGATAGTTTTTTTTCATTTGAAACCATATTTTCAGTCAAATATACAAGTTTTCTGTGTTCTCTCTCAATTCTTTTAGTTTCTTCATTCAGAAATTTGTCGACTTCGGATAACTTTTGTTTGAATTCGTTTTCTTTGTTTCGATATTCTGCTCGGAGTATATATTTTTCTTGTCCATGATATTTCGAAACATTATCAAGAACATGCTTCATATGATTCTTAACAATTTGGTTTATCCTTTCAATCATATGGTTGACTGCTGATGTTGGTAGGTCAAAATGTATCATCATTTTTTTTATGAATTTACTAATCTCAATGACATTACCTGAAACAGAAGGAAGTTAAGTAAAAAGGAATCGTGTTTTATTCCTGATAAATTAATAATGCAAATCCATTTATTTTATCCAATACAGGATGACATGATTTGAACAAGAATCTAACTAACCATATTTTTTCTTGCCTTTCTTCTGAGGAAATTTTTTATCCATTTTTCCATATTTTTGTTTAGGTTTTTTGGAATGTCGATTATTCTGACTTCTTTTCTTATGCTTCATAGTGGCATGCAAAAAATTTGGAATAAATCGAGAAGGGATAACCCTTAACATCGGGATTTAAAGACAAAATAATAAGAAAACTGACATTAAAAAAAAAGAAACGTCTGAGAACTTGATTGCCAAAATTAAATTTCAATCTCGTGATGTCATCTTTGAAATAATTCATTACATTGTTGATTGTTTTAAGAGAAACTAAAAACAATGCTTGTAATGACACGAATACAGTACATATATGATATGTCATACATACCTTCTTCGGAAGGGTTTTCTGGTTTATAATAATTCATAACAACTTTCAGAATGCATAATAGAAGTGAACCTTTCTCAATCTGTTTATAGGTCTGTAAAATCTCTCTAGCAAGTTCAGAATTTCCATTTATGCCTAATAATTCTATCACAGACATTACATTCTCCTCGTCAATTTTATGCCTATATTGTGATTTTTCTTTATTGAAAAGAAAAAAGCAGAACTCGGATACCAGAGTTTTAATAGGCACTTCTGTACTGAATACCGACAAGGAATAATCATACCCATGTTGGAATAAATGATCTGCAATCAAAACATTCAAGGCTTGATCTTCCATGCATACAATATTGTTATTTTTGAGAGATTCTCCTATCGCAGTAGTTTTGAGTGCATTTATCATTTTCATACGTAAATATGATCTCATATTTGAAACTATTCCTTTTTGATTAAACCAATAGTATAGTGTTGTCTGGAATTCTTGTGATGTTAATTGATTGTTAACTTCCGTCTCATTATGTTTTATAGCTGGAGCAATATGGTCCATTCCCAAAGTTTCCATTTTGAACTATTTCAATGGATATTGGATGGGAATATCTGATATGAAATCTGAATGGGATTCAAAGACTTATCAAATATCGATTTACTAGCACTTATGTTTGTATTTATATTTTTGAATTTGAATCATGACAGATGTCAAGACCAACGACGTCATTGGTCAAAACTTAAAACCACAGAACAATAATATACTTAAAACCATAGAGCATAATTCATCCCCGCAAAAAGTATCGTTTAATTACCAAATTACCCAACCCTATAAACCACTTCCTTTGCTGCTCATTAATACAGAGAAGTTTTGATTAATATAGAATTTTTTCAAGAATAAGACATTCTTTGAGATTTATATCACAGACCAATATGGTACTTATAAAAAGGCAATGTGGCAACGCCGCATTTTATTTCTCCGTAGTGTAGCAAACCGGTCACCGTTCAGGAAGTCGTATTGTTTCAGCATAAGGTAATTTTACCTAAGAAATTTTCAATTCTACAAAAATTATTATTAAACTAAATTACAGAGTTGAGGTACATTATAACCTATAAACCCTCCTTACTTAACTATCGCGTTCATATTCCCTTGGCGGAATTTGTTCAACTCAAAGATATTCTACAATCTACAACTTGTAGAATATCTTTGGTTCAACTGGATAATGCGGAACCAGTATGCGCCAATAAATGCGGAAACGGTATGCGCCAATAAATATTCCTTTCGTCTGAGTTCGCCAAATCGAAAAATAAAGGAAAAAGTTATTTTTCTTTGGGCCTTAAGGGGCTTTTAAGTTTTAGGTCATAGTTTCTTATACCCCACATATGCTGTACGTATCTGTATAGATGCATAGAACACCTGGTGTAACGACTCCCTACTAAAAATCGTGACCAAAATTTGTAGATCAAAACGGCATCCTAGATTTCAGATTTTGGACTAGTTCCGGAATAAATCCGCAATATTTATCGGTCGTGGCGCTATTGCGGCAACGATAAAAAACGCGACCCCTTTCGGGAGAAATGAAAAGCTGCACAAAATATCACGTTTCCGATCGACAAGAAAGTCTTAAACAAAATCTAATCAGTGCCAACACCAGGTATTTCTGTTCGACTTTTACGAAAAATCGTAGACTAACATAGAACTGAATTGAAACTTTTTCTTTCCGCGATCCTTTAATATCTGACTAATTTATGAAATAACAGATTATTAGAAACTGATTTGGCGAATTTCGAAATAAAGTGAAGTAGACCTACTACCAGGAATACCTACCAGAAATCGCGCCGAGCGTTCTTCACTCTCAAGGAGGTAGAACACGAAGACCTAAGAAAAAAGTTCAATAAGAGCCTTATGACAAGGCTTATACTGAAGGATAAGGCCCTTATCTCGATTTTCTAAACAAAATAATGCATTCCTATAAAATGATTCCTACCCCTACTTCTGAAATGTTCTTTTAAAAATTCATTTAGAGATGTTATTAGCTGTTATGTTTTTTCTATAATATGTCTTCAAGAGCGTCAGATACTAGTAAATACACTTGTTGCGATACAAGCGATTACTAATGGGATTTAATCATAAGATCAGATTCCAAACTCATCACTCGCTCATAGGATCAGTCAAGACCCTACTGAAGACGAATTATACCTGGTTTTTCAGGTACTTAAGCATTCGAGGGATATAGTCAAAGGCTCTATTCATTCACTAGCGACCCCTGCCATTATAGTTTCTTAACATCTCCATGCAGCAATAGAACTTTTTACCATACTCGATATTTACTTAAAGAAGAACCCTGTATTGCTGTTGAATGGAGGAATGCTAGCTATAAATATTTATGTTGAATCATACTATCATAGTATAAGTCAGTCTTTATACTATGCTACTATTGTTGAATATACCTATATCACCATAACACGTAAATACTTTTTGGAAGCCCTACGTACAGCAAGGCGTTGCATATAATTACAGTAGAACCTCGATTATCCGGCCTAATGGAGGGGACACGGTTTCCGGATAATCGAAAAACACGGAAAATCGAAATCTCTCAAAAAAATACAGATCAAGTTGAAAATAAGAGAAAATGCATTGATAAACATTATTTTTTGAGCAACCACAAAAGAAATCGAATATGACATTCAATACCTACGCATCAATAAAAAACAAAAAATTGCGAAAAAGGAAATCATTTTCAAAAAAATTCTCTAATTCTTGTTTCTCTTTTCTTAACGTTCATCTTGTATCAAATGTCCGAATTTTTCTATTGACAAAAAATCGCCGTCATTTTCCTACTCTGAGTAACTTATGAAACCATTCGCGAAACTCAACGCATTTTCGGCAGAAACAGTTTCCTCCTGTGTAGAAACTTCTTCAACAATATCTCCGTTTGGATGCAAATCCATACAGTGATTAAATTGGGAGGAAAGTAATGTGATTTCAGTATCATCCAGAATCTTGTAACCGGGTTCATTCAAATCAGAATTTAGCAATTCTTCAACATCAGAATCTGTAACATTTTCGAATTCTACCAAATTCCGTGAGACATTCAAAAGTGGCTCTGCTGATATTTCATTTTCTTCACATCAAAATCATTTAAAAATCTTTTTTTTTAATTTTTCGCACGCGTATTGAACTGCATCACGGATAATCGAGCCGATATCAGGTCCGTGGCACGGATAAGCGAAAACGTCAACGGGCACGGATCACCGAGTCAGCCGGATAATAGGCGAACGGATAATCGAGGTTCTACTGTACAGGGTTGGGATAAAGTTTGGCACCAAATTGATATCTTCAAAACGAAACGGGCGATATTTTTGAAATTTGGCAGCTGAGTGTAATGGACCACAATGCATCTGATGAGCATATTTTCATTAATGAGATACTTCCGGTTTAACCGGAAATGACAAAAAAAAATTTATTTGAATGGGACACCCTGTATATTTCTGCAGATTCTGAAAGTTCACCTTGTTTCGGATCTGTCCATATCGGGTTCCATGCTTTTAAAGACGTATTTTTTATGAAAATCTATAAGGAGAAGAAATACAGGGCTTTTACTAGTAGAAAAAATTTATTGAAAATAATTAAAAAAAAATTCAATTTAAATGTTCGAAGTGCTTGCCATTCACTCAGCTGCCAAATTTCAAAATTACCGTCCGTTCCGTTTTAAATATATTAATTTGGTGCCAAACTTTATCCCAACCCTGTATGTGCAATCGTAAAATAACGGATGAATTCAATCGTTTGTTTTTCTATGAATTCAATAGAAATAAGAATGGGAACACATTCGCTGGTGTCAGTAGTTGGTTTGTGATTGAGTTTTCTCGTCTATCATAAAATATACAGGGTATCATAATTCATAAGGAAGAGATGAGGTACTCTCTGTATAAAAAGTACCCGGAAAATGTTATTTAAATGAACCGCCAAAAAGGAATCGGTAATTTTTTTCTTAAAGTTGGTAGGACCTTCCTTTATTACCAAGCCAAATTTGAGCGCGATCTGTCAACTAGTGTGTTTACAACAGCTGTCAGTATCAGTCGACCTCAAAAGTGCTCTGCGAATTTTACAATGGAAAAAATAGTTGATCAAAGAGTTTGCCTCAAATTTTGTCTTGCAAACGAATTTTCTTGTGCCGATTCATTGAAAATGTTAAAATGGGCCTTTGGTGATAATTGTATGTCAAAAACACAAGCATACGATTGGTACAAATCATTCAAAGACGGTCCGAAAAAACCACGTCAAAGTCGATCGAAAATTAAAGTTTTGCTCACTGTTTTCTTCGATTATCGTGGTGTTGTGCACTCAGAATTTCTTCCTGAAGGACAGACAATGAATAAGGAGTATTACTTGGGTGTATTGAGGCGTTTGCGTGAGAATGTTCGTCGTAAACGGCCAGATTTATGGAAAGACAATTCGTGGATTTTGCATGATGATAACGCGCCGTCGCACCGAGCCATAATTATTAAGGAATACAAGACCAAAAACTCAATAAATACCATCGAACAACCGCCGTATTCACCTGACTTAGCTCCGTGCGACTTTTTTCTATTCCCAAGACTCAAATTGCCCCTACGTGGAACGCGTTTTGAGTCCATTGAAGCCATCAAAACAAATTCGCAACGAGAACTGAAGGCCATACCTTTGGCGGCGTATGAGCGGTGCATGGAAAAGTGGGTTCGCCGATATCATAGTTGTATTGTAAGCAATGGGGACTATTTTGAAGGAGACAAAATAAATATTGATGATTAAATTTAAATTTATGTGTTTTTTTTTACAATTCCGGGTACTTTTTATACAGAAGGTAGGATGCTCGAAAAATTGTAAATTTATAATCAATAGCGGATGAGTTTATTCTATGAGGTGTCTGCATAAGGGGTGTCGGGAATCAACGTAATTAGTATGCGATTCTATAGAAGAAAATATGGTAAAAGCTTCATATCAACCTACGTCCAAAATGGAGCCCCTTTGCTGTGGCATGCAGACAATTTTTTGAAATTCCGGAAAAATAATTATAGTTTTTTCCCAGTTTTGGTGCCAGATCTGAAAAGGAGTTTGTCCGGATATCACAACCTTGACTGATGAAATTCTAACAAAATGGAAATGGGGTTTTAAAAATATTTGAATAATATTGTCAATTATTCACACGTCAAATACTAGTCAAACAATTTTTGCTATATGTATATGCCATTACTAAACGGGATATATAATCATATGATCAGATTCCATAAACATCACTCACCCATAGGATCAGTAAAGTCCCTGATGACTGAGCGCGAAATCTACTTGGATTTTTGGGAACCTACTTAAACATTTAAGAGGAACTATATCTAGAAAATAGTTTGAATTTCTGGGTCGATGGCAGATAATTGCGAAAAAATCGAGAGTTCAGACGCCACAGTCTAATGAATTGAATGCATTCTACGTCCCATTATCTCTGTACTTTTCAGCGATGATATGATCTACTTTCCAGTCGAAAGATTATTTTGTGTGTTGATTCACTTTTTTAATTCTATTGAATAACTCAAACAGGTCTTCCTTTCACATGAGAGGAATATTTTGACGCTATTTCTGCGTAACGAAGATTTTTTGCTCAGATATGGTTTCTATATATATTTATGGATTATCTTGAAACGTCGAATGATGAGATAGGTAGGTATACTCTTTCATTATAACTTGAATATTAGAAGGATGGCTTTCTCCTTTGTAGTTGTGCTAGGAAAATATTCTTCTGATCAAGGGCGGATATAGCTCTTTTTCATGGGAGGGGTAATAAAGATCATGGGGGGGGGGTAATAACGATTGAAAACCAATAAATCAGGTATACAATGTATGAAAAATTTTATGTAGGGGTAGGAATCATTTTATAGGAATGCATTATTTTGTTTAGAAAATCGAGATAAGGGCCTTATCCTTCAGTATAAGCCTTGTCATAAGGCTCTTATTGAAGATTGCGGAGGCATCTCTAGTCGATTTATGTAGACTTCTTTCAAACTTAAGCATTACATCTTATTTCACATCCACATAATCCACATATATACTGGATTAGAAGATGCCTTTTATCTGCCTTAGCCCTTACTTGCCCAAACTCGCGAAGCTGCTTCTCAATTTTACTTATTGTGTCCACGTTTTCACTAGAATGAAGACACAGTAATCGAAATGATGAATTCATTCCATTTGGCTTCTTCATAATGTATGTGTGAGTGTAGAGAATGAATTTTGACGCAAAATCTTGACCAAGTTCATGACAAGAATTCTTGCCGTGAGTGTAGATCGGCCTATCGATTTTTCCGTTCGAGATATATCGTGTTAGCGGCTGGATGGACATAATTGCATTCGACGACGGATTCGGTATTAGTGAGTTGAACCCAGTGTTGCCACCCTCCGTACCTCCGTTTTCGGTAGAAAGTTCAGAAAAATTCGGTAGAAAATCGGTAGATTTTTGAAATACATACCTTTCACCTATTTTATGGGTTTTTTCAAGTTTAAATACTATTTATCCGAAATATTGTACATGCGAATCAAGCAAAATTGAAAATAGATTTTATTTATATTCGAAAAACTGGACTTTTCGACTAAAAAAATCAATAATCTAACGAAATAAATAGGTATTGCAAAAATTAACACCTGTTGTAAACAAATATGCAAAAAAACACATGAACATCAAATTGCTCGAAGAAAAATATTTGAAAAAAATACATACAATATATGCTTATGTAATAGACATTTTATATGTATATGTAATAATCATTTTAACGAAAAATAAATATTGGTACTAAAGAAATATATAAAAAAATGAATTTTTGAAGGAAATAAACATTTGAAACAAAAATTAATAAAGTGTAATATGTATCAGTCATTTAAATAATATAAGTCTTGACAAACGTCACTCTCAAATTTTCAGACGAGAATTTTCCCCCCAGATTAGCATCAATCATTGAACTAAAGCTACCAGTTCCCAAGTTAAAGAATTTATCGATTTTAGGAAGCGGCAACCTCTATAACGTGTAGTATGCTTTTCGTTATAGATTTGTCAACTTTTTACTCCAAATTATCTATCACATTATGTTATGGTAAGGAAACCTTCAAAATAATATCGAAAGAGTCATGATTTCCTAGAAAATCAGAACATAAATTCGCTCTATCTAAATTCGGTAGATTTATGTGCTTTTTCGGTAGATCGGTAGATTGAGACGAAAATCGGTAGATCTACCGAAAAATCGGTAGAAGTGGTAACACTGGTTGAACCTTACCGTTCGAGTCTATTCCCTGCTCGAAATTCGAAAAATATAGACATCGTGACGAAATGATACCCTCCGTGTAAGTAGGAGGATCCCTCAAAAAAATGTACGTATACTCCATTCACAATTATAAAATCACAACTCTGGCCTTGGAAATTTGACACATTCCACTCTGTATCGAAGTTATGACGTTTTTCAAAATATTTTTATGTTCCAAGTCAACACTATGTTGCCCTTTCTACATTCTTAGCGTATTTCTCAGAATGTGAATTTATTCGGAAAATGAATGAATTGGAAAAGATGTGATGGACGAAAATAATTAACGTTTATATGAATTGATAGAAAGGATTCTTTTTCTAGTTATTTGCATGAAAAGTACAAGAGATCACTGTTGAAATATATTATTTTTCGCCATGGAAGAAAATTGCATTGCTTTCACATAATTTTCATATGCATGCTTGTGAAGATTTAATGTTTATTATCCTCTTGAACTGAAAGTTCAAGATTTGACGACATCAATTGTTGATTCTAATCAAAAATTCATTAAAAAAAATCAACCCAAAGATATAAGATGAATTGATGGGTAATTACAAGAATCAAGAATAATGTCAATTTTATTTTGTTGATTACTTTCTTAAAATCAATGTTGGGGTATAAAACTCGGCTGCGTTTGTTCAAACAACATCTAAAGAAGACATTTTTCACCATCTCGACCTTTGAAAGGCGTTTCTTATAGGAGAATTAGGTCCAAGTTCCACCTCATAAGTGAGGTACCTAACTTTTGCAAATCTGCTCAGATATCTCACATCATCTTTGAATGCGACGCCCTAGGAAGAAGGCGTCATATAACCTTCGGAGAGACCAGTCCGGAAACGGTCATGAATCCAAAAAACCTCATAAACAGGCGTCTGAACCTGATAAAGGACACAAACCTATTCTCGTGAGGAACCACTGACGAAAAAGTGATACAATAGACAATTTTTCATACATTGTATACCTGATTTAATGGTTTTCAATCGTTATTACCCCGCCCATGATCTTTATTACCCCTCCCATGAAAAAGAGCTATATCCGCCCTTGCTATTCTGTAATCGTAATGTATTGCCTTACATGATAAATCATTCTTTCAGTCATGGAGTATCGAAAAATTTAGTTATAAGACTTAGTCAGAATGCGTCAACTGTTCTAAAGAGGTAGTAAATTAAAAATTCTTTTTTTAAACTCTTATAAGGAATGGACGTGCTCAATTTGAGCAAGATCTGTAATAATAATGATATTGATAAGTATAAAAAAGATTTTAAAAAATAAATTAAAAAAAATGAATTTTTCATTTACTACCTCTTTTGAACAGTTGACGCAGTCTGACTATTAAAGAAATAATTTTGTGCCCTAATGGGCATATCATTAGAAAGAGGATAAACCATAGAACTTTTCATATGAAAACGAAGCCCTCTGCCGCTTTTGGTTTTTTTCTTGAAGTCTTATGACTAAATTTTTCGGTACTCTATGACTGAAGGAATAGGCAATACATTACAGAATTGAATAGTTTGACGCACATACAGCTGCAAACAAAATAGTCCTAGAAGTTTTTGTAGAAATTTTGAAAAAATCGAACTAAAACCGAAAAAAAAACTATTACACTTAGGACAAAAGTTTATTTGAATAAAATGTTACAATTAATCCTACCAATACACAGAAAATATTTGTCGCTTCCTCTACCGAACACCCTGTATTTATCCCATTTCCAGAACATATATTGTTTATTTCTTGAGTAACCTAGAGAGAGGGGCCAAGACTTTTGACGATTCGTGTAGTCTCCAAGTAGTCCAAGTAAAATCATTTTCGAAATATTTTGATAGGCCAATCCATTAAATTTATAGATCTTGTGATACAGTATGTGAAGAAATTTTTCAGTTCAGGGCACTTTTTGAAATAAAAAAAAATCACCTTCATCCATTTATTTCGCTCACCATAATGAATGAAGCTTTTTTTTATCAGTCTATTATTAATTATTGTTGTCGGATAGATGGACTAGCGATTTGTCACTGTTAGTATACGAGTAGTTCTATCGCGAGAATTCATTTGGAAAAAATAACACATCGTGATTTTTGGTTTGGGTATTTTTAACTTGACTTAAGACTATTTTTCCGTTGAAATTTGAAGATAGTTTACGTGTAGACTTCGAGAAAAGTTCTAAATTTTTTGGATCAATCTTCACGACCTCACCATTTGTGAAAACCGCATGTTCATAACTGTCGAACATAAAAACCTAAATTCCTAATTTTGTTTTTCTTATAATTTAATAACTGGCGGTTCGATCAAGATGAAATGTCGCATTTAGATGAAGAATGACATATTTTAGCTACATGCAGAGTTTTAACCAAATAGCCCATCCAGAAATTCAAAAAATGTTAGCGAATTATTGACAAAAAAAAACGAAATTTTCAACATATTTTAACCATTTATGAGATGTGTTCACTTGAGTCGACTCTGCTTGCTTTATTCCTTACTTCTTACCCAAACTGCACACGCGTTCATAGTGGAGAATGGACAATGTAAAAACTACGGGTAATGGTCATGAAGTCGAGCGTTTAGACTTCCTACTCAGATTTAATGAAAGTGAAATGCAGAAGCGCACTCTTTGCTCTCTTTCGCGATTTCGAAGGGTGTTCCGGAAAAGAACGGAACAAATTTGATTGCTCGCCGTTCTTCCTAGTATAAGAGAGCATATCTTTGTCAACGGCCTCAGTTCAGCTCACATCATCATTGTTGTTGAATGATGCTGCCTTTAATCACAGTGAGTAATCTTTTGGATTGAAGCAAATTGATTTATTGAGAGGTTAACCTAATGAATTTTTTTGTGTGGGAAGTGTTCGTGAAGAAGTCATCAAGTTTTTCGATATGAAATTTTGTTAAAATTCGTTATATACCGGGTGAGTCTGAGAGATGGAGCACCCCTATTTTCGAGAGAAATAATCCGATTCAAAGTACGAAAATTTGAACAACTAAAATGTGATTTTTTGAAATGAAAATGAGTTCTTCAGCACTTCCGGTTCCACCAGAAACGATCTGAGAGCAAATTCTGAACATGATGAGCTAAATTTTTTCCATATTTTTTAAAATTTTTTTTTATAGTGATAACTTGAGTATCTGTCGATTATTTTCAGAGTTATCATTATTGAAAAAAATAAAACAAATAAAATAAAAAAAAACTAATACTCGGAAGTGCTACAGAATTCATTTTCATCACATTTTAGTTGTTCAAAAGCCCACTGAATTTACGTGCTGTGAATCGGATTATTCCTCCCAAAAAAATGTTGCACCATCTCTCAGACTCACCCGGTCAGTGGCGGCTCGTGACAGTTTAAGGTGGTGAGGCACATCGGAGAAAAAAGATTCCCTGCCGTGGCGTTGCCGTGAAAAAGGCTATTGCAAAACTGATGATTAGAATACTTCTTTATCGCTAGCATACTCAAGGTAATCTTTTTCGAGAAACATTTTGCTTTGTAAAATATTTACTTCTAGCGATGAAGAATTATCTTACTCGAAAACTAAACATTTTAAAGGGTGTGTATGAAAAGTAATTTGAAGCCAGTTGAAGAAAATGAGCAACTTATAGAAATTCTTCAATTTTAGACCTTGTTAAGAACATCCTCTACAAGCAAGTTGCTTTTCATCATATCATCAGATTTGAAACACCCATTAACTAGAACATTGAGAATATTGAAGTTTATGTCACTCTGATAATGAAGTAAAATCTTCCACTTTCCCATAATTTTTTCGTTATATGTCAGTCAGGCCGGATAAATTAAGAAAAATGTTGATGCCAATGCATAGAAATACTAATTTGGCACTAAGAGATGAAATAATATGAAGTGGTTACCATTAGAACAAACCGACCTTATTCTGATACCAGTAATACCGCTTCAAACGAACACCCTGTGGCCGGTACTATTATTTTAGGCTGATATATCAGTGCAAGAGCAACCATTTCTGCAGTAAAATTATTCCGTAACTGACGTAAGTAATGAGGTTATCTACTTCATTGCACTAATGGGACACTCTGTATATGTACATATACCTATAAATAACTAATTATAGAGAGTTCTCTTCTTCGTCAGTTGCGTAATATTCTCAAGACATTCACTCAAATCTGGAATAGATCGCTTTACTTCTAGAACTATATAGGATTTATCTCCATAAGAATTACGCCAAAAACTTTGCTGATTAGCTGAAAAATCAAAAAAATCACAAGTCTTTCGAGCGTTTACATCTAACTGGGGAATTCGTGACGTCCCATCGGTCCCGTTAAAAACATTTCGCCTTCGGGTCTCCGATGGAAATTGAATTCAGTAATAAGATTGAAAGACATCATATGAACACTGAGACAAACTTAAAACTACACGAAAAACAGATAAAACTATTTTTACAAATCGAACCCAATTTGAAAACTGACCCGAGCTCATAGATTAAAGAACTAGTTCCCGAATAGTGCAGAATAATTACAGTTTGCCCTTCGCGAGAGAATATCAAGACTAGAGAGGCTAGCCTCAGACTCAACGTAATATTTGTCGTTTAGGGGTGCGGTTTTCTCGCCTGCCGTCCGTTCCCTATGATGTAAAATGACGCGTAAAGAAAGGCAGTGTGAGGCCTGCCTCTGCCGTTTACTGGGAGTTGGATACCTAGAAATCGTGAGATACGGAAACTTAGACCCAACCGGAGACGCATTTTATTGCTATATAATGAAGGGAAATTTCGATATAAATGCGTATGGAAGAAGATAATGAAAACAATTTTAATTGATTGAATACATAATTAATAAATATATGATATTTATACGTGTAATTTTCGACGTTTATTGGTGAGGCACTGCCTCACCTGCCTCATAGCCATAGGACAAGCCGCCACTGATTATTATTCTGCGGATACTGATCTACTATAGTTCAGTCAAATGGTCTCCACTTTCTATTTCCGACTCATATTGTATTGATTTTGCAATTCCGCCAATATATAACTTGATGTAGAAATATTACCTATTCATTCGGGGAATTTTTCATAAATGAAAATTCCATATGAATGACGATTTATTTTTGTGGTGATACCTAATAGCTGGTGCCATCTCCGTTACTATATCGTCTTTTCTGACCTATCAATAAATAGCAGGAAATTAATTGAAACTTTCATTAACAGGTCACCCTTCTAGCATCCTCATGCTCTTTTGTGTACTCAGGGTACCAAGGATATGGCCATGGACAACACCAACAGCTTCACACAGTCCCAGAATTTGAAGCTTACGGAAAAATAGAATACCCACATTTTGATATAATCGATCTTGGATCCTACCAAAAAGGTGACATCCCTCCTAAAACTATTCAAGTCACCAAAAAAATAGTGATAACAGAACCAAAGCCATATCCCGTCAAAGTGCCACATCCTGTACCGTATCCAGTTCCTCAAAAAGTACCATATCCAGTTGTACATACTGAGGTTGTAAAAGTTCCAGAACCAGTCCCTTATCCTGTGACGAAGACTGTTCAGGTACCAGTTGAAGTACCAAAGCCATATCCAGTACCAGTACATGAATTTAAAGAGTCGGGAGACCAATCAGGTTACGGTGGTGATCAAAATTTAGGTAATCAAGGAGATTATAGTCAATTTGACCACAACTCCGGAGGCCAGCAAGACTTTGGAAACCAAGACTCTTATCAGGCACCACTAACTTATGGTGTGCCTCAACAAGAGCCGGGAAAGCCTTTAGGTCTTGAGGAATACCAGAACCAAAACCAGAATTACCAAGTCAATTATCAGGTGAACCATGATGGAGAATCTTCGGGACATCAGGAAGAAGCCCAACATGATCATTCTTCAAATTATGCAGCGTTTCTAGTTCCAATGTATAATCAAAAGACTGAAGATCAAAACCTGCAGCAAGAACATCAGCAGACTGATAATCATTGATTAAGACCTTTCATTAGGCGATTGTTGTTTTTTTGTACATATTTTGTTGAATAAAAATGAGTTTTTTAATACGTTTTTACTTTCTACATAATCTCTATCATTGGCAGACGCAAGACGTATCTAACATAAACTACGCCAAATAAATTACGAGCAAATATTATATCGTGACCCTGATAAGAGCCTATAGTTACCTGGGTATTGCATCCATTTGTGAGAAATGCACTACTGTTTTAATCATCTGAGAGCCGAAAAAACAAATTCTGCATACTGCATGTCTACCTTTAGAAGATCCAACCCTTTAATTTCCATATTTCCATTCTGTATTCTAGGCTCTTACTCTAAAATTTCCTAAAATTTACAAAAAAAATTCCTAAAATTTCGTCCATAATTAGGTTGAAGAGTATAGGGGTCAGACTATCATTGTCTTATCCTTGTCGCGATTGGCACTTCTTTCTTCAGCCCTGAGTCCGTTTTGATAGATGTTGAGGTGCTGCTATGTAATCTATCTATATATATAAAAGAAAGATGTTGGTTACACCATTTATAACTCGAGATCGGATGGACTGTTTGTTATGAAACTTCATATATGGATTCATCTACGGTCTGGTTATTATAAAATACAATAAAACTTTGAAAAAATCGATGAAAATTTTATTTATACAGGAAATGCTTTTCCTCCTTTTGAGTAAGGCCACTAGACGTCGCTACAGTTACAGTTACGGTACCGCTTATTCGTTTGTACTTCATTTCATATTCTCCGCGTTAGATGGCGATATAAACAAATAGTGTGTACAGTGACCATATTCCCTCTATAGTCACGGTAATAGTGTGTAATTTGAGTTGCCTACAACTCAACGAAATCTAATCATTTTAGACATCTGTACTCCTACGCTAAGACATTTTGGTTTTGCCGAACAGCGCAGAGTTGTAGGCAACTCAAATTACACACTATTACCCTGACTATAGAGGGAATATAGTCACTGTACACACTATTTGTTTATATCGCCATCTAACGCGGAGAATATGAAATGAAGTACAAACGAATAAGCGGTACCGTAACTGTAACTGTAGCGACATCTAGTGGCCTTACTCAAAAGGGGGAAAAGCATTTCCTGTATAAGTAAAATTTTTATCGAGTTTTTCAAAGTTTTATTGTATTTTATAATAACCAGACCGTAGACGAATCCATATATGAAGTTTCATAACAAACAGTCCATCCGATCTCGAGTTATAAATGGTGTAACCAACATCTTTCTTTTATATATATAGATTCTCCGCGCATGGGCGTAGTCAGCTATGGGCAGGGGGAAAGAAAAAATGAATTAAATTTGCCTATTTTTTCATCCCTAAATTTTCACATTTTGAAAGACCATGGAGGATGACCATGGTTTGCCCCCCCTGTATAAATTTTGCCCCCCCCTGTTATAAATCCTGGCTACACTCTTGTCTCCGCGTTAGATGGCGATATAAACAAATAGTGTGTACAGTGACTATATTCCCTCTATAGTCACGGTAATAGTGTGTAATTTGAGTTGCCTACAACTCTGCGCTGTTCGGAAAAACCAAAATGCCTTAGCGTAGGAGTACAGATGTCTAAAATGATTAGATTTCGTTGAGATGTGAGAAAAGTTTCGTTTTTACCACTTCAGATGGCGCTATTCACACATTATGACTGATGATTATGAGTTATTTTTTGGTTTTATTTATTCCAAATAATGTTATCGTGAAGGTACTATATTTGACATTATCACAATTAAATGGCGATGAATTTGTTGAGGCTTTCGCGGCCATCCATTGATGTCATCTGTTCTTTTTTTCGAGCATTTCGGTCGTCGTGGTTTGAAATGGTCGAAAAAAGAACATATGACATCAATTACTGTGTAATTTACAAAGTGCTTATAGTACCATGAAAGGCTATTAACAGATCCAGAAGCGGGTGAATATCACAGTGAATTTTCATCGAAATGTCAAGTAAATCGTATTTTGGCGTTGAGTTCCAAAATCGTGAGATGTCCATTCTCATCTTTTCTCATAATTTTCAAAATGTTTTTGAATTGCTGTTTGGCCGTTTGGGTAATACCTAAATATATTTGCGGAAATAACTGAATCCAAAATTGCCATTATTAGTGATTGACATATTATTTTTGTGTATCTCTTCTGTGTGATAGCTCATATCCATGGAAACATTCGACAATTCAAAAATCAGAGAACCAAGCCGTTGATCTCCGATCACCGGTGATTACGATTTGTGAAATCTACAGTAAGTATCATTTAGGCGGAACAAAGTTCGCCGGGCCAGCTAGTTCACTAATAAGTCTTATGATGCTTGAATCTGCTTTTTGCTTTCTTCTTCAGTAATCGTACTATGTTTGTTAGACGTACCTACTCTATTGAATCCTGAGGGAGACCAATGAAGCACATATACTCCTTTCACTTTTATAATGTATCACGGTTGGCCATGACATTCGGACACATTTCACAGTGTATATTTTGAAAATGTTAGGTTATAGTCATTTTCTTGTCAGATACCTGAGATAACTAAGCAACGTTGTCCTTTCTCCATAGAGGTCGTAGTAATTACGTATTTATCAAAATGTTTATGAATGTTTAGATGAATCGAACCTCAAGGGTGGACCCAGGACCCTGGATTCATCTGAAGTAGATGTGAATGAGTTCAGTTCTTGTTCCTTCTCGATGGATAATTTCCAGTTCTCATTGTGAGTGCTATTAATCTGTCTGGCTTGATGGTTCCACCTTGTCAGATCTTCTCCATGGGCAATGGCCTCCATGCCATCAAATTCGCCAGTGTTCGATCGAGATGAAATTGGAGAATGACATATTCAAGTTACATTAAAAATTTTGTCAAGCTTGCTTTACCAAAACCATATGGAATTCTAGCGAATTATTTAGAGAATTTCCCAATAAATGAGAAAATCGATATTCACCAGATTAAAATTTTTCAGAGGTTTTATGGATGGGTTTTCAAATTTACAAACTGCAGTGTAATGCGCTTTTACGATGTTAAACTCTAAGACCAATAATTGAATAAAACGTGAATATAACCAAGAATAAATTTTATTGAATGTACAATAAATAAGATGAGATGAAATGAAGAGGTATCAACAGTAGTGAGAAAATATTCATTAGTTTTCAGTCATTTTTCAATGATGGAAGCTTCCAAAATCAAAACCACCATGGCCGTAACTTCCTCCGTAATGTTCATCGTGACCTTTGACGTAAATTGGTACTTTCTTCTCGACTACGACAGGAACTTTAACGTGCACTGGGTATGGTTTGTGTACGGTGACTGGGTATGGTTTTGGTACAGATACTGGATAAGGTACTTTGACGGGAACCTTGATTTCTACTTTAACTGGATATGGTACTGGTTTTTCGACAGTGTAAGGTACTGGTTTGTGTACTGTGACTGGGTATGGCTTCGGTACATGTACTGGGTACGGACGATCTACTGGTACAGGCACTTTGACGGTGTATGGTACAGGAATTTTCTTTTCGACGGTGTAAGGTACAGGGTGAGGTACTGGATATGGAACTTTCTTGGTGATGGTTGTCACGTGTTTGATATCACCGTGAAATTCGTGCCCACCTCCATAACTGCTTCCGAAGTCCAAACCATGACCGCCAAGTTCGATACCATGACTACCTCCTAGGTCGAAGTCATGACCGCCACCATAACCCAGATCGAAGAGACCTCTTTTGTTTTGTTTCTTGTTAGATGTTTCTACTGATTTGGTTTCATCTTTTTTGTCGGCCAAAACCAAGCCTACTAAAAGTAGTACTGCTAAACCCTGAAAATATATAGACATTTAGACAAGAAAAAAAACGTTTGAATAAATAAGGGGGAGCTGCGTGCAAAATTATTCGCATATTAAATGGTGTCTCAGAAGTTGCTAATCAACGGCACAAAACTAAAATTGTTATTCATTTATATTTCAATCAATAGATACTTGTTTCTTATTGTTCATCTTTTCTACAGGGTGTTAGGTAAAGATGCAATTCAAGGGGTTATTCCTTGAACTATTTTAAGGATGTTTTATCCTTTGATTATTTTTGAGAAAGGACCCCGCACTTTTCTTATGTAAAGTGGCGACCGGTCAAATTTTCTGAAAGTTTGGTATGTTGTTGTACCCCGCTCAGTGACCAAAAGTGTCAATGGGCCCAACCCAATCCTATGACTAGTTTTCTAAATACGAGGTGTGGAAGTTGAGAATTGCCCAGATTTTCGGAAGATATTGCCGATTTGAGAGATCGGATAATTACTGGGTTTACCCCTTTACGAAACGACCATGGTATTTTTGAAAGAGTTCGGAAGTCTATCAGGAGGATTTGCATGGTAGCATCCGAGCTGGAGGTAGCCATTATCAACAAAGCGTTCTTCAAAAGTAATCAAAGGATGTCTCCTTGAAATGGTCCAAGGAATAACTAACCTCTTCAGTTTTTGCCGTATTTGTTGAAGAGAATTTCGTTAATTCACAATAATCCTTCATTTTCTCAGAAGGAAACGTATTGAATTTGTAACACAAGAGATGATTCATGAAATATTTCCATAAATGAATAAATCACTGAGCACTTTGTGAATGATAAAAATTGAAATACACTGCGCAAAAAAATTAACGCACATTATGGAAATCTCAAATTTCTTCTACAACTGAAGGTCTCTCAATGATAATTATTTTTATCAGAATTATGCATTCATATATTATCCACTTTCAACGTTTTTCTTCAATAGGTACAGATGTTTTCTCCCAGCAGGAATAAAAAAAAAAGATGATATTATCAGTTTTTGAATGTATTGGCTCCATTCTAAAATCATTTGTTCTCGATCAATTCTAGTGATCAATAGTTTGTCTTTCGTTTGATTTTCTACACTCGATCGCTATGCAACGCGAAACACGCAATTTGACCCAAGAGGAATGTGCCCAAGCGGTAGTTTTTCGAGAAGAAGGGTGGACATACACAAGAATTGCAGAAAGGTTTGGAGTTTCCCATACAAGTGTGTCCAGAATGTTGCAGCGATCCAGGGAGACAGGTATGAATGTCCGAAGACCAGGACAGGGTAGGCCACGGGTAACAACTGCCATTCAAGAACGTTACTTGAGAGTTTCTTCGTTGAGACAACGGTTTGCAACCGCTCGCCTCCTTCAAAATCAGCTTGAGCAAACTCATGAGGTGCAAATTAGCACTCAGACAATAAGAAATCGCCTCAGAGAATATGATTTAAGGCCTCGTGTCGCGGCAAGAGGCCCAGCTCTTACCCCAGCTCATCGAAGGGCGCGTTTGGATTATGCGAGAGAGCATATCCATTGGGAAGAGGCCGATTGGGAAAGAGTTCTCTTCACAGATGAGTCTAGATTCTGCCTCTACCATTGTGATCGACGTTCCCTTGTATACAGACGTCCACATGGAAGATATGCTCAGTGCAATTACTGAATACTACTGGTTTCGGGGGAGGATCGATTATGGTATGGGGTGGAATATCTTTGACTGCTCGCACGTACAGACCTAGTGGTCGTTGATAATGGAGCTATGAATGCTGATAAGTATATAAGGAACATTCTTGAAGAGCATGTAATGCCATTTGCCCCATACATTGGTGGAAATTTCATTTTTATGGACGATAATGCCAGACCCCATCGTGAGCGCATCGTTCAGGAGTACCTTGAAGAGGTTGAAGTCTCTCGAATGGAATGGCCAGCAAGAAGTCCAGATCTCAATCCGATTGAGCAGATTTGGGTCAACCTCAATAGAAGGCTGAGAAGTTCAGAAAATCATCCAGCTCCTCTTAATGACTTAGGAATCCAACTCGGAGAAATCTGGGATTAGATCGTGTAGAACGCAAGGGGTGGAAATACCAAGTATTTAATCACTTATCAGCATTTCAGTATTTTGAAAATTGTTCATTTTTCTTCTTTCACATAAGATTCGGTGAAATCCTGAAATTTTCTTCCATTTAATGTGTCTTGTTTCGTTCAAAACCTTCCCGAGAGAACATAAAAAATAAGTTATAAAGTCAATGTAGAGTTAACTTCCATTAAAATTGAGATTTTCAGAATGTGCGTTAATTTTTTTGCGCAGTGTATAATGGAAACAGAAAATAAATAGATAAAAAAAGAAAGAATATTCGCAACAAAAATTTTAGAGTTCAATATCCAAAATCATAAGAAATTATGTTTTTAATCTTGTAATCATACGATTTTCACGAAATTTCGTTATTACACAAGCTTCTACCAAATTTCAACCCAAAATTTTCTAATAAGAATAATTTCCAGGAGCGACTAAACGATACAACGATAATTAAATGGTAGCAATAGTACACGAGTCCCTTTTACTTACATCATGAACATATATCTCTACACAGAAAAACCAAATGTGAATTGTGATGTCTGGCAAGAGAAAACATGCTTAATTCTATTTTAACACCATTTAATCATGTCGAATTGCGCACTTATAAAATATAAACAATATAAATGTGAGTTGGTGTATTTGCCGTTAAAAAATAACACCTTAAAGGGATATCAGATCCTGATGAGTTCATAACCGTCGTTAAATTGGGAGAATTCTTCTAGAAAAAGATGAATTTTTATTTTTCGTGAAAAATTGATGAAAAATTACATTTTTAAGAAGAAAATTTTCGCCCTCTGGTAGCTTGCGCCCGTGACATATCTTTTATCAACACCTCGAACTTCGATATCTCTTTTAAGATGACTTTATTTCTCAGCCGAATAAAAAGTGACACATTCTGAAATTGTTGGTACCTGGTACTCCTATTTTCGAACTTACTGTTGGAGGAAACCGCGTCTTTTCGAAAAATAATGATATTATAAGAATCTTCAACAAGAAGTTCAAAATTTCAACATAGCACGAAGTATTTTTTCAGAAACGAAAAGAGAAGTAACTTGCAATATGTATCCTGAATAAGGAATTATAAATTATTTTTGAACACATAAGGTAGGTATAACGCTTTTGTTTTATCGTGTATTTATCGAACTCTTCAAATAAATTCTTCGAACATATTTGCAAAATCGAAAAGAATAAAGGGATGAAGGGAACAAAGTAGAAAGTGAATTTTCAGGAAATCGATTTCAGGAATTTTTTCTGTGAGAGATTTCTACACGTAATCCATAGAACGAAACACTTCAAATTCACATTTCACACTGAATAATCTACACTCTATTTTTTTACTCACTTGAAGCTTCATATCTGTGATATCAATGACTGTTGATGGTGATTTACCATCGCACAACTTTTATACCATCAGTTTATTCACTTTCGGTTCTCCCTCCTCCAACAATTTTACAATTGCTACGCTTATTAGTTTGCGATATGTGTTAATCAGTTAGATTGATTGATGTTACTTAAATCTTCCATGAATTAATTTATGTTGTTTTTCGGGAGCAATTTTTATGTAACATCCGTTGAACTAGAGAAAAATTCTTGCGTGCTTGTTATACACGGTTAAGAATGTGGATTTTTACAATTCTTTCCTCCTTCCGAATTGGATTAAGAAGAGTTATTCTAATTAATCGTCGACAAAGATCAACTAAGGACTGAACGAGAATAAATTCGCTATCACAAAAACGCCTATATCTCTCGAACCAATAAAGAAAAAATCAAAATTTGATCATAGTTAGCTTTGTTATGAACGTCAGAAACATGTGAACCATTTACTTCATAGATATTCCAATTCTCTGTCGCAAAATGTCAAGCGAAGTGAAAACACGAGAATTTATAGTGAAACTTTTTCAAAATAATCAAAAATGGAGCTGCAAAAGAATCGCAAAAGAGGCTCGCGTTCGTCCGGAAACGATATCAAGAGCGCTTCAACGAAGATCTTACCGCAAGGAAGGAACCAGGAGGAAAAGGGGGTTTCATAGCCCCAAAAAAAGCCATCAGCCTTTCTCAGAAGAATCCTAACCCTTTCAGGACGGTAAGTGGCCCAAATAGTGGGTTGTTCGCAGTCAACCGTTCAGAAAATCAAGTCGAGTTGTGGGCTTAGAACATACAAAGTGCAGAAAGTGCCAGACAGGAGCGCTGTGAAGAATCGAAATCAAGAGCAAAGAAATAAAAAAAAAGGTTTCTTGAAAAATTTTTCCTGTTGCGTGATGGACGACGAAACCTATGTCTTGGCTGATTTCTCGCAACTTCCTGGTCAGGAATTTCATACTACAGATTCTCGTGGAAATGTTGACGAACAATTTCGCGTAAAGAAACAAGCAAAGTTTCCTAAAAAATTCCTGGTTTGGCAAGCAATTTGCACTTGTGGGAAAATGAGCAAATTTTTCGTTGGCCAAGTTGACTCAAAGATATACATCGAGGAATGCTTGAAGAAGAGACTTTTAACATTTTCACCGTTTCACGTGAGCACGATGTGTCAACAATCTTTTGGCCAGATTTAGCTTCATGCCAGTACAGCAAGGCCACCAAGGAATGGTACGAAGCTAATGAGGTGGTTTTTGTCCCCAAAGAGGCCAATCCAGCAAATTGCCCAGAACTCAGGCCAATCGAAAGATATTGGGCCTTGGTAAAAAGAGAATTGAAGAAGACTAAGAAATCAACGAAAACATTAGCGGAATTCAAGCAAAAGTGGAAGACAGCATCCCAGAAAGTGACTGAGAACACTATAAGAAGCATGATGGGAAGAATTCCAGAAAAAATCCATGAATTTTGTAAAAAATAGTTTTTTTATTGTTTTCATTAGAATTAGAAGATGATTCGAAAATGAGTTTGATTTTCGAAATCGGTCCAGTGGTTCAAAAGATGTAAGCGTTTTTGTGATAGCGAATTTATTCTCGTTCAGTCCTTACTAACTCTGACTTTTGTGGTAGCAGTCATTTTACTTCATATGCGCCCCAAATTTTTTTGGGAATCTAAGAAAAAATACTACGCATTAAATATCCTTCAATATACAGGGTGTCCCACGAAATAGCCACTTAGATTACTTAGAAATATCTCCTATCTTTCCTTACCAACAATATAGGATGATTTATTCATTCTGCGCGAAATTTCATTTGACTATATTTCTGCTACTGTATATCAGAATTGAATGATTTTTTTAGAATATATTTCATCACGCCAACTTCCATAAAATAGAAGAATTTTTTCACATATTCCCGAGTTTTTCGGAAATAATTCTTCTGAATGCACCCATAATAAAATTATAAATAACATATGTATGTATTCTGGTTGCTGATGATCGTATAAATATAAATTATCATTCTGATCGAGTTGGACAAAAGGGTTGAACCAAACCTCTACTTTTTGACATCGTTGAAAATGACAATCGTCATTCTTAGCGACGTCTGTTTTTCCAGCAAGACGGAGCTTCGTCTCATCAGGCCGGTGTTATTGTCAGAAATTTTTTAGATATGAACTTGACTGGGCAGGGTATTGGCCGGAGGGTTTCAATAGCCAGTCATATTTAGACTTTTTCTTTGTGGGGCCACTTCAAATTGACAATTTGGAAAAATTACGCCAGCGAATTATCATTAACGAAAAGCTCCAAAATGTGCGAAGGAAGACTGAGCAAAATTTATACCATGGTATGGAAGTTGGCGGGGCATAGTTCGAGCATTTGTTAGATTGGATTGCTCAGGACACTTTTCTCGGTTTTCTCAATAATTCCCCCCCCCACCCCCCTGCGTTGTCTCTTTGAAATTAGTAATATCTTATGCTCCAGATAAATTAGGTGATGTATCATTTTCAAACGTAAATGTTTGATCAAACCATAAAAAGAATCATATTCAGAAGAAAAAGACCTTTTCAACTGCATATCGCAAAACCCATCTTCTTTATTTAAATTTGAGGGCTTGGGTTGGTGCGCAGAGGGAATAAATTATATGATGATGGTTTTTATGTAGAGGAATTCACAAAAATCATGATTTTTCTAAAATAAAAGATCTCTTTTTCCGTTTCAATATGACACACGATATATATATATTTCTAAAGTGCATTTGTAATTGGAAAATAGTAATCTATAGCTGACTTCTTTATATTTATTTCATTTATTTTTTATTCAGGACAAATTGGAATACAAACAGGTCTAGTCGTGGTGTACATATGCCCTAAATTATTTTTAAAACATAAATGTCATAAAAAATCTTTCAAATAAAAAAAAATTCTTTCAATCTTAATTTATATGTTTTTTTATTACCATTTAAAATTCTATAACTGAAACACCCGACATATGTATGAATGCGAAAGTCATGCTCTGTTTTGTTTGATTGTTATTGAAGGTCCGTGATTAGTTGTATTCATTTTAATTTTTTTGTTGGTTATTATAATCAAAACAAGAGTTGAGTAAATTCCAGTTGTTGTTGTTTCCATCAGTTTCCTTTGTATTTGTCAATTTGTGTTTTTTGGCGATTTATTTGTTTCTGTTTAATTTTGTTTGTTATCGTTAGTTTTCTGTTTATTTTTCATTTTCTGATTATATGTTCATTCCGATCATAACTGTTTCTCCTTGGTTTGCTTATGTTCAATTTAGTTTTCTGTTTATGATTCATTTTTCTGTTAATTTGTCCGTTTGATTCAATTTTGATTCCCGTTGGTTTTTGTTTGCTTAAAGTTTTTGTTAGTTGTTTATAAAATATGGGTGACTAAAACATATCTTCCGTTGCATTGACCTATTCCCGCTACTTTTTGGACACCAGTATACGCAGTCGGACCTCATTCATTATCCAATTTTAAGGATCACAACACATATACGGTTTTTACCTGTTCTCGTGTATCATACGCCTAATTGTATGGTGTCCCGTTTACATTTCCTCTGATCACACTTACATTTGGAGCGAAAAACAGATTTTTTTTATACGATCTGCTCCTTGTCGCCATTTCTTCAAACGGGCCATATGCCGTACATTGTTTGATTTGAGGAAAAATGATGTATTGCTCTCTTTTAAAAGGATATAAATAAATGTGTGTGAAGTTGGCCCAGCACTTTTTGATTTTCGAAAAATTTTTTTTTGTGCTGAATTGTGCTAGGTTTGTGCTGCTTTGTGCCGTTGAAATTTCCTTTTCATTCCATTTGGTTCTCAAGATATTTCAACAATCGAAAAAATGGGCTAGCCCAGCACTTTTCGAAAAATTTGGTTTCAATGGCTGAAATAGATTGTGCTGTACATGTACTGAGTAGTGCCGTTCGAATTTTCCCGAAAGTCTCACTAATTTCGCAGAAAATCGAAAAGTTAAAAAAAAATTAGCCCTGCACCTCTGTTTTTTCTTCTCACAAATGAGTGAAAAAACTTGAGCTACGTTTGTGCTGTCTTGTGCCGTAAATATGTTCACGAGAATTTTTCGAATTTTCTGTGAAATGGCAAAAATTAAAAATGAAGTCAGCCCAGCACTTTCCAATTTTTCCATTGAAAACATGCTCAAAAAATTGTGCTTCACGTAGTAAAAGTTGTGCCGTTGAAATTTTCACGAATATCCTGCTAATTTTCCACAAAATTAAGAAATAAAAAATAGTTAGCCCAGCACTTTCGTTTTTTTACGACGAAAATTTTTTATCGAATTGAACTGCATTTGTTTTTTTTTTTTTTTAATTGAAATTATCGTGTCTCGGCAACTAGGCCATTGACGCAGTACAATATTCTATTTTTACATTACAGATTAAGACAAAAATGTTCACAAAATATGGTTATAAACAGAAAGAGAAATAAACTATGGATGTATTGATCATATTTGATTGAACAGTTGGCTTTCTTTCAAGAATTCTATTGCTGCTTCAATTTGTGTTGGTGAGCTGAGGATGTCTCTTAAATTTTCTTTGAGGTCCAGCCGATGTCTGATGTCATCATAATGTTGACAGCGAGTTAGGAAGTGTTCCACAGTTAATCAATGTTCTGGGCAGTATTCGCATATAGGATGTTGTTCCGATGCATCAAGTAGCTGTGTGTCAGCCTGGTGTGTGCAATTCTTAATCTCCTCATTACTATTTTGTCTTTCCTCTTTAGATAAATTTTTATCGGGGAATCTATTTCGGATTGGATTGCACGAAGTTTATTATTGCTGCTATTCCATTGGGTTTGCCAGTCTCTAAGAGATTTCAACTTTATTGATGCCTTTAAGTCAGAGTACAGCTGTATGTTTGTGCATTTGTGCTGACTTGTGCTGGTCATATTTTTCAGGAAAAACTTTCAGTTTTCCCTATAAAAGGAGAAAATAAGGAAATTAAGTAGATTGTTTGAAAACTTGCAATGCGTGGCAACAATGTGCGTGAAGTTGGCCCAGCACTGATTTTCGAAAAAAAATTTATCGTACTCAATTGGGCTAGGTTTGTGCTGCTTTGTGCCGTCAACATTTTTCTTTTATTCCTTTCGGTTCTCAGGATATCTCACAAAATGTGTAGAACCGGCCAGATCAGCACTTTTCGGAAAATTGTTTTGAAACAACTAAAATAGATTGTGGTGTATATGCATTGAGTTGTGCCGTTCGAACTTTCCCGAAATACCCTCCTATTTTCCAGAAAATTTAAATTAAAACAATTCTGTACCAGCAATCATACTTTTTTCCTCCCAAATTAGTGAAAACAGTTTGTGCTGCATTTTGTGGCGCAAACTGTTTTCACTCAGTACATGTACAGCACAATCTATTTCTTTTTTGAAATATCTTGAGAACCAAATGGAATAAAAAGGAAATTTCAACGGCACAAAGCAGGACAAATCTAACTCAATTCAGCACAAAAAAAAATATTCGAAAATCAAAAAGTGCTGGGCCAACTTCACACACATTATAAATGTAGAGATCAACATAACATATGATGACATTCAAGATGTCGAAACATTGAAAAAATTAGGCATTATTTTTTTGTGATGATGCATTTGACCACTTCAAGTCATTTCCTTTGCTTTTCAATGACTGTGGCAGATATTGATTACATGGAAAGAAAAATCGAAGTGCAATTTCGAAAGAATCTCGAGTATTAACCTTATCATTTTCCTTTATCATGTTTCGGGATAATGAATAATTGATTCCAAAATAATAAATATTATATTTTAAATCAAACCATACAAAAAATAACAAAAATAAAGAATTTATTAAAATATTTCAGTCATTGCTCAATAATGATGGCTTCCAAAGTTAGATCCACTATGACCGTAACTACCTGTATTGAATCCAAACCATCCATGACTTTTGATGGGGACTGGCACTTTCTTTTCAACAATAACAGGAACTTTAACGGGTACTGGAACTTTTTTGTGTACTATTACTGGAAACGGTTTTGGCACAATTACCGGGAACGGTACTTTAACAGGGACCTTGACGGGTACTTTTACTTTTACTGGGTATGGAACGTGTTTTACCACCGGGTATGGTACTTTCTTCACAACTGGAACTGGGTAGGGTTTTGGGATGTGAACAGGATATGGGCGATCTACTGGAACATGCACTTTAACTGGGTATGGGACTGGTATCCTTTTCTCTACTGGAACTGGCACAGGATGGGGAACCGGATAAGGTACTTCTTTCGTGACAGTCACATGTTTTGGTTCGTCGTGTATACTATGTACTCCGTGGTCGTTACCATAGTTGGAACCAGTGTCCAAAGGGGTACTACTCGGTTTGTGACTTTGTCCTCTGAGATTGAAGCCACCAAAGTTGAAACCAAATATACCTCGTTTGTTATGTTGCTTGTCTGTTGTTTCCGCCAGAACTAATCCAGCGAATAGAAGTATAGCGAGACACTGTGAATGAAAAAGTATTTGATCATTAATGAGGGCTAATTATTGTTAGCTTTCATATAGTATGTGGTGTATTTTGGCAGTGAATTGCAAGAGAAGATCTGTACTTTTTGCTGAAATCGGCAATTTTCTCCTATTGTTTTTTATTTATCAAACGGTTGTTTTGAATATTCTTGATGATTTGAAGAGTGAGTATACAACCAATAACTGAAGTATCTTTTATTTCCACCTTATTTCCCTTTGCAAAAACTTTGGAATTGAAAGGCCCTCTTCAGTCACTTGAAATAAAGATTATTATTTGATGCCAATGGAAATACAAATAAACGAAAAATCCCATTTTCCTTTTGAAACCCCCAATGATATAAACACAATTGTTTCAATGGTTCAACAAAAAGATTCTGATCTGAAATGATTAGAATAAAAATAAATAAAATGACAGTTCTTATTATTATAATGAGAGTATTTAGTATTTTCAAGATATCACTTACTGAAAGCTTCATCTTTGAGGATATGTCAATGACTGATGAGGATGCAGAAGCATCATTATGCTTTTATACTTGAGACGGTTAATTCATACTGTGCAATCTCTCCTCTGCATCATCTAATAGTTACACGTCTACTAATTGGTTATTTGTAAATCACATAATATGTTGCCAAAATATTACATTGATATATCTGATTTCCGTTCATAATGTGTTCCAATTTCCAAATTGATAATGAATGGTTTAGGGGACTCACAATAAATTAAAAATATGAAGCAGTTCTCAAGAAACTAAACAATGTAATTATTGAAATTCTCAAATGGAGACATGACAATATTAAGTATTCTTCATATATCTAGTTAACATTCTTTCTTCAAAATCTTTGTATCGTTTTCATAAATACTGCAAAACTGAACTGAAGAATTTTTCTTGCTATAAATTCAGGGAATTTCATTGGTAAATGAACATACGGTAACCTGAGCTAGAGCTACCCTAGACGAGTCCAAAAAACCGATATATGATAGGTCTAATCAAATCCATAACCGAGATAGAGGATGGTTTATGTATTCACCAAAAATTTAAATTTCTCATAACTTTTGAACCAACCAGTATGGTCGGTTGATATTTGGAACGTATGATCCACTTCCACATATTGGTCGATTTACTTTTGAAATTCCCAAAAATTCCAGATCCGTATTTGAAAAATATGGGACTTCTTCCAAGCTGAGATTCAACACCCTGTATATGAAAATTTTGGGATCTGACCAATCAGATCCCAAGATATTTGAAGAGAGCAGAAAATTTTCAATGAGGTCCAGTAGATTTCATTGTCCCGCACGTCATTTTGCTCAAAGACAGCTTCAGGGAAAGATCCAATTGAATATTGGAATTCCTGTAATTCTCAGAAGAATCGTACATTGTGATCAAATTGATTTTTTTTTGTCCCACTAATTGCACATTCGAATCTAATAGTCATCTGAGGAATCATTTCAAGTTATTTCCGGAAAAATATTATTGATTGAGAAAAATTTATCGGAATTCAACAAAGATGAAAAATAAATAAAGAAACATAAAAACTTAACGTGAATTATAGAAAGTGCTTGAAAGTTCCACCATTTTACGCTATACACATTCTTGTCCTCTTCAAAATATGTGTGATACTTTTTTTATCATGTCTGAATTATTACGTATTTTATTACAAGCGACTTCGATACGTTGCTTGAGGATCTCCTCACTTTCTATTTCAGATGAATATACTGAACATTTCAAACAACCCCGAATGAAATAATCAGCAGGATTGAAATCTGGTGATCCAGCTGCCAGGCATGCAGTCCACCTCTGCCAATTCACATATTTCGAAAGTTCTGATCTAAAAATTGCCTGATCATTACTCTGAATTGAAGATATGCTTAATACGTGATCAATGTCCTTCGTATGCGACCGTGAAAAATTGGACTGCAAGCTTCAAAAGAGGTAAATTTTCCATTGAAGATGATGACCGATCGGGAAGGCCAGTTTCTGTGTCAGTCCCCGAAAAAATCGATGCAGTTCATGACATGGTTTTATCAGACCGTCGAATTGGGCTAAAACGGATATCTGAAGCACTGAAGATTTCATACGAACGCGTTCATCATATAGTTCACGTCGATTTGGAAATGAGGAAAATTTCGGCAAAATGGATCCCCAAATGTTTGAATGTTGACCAAAAGCGTGCAAGGGCAGAAGCATCGCGTTCGATCTGTGTTCGATTTGAAAACGATGTAGACTTCTTAAACAGAATTGTTACTATGGATGAGACTTGGGTACATTTCTACTATCCAGAAACAAAGCAACAATCGATGGAATGGCGAATGGTCTCCAAAACCTAAGAAGTTTCGTGTCCAAAAATCTGCTGGATAAGTAATTGTTTCAGTTTTTTGGGATTGCCATGGAGTAATCATGATTGATTTTTTGGATAAGGGTAGAACAATAACTGGAGATTACTATTCGACATTACTGACCACTTTACGGTAAAAAATTAAAGAGAAAAGTCGCGGAAAGCTATCCAAAGGTATTTTGTTTTTAGAGGACAACGACCCAGTACACAAATCTCATGTTGCCATGAAAAAAAAAGTGATTTAGGGTTAGAATTACTAGAACAACCCCCTTATTCACCAGATTTGGCTCCGTCCGTGTTTAAAAGGTCGTTAATTTTCTTCCAACGAGGAGATATTGAAAGCTGCGGAGAACTGGTTTGCAGAGCAAGAAGAAACATTTTTTTTTGAGAGGTCCTGAATAGTTGCAAGTTCGCTGTAATAAATGTATTCAATTAAGAGGAGAATGTGTTGAGTATTAAAATATTTTGACATTGAAATTATGTTTGGTTCTATAGTAGGCTAAGAATTTTTCAATATATCCTCGTACTCGATTCACTGCTGACACAATTCACCGCGTATATTTTGAAATTGTTAGGTTATAGTCATTTTCCTTTCAGATGAATGAGCAACGTTGTCTCTTCTACATAGAAATCGTAGTAATAACGTATTCATCAACATGTTTATTTACTTTGGGTAAATAATGAATTTGAGAAAATATTATGTGAATTCAATAATTTCAAAGACATGGCGAATGTTGAAGAAATATTTTTCGCTGTTGATAATGGAAATATTTCAAGTACCTACTTACATAAACATGGTTGAAAGATTCAGTTATGAATCAGCGCTGAGAGCGTCAGCGTTTTAGGTGACCATTTTTTTTCTACATGAAGGTTTCTTCCTAAATACAGAAATAAACAAGGGTAGTTACTACACTTTGTAAGTAAGCATGATTTGATTCAAATCTTTCTGTGAATATATGTAAATTTATAAACCAATTTCGATCAGCTATGATAAATTTGATCCAGAATGTTGTTATATGATCTATGCACATAATCGGGAATTTATTCGGTTCTCTACTACACAACACAAAAAGATATTTTTATTCAAACAAGGGTTCAATAGTTCGAAAAGCGTATTATCAAGAAAATATAGATTGGAAAACATATGAAATAGCAAGATGGCATACCTACATGTGAGCATGGAATTCTTCATGTGTGGAAATCTTTGAAAAAACTTCACCCTCACTTTTCTAGGAACTTAGTTCAAATGCGTTAGTGAAATTCTTAATTGGAAAAGCAGAATGAAAAATAAAGAGTTTTATTAAGGAATGATAAACAACAAACAATGAATAAAAATAACAAAACTATAACAATAATTGACTCAAATTAAAACAATTCTAGCTTAGTGATGAAAACTACTGTAGCTGAAATCATCATGTCCATAGCTGCCTTCATCAAAACTTCCATGTTCTCCATGCTCATGGATATAGACTGGTATTTTCTTCTTCACTACAATTGGAACTTTGATATGCACCGGATACGGTTTGTGTACAGTAACAGGATATGGTTTTGGCACAGACACGGGATAAGGCACTTTGACTGGAACCTTAACTTCTACTTTAACTGGATATGGTACTGGTTTCTCGACAGTGTAAGGTACTGGCTTGTGTACTGTGACTGGGTATGGCTTCGGTACATGTACTGGGTATGGTCGAGGTACTGGATATGGTACTTTGACTGTATATGGAACTGGTACTTTCTTCTCCACCGTATAAGGCACAGGATGAGGTACTGGATACGGTACTTTTTTGGTAATGGTGGTCACATGTTTTATATCACTGTGATGGTCATACCCTCCACCATAATTGCTTCCAAAATCCAAGCTATGCCCACTAAGTTCGTGGTCATAATTTGATTCTAACCCATGACTACCTTCATCGAAGCTATGACCTCCAAAGTCGTGGCCAGCACCGTACTCATGGTCGTAACTAGAGCTTAGATCGAAAAGGCCTCTTTTGTGTTGCTTACGTTCAGAAGATTTTATGGATTGAGAATCTTCGTTGCTTTTCGCAAGGACCAAACCTGCTAGTAGCAGAACCGCCAAAATCTGCAAACAATTTTTTTAATGAAGAATACATCTTTTGGGACACTAGAAATGAAAATAAAAAATGTGACACTTGAAGCACTGACGTAGAGTCAGGAGATTTTGAGTATTCGCTCTTAAACCTTGTGAGCTGAACCATCTTATTGGTAGATTCGTATTGAGGAATCCAAAGAAAAAAATTGACAGCAGTTGTCAAACAAATTGTTCAGGATCCCAAATCTAATTGGATTATATTTTGCGGTAATATCGGAAATTTTTTTCCATAATTCAATAGAATTTAATATGGTTCTGGTATTGATATCTGGACAAACTTTGGCGCGCAGAGGGAAGGACGAAATTGTCGGGTGCGTGCTTTTTTCCAAAATTTAGATTATGTTAAAACTGCATAAATGATAATCAAATTGAAAAATAATTATTCGATGTCAAAAATATATTGTCCTACTTGGCAAACCTTTTACAGAAGGTAAGCAAAATATTAATTGTATCGAATGATTTTGTGTCAAATGATTTTGTGTCAAATCAGTTAATTGGTAGGTACATAACAAAAAGATGAGGGTTATTATCGAACCTAATTTCGAAGTATACATATTCAAATTAAAAAGTTCTCCTATAAACAATTGAAATTGAATAATCTTCCAATCTACCTTATTTAGAGAGAATGATTAATCGGTATTCAGACGGATTTTCGAATTTCGGAAAAACTTCCAATTTAATAGTCTACCTAATTTCTGATTTAATATCGTTCAATAAACTGAATGGTTAGTACAAGATTCTAGTCAACCGTGAAGTTCATTGAAGGATTTCCTTGTTTTATAACTTACGTGTAGTTTCATATCTTAGAACTGGCGATCAGTGACTGTTGATGGTAAATGACCATCTTGCACTTTATATATCAACTGGAGAGAAAACATACCAGAAGCTAACTTTACTTTGAGTACTCCCGCTCTTGCATTTTTCTGTGCGTTTATGGTAATTGGCTTGTTATGTGTTATGGATTGAAAATATATAATATTCATATTTCGATGTTATGAGAATGTACTTTTGCGGAATTATAATCAGCTTAATCTGGTTCATTATTTGCAATAATGCTCGATTAAAATCTTAAAAAGAATGAAATTTTATACTAATTGATCAAAATTTGATTTTTCGCGTTTTAATAAAACAAGAATTATGATGGCTCACATCATTAACTTTGTATGTCCACCTCATGAATGGTTATGTCAACCCTATTCTGATTTCAATAATTAGTGGCTACAAGATTGAAACTGGAGTAATTGTTTTATTTTATCGATACTTTGGTAATATTATATTCACATAAACTATGGATTACAAAACATTCCCCAAAAAACTGATGGAATTACTTGATTGCATGGTAATTTCTGGTAATCGCTAAAGGAATATACTTTTCGATAGTAGACTATATCAGAGACATAAATTATTTATGGAATGGTATCGGAAGTTATACCGTCACCTCCAAAACATACATCGTGACAAAAAAGTAACGTACGAGGATGTATTGATATCTAGTTAGGCTAGACCAGTCCATGTATAAACAAAATATTGCGATACCATATCAACGAACAATAACTTATTAGAAGTGTCAGTGTAGAGTTCGACGTCAAAAAAGTAAACCAGAGTTACGCAATAAATGAAAAAAACGATGTCCACCGAAATTGTAAAATCGCAAAATTGGAATATCGAGCCATCATCAAAAGTAGCTGTATTTAAAAGGGTTAAGAGGTGAGCAGATGTACGAAGATATGCTTAATACCCTTGGTGATCAATGTCCATCGTATGCGACCGTGAAAAATTGGACTGCAAGCTTCAAAAGTGGTAAATTTTTCATTGAAGATGATGACCGATCGGGAAGGCCAGTATCTGTGTCAGTCCCTGAAAATATCGATGCAGTTCATGACATGATTTTATCAGACCGTCGAATTGGGCTAAAACGGATATCTGAAGCATTGAAGATTTCATATACGAACGCGTTCATCATATAGTTCACGTCAATCTGGACATGAGAAAAATGTCTGCAAAATCTGGTAGACCTTCAACTACGAAATGTGGCGATAAGGCCCTCGATAGTCGATATATTACTTAGAGAATCCGAAACACTCTATGCAGTCAAATTTTAAATTTAGCCAGCACTGTGGGGCTATTGTCAATAAAGCTTATAAAGTTCTGGGATTTGTTATCAGAAATACTAAAAACATTAAACAAATAAAATCAATCATAATGTTGTACAATACATTGGTCAGACCCTAATTGGAATATGCCTCTGTTATTTGGTCACCACAGTCAAGATCTAAAAAGTGCAAAAGAGGTTTTTAAGGTATCTATACTTAAGAACTCATAATACCTGTCCCTTGTCCCTACATGATTTCTTGTGAAAGAATGCTGATCGAATTTAATATGGTGAAATTGAGTGTTAGAAGTAAATTTAATGATGTGCTATTTATTTATAATAATGTAAATAACTTGACGTTATGAAACATTTTCTTTAATCAACAATATCTCTTTTGTGATGCCTAAAATAAACTTGAGAATGAGAAATCAAAAACTTTTCCAATGCTTTACTTCACCTATCAATAGAATGATGTTTGAAAGTAATGAATCTACCTATAGAAAAGTGCGTGACTTGGATTTCTTCAATAGTTCTGTAAAACAAATAAAATCTGTGATTTTTGGTGTTTCAACAAAACTGTAAGTGGTATTTATTCGATGTATAATTTGAAATATTGTGTATTCGTATCTTTTTTTGTGATGATAGTTCACTTATAGTATACTAGCGACCCGCTCCGGCTTCGCACGGATGCAATGCTGATACTAAATACCTAATACCTACTACAGAATGTCCTTATAAACAACGTTTACACTGTTCACAGCTTCTTTGTCATTAGACAATACAAACATATTTTGTTTAGAAGTTTTTCTTGAAAGAGCGATTGGGAGAAACACGGCTTTCGACGCCCTATTTACAGGCTCACGCGGCCATCCGGATCGGTATTGCCGGTGCCGCCCTCCCTGCATTTTAAATCTGTAATATCTTCGGAAATATTCATTTAAATTACATGCAGTAGAGGGCCATATTGATCTATATGGAATGGATAATGTATTTGAGTTACTTAATTGGATAAGGATTAATGCTGTATTACTTAAAATATCTTTCTAAATAAGCCATTTTTTACCGTAAAATATGAAGGATAAAAAATGGTTATTGTGGATTATCCAGAGATAGACATATACCATCGCGGACTTTTTTGTTGACATTTTTTATCTCGTGGGGTTCAGTCAGCGTTTGCAATGTAAGCGCACAAAAATGTGTTTATTCACGACATCACATTAGAAACCTGTGAATTCATCAGTTTTTCTCTACAATGTTATGAAAGTATCATACATATAAACCTTGCTCTTGAATCACTTTATCTATTAAAAAAAGCGTTTCAAAATCCGTTGCGTAGTTTAGAAGATTTAAGCATACATAGGGACAGACAGCGATAGCGACTTTGCCTTATACTATGTATTGATGTTAGTTGTAGTCTTCATTTCCGTCCTGTCTAAGCCATTTCTAATGTGGTTGTGAGATTTCAATGAATAAATAAATAAATCCACGCTCCGATCCTATTCTCGTCGAACTTGAGTTATGTTGCTCTGACGAGATTTGAAAGGATCGAAATCTGGGTCAGAATCTTTTCTTTTTGACAATGACATATCATTGGTCTCCCAGGATGATGGTATGGCCAGTTAGAGTCAGACATATGACTTTGGTTGATAGGTATCTATGTCGATGGACGCGGCGTGCTTGATGAATAATTATTTTCTATGATTCATACTGTGAAACTAAGTCATCTGTTTTCATATGAAGTCAACAGTTGACATCCTACCAATAACATCATAACAAAATTACTTTTTTCTACAACCGGGCCTAACTAACTACTTTCCCGCATTGTTTTAGATTCGGAAAATGTCACTTTCCCGCCCTAGTGCGGGAAAGTTACTTTCCCGCACTAGTGCGGGAAAGTAAATATGTGTTGAATTTGGATATAATAATACCTTTAAAATGAAATCTCTCAATCTACTTACTTATATATTTAGTTGAATATTTCAAATTTTGCAGTTTCATCCATGTCAAACTAATTATTAATACAGATTTCCGTTTTAAAATTATTGCATTTTCAAAGAGAACTTGACATCCTTCAAAAATTATGGCTGGCATACATGGATCTGTGTATTTATTTCTATGTTATGATCTATGATTTTCCATAGATTCCCAACTTCGTTAATCAATGTGTCAAAACGAATTTTCGCCAAAGTTGTGTGGAAGGTTTTTTTTGCATTTTAGAATACGGTTGTAGAAAAAACATTGTTCCTATCTTGAGCGGAAAGTACTTTCCCGCACTCGATTGCTTGCCCGAACTCCGCTCCGCGTCGTTCGGGCAACGGCAATCTAGTGCGGGAAAGTACAACTTTCCGCCCTTGATAGGAAAATAACTATTTTCTGCCGTTTCTGGTATTGGCCTGATCTGAATATTTCAAAATGATCTGTCGTTTCGTACCCAAATACTTTTTCCATGTGTCATTCACCATGAAACCTCGTGTTTATGTTTGACGGTATAAATGTTTTAAACTATTTTTAAATAGTGGGCAATCTATTTCGAATGGTTTCGATCATTTGTGAGACAGTTGACACGTTGTATCAATCGTAAGTTGCAGGTTCAGAAAAAATACAGTTTGAAAATATAGAATTTTATTTTGAGACAATATAAATAAAGAAAAGATGAATATGAGGTGAGAAAACAACATAACAATTATGATGGAAAATTTACAGAAATAAAACAGTCAATAATCAATGATGATAACTACCAAAGTCGAAACCACCATGTCCGTAACTTCCTGAGTCGATACTATCGTACCCTCCATGACCATGGATCAGGACTGGTACTTTCTTCTCGACGATGTAAGGAACTTTGACGGGCACTGGGTATGGTTTGTGTACTGGTACTGGGTATGGTTTTGGCACAGCTACTGGGTATGGTACTTTAACAGGCACCTTTACTGGTACCTTAACTGGGTATGGAACTGGTTTTTCTACTGGATATGGTACGTGTTTGACAACTGGAACGGGGTATGGTTTGGGCACATGAACTGGGTATGGACGATCTACTGGAACATGTACTTTAACGGGGTATGGTACATGCACTTTCTTTTCTACTGGGTAGGGTACTGGGTGTGGTACAGGGTATGGTACTTCTTTGGTGATGGTGACATGTTTGACTTCACCATGAGATTCGAATCCGCCTCCATAGCCACCGCCATAGCTGCTTCCGAAGTCCAAACCGTGACCTCCCAATTCAATACCATGGCTTCCTCCAAGATCTAATCCATGTCCGCTGCCATAACCCAAGTCGAAAAGACCTCTTTTGGTCTGTTTTTTATCAGAAGCTTCGACAGTTTTCGTTTCTTCTTTTTTATCTGCCAAAACCAGACCTGCCAGCAGCAGTAACGCAAGACCCTAGAAAATAATTATTTTAATATTATTGGCTTTCGATTGCTTTCATCATTATATCTTATATCATGATACATATCATGATTAAAATGAAACTTCTTAATTTAGGACATAATATTATTGAGAAAAGATATACAGAGTGCTCCAACTGAAAGAATATTGGTGGGTTTCACAAAGATCGTTGATTGAGTGATTCACAGAATACCTTGACGTTTTTGTCAAATCGACCAATAGAATTTCAAATTTACGGATTTTTTATCACAGAATCGCTCGATTAAGCATTTAATCACACGATCAACTTTTGTGAAACCCGGCTTATATGTATTAAAATGTATGTTCCGGAAAGATTTTGGAAAAGTTGAAAAATTGTTAACATTTGTTTGGAAGGGGACATATTTCGATACAGTTGACACCTATTGAAGAATCATTCACCAGAAAGAGGAAATGTTCAATGTTGAATAAGGAAAATAAGATAAGTGACAGATCACTTGATGTTTTGAAATTTTCTAGCCCTATATCAATTCTGCTACAAATGGTTCTTGCTTTTCCTCCCGGAAAAAAAAGACTGTTATTGCGATATTGACACTTTTGTGTATAGCCTTTCAAGACTTTACAACTCGTGTAAATCAATGAAATAGATGTACGAGTAACTCAAAAATTCGTTATGCTCTTGCCATTAGCAGACTCGGCATTGTTCTTTGTCCAGGTAGCCTTTTTTTTATTCAAACTTCCTTTTCATCCCCGTTTCCACTTAATCAACGATTGAACAATTTTCAAATACATATCCATTGAAAGCATACACAATTGTTCCATTTAGGCGGTAGATTAGATGAATATGAGGTTGAATAAAATAAGTTAAAGTAACATTGATGTGACAAATCTCTAGATACATATTAAAGTAGGCGTTCAATCACTTCTATTCCTGTCATAGTCAATCAACAATTTCCTGTATAAATACTTAGTTATTGAATCAATTCAGAACTTACTTGTAGTTTCATACTGAACATGGTTAAACAACGACTGTTGATTGAAAATTATCTTGCTTCAGCTTTTATATTAAGAAGTTCGCATACAAATGATGATACGGTGCATGCACTCAATCTATCCCTCTTTCTTATGAATTCGGTTTCATAATTTGTGTGAACGATATCAATGGATCGAGATGTATCCTCGACTTGTATGTACAGGTGGACATTTTGTACTAGGAGGACTTTAACAGTGAATAAAAAACTAATTTCAAAAATAAATTTTTGGATTGAACATGAGTTAATACAATTAGGGAATACTCAAGTACTAACCTTATTGGAATAAAAGTGTTACAAAAACGCAATTTCCCAACAAAAACACCTAGTTTTTTAAAATCATATCTGCAATTGAAAAGCCATACTTCTCCCAACGAAATGAGAAATTATTTTGTTAACACTAATAAATTAACTATTTAGTATTATCGACTATTCAATTATGTAATCAGGGAAAAAATAATGTATAATATGTGAAATTTGTCATAATTGGTGTTTGTATTTTATTTTTTGTTTCCCTGAGGAAGAACCCGACAGTGTTCGAAAGCTTGGATGTTTAATAAATAATTTAAATAAACCACGTTTATGACTATTAAAAAACTAATAAATTGTTAATATATTTCTCGATATCCCAAAAATATCTATATCAACCTATTTTGTATTCGAAACAATCATCTTCCAGAAATGTTTCACCGATGAACTTTTGAGTAGACGTCACCAGCTTGTTGATTTTCCGGATAACGTACAGGGTGGTACATTTTGTACTAGCAGGACAGTGGATATAAAACTCATTTAGAGCAGAAATTTTCAGTCATTATGGACCCATAAATTCTTCTTTTTGTAACTGATGTTAAATTAATTGCCATATAATCGTTTATTTTTTGAATAGGTTTATCCCAGAATGAATGTCCTACTCCTACTGAAAACTGTGTAGAAGAGCTATAAAAATACAAAACAAAATCTATTACCGATAGAAATATATATGTACTTTTTTTTAATAATGATTTCTACTTTGCTTCGTTGATTCTCTGTGTAACGCTTACAAATCCATCAGTTTCTTAAATTAAAATATTCTTCATTGATATACCAATAGATATGCAGAGAACCGTAAGAACAACTGATATTGTAATATTTTCACAAAATAGTAATTTACGTAACAAGTCCGGAAAATAGGGGTTTTTTGGACGAATAGACAAAATTCTAGGACGAGCCGGAGGCGAGTCCTGGAAGTCTGTGAGTCCAAAAAAACTATTTTCGGGCGTGTTGCGTACAATATTTTTTCGGCAACAGTGAAGAATTACAAATCAATGAGACGACACATTTCTTTATTATATATTTTGATTCTTATTTGAATTAAACAGAACAGAACAGTCCTCCGTTATTTCGTTGCTATTGTGATGATCATAACTATGACAACAACGACGTGAGTTTTTCCGACCTAGTCCGGAAAGTACGTACTTTCCGCACTAGGCCGGGAAATGCTACTTTCTCAAAGAAAAAGCGTCCGGGAAGTGGGTATATACATAAAAAAGAAATGAGAAAACATGATTGTCCGACAAAAATAGTGTGAACAAATTTCAGAAGGTCACTTTTTTTCGCTGTCCGCTTCACGTGAAATGCCCCATGTTCAAAATTGAGAATTAATCAAGATAAAAAAGACCCAATCGTAACGAAATCACCAAACTTTCAAAGTGAAATCAGTAAGCAAAACAATTATGTTCTAACGATTAACTAGTTGTTCTTTTAACACTATTCTCAGTCAAAGAGTCATCTACATATTAACACATTGAAGCATGGAAAATAAATAAACAGTTCTTCTGTTGGTTGAATATTCAGAGGAGAAATGATGAATCTTCAATATTTTGTTATTCAGTTATATGCCCCTTTACTCCTTTCATACTAGTAGTAATAACTTTGCATGAAGATGCATTGTACCATTTCGAAATCTGCATGGAAAGCTCATTTTTTTTTGCGAGCCATGTTTTCATACATTTCTCCCCATGAATGATCGAACTTTCACATTATGAAATCTTCATCACATTTTATGATGAAATTTGTAGTGATAATAAAAAAAAAAGAAAATTACAAATGTTATCCTTTTTTTTGAAGAGTTTATTGAAAAAAAATTCACCAGGAAGGAACTGGTGATCTATTTGTGAGCGTGTTGCACAGAAACGCAGGTGATGTAGTAGAAATCATTAATTTTTATACGAATGTGTTTTACGTCTGTGATTATGAATTAGAACAGGAATCTAACTCAGTTTACAAAGATCGAAAATCAAAATATCACCTCTCTGTAGCAACAAGCCATTACCACACATACAGGGTTATCATAATAATCCGTGCATTAGACGTTTTCCGGCTTCTATGAGGAAAAGATTTCTGAAATTTGGCACACAGCCGTTTTTCAAGTGGGGAAATCATGCTAAAATATTTTCATCGAAATCGCACTTCTGGTTATACCAGAAGTGACCATCAGCTTTGGTATTTCAAATGGAACTACCTATTTTTTTAAACAGAGATTGATTCCTTTTTGAATTTATCACATTTTTTATCTTAAACATTTTTACGTAGTCGTCATGGTTACGAAGATATAAGGACTTCTATGAGGAAATGACCAGTTGCAGAGGTCCGCGAAATGTATCATAGCATGCATGCTATCAATAATAAAGAAACAAATGGAGGATCTTGCGAAAATTCAATAATTTTGCTTCGTATTGCATGGCTATCGAATCATGTTGTTCTATTGGAACTGTCACAATAAATTCATATTTCTGAGAAATTTCAAACTGCAATAACTTAATTTTTTCAAAATGTCCATATTTTTTGTACAGAAATCGACAGAAAATTTAATTTCAAACACTTTTTCCAAGGGTTCCTTATGTCCTTTTTCAATCGTTCATTTTGAACTAGGAATCACCCCTTGGAATCTTTCGCATCAAATTAGAAACACCCTGTATAAAACTTCAAATGAAAAATGCATATGTTATAATTTTTTTTTTAATTCACATGAAAAATAGTATTTCGGAATTACTTATTCCATCAGGTCTGTAACTCCATCTCCATGAGGATTAACCTGATTCAATATTATGAGCATCATT
Source organism: Adalia decempunctata (assembly GCA_951802165.1). Lineage (NCBI taxonomy): Eukaryota > Metazoa > Arthropoda > Insecta > Coleoptera > Coccinellidae > Adalia > Adalia decempunctata. The sequence continues at coordinate 10,816,870 of OX637699.1, forward strand.
CGTAATGGAGGATGAAAAAAAAATATAATTTAAAAATATAGAATTTTATTTTAAGACAATATAAATAAAGACAAGATGAAAATGAGGTGAGAAAACAACATAACAATTATGATGGAAAATTTACAGAAATAAAACAGTCAATAATCAATGATGATAACTACCAAAGTCGAAACCACCATGTCCGTAACTTCCTGAGTCGATACTATCGTACCCTCCATGACCATGGATCAGGACTGGTACTTTCTTCTCGACGATGTAAGGAACTTTGACGGGCACTGGGTATGGTTTGTGTACTGGTACTGGGTATGGTTTTGGCACAGCCACTGGGTATGGTACTTTAACAGGCACCTTTACTGGTACCTTAACTGGGTATGGAACAGGTTTTTCTACTGGATATGGTACGTGTTTGACAACTGGAACGGGGTATGGTTTGGGCACATGAACTGGGTATGGACGATCTACTGGAACATGCACTTTAACGGGGTATGGTACATGCACTTTCTTTTCTACTGGGTAGGGTACTGGGTGTGGTACAGGGTATGGTACTTCTTTGGTGATGGTGACATGTTTGACTTCACCATGAGATTCGAATCCGCCTCCATAGCCACCGCCATAGCTGCTTCCGAAGTCCAAACCGTGACCACCCAATTCAATACCATGGCTACCTCCAAGATCTAATCCATGTCCGCTGCCATAACCCAAGTCGAAAAGACCTCTTTTGGTCTGTTTCTTATCAGAAGCTTCGACAGTTTTGGTTTCTTCTTTTTTATCTGCCAAAACCAGACCTGCCAGTAGCAGTAGCGCAAGACCCTATAAAAAGTTCATCATGTTAGAAATGAAAGATTTTAAAATATTAATATAAAATTATTTTTTCATTTCAATGTGTGGTCGTTCTTCAACAAAAATGATCAGCTTCCATATTCCTTCGAATATTATAAAGAACTTCTTTTGATGGAAGTTTGGTTTGAAATTTCGGTTATAGATTAAATTATTGTTGAGAGTACAATGTTACCCATTAAAGTTTGGGTCTGAATAATCTTCAATTGAATCGAGAAATATTGATATTCTATCGTCTGAAGAGTTACTTCACTCATCTTATACTCGGTGTTGCCTAAAAACTATATAATTTAAAAGGCGATTTGTGATTATAGATATTTGATAAAATCGTTCTAATGTCGATATAAGCTTAGGTTAAAAGATTTTCATTATCTGCCAAAAAAAAAACAATTCTGGTAACTTTTATTCATTATTCCCATTTTAATTCCAATTCTACGTTGAAAGAATGAAATGAAATTAATGATAACGTTCAGGAATGAAGAAGATGTAGGTAATGGATATTTTAGCAGAGTAGATAACTGAAGTGAATCAGGACATTTTCCTTGTAATAGTGACAAAACTGTTAAGAAGTTTTAAAGGTATGTTGCCTAGTAGGTTCTCTACACTCAGTTGCAATAAAACATGAATTCAGTTGAAATCACTGTCACATAATCCAAAGACACTCGAGCGTTTGAAACACAATTAATTATTCCTAATTATTTCACTTACTTGTAGTTTCATACTTGAGAAGGTAAAAGACCGACTGTTGATGGTACGATACCACCCATGAGCTTTTATACCAAGTAGAAGAGTGTGAGTGTGTACGATGTTATTTCATTTGCTTTCTAAGAACTCCCTCTTTTTCGCTTTTTTTCAGGTGGGTAAATTACCTAGCAATGTTATCAATTGGATCGTTTCTGTTTTGAAATTGACTTAAGGGCACCTTGACATAACTGAACCATGAAATATTTTCATGGACTATTTCCTAGAAGTTGCGAGGAAGGAAATATTGAAATTTTCATCGTTTTTTTATACTACGGGAAATTATTGCTGCATGGAAAGATTGGTTTCCTTAATGAACATTTCAAAGTAAATAGGACATAGTTTTCAAGAGAAAAATTGAACCTTCGAAGTGACAGTGAAAGTGAGTACAGGGTGGCCATTTGAAAACGAAACAGACGAGATTACAGACGAAATAAATTTTTTCGATAGAAATGCTCGGACAGGTCGATTTCTGTTTCGAGGGGGACAACTTAAGATGTAGGTTACGGACGCATAGCGCTTCAACCCTTGCTACTACAACCCTCACCCCCAATTTTTGAATAGGGAAGATGGGGTGAGTGATACCTCATTTGAAAGGTATTTTTATACTGATTTCAGCACAGTAATTGTTTTTTCATTTTATGCATTAGTTCTCGAAATATTCTTAACTAAGTATTTGAAAATGAAGTGGTGTTTTCATGGCACTTGTAGTGTTTTTTTTGTGAAAAATCGACATTTTGAGCTTCAAAACAACCATGACTGTGGCTTCCTTCCTCCAATCCACTGACATAGAAATCTTTAATCAAGATGTCGATTTTTCACAAAAAAACACTACAAGTGCCATGAAAACACCACTTTATTTTCAAATACTTAGTTAAGAATATTTCGAGAACTAATGCATAAAATGAAAAAACAATTACTGTGCTGAAATCAGTATAAAAATACCTTTCAAATGAGGTATCACTCACCCTATCTTCCCTATTCAAAAATTGGGGGTGGGGGTTGTAGCCGCAAGGGTTGAAGCGCTATGCGTCCGTAACCTACATCTTAAGTTGTCCCCCTCGAAACAGAAATTGACCTGTCCGAGCATTTCTATCGAAAAAAATTATTTCGTCTGTAATCTCGTCTGTTTCGTTTTCAAATGGCCACCCTGTATAACTAAATCTATAATCTGAAGTATATTAGGGATCATATCATTACATTAACTGTATAATTTGAATAGTATATCATTCAACGTGCGGTAATGTGAGTTATAACACACGCAGATGAATTTTGCAGCACGAGTCGTCAGGCTAGTGGTGTAATTCACCAAGTGTGTTATGACCATTACCGCGAATTGAATACTTTACTTTATCTTCAACTTCTTCAGCAAAATTCGAATTAATCTGCATTTTCAAAATTGACAACATTTGTCAAAAGCGATTTCTGTGGTCGAGAATCGAATACAAATTCCCATTTTCCAAATGCAATTTTTGGATATTCAGACCCAGGGGAATATAGAAATGGATGGCGAGAACGTCACCTTGATGTCTGAAATAGAGTTCCCGATTGATCCGACTTTTTTATTCATTTCGTAAGCTTTATTTTTCCTCTTTGTATTAGAGTGAGTTATAGGCGTGAGTTATTATTATAACTCACGATGTTGGTTTATAGATACTATTACAGCTCAAAATCTGTGGAATAATGGTTATATTATTCTCTGGAAGTAGATAAAGTTTATTACTACCACTATGAACTAACTTTTCGTGTTCACAAACTTAGCTAGAGGAAAATTGAACGATTAATTTTCAAGGAAGAAAGAGGTATATTGCTTTTTTATTTGCAAAAATAATCAAACTAAATTTAAAGTTATTTAAACGAGAGCTATATCATGTTGTCACATCGCCCACAAAAAATCATATCAGGTACGTACTTGCCAAAATATTTTTTGAATAAGGGTCCATGTCTTTTTTTAACAGAGAAATAAAATCAAAATTCTTCATCTTGGTTACTGCACAAATTCATGGAAAATCCCGAAACACGTTTAATTCAAATTTCAAATTGTCATTCTCTATTCAGAAATGTTATCATTTTCATGTTTATTGCAAAAATCAAAATAGAAAAAATAAAATCAAGTGGGGTTCGTATTTTTACGTAGAAGTATTATATTATTAGTGATATCTTTTTCAGAACTATTAATTATTCTTTGAATAACTTCCAATCATACAGGGTGTTTCTAAATTCATGCGACAGAATTCTGGAGGTGATTGAACGTATGAAATAAGGATGGGTCTTTCCTATAACAAAATTTTCTCAGCCCACTTCTTTCCGTTTGAGTGTTATTTTTTTTCTGAAAGTCCAGATAAGCCAGAAACTTGGAATTTTGTAATTTTCGCAAATGACCCACGACGGGTATTTTTTTAATAATCCTGTAACATCACACGGGGGTGAAACTAGTAATCCTTACTTTGTCCTATCATTTTCGAGATGAAGTTTCATGAAATGAAATTATAACTTATAATCCTTATTTTATTTGAAAAATTTTTTCATTCTCAAATCTTCTTTTCGAAACCAATAGCTCAATTCACTCAATTTATTGAAGAATTGGAAATTTTGGTGTTTTTTTTCTTCAGCTGTTGGTTTTGGGAAGAAAATTAAGAATAATTTTTTTTCAAATAAAACAAGAATTTTAAGTTTTAATTTTATTTAATGAAACTTCATCTCGAAAAAAAGGTTTTGATATTAAATAAAGTGAGGGTTGCTAATTTCACCCACGTATAATGTAACAGGAATATTGAGAAAATACTCGTGGAAAATTGGAGAATTTCAAGTTTCTGGCTTCACTGAAATTTTAAAACAAAAATAAAAACTCAAATCTAGGCACCACCTTTTAAAGGTGATATCTCGGAAAAGGGCGGGCTGAGATAATTTTTTTAATGGAAAGACGCATCTTAATTCCATACGAGAACTCACCTACTGAATTTTGTCGCATGAATTCAAAAAACAGGCCATAGAGAAATGTTTGTAACAACGTAATTTCCTCCTTCAGCATTTTTTTCGAAGATTTCACTAATAGTATATTCTAAAACTAGTTGCAGAATGGGCTTCTATTCCAATACGAATGCGAAATTCGAAAACGAGCGACGAAGGAGCGAGTTTTCGAACGCATGAGTATTGAAATTGCATCCTGCAACGAGTATTAGACGATATTTTCTCTATTTCACTCAAATTTTGTGAAATTCAATGAAAAATTTCAAATTATAGGTCCTAGTGACTTTCATATTGTATCTTGGCAGTTGGTGTTAATGTTAGGAAATACGAAAATTGACATTGGAAGTGGAAGTCATTGCTGACAACCACAAAACGAAAAATGTTACTGAAACGATGCTATAATGAATTCATTACAGCACTGTTTTTAGTACTGTAATGAACTCATTACGATACTGAAATAGAGAAAATATGTTACAATCCTAACAAAAAATTTTTCGAAAACAAGAACAAAATTTTCAGTTTTTCACAATTTACTACTGGGGTTCTCGCGAAATTTGAATTTTTTTTTGAAATTTAATTCTCAGCTGTTCATTTACAACATAACAATATCAACAGTCTGAATTTCCAATGTTTCCAGAGTTTCTATATTACTTCGATCGAAGAGTTACCTTTAGAAAATTTCCATTTTGCATTCCTTCAAAATAACCTTGTTGATGATATCTACTTGTATTCAATAAAGATCTAATAATCCAAATCTGAATCTTAATCTACCAGCAAATTGCTCAATTTAAATATCTTTACATAACCCCTGTAAATATGAGAACCAGCGGATATATTTATTGGTACAAATTATTATAATGAAAATTAATTTTGGATGAACTCAAATAACATTTCGAATTGCGTATCATATCTAGCTGGTGAAGAAACCTGTAATTACCAAGGAAGAACATGATCGAAAAACTCGTGCACTTTTACTGTTGGTTGCTTCATTTTCGATACGTCTTGGTATTAGAATCGGACTATTTCTCAAGTTAGTATTGATTGCGATGAAAAAATTTCTGAATGCTAGACTGAAATAAATCAAATGATATATTTTGATGCAAACGGATGATTACAAAAACGGACGAAATGATGTGAAGTTATTTCCCTGAATTCAAAGAATGTGTAATACCGGGTCCTGCAATAGTGCGTTAAGCTTCTATAGCTGCTAAACCAGACGTTTTAGGAATTTAGTTGAAAAGCATTCCCTTTGTACTTGAAATTCTGCATCTCAGGAAATTACTTCATGATGTACAGGGTGTTCCCAAATAAAATTATTCAACAAATTAGTGATTTTTTAAATGGATCACCCCTTATATTTTTGCATATTTTCAATGCTCTTCAATACCTCTACCATTGTTTCTTTAAACAATGCCTCTTATGCCCCTTATATTTTTGCATATTTTCAATGCTCTTCAATACCTCTACCATTGTTTCCTTAAAAAATGCCTCTACCATGATGCAAACAAAATATTAAGGATATTTTTCCAACAGTACGGATCTTATTAAGAAAAAACTGCAAAATTTCGACGAAACAGTAGTTCGGTAATAGTATATTCTAAAACTAGTTGCAGAATGGGCTCCTATTCCAATACGAATGCGAAATTCGAAAACGGGCGACGAAGGAGCGAGTTTTCGATGGCATGAGTGTTGGAATTGCCTTCTGCAACGAGTATTAGACGATATTTTCTCCATTTCAGTCAAATTTAGTGAAATACTGTTGAAATTCAATGAAAAACTCATCCTAGTGACTTTTGTATTGTATCTTGGCAGTTGGTGACTGTTACGAAATTGACATTTCCAAATTGACGTTTGTTGAAAATTGATAGGAGCGGAAGCCAGTGCTGGCAACCAAAAAACGAGAAATATAACTGAAAACAGTGCTGTAATGAGTTCATTACAGCACTGTTTTCAGTACTGTAATGAACTCATTACGATACTGAAATAGAGAAAAGCCCTTTACCGATTTCCAGAAGCGATAGAAACATGAATTTGATCAGGATTTCTTTTAACTTCAAATTTGCCTAGTCATCGTTCCTAAATGACCAACCTCTCTTATACAGGGTGTCCGTACTGTCCGTTATCAATGTCCAAATATGAAGAATTTCAAATAGTTTTTTCTCGATTTTTTCAAATGTATAACACCCTGTATTTTTTCCATGATGATGTACACAGTTCAAAACCTTACATTTTTTCAGAAGTAACCAAAGGGCTATTTTCACTCCTGCGTCCAGCAGATACGGAAAATGAAATCAGAACGGAAAATTTTATTCAAATATTGGATAAAAAAACAAACGGGCGTTGAAAACGACAAAGAAAAATTGTGTCAATGATCCAAGAGATGTTCAAAGTGGAACACAAAGCGAAGGAAATATTTATTTTATAAATTATTGACAGAAAACTCGACTGCAAAAACATTTAACTGAGGAGGATCAACAAGGCATGTACAATCAATATACAGGATGGCCATTTGAAAACGAAACAGACGAGATTACAGACGAAATAAATTTTTTCGATAGAAATGCTCGGACAGGTCGATTTCTGTTTCGAGGGGGACAACTTAAGATGTAAGTTACGGACGCATAGCGCTTCAACCCTTGCTGCTACAACCCCCACCCCCAATTTTTGAATAGGGAAGATGGGGTGAGTGATACCTCAATTCAAAGGTATTTTTATACTGATTTCAGCACAGTAATTGTTTTTTCATTTTATGCATTAGTTCTCGAAATATTCATGCGTTAGTTAATTTTATCACTTAAATTAATTTTTTGCGAATAATTGACATTTCGTGCTTCCGAAACACCAAAATTTCCGTACTTGTATTTGAAATTGCAAAACATCTACCACTGGGCAAATGAAGTCATACCGTACGTGTTAATGCTACTAGGGTCAGATGTTCGACTAGCTGTTTTATTCACTTAAATCATTCTTCAACTGTACGGTATCAGAACGATTTGAAGTATTGATCTAAGAAATAGGACTTCAAAGTAAAGTATATAATTTATCAAAAACTCACAGTCATGGTTGTTTTGAAGCTCAAAATGTCGATTTTTCACAAAAAAACAATACAAGTGCCATGAAAACACCACTTCATTTTCAAATACTTAGTTAAGAATATTTCGAGAACTAATGCATAAAATGAAAAAACAATTACTGTGCTGAAATCAGTATAAAAATACCTTTCAAATGAGGTATTACTCACCCCATCTTCCCTATTCAAAAATTGGGGGTGAGGGTTGTAGTAGCAAGGGTTGAAGCGCTATGCGTCCGTAACCTACATCTTAAGTTGTCCCCCTCGAAACAGAAATCGACCTGTCCGAGCATTTCTATCGAAAAAATTTATTTCGTCTGTAATCTCGTATGTTTCGTTTTTAAATGGCCACCCTGTATGAATAATGTATAGGATGCACTACGCAGTGTTTTTATCGCTTCTTACCTCAACAGTTAATAAGGACTGAACGAGAATAAATTCGCTATCACAAAAACGCTTATATCTTGTGAACCACTGGACCGATTTCGAAGATCAGACTCATTTTCGAATCATCTTCTAATTCCAATGAAAACTGTTTTTACAATAAGAAAACCAAAACTATTTTTTGAAAAATTCATGGATTTTTTTTTGGAATTCTTCCCATCATGCTTCTTATAGTGTTCTCAGTCACTTTCTGGGATGCCGTCCTCCACTTTTGCCTGAATTCCGCTAATGTTTTCGTTGATTTCTTAGTCTTCTTCAATTCTCTTTTTACCAGGGCCCAATATATTTCGATTGGCCTGAGTTCTGGGCAATTTGGTGGATTGGCCTATTTGGGGACAAAAACCACCTCATTAGCTTCGTACCGTTCCTTGGTGACCTTGCTGTAGTGGCATGAAGCTAAACCTGGCCAAAAGATTGTTGACACATCGTGCTCACGTAAAAATCGAAAAAGTCGCTTCTTCAAGCATTCCTCGATGTATATCTTCGAGTCAACCGAGCCTTGGCCAACGAAAAGTTTGCTCCTTTTCCCACAAGTGCAAATTGCTTGCCAAACTAGGAATTTTTTAGGAAACTTTGCTTGTTTCTTCACGCGAAATTGTTCGTCAACATTTCCACGAGAATCTGCAGTATAAAATTCCTGACCAGGAAGTTGCGAGGAATCAGCCAAGACATAGGTTTCGTCGTCCATCCCGCAACAGGAAAAAATTTTCAAGAAATCTTTATTTAATTTCTTTGCTCTTGATTTCGCTTCTTGATTCTTCACCTCGTTCCTGTCTGGCACTTTCTGCACTTTGTATGTTCTAAGCCCACAACTCGACTTGATTTTTTGAACGGTTGACTGCGAACAACCCACTATTTGGGCCACTTTCCGTCCTGAAAGGTTAGGATTCTTCTGAAAAGGGCTGATGGCTTTCTTCACTTTTTTTGGGCTATGAAACCCCTTTTTCTTCCCGGTTCCTTCCTTGCGGTTAATTGTAAGATCTTCGTTGAAGCGCTTAACAACTCTTGATACCGTTTCCGGACGAACGCGAGCCTCTTTTGCGATTCTTTTGAAGCACCGTTTTTGATAATTTTGAAAAAGTTTCACTATAAATTCTCGTGTTTTCACTTCGCTTGACATTTTGCGACAGAGAATTGGAATATCTATGAAGTAAATGTTCCACATGTTTCTGACGTTCATAACAAAGCTAACTATGATCAAATTTTGATTTTTTCTCAATTGGTTCAAGAGATATAGGCGTTTTTGTGATAGCGAATTTATTCTCGTTCAGTCCTTAATATACATTTCGATATGAATTAACCATTCAAAAGTGTCCAATTGGGCCCTTTCTGTACCTCTATATGAAAGGAAAATTATTCCCTTCATCAGGAGATATAGGAGTACTCTCTTTTCGATGTGCCTTTGTTGAAAGTATTGTTATGTAATTCAACCTTCTCGAGTTAAATGTGTAACATAAAATTTTAAATGTTTCCGAATAATCTAGGTACCTTTTAATTTCTTTTACCTAGAGCTCGTTTCCCAAGAATAATAATAACTGACTTGTTTCTCAATATCCTGAAATTTCACAGTTACTTAAGGAGATGTAATTATACCATTGCAACGACACACACGAAGCGTAGTAGTTTATCTGATTATTTTCCGAATTTGTTCGGTTATAGCCAACGAATCGCAACAAATTCGCGAGTTTGAAAGGCAGAATTGGATAGCGTGACAGATTATTCATGAATTAATTTCAGCAAGCATTGCATTTGGTGTGAATTGTTCGATAACCACTACATATGAGCCATTTAACTAGGTCACATTGGATGTATTTGTATTTCAATTACTTATATCTGTATCATCTTCAAGATACCAAATTTCAGGTCGAAAAGAAGGTTGCTCTCATTATCATTTTTAAAAGGTTTCTCAGATTTTGGGGAAAACTGAATCAAGTAATTATTTCATGATTCGAATTACATATTTATGTATTTTATTTGTTTCTCATTTGTAAACGTCAGTTTCCAAAAACACAATATTAATCAAGAAAGTTTATTTCATCAAGTCACTAACTTGTAAAACTGACAGTTAACTTTTAAAATTTTTACAAGTTAGTAGTATTATTTACATTAGAAAATTTTGTTTTATCGTCATATATGTTGAAAATCATGGTACAATTGTTATTTCCAGTAACACAGATTTTTGATGATGAAAGAGTTGATACTGATGATGATGAACCATCTGTTGACTCAGAAAATGCTGAACTCGAGGACTGCAGAACATTTGTTCTCTCCTTACTACCAAATATTTTGCTAGACAATTCGATTTTTTTGTTGACCGAATCATCGACATAACTCATCGCAATTTCGGTGCTCTTCCACCCTCCTGCACGCTTTAGTGCTAAAATATCTCCACCCGAATCCGCAACCATAGTGGCTCCAGTTCTGACCCCCCCCTGGCTACGGCCTTGCCTCCAAGGTCACCTGACCTGACTGTACCAGACTTTTTTATGGGGTTATGTCAAGCAGGAGGTCCACTAAACGAAACCCAGGAAATTGCCTGAATTGACCATATTCACCGTCGCCATATTTTTGTGCGACAATACCAACTACCCAGTGTTTCCAACGGAGAAATATTGAGTTCATCAAAAATACTATCAGATTTTGAGTATCGTATGTGGTATGAGAGGTTATATAAAATTGGTGGTAAACTTTGGTTAAGTATTTTGTGATAAAATCCAGGAAATATATGGTTAGATATCAGTATAGGGGAGGCCATGGTTGTTGTGTCAGTAATTAATCGGCAATAAGATATCTTATTCGGCAAGAAATAGATCTAAAAATAAAAAACTGACATCAAAATATTTCCATTTAAACTTTCGCGGTCCTAAGAAATTAGTGACTTTCGTTAGTCGATGTTAGAACCCTGGGTAGTTGGTATTGTCGCACAACAGTATGGCGACGGTGAATATGGTCAATTAAGGCAGTCCATTACGACAATAATTAAGGCGATTCCAACTTCAAACTTCAGACCGCAATGAACAATTTTTTGATCAGGTGCCGCATATCCGTGGGTAAGCGTGGAGGTCATTTGCGGTTTATAACCAATAATCTTTTTGAATAAAATTTAATTTTCTATCTAATCTATATATATAAAAGAAAGATGTTGGTTACACCATTTATAACTCGAGATCAGATGGAGTGTTTGTTATGAAACTTCATATATGGATTCGTCTACGGTCTGGTTATTATAAAATGCAATAAAACTCTATATATATAAAAGAAAGATGTTGGTTACACCATTTATAACTCGAGATCAGATGGAGTGTTTGTTATGAAACTTCATATATGGATTCGTCTACGGTCTGGTTATTATAAAATGCAATAAAACTTCGAAAATATCGATGAAAATTTCACTTATACAGGAAATGCTTTTCCTCCTTTTGAGCGAGGCCACTAGGTGTCGCTACAGTTACAGTTACGCTACCGCTTATTCATAGGTACTTGATTTCATATTCTCTCCGTTAGATGGGGTGACTATATTACCACTATAGTCACTGTAATAGTGTGTAATTTGAGTTGCCTACAACTTTTAGATGTCTAAAATGATTAGATTTCGTACCACTTCAGATGGCGCTATTCACACATTATGACTGATTATTAGTTATTTTTATAGTTTTATTTATTCAAAATAACGTAATCGTGAAGTAGGATGTCTAGAATAATGGTGTAGGCACTGATTAGATTTTGTTGTGACCAAATTGATTATATTAGCACTGTTTCGTTCTTCCACTTCAGGTGGCGCTATTCACAAATTATGACTGATTTTCATCAGTTATTTCAAATACTTGAATTTATTCTGGCGAACGTGGCGTGTAAATGGTAGATAATTTTGTCAAGCAATAATGTGTGTTTATACATTCTGATGTATATTAGTTCTTAGGAAAAGTAGAAAACTTTCATTACAAAAAGATGCCATTCTGCTGTCATGTCATGATTGACTTTAGCAAATCAGCTGTTGATATATCCATCAAATTGACAACGGAAAATACACTGAAATGATATTGTGGCGCCGCCACGTTGCTAATATTTTCGATTTGGTCGAACGTCATTCCATTCAAATATTGACGGGTGCCTACACCATTATTCTAGACATCTTATCGTGAAGGTACTATATTTGACATCAGCACCATTAAAAGGCGATGAATTTGTTGAGGCTTTCGCGACCATAAATTTATGTCATCTGTTTTTTTTTCGAGAATTTCGGTCGTCGTTGTTTGAAATGGTCGAATAAAGAACATATGACATCAATTACTGTGTAATTTGCATAGGACTTATAGTACCATGAAGGTCTATTAACAGATCCAGAAGCGCGTGAATATCACAGTGAATTTTTATCGAAATGTCAAGTATATACGATTTTGGCGATTAGTTTCGATCGTGATATGTCCATTCTCATCTTTTCTCATAATTTTTAAAATGTTTTTGAATTTCTGTTTGGGTAATAAATATATTTGCGGAAATCACTAAATCCAAAATTGCTATAATTGGTAATTGACATATTATTTTGATGTATCTGTTCTGTGTGACAGCTCATATCCATCGAAACATTTGACAGATCAAAAATCAGAGAACCAAGCTGTTGATCTCCGATCACCGGTGATTACGATTTGTGAAATCCACCGTAAGTATCATTTAGGCGGAACAAAGTTCGCCGGGCCAGCTAGTAAAAAATAAATAAAATACATCATTAAAAAAAAGTTACTCGAATTTATTAATGTAGCACAATTGTTGCACCACCCTATATAATAGAAATTTTTAAACCGATGTAAGATTTTCATGACGCATCACTTTTCAAGAATTCTGTCGCATTAACTCAAAGATTTCTTCTTGCAGTTTGAATGTTCTGGGAGATTCCGCCAGACTGCTTCCCTTTCGGGGTTCTCCTTCTCCAGAAACTCTTACAGGTGAATTTCCACATACCACAGAAAGGTTCTGGGTCAGTGAATAGCGTTCGTGACCCCTTTCTGGCAAGCATATTGGCCTCTTCGTTTATATGAGAAGCATGTAAGCTCATTCAGTATTATGAGCTGATTGGCTCTCCTTCTTATTTTTTCTCAGCTCTGCATTATTTTTATGTTAGTTCTCTCACCCAGTAGGGGATATTGCAGACTACTATTGCAGATGAGAAGCCAGGGCAATTTATTGATCTTTTAAAGCCTAATCAATCAACACTTAAACTTTTATAGTATGCATGTGATGAATGTTTATATCATCGTGTAATTTGCCTATAACAAATTACATTGAAGGGCAATAATGTTTTGAACTTTAAACGAACTCATTTTCCATGAGTTGCAGTGGGAAAACTGCCAAAGATCTTCAAACTCTCATCTAATAGCAGACCAAGATCTTTTGGTTGGTTGCAGATGATAACGACGTTATAGGGTAGGTATATCAAATGAAAACATGTTTCAGATATTTTTTGGTATATATGACGAAGAGAAAATCGACATTTTCAAATAACGTCGGAGTGTTTCATTTTCAATTTCTCAATTAATTCGTATATTTAAGTTGAAACTAATCAGTATTTCGCTGAGCAAACTGCCTAAATCTGCTTCTGCATCGCTGATAAACTAACGAAATCATAAATATTCCCTCCGAAGAAAGTTGAAGGTTGGTTAACGATATCATTGTTACCGGTACTTATAGCGGTAATTTTTAATAACTCTCGTTGTCTGCGGATTATCGAACTTCCCTAGTTGTCAGAGCTAGATGCTCATGAATCATGATATCGAGGAAAGTGTGAGTATCAACATTATATCAACCTAATCAAAACGGTTAAATGTTTCACTTTCTTAGCAGATCAGCTTCAATTGATCATCGGTCTACTAGTACAATTAAGACAATGTGCATGATCGATGTTCACAGCCTCCCCCGATCTCCATATCTCATTTCTAGGTTGGTCTAGATTAAACAGGGGCGTATTGAACGAGGAAATGAAATCAAGTTTAATGAGTATTGGTGAAATTCATTATGAATCAAGCTGTTAGCTGGTTTTTAAAAGCTTTTATTTAACTTGCAATGTATATATATATGTATTAGGGTGGAGCGATTTCATACAAGAAAAAATCATCTTTAATGTTTCTTTTGACCTGTGTGCTCGATTGGTGTCTTTTTATGTGGTTAATGAAATGGCAAATTCTGGGTTCCTAAATGTGACGTCTTCAGGTTCCTAGATGACCCCGAAAATTTACCTAAAATAAAAATGTATGAATAACCAAATAATTTTGTTTATTTTACTAGTTACAGCTCTTCGCTTGGTTTTCTTCGCAGGAGACCAACTCAGAACCCACCACGGGGAGGTGGCTGCAAATCGGGTTCCACCAATTCCCACCCTCCCAATTTATCTAGAAAAAAATGAAAATTGGACATTGACAAGTGCCTCATAATTTTGTGACCAATTTCTCAAGCTCGTTGCTTGGCTAAAGGCCTGAAGGAACGTGTTTTAGATTGCTGAGCTTTCGGATTACTATATCTATAAAACATTGAAAATTGGACATTGACAAGTGCCTCACAATTTGATGACCAATTTCTCAAGCTCGTTGCTTGGCTAAAGGCCTAAAGGAACGTGTTTTAGATTCCTGAGCTTTCGGATTACTCTATCTAGAAAAAATTGAAAATTGGACATTGACAAGTGCCTCATAATTTTATGACCAATTTCTCGAGCTCGTTGCTTGGCTAAAGGCCTAAAGGAACATGTTTTAGATTGCTAAGCTTTCGGATTACTCTATCTAGAAAAAAATGAAAATTGGACATTGACAAGTGCCTCATAATTTTATGACCAATTTCTCAAGCTCGTTGCTTGGCTAAAGGCCTAAAGGAACGTGCTTTAGATTGCTAAGCTTTCGGATTACTCTATCTAGAAAAAATTGAAAATTGGACATCGACAAGTGCCTCATCATTTTATGACCAATTTCTCAAACTCGTTGCTTGGCTAAAGGCCTAAAGGAACGTGTTTTAGATTGTTGAGCTTCCGGATTACTCTATCAAGAAAAAATTGAAAATTGGACATTGACAAGTGCCTCATAATTTTATGACCAATTTCTCAAGCTCGTTGCTTGGCTAAAGGCCTCAAGGAACGTGTTTTAGATTGCTGAGCTTTCGGATTACTCTATCTAGAAAAAATTGAAAATTGGATATTGACAAGTGCCTCATAATTTTGTGACCAATTTCTCAAGCTCGTTGCTTGGCTAAAGGCCTCAAGGAACGTGTTTTAGATTGCTGAGCTTTCGGATTACTCTATCTAGAAAAAATTGAAAATTGGACATTGACAAGGGCCTCATAATTTTATGACCAATTTCTCAAGCTCGTTGCTTGGCTAAAGGCCTCAAGGAACGTGTTTTAGATTCCTGAGCTTTCGGATTACTCTATCTAGAAAAAATTGAAAATTGGACATTGACAAGTGCCTCATAATTTTATGACCAATTTCTCAAGCTCGTTGCTTGGCTAAAGGCCTGGAGGAACTCTTTTTAGATTGCTGTGCTTTCGGATTACTCTATCTAGAAAAAAATGAAAATTGGACATTGACAAGTGCCTCATAATCTTATGACCAATTTCTCAAGCTCGTTGCTTGGCTAAAGGCCTGAAGGAACGTGTTTTAGATTGCTGAGCTTTCGGATTACTCTATATAGAAAAAATTTAAAATTGGACATTGACAAGTGCCTCATAATTTTATGACCAATTTCTCAATCTTAGCCTATAGCCTATAGGTATAACAAACTTAACGTAATTGCTATATATTGAGTAATATATAAACTTTAAATGGCTGATAGGAATCTGAAAATAAGTCAGTAAGTGACACAGGTCTTTTTATGAGTTTTCAGAAGAGAATAAGATAAATTATAACACTAGAGATTAAAAGACTATAATAAAAATATGTTACAGAATTAAAATTCGAAGTTAAAAAAATTATTGATAATGAGAAATTTCCCCCCTCCTAGGAACCTGAAGATTAAGTCCGATAAGAGTGAGATTTTTTTTGGTCTATACTCACCCAAAAAGACATTTATACCGATACCAGGCATCATCCGATTATAAAATTGAGAAAATCGCTCCACCCTACTGTACAAGCACCACCAGTCTAGGTAGAAAGGGTGCAAATTGTAAACATATGTTTTTTATGACATCTAATGCCAGCAGAACCAATTTTGCAAAACTGATAAGAATTCAACTACCTGGTGCAATAATATTCAACAAAAACGGGGATGCCATTGGAACTTTCTAAATTCCCCAATTCTACGGAAATTTTCGTAGAAGTGACTCCCACAACTGCAAAAATTCCGCTGTTCCTATGGGAACTCATAGCATCTGCAATGACACGCGCCGGATTTTATGGCCCTTCATTATCTTTGCCGCTGGTGTCCCGTTTCGGTGTCCTCGTGAATGGATACCATTACTTCCGTAATCTTCGCAGCTGTGAGCAGCTGACGAACAGCGAACCTAGATCGGAACTGAAGTTTGCCCATGTGGTACAGCTATTAGGAAGCATTAAACCCTCAATTCCGTGACACAAACTCTGCCTCTATCCTATTTCCGATTTTACGCAGCTGTGGGCACGTTCGATAAAATTTAGTAAAATTCTGATGCTTTCTCTCCCTATCCTTTCTCGAATGAAAAAATTATCCTTCGGATAGCCACTACGACTACCTGGGTTAGTTACGTAAAGATACGTGTACGCCTTTGAGCCGTCTTTGCTAACTGAACCTCACAAAGCATTTCTTGATCCAATTTCACGATTATGTATCACGAATCATGAGACATTATAATTTGCACTTTTTCCACTCGGATTGTCTCATGCAGATATATCATTTTCAGGGAAATGTTTGATTTCCTCATTTGTTGTGTTATTAAAGGTAAAGATATTATGTCCGGACATTTCCAGACATTCATTTGCTCTCTTGAACCTGACGCCTATACAAGGTGTTCCTGAATAAGTGTATCAATGGTCAACTGTAGATTTCTCATGAAAAAAATACATTTTTTTTCTCTTCCATTTTTTTACTTCGGATCTTCATTTCCGAGACAAAATTTTATATTTTTTTCAGTTTTTTGCTAATATCTCAGGAATCGTTTGGATTACAGAATTGAGTTTTTGTACACACTTGTCACTAATAATATGTACCTACTTTCTTGCACTTCAATCGGTTTCAGACGTGCCAGTGTGAGTAGTGAAAATAAACAAGTTAACTCTACATTGACTTTATAACTTATTTTTTATGTTCTCTCGGGAAGGTTTCGAAAGAAACAAGACACATTAAATGGAAGAAAAATTCATGATTTCACCGAATCTTATGTGAAAGAAGAGAAATGAACAATTTTCAAAATACTGAAATGCTGATAAGTGATTCAATACTTGGTATTTCCACCCCTTGCGTTAATTACAGCTCGGCAACGACGATTCATACTCAAAATGAGTGATCTTCAAATGTTCTGATCTAATCCTTCCCAGATTTCTCCGAGTTGGATTCCTAAGTCATTAAGAGTAGCTGGATGATTTTCTGAAATTCTCAGCCTTCTATTGAGGTTGTCCCAAACCTGCTCAATCGGATTGAGATCTGGACTTCTTGCTGGCCATTCCATTCGAGAGACTTCAACCCCTTCAAGGTACTCCTGAACGATGCGCGCACGATGGGGTGTGGCATTATCGTCCATAAAAATGAAATTTTCACCAATGTATGGGGCAATTGGCACTACATGCTCTTCAAGAATGTTCCTTATATACTTATCAGCATTCATAGCTCATTTATCAACGACCACTAGGTCTGTGCGAGCAGTCAAAGATATTCCACCCCATACCATAATCGATCCTCCCCCGAAACCAGTAGTATGCAGGAAATTGCACTGAGCATATCTTTCATGTGGACGTCTGTATACAAGGGAACGTCGATCACAATGGTAGAAGCAGAATCTAGACTCATCTGTGAAGAGAACTCTTTCCCAATCGTCCTCTTCCCAATGGATATGCTCTCTCGCAAAATCCAAACGCGCCCTTCGATGGGCTGGGGTAAGAGCTGGGCCTCTTGCCGCGACACGAGGCCTTAAATCATATTCTCTGAGGCGATTTCTTATTGTCTGAGTGCTAATTTGCATCTCATGAGTTTGCTCAAGCTGATTTTGAAGGAGGCGAGCGGTTTCAAACCGTTGTCTCAACGAAGAAACTCTCAAGCACGATACACTTACACTTGTGTTTGTGTATCGTGCTCTCAAGTAACGTTCTTGAATGGCAGTTGTTACCCGTGGTCTACCCTGTCCTGGTCTTCGGATATTCATACCTGTCTCCCTGAATCGCTGCAACATTCTGGACACACTTGTATGGAAAAACCTTTCTGCAATTCTTGTGTATGTCCACCCTTCTTCTCGCAAAACTACCGCTTGGGCACATTCCTCTTGGGTCAAATTGCGTGTTTCGCGTTGCATAGCGATCGAGTGTAGAAAATCAAACGAAAGAAAAACTATTGATCACTAGAATTGATCGAGAACAACTGATTTTAGAATGGAGCCAATAGATTCAAAATCTGATAATATCACCTTTTTTTATTCCTGCTGGGAGAAAACATCTGTATTGAAGAGAAACGTTGAAAGTGGATAACATAGATATGCATGCATAATTATGATAAGAATAATTATCATTGAGAACACCTTCAGTTGTAGAATAAATTTGAGATTTCCATAATGTGCGTTAATTTTTTTGCGCAGTGTATTTCTGACAGCTGTCAATATTTGTTCAAAATTGCTTCTTCATTTAAAATTGTATTTTACAGGCATTTCAGACAGGTCAAATCGATTGGAATAGATAACTAAGTATAATTTCGAAAAAATAAAATAAGAGATGTAAATAAGATATATTTTATTAAGGTAGGTCAACAATAATGCTTAAAGTAATAAAATATAAAAGTAAAGACTATTTATAACAACAACAATGTCATCAAAAGGTACTGGAAGTATTCGATGAGATCTGAAAAAGATAGAACGAAATGAAAAGTTTTGTTCTAACATTATTCAATGTATTTATCTCATTCAACTGAAACAGTTGCGGCTGCATGGAAGGTGAATGAAATTTCACATCTGAACCTCCCAATAAACACACGCAGATCATCAAGTGTGTTATGGTCATTACCGCGAATTGAATACTATACTTTATCTTCGACTTCTTCAGTTAAATTCGAATTAATTTGCATTTTCTAAATTAACAACAGTTGTCAAAAGCGATCTCTGTGGTCGAGAATCGAATCGCGATCAAATCGCGTAGAAAACGTCAAAAATTCCCATTTTCCAAATGCAATTTTAGGATATTCATCGAACCCAAGAAAATGTAGAAATGGATGGCGAGAACGTAACCTTGATGTCTGAAATAGAGTTCCCCATTGACCCGACTTTTTTATTCATTTCGTAAGATACATTTTTCCTATTTTTATTAGAGCGAGTTATAGGCATGAGTTATCATTACCTCACACTATTGGTTCATAGAGACTATTACAGATCGAAATCAGTTGAATACTGGATATATTATTCTATGGGAGTAGATAAAGAACCTTACCACATAAAATTCCAGAATTTTCAATGGAATCCATGACCATAACTGTGTCCACCATATTCGTGGTGCTCCTTAATGAAAACTGGTACTTTCTTCTCGATAAAAATTGGTACCTTGACTTTAACAGGGTATGGTTTGTGAACAGTTACTGGATAAGGCTTCGGCACTGGGACTGCATAGGGTACTTTTACAGGTACCTTAACTGGTACTTTAACAGGGTACGGAACTGGTTTCTCGACAGGATATGGAACAGGTTTGTGAACAACTACTGGATAGGGTTTTGGAACAGGAACTGGATATGGTCGATCAACAGGCACTTTTTCGATCACTTTATAGGGTACTGGAACCTTTTTGATCACTGGGTATGGAACTGGGTGATGTACCGGATATGGAACCTGCAAATTTAGTTCACATTTATGATTAAAACTACATGATATCCATCATTGGATATTTTCTCCAGAAAACCTCATTACCTTCTTCTCTATTGTAATAGTTTTAACTTCATGATGCCCACCAAAATCGTGACTACCCAAATCCAAACCATGGCCTCCCAAATCACCTCCAAAGTCATGGAAAGATCCAAAGTCCAAACCTCTTTTTTTCTGATTTTTTTCATCTTTCGATTCGACATCATTTTTCACCTTGGACTCTGCAGCAGAGGAGGGTTTCTCCTCTACTGCGAAGGTGAGGGCAGTTAATGCGAATAAAATCTGAAAATTAAAAATTATTGAATTTGGACATATACAATGTCGAAGCTATCATACAATTTGTCGATTTGTTCTAAAGACACTAGGGCTGCTGATGAAATATCGTTATTTTTTTACAAAATCTATATTTATCGCCGCTATTTTCTTATCGACATAATAGTTTCGGAGTTGATATTTTTTTTTGGATCATACTTTATTGATAATTATTGATATTATTGATGATATTCATAATGAAGTGAGTGTCTGTTATATTCAAGCTGAACACATTGAGCAGTGGGTTTGAAAACATTACCTGAAAAGCACTGTGAATGTAGACATAATCTCCATTCACTTTTATAATTCGGTTGGCCATGATTTAGGTTTATCAAGTTTTTTTACGTAAAACTGACGAAGGCTGGTACCTGCTTGTGAAATGTCAAAAAACTCCCAGAGGCGTTGCCAATGTTTATTTCTTTTCACTCTTTTATAACTTTGTAAATGGAGTTCCTTCAAGGTTTAACTGTGATACAGGTTTCGTACCTAGTACTACTACATTTTCATACTGGAGCATTTCAAGTTCTGCAAAAAGGTATTTGAATGTCTTATGTAGGATTATTTCTTGAGGATTTTAAAAAGTGGGGAATTCCATTGTTCGTTAATATGTTTTTCTGTCGGGTTATTCCAGTACTTTTATGTACCTTTTTTTTTTTTCGAATTAACTATCACAAAGTAACGGACTATTCTGTCCATTATTTTAAGTAAAATTTCAACACTGGATTCTCCATTTCCGTAGAAAAAAATAGCATAACTGAATCTTCCAACCATGCTTATACATACGTGAAATATTTCCAGTATTAACATAGAAAAAAGTTTCTTCAACATTCGCAAGGTCTTTGGAATTATTGAATTCACATAAAATTTTCTCAAATTCATTATTTTCCCAAAGTAAAGGAACATTTTCATGAATACGACCTATGTGTAGAAAGGACAACGTTGTTTATTTATCTGACAGGAAAATTACTATAACCAGTATAACCTAACATCTTCAAAATATACAAGGTGAAATGTAACAGATTTGATGGCCAACCAGCATACATTATAAAATTGAATGAAGTAGATATACAAGGGTGTCCCACTAGTGCCGCAGCGGACGATATACGCGTAACGGTCTGAGTTTGGCAAAATTTTTTGATGCAGACTTGATATACTCCAAGAAGAGCACAACCTAAAAATATTTTCGAATATATCGGGTGGCCCACAAAAGAGGAATAGAGGGTGACTTTGTTTTTTGGTACACCCTATATTCAATAGTGTTTTTCAATTCTCTGAAACTTCCTGCATGCTTTCGTATACTTTTCACATATTTTTATTCGACAGTTTTCGAAATATTGGCCATTTTAACAAAAAAATGCTACTTGTAGAGGCTATGTTATCTAATTATATTTCACGAACTCTTGCACATACCAATAACAGCTTTATATGGATTGAAAGACAAGACTTCAAAGTATCCTAGTCAGCTATAATAAAGCCCCCCCCAGCATATGGAGTGTCCACAAAAAGACTATCAACATGACGAATTTCAAATCGATTTTTCTTCATTTTTTCAAATGCAATGCATATAATTTTTTTTCTTCATTGTAATCACCATTCATATCCGAACTTATCTTGAAAATCTCAAGTATCTATGTTCCTCCGTTCGAGAGTTATCGTGTTTAGGGGCGGCTGAACGGACATAATTGAATTTGACTACGGATTCGTGATCAGTAAGTCGAACCTTAACATTTGAGGTCATTTCCGGTACAGACATCGAAAAGAAATGATATAGCTCTCGTTTAAGTAGAACTATGGCACTCAAAAACAGCTCAATTTTTTTTATTCTCATCAGAGTTAAATACATTCAATGATGGAGATAGATATTTCAATTATTTTTCTCAGCATTGAATGAAACCTCGATGCAAAAGAAATTAAACTCCAACTCACGAATAATTTCATTTTATTGTCAGTTCACAGCACAAAAACAAGCGGACAACTGACTTCAATCCTAACTACCACCGCTTTTATAGTGTCTCATATCCGATAAATCTAAAATACCTTTTTGCACTTGTCGAAGTGTAAAAAATTCCCTATTAGGTCATATTACATACACATAGGTATTAGCTAGATAAAGAGATCTTACAAAATAATGCACAAAAGGTAAAGTAATAAGTAATCAACAATTTCTACGGAAAGAAGTTGAAATTGTTCATCAGCTATCTGACTTCTTCAACATTATGATGACATAATATTACAAATGCATGCGAAGATATCGGGTCACGACGAAAGCATTGTTATATAAAATTCACCAGATACGGGAAATGAGATCTAAAAATTATGTTCAGATTGGGTCCATTAGAATCAATAAAATTTGATTTACTTTCATAATTACCTTCACTCGTTTATTGCGTTTACATCAGTCATAAACGAACGACATTCCTGGTTCACAATAAATTAATAAGTACCTACATTCAAATCGAGAGCAACAGTAGAGTTCGTAGAATGAAACTTAAAAGTGGTCCAAAACTGCCAATTATTTTCGATAAACTGCCAAAATATCTGAAGGTCCTAGGCTGTACCCTACGAGTACAATGCTTTAGATGCAAATAATTTTGTCCGTGAAAATGTCGTTTTCTGCACAGTGCACACACATCTCAGAAACTCCGGCTTCTTAATTTGATTCTTTTAATGCAAAGCCGAAGGTATGGGTTGCAATGGGTACGTTAACGCCTCAGGAAAAGCACACATGAATTTCCAATTTGGCATTATCAGAATCATTTACTACAAAAAATACGAGTGGCATTTGCTAAACCTGGGATGGTATCATTTAATAAATTGGCAGGCGATGTAAAAGTATTTTTTTAAAATTCGCGAAAAAAATCCGGCAAAGAGGGCGCAATTTTTAAATCGATAAAACTTTCTCCACAGATGTCCTTGCCATGATGTTAATGTACGGATCGAAAGACGAAAGGACACTGCAAAATAGCTTTCCATAATTTTCCCATTGCTTCAGGAGAATTGATCAAAATTGGAGTCTTGGACACTCCGTCTATAAAATCACCCGATTTGCAAGAGATCTACCGATAAGGATGACTTAATAGGTAGATCTGAGGACCAAGCTGGGCGTCGCCAGCCTCTGAGCTAGAGGGGGGGGGGATTGAGCTAGAGGGGGGGTGGGCAAAAAAATCAGATTAGAAATAATGAACCGATTTTAGTATATTATGCTAATATTTTATGAGTTTTTAAGGGACTTTAGTGCTATAGGGGGGGCAAACTATTTCTTGAGAATTTTGAAAAGTGGGGAATGAACTATCACAAAGTAACGGACTATTATTTTTCAGTAAAATTTCAACACTCGATCTTTGATTTCCGTACAAGATAATAGCATAACTGAATCTTCAAATCATGCTTATACAGATATGGAAAATGTAGTTGGAAACACAGTACAGTACAAAATTCGAGCAGTCTTCTAGTCCAGTTGAACAGTGGAATAATCGAAACCTCAGTGCGATTCGATATCGAATAAGCGGCTGGTCTAGTATAATAGCAGTTTCGGTCGTAGTGGGGATGCCTGGATCTCTGCTCCTCTTCGCGGATCGAAGATCGATTTCAGTCGCAATCCGAACTCGGATGCGATTGGCTATACTGTTTGAAAATAAATTAGATTCCGCGCGAATAAAAATGTTTACTGTTCAAGAGAAAATTCAAATAATAAAATGGTATCTCGGTGGTCAATCAATTGCGGAGACAATAAATTCGTTTATTGTTGCCTTTGGAGATAGGCCGATACCTTCACGTTCGGCTATTTTCAAACCAGTCATGGTCAAAAAGACCTGAGCACTAATTTTCAAAGGAAATTATTTGTATTTGTGTCATTTATTGAGGCAAATTAATTCCTCCGATAAGAGTGGAATAAAATTGTCGTATTCATTTTCAACGGACATGATAACACCCATCGCTTCTCGCGTTGGGAGTGTTACTGATTCCTCTCTCTAATCTAATTGACCATATTCACCGTCGCCATATTGTTGTGCGACAATACCAACTACCCAGGGTCCTCAACATCGAATAACGAAAGTCACTAATTTCTTAGGACCGCGAAAGTTTAAATGGACATATTTTGGTGTCAGGTTTTTTATTTTTAGATCTATTTTTTGCCGAACAATTACTGACACAACAATCATGGCCTACACTATACTGATATCTACCCTTCTACCCATATTTCCTGGATTTTATCACAAAATACTTAACCAAAGTTTATCACCAATTTTATATAACCTCTCATACCACATACCATACAAATCATAATAATTCTTTAATCTATGATACTAATAATCTGATGGTACTTTTGATAAACTCAATATTTCTCCGTTGGGAACACTGGGTAGTTGGTATTGTCGCACAACAATATGTCGACGGTGAATATGGTCAATTCGATCCGAGATCCTAGATCGTTGCGCTCTGGCCTCTGGCATCCCCACTACAAACTGCCATAAAACTAGACCAGCCGCTTATTCGATATCGAATCGTACTGAGGTTTCGATTCTTCCATTGTTCAACTGGACTAGAAGACTGCTCGAATTTTGTACTGAAACCCCAGTGTTTCCAACCACATTTTCCATATCTGTATATGTGAAATATTTCCAATATTAACAGAGAAAAAAGTTTCTTCAACATTCGCCAGGTCTATGGAATTATTGAATTCACGTAATATTTTCTCAAATTCATTATTTTCCCAAAGTGAAATATACGTAATTATTACGACTTATACAGGGTGTTTCACCATAAACTGGACAAACATATATATAGCCGTGTAGATGACACCTAGAAAGTAATTTTTGCCTTATGACATATGCGCCGTTTTCGACGCATAAGCGAGAGACAGTTTAATGTCAACTTTGAACAATATTCTGATGATTGTGCCGATTGTGGTGAGTTATGCGTGATATTTGAAATAACGGTTTCTGGTCACATCTTAGTATTTTTGAGGGCTTAATTGAATTGTGGTGTAGAATTCTGAAGAAAAATTTCAAAATGGCGGAAAATCTGCAGTTGGAATTTTTTTCTCTTGGTTGCCAATTTGGAAAGCACTATTTCAACGTTCTCGATTTTGCAAGATTTTCTGTGAAAAAATTTTTTCAAAATTCGAACTCAACTTTTTTTACATGTCTTCAGTGAAAAAAAAAATTTCGGCCGAAATTGTTGAAAACTTCCAAGGTTGAACTTTTTTTATTCTCAACACTTGTGTCGAAACAGAATGAAAAAATATTCATTGGTTTTCTTTTTGTAGCCTTCCAAAGATTAGGCTCGGAGTACTTTTCATAATTTTTATCTAAAAAACTAGTGCCCTTACGAAGGCCAAAATTGTGATACTGGGCTACCAGAATGTTCTAGAGAGAAATATGAATTAAAAAACATAAAAAAAAATTTTCAAAAAACTTTGGGGGGGGATCGAACTCCCTACTTTCGGTCAGTAGCGACAGTTGAGTCACCTTTCTTGTCTAGGTGTAAATCGGATTTATTCTATCATTAATATCCGTTACCAAGCAACGGTAGTTAATTAAATTTCACAGTTTAGTCGAATATTATTTTCAAAGTTCTCCAAACGAATTTGAATTCAAGCAAAAATGCGCTATTCAATTTTGGAAAAGAGTGATATGATTAAGGCTTATTATGAAGCGAATTCTTCAGGAAGGAGAGCGAGGGAAAATATTGCAAATTTGTGTTTCTTTTCCCGTTATCGTTGTTATTTCCGCATAATTCAAAAAAGTCGACTTCCCTCAACATATTCTCTTGATCAAACCCTTCTCCACTGTCTAAAAGCTACAACGGCAATAGTGAAGAATTATGTCAAGGCGTTACGGCTTTGTAAAAACCAAATGTAACTGGCGCCCGAGCATTTATCTACCGAACAGGTAATTGCGTCCTTGAAAATTACACTCTGAATAAGGGATCTTCACAATTCTCAAAATAGTTTCACTGTATATCTACTTTAGGATCCCGAACAGTTCTAATTTGTAGCAAAATAACTTAATCATGACTCAAAGGATTTGAGGAGATTGAAAAGAAAATACATAAGAGCTATAAATAATACTATCTTTATAAAATATATATCGAATAAAATAACAAGTCAATTTACAGTGTCACCAACCACTTTGTTGGCCAAATCAGCGAACTTGGCTGTGTAATCAAAACTATTCTCTGTCAAAAGAGACCTAAGTTGACAGTCCACCTGCAAAAAACGAAGATTCAGAATGTAACAATGATTGAAACTGGCCAAATTAGCCGAACCATCTGATAAGCAAAATATTAACAAAACAGAGAAGTATGGATATAGCTTCAGCAACTTACATCATTAGAGGCATCATCATGTGATTTCATAGGGGATTCCAAATGACCCAAAAAACTGCTCAGGGAGAAATCTGCCACTTCTGAGCTTATCCATTGGTTTTCGTTTTCTTTCAGGATTGCCGAAGGACTAAGAGACCTCGTAGAGTCAAGAAATGCTAAAAATCAAACATAAACATATAGAATTTTTCGATGCATCGGCAAATGTAATATGTTGATGTTGTTTCTGGTTATTTATTTATGAGTTTGCATCCTCAATAAGAAGTACATAAATAAATCTATACATCACAATAATCTACAACAAGTATTTGAAGGACCACCTTCCAAATCATGTGCCCATCAAAATTTACCCCACTTCATAATGATGCAAGTCAACACTAGAGACTATTATTGAAAAAAACTCAATATGTATGTGAAAATTTCACACGAGTTTCGGCCTCTTATGTTCTTCTCAGTTCAAGATAGTTTCATGGAATTACAAAAAGGAAATTTACTGAAATGAATTATAAATGGTACAAATACTACAATGATAATTTAATACACCTATCTGTTCCATAACACTCAAATCGTCAAGTATCGAAAAAACTGCGACAAATTCCGACCTTGTTGGAAACTCGTTTATTCAATTTGTTACCAAGACTGTATCTTAAAACATAATATATGCAAAGCAAAATTAAACGAAAATATCGTAATGGATGTATGATTAAAAAGAATTGAAAATGAAAGAAATTAGAAAAAATTACCTTCCATGTTCGGAGTACTGCATGTACTTGGTGCTCCAACTATATCTGTCTTTTCAGCATACTGATTACAATTTTCTTCCATATACAGCACTTGTTCAAAATTTCTATCACTATGACATTCTATGACATCAGCAACTTGTTCTTGATCTTCGGTACATATAGCAGGTAGTTGCATGGAATCTATTCCTTTATGGGATATGATGTTCATGCGTACAATTTGGTGACCGCTACTTGATTTTGGCAACAATGGCAATTCTCTCTCCACAACCAACTGATTAGTTCGGAGTCTACGACCTTTCCTAATGCTATATTTGGGTTTCAACTTTTCAATACTCTGAAAATTCAATTAATATATTTTTTGAATTTAAGGCAAATAGTTAGGATATAAATATAAGCTGAAGACTTTTATTTCTCAGTACCTATAGAATTTGACACCTGACCTTCAACTATTCTCAGGCAGTGGCTGTAGTAGTTATAGTTTTAGCAGTTTTTATTTTGGAAATATAAATTTTTTTTTACATTTATCATTAAAAGTTTGAACGATTTTAGTGATAGCACCCAACCTTTTAGACAAAAAGTAATATAATCGGCAATCATCATTTGCAAGTATTGAAATGGAAACGAGGTTGCACTTACATCGAGTTGAGCAATTAAATGTGGTGGGGGTTTACCCTGTGGTTTAACAAAATCCTCAATTGGCGAAGTTTTCTGTTTTTGCTCCTCAACATTAGTTGAACTTTGTGGTGCATCAGTCTCTGAAGCATTTTCATCAACACTGGTTTTCTGGATATAAAAAAAAATACATTACAATTATCGTTTTTAGGGCTTGAACAAACTTCAAATACCTCTTCAGCTTCTGTTACTTTAGGATGATTCTTCTTCAACACATTATTTTTAGGTGAGCATACATGACCGCAAGAACATTTTTGTTCAACCTTTTTTTGTTGCATCTTCATTAGATCTACAAGCTTTCTTAATGTATCACTGAATCCAAAACTGTTCGATAGTCTATCACTTGGTTCATTCAAGGTTTTTCCATTTTCCTGTGTCATTTCATTTTCTTCACTTTGATTTTGGGTAGATTTATCAACCCAATGGTATTCAAGAACCAATTTCGATGCTGAACCATACTGAACAAGAAAAATGTTTCGATTATATTTGACAAAAATTCAATATGACTATAGAGAATAGAATATGCAAAATGGCAATCAGCTACATTTCTACAGGTGTTTATATTAATTGAAGTGATTTGAAATAAAGAATAATATTATTTTTATTAAGTATTGACGTTCAGTCTCTTATAAGCTTCATCATCATCAATCATTTGCATCCACTGCTGAATATAACAAATTAATAATTTTGCATTCATTTTTGGTATTGCACTGTCTGCTTCACAGATTGTAAAAATAAAAATTTCTCACCATTAAATAAAGTTCTCCTATAGTTATGTTATCACAGTCTTCAACGGTCCATCCATTTCTAATTTCGGCCAATTTGGCTAATTGTTCCTCAACTGATATGTCTTTGATAATTTTATTGTTATTGTCTGAATTATCTTCAGGAATCAGACTAGTGTGAGGTTTGCCAACAGGTGCAGGAGCTGAGTCAATGGTTTGAAGTGAATCAAGAACTTGAGATTCTTTCTTAAATCTAACAGATTTGGAAGTATTAGGCATAACTGATAGATCTGAGCTGTTCTCTTTGTTTATTGAAACATCTTCCCCATTTGCAGCTCCTGTGCTCTCCTGTGGGGGAAATTCTTCCTGAACTGTTGGTTGGTGAGCTAGATTTTCCACAGCATTGAGGACACAGGTGGAATTTGTAGGAAGAGATATATTTTCAACTTCCGTAACCTGATTAATGGGAACTTGATCTCCATCCTTTGATTCTGATTTGGTTGGTATCTTGAGGCTGGTTTCCGAAATACTATCAGCTCGTATTTTCTGGGATGATTTTTTGCCTATGAATATTTATGAGATTAGGAGGGGTTTCTGCCATTTTGGCATCCAATTGAAAAATGTTACAAATTTTTTTTGGTTAGAGATTGATTTCACGTTTTCGCGAGCATTACATGTAAAATATACATTATGCATCAAAGTTCAGAGAATTGCAATTCGTAAAAAAAAATAATTACCCCACCTTTTTCCTTAAGAATGTTTTTGTTGTAAGTATACAGAAAAGCCGTAAAATGGAAAAAACAAAGAAATAGATTATTGGCATTGTATTGTTGTATTAATTTTATCAATTTTCGAATCTTAGTAATATTTTCCTTGTTCCTGCAATAGGAAGAAAGGAGAAAAACCTAATATTGTATATGAATATGTCATGAGTACTTCTGTAAGACTTTCATCAGTTAAAAAAATAGATCATTATATGTGCACTGCGCAAAAAAATTAACGCACATTCTGAAAATCTCAATTTTAATGAAAGTTAACTCTACATTGACTTTATAACTTATTTTTTATGTTCTCTCGGGAAGGTTTTGAACGAAACAAGACGCATTAAATGGAAGAAAAATTCAGGATTTCACCGAATCTTATGTGAAAGAAGAGAAATGAACAATTTTCAAAATACTGAAATGCTGATAAGTGATTTAATACTTGGTATTTCCACCCCTTGCGTTAATTACAGCTCGGCAACGACGGTTCATACACAAAATGAGTGATCTTAAAATGTTCTGATCTAATCCTTCCCAGATTTCTCCGAGTTGGATTCCTAAGTCATCAAGAGTAGCTGGATGATTTTCTGAACTTCTCAGCCTTCTATTGAGGTTGTCCCAAACCTGCTCAATTGGATTGAGATCTGGACTTCTTGCTGGCCATTCCATTCGAGAGACTTCAACCTCTTCAAGGTACTCCTAAACGATGCGCGCACGATGGGGTCTGGCATTATCGTCCATAAAAATGAAATTTTCACCAATGTATGGGGCAAATGGCACTACATGCTCTTCAAGAATGTTCCTTATATACTTATCAGCATTCACAGCTCCATTATCAACGACCACTAGGTCTGTGCGAGCAGTCAAAGATATTCCACCCCATACCATAATCGATCCTCCCCCGAAACCAGTAGTATTCAGGAAATTGCACTGAGCATATCTTTCATGTGGACGTCTGTATACAAGGGAACGTCGATCACAATGGTAGAGGCAGAATCTTGACTCATCTGTGAAGAGAACTCTTTCCCAATCGGCCTCTTCCCAATGGATATGCTCTCTCGCAAAATCCAAACGCGCCCTTCGATGGGCTGGGGTAAGAGCTGGGTCTCTTGCCGCGACACGAGGCCTTAAATCATATTCTCTGAGGCGATTTCTTATTGTCTGAGTGCTAATTTGCACCTCATGAGTTGGCTCAAGCTGATTTTGAAGGAGGCGAGCGGTTGGAAACCGTTGTCTCAACGAAGAAACTCTCAAGTAACGTTCTTGAATGGCAGTTGTTACCCGTGGTCTACCCTGTCCTGGTCTTCGGACATTCATACCTATCTCCCTGAATCGCTGCAACATTCTGGACACACTTGTATGGGAAACTCCAAACCTTTCTGCAATTCTTGTGTATGTCCACCGTACTACCGCTTGGGCACATTCCTCTTGGGTCAAATTGCGTGTTTCGCGTTGCATAGCGATCGAGTGTAGAAAATCAAACGAAAGAAAAACTATTGATCACTAGAATTGATCGAGAACAACTGATTTTAGAATGGAGCCATTCAAAATCTGATATCATCTTTTTTTATTCCTGCTGGGAGAAAACATCTGTTTTGAAGAAAAACGTTGGAAGTGTATAACATATGCATGCATAATTCTGATAATAATAAATATCATTGAGAACACCTTCAGTTGTAGAATAAATTTGAGATTTCCATAATGTGCGTTAATTTTTTTGCGCAGTGTATTTGCACTTATTTTCAACAACATCCTGTTCAAACTCTATTCCTTTTTTATACTCACAGTCCTTCTTGTCATTTGGTTTGGTAGTATCTATCCCCATCCTTTCCTCATAAGCATTCAGACATATACTCTCTTTCGTGTTGAAATCACATATTTCAGTTCTTGGCAAGGTTAATTTTACGCCTTTTGGAGGAGCAAATTTTAGCTGTGATGTGATTAATCTTGATTCTACATCAATATCCACTTCATCGTTCTCTCCGCTTGATATCTCTTCTCTTGGATAAATATTTTTCAACTGTGATTGCAAAATTAAGGAAATTTCAGTGTAACTGAATAAACTGAAAGAACTGTTTGTCAAACATAGCTTGAAGGTCATTTCTTTGTGGAGGAAACACAATGTACAGGAAGATGTCTAATACATCTCTAATGCAGTCACTAATATAATTGAATTTCGTGTGCTCTTAGCGTTATTTTAGCATTGATATGATAAAAGGATACATATTCAAATTCTGCCGCCTTCCATCTCTTTGAAATACAATTGATGAAAGTGCTAAGCTTTTTTTGCAGTGGCAATTCAGTTCTTATTCTTGGATTCAAAGCAAAACTCTGAACCTTGAGAAAAGCTTTCATATCTCTTGGTTGAAGTTGAACAACGACTCTTGGTGGTAACTTCAAGTCATCAATTTTATCTGGAAAAAATTCAGCAATCTAAATAAGAGCATCTTTCAAAATATTTCTTTCATCTAATAAGCTGAAAAATTACCATTGTACTCCATTACCTTTGACAAATAAGATTTTTAATGAAAGGTAAACAATATATTGATGAAGGCTTTCACGACCGGATTCTACTTCAAATCTAGAGTATTCTGGTTTTCTGGCCTTGGTCCATTCGGAATTCATTCGTCAGCGTACAACCTCCGACCGAAAAATCTCTGAAGATGCCTACCGCACTTGTAGGCGAAACTTTTGGTGGAATCCCTATTGGGCTACGACCAGAAACCTCGGAAAACTCTAGATTTAAAAGATAAATAATGATAAACAATCCTAGGTTCTATAAAATTAATTAAATCTATATGCATCTATTCTTGAATGAAAGAAACAGAAACAGTCAATTCAAAAACGGCTCCTCATGCCACAGATATTTGAAAATGTCCACTTTCGTCTGTCTGGCAGATGAATAGGATTTTTCATTCAAAAGTACCCAATTTGGCCTACTTGGTACATAACTGGTATCAATGCTCTTTGAGTTTGAAAAGTTAGTAATGCAGCATTCAACCAGCTACCATAATTTGAAGACTGCAAACTAGAGGTGACTTCTCTTTCTCTTCTCCCCGTGGGGCGCCCATGGTCGGCCGAACGTAGACCCTGTGTCCCATTGTTCATACCACATTAAGTGATACTGGAAAGACTCAGACCCGAAGGCACGCACCGTCTCTTCTTCTTCTTCCAGTGCGGCGCCTTTGGTTGGCCGAACGTAGGCCTTGTGGTCCATTGTTCATACCGCATTTATTCAATACTAGAGAGACTCAGACCCGAAGGCACGCCGAGAGGAATGCCGCGATCCGACAGGCAGGAGTCCCTCTCACCATAGAGATGGAAGGTGCAGGGTTCCCTAGGTGTGATAACCTCAGTACAGATAGATTATCGCCCGCGGACAGTATATGTCCCGCCGTTCATCCGAGTTCCTGCATCAACGGCACAGGGAAGGGGCACGCCGTCGATAATGCCGCGAGCCAACAGGGTAAGATGGGTCACCATAAATACAGGGGGTGTATGGTCCTCTTGGTGTTTTAACCTCAATTCTGATGAATTACCACACGTGAATAGTATATGTTTCGCCGTTTCATCTGTGTTCCTACACCAACGGCACCGGGAACAGCCAGTAAAACAGATTGTCAGTTTAAGCACCTCGAGAATCAAGAGCTTTTTGACCTCGGAATTTGAAGAATGCTCCTCGATTAGGAGTCTTGATTACCTGAGATCAGTTCTTGGGTTTCACTCAGAGAAGAATTTGTTATTAATCCATCTCCTGAAGAGGTTTTTGATATATATACGGCAGATAGGGATTAGGGACACATAATATTCCTGAACACACCAAAAACAAGCCGGAATAATATTGAAGTAGCAGTAAAATTTGACAAACTAAGACAATCCGAAAACCCTCTGCACAACAGTTCTGAACAACTTCCATATCAGACGAAGAAATAGAACCAGTATTGGAAAGACTGCATAAACTTGGTAAAAAATTCAGCAGGAACCAAAACAAGGAGATATTAGGCGCTTTTCTTTTGGTGTTTTATGAACCAGTAGAGCTCTGGGTCTTACAGAAACCACATCAAGACTGAAACTACCAGACCTCCCACTCTTTGAACACTTGATGTACCCGAAATAACACTTATTCGAAATAATTTTGATTTTTTTAAATTGAATTGTGTACTACTAGCTAAAAGATCAAGAGATTTTGATTTTCAAATCAATAAAGTTAATCCCACCAAAAACATTCTGTAAAAACTAGCCAAGTCTCGATGGAGCTGCTAGTTTATCTCTAAAAATGTAATGAAATCTAGAAAAAGTCGAGCCAAGTTTAAGGCTCCTCAATGCGATTTCTTTATTATTATAGTTAATGTTGTGTGACTGGCCGTTGAACATTCTTTATACGTTAGTGGGTACAAGTCAATTTTGTTTACACGTAATGCTATATCTGTTGTAACTACCTATGTTTGTTAAGCGAGATAATAGCCCATGCTGGTATTGGTAGTTGGACGCTAGTGTCTCATTTTAGGCTGTTGATTGTGCAACACTTATGCATTCAGCATTGACAATGCTGACTTCTGCTCTCTTCTTTTTAGAGCGTCAAATCGACCACCGATCTAAAATAAATTAGACGTACAGACGGTCTTCTATCAATGATTAGAAGTCCGTCTGTACTGGAAATAATTTTTTATACTGTTTGTTTCAGGCTCGTATTATTGAATACGCAGCTTTATCAAGCCTACAATTGACTGGTTATTGAATGAACGTTTTCCAAGTGGCAATTTTCCATAGTCAATGGGTTGCGTTTCTGGCTAAAGATTGGTGCAATGGTGTCATGGAGCACCTGGTTTTGTACCCTTGTGTACCCTTCAACGGCCAAGTCACACAACATAAACTAAAATAATAAAGAAATCGCAGTAAGGAGCCTTAAACTTGGCTCGACTTTTTCCTAGATTTCATTACATTTTTAGAGATAAACTAGCAGCTCCATCGAGACTTGGCTAGTTTTTACAGAATGTTTTTGGTGGGATTTCACTTCTTTTTGTAGAAACGTGGGCATATTGATCTATTTTATTAGATTTTCTTATTTGACACTTTTTTCATGAGTAGTTTTTTTATTACAAATCTTTATTTTTTTTCGGTTCTGAACTATGGTAGATAGAGCATCCGATTATTTTTCATTGATTTCAGCGTCCTCGAAAACCTAAGTTTGATACCAAACTTCAATTTTTTCTCTCCCAATCTAACCATCGCAGACCCATCTGATGATGTTTTTTCTGAAGAGCAATAGACGTTCTATATTGCACCAAAATTTCATAGCATTTTATTATTCAGTGATACAGAGCGAAACACAGTTTCTTCTTCATCAAGCTCTTCGGAATGGAAAGAAGATATAGAGAACATAACTGCTTTTACAGTTGCTGGTGATTCTGATAGAAGAGATTTGATTCACCAAATAAATCAACGAAGAGAGGAAGTGGGAGGATTACCTCAAATAGTACAACAATTGTCGAATGAGCACCCAGCACCCAAGCTTGTTGTCGTACATTCTGATCTCTGTACTCTGATGAAGAATGATCATAGATCACTTCATGAAGCCTGACAAGTTCAATCAAATTTTCATTCATTTTCACTTCATCAATCACTTCACAAAATATTCGACGTGATATCACTTAAGGCTTGTTCGGACTAGGCCAGTATTTTAGTCGAGTGGAGAGTCGATTCGCCCAATGACTACTCTACCACAGTATCAAAGACTCTTAAACAGTATAAGGTAGTAGGTACATCATCCTGTGACTGTACTCGACTCGATTGCTGGCGTTCGCACACGGGAAATTACAAAATCATACGCTACTCGACTGATCTACTGGCCTAGTCCGAACAAGCCCTTACGGTTAGAAAATGTAAATTTGCGGGTAGTTCTGGTGTGCTATCAAGTGACAGCAGATGCTAACTTCGTGAATGCGTGAAATGATAACATTTGAAAAAAGGATAATAATCGGGGGATCAGTCTTATACACAGTGATAATTTTTACTGTCTCATTTATTGTTCCGGCCTAGCTTTCGAAAACCTATCGTTTCCTTGAACAATAAATGAGACAGTAAAAATATCACTGTGTATGAGACTGTAAAGTCGATATTCACATATTGAGTATGATAACAATGTGTTTCCAAGCGCATAAACTTCCATACATTATTGTGGTTGCACATTTTGCGAAGATGGCGTGATAGCACGTGAGCTCACGTGACGTGCCAACAGATTTTCGATTATACTAGTTTTTATAATTTTCCCTTTATGTGGCCATTAAACCCTAACTCTGTACCAAATTTCAGCTCTCTGAGTTTATGGGAAGTACTACACCTTTCACAGTTGTAATTCAGAAATTCAAAGTTGAATTTCAGAAAAGGAAACATGTATTTCAGAATAGCAATATGTAATTCAGAAAACAGAAATTGAATTTCAGAATAGTTAATTCAATTTCAGAAAAACGAAATTGAAATTCAGATTAGGAAGTTGTAATTCAGAAAAACAAAGTTGTAATTCAGAATAGTGAATTGAAATTCAGAAATGGCAAATTCAATTTCAGAAAAGGAAAATTGTATTTCAGAAGTTATCAATTCAATTTCAGAAAATGTAATATGTAATTCAGAATAGTATCGTGCTCGGCATCTTGGGGATTCAACATAG
The DNA here is from genome assembly GCA_951802165.1 of Adalia decempunctata. Lineage (NCBI taxonomy): Eukaryota > Metazoa > Arthropoda > Insecta > Coleoptera > Coccinellidae > Adalia > Adalia decempunctata. The sequence goes on from OX637699.1 coordinate 10,853,136, forward strand.
GAATCTATGACAATGTGGCATCGAACTTGTCTTAAGTATTTGGTATTTTCAAATTTGTTTTTTTCCTGTTTTTGTTTTTGACTGTAGGTATAGGTATACCTTTATATTATTCTTGGAAATAAAGTTATTATTATTATATTTCTTGCTTCTATGAAGGTATCTACGTACTTCGAAAATGACCTCAAGAATCAGTATTAATATTTTTCGCCACCCATTTTAAATGAAATCATGTCTTCATTTGAATTACATACATGGAAAGACATCATCGAACAATACCATGAGGATGGAATACACAAATCTTCAAGAAAACATCCCAAACAGACTCTTTTGAAAATGTTAAATTCTAATTAAATAATATTACACTATAAAATGTATATATTAGAAATTATATAAAAAAAAAAAAAAAAATTTAACAGGCTGAAGGACCCTTGGTCGATGGCCATTTGTATTGCTACAATAAAACACAGTTACTACTACATACATGATATTAGAGAGAGTGGTTTGGCAATTGAATTACAATTTTTTTTTCTGAATTACAATTTCGTTTTTCTGAATTAAAATTTCCCATTTCTGAATTTCAAATCACCAATTCTGAATTACAATTTATATTTTCTGAAATTCAAATTACCGTTTCTGAATTACATATCACTATTCTGAAATTCAAATTACTCTTTCTGAATTACATATCACTATTCTGAAATTCAAATTACCGTTTCTGAATATCAACTTACTATTCTGAATTACAATTTCCATTTTCTGAAATTCAATTTGCTTTTCTGAATTACATTTTACGTTTTCTGAATTACAGTTGGAAAAGGTGTAGTTCTATTTTGATGATCATGAGTGAGTGAGGGTCGAAAATGCGAAACTTGCTTTCGCGTAACCTCGGAACTAAATGACATACACACTTGAAATTCTGTATTTTGAGTACGTGCTTATAGCTTACTGGATGACGAAAATTTCGGCGTTCTGGTCTCATCCGAAGGTTCTCAAATAGGGGCCTGAAAATGCGGCGAAATGGTTCGGGTAAAGATAGTACGGCAGTGTTTGCTTCGCGCTCGACTTGGCGGGGCCACTGCCGTGCCCCCAAATTTCTCTCAATCTCTATTTCAACTGCTTGGTAAACAAATTGTGGTATTATTTACTCATATATACTACATACTTTTATATGGATTTTTATCAACCAGGAAATGTTTCATCCTTGTTTGTGCTGCAGAAGAGAGCAATAAGAATAATGGAAAATTTAACGCCCAGAGAATCATGTAGAGGACACTTCAATAAGAATGGCATACTAGCACTGTATGCATTATATATCCAGGAATGTTTTATATTCCTTCATAAAAATAAAGATCTGTTTTTCCAACATTTCAATCTCAAGAAGAACCATAACACAAGCACATTGGCTTTCAATTTACCGAAACATAATAGGTCTACTACACAAAGGCAGATAGAGTAAAGATGTCTGAAATTTTTCAATAAACTGCCTTGGGATATACAAAAAATAGAAACTCTTAAACTTTTCAAGAAAGAAATTTTCAAGCTGCTGTTGAACATGGAACCATTTATAGCATGGAAGAGTTTTTTCAGATGAATGTACAAATAAGGATGCAATTCTATTTGAAAAAAAATCGAAATCAACTTTTATTGAAAAAAATATCAAGACACAGATAAATCAAGAAGCAAGTAATCAAAGATTTCACCTCTTCAATTTTTGTGATAGTTAACTTCATAATTAATACGATTCACTGATTCTGAATAAATGTCAGGTCATGAGCTAAATTGTAGATATTTTTTGAGTTACCCACAATTTAATTCCATAGATTTTTGGATGAATCATGTTTTGAATCATTAGTCCCATCTTTTCTCAATGGATAATAAGTACTGAATCCTTTGATACTTACCATCCAGTTTGTTGAGTCTTCGCAAAGCTGTACACATGGGTGTTCTCACTCTAACAACTTTTCCCTTGACTCGTAAGCTAACAGTTCCAGAATGAACCAATTCATTCAGCTTAAAATAAATTTTCTGTGTATTTGGTACTTTTTTTTTTAGCTCTCCATAATTAATGAGACCATACAATTCTTGAATAGTTCTCTTAACACCTGAAAATATCAGTCAGATGAAAAGTTGGTCATTAAGATTCTTCATCTTCTTTACCTTCAGAAAACTTCAAATACTTTGAAATTTTGTGCCATGTCCTGTAATAAATATGTCTAACGTGATCTTTTGTAAATTGATCAAACACTCCTTTCTTTTTAAGCTTTAGACTGATAGAAGTGTGGATACTCTCAAAGTCTTTTCCATATTCGTTCAGTGCCTCATAAAATAAAGTAGTTACTTCTTCAGTAATCCAGGAAGTATTCAACTTTCGTTGATCTTTATGAGGTGTCTGTTCATGTTTAGGTTCCTCCTTTTTATCTGAAGCTATGAATTGAAAAAAAAACAAAAATCAATAACACAATAAGACAATTTCCAAACAAAAGCTAAGGCATATTTGACTTTTACTTGAAACCAATGAATATACCTGGTTTTTCAGGAGTGTTTGCAGCATTCAACAAGTTTGCATCTAACTTGATTTTTTTGAAAACCCTAGCACTGGACCGTAATGCTAAATTCTTGTCATTTCCTTCTGAATAAGTTGTGACAGATCCAAGAAGTTCATCAACAGGAATGTTTTGCAGCAGAACATCAGTCTTTATTCGTTGAATCACTTCCAAGTTCGTTTCTTCTTTCTTGGTTTCATGATTCATTTTTTCTGGAAACTTCACATACTTTCATTTCTTTTGAGTTCTTGGTGAATATTTTGATTCATAATAATAATAATAATCCTGAGATATCACCTCATATTGGAATTGGATTAATCAACAGTTTGTGATATGAATTGAGTTAAGGGTAATTTATCAAAAAAATAACCACAAATCGGGTATGCATTCTAATTTGAAAACATCCTTCTTAGACATCAGTGAAAAATGCAGAATAAGTTTCTTTGCCATAAATTATTTTGTGTAAACTACGACATCAAAAATATGAAAATGGAGTCGTCTGATCTCATTAGTTATTTTTTAACTATCTGTTCAAAAGATATTCGATGAAGTATGTAATAAAACGGGCAACTAAGAATTCTCTTTCATGTATACTTCGTTTCCACCAATTTTCACAGTAACAGACTTAAATGATCGAGGGAATTCCTAAACTTATAGGTGATGAATATGACCTAAAATGGATTCCATCCGAATTTATCCATCGTCGAAATTAATATTACGAAGTGTTGATATTCTAAAATAGGTAATTATAATGGATAAATATCAATGAAAGATTGAAACAACTTATGTTCAGTTGAAATATCGAAATTTCTAACCTAAATATTCCCAATTTGTGGATATTTATTTACATCACTGACAGAGAAAACAACTCACTTCAAAAACTTTCACGAGGATTGTCACAGAAACTATGAACTATTTAGATGAAAACTTATCGGTACATTATTCCTGTGATCACCCCAAAACATTTTTCATTTCAAGAAGAAAAAATGAGAAAATATTGAAGCTACACAAACACAAATAATAAATTGTGACCAACTTATGGGCAAGCGCGAATGAACTAACCAAGTCTGCCAAGGGCGCCAAGTCGTGAAATTTTGTCTCCGTTTTGTTTTGCGCAAGTTTAAATTGTACATTGAAAATAATATTATTTTATTTTTTATTTACTTTTTAAGTTTTCACAGTAGATACTTCACCACGAAAGGGAGTAGTTTTAGAACAAATGGGAGCTAAATACATATTTACAGATCTCTCTTGGTTATTTTAAAATTTAATAGATGATAATGATAGATAATGATCTCTTATTCGAATTAGCTATTGAAATTATCAAGTGACAAAACTGTAACCATTGAAATTTTATTCAATTTTCATTCGCAGCTGTTTTCAACTTCTGTATGCTCATTATTTTATTTGCGATCTAATACATTCATTCGCAGCTGTTTTCAACTTCTGTATAAATTTTTCTTTTCATCGTAACATTTTTATTGCAAGAACTTTAAGGTAAAATCGAGGGTGAAATTTCATTTTCGTTCACATAACTGGATTATTGGTTATCGAATAACCTTTGATGCGATATATTACAAGAAATATTTTTCCAATAAAAAAAAATTGTTGAGAGTTAAGGGCTCGATTAGATTCCTGTGCGGTGAGCTGGCCAGTTATTCATTCTCTGGATATTGTTCTCTCGAAGAAGGTTTTGAATCCTTTGTGTGCGGTGTGGTGGTACGTTATCATTCGGATAAATGAAATTACCCCCAAATTCGTTGCACATACGAAGATGTGCATGTCTAGGCTAACGCCTAGACCAGTTCCATGCATAAACAAAATATTGCGATACCAATATACCATATCAACGAACAATAACTTATTAGAAGTGTCAGTGTAGAGTTCGACGTCAAAAAGGTAAACCAGAGACCAGAGTTACGCAATAAATCGAAAGAGAGTTTATTTTCTCTTCTTAGTACTTGAGATTATTCTTGTTCTATTCTATTTGACATCAGTTTTTCAGTTGTTGGCCATATTCTCAGAAGTGATGGAGTGTTTTTTGTTTAAATATTTGAAAAATAAACCTGGCTACAAAACGCGAAGAGAGGAAGTGAAAAAATTCACATCCTCATAAATACAAAGATGTCATTCTACCTGACGATTGTTGTGACACTTTTACTGGATACCATTCGTCTAGTTACAAAGAATTCAATGTGAGGAAGGTGTATTCTCATTGTTTTTTTTTATTAGATTCGAATAAAAATGTCAGTAAACAATTTGCCAATCAATTTGTTAAAATCAATAGTTTCATTTCAATAATAATCGAAGAAATAAGATTCTGAAACAGAACCGTATTTTTCAAGAAGTTTTTGTTTTTTGTCTGACTAAGGATTTGCCGCATTTTATATGTTGGACATTTGTTTTGTCTATAAAACAAATCTCTCTAAAATATGAATTCATTCTTGTCCGACAAATATTAATGAATTTAAAAACTCAAAAAAAATTGTCGATTTTTATTTGTCGGTCATGTTCATGAGTATAACTTTTGACGAAATGTGGAACGAGCGCTTAAAAATCTAGTTCTCTTAAGGTTTCTCTATAATTTTCTAACAGAAAAGTGGAGCGAATAAAGAATTTTCATAGTTTTTTTGTATATTTATTTCCTTCCATATTCCCGCAAAATTAGGACATTTCACAGTTTTGTTCAGGATTTATTGATGAATGAATAAAGAAACGAACAAACACATAGACATACAAATATAAAGACGTTTTTATTTATATAATCTCAGTAAGAATATGATTATTCACTTGAATTTATTCACATAAGTTTCTAAACTACACAACCATATTTGTAATGAATCAATAAATTAAAATAATTATGTAGTCAAGTCAACTTTTTCCTCCTCTAGATTTATAGTATGCATCATTATTAGGGTTCATCTGTCTAGACCTATTGTCTTGCGTTTCCTTGGACATTGCTGATTTCTTCGAGAGATCTGTAACAAAAACCAAAGCTAAATTACGATCATAAACTTAATCCTTTATTGAACTGTTTATAGTTACAAAACATGTATAACTAGTTCCTAAAATTATTAACAATGAGAGCCAAATCATATGCCCATAAGAATATCAAACAATGAAATGTGTTCGAATTGCCTTCTTCGTTAAAAAAACCAAACAAGCTCTCTGGAATACCACCCACTATAGATTCTGCTTTTTTAGAATATACACTGCGAAAAAAAATTAACGCACATTCTGAAAATCTCAATTTTAATGAAAGTTACTCTACATTGACTTTAAAACTTATTTTTTATGTTCTCTCGGGAAGGTTTTGAACGAAACAAGACACATTGAATTCAGGATTTCACCGAATCGTATGTGAATGAAGAGAAATGAACAATTTTCAAAATACTGAAATGCTGATAAGTGATTTGATACTTGGTATTTCCACCCCTTGCGTTAATTACAGCTCGGCAACGACGGTTCATACTCAAAATGAGTGATCTTAAAATGTTCTGATCTAATCCTTCCCAGATTTCTCCGAGTTGGATTCCTAAGTCATTAAGAGTAGCTGGATGATTTTCTGAACTTCTCAGCCTTCTATTGAGGTTGTCCCAAACCTGCTCAATCGGATTGAGATCTTGACTTCTTGCTGGCCATTCCATTCGTGAGACTTCAACCTCTTCAAGGTACTCCTGAACGATGCGCGCACGATGGGGTCTGGCATTATCGTCCATAAAAATGAAATTTTCACCAATGTATGGGGCAAATGGCACTACATGCTCTTCAAGAATGTTCCTTATATACTTATCAGCATTCATAGCTTCATTATCAACGACCACTAGGTCTGTGCGAGCAGTCAAAGATATTCCACCCCATACCATAATCGATCCTCCCCCGAAACCAGTAGTATTCAGGAAATTGCACTGAGCATATCTTTCATGTGGACGTCTGTGTCTGTATACAAGGGAACGTGGATCACAATGGTAGAGGCAGAATCTAGACTCATCTGTGAAGAGAACTCTTTCCCAATCGGCCTCTTCCCAATGGATATGCTCTCTCGCAAAATCCAAACGCGCCCTTCGATGGGCTGGGGTAAGAGCTGGGCCTCTTGCCGCGACACGAGGCCTTAAATCATATTCTCTGAGGCGATTTCTCATTGTCTGAGTGCTAATTTGCACCTCATGCGTTTGCTCAAGCTGATTTTGAAGGAGGCGAGCCGTTGCAAACCGTTGTCTCAACGAAGAAACTCTCGAGTAACGTTCTTGAATGGCAGTTGTTACCCGTGGTCTACCCTGTCCTGTTCTTCGGACATTCATTCCTGTCTCCCTGAATCGCTGCAACATTCTGGACACACTTGTATGGGAAACTCCAAACCTTTCTGCAATTGTTGTATGTCCAGTGTCCACCCTTCTTCTCGCAAAACTACCGCTTGGGCACATTCCTCTTGGGTCAAATTGCGTGTTTCGCGTTGCATAGCGATCGAGTGTAAAAAATCAAACGAAAGAAAAACTATTGATCACTAGAATTGATCGAGAACAACTGATTTTAGAATGGAGCCAATACATTCAAAATCTGATAATATCATATTTTTTTATTCCTGCTGGGAGAAAACAGATCTGTATTGAAGAAAAACGTTGAAAGTGGATAACATATGCATGCATAATTCTGATGAAAATAATTTTCATTGAGAACACCTTCAGTTGTAGAATAAATTTGAGATTTGCATAATGTGCGTTAATTTTTTTGCGCAGTGTATTTAAAGTAAGGTATCCTCATCACAATCGCTGGGATATTGAACAGGGAATAAGATAACAAGAAAGAATAAATCACACATTGAAGTCTGAACCAGAATAATATTTTAGTTCACCATAAATAGTCAAACACAGTTTTTCTTCAATTCCCTGAAATCTACCACTTAATTTACATGTATTTACTTACTTACATATTCCCCCTATTTCTGAGAACAACTTGGTGTTAATATTTAGTAAATATTGTTATCGATCCAACGAAACTGCAATATTATTGCAGTAGTATTAATATAATATGATGTGTGAGATGATTCGAAAAACTTCGCGAAGGAATTTGCAACTTTCACCGGGTAAGTACAGATTAAGAGATTAAGGAATTATCAAATCTTCAATATTTTGTTATCCAGTCGAATCTGCCCCTTCTGTATGCTAAGAGCAATATCTTCGCATTTAAATAAGTTATGAAGATACATCGTATCATTTATATTTTTGCATGAAAATCGTATATTTATAAGTTGGACACTCATGCCACAGAATACCTAACTAGTTAGGTATTCTGTGCTCATGCTTTCATACATTTTCTTTTCTCCCATGCAAGATCAAACTTTCACATAGTGAAATATTCATCACATTTTATGAGGAAATTTGAAGTTGAATATTTTTTCCCGCTAAAATTACAACAGTCATTCACACGGTTTTCTGCATATCTATTGCCATTGGTATTTCAATGATGAATATTTCACCAAGAAGAAGCTGATGCATTTGATATACAGGGTGGCCATTTGAAAACGAAACAGACGAGATTACAGACGAAATAAATTTTTTCGATAGAAATGCTCGGACAGGTCGATTTCTGTTTCAAGGGGGACAACTTAAGATGTAGGTAACGGACGCATAGCGCTTCAACCCTTGCTGCTACAATCCCCACCCCCAATTTTTGAATGGGGAAGATGGGGTGAGTGATACCTCATTTGAATGGTATTTTTATACTGATTTCAGCACAGTAATTGTTTTTTCATTTTATGCATTAGTTCTCGAAATATTCTTAACTAAGTATTTGAAAATGAAGTGGTGTTTTCATGGCACTTGTAGTGTTTTTTTGTGAAAAATCGACATTTTGAGCTTCAAAACAACCATGACTATGGCTTCCTTCCTCCAATCCACTGACATAGAAATCTTTAATCAAGATGTCGATTTTTCACAAAAAAACACTATTTATTATTGAAAGGTGTGTCTCTCTTCCTATGGTCTAAGTTCCATGCATTATCGTGGTTGCACATTTTGGGAAGATGACGTGATGTGACGTGACGTGTGTCTGCACCTCAAGTGTTTCTCACCAGTATAATTTTCATCTTGAGAAGGAAGTAGAATATTCCAAAGAAAATGTGAACTTGTACAACAAATTTTGCATCAGTTTCTACCAAAAGAATTCTTCATTGAGATGGCGCACCCTATATCTTTGTTATGGCTAGAGATGCAAACAAAAATTGATCACTCAAAGTGTCACATATAATTCAGTATAAAAAAGTATTGTTGAAAGAATTGCATATTATTACAAAAATCGTAATCATATTTTGTCAATTATGCTTTAGCCATCATTCTTTAGAATGCATTATTTAATTTTTTAAGGATAAGATGGTACCGATCCCGAATTTCTTCATCGTGAACTAGTTCCTTGATTCTTCTCCAGACATAATGGTGAAATGGAGTCATATCTGGGGATCTGTCCATAGACTTATCAAAACTTGGGATAATATGTCTATGGATCTGTCAGACCATAATTTCGTCAATATTTTTTATTTAAAATAGCTATTTATGTAACAAGTACATAAATTAGGTCTTTATGGACGAGTCCAAAATTTATGGCAGAGCGAGCAAAGCGAGCGAGGCCAATAATTTGGGCAAGTCCATAAGCCTAATTATGTACGAGTTTGCATACAAAGCTTTATGTTTGACTGCAATGCAGACATTTTATTTTCTGAAATGGCAATTAATACAGGGTGTTTGGTAATTCGACGTGAACCTTGAAGAGGGATATACTAGACGTCATTTGCAGTGAATTGCTTCGAGTGATGCATGGTCCGAAAATCTATGGTTACGAAGATATCGCGATTTTTCAACTATTTTGAAATTTTCTGCTTCGTTATCGAAAATAATTAATTTCGTGAAAACTACTCGACTCTAAATATTCAATGAATATTTTTTTCAAAGCTGAGGAGATGGTCCTCATTTCTTGCGAAAAAGTATTCACTAAAAATTCAGATAACCCGAGATATACAGGGTCATAAATGGCTGCACCTATTTTCCCCATTAAATCTTGATAAAACAATTGAGAAATACTCGAAAAAAGTATTATGAACTTGGTGTACAAATGTAAGGAAAAACTTCCATGTTTCATCAGCTTTCCAAGAAGGTACATATGTCAATAATTTCTTCATGCAATCTAAAAATATGGCCGGAAAACCAAGCAGACAACAGACTTTTTCGAGTCATTCAGATATCCTATTATCCTTTATTTCACTCGACGTGATTCGTAAGCCGTAAGCGGGCCATGGTTCGATCACTAAATGACTCGAAGAAGTCTGTTGTCTGCTTGGTTTTCCGGCCATATTTTTAGATTGCATGAAGGAATTATTGACATATGTACCTTTTTGGAAAGCTGATGAAACAGGGAAGTTTTCCTTACATTTGTACACCAAATTCATAATACTTTTTTCGAGTAATTCTCAATTGTTTTATCAAGATTTTATGAGGAAAACAGGTGCAGCCATTTATGACCCTGTATATCTCGGGTTATCTGAATTTATAGTGAATACTTTTTCGCAAGAAATGGGGACCATCTTCTCAGCTTTGAAAAAAATATTCATTGAATATTTAGAGTCGAGCAGTTTTCACAAAATTAATTATTTTCGATAACGAAGCAAAAAACTTCGAAAAAGTTGAAAAATCGCCATATCTTCGTAACCATACATTTTTGAACCATGCTTTACTCGACTCAATTCACTGCAAATGACGTCTAGTGTATCCCTTTCCAAGGTTCACGTCGAATTACCAAACACCCTGTATATTCGTCGCTTTATTTCAAGAAATACTTTGAGTGTGCTTTTGCTTATCTTACCTTAGTAACCATCAGCGACCTTAGCAATCTCACTGAACAAAGTTGTTTACTTCGTTAATTCTGTGACAAACGTCATAATAATCCTAAAAATGGATAGTTCGGAAGAGGAAAGCGTGAATAATTTAGCCGCAAGTGCCAAAGAATCTCTCCTACCCACTTAAAGTGCTTATGAAAATTTGTATGCGGCCTATAACAAGTGGTGTGAAACGAAGAAAATTGCAAAATCGAGAGAAGACTGTGACAGTTGAGTCCAATAAAGTGGTGTCCAATAAAGTGGTGTCCAATAAAGTAGTCAATTCTGGACGCTAAACGAATTCATGAATTAAGTGTTTATGAAGCAGTCGAACATAAATTCTTTTATTGTTCTCTGGTTATGGACAGAACAACATAAATTATTTCTGGTCCAAAATATCGATTAAGTAATTCATTGAAAACTCATAAACAAATAATTTTGGCGATTCGAATAATTTGGTATATAAAATATGGTCCATTCAAAACTAAACTCTGCCTCTTATATCAACTCAATTTCCAGATTGTTGCCAGGTTGTTCCTAGGTGAAGTACCTGCCTGATCTTTTGATGCCCCTGTGCCCCATATTTATAAATTAAATATGATTTTAGGAATGGAAGAATTCCTGATGAGCACAACCTGAAGCCTTAATTCTGTTAAGCACAGTCGATTTGAAAATTACACAAAAAATAAAGTATATTTTACAAATATTTCTTCATAACCCTCTCCCTATTTTCAGCTTTGTTACTAGTAACAAATATAATTAGTTATATAAACGTTTTTATCTAGGCGGTAGGCAAATATTGTGCCATTTTCTGAGGAATGAAAAAATTTAGTAACCTATTCATGATTGGTTGAGATTGCCAATAAATGCATTTTTAATTGTTTACAACTAGATCAACTTATTTTATTCAAATTGAATTCAAGATATTTGTGAATCATATTTTTTCGCGATTAGCTGAAAACTGAAATAATGTAGAATGAAAATATATGTATTTGCATATATCTGGGTGAATTCATTTTTATACAATTTTTCGAATGCATCAATAAAGATATATCCGAATTCCTTGAATATATTAATTAGTGGGTACGAAAGTAATGCACCAACCTTGCCAGTTTTCTGGTTTCTCTGGATATCCTCGATTTTTCCAATAAAAACTGTTGTTTGGATTCATTTGATTTGGATTATGTTTCTCCATGACAAATATTTATTGCAAATTGTGCACTGTTATTGAATATTATTTTAGATAACCCAATATTTATCGCAATAGGCAGCCATGATTTAAATGGGCGGGGCAAACGGAGTTTCTAAGTAAGTTTTCTGAAGAAGATTTCGTATATTTAATTTTTCGTCAATCTTGATTCTTTGTAAGTTTTTTGTTTTTCAATGATATCTAAATTCAAAACAGACATAGGACCGCTTATATTTTATTCAATATTGATAAAAAATCAGAAAAAATGCCAGAAGATCATAAAAGTTCATTCAACTTGACCACCATAATATTTGATTATATTCAGGTAAGTATTTTCTTAGGCAAGAATTCGGTATACCTACATTTGAATTTTTTGTGTGATTTTTGCAACATCTTTGAACTAAAAAAGAAAATAATACTTTTGAAAGTTCAATGACATTTCTGATGGTCGTTTCAAATATTTCAATAAGAGTTAATTTCTGAGTAAATTTTATGTTGAATGAAAGCAAGTCCCATATTTGAACATTTAATTCACTAAAAAAATAAAGTATCAATTAAATGTTATTTTTTTGTAATCGTGGTATCTATTCCAGATATTTAATCAATTACTAACCTGCGAAATATACTTCAGAAATATCAAACACTTAAAAAATTCATAATATTGACCTCAAAATACACAAAAGAAGGAAGACTTCAGAAACCACCCAGCAGATAAAGTGACAAAGAAAAATCAGATACAAGGAAACAGAAGAAATTAAGCTTCTGAGGATACACTTTCAAGGTGAAAGAAATTTTTCGAAACTTAAGTTTTTTAAGAAAAAAATTGTTTGTCCATTCTAGGAAATAATGTTGTACACTCCTCTTTTAGTCACAAGCCAAATTGATGTAATACAATTTTTTCAGTAGGTACAGTTCAAGTTGCATGAAAATTTATTTTTAATACTAACTTGGTTCGACAAAAAATGACATTACCATTCAAACTGGAGCAGTTGGTTTAGAATTAAAGCTAAAAGGTTACAGGAGCACTATTAAGGATAACATCGCAATAATAAAAGTGGAAAAAAGGAAAGATTTGAAGAAACAGCAGTTCAAAAATCATTAAAGAGTGTGCATTTTCTCGAATAGTAAAAATGCAATATAATTTGAAAAATACAGGACTCGAATTTTTTAAATATTTTTCTCGACCATTATAACTTACTTATCCTATTATTAAATTATTCCGCCTTGACAACAACTTCTGGGAAACCTTGTGCATGAAATTTTTTAATAGAATTACAATTAATTCTGGAAAGTACTCACCCTGCCAATTGTTGGGCCTCTCTGGATATCCCCTATTTTTCCAATAATCATTACTATTAGGATTTGAAAAATTGGAATTCTTGTTGCTGCTTCTGTCCATAGTGAGCACCCTCACCTCACCAACTTCAAGCTTACTCACCACCGGTTTGCGTTACCATCGGGAGGGACGGGACCTGATTTTAAAGCTGCTCGAAACCGTGTTTATAGAAAGGGGAATCCCAGGGAAAGAAGAAAAATTCGTGCCTAAGCAGTGGATTCTGCTCGCAAAAAGGGGAATCCCAGAGGAAAATTCTGATAACAAGGAGGTCTTGACCTTCCAAACTGTCTTGAGAAACAATGAGTGATATAAGTCATATTACTAGTTACTGCGGAAAAAAACTCTTTTTAGAGTTTTTGTCAGATTTTCTCATATGTAATACCACTAGAGATGGAATTTTGCCGGCAAAATTTCTCGATTGTAATATAAAAGTTTGTTGCTCGGAAACTTTAGTAATGACATTTGTATCAAAATCACGAGCCGTCAGGCGAGTGATTTTGGAAAAAATGTCATGAGCGAAATTTCCGAAAAGCAACAAATTTGAATATTACAATCGAAAAATTTTACCTGCTTAAATTTCATCTCGAGTGGTATTCGGCATGACTATTCCACGAGAAAATGGGGTAATATGTTCACATTTGACGCGTATTGCGCTATTTGGCAAATTAGAATTCATCATAGATTAACTAAACCACTAAGGTCGGGTTTCACCAACGATTTTAATCTCGTTTAAGGCCGTAAGCGATAATTTTCTGTGGTTTTCAAGTCAAAATCAATCGGTAATCACAGTTATCTCCAGATTAAAATGTTTGGTGAAACCGGGCCTAAACGTTGTTTGTTCTCCCTATGATATTTATTTCCGAAGCTATCTATGAATTCGAGAAACTTCAAAAATTTTGTAGCTGAAAAACAAACATGTTGGTTTTGCCGGCTCAAACATTTTTTTGGGATGAAACGATAGTTGCTACGGAAACTTCCTCACTAAAAATGAAAAGAGTGGAATAGTCAGTACAAAATATGGTGATCCGATCAGACATTCGTTTTTCGATTCTCCATAAGAGTTCTGTTGACTTTGAAACGATCCCTTCAATACTTTCTGAGGTTTTTGGAGGAAACCAAAAAAGAGGATATTTTTACACTATTTCTTCTTTCGGTAATTCCACAAAGTGATTTTGCGGGGTCTTCTTTTATATGTAAGTATTAACTATTTGCGTCTTTACTGTACGGCTTGACCTTCAATTGACATACAGGGTGAGTCAAGAGAAGCTGTACATATTCCTACCATCTACAGAGGCAACTGAGGTGAATATCAAATGAGCCTTTAAAAGTTTCTCCTCTTCATAAATTTTATACAGATTTTCATTTTTCACCGAAAATTTCAATCCTAACTTTTGAACGGTTATCTTGAATCAGTTTTTCAAATTTTCAGGAAATATTGTCCTGAAGTACTTTCAGGAATAAAGATACTCTGAGTTCTGAAAATACAAGTCTGGCTCTGAAAATTTTGGTAGTTTTTTCGATGCCCAATTGAGGTCCGAAACTGACAAAACGATATTTCTCAACACTTTTGTAGGATTTTCAATTAAATAATTAATTTTAATTGTGGTGTGTATAATACACTAATTTTCCTTCACCAGCCATCTGGGAATTGAAACCTGCGGGGCGTGTCATTTAAAAGAAATTCAATTCCATGTAAGAATCCACAATTGTAAGAAACAATTAATTTTCACTAATCGACGGCTAATAAAATCCTTTACAAAATGTCTTTGGTAAAAATGTATATTTATCATTTCGAATAGAAAAATTCAAGGGCATAAATTTCGCGAGAACAACACATTGTTGAAATATTATTTACAAAAAAACGGTGAATTTTGAAGGAAAATGGAGATAGACTTCAAAACTGAAAAAAAAAAAAATATTTGTTCGTTTTGATGGTGGAAATGTTGAAAAATTACCAAAAATGATGGGGAATATCCTTTTCATTCATTTAATACTTATAAAATATTTTTTTTATTATTTTTATCTTTATACACTCATACATCCCTTCATCAACCAGAAAAAAATAAATCGTTTCTGACTCCCTTTTTTCAGGGACGTAGACCCTTAACGTGCGTTATGCGCGCTTTGATAACTAGCGTCAGCAAGCATCAATCGTAGGAGGCTGTGATAATTTTATTTAGACACTTCAAAACATCGAAAAAACTAGCGTTTTGTTACAATAAATAATATTGCATAGGTAGTAAAATCAATAAAATACTTTGTTTGAAAAATGGATCGATTTAAGAATTATGAAGAAACGTGGAAAATGTATACATTTGCAAAACAAATTTCATGAAAGAGAAAAATACAGGGTGTTCCATTCGAAAAAATCGAATTATCGTATTTTTAATTTGAGTAAATTTGTAAATTTATATAAGACACTCTGTATAGAAACACTTCAGATGTTTACCGAATGATGAAGCTGATACTCTAAGCTGACTACTGTAAAAATTTCGTTAATCTAGATTGAAAACAGCGGTTGTTATAAGAATTTTGATGAATCCCTTAAAACACTACATATATCCTAAAAATACGAATTATGTGGCAACGCCGTGATGTAATTTGAAAAATTAGGTATAAGTGTAAAGCTCTTGTTGTTCTCGAAAGAATAATGCCATGAAATACAGGATGTTCCATTTGAAAACACTACATATTTTTCCTTAAGTTTTTTTTGACGCACCCTGTGTATGTAAAATTATTTTTAGTTTGTAGATTTTTGTCAACCTTATAACCATGCGATATAAGATTTTTTTATTCGACACGGTATAGTTTAGGCTCGATTATAGCCGTACGTCTTGCTGACGCACCCTGTATTAATCACAGTTTACCTATCGCATTGTGCAGACCAAACAATTTTAAATTAGATGACCCCATAAATTATTGTAATGTAACCGAAAACAATTACCTAATCAATGAAGTGATGCAATTAATGAGATCGTTGTTTGCATTTACTTTCTTAGGGGATTCCCCCTTTTACCTACATTTCACATTTCGACGTATCTCCTAAAAACAACGATATAGAGAGTACATACAGTTTTTTCAACAGGGATTTTGATATTTTTAGTGATCTATTATATAAGGCTTCAGATCTATTTCTTCTCGATGAGGAAAAATCATGACAAAGAAATTGAAACAGTCAAGATGAAAAAAAACAAAGCAGTACTGAAATAGTAATTTACGTAACAAGTCCGGAAAATAGGGTTTTTTTGGACGAATAGACAAGATTCTAGGACGAGCCGGAGGCGAGTCCTGGTAGTCTGTGAGTTCAAAAAAACTATTTCCGGGCGTGTTGCGTACAATATTTTTTCGGCAACCGTGAAGAATTACAAATCAATGAGATGACACATCTCTTTATCGATTTTGATTCATATTTGAATTAAACAGAACACAGAACAGAACTGTCATCCGTTATTTCGTTGCTATTGTGATGATCATAACAATGACAACAACGACGTGTTTTTCCGGCCTAGGCCGGGAAGTACGTACTTTCCGGCCTAGGCCGGGAAATGCTACTTTCTCAAAGAAAAAGCGTCCGGGAAGTACCCACTTCCCGGACGGTTGCCGAAAAAATTTTTTTTTTACAAACCCTGTTCTGATGAAAATTTATTTGTCAACTTGTAAAAGGTAGGTATTTTATTGCATATAACCAATATTGTTTGAAACACTCACACAAGTTTTATATACACTAATTTTTTTTTTATCAATGTAGTGATGCAATTAATGAGATCGTTGTTTGCATTTACTTTCTTAGGGGATTCCCACTTTTAGGTACCTACATTTCACATTTCGACGGATCTCCTAAAAACAACGATAGAGAGTACATACTGATAAAATATAAGATTCAATCCAATTCAAATTCTCCCCGATGACATAATTTTTCGATTTCAAGTGACCCCACAAAAATTACATATTTGAATTCTGCGGAATTGCGCTGCTGCCAAGTTATTGGTGCTGAAAATATTTTAATGAAGATTTATGGAAATTTCTGTTGAAAAATATGAAATTTTATCTTTATTCTTTTTTAAATATGCGCTGTTGCCAAGTTGGTCATTTTCCATTAATAGAAATCTGATACGGAGGCGACTCACAGTGAAATATGGAAATATGTACTATAAAGTTAAGGTGGGCGTTCAATGTAGTGTGTTTTTATTTCAAGTTGCATTTGACAATGGTTTCACTTTGAAAACTGAAATTTTGTGGGTAAACTCGGAAAGGATTGGAGTTCTTGATGAAATAATTTTAGTCGATTTCATTCCGAAAGTTAATTTTTTTTCTTTCAAAAATAGAAGAAAATGAGACAACTCATGCTTCTGTTTTATTTCAACAGAAAGACCCATGAAAATAGTTCAACATCCGATTAAAAGTGAATCTACTGATAATTTCGTTCAGAAAAACAACTTGAAATACGGAATTGGCAGAGATATTCATAGAACTTGATAGTGATGATGCATGTTCTATGGAGATATTCCATAAAATGGACGGTGGCGCCTCTATCGGCTGAGCTTTCCTACTCGCTTTAAACGCCGACCTTAACCGAGTCTTGTTTCGATAATTGGACTTCGTGTGAATGCGCTGTTGGTAAGTTACTGGAGCTGGAAATCAGAAAAAAGGAATGTGGAAATGTCGTAGGAGGAATATCATAAAAATTTGCATTCCGATCAAACATTAAATTTTCATTTATCCTAAATGCACTGTTTATTTATTTACAGTGAAGAATGCAAAAAGGTGTATAAACACCCAAAACTAAAAGAGTTTGTTTGTTTCATCATAACAGTTTAGTTTAGTGGATTGCCAATGTTTTTAGAAAAATAAACTCTCGAAAACGAAACGATTTTGGTCCCATGTTTATGATATGATTTTTTTCTAAGAACTATTCGGAGAATCTCCCATTTCCTAAGTACCTCCAATCTAGGAATACCCTGTACATATATAAATTCACAAATAGATATACTATTTGATGGCGCGTTGGTATTTTTTTGGATTGAGAGTTGAGACACTTCGCCTACAGTCTTATTTTAACCCAATATGTCGCCGTTACTTGATACTATGTACCTTCCTCAAATTTGTCATCAGAATTTACTTTTACACTTTTAAACCCAAATTAGTCAACACCATAACTTAACATTCATCTCCATATGTATGTGATGAAAGTTTATGTCATTATGTACATTGCAAGACAACAATTTTTTGAATTTTAATCGAACTCATTTTCCATGTGTTGTTTCGGTTTAGTGAGAAAACTGCTGAATCTGCTTTCGCCGTATATTTTGGAATAAATCTATAGTAGGATTTTCGGTCAAAATGAGTACAATCAATTTTCCACATATTTATTGAGAATAAGTAACAATTGGTCGTAAAGTAACTTTTTGGAATTGATTGCCCACATGAAATCCAAGTGGTTGAATGATGAATATGGTATTTTGAGCTTCTCCTTCACGTTTGGTAACCTATCTGCCAAGGTATCTATATCCTGAAAAAGAAAATCAATAGAAGTTTTTTCAACAGGGATTTTGATATTTTTAGTGATCTATTATATAAGGCTTCAGATCTATTTCTTTTCGATGAGGAAAATTCATGACAAAGAAATTGAAACAGTCAAGATTAAGAATCAGTTGAAACCAAAACAGAACCTACTGGAATTTTTTTTTAAAAACCTGATGAAAATTCATTAGAAAACTTGTAATAGGTTTGATTAGATTTGATTAGATACAATCAATATTGTTCGATACACACAAGTTTTATATGCACCAATTGATTTTCATAAAAATGTACATTCACAGAAACAACTTTGTATCTGGAATATTTCATAAAGCGATATCACTCATCAGATTCACAAGACTTTATTTGCATCTATATACATCTATGGAATATGCCATTACATTTCAAGAATGACACATCATATTGAATCCTCTTGAAGTCAGTTAGGATTTTTTTATTTATTTGTTTTCATTTTTGTTCTATCTGTATATTCAAAAATGTCATCACTTGGGGATTCACAAAGTAGCGAAGAAGAGGAAGAAAAAATCGAAGAACCTGAAGTCAAATCTACTACATCATCTTCCACCAAATATTATGGCGATTCAATTGATTTCGACAGTTCCTCCATGAAATGCTTCAAACAGATCGAATTATCGAGCAGTTCTCTTTTCAAACATCCTCTGTATTTTTTTCCAGAACTAGAAGATCCAGGAATATTCGAAGCATTCAGGTACGAAACACCTTTAGAAATAGACAATGACGTTGGAAGAGAACGATATTTGAGGATATGCAAGCAGTTGAAGGTCGTCCCATTAAAAAGAGTTCTTTCATCTTTGGACCAAGAACTGCTAGACTTGAGGTATTACGGTTTGAGACATAATGAATTGAGGGCAATATTTCATGTTCTAGAAATTAATGCTTATGTGAAGATACTTCTGCTTCAAGATTCTTGCATGGGTGAAGAAAGCGTACATTTGTTGAGCAACATGCTCGGACATAACGAAACTATTACAAAGTTAGATCTCAAACAATGTGAAATAGGACCAAAGGGTGCCCAAGCGTTGAACGAAGGTCTTCAATCGACTTTAACATTGAAAGAACTCGATTTGAGCTACAATTCAATCGGGGATAAGGGTCTACGATCTTTACGATCTACTTTGAGAAATAACGAATCTTTAAAAAAGATCAATTTAGGACATAATAACATAACAACAGCATCTGCGACAGTACTTCAACAGTTTTTCATGAACCATGAAGCGATTGAAGATGTGAATTTAAAATGGAACATATTATGTGATGAAGAGGGTTTTAAAAAGATAGCAGCAGGATTAAGAAGCAATAATCGTTTGAAATCTTTGAATTTGTCCTGGAACAATCTAGAATCTGTAGTGGTAGCGAAAGAGCTCGGCAAATACATTAAGGAATCTTCTTCCCTGGAAGATTTGGATTTGAGTCATAACAGCTTTAAAGGACCAGCGGCAGCAGCTTTGAGAACAGCCATAGCAGGAAGTATGACCCTAAAAACTGTTAAATTCGGTAACAATCCCATGAATGTAGAGGAAGTTGCTGCCTTCGGATTGTTACTGCTACAGATTGAGAACTTGAAAACTCTTGACTTGGAAAATCTATACTTTCATAAATCATTCAACTCCAACTTGAGAAAAATTAAGAAATCGGGAAAAAAATTGATTTATGGTGGGGTATTAGGAAATTTCAAGATTATAGGTCCAAAAGTAAATGAAGTACTGCTCAAGCGTTGTCACTACCTAGGATTAGCTCCGAAGAAAGCCAAAGCGAAACGAGACTTTGGACACATAGCCTTAACTTTCCCTGAAGAAGTTATGGACAAGGCCGATTTCGAGGAATTTATAAGGGTGAAGAAAAAAGGTAAAATGTACGATTTGGAGCTACTTGAGGCACTAGAAAAAGCATTTGCAACTGGAAAAACAAAGGTGGACACCAAACTTCTTCTTTCTGAATATATGAAATTATATCCGGATACTGCTCTACCTCCACCAAAACAAAAAAAAGGAAAAGGTGGAACGCCAACCACTACGACCGCGTCATCTACTGAAACTACCTTGGTGGATCCCAGGGCGGTATCATTCACCACTCCTGAACAGTTGGAAGTGGCGAGTGTTTCTTCAAAATCCGAAAAACCAACTAAGGAAGAAAGCAAATCTGCGACTGGAATTCAAATAGAAGAAACGACTTCTAAAAGCATTCTGTCAGAAGAACAAAAGATTAAGACAGTAGGAAGTAAATCATCTCAAACCAAAAGTAATGTAAAGATAAGTGATGAGGTCAAAGTGGTTGAGGCTGAATCATGAGTATTTGGAAATAAAATATACCATCGTCAGTTCGTTTTGAATTGGTGTTCTGTATGTTGGATTGTTGTCCATTATTCAGTACCTAGCAGTTTGTAGAGCTTCTGATGATTCAACATTAGCATTTCCTCAATGTTTTAATTGCCCTCAAATTCATCCAGAAAATTCAACCTATGCGCAATTAGAATCCAAAATAAATAAAAAACGATAAAATTCGATGAGAATAAGTATGTGGGTAGTTGGAAAATTCAATTTTCTGTATCAGTACATTGAGGTGGGCGTTCAATGTAGTGTGTATTTATTTCAAGTTGCATTTGAAAATGGTTTCACTTTGGGAACTGAAAATTTGTGGTTGAACTCAGAAAGGATTGGAGTAATTCAAATCGATTTCAATCGTCATGTTTCTGTTTAATTTCAAACGAAAGACCCTTCAAAATAGTTCAACTTTCGATAAAAAGTGAATCTACAGATAATATCGTTCAGAAAATCAAGTTGAAATACGGAATTGTTAGAGAATGGCAGAATTCAAATACACTGCGCAAAAAAATTAACGCACATTATGGAAATCTCAAATTTATTCTACAACTGAAGGTGTTCTCAATGGTAATTACATTTATCAGAATTATGCATGCATATGTTATCCACTTTCAACGTTTTTCTCCCAGCAGGAATAAAAAAAAGATGATATTATCAGATTTTGAATGTATTGGCTCCATTCTAAAATCAGTTGTTCTCGATCAATTCTAGTGATCAATCGTTTTCTTTCGTTTGATTTTCTACACTCGATCGCTATGCAACGCGAAAGACGCAATTTGAGGAATGTGCCCAAGCGGTAGTTTTGCGAGAAGGGTGGACATACACAAGAATTGCAGAAAGGTTTGGAGTTTCCCATACAAGTGTGTCCAGAATGTTGCAGCGATTCAGGGAGACAGGTATGAATGTCCGAAGACCAGGACAGGGCAGACCACGGGTAACAACTGCCATTCAAGAACGTTACTTGAGAGTTTCTTCGTTGAAACAACGGTTTGCAACCGCTCGCCTCCTTCAAAACCAGCTTGAGCAAACTCATGAGGTGCAAATTAGCACTCAGACAATAAGAAATCGCCTCAGAGAATATGATTTAAGGTCGCGGCAAGAGGCCCAGCTCTTACCCCAGCCCATCGAAGGGCGCGTTTGGATTTTGCGAGAGAGCATATCCATTGGAAAGAGGCCGATTGGGAAAGAGTTCTCTTCACAGATGAGTCTAGATTCTGCCTCTACCATTGTGATCGACGTTCCCTTGTATACAGACGTCCACATGAAAGATATGCTCAGTGCAATTTACTGAATACTGGTATGGGGTGAAATATCTTTGACTGCTCGCACAGACCTAGTGGTCGTTGATAATGGAGCTATGAATGTATATAAAGAACATTCTTGAAGAGCATGTAGTGCCATTTGCCCCATACATTGGTGAAAATTTCATTTTTATGGACGATAATGCCAGACCCCATCGTGTGCGCATCGTTCAGGAGTACCTTGAAGAGGTTGAAGTCTCTTGAATGAAATGGCCAGCAAGAAGTCCAGATCTCAATCCAATTGAGCAGGTTTGGGACAACCTCAATAGAAGGCTGAGACGTTCAGAAAATCATCCAGCTACTCTTGATGACTTAGGAATCCAACTCGGCGAAATCTGGGAAGGATTAGATCAGAATATTTTAAGATCACTCATTTTGAGTATGAACCGTCGTTGTCGAGCTGTAATTAACGCAAGGGGTGGAAATACCATGTATTAAATCACTTATCAGCATTTCAGTATTTTGAAAATTGTTCATTTCTCTTCTTTCACATAAGATCGGTGAAATCCTGAATTTTTCTTCCATTTAATGTGTCTTGTTTCGTTCAAAACCTTCCCGAGAGAACATAAAAAATAAGTTATAAAGTCAATGTAGGGTTAACTTTCATTAAAATTGAGATTTTCAGAATGTGCGTTAATTTTTTTGCGCAGTGTATATAGTTCATAGTTCAGCGATTTTCGGATAGAGAGCACCATTGTACATTTCATTCATGAGGGCTTCCATTTAATGCACTATTCCACAAAATGCACGGTGGCGTCTCTATCGGATTAGTTTTCCTATTCGTTGTGATCGGCGACCTTAAAGGCCGCAACGGACGGCGGGCGATTATATGATATACACCTATTACAGCTCTGTAATGAGATATAATATTATATTATATAACAGTGAGTCTTTGACTTGTACATATATCCTAACTGTAGATTCTTGAGGCCAAGAGGAACCCTTTTTTGATTTTCCATTTTTCCGAATTAAGCTCTGTTTAAAAGATTTAGCCATTTAAAAAAAATACGTGCATGATACGATTCACTGAATATAATGCGCAGTTCATATTTTTCGATTGAAAATGAGTGAATACTTAATACATTTGGGAGATACTCTTTATACTAACTTAGTTTTGCCCGAGTATATCTGCAATTAAAAAGCCATATTTTACCGATCCAAAAAGGTTCCGCCTTCTATCAAAACAATAATATTTCATGAATATTTATGATCTGTTATGTCCCTTTTCTAAGACTCAAAAATTTACGACGCATGTGTATAGCGTCAACCGGCGTTCGATATTGACTATTTCAACAATCTACCGTTGGAGGCGCTACGAATTTTAAACAAACATGGAGGAAATCTTTTCACGAGTTATGAGGTATTGAATGGAGAAAATGATTATTATAGGTGTTTTTCTTCGTTCTCGTGATGATTGTTTGAAGGCTTTCAGTGAATTAATGTAATATTAACCGTGTAGTGTCAAGGTCATGAAATTCACGTGCATAAATTGGCATGTTATATCCCACATTTGTGGGATTTTATCACTACATATATGATGATAATGTGATATTTAAAATCCAGGGATGCATCCAGATTATTCTTGAGATTTTTAATGTTTTCGCTTCAATGAAGATATACCGGGTGCTGCGAAAGTCTGGCAACGGAGAATTTATTTCGCCCACATGTGGAAAATCGGAATTCTGATACTGTGGTCTAGTAATTTCGACCGAGGAATCGAATGGGCCTTATACGAGATGTGAGGCCCTACTTTGAAATTTCAAAGGCAAACCCATTTTTTATTGCAGATTCGGATTCAGCGGGAAATTTTACATCTGAATTGGTTGGAAATTTTTTTTTTCGTCGATTTTTGGGACCTATGCAGAGTTTTTGTTCGAAAATTCGGGGGCGTTCATTGAAAACAGGAACGAAGATTTTTACTCACATCTTTGGTAACTAAGTAATCCCCATCTGAGTAGTGCAGCGTTATTGGATGGACAACGTTTGATACATTATATGAAGGTGGAGTTTCACTCCGATAATGCAATGCATTCTCTGACTTATTTTGGAAATCCATCGCTGTGAAATTGCCTGAAATGAAACAATTAGACAATCATAATGTGAATTGCCATTTATAATATCTTGAGCAAACTGGTGTCTCATTGGGGTAGTTGGGGATCTTTCTTAGGATTGGCAAGTCAGCAATGAATCTTCTGAAGATAATAAATATAATCTATACGTAGATTGAATTATAACGACCTATTTTCTTCAATATAAGTTGAGTTTTTTTAATGGGTTTAAGGTCTGAAGATGACAAAAACCAATTTATTTAGTTGCCGACAGTTTCGATAACTTTTATTATCATCATCAGGGCTCTGAAATGAGATGTACAAATCATTGAAAATCTTGACATCATCCACACAAATACTCTAAAAAACACATTTACACTGATTTAAATGCACAAAGGTAAAAGTACACTGAAACAAGTACAAGATAACGAAAAACAAACAGTAGGCAATTGGAAATTCAAAGGTCCATCTTTCTATATGTGGTACTTACAGCTAAGTTTTTGGTTTTCCAAGTCTAATCATTAAAATATTAGGAAATGAACAGCAATAACACAACATGGAACCTATGTTTACAAATTCACAAATGACAAGTCTGATATGCAAGAACGTCTACATGTGGTAAGAGAAATCTAGAAACGTTTCGCCGAAGGACAAACATCGAATATTTTTCTTCTTTTTCCTTTCTTCTTTTCTTCTCTTCTTTCTTTTTTCTTTTTTCCCTTTTTTTTTTTTTATATATTGATGAAGAGTACTAGGTTATATCTTTAATACGGTCTAACAAGTTGAAATATGCCGAATTCAAATTTTCTATATCTGATCTTTTGTTCAGAGTGTTCTCCTCATTACGTATGGCAATCATTTCATGCAAAAGCCGTTTTTTTATAATAAATATATACAATAGTCCCCTTATGGGGTGAAATCTTCCTATACTCTGTTCAAATGTGAGAAGGAGCAATAACAACAAGTTTGGCGCACCGGTAGGAGGGCCTTCGTATAGTTACTTTCCGTCCAATCGTGGAATCGAGGAGATTTCACACTTTAGTTCAGTTTTAACTGAATATTATTATACGAATGCAATTCATACAACACATCTTAGTGAAATATATTTTAAAACATAACAGGTTTATGAAAAAGTCTTCAATTATACATGTGTTCAAATAAAAATCAATAAACGGGATCATATATTATATTAGGTTACAAAATATATAACAAAATCGTTAGGATTTCATTCCGGAAAAAAAACCGTGGACAATTCTTTTGATAAGGTTCATATCGAAATCGTCAACCGAATCGATTATTTCGACTGGGCTCTCCTCTTAGGTGGCGTCAATGTTTTATTCTCTTTATATTCTCTGAGAATTCTGAATACAGCTAATTCACTCACCCCTGAGAATTTTGAAACAATTCCTACTAAGTCTCTTCTCGATAAATCTTCTCGATAAATTCTTTCAATTCTTTTCCAAGAATGTTCAAAATTATCCATTTCTCTTCAGCAGAGAAATACGACCTTTTGGATCTTTTTCGTGGTGGTCCCCACATATCACCCTCAGATGCAGTATCCGTTTCCGAATTCGACATTGTTCTATAAACACTATACAGGGTCTTTCACGAGGAACCTCACCCATATTTATACGGGAAACTACTGAACGTATTTTCATGAAATTCAGCACTTATAAGTATTTCACGATTGCTGATGAAATCTAAAATATTTTCAAGGCATGAGCACCTCCGGTTTTTCCGGAAATGACGTCAACTTTCGTTTTTCAAATCAGAACACCATTTTTTTTATTGCAGAAATAGATTCCTTAGAAAATTTCAAGTTATTTTGTTGTAACATTTTTCAGTTTTGGTTGGAAAATTCTCTCTGAGCGGGAAAATTCGAAAAAAAAATCGAAAATAGAGCTCCGCTGAAACAAGAATAACTTCGAGGTTTTTGGATGGAAAATTTTCATTTTTGGGATTTTTCAAGATGTAAGATTGATGTATCCACTTTAGAAATCGAAATCGCGATTCATGATACAGGGGGTGAAAAAGGAATTTGGCAGATTCCTCTTTATTCAGTAGCATGTAATTAATGATATCTATCATTAAAAAAAAGAATGTAAAACATGGTAAGTTTTTGCATATGGTTCATAAGGAATTATTTATTTATCACTGGAGAGAAAACCGATGGCCGATTAGTTGAAATAAAGAGGTTTCCGATACAAATTCGAATCCAAATTAGCCATCTATTTAGGAACAACCTGTAACTTTTTTTTCTTGCATATTAGGGTAGTAAAATCTAAAACATGGTTTAAGTAACAGTTCCTGAAAATTTAAATCTTTTTGGCATGAAGGGAAAAGAAATAGCTGAAAATTCAAGACGAAAAACAGTTTTTTGTGAATAACTCAGAAAATATCCACTTTAGGGCAAGGGTGTGATGCATACACTCACATTATTTTTTAACGTAGATTCAATTTCTGCCATAAAAAAATGGGGTTCTAATTTGAAAAAAATGATTTTTCACGATTTTGTCATCCCTAACTTTGAAAGCGATTTTTTCACCCCCTGTATCACGAATCGCGATTTCGATTTTTAAAGTGGATACATAAATCTTACATCTTAAAAAATCCCAAAAATGAAAATTTTCCATCCAAAAACCTCGAAGTTATTCTTGTTTCAGCGGAGCTCTATTTTCGATTTTTTTTTCGAATTTTCCCGCTCAGAGAATTTTTCAACCAAAACTGAAAAATGGTACATTAAAATAACTTGAAATTTTCTAAGGAATCTATTTCTGCAATAAAAAAAATGGTGTTCTGATTTGAAAAACGGAAGTTGACGTCATTTCCGGAAAAACCGGAGGTGCTCATGCCTTGAAAATATTTTAGATTTCATCAGCATCGTGAAATACTTATAAGTGCTGAATTTCATGAAAATACGTTCAGTAGTTTCCTGTATAAATATGGGTGAGGTTCCTCGTGAAAAACCCTGTATACACTTTGTCAAGAGATTTTCCAACACAATACACTTTTCACAACAGAATCTATAGGCAAACACTAACTAAAACATTAAGGGAAAGCACCCAAATCTGGTGTTTTCCGGAATTACCTTGTCGGAATCTTGAGCAGCCGACAAAGAACTTCGTACAAAATAATATAAAATTTTGGACCGAAACTAAATATATTTCGGATATTACAAGGAAATAACCATTATAAATTCGAACAGAGATCTTTCACGAGTCTTGTCAATTGAAAGCTTCGATATTTATGCAAATCAAGATGGCTTTCACCCATTAGGGAAAAGGACCCAAATCTGGTGTTTTCCGGAATTACCTTGCCGCAATCTCGAGCATCCGAAAAAGAAATTTTTTAGTAGGTAATAATATAAAAACAAAACAAAATAAAAAAAAATAGGGTACGTCGGATATAAAATATTTATGACAGTTGCAAATCGTAACAGGAATTTTGCACTAGAGTTTCTGAGGAAAAAAGTTTTAATGTGGGAATTGCTGACTCAAATTATTGAATCATTTATATCCAGTACCATCCACAGTCCGTTCCGAGTACAATCCTGGCAGTCTCTCAGGGCGGTCGAAGGGAGCGTTGTTATGACCGTTTGACCAATACGAGCTTTATTCTGCGCAAACCAGACGATTCTGTTTGTTTACAAAGCTCCTTCTTATATTTGAACGGACTATTGTTCATAATCTAAGTGTATATTCAAAAAGATTAATCAGAGAGTCTTCCCTTGAAGTATGAATTCTCAAAGCGGGTTCCGTCAAATCATGGAACTAGATGTTCCAAGTGTTCACCGAGAACGCCTTGGCGATATCCTAACCTCAAATAAAAATTTCTTCTATTATTATTCAACATCTCATGAGTGATAGACCTAATCGCATGCCTAATTCGATCTTTTAGGTAATTCAGGGGTTTAGTTTTGTACATAATGCTCTTCACATATCCCCAATAAAAGAAATCTGATGGGTTAAGATCAGGGGATCGCGCTGGACATTCGATCGTTCCTCGACTTTCTTTCCACCGATTTTGAAATATTGCATCGAGGTACTGCCGACATTGCGTTGGTGATACATCCTGTTGGAAACATATGGTATTCTGTGGAACTTGAGGATTTCCTTGATTATAATATAAACTTGCAAAAGTTTGAAAGACATCATAGTGCTAAAAATTATCGCCATTCAAATTGTTCTCACTGAGAAAGGTGCCTATGATATGGCTTCGAACATTTCCTGTCTCTCATCCAGTGAGGATTTCCGGTAGACCAATAGCGGATATTTTGACGATTAACATGGCAGTTAAAAAAATAATTGCACTCATCAGAAAACAAAACGTAGTTATACTATTTGATTAATATTGTTATCCAACATGTGATTCGTTCACCAAAATAGGTTCTCCTATCAGTCCTATCAAACTGATCTTCCAAAGGTTCTTGGATAGGGATTATTTTATAGGGATGCATTATATTTTGTTCGACTGAGCTTGAATAGGGATGTTGACACATGTTACAAATTCATATAAATTGAGGTTTTCCATATTGAAGGTAGTTTTTGAAATACTATAATAATATTTTAGTGATCTAATTACTCTCATTAAATTAAATAAAATCGATTTAAAATGTGTAATCTATTACCGTTTATCACGTGACTACAAACACGAATGAGAATACGTGACGTCACTGTTCTGTAAACAAGCTAACCTATAACCTTACTGTCATCACGAGTACGAACTTACGAAGAACAGAAGAGAGTAAAACGTATCACCAGCGAACTATTTCACGATTATTCGATATTACGCAAACGATTCGTTCGCAAGAAATCACACAAGATCAGTTCGCTTTGACAGGCGGCGAAGTCTGTTTACCGTATAGTGACGTCATCATAATCACTTCGTTTCAGCGGGAATTTTGAAAACTATTTTTATTTACGCATTATTTATTGGTATTTGCTATATTTTTTCCATGAAAATATTTTTTTCGTGTTTGTATAGGGCTTATCTACAAATTAAAATCATTTCCAAAAAATAGTCAACATCCCTATTACGATGATGTATTCTTAGACATGGGAAAGTAAGTCATTGATTCCTACCTGTCGTGTAAAGCTGGTATAAATTGGCTCCCATACATAAGGATGTTCCAGCTGGATAATATCTAGCAAACTTAGGAATAAGAGTCTGAAAATGAATCTGTTAGTATTGGATATTTTCAAAATGCATTGTTCCTACCGCATTGAACTGATCATAGTCCACTCCAACGAAGTTCAAAATGAACATAAGGCAAAGCTTCTGAAAGTATGTCCCATCTTGGCAGAAATATTCTATCAGTCTGGAAAAATATTTTCTTCTGGGAAAAACTTCATGGATGTTCTTTGACTGCACCGATTGCTGAAGTAGACTAAAGTTAGAAGAAAACATTTAAAGAAAGTTGCTAGAAAATGAGCCATTTTGCTTGATATGGTTAAACATGAAACATTTGGAGAATATGAAATACCTAACTGCAGTTCATATACTCTGGGTTTATGTTAAAATATGTTGAATAACGGTACTTTACATTTTTCCGTACTTACTTCAATGAAAGGAAAAGCAGCGAACACCAGTTTGTGGAGCATTTTGGGTTTGTGAGTCACATAAGCGATTGGTGCCAATGCCAGGTGAAGAAATATCTTTTTGTTGTATTCCGGCCTTAAAGAGCAGAGTATGAGAGCTATCGTTGACCCTATGGAATGACCCATATAGAAGAGACTTTCTTGTCCGCTCTTGTCGAGAATGTAGTCGATTGTAGCAGGAAGGTCATAGTAACCAATTTCGTGTAATCTGTAACAACAGAATTCTTTCAGGTTAACACTTTTCCAACCAATTGAGTACGTTTGGTATCTATGTACAAATCATGGAAAGCTTCGAATTGTTTATAAAGAAAACATAACTCATTCGTTTTGAATTGAATTAAATTTATATTGATGAATTCTTATTGAATTATCGAAGGTAGTAAACAAGCTTAATATTCTGCGAAATTCTTTCAAGCTCCATGAACAATCGATCACATATTTTAGACATGAACTAATACTGAAAATATCTATTCAAGTAATAAATCTTCCAGTGACTCACGTCATTCCGCCAAATTACTAATTATGGTAGGACAATGAGATGGAATTTATGAAGGGGCAGCGAGATGACCGGACCACATTCACTAAGAGTTTTTGTAGCCCAAAATAGGTACTTCTAGTTGAATACTCAATCATAGAAGTCAATAAACCTATTTCTTGACATGCGAGAAAATATGTGCGTTTGAACATAGATGTATAGAAACGGTGGTATTGACACTTATTAAGATATTGTTTGAATCTTTCTCGAGGAAAGAAAATCAGACTATTTGATCTACTTTTCATTTCACTCATTCTTTTTCTCTTCCATTTTTTCCTTCAGGTCTTCGTTTCAGAGGTGTATCTGACACCCTGTAGGGTGTCAAAGATTTATATTTTCTCTCAGTTTTCTGCTAATGTCTCAGGAACAGTTTGAATTACAGAATTAAGTTTCTGTCCACACAGTGTCATTAATAATTAGCTACTTTCATATACTTTAGTCGGTTTCATTAGACGTGCCAGTGGCGGAGATATTGAATTTGCACAAAGGTTTTACCCCCCCAACTTTTACACCACTAGACAAATTTGTTTTGCGCAGCAAATCCTGATGCGCAAAAGTGCTTTACATGAAAAAGGTACTTACGGTTGAACCGTTTTCGAGAAAACTGGCATTTTATGATCAAAAATTAAATTAAAGTAATGCGTGCAATACTTGTGATCTTGTTAACTATGGTCACTAAAAATAATGAAAAATAACTTTGCAATTCGAACTTGAAAACCTAGCGTAAAATTTTGTTGAAATTGTTAATTTTCAATACTCAATTTTCGAATTACAAGAAATTTACAATGACTTAGTCAATTGTTTTTGATCATAAAATGCCAGTCCGAATACCCAATCATGAGTGCTTATTTGATCTACGATTTTTGGTCACAATTTACACCAACGTTTTTATGCGCCTATGTTCGAACAAATTATTTTATCATCATCTTCTCACGAGGATGTATTGATATCTAGTTAGCCAAGACCATTTCCATGCATAAACAAAATATTGCGACACCATATTAACGAACAATAACTTCTTAGAAGTGCCAGTGTAGAGTTCGACGTCAAAAAAGTAAACCAGAGTTACGCAATAAATTAAAAAAAAAGATGTCCACCGAAATTGTAGAATCGAAAAATTGGAGTATCGAGCCATCATCAAGTACCTGTATCTAAAAGGGTTAAGAGGACAGCAGATTTACGAAGATATGCTCAATACCCTTGGTGATCAATGTCCTTCGTATGAGATCGTGAAAAATTGGACTGCAAGCTTCAAAAGAGGTAAATTTTCCATTGAAGATGACGACCGATCGGGAAGGCCAGTTTCTGTATCAGTCCCCGAAAATATCGATGCAGTTCATGACATGACCGTCGAATTGGGCTAAAACGGGTATCTGAAGCACTGAAGATTTCATACGAACGCGTTCATCATATAGTTCAAGTCAATTTGGACATGAGAAAAATTTCTGCAAAATGGATCCCCAAATGTTTGAATGTTGACCAAAAGCGTGCAAGGGTAGAAGCATCGCGTTCGATCTGTGCTCGATTTGAAAACGATGTAGACTTCTTAAACCGAATTGTTATTATGGATGAGACTCGGGTATATTTCTACGATCCAGAAACAAAGCAACAATCGATGGAATGGCGACACTCTGGTTCTCCAATACGAAGTTTCGTGTCCAAAAATCATGATTGATTTTTTAGATAAGGGTAGAAAAATAACTGGAGATTACTATTCGACATTACTGACCACTCTACAGGAAAAAATTAAAGAGAAAAGACGCGGAAAGCTATCCAAAGGTATTTCGTTTTTACAGGACAACGCCCCAGTACACAAATCTCATGTTGTCATGCAAAAAATTCGCCATTTAGAGTTAGAATTAGTAGAACACCCGCCTTAATCCCCAGATTTGGCTCCGTCCGACTATCATCTATTTTCTCCACTGAAGAAAGTTTAAAAAGTCGTAAATTTTCTTCCATCGAGGAGGTAATGAAAGCTGTGGAGGACTTGTTTGCAGAGCGAGAAGAAACATTTTTTTGGAAAGGTCTAGAGACGTTGCAGGTTCACTGTAATAAATGTATTCAATTAAGAGGAGAATATGTTGAGTAATAAAATATTTTGAAATTGAAATTTTCTTTGGTTCTATAGTAGGCTGAGAATTTTTCAATATATCCTCGTACATTAAATTGAGCATTCTCATCTCGCATCAAACTCAAATATTATCTATTCACCTACCCGAAATTCCAGTAGGAGGAACTAGAATCGGGATTCAAGGTCGTGTGTCTCCTGGAATACACGTTTCCCCTCATGTTGCCAAGCCACACATCATATCCTGCATCTGATAATAAAAAAGCTGCAAAGAAGAAAAATTTTGAAATTACCGTTGTATAAAATGACAAGGAATCTAGGTATCGAAAAATAAAATTTTCCGTGAAATTTTACTTTCAACAAAATAGAAAAAGTCTTCGAGTAGGTACTATATTATTCAAAGCCTAGACTAGATCAGGTTGGATATTTTGGAAAATCCAATGATGTAACCTGCACATAGGTCAACTCATCAATTGAATAATAGTTAATTAACGTTATTTGTTCATCAAAATAGACTTTTAAAAGACCTTCACATTGCCCAAGAAGTGTATATTGAAGAATTAATAGTCTTTTTTCATACTCACGGAGATCTTTTTCTGGGCCTCTCAGAAACCAGTTGTCTGAAGCACCAAGTAGGCCATGTTGAATCAAAACTGCGGGTGTGTAGGACCCATTTCTCAAATTTCTTCTTTTGGAACGAATTTTGTGAAGAGTTAAAATATTTCCAGTTTCTGATATCACTTCATGTTCAGTCAATTTATACCCAAAATTCATCACCATAGTTTGCTGAAAAAAAAAGAATCTCTCAAAGATTCATAGGTACTCAAACATGTTGAGTGAGATTGTAATTTCATAATGCATATTGTAACAACATTCAATGTTCAACTTGCTATGTCGATTCCCAAAATATTTTGAGCGAATTAAGTATAGTAAAGGATTTATTGGGCTTTATAGGGTCCCTAATATGTCCCAAGGTTAAGACCTACTCTATACTTACTTTCGCTTTTAATTGGGAAGCTTATTTAGAGGTCTAAAATGAAGTGATAACAGTTTGAAATTACATCTGAATACTTCACAATAAGTAAGAAGCAAAAGCTAAAGTTTCAACCCAGGAAACTACTGATTTCTCCACTAGATCTCGGAGAGATAAAAACGCAGCGATCAAGGGAACTTTTATTGCGAGGTCCTACAGGTCCCTATGTGCAGTTGCTTAGCGAAATTCTCAATTTTTTTGCGAGTACCCAAAATAATATGAATAGAATAAGGAATTCTCATGGCGTACCATTGAGTTTGAAAATACATCCCTCTTGTTTCTGTTTCAATGCGCCCAATGAGAAATAGATACAAATATTCTGCGAGAATCTCAGAAATAACCCACATAAAACGATTTTCATTCTGTAACCATGACATTGGCTTATAATTCAATTCGCTATGCGTATGACCTCGACTAACTAACGGCATAAAGTTCTCAAACTTTCTTTATCGCATCTTCATCGCAATCGACAAATCAATATCAGATTTACAAAGAAATAGATTAATACCATCCGGTATCAACATAAACCATTTTATATGTAATTGAATTCTTCGAATTCATATCAGACCAGTGAGTCAACAGTACCGTTTCAGTGAATCGAAATCCGTGATATTTTCGATTGTTACTGTGTTGACCTGTTTCAAGGAATTTAGAAATTTAATCACGCATGCAATTTCATCAACCACTATTTTTTGTTCACCGCAATTTTCATTGATGGATATTTTGACAATGGAATTGTGCAAAATCCATACGGGAATAGAAGGTTTTATCGGAATTATGCATGCATATGTTATCCACTTTCAACGTTTTTCTTCAATACAGATGTTTTCTCCCAGCAGGAATAAAAAAAAGATGATATTATCAGATTTTGAATGTATTGGCTCCATTCTAAAATCAGTTGTTCTCGATCAATTCTAGTGATCAATAGTTTTTCTTTCGTTTGATTTTCTACACTCGATCGCTATGCAACGCAAAACACGCAATTTGACCCAAGAGGAATGTGCCCAAGCGGTTGTTTGCGAGAAGAAGGGTGGACATACACAAGAATTGCAGAAAGGTTTGGAGTTTCCCATACAAGTGTGTCTGAATGTTGCAGCGATTCAGGGAGACAGGTATGAATGTCCGAAGACCAGGACAGGGTAGACCACGGGTAACAACTGCCATTCAAGAACGTTACTTGAGAGTTTCTTCGTTGAGACAACGGTTTGCAACCGCTCACCTCCTTCAAAATCAGCTTGAGCAAACTCATGAGGTGCAAATTAGCACTCAGACAATAAGAAATCACCTCAGAGAATATGATTTAAGGCCTCGTGTCGCGACAAGAGGCCCAGCTCTTACCCCAGCCCATCGAAGGGCGCGTTTGGATTTTGCGAGAGAGCATATCCATTGGGAAGAGGCCGATTGGGAAAGAGTTCTTTTCACAGATGAGTCTAGATTCTGCCTCTACCATTGTGATCGACGTTCCCTTGTATACAGACGTCCACATGAAAGATATGCTCAGTGCAATTTCCTGAATACTACTGGTTTCGGGGGAGGATCGATTATGGTATGGGGTGGAATATCTCTGACTCCTCGCACAGACCTAGTGGTCGTTGATAATGGAGCTATGAATGCTGATAAGTATATAAGGAACATTCTTGAAGAGCATGTAGTGCCATTTGCCCCATACATTGGTGAAAATTTCATTTTTATGGACGATAATGCCAGACCCCATCGTGCGCGCATCGTTCAGGAGTACCTTGAAGGGGTTGAAGTCTCTCGAATGGAATGGCCAGCAAGAAGTCCAGATCTTAATCCGATTGAGCAGGTTTGGGACAACCTCAATAGAAGGCTGAGAAGTTCAGATAATCATCCAGCTACTCTTAATGACTTAGGAATCCAACTCGGAGAAATCTGGGAAGGATTAGATCAGAAAATTTTAAGATCACTGATTTTGAGTATGAACCGTCGTTGCCGAGCTGTAATTAACGCAAGGGGTGGAAATACCAAGTATTAAATCACTTATCAGCATTTCAGTATTTTGAAAATTGTTCATTTCTCTTCTTTCACATAAGATTCGGTGAAATCTCGAATTTTTCTTCCATTTAATGTGTCTTGTTTCGTTCAAAACCTTCCCGAGAGAACATAAAAAATAAGTTATAAAGTCAATGTATAGTTAACTTTCATTAAAATTGAGATGTTCAGAATGTGCGTTAATTTTTTTGCGCAGTGTAGAAATATGATTTCTAAATCATAAGTGCATGTAGATTATGAGCATGTTGAAAAAAATGGGGCATCCCCATTTGAAAAAACATGGTGGTTTCGTGTTTCACCACTTGCCTGTTGAGTCAAAAATAATTTCATCCTATGCACTGAGTACTGTTGATCTCGTTAAAGTTTGAATCATTCTCGTAGCCAAACATTTTCATGTGTGTCCTCCTGACACACCCTGTATATCGACAAGGATGAACGAACTCTGAATAAATTCAAATATATACCTACACCCTGAATATATTATTATTTTGATTAAATTATATAGATTGCGGTGAAGAACCTCGTCATCATCCAAAGTGCGTACGAATTCTCTCGACCGCGTGACCTGAATGGAAAAGAATTCCACGGTAATATGATCGTGGTCAGACGTGACTCCATTTATGTTTTTTGAAATGATTGTCTGCTTCTTCTTTTAAATTATCTGAAACTCTCAACAAAAGTAAAAGTTTGGTCAATAACATATCAGTACCAAGTAGGACGTATATCATCTCGTTCGTGTACAATATAACTTTTATTTGTTTCTCAATTGTAAACGTCAGTTTCCAAAAACACAATATTAATCAAGAAAGTTTATTTTATCAAGTCACTAACTTGTAAAACTGACAGTTAACTTGCAAAATTTTTACAAGTTAGTGGTATTATTTACATTAGAAAATTTTGATTTATCGTCATATATGTTGAAAATCATGGTACGATTGTTATTTTCAGTAACACAGATTTTTGATGATGAAAGAGTTGATACTGATGATGATGAACCATCTGTTGACTCAGAAACTGCTGAGCACGAGGACTGCAGAAATTTGTACTCTCCTTACCACCAAATAATTTGCTAGACATTTCGATTTTTTTGTTGACCGAATCATCGACATAACTCATCGCAATTTCGGTGCTCTTCCACCGTCCTACACGCTTTAGTGCTAAAATATCTCCACCCGAATCCGCAATCATAGTGGCTCCAGTTCTGCGAAAAGAGTGGCCGGTGTATAACTCTGGGTCTTTTAAACCTAAATATTTCGCTATTTGCTTTGGGACACCACCAATAGTGTTCTGGTCAGCATTAAGGGAAATGCACTTTCCATGTCGGTATGTCAAAAAAAATCTTAGGCTTTCTGTTCCAGGAGGCCGAAGATTTATATATTTTCTGTATAACATGCAGGGCTTGAAGCTGCAGTCATCATCGGTTATGGTGAATCTTCTTGTTGTTAAATTTTTTGTTTGCCGCAATGTCACGTATTTTCCCATATCTTCTATATCATTCATGTTTAAGGAGAGAATTTCGTCACATCGACAACATCCAAAAATCCCAAATATTGTTACAATTTTCGCCAGCAACCACTGGTCATCAGGAGCATGTAAAAGAAATTGTTCAGCCTCTTCTTTACTTAATACCTTGGCCTTTTTTGGCGTATAACGCTCATTTTTTCGTTTCAGAAACGCTATTACTTTTTGAAATCTGCAAATGACAACTAAACGTCATATTTTTCAATAAATTTTTTAAGGAAAACAAACCTGCCTACTTTGCAAACGCTGACTGAACCCCACGAGATAAATCAAAATAATGTACTCGGTATTGTATACCTAAAAAAGGCCAACAAAAAAGTCCGCGATGGTATATGTCTATCTCTTAAGGATAACTCACAACAACCATTGGCTTATTCAGGAAGTTATTTTAAGCAATACAGCATTAATCCTTATCCAAATAAGTACCATAAAAACATTGTCAATATAACAATAAACAAAGAGTAACAAACGAAGATTTTTTATGAAATACATTTCAGTTGAAATAGGGGAAAATATTCATCTCATCACCAGAACATATATTGTTTTTTTCTTGAGGAACCTATTGGGGTCAAGACTTTTGATGATGTGTGTATACGAAACATGTGTTGAACTGCCAGTTCACTCCAGTCTCCGTCTCTGATACCTTTAAAGGTGACAGTTCGCGCGAAGACCGAGAATGGAGACAGATGGTTGAGACTACTTGATCACAAGGCTTTTCTAAATGTTCGGTTCGCGAGGAGAGCGAGAATAGATCCCGATATCTACCAAGCAATAAATGAATCAATAAAATGTAAGTTTCGATATTGTTCGAATATAATGAGCTCTTGTCGAAAAACTTAAAAATAAAAAAGGAGAACGTTACCTCTCGATAGTTTAATATTACCAAATTTTTAGGAAGCAGATTCATAGATAGATATTTCCCTGATTTAAAATTTGCTCATTAAGATGATCTCCAAGGAATACTTATGATCCCAGTTGAATCGAGGTCATAGAGTTCTATAGAGAAAATTAGATCAAAAGATGATTATTTCACTAACAATTACTTTTTAATTTCTGCGATATGTTCTGTGCCAATCATAGTTATTGGAAGTAACGGAAGAAGAACAGATGCGAGTACCAACTTTTTATTTTGCTTAGGATTATCTATATTTGTGATTGTATTTTTTTTCATCCATTATAGTTCAATTAGAGGTTCAACCGAGAACACATATTATTCATGTAAATATAATTGGCAAGGTCGATGCTGAATATTCAGGTGATGTATTCTGTTAGTAACGGATCTGAACATTATTCGAAGTTTTATTGCCGATTCAACCTACATAGAATTTGTTTTTATTTCAATCATTTCGCAGTCTTTGAAATTTTTACTGAGCGAAATAGGGTGCTGATACAGTGGCTTTGTCTTCGGTTTTTGAGATTTTCAGCATGAGTTCCTTTGAAATAATTTTTGAAATAATATTGCACAAAGCTGTCACATATTTTGAATATAAATTTATATTTTCGATCCATAAGAAGTACCAACAGAGGCTCTACAAAGTTCATCCAATATTCAATATTTTTTGGAATTGGATAATTTTTCGAAGAAAATTTACGAACAAGAAATATTTCATTTCAAGCTCAAAGGAGTTTTGGTACGAAAATTTAATACCAATACGATTTATTGAATATGCATGGTATCTGGATTTCTGATAGAAAATAAAGCAATTTTTAACAACATATTTTTCAGTACCAACTTAAATGAATATTTTAGGAATGAATGAAATTTTCTTTGAGATATAAAATTTTTTGATTATTTTTTCTGAGAAGGATAGAATATTGCCGCTATAACTTTTGAACCACGAAAATATTTTGCGGCTATCTATGTTTTCAGAACATGAATAACTTCTTGTATACATTGTTGAATACATTTCAATGAAATCACATAACTGGAATAAATAAGTACCCAAAAGAAATTT
Organism: Adalia decempunctata; assembly: GCA_951802165.1. Taxonomy (NCBI): domain Eukaryota; kingdom Metazoa; phylum Arthropoda; class Insecta; order Coleoptera; family Coccinellidae; genus Adalia; species Adalia decempunctata. Next base: position 10,892,019 of record OX637699.1, read on the forward strand.
CTATAATTATATGATAAATTGTCAATAATTATATTTATATTCAAATTTAATTTCCATATTAATTCAGTCCATAGAACTGAGGAGGTTGTTCAATTTTATTGATGAACTCTGTCAGTTCTGGAGGAAAGAATACTAATATCGTTCTTCAAACAGAAAAACAATAGAAGATTCGGAAATCATGTTGAAGAAAGGACCCCGCACTTTTCTTATGGCAAATGGCGTTCCGTCAAATTTTGTAATATTTCGGTATAATGTGGTACAGGGCGTTGAACTTGAGATTTACCCACTTTTACTACGCTCGTATCTCGGAACAGAATCAAATGAACTTTTTTTAAAGGAGAATTTAGCAGTACAATGAAACTTATGTTTTATTTTTTAGAACATTATATGCGTCCTTTGATTTGTAAATCTGGTATGCTGAAAATAATACATGAAGTTAGCTGCCTCTCTCGATATCCGTAACGTGGTCAAACCCAATTAAGTTCTTCAGTGGGTGAAATTGAACAAGTTTTCGTAAATATGAGTGTTAGAAATAGGAACCTGGAACAATAAGTTTGAGGCTTAAGGACTGGGAAAATCAAACAAATCTATTTTGAAGTGTTGACGTTTCGATCCCTAGTTTGGATCTATCTCAAGACTGAACCATTTATTAACGTGCAAATATCAACTCTGACAAAAAAATTAGAACAATACGCATAATTTTTTTGTCAAAGTTGATATTTACACATTAGTTAATGGTTCAATCTTGGGATAGGTCCAAACTAGGGATCGAAACGTCAACACTTTCAGAAGGATTTGCTTGATTTGCCTAGTCCTTAAGCCGCAAACTTATTATTTCTATTTACGGGTCTACATCCCTGAAAAAAAGGGAGTCAGAAACGATTCATTTTTCTGAGTGATGAAGGGATGTAGGAGTGTATAAAGAAAAAAAATAATAAAAAAAAATTTATAAGTATTAAATGAATGATGAAAAAGATATTCCCCATCATTTTTGGTAATTTTTCTACATTTCCACCATCAAAACGAACAGATATGTTTGTGGTTTTTTATTTCAGTATTGAAGTCTATCATTTAGTTAAAGAAACGTCTATCTCCTTCTTCTTTAACGATTTACCGTTTCTTTGTAAATAATATTACAACAATGTGTTGTTTTCGCGAAATTTATTTCCTTGAATTTTTCTATTCGAAATGATAAATATCCATTTTTACCAAAGACATTTTATTAAGGATTTTATTAGCCGTCGATAAGTGAAAATTAATTGTTTCTTATAATTGTGGATTCTCACATGGAATTGAATTTCTTTTAAATGACTCGCCCCGCAGGTATCAACTCCCAGATGACTTGTGAAGGAAAATAAGTGTATTATGCAGTCAGTGTGAGATCTAGTTCAGGGTAGGATTTCTTGTTAATATTCCCTGCACCCCAACATTTGTTCTAATAAGCTGAATAATCCAATAAATAAAAATTAATGCACTGCACCGCCATCTGGCGGTATACGTTTCCTATTTTGAAGGCTGAAGACTCTCAATTGAAGGAGAGAATTTGGCATCAAGTGTTAGAAATTTTGTTTTCGGATAATTATTCCAATACTACGGATTTCATCAAGATGAAGAATGACGAATTCAAGCTAAAAGCCATACCAACTAAGAACAGATGTTTTAAGAGAATAATTTCGAAACGAAAATAGGAGGTTCTTCATTGTAAACAAAAACTATTAGGCTTTTCTTTGAAAATATACATGCTTCCAAAAAAAAAAAATTCTTCATCTTGAAATTGCTGTAAAGTTGAAGAAATGGCATTTTGTGTGCATCTTCAACCAATAAAAAGCCTACCTATGAATATTATTGAGACTTTCGTTGTGAACTCCGATTCCATTCACCGGAACATTTTGAATGAACAAAATTTCTCATTTTGAAAATATGTGTTGAAGAGAACGATTTATTGCAATTTTTTTTTTAACTTTGGTGTTGGTGTCCGTAGAAGTGTGAAATGCAACAATATGCATAAACCGATCTTGAAATTGAAATTAGAAAAATTGCAAGTTGCTGTTACATTTTGTTGACCCAAATCGTTAGTTCAATTGTGGTATTTTGGAATCATCCCACTTTTTTCAACTTCTGATTCGCACAAAATGTCACCTGCAACTTCTGCACTTTCAAGAGCAAGGGCGGTCCTAGGCTGATTTTCTGGGGGGGGGGTCATAATTGGATGAACAATCGAAATTTTAAACTAAAAATTTGAAGGAAGAACACCCTTTAGGTATCTCGAATACGAAGCATTTGCAGTCCCATGTTTGAAGGTCTTACGTGTATGTATCCGTACTGAGTGATTATACAGGGTGTCCCAAGTTCGAGTGGCTATTTGACGTTTCTGGAGAACTGGACATATTTGAAATCTGAAAATTGGGATTATGATATTGTTCATTGTTTTTCTCCGCAGAATCCAACGCAATCATAAAAAAATAGGGTTCTAATTTGAAAAGCAGAAGTTATGGCCAATTTTCGATCATAGTTTTCGAAACAAAATTTGAAACACCCTGTGATGATAGGTATTTATGAAATTCAAAATAAGCATGACCTTTCCACATTCCTCTACTTTGACGTTGTGAGAACAGTTTGCACTTGGAATGTTCAGAAGAAGAAAAATAAACATGATAATACTAGCTATGAATATTCGACATTTTCTAAGGTTTTTTTTTTCGATATTTTGAAAACTATTTGATTGAATACAATGGTTTAAACAGAAATGTATTAACCATTGAATACTCAATCATATCATTGACGAAAACATATTTATTTTCACTCCCTGTATAACCGGAAGTGCTCAGGCTCCCAAAATATTTTAGGTCTGTAGAGAATTTTGAACAATATCATAATCCCAATTTTCAGATTTCAAATATGTCCAGTTCATCAGAAACGTCTAATAGGCACTCGAACTTGGGGCACCCTGTATAAAAACACAAAGCCATATTCCATGATCTGTGACTTGATTCATAATTCATATCACTTAAGGATTTTTCCATTCCGCTGTTCTCTTTATTTATTTTATGTTAATCTTATTTCATATTTCAATATGCCTTAGTCATAACTCTGTGATTTTTTTCGAAGTTTATACCTATAACTCCAGAATGTTTTATTTATTTGTGTTGTTTATTTTTTTCTGTTAATTCCATATCATTATAATATTATTTCAAAGCCGACGTCATATAGCCCTGCGATTTTTTCTCAAAGATGATATAACTTTTTTTTTGTTACCAATTTTTTTAAATTGGTTTCTTTAATCGGAAATACGAATCTACACACAAGGTGGAGGATCTAGCATCCAAAAGCTGGTCAGTGATTCTTCATTTTTGTGATCAGAGAATCTACTTATAGTCAGTGCATTGGTCTACTAATGCTAGATAACTTGTTTAACCTGAACATAAAACACTGGGATTTATTTCTTGTTCTATTAGGATATTTTTATTATTCTTTTCATGTAGAACCACCTCGGCAAAAAGGGGGATATAAGGCTGTTATGTCCCCCATTTAATGCCCCAGGTGGATAGTCAGGTCCATTGTATCTTCTTTTTGACTAGTACTTCAACAATATTTCTATGAAGACATATCGTATGGGAAAAATTCAAAATCATCTAGATTTAAGAAGGCACTGTATGAAATATTTGTCGAAGAAAAAAATACATGCATGTACTCACAATATCTATACCATCACCCAACACCGGTCCAAAAATAGTTTCCCATAGGCCCAAACTCAAGCACCCTCTAAATAAAATTAACACCAAACACAAATACTTCATTAGGAACTCGAGAACACAAACTAAAATTCGAAATTAAAAACAGAAAAAACCGTTTCGGCAACATGACATCATTCTTAACAGCATCGATACTCCGGATCTAAGCTCGATGTACCAAATTTCAACATTCCCGCACGATGAACCAAGTCCGAGTGTGTACCATTCCGCGTTACGGATGGACTTATATCAAAGAGATGGTAAAGCACGGACAGGTTGCATTATCGAATCATTTTAAGGAATTGGTTCGGTCGATTAGAATCTATTTTGCGCTACCTGCATAGAGTGACGAAATTTTCATCTCGTAATAGGATCGTGTGTGGAATATTTTTTTGCTGATTCTGATATTTGTAACGCATTTTACTACTTACTTCTATTACCATGGACCATTGGCTAAATTTCTCTTTTATTCTACTCTCGAGTAGGTATCGGGTGTTTATACAGGGTGTCCCAAGTTCGAGTGCCTATTAGACGTTTCTGGAGAACTGGACATATTTGAAATCTGAATATTTGGATTATGATATTGTTCGAAATTCTCTACAGACCTGAAATATTTTCAGAGCCAGAGCACTTCCGGTTATACAGGGAGTGAAAATAAATTTGCTCAAAAATTTTTTTTTCAATGTTTTCGTTTCTGATATGATTGAGTATTCAATGCTGAATACATTTCTGTTGAAACTATTGTATTCATTCGAATAGTTTTCAAAATAACGAAAAGAAACCTGAAAAAAGTCAAATATTCATAGTCAGTATCATGTTCATTTTTCTTATTCTGAACATTCCTGGGTGTAAACCGTTTTCACAACGTCAAGTAGAAGAATGTGGAAAGGTCATGCATCTTTTGAATTTCATGAATATCATCACAGGGTGTTTCAAATTTCGTGTCAAAAACTGTGATCGAAAATCGGCCATAACTTCAAATTAGAACCCTATTTATTTATTATTGCGTTGGATTCGGCGGAGAAAAATAATGATAGCACTCTCAGATGCTCTTGCTCCTAAATTCAGTAATTCCCGAGTTATTTGAGCTTTTCTGGATTCATGTTGTACGTAGAATCAAATTCATCTGATCTTCTACCTGAGAATATTCTGTGACACTGTGACCATAGAAGATAAGTTATCCCATCAATAATTCACAAGTGATAGGTCTAATTTTATGTTTTATCTGTACTTTTAGATTTTATTCAGATTTCATAAAAATATTCATCGAATATGTTGCATATTCTGTGACCATAGAAGATAAATGATCCCATTAATAATTCACAAGTCTAATTATTACTTGTTACCATGGGCGCCCGCAGAAACCCGTAGAAATTTTCCTCAGGGGGGGGCCAAAATAGAGATTGGAAGGTAATATTGAGGTGTCTTGCCGAAAAATGTTAGGGTCATAAAAATCTGCCCCCCCACCCCTGCGGGCGCCCATGCTTGTTACTATGGTTTCATGAGAATATTCATCGAATCTGTTTAGATTCGATGAATTTGACTCTCCGTACGACATGAATCCAGAAAAGCTCAAATAACTCGGGAATCACTGAATTTAGGAGAAAGAGCATTTGAGAGTGCTATCATTATTTTTCTCCGCAGAATCCAACGCAATAATAAAATAATAGGGTTCTAATTTGAAAAACAGAAGTTATGGCCGATTTTCGATCACAGTTGTTGACACAAAATTTGGAACACCCTGTGATGATATTCATGAAATTCAAAAGATGCATGACCTTTTCAAATTCTTCTACTTTGACGCTGTGACAACGGTTTACACTCAGGATGTTCCGAATAAGAAAAATGAACATAATTCTGACTATGAATATTTGACTTTTTTTCAGGTTTTTTTTCGATATTTTGAAAACTATTCGAATGAATACAATGGTTTCTACAGAAATGTATTCAGCATTGAATACTCAATCATATCAGAAACGAAAACATTGAAAAAAAAATGTTGAGCAAATTTATTTTCACTCCCTGTATAAGTGCTCTGGCTCTGAACATATTTTGGGTCTGTGGAGAATTTTGAACAATATCATAATCCCAATTTTCAGATTTCAAATATGTCCAGTTCTCCAGAAACGTCTAACAGGCACTCGAACTTGGGACACCCTGTATTTTACTCAATAGCTATCTTAGTTAATATTGGTCGTACAAAAACGTTTAAATGGGAAAATTTGTAGTATTTTTATGAGGATTCAGAATTCAGTACTAAGAAATGTATAAAAGCATCGCAAATCTAAAAATTTTATGATGACTGTTATTTTTTAAATGGGACAACCTGTATTTTACTTTCCTAATCGGTAGAGCTCTTTCTTCTGATTTCAAATATATATTCTTTATGGGGGTTATTTTTGGCAGTTTTCCAAAAATATAGGTTATTTCGTCTAAATACTCTAAATCTAAATCAAAGGCAGCTGTAGAACGCCACTTGACAACTATGCGATTTCTTTATATCGAAGGAACAGTGGATAATAAAACAACTGACTTTTATTTTATTTATCTACTAACTAAAATCTGAATTAGTATTCAAAATCTTTCATTGAATTTTTGAGGGTTTTCCTTACCATTCCTGGCATATACAGGGTGTCCGGTAAACCTTGTACAATATTGAAACTGGTGATAGACCAGGTCATGACTGTTCAGAATATCAGAATTTCACCTCAGTAAAAATATCACCATTTTCGAGATAATGGGCATTTTCTAAATATCTAGAAAATCACTTATAATCGAAATACATACCACTCCTTCCAAAAATAATTATACCAACTTTCCTACCATTTTAGAGTCAGGACAAAATGAGCATTCTTTTGTTATGAATGTTCACCTGCACGTGGTCCAGACAATAATGTCAAACTTTTGTTAATAGAAATTGGTGGGATTCCAATCTGGCATTTTACCTCTATTTCTTGAAAAATGTATCAAGTTCTGAAAAACTGTTTTGTACGTCTGAAAGCATCACTCATCATTAATCTTCAGCAACAAAGATATTTGAATTAGCACTCAAAAACGGAGGTGAGGTAGTGATTTTCTAGATATTTAGAAAATGCCCATTATCTCGAAAATGGTGATATTTTTACTGAGGTGAAATTCTGATATTCTGAACAGTCATGACCTGGTCTATCACCAGTTTCAATATTGTACAAGGTTTACCGGACACCCTGTATATTATTGAGGTTGTCAATTTCTTCCTCTTCCACACTTTAGATTTCAAATATCCTCATAAAAAAGTGTCCAATGGAGTTGAGTCGGGACTGTTAGGAGGCCATAGAATGGTCCAGTTCCTGCCAATCCACAAATTGTATTTCCGTGATATATGATATCTCCATCACGACTAGCTCTGAGGAACCGCATTCGACCAGACCAATTTTGGACCACTTTTTCAAGTAATTCAGGCCTTATTTCAGCAATGCAACGAGTTATATTGGCCTCCAAAGCGTTTATTGTTTCGGGTTTAACAGCATAAACCAATGACTTGATTTAAACCCCAAAGAAAATAATCCATTGGCGTTATGTCGCATGATCTTGGAGGCCAATTGATTCGACCATTTCTCGAAATAATGGTTATCGCCAAATCTTTCTTTCAATAAATCTATCGTTACGGTAGCAGCGTGAGGTGTAGCACCACCTTGTTGGAACCACACTTTTGGGTCCATACCATTCAAATTTTGAAAAAAATAATCATTGATCATCGATCTGTAACGAGTCCCATTCATTGTAACATCAGCTCCGGAGCTAGTCGTGGTGTACATATGCCGGAAATTATTTTTGAAACATAAATGTCATAAAGTTGTCTTTCAAATAGATTATCTGAATTTAAATGTGTTTCATTTCAATTCAATGTTCTACCACGGATGGTACAACCATGTCTGTCAGAATTCATAATTTATTCTCTGTTGAGTATATACTGAGTGTCCTATTCCAGGACCCCTCTCATTTCTGTTATTTATTAACGATCTATACTTTATTTTGACATATATCTTACTATTATATTACAGAAACATAAAACAGTTTTATTGATACAGAAAAGAATAATTCGTATGATGTTCAATATTTATCCACGCCCTGTAAACTTTTTGTACCTTTGTGATATTCGTGAGTTTGAGCAAGTAGTTTAGGCTTTATTGTTACAATAGTATATTATTGCATAAAGAGAAGTGCCACTTCTCATGGCGAGCTTGAGTTTACCTGCCGAACAAAGTGAGGCGGGTAATTGAAAGCGAGCCATGACTAGTCACTTCTCCTTCGAATGGAACATGTTATTTTATTTTTAAAATTCATGGAAATCTGAATATCCACTTTTGGATTGACATTCACGGTCATTTACATTGAGTGAAAAATGGAACATTTGCCTAGTTACGGTTGTCTTGTAAAATTCATCCTTTGCATAACAACACTTTTCCTGCCGCCGCGCCGGAGGGAAAACTAAGGCCATAGCAACTGTCCGCCACTCTGCCTAGGTGGAGAAATAGAACTTTTCGATGAACCTGTCAGTCAAGAAATGTTGTTATCGTACGTTTGGAGTTTATATAATATAAACGATTATTTCCATGATAATATCGATAGAATGTGATGTTAGGTAAATAAATACCTTCAATCAAATCATCCTCAGCAACAGAGGGTCTATCTTACTCTGGCACAAAACTACCCTCCACCCCTCGTAGAGGATGCCTGAAAAACTTCTCAATTGTATATGAAAAGTTGCGTGATTAAAAATAAAAATTGACCTGCCCGAGCATCTTTCTTTAAAATAGTAAATACCGAAAATATGAATTTTGAGCGTTACTTTTCACTCACTCTGTGTTTCGATGATTTCGGTTGGGCAATCTTAATCCCAATGACTCCGCCATTGGCCCGAAATTCGAATTCTTCAATATCCCGTAATCGAAACTAGCACGATCAAATTCTTAAGGGAATTAGAGAAATAATACTATGAATGAGTGCTTATTTCACTGACATCCAAATGAATAGAAAGTTGGGTAATGTGCCCCAAAAAAATGAAGAGTCACAATTTCCGTAGCAATTAGTGCTTTGTTTGTTCAATGAGCACTGCTAAGTAGTGATAAAAATGGGGAATAATTTCTTCGTTCACCTGCTGCCAGTGTCAGATTGACTTCGTGATGTTTATGTGTTAGTTGAACTGTAATATACCGGGTCCTGCAATAGTGCGTTAAGCTTCTATAGCTGCTAAACCAGACGTTTTAGGAATTTAGTTGAAAAGCATTCCCTTTGTACTTGCAATTCTGCATCTCAGGAAATTATTTTATTTCCAAACGTACGATAACAACGTCAGTTCTCGACTGACAGGATCATCGAAAAGTTCTATTTCTCCGCCTAGGCGGAGAAATATTTACTTTTCCCTCCGGCGGCAGGAAAAGTGGTTGCTACGAAAAAGATGACTTGGTTACCATGAACATAGATGCATAGAATACAAAAATTTCCAAATTTCGCCACGAAAAGTGACACTTCTCCTCCTAATGAAATAATGTACTATTACCGATTTCCAGTAGCGGTAGAAACATGAATTTGATCAGGATTTCTTTTAACTCAAGAATTTGCCTAGTCATCGTTCCTAATCCTAAATGATCAACCTCTCTTATACAGGGTGTCCGTTATCAATGTCCAAATATGAAGAATTTCAAATTGTTTTTTCTCGGTTTTTTCAAATGTAACACCCTGTATTTTTTTCCATAATGATGTACACAGTTTAAAACCTCACATTTTTTCAGAAGTAACCAAAGGGCTATTTTCACTCCTGCATCCAGCAGGTACGAAAAATGAAATCAGAACGGAAAATTTTCTTCAAATATTGGATATAAAAACAAACTGGCGTTGAAAAAGACAAAGAAAAACTGTGTCAACGATCCAAGAGATGTTCAAAGTGTCGTCCGCCTTCTCTGGAACACAAAGCGATCCGATCGTTGAATGTCCCACTAACCCTCGTCAGCATGGCTGTAGATAATGCTTCGGAAAGCAGTCACAATCCCCCCTCGCATATTGGAAGCTGTTGTTGGAACTTCCTCATACACGATTCCCTTTATGTATCCCCACAAAAAAATCTATTTTGGTGAGATCCGGTGATCTAGCAGGCCATCTTGTCGGTCCGCCCCTACCAATCCATCTATTTGGAAACTGTTGGTCCAGTAAATCCATCACAGGACGAGAATAATGAGCGGGTGCTCCATCATGCTGAAACCATATTTCATTCCGTATTTCCGTAGGTAACACTGTTAACATTCCGGGAAGAGTGGTCTGAATGAAAGTAGAATATGCAGCTCAATCTAAATTTCCTTCGAAAAAATGAGGGCCTATTATATGATTGCCGATTACTGCTCCCCAGACCTTCAATGACCACCTGTGTTGATTGTCTATTTCCCTTATAATTCTTGAATTTTATACAGAGTAATAATGAAAATTGTGCCTATTGACGGCTCCAGAATTGTGGAAGGTTGCTTCATCACTGAATAAAACAAATTCAAAAAATGTAGGGTTCTGTTCAATTTGAAAACTTGCCCAGTTACAGAAATTCACACGGATTTCAAATTCGTTATCGGTAAGCGCCTGATGCATCTGAATGTGGTAGGAATGATACTTATTTTTTCTGAGTATTCTTTGAACTGAACGCTCACTTATACTACAGGCTACACCAACTCCCTTTGGCTTGTGTGTGGATTTTCAGTTACATGCAGTAAAGCCTCGAGCTCCTTGTCCTCGTAGTGGCCGATTTTATCCTCTCTTCTTTTTTATACTTGACATCTCCTGTCTCTACATAGTAGGCGATCTGTCTCTATTTTATAGATCTTTCCATGGGCGATCCTCTTTTGAATTATCAGCGATCGTTCCCCCTCTGGCAGTCTTTTCGAGACTAATCCGTCAAGTTGAGTCTTCACATCCCTTCGTGGTAACTTTTGAGCGAGGCTTTGGAACACATTGCCTAGGAAGGTGTTCCCCGAGGCATATAACCTCTAGAAATTCAAGGAACACCAAACCCGCTAGGCCTTGGTTCTCACGATGTTCTCTGAACATTACAGGATATTCCTTTTCGTGAAAACCACAACATAAAAAAAATTACACGAGTTATGTTGGCTTCCAAAGCATTTCTTGTTTCTGGTTTATCAGCATAAGCCCATGACTTGACATAACACCAAAGAATTAATCCATTGGAATTATGTCGCATAATCTTCGAGGCCAATTAATTGGACCATTTCTCGAAATAATTTTATCGCCAAATCTTTCTTTCAATAAATAACACAACATAATTTTCTGGGCGTCTTTTGGTCTCCTGATGATGAAGGCTTTCGAAGTAAATTTTTATACCGCAAATGAGTAATTCTGAAGCCCATGGGAGAAATTACCTAGTTTACACCTTTCTAGGTGAGCTATCGGTGGACCCATATCCATCTTGCGAGTATACTCACACTAACAACACCAAATTACACCGATCAAGGGTAATCAGAATACAATAAAGCTGACTGACCCACAATTTGAACCAACCCACGCATAAACTAACCCACCGCATGATGGTTAAACGGTACGTTTTACTTTCCTACACAGCGGTCTGCGTTTCGTTTTCTTTTGTCGACAATATCCATAGGTCGTTGACAAAGTAAGATGCTGTTGTACATCTTTGTCCGGGAGAAGAGACCAGAATGATTGAGACTTGATCGCAACTGAAGGGCTGAAAAAGGTTAACGAACAATTGAATAAGAATTTGATTACTGCGTGAAAGCTGATGATAACACACGACTCCTAATGCCATTCAAGATTCTTGAGGCAGTTGATACTCCGCTTTGGATCGCACTCCAAATAAATATTGACCGTTTACTCACAGAAATATTCGGCTGGACTGTCTCATGTGTGTCATACTGTATAATAATGAACTATACATAACATTTCAACTTTCTTCGAATCCAGATGCTGTAGTTATGAGATATCAAGCTGGAGCAGAAGGTGCTTTACGAGCTCCTAAAGCTAAAACAACAAAACGCAGAATTTCCAAAGAAGAGAAGAAGATTCTTCAGGAGTATAGAAAAACCACCCAAAAACTTTGCCAATCGGCATGTTGGCATCAACAAAGAGGATTTTCGGCCATTTTTAGAGTTCAATATGGTCCGAAAGAGAATAAATACTGGCTAAGCAGTCGAGGAAACCTTCAACACCATACATCAAACAATGCACGGTAAATTTCCCAAACACTTTGAGGGAGACAATATCGACAAAGTAGGTTCTTTGTCGAGGTTTAATGCGGACAAACTTTATGATGAAGCTGAGGGATTTCTGACGGCTTGATCGAGTAAGAGAGTTCGCAAAGAGGAACGACCAGATGGCGATTTTAGTGAACATATAATCGCCGATTGCCGAGACATTGCCAATTATCGGAAGTTTCAAATTTAGAGTATTACAGGTTTTCTAGCCGTAGTCCATAAGAAATTTCACCTGACGTTTCGCTTACAACTGCATGAGGCCTCTGTTACTCGGTCGGAAGAAGTTACCCGACGAATGACTGCTCCTATCTGGTGATGTAATAGTTCATATTAAAAGGGGGTTACAGTCCACTGCGATCTTAAGGTCTATTGTGCCCCCTGACAGGGCTGTTATCATCGCGCCTCCTACAGCTCACCTTCCAGTTCCAGAGATTTGATAAAATCCAGTATCTGGAAACCTCTGAAGATGCCTACTGCAGTTGTAGGCGAACGGTTAGGTGAAATTCCTATTAGACCACGTCTAGAACACCCAGAATACTCTGAACTTGAAGAATTCTCGTTATTATGAAAATGTGTGCAACGTATCGCCTATCAACATTTTTCCGTTTTTAAACGAGTTCAAAAATTGTCGTCACTTGAGAAGTACTAGTGAATAATTTACGCGGGCTCTCTTGGAGAGAAGAAATGGACTTTTGTACAAATTCTTATCGCCTCGAGAATTAAAGAAAAAATGGTTTTTCGATAGAATTGAAAATAAATACCACAAAGCAAATACTGAAGAAATGGTACTAACGGTTGTTCAAACTAAAAGTTACGTATCTGCTTCTGTCTGGTTTCATGTGGTGTTGTGAAGGGTAAAAGTTCTTATCACATACGAATTCACTTTTAGTGCGTTCCACTTGGCGCTCACAACGATCAAAACGCTCCATTGGTCGTTCCACATGGCGACTACGGTCGTTGTGGACACGGCATTGTTTTCGCCCACGCCAAGCTCACAACGACCCATCCCAAGACGTGGGTCTTTGCGGTCGTTCGAGGAGTGGGGACCACAATCTAGCCCGTTCCACTTGTATGTTTGATTGCAACGATCGCAGCCAGGAGGAATGGGAAAAACAGCGGTCGTGAGCGTGAGCGTTGTGAGCGCCAAGTGGAACGCACTATTTGTATAAAGGGTGACGAACTAAAGGCCGCCGACGTGGAAAGTATTTGTCAAGGGCTTCGAGCTAAGCCTTGTAAAAACAATGCGACTGAAGGCAGGTATCTTGGAGAACTGAGCGGGTATATGCTTGTGGGATTTTTGAAATAGCCACGGAATCGCACAGAGCACAGAAAATCTCGGTATAAACTTTGTGGTATATAAAATAAAAAGTATGAATTTTGAACAGCTAGGTTTTTTCTACGTTTGTATATTTATTTGGAGGCAATCGACAGGGGTTATGAAGAAAACTTTAATGATGAATTCCATATAACGTAATCATGGTATCATAATGACATGTCCCTCCTCTTATAACAAAATTTTTAGACGCATGCGCATAGCCCATGCACTGGCGACTACGCTCAAATTCTATATTAATATACATTATAATATGCATTTGTCATTGTTGTGCATTCCGTCATGTGACATGTTTCTCTGCGGCTTCTCCCGGGCCTTGCCGAGAACTGTGAAAATCGGAATTCGGATCCAGTTCACTCGGAATATACGACATGACCCAAATTCCTGAAGCGCCAGTGATCATCAGACACGCCAGCCGAAAAAATTGTTCGTCAGACTCCGAAAGGAATATGATCGCGATGTGATGCCCGAAGCCGGTTATTCTTCTTCTAGTGAAACTGGAGGTAGCCACGGATCTTGAGAGAATTATTTGCTCATTACTCACCGGAGAATTGAAGACACTCCATGGACCAAATATATCTGAATGGAGAAAATAATAAGAATGGAGTTTTTTATCGTCTGTTATTATTATCGAGAGGACGAATTATTAGCATTTTCTGGAGTTTCAAAGATTTGTCTGCACGCCGATAATTCTTCCTCTCAATGATTAAAATAGTATTGAATCGAGAATTGATTTCAGAAGGTCCCGAAATGCCAAGTTAACTGGTAGGGCCATATGTATAGGCGTTTCCGAAATGAAAGTGAAGTGGCAAAAGTTTTTTGAAATAGCTCCTACTTTTTTGCTCATTTACGGATAAAAATAAGTACTTAAAATCTATGGGAGATGATCCCCCAACATGGGGGGCCTGTAGCGTATCTCGAACACCTGAAGAACAGAAGAATCATCACTTGGGAGATCGGACCGGTTTGAAAGATCCTCCCGATCCAACAGAGAGTTAGAACTTCCTGAAAGGAAATGTTTTGTAGCAGGTGATTTTTCTTCTGTTCTTGTTAAAGAGATGATTTTAAGGTATTTTCATCCCGTTCGATGAAGAAGTTCATTTTCAACTACATGTAGCCCTGTAACATGGATATCAGACAGAGTTCTTTCAGAGGTTTTTATCTGATGTATCATACTCATAACTGTATGGTGCTTTCTTTACATTTCCTCTGCTAACACTCAAATTTGGAGCGGGAAACAGATTATTTCTTTTATACGATCTGTTTCTAGTATATATTGCTCTCTTTCATTTGTAGTCTTTGACTTGTACAGATATTTCAACTCTAGATTTCTCTCATCAAACGAGATACTTGTTCCTATACCATTTCTCAAAATTAGGTTTCACTTGAAAGATACAGGATGTCAGAAAAACACTTTTTTTTCAATGTCTTTGGAATCGTCATGTCAATTCACATGAATTTTGGTTGAGTGTTTATTCTATTCATGGCGCATATTCCTCAATCAATACTCATTCAATATTTCTCCTGGAATAGAAGTTACAGCGTAGCTGACCCATGGATCCCCACGAAAATACCATAAAACTACTTGAAAACGATAAAACTATTCATTTCAGAAAATAAAAGTATTATGTTTTTCCAATAGAGCCCGTCGTTTTCGAGTTATTCCTGATTTTATCCGATGACATTTGACGGAAAAATCTGGATGCTTGGATTTTAAATATCACCATATCGCAAAAAAATTATTAACTTTCTGATCCCACTACAAAGTTAATATAACAAATGTTGTTAGAATGTACAGGGTCCGGCAGAGATGTATGACGTTTTTTGGATGCGTATAACTCGGCGAAGGGGAAGCCTAAATGTTTCGCAATGGTTGATATGTGACCGCAAGGAGTTGCCATTATTTCTTGTTCAGTCGCCATGGAGCCGTGGACGCTAGAGCAACGAGTGTTTGTGTACGATAGTTTCATTGAAACCGATCGTTCTGTGGTAGCAACTCAACGTAGATTTCGAACACATTTTGATGTTGGAAGGCACGGACGTGTTCCTTCACGAAACACCATCCTAAAGTGGGTGCACAATCTCCGGACGAGAGGTTCGTTGAGCCCTGGTGTACCTAGGGGCAGAGAAAGAACTGTTAGAACTCCGGAAAATGTGGCCTACACGATCTCACCCCATGTGATTTTTTTCTGTGGGGGGCACCTAAAAGCTCGTGTATTTATTGACAAGCCACTTACTCTTGACGAACTTTCTCTTGCAATCACCCGCGAAATTCAAGCAATTCCAAACAACATGCTGGAACGATGCATGGACAACTTCACAAATCGGCTGCAGGAGTGTGTGGAAAAACAGGGCAACCACTTAGATGACATCATCTTCCGTTCATGCTTATTTTTCATCTTTTTTTTTGATGTGGTATCAATGGCAAACTCTCATGTACATTTAAAAAAAATAAAATTTAATTTTCCTCAAAATCTCACTTAGTTATGATTTTTTCAAAAACGTCATACATCTCTGCCGGACTCTGTATATCAACTTTGTCGAATTCTCATTTGGAAATCAAAGACCTAGTAAGGAATAAAATCTTTATGATGGATAAACGTTTGATGTGGAGATATGTAATAATGAAATCCCACCAATGTGGGAGTCAAAATAAATGTCAATGGAATACAAAAAAAACATACACATATGAATGATGAATGTCGATACAAATCACGTATTGAATTGGAATTAATGAAGAACGAAATGATACTTAGCACTAAATAATCTGTGGTGATGTCTATATCTAAACAATGTCTTACGATCCTAACTGGAACAAAATAAATAGGTACTAGGAAAAACTTATGCACAAAATAATAAGCCGATTTATACACGACACTGCACGGTTAATATTACATTAATTCACATAACCATCACGAGATCTGAGAAAAACTTCAATAATAACTTTCCCCTTTCATTACATAGCTCTAGGAAATATCTTTCAGTCAGCAGTGATCTCAACGGTAGTTGAAATCGCCAATCACAGCGCCGGTTGTCGCTATACGCATGCGTCGTGGACTTTCGCGGCATAGAGAAGGGTACATGTCATTATGTATGCATGATTTTCTTCTATGGCATTTTATTTCGTGCTGCCGATTACCTAATCAAAATATTTCCTATCGCACATGCGCAATAGTTCACCGGTAGTTTCAGTTTCAATTTCAAATTTCTTACTTAGAGGTTGCACTGTGGACTTTCATATCGTTATCTTTGTCATCGGATTGTAATGACCTAGTATAAACACCGTGTCATTTGAATCTGCTTCATAAATTATGGTGAATATCGCTAAATTATTCGATACAATAAATTCGGATGAATAATAGTTGTTTTGTGTTTCAGTGGACCATTTCTACTGTTTGACGGAAAAGTATGATTTGCTTTCAGGATTGGAACGCCTACATCTTTGATGCCACCATGCATAATGTCACCTTTCATAAAGTTTCATCATATCGCATCGAGGAAGCAAAGGTTGTCCTGATTTGTTGATCATTCTTCAATATTTCATTAGCAGAACTCTTCCTGAATAGAACTTAAATCCATTAATTATTGGAAACAATGACTTGATTGTAGATGTCCCAAGATGAAAGAATCCGATTGGATTAGAAAGTGAACTCGTTTGTTATTAAACAATGTGGCACATATGGTACAGTACAGAATCTTTATTTTCGTAATCCTGATATGGAATTGAGTATACTTTTTTTTTAAATTAGTCAATGCAAATCATGTTATGAATTATGCTTTTTCAGAGCACGAAATCTATGATGTACGAAAATGATATTCTTCAGGAATCGTGATTGAGGGGTAAATCTTTTTTTCATATGCAATACCACTAGAGATGGAATTTTGCCGGCAAAATGTACGCTAGTCAAGGCAGTTTCGAAACAATATTTGGTTTATGGTTGTGGACCTTTTTTGAGAGTCTACAGGGTGATTTGTCCGATTCGAACGATTTTTCTTTTATTCATAACTTTGGTATGACTTGATCAATATTGATGAAATTTCCAGTGTAGAACAATATGATTGTCTACTTTCAATAATTCCATTACTTTTTCAAAAATACAGGGTGGGAATTATAATAAGTTCAGATTAAATTTGCACGTTGAAAAAACACCCTGTACATTCCGTTTTCAAAAATTCGCTACCTGCTACAGATTCTACCATGCGTATACATTATTGGAGGGATTTCATTTTTTGGCACACGTCCAAATTTCCTATAAAAAATTTTGAAGATGAACAATATTGTTATTTCGCTCCAAGGCAGTGAGAATATTCTTGATTAGATAGTGAAACTGTATCGTCCAATGAAACAAAGCTCTTCCTGAATCCTAAAGTAGTTTTTCCAAATTCGAAATTCATTTTTAATCACTCATATTCTGATGTATAAAATCATTTAATCCAGGAAATATCTTTATACGTAGGTACCTACGTAAACCAAAAAAATCTACAACAATTTATCCAGAATAAACATTCGAAACATATTATGAAAGGCAAAATTTAGGATTAACCAAAAATTTACATAGAATGATCGAAATAATTTCCTCTTTTTTGAATACATATTCGCGACCTTTTTATTAAATTTCCAATTGACTTTCTAATGACGGATTGATTTTGCTTCAAGATATTACATTCCTCGAAATTTCTTTCAACTAGGTGTTCTCTACTTCTAATTTCAACCTTATAAAGTTTTGTTTTCAGATGTCCCCACACGAAATAATCTAAATGGTTCAAATCAGGCGATATTTGTGGCTAAGGTATACTCCATTCACTTTTATTTAATCACATAGGAGGTAGGAGGTCATGGTTTGGTTTTCAGGAGTTGGTGCCCCTGATGAAAAGCACAGAACATATGATGAAAAGTCAGTGCGCGCACAGAAAATATCGTTAATGACAAAACGACGTTGCCAGTTTCTTTGTTTACATCAAAGTAAAAGTATCAAAGATATTCCACATTTTGGTAGGTTTACAAATTGTTCGCAGATTTTTGGTATTTAATCGATATTTGCAGGTGAGTTTTTCGTCGAATATCCAAGATTAAGATGTTCATTGTTTTTAGCACCAGTTTGGAGCTTGAGGAGGATTTTCAAGACCAGGACGAATGTTTACATTTCGAGGTTGAAGGGGTACACGGGAATTTCGTTGAAAAAGCTGTTATTTGGACAGATATCGCAGTAGATGGATCGGATGGAGCCTCGAGTGGTCGATTAGGATGATATTTTTCAGGTTTTCCAAGAAATTTGGCGATATCTGAGCAGATTTGATAAAGTTGATTACCTCACTAATGAGGTGAAACTTAAACCTAATTCTCCTTTAAGAAACGCTTTTCAAAGGTCGAGATGGTGAAAAA
Source organism: Adalia decempunctata (assembly GCA_951802165.1). Classification (NCBI taxonomy): domain Eukaryota; kingdom Metazoa; phylum Arthropoda; class Insecta; order Coleoptera; family Coccinellidae; genus Adalia; species Adalia decempunctata. The sequence continues at coordinate 10,910,715 of OX637699.1, forward strand.
TGTATTCTTTAGATGTTGTTCGAACAAACGCAGCCGAGTTTTAACAATTGATGTCGTCAAGTCTTGAACTTTCAGTCCAAGAGAATAATAAAAATTAAATCTTCACAAGCATGCATATGAAAATTATGTGAAAGCGATGCAATTTTCTTCCATGGCGAAAAATAATATATTTCAACAGTGATCTCTTGTACTTTTCATGCAAATAACTAGAAAAGGAATCCTTTCTATCAATTCATGTAAACGTTAATTATTTTCGCCCATCACATCTTTTCCAATTCATTCATTTTCCGAATAAATTCACATTCTGAGAAATACGCTAAGAATGTAGAAAGGGCAACATAGTGTTGACTTGGAACATAAAAATATTTTGAAAAACGTCATAACTTCGATACAGAGTGGAATGTGTCAAATTTCCAAGGCCAGAGTTGTGATTTTATAATTGTGAATGGAGTCTAATATGTGAGGTTTGTGAGGTCCGTGGCAACGACGTAACCACTGAGCTAGGATCACATCAATATTTTAGTGATTTTCATTGGCTTAATATAAGGAGTGTGACGTTCCAGAATTTTCACCTTCTCAGTGACAAGACCCAATCAGAACAAATTTTCTCTTCTTGCATCTTTCTGAAAGTTGCGTCAAATAATTTTTTTGGTGAAGCTCAGATTATTATTGAGTATTCCACGAAGTATTCTATGAAGAATGAAAGAAATTGAAGCTACCCTGAAACTTATTCTACAATTTATTGGATAATTGTGAAAACTGTTTATCATAATTCGATTACGACTCTCTAGTTCAGTACCTCCAACATAAATTTGATCAGTTTCGTTGCAATATTTCACGAAATCTGAATGGGAAAACAAGAATCTCTACTCGGATTAATAACACAACCAAGTAACTGTTATTTCTTTTTATAATAGTCCAAAAATAAAACATTCGTGATCAAACTGCTTAATGATGAAATGAATAATGATAGGAATACTAATAACCAAATTACAAGATATGATATCCTCAGCGAGTTAACCTTCGCCTGAAGATGAAAATGATATTTTTAAATGAATTACTGGAAAGTAGGTAGACTGAAACACGAAATACGCACTGAATTTCTCAACTGATGTCACGATGTTGATATAAGGAGTTGCAAAACTTGAACTGAATTTTCGAATCGGTATCAATGAATCACTTAAAAAGTTTTGAAATATGGCGCATTCTAAAATGGTTGTATTGATTAGGAATTAATCCGATCACAATTATAAAACTTGATGCTGAATAAAATTATCATCTGAGAGTGAATATAAATGTGTTTTTTCTTTTGATAGTTCTGAATGTTGTTTATAAAATTATAACGTGTGTTGACATTCATCTGTGCTATATGTACACAATAGTGATGTAACCTTAGACCATAGAAAGAGGAGACACAGCATCTCATTCATAAATTCGGGAATTGATGAAGCCAAAATTCAGTCAGACTTCAATGCATGGGCGTATAACAGGGGGGGGCAAAATTTATACATGGGGGGCAAACCATGGTCATCCTCCATTGTCTTTCAAAATGTGAAGATTCAGGGATAAAAAAATAGGCAAATTTAATTCATTTTTCCTTCCAGGGGGGGCAGCTGCCCCCCCCCTGCCCATAGCTGGCTACGCCCATGCTTCAATGAGTGGGACGAAGATAGCATAAAGGATAGCAATATCAGTTTACATTTATGTGGCAACATTGCAGAATCTAACTTTGAAAAATCCAGTGGCGTGGAGTTATTGATTCTGAACAATGGAAATAAAATAACCAGCTTATAATCTTTTTATGGCGAATTCTTTCAATATTGGTACGAGGGCGGTTTATAGAAATGTGAAATTATTTTGTACTATAAATATATTTGAAGATTCGTAATTGATGCAAATGAATTATTGAACATATTAAAATGCGTAGCTTTTTTATATTACTTGGAATTAGTGAAAATAAGTATGAAAAATTATAGAAAAACAATTGATTCTTCATGAAGTCAATTGAGGTATATAAAATAAACTACACGATTCATCAAATTCTGAAACTGACCACAAAAATGTGTAAATTCATCTGGAATCAGATTTTCCTCTTCACGAGATTTTATAATAAATTGAGGTATTTTATCACGTTGTAAAAAATATAATAAGTAATGGCTGCAAAAAGCATCAAACCGAGTCATCAATATTTGAGATGAAAACCTACGGGGCCGCGAATTGCCGAGCGTACATTATATGCCTATGAACGGCGTTCAGTATGAAAAAAGCAACAATAATTCATGCCTCCTTTATTTATTCACAAAATTTAGCATAATTCCTTGAAGAAAATGAACCTCATTTATTCATCCACTATCCACATCATGAAGAAGAACATAATACAATCATAAAACCATAGTAAATCTACTGAATGCGATATTAAAATAAACATTGATATTGAAAACAGGTCCATTTGTTGTTAACTGCTCCTCTCAAAGCCATATATACATTCGATAGTCATAGTTCTATTTGGAAGGCAGAATCCAAGTTGGTACCAATATTATTAACATATCCTGAGAATCTTGTACCAGTACCAGGGATATGAAACTTCTTCTTGTCTTTGGACCAGAGCAGTCTGCTTCTTTTATGATACCTGGACTTCCATCCACAGATCTATACTTTGAGATAGTTTCTAAAAGGGGAGGGCTGTTGATGAATGTTTTTCTTGGGGAAAAAAGAAGCCAATGTTAATGCAAAGGCTTTCAATGATGGGTTGTACGTTGTACTCCTGCTTGCTTGGATCTTTTAACATTCTTTGAAATGAATCTCTTGCAACTCCTGAATTAATGAATGCCTGAAGAGAAGAGAAGATTTTTTGATATGATCATGACTTAGTTGTCAGAGTTAATGGAATTTAAGAGATTTGAGATGAAATATTCACCTTATTCTTCTAATTTTAGAAGAAGATGGTGCCTCAGTGAAACGGGAAGATATGAATCTCATTTCTCCACTGGCTCAATTTTTTCAACCCTGCAAAACAGATTATACCAGATATAATTAATCACTAATGCAACAAAAATTGCAACCATTCCACCTGGGAAGAGACTTATCAATTTATCGAATTTATCATATGTGAGATGCTTATATCTGATCCATCCCTCTGTTGAGTTTCCAGAGTACCGGCACAATGATGATTTTTTTGGTGAAATGGCTAATATTTGATTTCAATATTTTGGTTCTTTCTCTGGAAATTCCCAGGAACTTAACTTAAGGACGAAAGTTCGAAGATTGGTTTGGCAAGAAGGGGATTGGCATCATTTTTGAGATATCTGGTACCATTCACTCGAATAACGAAATTTTTTAGCTCAAAGTGTTCGGAACATACAAACAGTTTCTGAGAAAATATTCAGGATTGAGAACCAGATGTTCCTCTTCTCAAAATCAGAATGGAATCTGAAAAGTGAAATTCTAAAAATCTACGCCTCTGATACTGATATATGAAAAGCAAAGATTATAGAGAAGGAAGATTGGAAACGAAGCGACAACATTGACGTGAGCGCCGTCTGGTGAGAAGAAAGTCCTGAGATAGATAATAGGTGGCTAAGAGAAGTGACATTATGTTACCATGGTTACCACATATGGTACAATTCAAACAGACAAATTCAAATCAAATTTAGATTATTCTCCAGTTGAGTTCGTTTAGATTAGATCTACAAAGAATAATAAATAGTTGTATTCGTTAAGTTTAAGTTTAATTGAGTTTTCGTATTGTATTTGAGTTATATATCGTGTAGTGTTTGAGTTTTCGTTTAATATTTGTGTTTTCGTTATAATTTAGTTTGATTCGTGCTTATTAGTATTCGTTCCTGTGTTTCGGTTGTTAAATATTTGAAGACAAGATGCCATCCGGAGCATGCTGCATGGCAAAGCAGTGTACTAATAATAAAAGGAATAATCCGAAATTATCCTTCTTTAAATTACCGAAGAAAATGGAAATGTAAGTATTGAAACTCGAAAGGGGTAACTCTGTTATTCATTGCATTAATTTTCAGTGCTCTGAAATGGATAGAGTTTTCTGAGCGAGAGGATACCACATATCAAATTCATTAAGCGACGCGGGCATGGCGTCTGAATGGGATCTGATTAGTCCTTATACAAGTTTTACACCTCTACCAGATGTTTTTTAAATTGTGATTTTGAATATTCTGTAAAAAATATGTTCTAATAATTCTGTAACTCAGATGTAAAGATATTTTTGACATGTATTCCAATTTAAAATTGTATGTATATTTTGAAATAAAAATATGTAAGCAAATCTATTTGGTGTGTTTAATTAGTATCAATTGAATTAATATGTAGATCAAAAATATAATCCTGAGCAGAACAGAAGCCCTGCTTTTGTTGTGTCACCCTGTATATTATTGTCTGGGCTCGATAGGTGGAAATCAAAATTATTACTTATGGTGGTATTCAGGTATTTAAAGAAATACTGATAAATAGTTCATAGATTTGTTTTTGTAAGTTTCAATTGCACCTAATTTTCGTGTTATAAGTTATTTTTTTTTTCTGATATTCATATTCGCAAAACATTCGCAGAAATTTTGCGGATGCGAATGCGAATACGAATATCCAAAAATATGCGAATATTCGCGAATGCGATTGCGAATATTCGTTACAACTCTAGTACACACATCGTCAGAAGTCTTGGCCCAATTTATGAACTCTCAACTTGTTGTAACATGACAATTTTTTGTGTGTGGAATCTTCACTATCTTATCACTTAAATGGAAACAATAAACCAACAAAAAACGTTCGGGATATACGTTGTATTGGAAGTTAAGGTCGGCGTTTAAAGCGAGTGGGAAATCTCCTCCGATAGAGGCGCCACCGTGCATATTATGAAATATCTCCATAGAACTTACATTATCACTATAAGTTCTATGAATATCTCTCTAATCATGAATGAAATGTACAATGGCGCTCTCTATCCGAAAATCGCCGAACTATGAAATAAGCGAATTTGTGGGTAAAGCAGGAACTTTTTCCCGCCAAAATTTGAATTTGGCCAGTTTCTGCCAATTCCGTATTTCAAGTTGATCTTCTGAACGAAATTATCAGTAGATTCACTTTTAATCGGAAGTTGAACTATTTTCATGGGTCTTTCTGTTGAAATAAAACAGAAGCATGGGTTGGCTCATTTTCTTCTATTTTTGAAAGAAAAAAAAATTAACTGTCGGAATGAAATCGATCAAAATTATTTCAACAAGAACCCTAATCCTTTCTGAGTTCACCCACAAAATTTCAGTTCTCAAAGTGAAACCGTTCTCGAAATCAACTTGAAATAAAAACACACTACATTGAACGCCCACCTTAATCAGTTTTCACCGAATAACGAGAGTTGTAAACTATTGAGAATGTTTCTTGGAAAATGCCGGAACATCCAATTTCTCAGTTTGACCGATCAGGAACAGTAGCCCTACATTTAGAAGCTCTGTCGAAACACCAGAATGCACAACGTTTGAATATTCCACGGACTCCAGTAAGGCACATAGTGGCCCATTTCCTGGAAACCAGCAGCGGTGTCCAGAGACCGGTGCCTGGCCGACCCAGAGTAACATCTGCCAAGAGCGACTATTACATCGCAAATTTTACTCGAAGGAATCGAACTGACCACTGACTACGGGAAAAAATAAGGAGAAAAGACGCGGAAAGATATCCGAAGGTATTTTGTTTTTACAGGACAACGCCCCAGTACACAAATCTCATGTTGCCATGCAAAAAATTTGTGATTTAGGGTCAGAATTACTAGAACACCCCCCTTATTCACCAGATTTGGCTCCGTCCGACTATCATCTCTTTCCTTAACTGAAAAAAAGGTTAAAAGGTCGTGAATTTTCTTCCAACGAGGAGATAATAAAAGCTGTGGAGGTCTGGTTTGCAGAGCAAGAAGAAACATTTTTTTTGAAACGTCTAGAGAAGTTGCAGGTTCGCTGTAATAAATGAATTCAATTAAGAGGACAATATGATGAGTTATAAAATATTTTGACATTGAAATTTTGTTTTATTGAGAACTCATTGATTAAATGTCTTTGGTTTTATATCTAGTGACTGATCTAATCGGTAAGGGCGCAGGAGGGGGACCATGGCCCTCTGAGATTTTGATGGCCTTATCATTTTTCAATACAAACCCACTCAATAATACTTTCTAGGTCCAAAGGCAAGGAATAAATTTTTATTTTGCCCCCCTGAGAAAAATTTCTGCGGGCGCCCATGCTAATCAGTGTTGTTGTCTCCTACCCTAAATGTCTTTGACTTATACATTTATTTCACCTGTGATTTGGGACCAAAAGAAACCTTTTCAAGTGGCGTCGATATTAACTTCAAAGTTCAAATGTGAAATCAGAAATAACACCAAGATATTTTTCGGAGTTTAACAGAAAAGTGAGAAATAAATTCAGTCATCATTTTTCTTTCAGATTGTGAATTTGTATTACTTCAGACTCAAAAAATCAATAAGGGAAACATGTGATTCACGTGAAAATCAGGAATTGATATTAATATAGCATACTCGGCACCTTCGCCAATTTGCAATGGTTGTCATAAGCTTCCAGTTACCTAGACATCTACACTACGAGTCGTATGGACACATTCCGCTAGATGGCGCTCAGCGACAAATAGAAGATAATATGATGTGTTGCATACACTCTCAGTATCAGGCGTTCACATTGATACCATTTCATTCAAATTATGCAAGACTGAAATTCAACCTATTCGATTCTTCACGTTAAGGGGCAGTATCACCTTTTGAATCGTGGTAAATCTCCATTCAAAAAGTGGTCTCTTTATTTCACGAGTAAGTACCCTAATTTGCGACGTAGAGACTTGATTTTTTTTAAATTGAAGTTTAAGAATGTCTCGAGGGTTAATAGTTTTCTTTTTTTCGATTTAATTAGTTTTTCAATTAAAGAAACCGGGTAATCGTTGGATCTGGAGTTATTGAATATGTTTTTCGTTTTTCATGAGTACAAGCTATATTTTTGAAATAATCATGAACATTTTTGTAGTTTATAGAGGATTAAATTGCAGAGGGCAAATTGTTGCAACGAACATTTTTTGTTTAGTTAGACTTCGAACATGTAAAAATAGATGAAGCAATTTGATTTTTGTATTGAAATAAAAAATTGTACATCTAATGACAGCATAACCAATTTTGCAAAACTGATAGGAATTCAACTACCTGGTTCAATTACATTCAACAAAATCGGAGATGCCGTTGGAACTTTCTAAATTCCCTAATTCTACGGAAATTTTCATAGAAGTGACTGACACAACTGCAAAAATTCCGCTGTTCTTCATGGGAACTCATAGCATCTGCAATGACACGCGCCGGATTTTATGGCCCTTCATTATCTTTGCCGCTTGTGTCCCGTTTCGGTCTCCTCGTGAGTGGGCACCATTAGTCGAGTGTTTTTCTTTTATTATGTGAGGTATTAATTTCGATATATTAATAATTGAACGACATTACTTGTTGACTAATATTTCTTCGATAATCTCGATGAAAACTGATGTTGAATTTTTTGACCTTTTCTATAAGTTTTTGTCTCATAGGTTCAATTTTTATTATTATTACTGATGAGAACATAAAATCAATCAATCTCAATAGTTATTAGTATTCGAAAACCAAGGTCTGACTAGACAGATCAAATAACATTCCAATAAAATAAGTCGATATTTTCAAGCTATGTACTGAACATACGGAACACTTATGGGTGTAGGTATACCAGCTTCAGAGCAGAAAGAATAGCAAAGGCAATGATTCATAGTTACAAGTTTGTCGTTATTAGTGTAGGCAGATATATTCACAGTCATGAACTAATTCAGACGTACAAGCACGGAAAGCATAATAGTAAATGTTCTATTTCAAAGGAGAGGCAGCGATGTCTTGACAGAACCCATATAATACAAATAAATTAAAAGCTATTTTTCCTAAAGATATACATACACGAGATGGAATCACATGTGCATTCAAGTCGGACTATAAAATGTGTCAAATTTATACTCGCTTCAGTTACAACTTCAGTCTTGATTCAGAAGTCAGGAGGAACTCTACATAATAATATGGTGAATATAAAATGACCATTTGAAAGAATCTTCTTCTTTTCACAAATTTTGACACTTCTTGTTGGAATTTTCGATCCATTATAGAACGGTTGTCTAGAATTTCTGAAAATCTAGATCCGGCTCTAAATAAGTTGGCTGTTTTCGCATTTCGAAAAAATTTCAACTTATAAACAGTTTTTCCAATGGTTGATGGAGAATATTCAAACCTTAGTGATTAATGAGGAAAACTGGCAAAATGGTTTTTCCTACCAATATTCTACTTACTACTCTTACTAGTTCCAGATGAAACATTTTTTGTGACGGAGTTTTTTCATAGTTTGTCCAGTTGTCCTAGTGTCATTGTCCAGTTTGGATTTTTGGGAATCATCACGGAGGACATTGTTCAGATAAAGACATCGCCACAGAATAATTATTGCTAAGTATTATTGTATTTTTCTGCAATTTTAATACAATACGTGGTTTGGATCTCATTAATGATTCATTATTTCATTGGCATTTATTTTTAATATTTTCTTGAAGAATGGAACAGTAACAATAAATTGTTAATAGAAACTGGACGTATAAGATGTAGGTATAATGTATAATTTCTAAAAAAAAATCTAGCGTAAGGTGAACTTTCATCAGGATCTATCAGAAATTTCATACTCTTTAGAATTCAATTTTATCACACACATTTGTGGGATTTGATTGTTGCACATCTCTACATCGAACGTTTTTCATCATAAAGATTTAAGTACTTACTAGGTCAGTGATTTCCAAATGAAAATTCGACAAAATTGATAAATAAACATTCGGACAACATTGTTAATTTGTTCTGCAAATATTAAATTTCTCTCGATAAAGAAAAGAAAGGAAGTTTATTTAGCCTAATAAATTTATTACATCGCTGAGGTATATAATAACATTAATACCAGTACGTATTCGATGATATTTGAAATCCTGGGAAGCATTCAGATTATTCTTAAGATTTTTTATATTTTGACGCGATCAGATCCGAATATGCGTTTCTTGAATACCGAAAGAATGAAATACAATAAACCCCCAGGTTTTTAGATTCGGGGGGTTGTTTATGAATAATGACGAACAAATTCCAGATCTCAGTTAAATGGGATTGTACCATTGTCCGCAGGTTTGGAGATTTGGGGGATTATTTATGCAAAATGATGAAATACAAAAGACTCCATAGTTTGTTAGCCCCCAGGTTCGCAGATTTGGGTGTTTTTTATGAAAAATGGTAAAAAAATTCAATTCTGGGAGGAATGGGAGTGTTCCATGAAAAAGAATTGTCATTTGATTAATCCAAAACAAGCACAACCTTCGCATTGACATGAGTCTTAGGATTTTATTTTCTCTTAATTTGTTTGTATTAACATACAAATGTTAATGACAAAACGACGTTGCCAGTTTCTTTGTTTACATCAAAGTAAAAGTATCAAAGATATTCCACATTTTGTTAGGTTTACAAATTGTTCGCAGATTTTTGGTATTCAATCGATATTTGCAGGTGAGTTTTTCGTCGAATATCCAAGATTAACGTATGTTTATTGTTTTTAGCACCAGTTTGGAGCGTGAGGACGATTTTCAAGCCCAGGACGAATGTTAACATTTCGAGGTTGAAGGGGTACACGGGAATTTTGTTGAAAAAGCTGTTATTTGGACAGATATCGCAGTAGATGGATCGGATGGAGCCTCGAGAGGTCGATTAGAATGATATTTTTCAGGTTTTCCAAGAAATTTGGCGATATCTGAGCAGATTTGCAAAAGTTAGGTACTTCACTAATGAGGTGGAACTAAGACCTAATTCTCCTATAAGAAACGCCTTTCAAAGGTCGAGATGGTGAAAAATGTCTTCTTTAGATGTTGTTTGAACAAACGTAGCCGAGTTTTATACCCCAACATTGATTTTAAGAATAAAATTGACATTCTGACATAGCTCGGTTGAAGGAATAAATAATGTTTTTGAGGTGAGTATAATATAAACATTTTTCAATGGAAGCCATTGTTCTCAGGAACCTGCCCATCATGATATACCATGGGTTAGCAACCTTTTGAGTCAGAAGAGCGAAAAGTAATATTTCATGAAACACTGCATTTTTTGAAGATCCCGCAGAATGTCAATTTCACCCCTTTTTTTGGCTGATGGAACTTAAGAGCCGCAACTCTCATCAAAAGAGCCCCAGGTTGCCAACACCTGCGGATATACATCTGAAGCAAGCTTTGAAAAGTAATTGATCACTGTGAATATCCGTCATCCAGTCTACAATGCAGTTGCAGTTATTTCCATAGGATCATTTATTTATAGAGGGCCTTTTCTGATGAGGTTTTTCCATGAGCTCTTGTATGATACGCAGTACGGTATGGCACCCTATTGCACCAACCCAGCTTACTTTATTTTGTGTCTTAATTTAATATCTATTTGCTCGAAAGAATATATTATATCTAGTGCTACTTCTTTCAAGAGACACAAGCTTTTAATGCTGTGAGGGCCCTATAATGTGGAGGAGTTTGTGTCTTATTTTAGAACAGGTGAATGATAAATGTGAAGCATATGTTTGACCTATTCCATTTTATTTGTACAAACCTACTGTGGTTGTAATGTATGAATATTTTTTAAACTAATAAATTACTATACAGTCAGAATATTTTACTCCTTGTTCATAAGATCAAATAAATGAAATGTATATCTATAAAGCTTTCAGGAATTGTAATTCTTGCTTATTAATTTATAACCAAAACTCAGTTACTATTGCATCTATTCATCTTATATCTTTGGGTTGATTTTTTTAAATGAATTCTTGATTAGAATCAACAATTTATGTCGTCAAGTCTTGAACTTTCAGTTCAAGAGGATAATAAACATTAAATCTTCACAAGCTTGCATATGAAAATTATGTGAAAGCAATGCAATTTTCTTCCATGGCGAAAAATAATATATTTCAACAGTGATCTCTTGTACTTTTCATGCAAATAACTAGAACTTGAATCCTTTCTATCAATTCATATAAACGTTAATTATTTTCGTCCATCACAACTTTTCCAATTCATTCATTTTCCGAATAAATTCACATTCTGAGAAATACGCTAAGAATGTAGAAAGGGCAACATAGTGTTGACTTGGAGCATAAAAATATTTTGAAAAACGTCATAACTTCGATACAGAGTGGAATGTGTCAAATTTCCAAGGCCAGAATTGTGATTTTATAATTGTGAATGGAGTATAATATGCTTTCGTTGAAATTCATTTACTTAGGTTCTCTCGAACTCTGGCGACCCCCTTAAGAAGCTAGGGGGGTCGCGACCCACAGGTTGAAAAACACTGCTCTATATGATAAAAATTTCAAATGTATCCAGTCATAAGACCGGCAAATAAGGTTATAACGTTCACAAATTCATGGATATCGATATCGGTACATAACCAGATATCAGTGGCGGCTCGTGACAGTTTAAGGTGGTGAGGCACATCGGAGAAAAAAGATTCCCTGCCGAGGCGTTGCCGTGAAAAAGGCTATTGCAAAACTGATGATTAGAATAATTCTTTATCGCTAGCATACTCAAGGTCATCTTTTTCGAGAAACATTTTGCTTCGTAAAATATTTACTTCTAGCGATGAAGAATTATCTTACTCGAAAACTAAACATTTTAAAGGGTGTGTATGAAAAGTAATTTGAAGCTAGTTGAAGAAAATGAGCATTTGGACCTTGTTAAGAACATCCTCTGCAAGCAAGTTGCTTTTCATCATATCATCAGATTTGGAACACCCATTAACTAGAACATTGAGGATATTGAAGTTTATGTGACTCTGATAATGAAGTAAAATCTTCCACTTTTCCATAATTTTTTCGTTATATGTCAGCCACGCCGGATAAATTAAGAAAAATGTTGATGCCAATGAATAGAAATACTAATTTGGCACTAAGAGATGAAATAATATGAAGTGGTTACCATTAGAACAAACCGACCTAATTCTGATACCCGTAATACCGCTTCAAACGAACACCCTGTGGCCGGTACTATTATTTTAGGCTGATATATCAGTGCAAGAGCAACCATTTTTGCAGTAAAATTGTTCCGTAACTGACGTAAGTAATGAGATTATCTTCTTCATTGCACTAATGGGACACTCTGTACATGTACATATACCTATAAATGACTAATTCTAGTGAACTCTCTTCTTCGTCAGTTGCGTAATATTCTCAAGACATTCACTCAAATCTGGAATAGATCGCTTTACTTCTTGAACTATATATGATTTATCTCCATAAGAATTACGCCAAAAACTTTGCTGATTAGCTGAAAAATCAAAAAAATCACAAGTCTTTCGAGCGTTTACATCTAACTGGGGAATTCGTGACGTCCCATCGGTCCCGTTAAATACATTTCGCCTTCGGGTCTCCGATGGAAATTGAATTCAGTAATAAGATCGAAAGACATCATATGAACACTGAGACAAACCTAAATCTTCACGAAAAACAGATAAAACTATTTTTACAAATCGAACCCAATTTGAAAACTGACCCGAGTTCATAGATTAAAGAACTAATTCCCGAATAGTGCAGAATAATTACAGCTTGCCCTTCGCGAGAGAATATCAAGACTAGAGGAGAGGCTAGCCTCAGACTCAACGTAATATTTGGCGTTTAGGGATGCGGTTTTCTCGCCTGCCGTCCGTTCCCTATGATGTAAAATGACGCGTAAAGAAAGGCCGTGGGAGGCCTGCCTCTGCCGTTTACTGGGAGTTGGATACCTAGAAATCGTGAGATACGGAAACTTAGACCCAACCGAAGACGCATTTCATTGCTATATAATGAAGGGAAATTTGGATATAAATGCGTATGGAAGAAGATAATGAAAACAATTTTAATTGATTGAATAAATAATCAATAAATATATGATATTTATACGTGTAATTTTCGACGTTTATTGGTGAGGCACTGCCTCACCTGCCTCATAGGACAAGCCGCCACTGCCAGATATGGATCAATCTTACAATAAGTTCATCAATGGAAACCCCCTCTTAGCTCTCGTATAATACAGCACAGCCTGCCAGCTTATCAAACGCTGCGGACTCGAAGACAACTTACGGGATGCGGACTCTTCTCTCTGATTTACCGCACAGCTTATCGCGATATTTGTTAAGACGTCCTGTCCAGTTCCGTGCGTTGCTTTCGCACCGAAACATGATTGGTTTCCTGATTGGCCTTTAATTACTACCAGAACGACGACTTTTGACGGCGACCTCGTCCATGTGTGGCTTCGATCTCGCGAGGCTCAAGGCTGTAACCGAGTTTCGCGTTCTGTGATTGTTTTATTTCGGCGGTGTTTGTTGTTATCTTGTTAGTTTGTTTTGGGAATCGATCCGCGCTGTTGTTAGAAAATACAGTCGCTGATCCTCGGTGCGTGGTGTCGTGATTGGTGGTTCGAGGGGTTTCTTCGCGCCAGTTAAGTTTGGATTTATGGGTATTTGATGGTCCGTGGTGGTCCGCTAAAGGTGAGAAAAATTCAAAAATTTATTAGGACAGATTATCACATCGCCCAATAACTAGAAGCAGTTTTGCATCCTTTGATATGTGGTCGGCATCCTTAAGACCTTAGAGTCTGCACCTTCAAAGTCTTATCTATGTCAAGGTTTTTCAATGGAAAAGATTTGTTCAATTTATCAGTGTGAATTCGACAGAGCCAAATTCGCGATTAGATATTTGAAGGCGAATGATCGCCCTCGTGATAGCCTCAGGTTTCTTCTCCTTTTGAGCGCTGGTTCTTTTCAAATTAGTCTTATATCATTTCGTTACGATGTATGTATTTCTCGAATTTCGAGCCAGGGATGGTTGCAAATGATTAGGTTCGACCCACTGATGACGAATTCGTGGTCAAATTAAATTATGTCCGTCCGTACGGTCGTAAACAGGATAACTTCCGAACGGAATAAACTAGATTTTTTTAATTTCCCGGATGCATTTTTCCGTTCCCTATACAGTCAGCGCGACAGGTCGCTCTCGCCGTATAGGAAACGGAATGCACGATGGAACACTCCGTTTCCTAGCAGATATGCGCGATGTGCTCACTGCCCTAGTCTTCTGGGTGCCGATGGGACAAATTGCAAATTATTATTAAAGTTTTCTTACTTTCTGTATAGCTTTATTAGGAAGAATCTAACACATTTTTTCTCTGTGAACGTTTTTGTAGTCGCGGTTTTTTTCAGCAAACCTCTCGTTAGTTTTTTCAATCATACGTATTTTTTTTTGTCAAATGTGCAATCATAAAAACAATCTGGTAGAAATGAGAAAACATGATTCTCTAACAACATAAACATGACTGAAAATCGCATTTTTTCAAAGTATTAATACCCTCCCGAATTTTTCAGAATCGGTTGATACAACCATATGAAGTATACGAAAAAGCAATTGTCCGCCAAAAAATGTGGCGATTTCCTTGTCAGACAAATGGAAAACGAAGATTTTTTGGGATGAAAAAATTATGAATAATGTCTTTTTCCCTTATTTTCTCTCCACCTTGAAAATACAATGTAGGGCACCAGTTGTCTGACAAAAAAAAAAATGTGGCGTTCATTCAAAAATTAAAGAATTCACTGCTCTAATTTGGTTATGAATAGACTATATCCATTTATCGGATATAACTTTCCTCATGTTACAAATAAACATTTGTTTTTTTGAGGACCATTTAAGAAGGATGTGCTGAATACTATCATCCAGCTGTCCGACGAATAAAGTTCGGCAATTTCAGTTGTTGGTTGTTGCCGATATAATATGATGGAGTGTTTTTTGTGCAAACATTTAAAATATATCCGTGGCTTCAAAACGAAAAAGGAGGAAGTGTCATCCTTTAACTGTGCAAAATATTCTTGGCATCAAGAGAACATCATAAGATGTCATTTTACCTGACGATTGGTGTGATACTTTTACTGGATACCATTCGTCTTGTTACAACGAATTGAATGCGAGGAAGGAGTATTTTCATTGTTTTTTATTAGATTTGAATAAAAATGTCAGTAAACAATTTGAATTATAAACTTTCAACCAAAATCAATAGTTTCATTTCGATAATAAACGAAAAAAGATTCTGAAACAAAACCATTATATTCAACTAGACTAAGGATTTGCCGCATTTTATGTGGTGGACAGTTGTTTTCTCTATGAAACGGATCTCTCTTAAATATAAATTCATTCTTGTCCGACAAATATTAATGAATTTAAAAACTCAAAAAAATATTCAATTTTCATCTGTCGGAGAAGAAAAACGCCACATGTTTTCTCATTTTTTCCATATTGTTTTTATGATTGCATTTTACAAAAAAAGAGTACGTATGATTGAAAAAAATGAAAATATGGTCGACTTACTAGAGGTTTGCTGAAAAAAAAAACGGGACTACAAAAATGTTCACAGAGGAAAATGTGGTAGACTCTACCTAATACCCTATACAGAAAGTAAGAAAACTTTATTAATAATTTGCAATTTGTCCCATCGGCACCCAGAAGACTAGGGCTAGGTCTAGGAAACGGAGTGTTCCTTCGTGCATTCCGTTTCCTATACGGCGAGAGCGACCTGTCGCGCTGACTGTATAGGGAACGGAAAAATGCTTCCCGGATTGTTTCTGATCTTGAATGTCGCAGTTGAGTTTGTTAATGGGCGAAATTCGATTCGAGGTTTCGTAAATATTTATGTTCGATATTTTGTTTTCCGGTTAATTCCAATAGTACGCATTTGATCGAGACGAAATGTATTCAGTTGGAGCTTATTCAAGCTGAATACATGTCGAATTCTGACGAAAAGTCTTCCCAATATCTCTTCCGTAAAAACCGATCTAGGATCATGGACAATGCCTTTGACAGCGGCTTTCGATTTTATTATACATATCAGTAAATCTTTCATAACTGTTAATTTTCTTCATTAGTTTCCTGAAATAGTAAATGGAGGGTGCATCTCCTTTCAAGATATACAAGTGCTGAAAAAGCTCCTGACTACACGTCAGTCCTTTGGGTGATCCATTTCTTATGGAATTTCTCCTTCAAAATCAATTATTCCTATACTCCATTCACTTTTATAAAGTATCCCGGTTGGCCATGAAATTCTGACA
Organism: Adalia decempunctata; assembly: GCA_951802165.1. Classification (NCBI taxonomy): domain Eukaryota; kingdom Metazoa; phylum Arthropoda; class Insecta; order Coleoptera; family Coccinellidae; genus Adalia; species Adalia decempunctata. The sequence goes on from OX637699.1 coordinate 10,926,904, forward strand.
CATTTCACGGCATATACTTCGATAATGTTATGTTATGGTCATTCTTCTGTCAGATTTCTACGCAACGATGTCTCTTCTACATAGAAGTCGTAGTAACTGTATTCCTCAAAACGTTTATTCACTTTGGGAAATTTATGAATATGAGAAAATACTGCTCCACTAGAGTTAGGGATATCGCATTCAATCGTTTTTAAAAATATGTAATCTTCGAGAAAATCGCTGTAAACTCATTTAAAATTCAATAACAACTTGAATCGATCCAATGAAAATCAGTATGAGATATTTCGTCAATCTGGTCGCTTTTTTTCTGAAGTTTGGTTCTTTGCATATTATGCTTCATGAATGTTCTTATTTTGAAATGAAGTCAGTTTATCAACGGCTTCGATTTGAAACGAGTTTTCTGAAAATACCAAGACGTAAATTAACAAACGCTGAGGTTAGTAGGGCTATCAGAATGCTGCAGGGTGGCCTAACTCAGGTTGTTGTAGCGGAAAGGCTCCAAGTCAGCCAAAGTGTGATATCTCGACTTTGGAATAGGTTCAGGGAGACAGGTTCCGTGTTGGAAAACCAAGGCTTGGTGGGCGACGAAAAAAAACACCTGCTCAGGATCGTTTCATCACCGATTTGGCCAGAAGAAACCCTATATCTACTTGTAGAATGCTACGGAATACTCTTCAAAATGTAGATGGGGTCCAAGTTTCCATCGAAACCATCAGACGACGTTTGAGAGAGGTGAATCTAGGTTCTAGACGTCCATTAAGAGGAGTTCCATTAACACGTGACCATAAGCGTGTAAGATTGGAATGGGCAAGGCAACATATCAATTGGAACGATCAATGGCGTAGTGTCCTTTTCACTGATGAATCCAAATATGGACAATTTTCAGATTCTCGAAGAATGAGGGTATGCACAATCCCACGCATACCCCGTAATCGTCGCTATGTCCAAAAAGTCCATCCATTCCGAGGGGGTAGTGTTATGGTATGGGCCGGAATATGTTTCATCGGGCGCACAGATCTACACATTTGTCCTGGGAATATGACCGCCTTACACTATAGGGAGCATGTCATCGAAAATGTTGTGCCAAATTTTCACTCTGCTATTGGTGAAACTTTTCAATTTCTAGACGATAACGCTAGACCGCACCGTGCAGCCATAGTTGAGAATGCGCGCGAGGAGCTTGGAATTTCACATTTACCAATACCTCCGCACTCACCAGATTTGAATTGCATAGAACATGCATTGGTTATGCTCCAAAGAAGATTAGATAATCATCAACCTACCCCAGAATCCTTAAATGATCTGAGAGAGCTTCTGCCCCGTTTATGGAACCAAATTCCTCAAGAAATGTTCAACAACCTGGTGTGTAGTTTGCAAAGAAGATGTCAAGCTGTTATTGATCCCCTTACTCATGTGGAGCAGTTTATTATGTGAATTAAATAATTCCAAAGACCTGGCAAATATTTTTATGGTAATTTCTTGCACGGAAATCGAGAATCCAGTGTTGAAACTTTACTGAAAAATAATGGACAGGATAGTCTGTTAGTTTGCGATATTTCATTCGAAAAAAGAATGAAAGTACTCGAATAACATGACAGAAAAACTTATAAACGAATAGTGGAACTCCCCAATTTTCAAACTTGTCAAGAAATAAACCTACAAAAGACATTAAAATACCTTCTTGCACAACTTGAAATACTCCAGTACGAAAATATAGCAGTACTACGAAACCTGTATCACAGTTAAACCTTTAAGAACGGACTCCATTTACAAAGTTCAAAAAGATTAAATAGAAAGTAGCCTTGGCAACGTCTCTCAGAATTATTTGACTTTCACGAGTGCCAACCTACGTCAGTTTTAAGTAAAAGAACTTGATAAACCTAAATCATGGCCAACCGGGATACTTAACAAAAGTGAATGGAATTTACTTGGTGTACCTTTTCGGTGTTTTATAATTTGCAATTCCATATCAGATTTTCCCAATGTTTTGGCAGTTGGCGTATCGTTAGTGCAATATAATTTCGTGATCCATTGCGAATATTGAATGAAGAAGTGAATCCATCTTATGAATAAATTCATATTGTAGGTAGACTTGCATACAAGAAACAAAACAAAAAAAAATTGACATGATACCGGACAAGTGTTTTTGAAATATATTGGGAAATTTGTTGTCAATAATTCGCTAACATTTACACACATCGTCATTTTTCCTATTTTGTTTCATCCTGCATAAAGCAAAGGGTAACAAACAAAGATTCTCTATGGAATATATTGCAGTTGAAATAGAAAAAAATATTCATCTCATTTCCAGAACATACATTGTTTATTTCTTGTGAAATCTAGGGGGCAAGACTTTTAACGATTTGCCCATCTATTTGTTATGTTAATTTCAAGTTATTTATATTTTAAGTGGATTTTTCACTTGCATTTTCAAGGTTAACAGATCAAAGCTCCGAATAAGTAATTTTTTATGGTAGGTAGAATTAACATATGGATAGTTTAAATGTTTTTATTTGTATCCTTTCAAAATTGTTGCTATTATAGAAATACCTTTTAGTATATCTGCTGATTGATCGTAGGAAAATCGGTTTGAACTGAAGCTTCCTGCAAACTTATGTGCCTGTATTGAAGGAATTTTAAGAAAACCGATTCACAAATAGATCGAATATAAAACCAGAAAGTATCCGAGAAAGTATCAATATTCAATCATAACATAATTGGAGAATTCCAATCATAAACCAATTATATTTTTCAAAGCAGATGACAAGTGAAGATCCGACAATTTTCGTCCGAATTGCGACTCGCCAAAAACGTCCTACCGTTCGTGACTTTGTGAATAAGATTATAAACGAATATTCCCATAGAATAGAATTTCCTCACGCTCCCAGCACGCCGTTTTGCTTCCTTTCAGAACGAGAATGCAAACGGAAACACCAAAACATATCAATCAGCAAATAAGACTACGGTAGTAACGGGAATCAATAATAATAAAGAATCTATCATGGAAATGCTGGAAGACCGATTCTCTACCGAATACAAAGAGCAAATCCTATCTGCATCTGAAGCGTAACGTTTGTGAAGCAGGAACAATAAACAGCGGAATCGTTCGCGCTCGTCAGAGGTCAAAATAAAAAATTGACATCACAAATTTGATGCACTGATGCAAAGCGACTTCCATAATGCTGCATGCATGGCTGGACATCAATTCATTCATCCATCGGATGTACCAGCTCTTATTTTCAATCCGAACTCCATCATTGCAGATCAAGGGCGTAGTCAGGGATAGAAGGTTCACATTGGGAACTTTAAGTGGAAGGTATAATATTAGCTTATGCGGCTTTGATGACCTAATTCTGAAGGAAACTCAATGGTGCTCGAAGGGGAAAGAATCCACTACAGTCTCAGTTTTGTGTGGACAATCTAAAGGTTCGGACAGAAATATCCGAATTTTTCGATACCAAATTATTTACACAGAGTTTCACATTTGGAAGGGATCAGGGGTCTTTTATAGTAGAAAAATTAAGATTTTGGAAAATCACTGGGAGCTGCAGTTTAAGTTTTGAGCAAAGTCTATTTTTTAGCAGGATGGAGCTCCACTTCATTTTACTGCTGCTGCTAGATAATTTTTGGATTTGATTATTAGGAGTATTCCTATAGAATACCTCAAAATTTTGGCGTTTTTATCCTTAATCTATCCGTGAAAAAATAAATTTTGCCGCTTTTATATTTAAAAAAATATGAGATGTGTCGCTAAGTTGATATCAACTTAGCGAAACAATTATCCAAAAAATTTCAGCAGAAATCAACTAGCCCATCTTTTTCAATGATGTATCCGTAAATTATCCGTGTTTGGAAGGAAGATGTAACTTTCCATTTTTGATTTACCCATGAAGAGAAAAATTTTGCCGCTTCTGTTTTTAAAAATATCACGTGGTGAGTGCATCAAATTACAAGGTGACATATTGGAAAAATGATTTCAGCAATCAACAGACAATTTAATTTCTTTTAAATGATTTACCCGTTAATTCTACGTTAAGAAAAAACATCGCCACTTTTGTATTAAAAAAAATATTGGATGTTTCGCTAACTTGATATCAAGCTCGATATCAAGTTGGCGAAACAACTACATATTAATGTAATGGTTTCAGCAAGAAACAAAGTAGCCCATCTTTTTTAGAGATTCATCCGTAAATTATCCTTGAAGAAAGAAAATCTGTATCATACTGGGTTTCGTAGAAAAATGACAAAATCTGATCAGCGATCAGCGGCCGATGGAACATAATTCATGCATTTTCTCGATAACTAAGAATGCAATATCCTTGAAATTTGGAAGAAAGATGTGGCTTTCCATCTTTGATTTATCCGTGAAGAGAAAAAATTCGCCGCTTCTGTTTTTAAAACAATATCACGTGGACTGGTAAGTGTATATCAAATTACGAAGTCATATATTGAAAAAAATTATTTCAGCAATCAACAGATAATTTGATCAGATTTTGTCATTTTTCTACGAAACCTTGAATGTTTCTTTCTTCAACGATAGTTTACGGATAAATCACTGAAAATGATTAGCTACTTTGTTTCTAGCTGAGAAAATTTTCTGAATAGTTGTTTCGCCAAGTGGATATCAAGTTAGCGGAACATCCAATATTTTTTTAAATACAAGAGTGGTAATTTTTCTTTGTTCACGGATAATTTACGGATAAATTATTGAAAACGATGAGCTAGTTTGATTTCTGCTGAAAACATGTGGATACCAACTTAGCGACACATCTGATATCTTTTTAAATATAAGAACGGCAAAATTTATTTTTTCACGGATAAATAACGGATGAAAAACGGCAAAATTTTGAGCTATTTTGAGTTTGATTCGCGAGACTTGTTCTACTAACTTCATGTACATCAATATACAGGGTGTCCCAGAAGTCCCGCACTCCTTGTGGGGATCGAAAGTGAAAAATATTCTAAGCCCAAATATCCATGTTTGAAATTTTTTGATGAAGTAGTTAATCAGTAATTAATTAATGAAAGTGACCAATCAGGAGCGCGCTATAGAAGAATGAGTAAGTAGTTGGTGACGCGAGAGTGAGACGCCAGAGCTGCTGCCGGCTTTTCACGCAGTAAACCGAGACTGGCGTCTCACTTTCGCGTCCCCACTGCTTACTCAATCTTCTGTAGCGCGCTCCTGATTGGTCACTTTCATTAATTAATAACTAATGAACTACGTTATCAAAAAATTTCAAACATGGATATTTGGGCTTAGAATATTTTTCACTTTCGATCCCCTCAAGGAAGTGCGGGACTTCTGGGACACCCTGTAAATCAAATATCATCACAACGGTTATGAATAATTCTCGAAGTCAATATGAAGTAAGGAAGACACAAAAAAGTGGATCATATTTTATGGCTTGTCCTGGGATTCCGAGATACTTGTCGAAATTTTGCATTTTTAGCTATCCTTAATGACTTTCCACCTATTGTGTTAATTTCAGAATACTTGTTCCGAATTTGTATTTTTTTACTTTCTATGGACATCGATAATTGCTCGACTATTCATAACAATTTGGAGGATATTCGATCTTTATTGAGTAAGTGGCAATGCTAATTTTATGTTAAGTGAGCCAAGCCCACCCGTAGGAAAAAACGTAGTTGTGGGACACTTATTTTTTTATTTCGCCACAAATTCGTGACAATTCAACAATGAATAGCAATACGTGAAAGAGCTTTAAAGAATGAGAAATTTGAACCAATTCGGTAACAATATCAGCAGCACTCTTTCAAAATACCGGCGCAGAGAATGAAATCGATGATGCTATAGTAATAACATCAGATAATAAGATAATAAGAGTTGCACACCCTCGTGTGCTACTCGAAATCTCTGAAAACTCCGTCTGATTTCACGGAAATTAGGAAATTCTGAAAAAATATGTAGATAAGGTATCAGCTAAGAGGACTGGTGACATAAGAAGAAGAATAGGACACGAATACTGAAGATTCAGAAAAAAGTTAGCTCAAGCATAAGTTTTTATTTCGAAAGACAAAAACGGCCGAAGCAATTTCACACACATGATAATTAGTAGGTAAACTTTTTTAGTTCTTCGAGAGAACAAAATGGCTAATGAACTCGTATAATAAAAAATGAGGAGAATTTGTTGAAGATAAGATTGTAGAGTTTTCCCAAAATATAGCTACATCCTTTATTATGAAATAAAAGAAATTTTCAATTTTCGACTGCACCTTTTTAATGTGGCAAAATTCTGACTACACCCATGCTTTCGAATATTTTACTGAAAACCACAGAAAATCGTTCGAATTACACGCTTCTCCTCTTTTTGTTGCTCGAATCATCACTCGCTGCAATCGTGAAAGAATGCAACTAACCTTGTCATAATTTGTTTGCGACAAAACGCAAGCTGCGTCAAGGTGGCAGTTTTTTTTCGGAAATTTGATATTACCTTATATTATTCTTGAATAACTGGATGAGCTAAAGAGAATAATTGCCAGACAAGGTAATTGAAGCGTGAAGAATATATTCTTCGGCATGTCTCGCCCGTTGAAGGAATAAAACTTTTGTCATAAGTAATTGAGGCATGATCCCAGCTTCATTTGAAGATGTTATCGATTACCCCATTCTCCAACTTCACTCTCCAAAGCACTACGTATATCTCAGAAAATCTGCAACGTATACAGGGTCATCATAATAATTCGTGCATTAGACTTTTCTCGGCTTCTATGAGGAAAAGATTTCTGAAATTTGGCACAGGGCCGTTTTTTCAAAAGGGGAAAATCATGCTAAAATATCTTCATCGAATTCGCTCTTCCGGTTGTACCCGAAGTGACCATCAGCTCTGGTATTTCAAATGGAACTACCTATTTTTCTAACCAGAAATGGATTCCTTCTTGAATTTTACACATTTTTTATCTGAAACATTTTTACGTTGTTGTCATGGTTACGAAGATATAAGGACTTCTATGAGAAATTGGCCAGTTTCAGAGGTCCGCGAAATGTATCATAGCATCCATGCTATCCATAATAAAGAAAAAAATTAAGGATCTTACGAAAATTCAATAATTTTGCCTCGTATTGCATGACTACCGAATAATGTTGTTCTATTGGAACTGTCACAATAAATTCATATTTCTGAGAAATTTCAAACTGCAATAACTTCATTTTTTCAAATGGCATGCCCATATTTTTTGTACAGAAAATTTAATTTCAAACATGTTTCCAAGGGTTCTTTATGTCCATCTTCAATTGTTTTCTGTACAAAAAATATGGGCATGCCATTTGAAAAAATGAAGTTAAAAATTAAATAAAATTATTTTCCGAATAAAGAAAAATTGGCTTCAATCTTAATTCAAATGTGTTTCATTTCAATTTGAAGTTTTCTTATTTAAAGAAAACATAACTCACAAAAACATAATTCCTAACATAAATAGGCATCACATAATGATGACTGACTCAGTGTTATTTTTCAGCCCAATTTTTGTTTTTGTACACAAGAGCGTTATCATTTCACCAAATTGTTCTTAAGGGGAGGTGCTACACGTCCGAGCTCCCTTCAAAAATGGGGCTTTTTATTTCCATGATATCTCCGTCAATTGCGGAATAATATTTTGCAGAATGTGTTTCAATCAGTGTTTCTGTTTATATTGTTCCATGAATTTTTAAAGTAGGAAATTTATTGGTCATATTTTCAACCAGGTTTTTTTCCTCATATACGAAGAAAAACGGAAAAGCAAGTAATACACATTCTAGAGGAATGATTAAGCTTTGATTAAAAAAAAAATTGTTGGTCTACGCCGCATACGAACTGAGATATTATTTAAATAAAAATCCCAATTTTTGAAGGGAGCTCGGACGTGTAGCATCTCCCCTTAATGGGGTAATTTTGAGCAAACATTGTTCTGAAGCGAATTGATGAAGAATTCGTGGCCAAATTGAATTCTGTTCGTACGTAAAAATGAAAATCTAGAGCCTCGGTCCAATACTCAAATAAAAGATCGAAAGGGTCCAATCTGTCTGGAGTTACAGAATTTCGAAATTTCATTTTCTCAATACATATTTTGAAAATTACATATTTGGTTGGGTTGAAATTTGGTAATTAGCTGTATAACAACAATACACTGTAGTAACGAAACCGTTTGATATTTTTCGATTCTGTTTTCATCTACGTGATGATGTAAATTACAATCATGAAACCATTTCATCAAATAAACAAACAATTATCACCATAAATTCTCAGTTCAACACACAGAAACAATGAAATCAACACGAAAAGTACTGCATTGTTTCTCACTCGAAGAATATTTTTCAACAATATTATAATGGTTAGTTCTCAAAAAATGAGTAAAAATATTTTCAACAACAGATTATTGATGAACATTGACTTTGTTAGAAGAATTTATGCTCGAATCTGAACTGAGCTCCAAGAATTTTTCGAATGGATTGAGGAGGTCTTGAGTATACCTGTGTGACTTACGAAACATTCAAAGAAGTGTAAGATCTCAGTCACATTAAGAGGGTAAAAAATAAACCATTAGGGCATTTAAAACCCCAAAAGTTGGGTAGACTAAGAGTAGTAAAAGAGAGTATAAGACTTTCACAGTGAGCTTTAGTATTACGAGTACCTACATAGCGAATACCCTTATCATCGGATCAGGTAAATGAAACTGAAAACAAATTCTTTAATTTCATGACAGAATTTTAGCTTCCTCCACATAATTTTCCATCAACTTTTGATGAGTCTCGTGAATGCCCAATATGCGCTCTAGGTCTGACTTGCAAAAATGAATAAGCTCATTTCGCTCGCATTTGCGCGGCAACATTTCTCGTTCTGGCAGATGGTTCGTGATGTAAAAAATTTCTATCATGATTATAATTCGCTTTCTAGACTCATTTTCTTTATTTCTTGTAAATTTCAAGTGTACTGAAATGTCATAAGTACAGCTGTTCTTAATGAATTTTCAAAGAGTTCACAGACTATATTATACTCTGAAAGAGTTCTGCCAACACTTAGGAGGGACGAAAAAGTTCTGTCATTATTTTTTATAGATTCAATATATTATCATTAACAATTCCTGAAAGTTTTGCGTATGATACTATGACATAGTTGAACCTAATTTTCTGGCCTCTTTGAGCGCTTATGGTAGTCTACTCCAGCCATTATGGGCTGGCAGAAATGGTTTTTATTTTCGAGCAGATATTGAATATTAAAGCAAGTAAATTTTGGTGAGTTATGAAATGACATATGAAAATTGGTCACTGGCTCTTGGTCTATTATTGTGGTTCTGGATGATAGAGCGATTGTACTATTTCCTCATCGAAAAATCAATCATCGAAACATCTGAAATTTTTTATTATATATATATATATATATTTTTATATTTATACGTATTTAAAATTTAACGGAGGCGATTTCACGATTTTCCGGCATAAAAAAACGACATGGATCATATGTCTGCTATTCAGAGTCACAGAGTGAAGTTGAATCTTCGCTAAGGATAGTGTTGAACGCATGCGTCAACTAGCAATGCAGAAATCTGCGGGAAACGTAAAGATTATGTATTTTCCGGAAGATATTTTCATTTCAGTTCAAAATATGAATACTTATTAACAACGAAACGCAGGACTTGAAGAAAACGATCTAAAAATACCTATAAAATGTTGAGTATAACGAGATCAAATATCTTCAAAGAAAATTCAAGTTGACTGACTCTGTCAACACCAGGTAAGTATGCTTTCATTAATTGATTCCAAAGTGCTCTTCTGGGAAAAAACTAATTTGCACTTCGCACAGCAGGAGAATGCTTTATCCAACTACTGAGTCGCATTGTATTCTTTTCTGTTTACCTCCAGAGAATTGGAACTTGCATAAGGATTTTACGGGTCCATTAAATATTTGTTGCTGAACGATGGTGTAGAGTGCAGACGTCTCTGCAAATATTTACATTGGCCGGCCGTCGACTCCTTTGTATTTCGATTTAATTATGAACTTCCAGATACGTGATTCATTTTACAGGGTCTTTATAAAAGATTTCAATATCATGGTGGCCGTTGAACAGGGCCGATCCTAGCAGGTGTGAAGTGCGTGCCCCTAGACATAATTCATGTAAGATGTCCTATACCTATCTTCAACTTTTTCGGAAATATTAAGTTTTTTCAGATTTTTTACAAAAATTAACATTTTAAATAAAAATTATTATTTTATTTCACAAATTCGATACATTACACTCAATACTTATTTCCCATTTACCTCTTGATATGAAGAAAGTAAGGAAAAACCATTACTGAGAAAAAATTAAAAAAAAAACAAAAACAGATTTGTTTATTCTCATAGCCTTAGTAACACGTTGTCTGTTTGCATGACAATAAGTGATCAGTGTAAGTGCTATTGTCTTTTGAATTTCGATAACTGTACGTGATAATATTAGAAAAATGGTTCATTTAACAGAAATGCACAAAATAACCATTCTTCAAATTATGGTTATGGAGATTACACCCGGACACAAATGGAAGTTTCTCGCGTTTTTCACGAAAAATTTCCAAATTTGCCGCCTATATCCCAAGGAATCATTAGCAAAATAGAAAAGCAGTTTCGAGAGCTTGGTCATGTAAGACAAATAACAAAAATTGCTGCCAATGCAGTAAGTGATGATACGAAATTGGATATTATGCTTGAGTTTCAAGAAAGCCCACATAATTCTGTTCGAAAAGTAGCCCCGCTGTTCACCGTCAGCCACACGTCAATATTTCGAATATTAAAGGAAAGTGAGATGCATCCCTATAGAATGATGGCAACTCAGGAGCTCATAGAAGACGATTTCGATAGGAGAACGCATTTTTGTGAGCAAATGATGGCAATGTTAGATAACAATGTGATCCAATCAGAAAATGTTTTTTTATCTGATGAGAGTATCATTTACACTACACGGTCATGTTCATCCTCAAAATTGCCGCTATTGGTCTGATGAGAATCCTCACTGGATGAGAGAAGAACATCCGCAATATCCTGAAAATGTTAATGTTTGGGCAGGAATTGTTGGAAATCATATCGTAGTGCCTTTTTCATTGGCGGCAACTTAAATGGAGAAAAATATTTAGAACTACTCCAAAATAATGTCGTACCAACTTTGATAAACTTATATCCTGATCCAGAAAATCCACAAGTTCCTGCCAATATAATATGGTTTCAGCAAGATGGAGCACCGCCCCATTACCAAATCAATGTCCGGCAGTACTTGAACAAAATTTTTCCAAATCGGTGGATAGGGAGGCGCGGATCGATAGAATGGCCAGCACGATCTCCTGATCAGACACCATTAGACTTCTTTTTGTGTGGATACGTCAAAAGTATTGTATACGAAACGAAACCCTTAAACTTAGACGACCTAAAAAACCGAATCACGCTTGCGATTAGATCAGTCACGCCTGAAATGTTGAGTAACGTTAGAAGACAATTCTACACCAGATTAGCATGTTGCCAAGACGTTCGCGGCGAGCATTTTGAATATTTCCTACATTGACATTAATGTTTTTTTTTAATTAAGAAATAATCAGTATTACTTATCAGGTTTTAAGTTTAATGTACCGTATTTGTGAAATAAAATAATTTCTATTTGAAACGTTGATTTTTGCAATAAGTCTGAAAACACTTAATACTTCCGAAATAGTTAAAGATACGTATAGGACATTGTGCATGAATTGTGTCTAGAATTCTCTGAAGAATCCAAAAAATAAATGATATACAGGGGGTTACATTTGAAATAAGAAAGTTGGTATTGGCCACGGTCACATGGAACACCCTATATAATATTATCTTCTTGAAAAATATGCGCATTTAAAATTACAAATCGACATGTCCGAGCGTTTTTCCCAACACGCCCTCATTTATTCGTTATCGAATTTATTCCATTTGGCTGTTACACTCTGTATGTATTACGACAATCAATTTTAATTTATGAAGAGCCCCAGCGTCTAGGGCTCCTCATTTAATTTTAGTTTTGCGAAAAATTAAATATTCGCATATTTTCTGAGCTCAGTTAATTTCGTCTTCAAAGTTCAAGTTGAAAATGAAGGTGAATGGTTAAAAGAAAATTAGGGAAAATGCTTCGTTCCCGCCGTTGTAATAATTCAAGAACATGAATAACGATCACGAATTCATCACAAGATAATTCCCTTGAAGAGTTCGAGGAAGGTGAACAGAAAACGTTTTCAAGGTTGCTGTGTAATAAGAATTATTCGACATTGTTTCCATTATGTTAATTATACTGTCAAAAAAATTCACTGTAAATATCTGCTATTTCCTGTTTGGCTTACAGTGAGTCCATTGAATTGTGAATCGTTTATCTGCGATGACAGAGAAATATTGCGCCATTCTCCACATAATAATCCGAATTAGAAATTAGAATATCAGATAGGAGGTTTTTGGTATTGGAGAAATAGAAATCAGTTGAAGGTGAAATTGTGACTGTGTGTGATAACTATCTGATGTCTCTTTCAAGCAATATCTTCACATACAGGAATGTCACACCCAATGACAAGCTGTATTGTTGTTATACAGCTAATTACCAAATTTCAACCCAACCAAATATGTAATTTTCAAAATATGTATTGGGAAAATGAAATTTCGAAATTCTGTAGTTCCAGACAGATTGGACCCTTTCGATCTTTTATTTGAGCATTGGACCGAGGCTCTAGATTTTCATTTTTACGTACGAACAGAATTCAATTTGGCCACGAATTCTTCATCAATTCGCTTCAGAACAATGTTTGCTCAAAATTACCCCAGTAAGGGGAGATGCTACACGTCCGAGCTCCCTTCAAAAATTGGGATTTTTATTTAAATGATATCTCAGTTCATATGCGGCGTAGACCAACAATGTCTCGTTTGGACATTGGAAATGGTAAACAAAAAAACTGCCTGAGTTCTTAGGGCAAGAATATTTTAATAATTGGTAAATCGAAACATTTAAAGAGTTCTGCCAACACTTAGGAGGGACGAAAAAGTTCTGTCATTATTTTTTTTAGATTCAATATATTATCACTACCAATTCCTGAAAGTTTTGTGTATGATACTATGACATAGTTGAACTTAATTTTCTGACCTCTTTGAGCGCTTAGGTAGTCTACTCCGGCCATTATGGGCTGGCAGAAATGGTTTTTATTTTCGAGCAGATATTGAATATTAAACAAGTAAATTTTGGTGAGTTATGAAATGACATATGAAAATTGGTCACTGGCTCTTCCTCTATAATTTTTAATACGCCTTTCAAACACGGCGGTCATTCCACAACAGCAACGTAGCAAACTTCGTGAAAAATGGCATTTCCCAAAGTCATGATGAGATCTTGATCATCGATCCAAATTACACAGATGTCACTCGTATCATGTCAGTTTCATGAAATTTTTATTATTTCTGTTTATATTTGTAATGGTTGATAATTTAACGGACGCTAGGCGGAGACTTTACAAGAAGAGGGACAACTTCAATTGTGCCGACGCTGTAAGCAGAATTGCCAGTGACATAGCGGCAAAAGCTGCCAGCGATGCTCGTAACGTTCAGTGTTGCCCCTGTGAATATTTACACGATAGAATATGTTCTGCGAAACAGCAATTAGCTGATAAGGCTGTCGAAGCAGCTCGAATAACTCAATCGAATCTTGCAAGTAAGTTAGCTTTGGTGAATGAGTTATCAGAAGAGAAAGAAACGGTTAGATGTATACTTCACGAGCTCATGCTCAGTAAAAAACAGTTAGAAGAAGCTATAAATAAAGAGATAGAAGCTATAGCTGCGTCTACAACCTTGAAAGGTATATTGGATAAGGCTCTTCAATTAGCTAGTGAGGTAGCTGTCAATGCAGATATCGTTGTTTCTAGTATATCAACTGATATAACTTTAATCGAAAAGATATTAGACTTGGAAAATGAAAATTGTCATCTTTTGTGCCATAAAGAACACTGTGCCAAAATGGACGTCGAAGCCACAAGATTAGCTGAGAAAAAAGCGGTATTAGCGGCTACAAATGCGAAAAACAATGCGTTCAAAACGAAGAGACAAAAACCTTCAACAGGAATGGAATACTTTCAACATTAAATCTGATTTCCAGCAACCACTAAGAATAAATTTCGTCATCATAGAGATAGAGATAGCTTAGTTCATCAAGTGCTGACATAACGTAGTGACATTGTCAAATATGAAAATGTTATTCAGAGACCTTTCCGTCCTAGTTTTGCTTTTCAAATTGGAAATAACCTTCACAGCAGCTGTTCCTGTGTTACCTTTGTCTACAAAGGATGCCAAAAGAGAATGTTGTGCCGATAGAATGAACGCCATTTCTAGTAATATAGCAATCAAGGCTGCAGAAGAAGCTAAAGCTGCGCAGTATGCCCAGATCCCTGCAGCTTGCCAAGCAGCACATCAGGTCAAAGAACAGTTAGCTGAAAAAGCCATTGAGGCAGCGAAAGCTGCACAAGCCGCACTAGCTGGTAAAGTAGCATTAGTGGAAGAGCTTACCCGAGAAAAAGAAGCAGTTAAGATAGTATTACAGGAAGAGGTGAACAGTAAACTCCAACTCGAGCAAGCCATCAATGAAGGTATGAAAGCTCTAGCTGGAGTTAAGTCTTTGCTCAATGTTATATCGTCCGGTTTGAAACTGGCGCAAACAACTGCTCAAAATGCAGATTCTGGGGTTAAAGGTGTACAGGAAGATCTACGGGAGAAAAATATTTTGCTACAGCAAGCTTTACGTGCCGTAGAAATATTAACGAGAGAGGAGGCTATGGCGAGGAATGATTTGGAAACTACCAAATGTGCTGCAAGGAGAGCAGTTCAGGCAGCAGCAGAAGCGAAGTCAAATGCCATGAGAAACAAGCGGGCGTCGGCTGAGAATACACCACACGTCGTGAAAAATGCTTAAGTTGATTGCGTGAGGTCTTCGTCTTAGTTGCAAGTCAAAACTATATGGAATTCTTAAGGGAATCTTATTTATATACTTCTAATGTATAGCTTATTTATGATATTCTTATATAAAATATATATTTTAAGAATCTGAATATGGTTTGGTTTCTGAAAAGTGATTTATTCAGTTCCACTGGGGGTCAATCAAATAAACAATGGTTTTTCATTTTGATTTGTTGTCGTTATGGTTTGGTTAGCCTTCCGAGAACTGCTTCCATGTAGATCTTTTGTTCTTCACCCTACTCATTCATTGAAACCCAAAGACGCCGTCAATGGTGTTGATAAAATCGAAAACATCCTCAGGAGCCTGGACCGTTTCCTCGTGGGTATCCAGAACCCGTTTTTTCATAATGAATGATTCTTAGGATAGCCCTTCCAGGACACTTGCATATACCATGTTTCTGCTTCTGATCCACAGAGCCAACAAATCTCATCTACCGACTTTTCCATACGGTACAAATGATGTTTGTACCAACAGCCCCATCGGCAGACTTACCATTACCCGAATATCAGCTCGTGACAGCTTTAGGCTCTTACTAGTATAGGTCGGTGAAATCATCACGAATTTCTAAACTACACTGCGCAAAAAAATTAACTAACGCACATCCTGAAAATCTCAATTTTAATGAAAGTTAACTCTACATTGACTTTATAACATATTTTTTATGTTCTCTCGGGAAGGTTTTGAACGAAACAAGACACATTAAATGGAAGAAAAATTCAGGATTTCACCGAATCTTATGTGAAAGAAGAGAAATGAACAATTTTCAAAATACTGAAATGCTGATAAGTGATTAATACTTGGTATTTCCACCCCTTGCGTTAATTACAGCTCGGCAATGACGGTTCATGCTCAAAATGAGTGATCTTAAAATGTTCTGATCTAATCCTTCCCAGATTTCTCCGAGTTGGATTCCTAAGTCATTTAGAATAGCTGGATGATTTTCTGAACTTCTCAGCCTTCTATTGAGGTTGTCCCAAACCTGCTCAATCGGATTGAGATCTGGACTTCTTGCTGGCCATTCCATTCGAGAGACTTCAACCTCTTCAAGGTACTCCTGCGCGCACGATGGGGTCTGGCATTATCGTCCATAAAAATGAAGTTTTCACCAATGTATGAGGCAAATGGCACTACATGCTCTTCAAGAATGTTCCTTATATACTTATCAGCATTCATAGCTCCATTATCAACGACCACTAGGTATGTGCGAGCAGTCAAAGATATTCCACCCCATACCATAATCGATCCTCCCCCGAAACCAGTAGTATTCAGGAAATTGCACTGAGCATATCTTTCATGTGGACGTCTGTATACAAGGGAACGTCGATCACAATGGTAGAGGCAGAATCTAGACTCATCTGTGAAGAGAACTCTTTCCCAATCGGCCTCTTCCCAATGGATATGCTCTCTCGCAAAAGGTAAGAGGGGTAAGAGCTGGGCCTCTTGCCGCGACACGAGGGCTTATATCATATTCTCTGGGGCGATTTCTTATTGTCTGAGTGCTAATTTGCACCTCATGAGTTTGCTCACGCTGATTTTGAAGCAGGCGATCGGTTGCAAACCGTTGTCTCAACGAAGAAACTCTCAAGTAACGTTCTTGAATGGCAGTTGTTACCCGTGGTCTACCCTGTCCTGGTCTTCGGACATTCATACCTGTCTCCCTGAATCGATGCAACATTCTGGACACACTTGTATGGGAAACTCCAAACCTTCCTGCAATTCTGGTGTATGTCCACCCTTCTTCTCGCAAAACTACCGCTTGGGCACATTCCTCTTTGGTCAAGTTGCGTGTTTCGCGTTGCATTGCGATCGAGCGTAAAAAATCAAACGAAAGAAAAACTATTGATCACTAGAATTGATCGAGAACAACTGATTTTAGAATGGAGCCAATACATTGAAAATCTGATAATATCATCTTTTTTTTATTCCTTCTGGGAGAAAACATCTGTATTGAAGAAAAACGTTGAAAGTGGATAACATATGCATGGATAATTCTGATAAAAATAATACACCTTCAGTTGTAGAATAAATTTGAGATTTCCATAATGTGCGTTAATTTTTTTGCGCAGTGTAATTGTTGGACCGCTGCCTTTTCCAAGGCCACAAAAAGGTTCAGGTCCAGCAGGTGTTAACCTTGATGCTGTTTTCGTGAGCTTATCAGCTTTTCATTTCCCTCAACACCACAATGCCCTGGCACCCAATGTAGAGCCACTTTATTGCCTCTGAACTCTTGTCCTCCTCCTTTTATGGCAGGAGTAATCTACCTATATTTTTGTTTGTCATGACAGGTATACAACAACATCAATGAAAGCTTCAAAACTATTAGTTTCATCTGAACTCAAATAATACCTCTTCATGATTCGAATTGTTTTTTTTTGAGGATTCTACAAATTATTGCTCGACTAGTTTAGATATCCATATTTCTCCCAGTACATTTGCAGTATTTATTGTGTTAGCTCTAAAATAATGTTCTATATTTGTGTGTCGCGAGACAATCCAGAATTTTTTCTCATCTCTACACCAAGCCCATGATTTCAGTTTCTCTATGCGTGGTTTTCGACAAGTTTGACAATAAATGTGGATTGAAATTCACTCAAATCAGACAAGTCAGAAATTGAATCGTCTCAATAAAGAATGCTCCTTGCTATTCTACTCCTAACCCTTGTTACATTCACAAAATCTGCTGAGATTCAAGTAGACGCGAAAGATAAAAGGGAAATATGTGCCGACCGAATGAACTCCATTTCCAGCAACATCGCTATCAAAGCAGCCGAGGAGGCCAAAGCTGCAGAGAGTGCTCAGTTCGCAGCAGGCTGTCAAGCTGCACATAGGGTAAAGGAACAATTAGCTGAGAAGGCAATGGAAGCTGCAAAGGCAGCACAAGCTGCTGCTGCTGTCAAAGCTGCTCTCGTTGACGAGATCGTGAGGGAAAAAGAAGCTGTGAAAATGGTGATAATGGAGTTGATGAATAGTAAAAAGAGAATTGAACAGGCAATTGAAGGCCAGTTGAGAGCGCTACAAGGGGACAAATCTGCGTTGAAGGTATGTTGATGGTATTAAATATATTTCATTCAGGAATGCATTCAGGTTAGAGAAACTTTACTCAGTCCTTATACTTTCTTTGGAGGTTCTGATGGCTGCTCTGCATGTAGCGGAAAGTACTTCCTCAAATGCAGATTCTGCTCTGAGGGGGATTCAAGACGATTTGATGGAAAAAGAAAGGGTGCTGCAAAGTGCTCTTCATCGCACTAATGTGTTAACTAGAGAGGAAGAATGTGCAAGGCAAGATGTAGCAACTACAAAGTTTGCAGCGAGGAAGGCTGTCATGGCAGCCTCTGAAGCTAAAGCCAATGCAATGAGAACGAAGAGGACGGTGAGTTTTTCTTGACCTGAAAAATGTAGGTCTTCAGAATCTATCATTATAAATTAAAAATATTCTATGTTATGAAAAAAACTTATTATCAACTACAGATTCGTTTATCAGTGAATTTCTTTTCAGGTTGAACATTAATTCTAGAATTCAGACGCTAAGCTTATAATAAAATCATTTACATATACAATGATGTGGTACTTTATTCGAATTGTGTAAATATTTATTGTTATATAGATATATATTATTGGATATCGATTTTTAATAATTATATAACATTCTTACAATAAATGTATTTACTAGAGAACTCTCCTTTTTTGTGTTAGTGTAATCTCTAACTGCAACCAAAAAGTGTGTTTGTGTGTACTCAACTCAAAATATGGTGTATTTACCAATGTTGCTATAAGGTGAGCCAGTAAATCTTACAATAGATCTGAAACTTTTTGTATTTTTGGTGATCATTCTCGATCAAGGTTGGGAGGTGAACTATTATGCCTGATGATTTTCTTATATTTCATCACCAAAATGAATTCTTGTTATTTTGCCCTTTTGAACATATAATCATTTTGTGATCAGAGTTCAATTTTTTGTGAGTATTTTTATCTTCTAACATTCTCTTCATCTCTTGTTCATACTCATCCTTGTACATCAAGACAGTAACATTACCTTCATCTGACTTGCTCAGGGTAACATTTTCATTACTCGCATTAAATTCTTGAGTGATCCTCAACAACTGCCGCTTAAACACTTACTCGACTTCATCTTGCTTTCTTCTGCTCATAAAATTCTTAACACTACCCACACACTTCGATCTGTGAATATTCGTTTTATCTTCTCCTATGGTCTGTGATTTAATGCATATTTCTACATTTAATGATTTTTATAACGGGTATTTTGTTGGGTGGTGAACCAAAAGTACAATTCTAGCCCCCTCTGGGAAAACAGAGTCTTAGACAAAATATAATCAGTGCCAACAACAGGTGTTATGTGCATCTATGAAGTACCATTTGGAAAATGGTAAATGAAAAACAAAGGGCAGAGATTTCCAAATTATAATGCTTTGTAGTAATTTGTTGTTTTTTTACATTTTGCTCCTTGTTTTATATTGTTGTTTATGTTTGTATTTTATGGTATTTCAGAAGATGATCCATAGGTGTCTCTACCTCACGTTTTTATGTTGACCAAAATGATTAATTCTGTGACCTTATTTGACATTTAGTTTTCGATGAGAACTTCCTTAGGACAGCTTCTGAGATTTATATGAACAGTTATATTTTGAAAAACGTTTGGTACAACTTAGTCTTAGTAGTTTAATTTTTTTTATACCTTCGACTAGATATTTACATTTTTTTGACATGAGGGCTTTCGAATATCTTATTTCGTATTTCAGCTTAAAAAAAAAATTCACATATTCGAAACGTTGGCGTTATTCGAATTTTGACCTAATTGTCGTAGTGACCGTTACTGACTTTTTTTTCTGTAGAGGAGAAACGAATGAGGCAACTCAGGGGTAACTTTTATATTCCCATTCTAAATCTAAATCAATTTATTATTCATACTCGTATTCACAAAACAAAAAATAGGGGATCTTTCACTAAATAAACTTGGCATCAGAATCAGAAATTTCGAATAGTAATGAAACAATTCAGAATTTATAATTGTAAAATCAGTTCGAGTTTTATACGAGTCCTCTGGTTTAAGTGGTACACAGTTAAAACTTTTTTTTTCTCAAAAGGAACAGGTCCTAACGGTGGATCTTGAGGATCTGAAATAAAAATATGAATGAAATAAGATATGTCAAATTTAGAGTAGGTATTACGGACTTTCTAGCCTACATTTCGCCTACAACTGCGGTGGGCTTCTTCAGCGGTTTCTCGGTCGGAAGTTGTAACCCGAGAAATGACTGCTCTGAACCAGTCGAAAAAACCCCGAAATACCGTCAAATCGATATTCGGTTATTCGAAAAGTTGAAATGATATTCGGACAATTTTATCCCGATCTGATTTTTTGATTGTGAAATATTCCGAGAAAATTTTAGAAGAGGAATATATCCGAAATCATCACGCCGATTTTGCCCATTAACCAATTTACCCGAGACAGTTGAAATCTCAAAGCTCTAAGTTTTTCTTTCGAATGTTATCGATTGAACGGGTGGGCAGACAGAATTGAATTTGACCAGTAATTCATAGCGCTCTCGTTCATAGAAACATATCACTTTTTATTACCCTCCTCTTATTCCTCATAGCATTCGCTTTGGCCTCAGTTGCCGCTTGGACAGCCTTCCTAGCAGCAAGTTTCGTATTGTCCAAATCGGATCGAGCCGCCTGTTCTTCTTTACTGAGTACTTGAGTTCGATGCAAAGCACTTGAAAGCACTTTCTCCTTTTCCAGTAGATCATCGTTCACTCCCTTCACAGAGTGATCTGCGTCTGACGCTGTGCTTTCAGCCACGTGAAGAGCAGTGTTCAAGACTTTTTCCAAACCCTTCTCTTCTGATAGTGCCTTCAATTCAGCATTTATTGCTCGTTCTAGTTCCCCTACAGGCAAAAGTGTGAAGTTTCAATTTTGTTTCGTTGATTTTGAACGAGGGGTTAACCGCTGACCAAAATCTGTACATTGGACATTTCCGAGAAATCCCTGGACATCCCTGGACATCCCCGGATATCCCTGGACATCCCCGGACATCCCTGGGATATTCCCTGGAAATCCCCTGGACATCCCCGAGCTTGTATATCGTACATCCTCAGCGGTTTACCCCTCGATTTTGAATGTCGCTGTTTCTACTTACCTTTGCTATTCATGAGTTCTGTGATAACAACCTTCAGAGCATCCTTTTCACGTGTTAGCTCTTCGACTAGAGCGATTTTGCCCGCCAAGGAGGCTTGAGCGGCTTTCGCTGCCTCTATAGCTTTCTCTGCCAATTCTTCTTTTATCTGATGAGCAGCAGCTGCACCGGCTGGTGCTTGTGCATTTTCTGCTGCTTTCGCTTCTTGAGCTGCTTTAACTGCTATATTACTGGAGATTGCGTTCACCTTATCCACACAAGCATCCCTTTTTTGGTCGCCTTTTCCAACAGCGATCGAAGCTGCGTTCACTGAATAAATGAGTAAAACAATCTGAAAAATTGTACACAATTCGATCATTTTTGAAAATGCCAGATTTGAAGGATTGATTTTGTTTCAGAGTGTCAGCTATGTGAAATTGGTTGATTGTTTCGTATATTTCTTTCAATTCTTTGGAACCTCTGGAGTACTCATATAGGCGTTCCTATTTTCAATCTATACAGTGTGACAAGAAAAACCTCAGACAAACTCTTTTTCATTTGACTTTATCAAACAGAAGATATTGAACAAAACAACAACAAATGGTTATCTCTTGTCTGGAAGCACCCAGCCACTGTGCCAACACTGTAACGATACTCCGCTAACAGTCAAGCACATCCTTTCAGAATGCCCGTATTATGCAGAAGGTAGATCAAATAACCACCTGGGCCCCAACCTAAAGGAAATTCTAACCTCTACTGATCAGCACATAAACTTACTGAACTTCCTGAAATCAGCGCTATTATATAAATTCATATAATGTAAAGTTCAATTTTCTGGAAACTATACTGTCTTATAATTGTCCATAATCAAATGTTCCTGTGTCATTGACCTGTGTTGTCGAGACACATTAATTGTAAATAAATAAATAAATAATAGCTTGAACATTTGTTAATAATATATTTAAGCCGTTTCGAAGTGAAAAGGACACTACGCCATTGATCGTTCCAATTGATATGTTGCCTTGCCCATTCTAGTCTTTGACGCTGATGGTCACGTGTCAATGGAACTTAATGGACGTCTAGAACCTAGATTCACCTCTCTCAAACGTCGCCTGATGGTTTCGATGGAAACTTGGAGCCATCTGCATTTTGAAGAATATTCCGTAACATTCTACACGTAGATGTAGGGGTTCTTCCCGCCGAAACGGTGATGAAACGATCCTGAGCAGGTGTTGTTTTTCGTCGCCCACCAAGCCTTGGTCTTTCCAACACGGAACCTGTCTCCCTGAACCTATTCCAAAGTCGAGATATCACACTTTGGCTGACTTGGAGCCTTTCCGCTTACCTGAGTTAGGCCACTCTGTAGCATTCCGATAGCCCTATTAGCCTCAGCGTTTGTTAATTTACGTCTTGGTATTTTCAGAAAACTCGTTTCAAATCGAAGCCGTTGATAAACTGACTTAATTTCAAAATAAGAACATTCATGAAGCATATGCAAAGAACCAAACTTCAGAAAAAAGGCGACCACATTGACGAAAAGTCTCATACTGATTTTTATTGGATCGATTCAAGTTGTTACTGAGTTTTAAATGATTTTACAGCAATTTTCTCGAAGATTACATACTTTTGAAAACGATTGAATTCGATATCCCTTAAGGCTTGTTCGGACTAGGCCAGTATTTTAGTCATCAATGAACAGAAATTTTTTACCAACGTTATAGGACCATTAATAAAGGGATTATTGTCAATTTCGAGGTCCAAGGGGGGGGCCATGGTCCCCACGCCCCCTGTATTCGACAGTGGTGTAACGACTACATATATCTAATAAAATCAAGCCTTATATTTACAGTAACCCAGATAATGAATTCATTCCAATTGGCTTTCCCACACTCTATATTTTTTGAGAACATCTATGACTCAAAACATTAATAATGTTGTAATTCAGGAGAATTGATACGAGCAGTATTTGAATTTCTCTTATTTTTTGTTCAACAGGTCTTTTATGATCATCTCCTCTCATAGTTTGGTTGTTTATGTACTCTCTGAAGAGTGCCTATGGGAGAGCAGTGAAAACACATCGGCTTCTCTATTGCCCTGAAAAGATTGTAAAAACACTTGCCGGAAATATTTTATGGACGGTAGCAGAATGCGACCAAGCGAGTTTTCACGTAATTCATGAAATACTTCCACATGATTTATAGCGAAAATGCCCCTCTGCGCTGTTTTACAATTACAGGAACTTCTGGAAATGGTTTAATAATTTTGTATCCTGCAAAAACCCTCTTCGTAAGGAGCGGCGGACATAAATGAAGATTCCAGTGGGATCCCTTTGAAGTATAGGTCCAATTTTATGGAATTTACTGGAAGACGGGGAATGAAATATTGGATTGCGAAATGAGTTATGATTGCGTCATTTGCACAGTACAGGACTGCTGAATATTAAAAGGATATTATCAGTTCACGAGCGAAATATTTTCGATCACTTGTTGAAATACGAAATGAGCTGTTTTAGGTTTTAACTCGTATTCGGGAGAGGTCGCAACTGAACTTGAGGTTAGCAGAGATGACGGCCACTTTGGATGGAATCACTATCTATACTATCGGGAGTTTTTTTTAGAATGATAGAATTTTTGATGAGGATAACTTTAATTTCACAGAAGGTAGAAGCAATGTTGTTTTGACATTTCTGTTCAGTAAGCATTGACAAACTACTCACGCCGCAACAACGTTTACAAATTATTGAAATTTATTTTCAAAATCAGTGTTCTATTCGCCAAACTTATAGAGAACTTCGTGAAATTTATTGTTCACATAATCATCCATAGAAACAGCTTATTCTTCGAACTATCGATAGATTTCGGACAAAATATTCTGTACTCGATGCGACAACAGCAACAAGACAAAAAACTGTACGTACAACAGAAAATATCGCTGCTAAAGGTGACACTGTTATTGAAGATCCAGATTTGTCTATTCGTCGACGTTCACAACAAGTTAGACTCTGTGCATCCACCACATAGAAAATTTTGTGTGAAGATCTTGTTCTTCCCATGCAAGATCCAACTGGTTCAAGAACTAAAGCCACTTGACCATAATAAGCGTCGTTTGTTCGCTGATTGGGCCCTAGAACAGCTTGGTGTTGATCCACTTTTTCATCCAGAAATTGTGTTTGTTTGAAAGGCTACGTAAACAAGCAAAATTGCATCCTGAAAAATGCACTGCTTGGTGTGTTTTGCTCGCTGCATCGGTCCATATTTCTTTAAAAACGATGCTGATGCTATAATATTACAGTGAATGGTGTTCATCACAGATCGATGATCAATCATTATTCGTTTCAAAATTTGAATGGTTTCGACGCTACCGTAACAACTGATTTATTTGTTGAAGGAGAAGAAGAAGAAGATTGACTGAAATAAGGCATGAATTATTCGAAAAAGTGGGTTCAATCTTAATTTAAATGTGTTTTAATTCAATTCAAAGTTCTATCATTAAAAAAAAACACCGGATACTTCACAAGATGTTTCGAAACTGCAGCATAAATTTAAACACAGGATTCTCCTCAAATAATAAATTGGATATCCATCGTAGTGAGGATTATTTCAGTTCCTGGAGAAATTTGCTTTTCCATTTTCGATGTCACATGATCACAAATTCAATTTCCAATGAATTTCTTTCGAACTGTTTCATTGGTCCCAATATTTTCAGAATATTCAGATAAAAAGAGGAAATATGCGTAGTCCTCAACGTAATAATATGTCTTCACATTCTCGAAGTAGAAGAATGTGGAATTGACTCGCTTCTTTTGAATTTGGGGAATATCTTCACTTCACTCTTTTCATTTTGTGTCGAAAATTGTGAACAAAATTCGACCATGACTTTTTGTTTCGAATAAAAAACTATTTTTTCATGATTTCTTTGGATTCTACAAATAAAAATATAGATAGTGTTCGAATTTGATTATGCTTATTTATCCCATAATTAGGACTTTTTTGAGATTTTGTTAATTTATGGTAAAGACAATTTCATTCTGGTAGAGACAATTTCATTCACTCTGTTCCCAGAATGGAATTCAGAAAAATTTTCAAAAAATTCAAGTGACACGTCTTTTCTTGAAATTTTATCGAAGTGTCGAAGAGCAAACAATTAGTTTACGTCGAAAGTGACTGCATTTATGAAAATAGAGACAAATTTGTTAGTAGCTATTCGTATTTTCGACAAAATTTACCTATCGCGCAATAAGGGGAAAATACAGAACAAAATTAAAATAATGAATAATACTGTTTTTCTCAAGTTTGGTTTCTACAGCAAATAAGTTTGGACTGAGAAAAATAAACATGCACATTTCGATGGGTTTATACCGGAAAAAAGATAGAATGAGAATAAGAATTGATTATGGCTAAATTTTATACCTTCAGGTTATTTCATCTGGACACCTTTTATACTAATGTCGAAATCGCCACCTGCCAAAAAAGCTGAGCTTTGATTGGTCAATTCTTATTTCTTTTTTATTCAAAATCATCTATTTAAACCAATTTATTTTACTGTTATTCTTATTCTATTTTTATTCCTATCTTATTCCTATATTATTTACTGTATAAACCGGCTTTTAGTCGACATTTCCATGTGGTTCCTTCAATTTTCCCTTTTTGCCATTAGTTTCTCTGGCAAGAATACCTGCTTCATTCAATTGGATAGTGTGAGCTAGGAGAATAGAATAATATTCTATGAATATTCTATGCTCCTAGGTGTGAGCATCTTCAGGTGAAAGAATATAATCTGATATTCTCAAGCTTGGGGCTTTATCTTTTTGATTATTTGTTCGAGTTTGTAATGGTATTTTTGATTCCATAATGTAACTCTGCTGAGATCCAATAATAAGACAAAGCGACCGTTATGGTGGCCAAGACATTGAGAGTTGAATTCAATTATTCTAGCGCTGCAAACGTGCCGTGTTTGACACAATAGTGATATCTCAAACCTTTCGCATTTTATTTGAAAACAGGTTCAAGTTCTTGATGGAAAACCCGATATTATTAATAATTGAGTCTCCTCATCAATGTACAGTAATTTGGGCCCAACATTTTTCCTCAAGTAATATTCATTCTAAATATTAATTGTCTTTCACCACAGGACACAACGTTACAAACAAATTGAATATTTACAGTGATGATTAGATATTTGAAATGGTAAAATTATTGCTAAGTATGATGTCTTTACCGTTCACTATTATTAGAGTCAGAATAGGGAAATCTCAATATGAACTGAGCGACATATCGATCTCTGAGTTTCTGTCTGAAGGGATAGATATTTCCCTCTCTACTTTTGCAACAAATACGTCCCTGAAAAAAAGAAAGTCAGAAACGATTCTTTTTTCTGATTGATGAAGGGATGTATGAGTGTATAAAGATAAAAATAATGAAAAAATATTTTATAAGTATTGAATGAATGAAAAGTATATTCCCCATCATTTTTGGTTATTTTGTAACATTTCCACCATCAAAACGAAGAAATATTTTTGTGTTTTTTCCTTTCAGTAGGTATTGAAGTCTATCATTTAGTTAATCAAACGTCTATCTCATTTTTCTTTCAGAATTAACCGTTTTTTTGATAAATATCCATTTTTATAAAAGACAATTTATTATAGTTGTTATAGCCGTCGATTATTAAGAATTAATTGTTTCTTTCAATTGTGGATTCTAACATGGAATTGATTTCTTTTAAATGATGCGCCCCACAGGTATCTCCTCCCAGATGACTGGCGAAGGAAAGAGAGAGTATTATACAGCCAGTGTGAGATCTAGTTCAGGGTAGGATTTCTTGTTATATTCCCTGCGCCCCAACATTTGTTCTATTAAGCTGAATAATTCAATAAATGAAAATTAATGCACTGCACTACCATCTGGCGGTAGACGTTTCCTATTTTGAAGGCTGAATACTCTTAAAAACAGCATGATTTGAATGGGACCGAAAAGTATCACATTCCTTTTTTGAGGGACATGGGCTTGTAGATATCTAATTTCCGAAGTACACAACTGGTGTCACCACCACAGCAGGATAATGACAAATCGGTTTCTGACTTGTTAGCCTTCATCAGTGCCACATAACCCTAGCTGCAGTAGCGACCAACTGAAACGGCAGAACTTATGAAGAACATTGTAGATCAAATTGAAACTTTTGTTTGGTCGTGGCGCTGTTGCGGGTATGAAAAAATTCAGCGACCCCTTTCGAGATGAATAAAACGTAGATCTAAAACTCATATTTTTTTTGCAGGAAAGTCGAAAACATAATCTAATCAGTTATAACGCCCGGATTTCTATGCATTGAATTCAGTTGGACATGTCCATGAATTTTTTCGGTGTGGGCATCTAACGGCAAAAATTGAATTAGAACAATAACTCCTGATGTTATTTGGACTGAATTTCGACCGAAAGAGTTCGTCTTGTAGCATCTTGCTCTAAAGATATCCTCTGTAATATTTGTGTTTAATTTTCAGGTGGACAAGTGTTATGATCACCAATGTTTTCATCAAACAAGAGGTTTTCAAAGGGCCATCCATGTCCTCCAATTTTCCAGTGGGTATAAGTCCTAACTGAAATATTCTACTTACAATGTTATATTGAATTTTTGTAAAAACCATTTGTCCAATATAATTCGTGGTCTACAGTGCTGTGGAGAAATGATTTGTTGATTTTCTGTCACGAAAAATAGCACATATTATAATACTCCAAACCTGAGAACCATATAGTACAAACTAAGTGCTTATTAATTCACAGAAAATCAAGTCCAGTTTGTAACAGTTTGTAAACACTAGACGACGAATTAATTTGGGAATGGCTCACCTAAAGCACTGACGTGAAGTCAGGTGCTTCTGAGCATTCGTTCATCCATCTTGTAAGTAGATAAACCTGATAGGTAGATTCGCAATCAAGAATCCAAGAGAAAAATTGACTGCTGTTGAATAGTTTGACAGCCAATCAGATAATTACAGAAATTTTGGGAATTTTTTCGTCGTTAACATATATTTTAACTGTAGATTCCTCACATCGAACGAAACACTATTTTCTCATGCCATTTTTCGAAATTCGGTTTCGTTTGAAAGAAGCGAGTTGTCAAAAATCCATGAAAAAAACACGTTTCTTTCCATATCTGCGAAACCTTCATTTCAAATTAACCGAATTTTAGTTGAATGTTTACTATATTCATGGTGCATATCCCTCAATCAATTCAATATTTCTCCTGGTATAAAAGGTACAGCGTAGTCGACTCATAAATCCCCGCAAAAATACTATAAAACTACTTGAAAAAGATAAACGGTTCATATTTTCGAAAGAACCAATCATTTTGGAAAATAAAAGTATTCCTATGTTTTTTCGAAGAACCGCGTCGTTTTCGAATTATTCCTAATTGTATACAACAAATATTTGAGGAGAAAATCATGAATTTCAAGAATAATCTGGATGCTTCCCTGGGTTGAATATCATCGAATTTATTACTTCTCTGGCCTCTAAAATAGTAAAGAATGTTGTCTGAATGTTTATCAACTTTCTCGTAACTAAAATCTAAAGGCGGGTTTATACAGCATATAAGATAAGAATATGAATAAGAGCGTTTAAACAGATCACTAGAATAAATAATAAAATAAAGGTGAATACAGACTATTCTGACGTGACATGATTCCTGGAATCACGTCACGTCAGAATAGTCTGTATTCACCTTTATTTTATTATTTATTCTAGTCATCTCTTTAAACGCTCTTATTCATATTCTTATCTTATATGCTGTATAAACCCGCCTTCAATGATGGAAAAACGTTTGATGTAGAGATATGTAATAATAAAATTCCCCTAATGTGGGAGATGAAATTGAACACGAAGGATCATAATGAAATTATACATTTAATACGCACATCAGTTTCTATTGAAAATTTATTGTTACCGGTCCATATCAAAGATAAATGTCAATGAAATATAAAATTCGGATATACGAATGATAAATGTCGATACAAACCACGTATTAAATTGATATTAATGAAAAATAAAATGACACTTGCATCTCAATAATCTGTGGCGATGTTTCTATCTGAACAATATATCGTCTTGGAATTTCTTGAACTCGACACTACAGGGTTGATTTCATATTGATTCACTGAAAGTCTTAGACATAATCATCATGAGATCGAAGGAAAAAACCTAAAATAATCAATTTACCTCCATATCTGTTTACACTAGCAAATCAGACCGGCTGTCGCTATACGCATGCGTGAGACACAGAACAACATTATAAGGTTTGAGATGGGTCGGATTCAAAGATCTTACGGTGTGTCTTGCTCGCCCGCTACTTCGCACCATTGTTTATAGAGAAAGTCAACAATCTGGCATCTACTTCTCAGGAGATCTGTCATAGAACATTTTTGTTAGGTACCTTTGTACGCAAAATGGATTAGGGTAGGTTGACTTATTGTGAATTGGACGAAAAGCCTTTCTTTGAAAGATATTTTTGGATATCGAGGAGGATATGAACAAGTTATCAGTGTTTACAAACTAATCTTTAGGAAAATCGAACAACGAACTTATTTTGATGGGAGAAATATGGCTTAATAATTGCAGGTTTAATCGGAGAAAACTACGTGTTTTGTTGGGAAATATCGTGTTTTTAACATTCATATTCAAATACGGTTGGTAGGTACTTGAATATTCCCTAAATGTATCAACTCAATTTCAATCGAGAAATATGAGGACTTTACAGAGAATCATATCAGGCCCAATATCTTTTCAACAGAGCCAAATTCGGAAAATCTTTTGGCCTCAAGAATCTACAGTTAAAACCCTGTATAGAAGATTAGGCTTCGACTTGTATATTTCTCAACTGTAGATTCTCCATCACATAAAACACAGTTCTCATTAACATTTTTCCACATGCGATTTCGTTTGACAAATACAGATTGTTGAAAGGAAAAAATTGTTTTCTCTTCATATTTGGGGAACCGTTCTTTCGAATAAACTGAATTTTGGTGATTTTCCAAAATTTTGATTCTATACTTGAAAATACCTCTGTTTTATTCTTATCAATGTGACACCCTGTGTAATAGCTTCCGGAAATGCAGGAATTTCAGTACCGTGAAGTTAGCCCCTGAAAATTTCATAAAAAAATTAGTTAATTTGGTGCACACTAGTTTCATGAAATAAGACATCTCATAGTGCTACCTATGTTGGTGATGGAACTCTCAAAACACTCCTCACTGTGTCGAAAAGTATTTGAAATCCCCCAACATTTTCCACATATTTGAATTCCTTGGAAGTTGTTGAACAGTAAGAAAGCCCAATTGGAAAACTTGTATCAGAAGAGTAGGAGACCTCGAATGTACAAGACCTAGACATAAATCTCGAGATTTACTCCAGAAGTGGACGCTAAGTTTTCGAGAATTCTGGCAATGTTTCGAATCAGTTTTGCGAGAGGAAAGGAATCACTTATTCTATTGTGAGATGGTTCCCATTCCCATCGAACAATCTGTTTTAATGTTCTCGGTAAAATACCGAACCAGGAAGATACACGATGGCACTTTCATATTCTTCTAGAAGAATAATTTATCACATCAATTATTTTCTCCATTTTTAAACTCTGAATTATTTCTCGTTATATCGATGCATTGGCAGTAAATGTTGATTTATGGATCCAATGAACTGAGCTAGCTAGCAATTCGCGCCTGGAGTGATATATTGTAACGCTGCTTATTTATTATGGCCTGTAGTCGTGTAGTCTATGTTAAAATGAAAATCTGGGAAGAATTTGACTACTCCAGAATTCGTCCTGCGAAAGTGCCCATTATCGAAAATTTATAACGGTATAAATATCTGAAATATCTCTTCCGAAATTCGAATACAGAAAATATGATAGGAGCATTGTTGCGAGCTTATTCCTAAAGGGTGTTTTGATAACAGCACAAGATTTGAATTGCGCGCCATGTTTGACAGTCATAATGTCACATGATTATGACGTAACAGATCGAAAGTCGACAAATGGGGGAACTACACGGTGAAACAACGCTAATTGATGGTCAAAAAATGCAGTGACGGTGAATGGTGAAAGTTATCGTGCTATAATACCACAGGTTCTTGTGTCTCATTTAGAAGCTGTTTACCTTGACCACATGTAGTTTCAGCAGAACGGTGCTACAAGTCATATCGCCGGTAAATTATCGACGATCTCGCACGAGTTTAAAAATAACCTGAAAATTGAACGGTATTTTTTAAATGCACTTTGAACATCAAAATGTTTCCAATCATCACATACGATTACCATCGTGCGAATCAGCAGTATATTTTTTTCATCTTGTATTGATACATTTTCGAACCTACCATCAATTATGGACAGCCTGGAAATTCTGGTTAGATGACGAAAAAATATCATGGATGATTAAAATCCTGTTCCTTCCCAATGTACAATATGATTGATTATTTCATTCACACATGGCTCCGCCAATGAAAAGTCACGAATTCAGTCACGCGATATGCAATAATATCGACTATTTAGGTAAACAAAGAAATATCAGCGACTATTTTAAAGTGTCAAAATTTGGCATAACATTCATTCAGAATTGAAAATGTAAGGAGGGTGCCGAGTTCAAAACTTGGTTGGGATAGAAATTTTTTTGCAAAATAATTATAAATACAAAAGACCGCGGATTCGAGCGTTCGGAGCGTGTTCATGAAATAATCTTCCTGAATATCACTCGACTTTGACAAAAAGCGGCTATTATTTTCTTTAATTCATCTCGAGCAACTTGTATTTCGACAATTCAATTCGACCAAATGAACATTAATAATCAAAGAATTCAGATTATTAATGTTCATATGGTCTTATCAAATTGTCGAAATACAAAACGCTCTCGATAGAATTAGATTAGATTAGGTCGAAAATAATAGTCGGCTATTTGTCATAGTCTTGGGATATTACCTCCGAATATTCGCTAAACCAGAAAAATCTATTTGATATTTGAGGCATGCTGCTGCAAAGTGAATGGATCCATTCAATAAGATGAAGAATTTTATCATGACATTGTAACTTTCAATATTTGTGAACAATGAAGGTGTGTAGTATGTAATACAACAAATGTAAATATTCCTATTATTATATGTGTCAACAACCACAACTGTTATTATTTCCTCATCTGGGCAGACCTCGTCATGTTCATAGTCAGAGGTTTTATGTCAGCAATATCATAACATCAACATATTTAGACTAATCTTCTCTTATTTCTTTTTCTACGTGCTCTGTGCAGGCTTTTCATTCATGAGCTATAATACACTTTTCAAGGACCTCATTTCAAAGATATTTCACTTCCTCAATTATTTGTCAAATTTGTTCGAGTATAAGAGGCAGAACTGGGGAAACACATACAGGGGTGAGGGGGGCGAAACCGGGTGTAGGAGCATGATCGGGTACCCCCAATCTACCCCCTTTGCGTCGGTTAAATTTTGTTCTCGTAGCATACGTTGATATATCTTATATAAGCCAGCATTTCCTCAAGTTCTGACAGGTGCGTGTGATTATTTATCAGTGTTGTGTAGAACCACGTGAATCTTTGGTACCGTAGAGCGGCGTGACTTTGCACCACTTTTCAGAGTATTCTTGATGTAACTTTCTCGTTTTTCTGTAAAATGAGTTGTGTTTGAATTATGTTTAATTTCAACAATCTAGCTATCGATTGCTGTTACTAGAAACGCAAGAAAAAGTGCGCAACAATTTTTTTTTCCATTTTAAAAATTTGGCAAAGTCACCCGCACATCGGTGCGAATTTGCCACTTGCATCAAAATGCGTTCGTGGGCAATTTAATCAAGTGCAGGTGGTATTTTTGCCACGAAAATGTTTTTCTCTAACTTTTTTGAAGGTTAACTAGCTAGGTACTAGTCGCGAATAAAACAACAAATTATAAGAAAATAAAATCTATTATTCTTCATAAAATACATAAAATCAGTCTCTTTGTGAATGAACAATCTATAATAATAATAATAATAACTCATTCTTCAAAACCGCAGAACTGTTTTTTCCTCTTCAAGACATAGATGGTTTGTCTGCAAAAATCTGCAAATTTTGTTATTTGGCAAAGTCCCCCTCCCAAGTGCAACAATAGAATAATTTCCTAAAATTTCGAGACCCGCCCAACCAAATGCTCTCAGTTTTTTTTTTACGCGACCTAAATACGTGTGAAATAAGCTGCTGAATTTATTTTGATGTACCATTTGTCATGTTTTCTACACAACCCTTAGTATTTCGCATTTATAAACACGTTAAAACTTACCTGCTCACACAACACAGCATAGCACACCATTCAATCCAAGACAAAGGACTGCAACTGTTGAAACAATTGGGGATATAGTGTCTCTTAGGTTCCGATTCGTGCTGTCGTTGAGAAGTTACCGACTTTACCAAAATAAAATGAAACATAAAACATTAGGTAGTTTGGCAAAGTCACCTTCGTTGGCAAAGCCACACCGCTCTACCGTATGTAATCTTATTTTACCTAAATTTATTCCCAGCTACAGATTGATTTAACTTTATTCTACGATGATTGACAATACATAATGCAGGTTGTTTGGCCGTATGAAACTTTGTAGATAGGCTTAATTTTTCTCATGTGTTTTTTATTATTCAACATTCTTTGAACTAAAAGCTCTGGGGCAAAACTGGAAAATCCTCGTGGGACACAACCAGGCGGTACCCGTTTATGCCCCAGATGGATATTGACCAATGCATTCAATTTTCAGAAATTCATTAGAGTGTTTCTTTATTATAGTTTCACAGTTATTCGTCAACATTGGCCTACAGATGACATGGAAAACACAATTATGGAAGTCGTTTTTCAAACGATGGGCTTGAAAAAAGCAGCCAATCTATATATATATAAAAGAAAGATGTTGGTTACACCATTTATAACTAGAGATCGGATGGACTGTTTGTTATGAAACTTCATTTATGGAATCGTCTTCGGTCTGGTTATTATAAAATACACTAAAACTTCGAAAAAATTGATGAAAGTTTTACTTATGCAGGAAATGCTTTTCCTTCTTTTGAATTAAGCCAATAGGTGTCGCTACCGTTGTTGCGTAGTCGTACATTGAATAGACAAGTCACTGTACATAGTCGCAGGTTGATATTACCGCTGTTAGATGGCGATATGTGATTCGCATAGAACTCATTGTAACATGGAAGTCTATTGCCAGATCAAAAAGCGGGTAAACTTATCTCAAGTTGGTGGAACAGTGAATTTTTACCGAAAGATCAAGTATCTGATTTTGACGATCAGTTTCAAACGTGAGTTGGCCATCTTCTTCTTTTTTCTTTATTTTTGAAATGCTTTCGAATTTCTGTTTGGGTAATAGATATATTTGCGGAAATAACTGAATCCAAAATTGCCCATAATTAGTAATTGACATATTACCTATATTCGTGTTTCTGTTCGCACAGAGACAGTATTGTAAGCGTCAATAATTTTGAACCGTTTGCTCATCGGGCTTTCACTTATGATATACAATAATGTTTCATGGGTTGCCTAATCTGATCTGGTCGAATGACCATCAATAAATTTGAATATGAGTTCAACATAATTCACAGTGTTGATAATTTTGCCGTGTCGATCGTACTATCGACATTTCAATATCTCGATTTGTCTTCTAACGAGCTTGATATCGTCAACTAAATTGAACAAATTGAAGAGAGATTGACAGCTCATATCCATGGAATAATGAGAATCGCGCTGCTCCACCAACTGAGATGTTTACCCATTATTTTGAGCTTAGCAGCATAGCTAAGATGTCTAAAATAATGGTGTGACCACTGATTAGATTTTGAGAATATAAGAAAAGTTTTGTTTTTGCCACTTCAGGTTGGGCTATTAACAAATGACTGATTTTTTAATTCTGGTCGACGGGCTGTGTTAATAGTCGATAGTTCATTAAAGGAATAATTTTTGTTCATATTCTTGACATTTTGATTCATATAAGAGGAAAGTTATAATATGGATTATACTCCTGCTATTCACAGTCACATGAGGTACTGCAAAAAGAGAACTGTACAACAATTAAAAACAAAAAGTTATTTGTTCAAGTTCAACAATTAGTTACCGCTTAAATAAAGAGAATTCTTTCCATGTGAATCACAAAATTATTAAAATTTTGTATATTTTGAACTTTAATTTTGCCTAATTTTTTTTCTGCTTGAAAAAAAGCAATGGTAAGTTCATACAACTTTTAAGTATAATTCAAGCGGTACAAAGTTCGCCGGGCCAGCTAGTAATTATAATGTTTGGCAATCAGCTCTAGAAGATAGGGTAAATAAAATAATGAAATGTCCTTGGGAAAGGGCTGCTTCGGAATCTCGAATCAGTAGCCAAAATAAATTAATACAACAGGTGAAGAAAAAGATTGTGATACAAAAAAAAAAAAACAAGAAATTGACGAAACAAATAGCTAAAGAGTCTATGTATGTCAGTGTTATTTCCAACATCAACTGAATGGACTATTACCAACATTATTCCGAATTTCCAAAGCCCCCCGACATGTCTATAATTTTTGGATGGACTATATCTACTATTGCTTCTTCTATACTCGAACCCTTTGTTGCCAAACGTATGATAAGAACGTCGCTTTCAATTACTCAAGCTCGCCATGAAAAGTACCACTTCTCCTCCTTATGAAATAATCAACTTTTTTTGCACTATGCTTTAGAAAAGTAGTTCACGCTCACGCCAACTGGAATTTAAATGAAACTCCTAAAACG
The DNA here is from genome assembly GCA_951802165.1 of Adalia decempunctata. Classification (NCBI taxonomy): domain Eukaryota; kingdom Metazoa; phylum Arthropoda; class Insecta; order Coleoptera; family Coccinellidae; genus Adalia; species Adalia decempunctata. The sequence continues at coordinate 10,962,771 of OX637699.1, forward strand.
AAATGGATCTCATAGCCAGTGGCGTAGCTAGATAGTCCGGGGCCCTGGTGCAAAAATCGAAGAGGGGCCCCTTAATGAATTGTTTTCGAGTCAAAATATAAATACTTCGAAGAAGCAAAGTTACTTACTGAAGGTTTAGTTGAGGAATATACTTGAATAAATTATGTTGTTATTTATGTATTTGAGCAGGTATATTAAATTCATTATATTAATGTGGATGAAAAAAAGGGCGTTGAAAACATTTTTTATAGATATTTACTATATGTACAAATATTCACACAAAAATTGTCATTGTCACTATGACCTTCTAGCCTTATTTTTTTTATTGATACGTTAGATTATTTGGTGAAATCACAATAAGAATAAACTATTCGAGGAATGAATTCAAATTGATTATTGGAGATTCGAACCTAGTCTAGATTTGAAGTCATTTATTCCTTCGGAAAAAATATGTTTACAACTTCTTTCTAGACCTAGTCTTTGCGAAAGATTCAATGACTTCATTCAAATCTAGACTTGATGCAGCTTCATTTTCAATTGATAGGTATACCTAAGCCATAAATGTCGCAGTTGAGCTTGGCTCATAGTGTTCCGCAAATAATTTTATATTATTCTTAATTTGCTGAAAGATCTTTCAGCTTCTACAGAGGTGACAGTAAGATTGTATGGAACAGTCATATTGCTGTAAATACTTCTGTTAGATCGCATTCCAGCATTCCGTATTTCCTTATTATTTTCATACACAATTCATGAATTGTCCATGCCTTATTCAATTCAGGTAGAAATAGGAGATAAATATTAAGAACTTGAATTGAAAAGTTGGACCCTTTCATATCGCAATATTTACTTTGAAATTGGTCGAAGCTTTGAATTACAGTTTTTTCGTCTACCTATATCTAGTAGAAATGATGGTGAAAATTCAAAATTTTGTTGACTGCATTCATACCCCGAAAAACTTGAATTCAATCAATTGAATCTTCATTGTACTGCAGGCTTAATACAATAGCGTGTGCCGTGTACTCGTCAATTTTCAGCATAAATAACGCATTATTAAAATATGTAAATATGGACATAAAATGAACTTACAGTCTAAAGCCAACTATACTCATATCACAGATAGGTTTGTGTCGCAGAAAAACTCTGAGAGCGAATAATACGCTTTTGTTATAAGGAGCGCCTTCAATTCTCTTTTAAATTTAATGAAACTTAATAGTTTCCAATGGTTCGGCAGTTTGTTGAAAACTGCAACCGAAATATAAGAAGGTGACTTCTAAAATTGAGAAATTATTGTATCGAGCACTCTATTGAAAATATTTTTTTTTTGTCTCTTTTCTTCGAAATGGGGATCTTTTCCATATGCTATGACATTTTCTCTAGCCTTGCACTTGAAGGACTCGAAGTCACTCCTATAATTTTTTTTCTTTGTATTCGTCTCTTCTAAAGCTCTGCATACGTCGTCCAAACTGACATCGCATTTTTGTAATACTTCAGATGCATAATTGATATCATGGAGAATGCGGTGCATTAAATCGCCGAGGAAAATAAATTCAAAATTCAACATTTTTTTTAATTTCTGCTTGTTTTTGCTCTTATTTGCAAGAATTTGTTCTTCTATTTCAGCTAATGCACGAATGATATGAAAAAAATGAAATTTGATTGCCGAAATTATGTTAACCCTACTGGACCATCTAGTCGGATTTAGTTTTTTTAAATAGGTGTCCGATTCACCAGTGAATTTTGGCAATAAATCCCTAGATTTGATGATATTTCGGAAAAAAACATTTTTCAACAACTGAACATAATAAAAACAATGTTATTTACATAATAGATCACAGAGAAAAATCAAAGTTTGAATTTTTTTTAAGTTCAAACGCGATTTGATGGTCAGCGCTTGGGGGCCCCCTGAGGTCAGGGGCCCTGGTGCACTGCACACCCTTGCACCCACGTAGCTACGCCGCTGCTCATAGCTTGAAATCTTCATCCTCACTAATTTTGTTGGATTTTTGGATATCCATCGAAGTATCACGTAACAACATCGACAACAACTGAAATTGATATGGACATAACTCGTTCACACACAAAGGCCAACTCTTTCCAACAATACGCTCCACTTCTCACAACTCATTATTTCGTCGAAATATTGTGTGGCGTTCCAAACTAGGGATTACGGAACCATCGGCTTCGGTATCTCGTGGATTTATTGTCGCGAGATATAAAGAGAATGAGCGCTATCTACTTTCAGATGCAGACACTGTGAAGTGTTCCCTGAAGAAATTCAATATGGAAATTTTATCGCTTCTGAAAAGCGAACCGTGGAAATAAAACACAGGGTGCGATCTCGATACTGGTGCTCGATGTAGGACACTGAAATTGCCGAGTAAGGATAACGTTGATCTTCGATGAGATGCGGACTTCCGGAAATGGTGGAGTTTATTTTGGATAACCATGATATCTTCTTATTTGCCTTTTTATAGATTTTATCTCGGATTTTGACATTTTCCAATAAACACACACCGGGTTTCCACCAAGCGGACAGGACCAAAACAGAACACGAACTCGGTCCGTTTGTGACAGTCCGCGAACTGTTTGCGAACTGTTCTAGAACTTTTGGATCGTTTTTTCAACTTGTTAGTTCGGGAATAGAGTTTTCACGAACACAAACATTGTCCCGGCGACTGTCGGTAACTTCAAAGGATTCACGTTCCAGTTTACTGAGTGAGAAAACCCTCTTAGTCCAGTTCGTCGAGTAAGACAGAACTGACTAGGCTTGTCTTTGATCATTGATCTGCCCATAACCCACAATTACTTCTTCTGTAATTAGAAGAGTAGAATCAACTTTTTTTTTTAGATGTATTGAGTGAAACATGTTCAAACCACTCCGAACAAATGTCTTCAGGAAACAGAAATATACAAATAGATATCTGATTTGTTGTTCATATCATCCAATTAATGTGAAAAAAAGAGCACACTATAATCTTCTCCTCAAATTCTAAAAAAATGAGATTGATTTGGTCGAAAAATGTCTTGATACTCGATATCCTTTCTATTCATAAAAACAAAAGTAAAAACTTTGAAAATCTCTTAATCAAATCATCAACAACAACAACGAATAAAAACTCCAGAAACATCCAATATATTGCATGGTGATTCCATACGTTCGCGGACAAATGAATAAGTTCAAAGTTCAATAAACGAACAGTTTTTGAAAATTAAAGATCTGGCGAAGACACAACAGATTAATAGGAAGCAGAAATCTAAAAACTGTGTATACAGGGTGGCCATTTGAAAACGAAACAGACGAGATTACAGACGAAATAAATTTTTTCGATAGAAATGCTCGGATAGGGTTTATGTTTCGAGGGGGACAACTTAAGATGTAGGTTACGGACGCATAGCGCTTCAACCCTTGCTACTACAACCCTCACCCCCAATTTTTGAATAGGGAAGATGGGGTGAGTGATACCTCATTTGAAAGGTATTTTTATACTGATTTTAGCACAGTAATTGTTTTTTCATTTTATGCATTAGTTCTCGAAATATTCTCAACTAAGTATTTGAAAATGAAGTGGTGTTTTCATGGCACTTGTAGTGTTTTCTTTTGTGAAAAATCGACATTTTGAGCTTCAAAACAACCATGACTGTGGCTTCCTTCCTCCAATCCACCGACATAGAAATCTTTAATCAAGATGTCGATTTTTCACAAAAAAACACTACAAGTGCCATGAAAACACCACTTCATTTTCAAATACTTAGTTAAGAATATTTCGAGAACTAATGCATAAAATGAAAAAACAATTACTGTGCTGAAATCAGTATAAAAATACCTTTGAATTGAGGTATCACTCATCCCATCTTCCCTATTCAAAAATTGGGGGTGGGGGTTGTAGCAGCAAGGATTGAAGCGCTATGCGTCCGTAACCTACATCTTAAGTTGTCCCCCTCGAAACAGAAATCGACCTGTAATCTCGTCTGTTTCGTTTTCAAATGGCCACCCTGTATACTATAACATGTACATATTTGAAGTAAAACCTATAAAGGAGGAAAATCTCGGCCACTAGACGTATGGAAGTCTTCACAGGACAACAAAATAATAGCGACATGCATAGGTCTCAAATAGCAGATGTTATACAAATGAATTATGGAAATTCAGTATTATGTGGGAAGTTAAAGTTACTCTTGTTCCTTATATTGGCTTCAATGAAAAAATTATTAATTAATGCTGAGCGAAAATAATTACTGAAATTTATTTTATGATCGAAAATCTCACCATTATATTAAAAGTCTTCTTTTCAGATTTCCTCCTTGATTTAAAAAATTTGTCTGTTGCCGTTAATTTTTTTCTCTCGAAAAAAAAACCTCCACAAGGTGAAAATTTTGTGGAAGACAAAAACCCCCAACTTTTTTAGAGCTGGACCTGGATTTTCAGAATTATAAACAAATTTATTCCTTAAGGTGTTTTTGATGTTATAAGTACAGATTACAGTGATTCACGGTGGAAGGCACATTAGATGTTTCTGGTGAACCAGATATCGGATCGGTTTAAGAATTTGCATGAGTGCATCATCGGACATTCTCTACCCAACTAAAATATTTTCGTCAATGCGGTTTCGCCACTTCCATTAGAAAGTAGTAGCAACTTTGCTTTTTCAAATGGAACACTTGGTATATTATATTATTTTTGGAATCTCCAACAACTTCTCGACAACTTTTTCAACATTTCCCTATACCTATATCTGTTGCCGCCTTCGAGATATGAATTAATTTCAATTTTTTTCGCCTAAAATCATGACCTCTAAAAATGCTGATGACTTCGAGTTGAGATACACTAAGACATTGAAATTTGGTTTGGTGATGCTTCCAACTCATCAGCCTGATCTACGTTACTTCAATTCAGGGTGGTAAAAAATACAGTCTTTTCGGTTGCTTGAAAAAGTAACTTAAAGTTGTTTATTCCGAATGGTATTATAAATTCAGAAAGCTGATGAAATTTGCTTTCATTCTATGTATATCATACCTTTATCTAACTGGTCAGATTTCGGACTTATGAGCATTCATTTGTCGAAATGTCCCTTCAGAATGGTATTCCCATTCGGTATTTGGTAGGCCGGCCATGATAACTATCCCACAGTACCTTGTGACATTCTCCAAATTATAAAAGCGTTCTGATATTCCCTGAGAATTTCCAGTGATTCAAGATAATTCTTTGAAAGTTATGACGCATTAAAATTGTTAGTGAAAACCGAAATTCAAAAAGTTCCACTATCACATTTTTTTGTGGCCATTTCGGAGAAATAATGAAGTTGCTTCCACTTTAAATAAATTTCGAAAATCATAAAAGCATCTTGTTTCGAGAATTTGCTCCCTTAAAATCTTCGGTTAATCTAATCGTAAATGTACCATAGTGAAAGATATAGATAATATCGGAGGTAATCGAAGTCTTTGAAAATAATAATGAGTTTCATTTTTCGACATGCCACTTATTTCCGTTCATTCAATTGATGAAAACATTCTTGGAATCATATAAATTCGCAGCATTAAATAAAATATGATTTCCAATGCGCATTGTCTTCATCTATTTGATATTCGTTCACCTTGACTATCGTGATTTTTCTCGGATAAACTATCCAAAAAAGGAAGAACCAATCGCTCGAATCTCAATTCTAATAGAAAACATTACCTCATTTCAATGCATTCCATAAACGAACGAATTCAATTTGTGAATGTAAATCCAGAACCGTTATCATGTCGGAATGAGTAAAATGCGCTATTAGAAAGCAAATAACGAATTCGGTATAACTAATGTCATAATGAACTGAATTTGCATTATTCTATGGGTAATTTTGTCCATATACATGCTGGAAAATTGTTTTCATCTTACTGATTTCGTGCTCTATTCAGATTTCCAGATATCTCCTCCCCGTATGGAAAACTCCAATCTTATTTATCAACACAAACTTTGAATATTTGAATGGAGGTTAACTAGAAGATACACTGCACAAAAAATTAACGCACATTCTGAAAATCTCAATTTTTGAAAGTTAACTCTACATTGACTTTATAACATATTTTTTATGTTCTCTTGGGAAGATTTTGAACGAAACAAGACACATTGAAGGGAAGAAAAATTCAGGATTTCACCGAATCTTATGTGAAAGAAGAGAAATGAACAATTTTCAAAATACTGAAATGCTGATAAGTGATTTAATACTTGGTATTTCCACCCCTTGCGTTAATTACAGCTCGGCAAAGACGGTTCATACTCAAAATGAGTGATCTTAAAATGTTCTGATCTAATCCTTCCCAGATTTCTCCGAGTTGGATTCCTAAGTCATTAAGAGTAGCTGGATGATTTTCTGAATTCTCATCCTTCTATTGAGGTTGTCCCAAACCTGCTCAATCGGATTGAGATCTGGACTTCTTGCTGGCCATTCCATTCGAGAGACTTCAACCTCTTCAAGGTACTCCTTAACGATGCGCGCCCGATGGGGTCTGGCATTATCGTCCATAAAAATGAAATTTTCACCAATGTATGGGGCAAATGGCACTACATGCTCTTCAAGAATTTTCCTTATATACTTATCAGCATTCATAGCTCCATTATCAACGACCACTAGGTCTGTGCGAGTAGTCAAAGATATTCCACCCCATACCATAATCGATCCCCCCCTGAAACCAGTAGTATTCAGGAATTGATGTTTTAGGTATCGGGTGCAGTAATCACATATTCAGGAAATTGCACTGACCATATCTTTCATGTGGACGTCTGTATACAAGGGAACGTCGATCACAATGGTAGAGGCAGAATCTAGACTCACCTGTGAAGAGAACTCTTTCCCAATCGGCCTCTTCCCAATGAATATGCTCTCTCGCAAAATCCAAACGAGCCCTTCGATGGGCTGGGGTAAGAGCTGGGCCTCTTGCCGCGACACGAGGCCTTAAATTATATTCTCTGAGGCGATTTCTGATTGTCTGAGTGCTAATTTGCACCTCATGAGTTTGCTCAAGCTGATTTTGAAGGAGGCGAGCGGTTGCAAACCGTTGTCTCAACGAAGAAACTCTCAAGTTACGTTCTTGAATGGCAGTTGTTACACGTGGTCTACCCTGTCCTGGTCTTCGGACATTCATACCTGTCTCCATGAATCGCTGCAACATTCTGGACACACTTGTATGGGAAACTCCAAACCTTCCTGCAATTCTTGTGTATGTCCACCTTCCTTCTCGCAAAACTACCGCTTGGGCAAATTGCGTCAAATTGCGTGTTTCGCGTTGCATAGCGATCGAGTGTAGAAATTGATCGAGAACAACTGATTTTAGAACGGAGCCAATACATTCAAAATCTGATAATATCATCTTTTTTATTCCTGCTGGGAGAAAACATCTGTATTGAAGAAAAACGTTGAAAGTGGATAACATATGCATGCATAATTCTGATAAAAATAATAATCATTGAGAACACCTTCAGTTGTAGAATAAATTTGAGATTTCCATAATGTGCGTTAATTTTTTTTGCGCAGTGTAGTTTCTTTCTAGACTTATATCGAGACATCTTTCCGATTGCAAGTATTTCCTTCTGAATAACGCTTGCACAGGAACCGAGCTATCTTAGAGGTATGTAACTAAGCAGGAAGGACTCAAAAAAATAGAAATTTATGTTAAAGACCCTTCCTTTTCGTTGAAAAGTAATCACACCCTTAATTTTTTCGCGACTCTTCATATCGTCGTATTATATGAATTTTAAGAAAATAACGTTTTTATTTCAGTTCTAGAAGAGGATATGTCTATACAAAAACACAAACGTTTTTTCAAAACAACTTTTTATGAACCAATAAGTTATGTTAGTTGTAAATTTAGTGAAAACCCTAACTCGAAATTTTTCAAGATCTTAACGCTTTCGCTTCAGACCTCCGGTCTCGAGAAAGTAAAAAGGTACTGTTAAAACACGGCGGAAATTTACGTAGCGTCTCAAACCACAATCATTGCAATTCGAGATACATTTTCAACCAGCACAGAAGTTAACCGTATCTAAAACTGTTTTAATGATTCCGATCACATCTCTAGGAAGTCATTTCTCGCATTTGTAAGGAAAAATGTTGATTGCCATATGAGAAGAAACGTTATTCGTCTATTATGTGCAATAACTCTTAGAATCCAATAGAAATTGACGTTTATATCCCCTTAATATGGGTTCATTTCTTTCAGCAACTGTTGTCCGCTGTGATTGTATCGGACTCAATCAGTTGTTCGTATCTGATTGACTGATTACATTTTGAAGACAAAACGGTATTTTGACTCCGTATATTCACTAGGTTTCCAAAGTTCTATCAATCGCAAAAATCTTGACAATGAAAATTGTAGATTTTTGCATTATTTTAACAAAGAAAGTCCCATAAACATGGGACCGCAAACGTTTTGTTTTCGAGATGAGTGGAAAAGTTTTTATCGGCAACCGTCCGGGAAGTACCCACTTCCCGGACGCTCTTTCTTTGAGAGTGTAACATTTCCCGGCCTAGTCCGGAAAGTACGTACTTTCCGGACTAGGCCGGAAAAACTCACGTCGTTGTTGTCATTGTGATGATCATCACAATAGCAACGAAATAACGGATGACAGTTCTGTTCTGTTTAATTGAAATAAGAATCAAAATGTATAATAGAGAGATTTGTCGTCTCATTGATTTGTAATTCTTCACGGTTGCCGAAAAAACGCAACACGCCCAAAATTAGTTTTTTTGGACTCACAGACTTCCAGGACTCGCCTCCGGCTCGTCCTAGAATTTTGTCCATTCGTCCAAAAAAACCCTATTTTCCGGACTTGTTACTTAAATTACTATTTTCAAGTTTTTCTCCTCATATGTATCTGCATTTTACAAGATGTTAAACTGAAACTTGACAGAGATATTTATAAGTTTTATATCGATTGCGAATCTACAGGGTGATATTATTTCAAGAACACTGTTTTACTCCAGAACTTTTTTTTTGTGAGTCACAAAATTGTAGGAGGAAGCTTTGTTGTCATACTTAACTAAATGGTCTTGTGAAGTCTTGTCGTATCTGCTACTCTTAGCTATTTAAGTCTGAGGATTTGGCGAGTCATGACTGGTATCCACCCTGTACAATCCACCTGTTAGCGAAAAATTCCAATGTCAATCATGGACAGCTGCGTACAAAACCTCCTGACGTCAGTGCTTTAGGGGACCCATTTTTTTCAAAAGTGAACATAAAACAGCATTTTCCATGTGAACGATATGCCCCGTTCCTCAAATTTATATACAGGGTGTTTTAACATTGGTGGTACAAAGAAAAGAAGAGATTTCCTGAATAATTTCAAGGAAAAATAGTCCCATGGACATTGGACTTTTTTTTCTCATAGTAGGAGCATTCCACAAAATATTAAACTGAAATTTGGCGAATATATTATAATTTTGAGTTCACACCATTTGACATACTCATTTCGATTGCAAATCTAAAGGGTGCTCTGTTTCCTCCAGAACTTTTCTCTGTGAGCAAAGAGAAGAAAAGAAGTTTCTTGTTATACTAAACTTTAAAGGTTTCCTGTAGTATTGTCGTATCTGCTACAAATTTCGAGAAAAAAATTCGAACAATTCTCTCGAATCCCTCAGAAAAACCAAAAATGTCTAAAAAATCCACTCAGTATAGAAATAAATCTAAACTATCCATCTGCTTTCCTAATTTTCGTAGACCATGTATCTCGAAAACGAAATGTTTGCTGACCGATGTTTATGGGACTTTATTTTCCTAAAATTATGACAGAAAGTTCCCCTCATCGTTTTTAACTCCAATTTAGGAACTCCCTGTATATCATTCGATAACTACAGTTTGGAAGTGACACGCTATATTTTTGAATTTAAGAATTTTCTTATATTTCAGATTTGAAAAGAAGAAGTTCTGCTCAAACGTCGGTCAGTAAAGTAAATTGAGAATAGTGGTGTATACTATATAGTTTTTTCTTGATAATCACAAATTATTAATGGCATAAATTAATGATAAATGATGTACCTATACTCCATTCACAATTATAAAAACACAACTCTGGCCTTGGAAATTTGACACATTCCACTCTGTATCGAAGCTATGACGTTTTTCGAAATATTTTTATGTTCCAAGTCAACACTATGTTGCCCTTTCTACATTTTTAGCGTATTTCTCAGAATGTGAATTTATTCGGAAAATGAATGAATTGGAAAAGATGTGATGGACGAAAATAATTAACGTTTATATGAATTGATAGAAAAGATTCCTTTTCTAGTTATTCGCATGAAAAGTACAAGTGATCACTGTTGAAATATATTATTTTTCGCCATGGAAGAAAATTGCATTGCTTTCACATAATATTCATATATGCATGCTTGTGAAGATTTAATGTTAATTATCTTCTTGAACTGAAAGTTCAAGACTTGACGACATCAATTGTTGATTCTAATCAAGAATTCATTACAAAAATCAACCCGAAGATATAAGATGAATTGATGGGTAATTACAAGAATCAAGATTAATGTCAATTTTATTTTGTTGATATCTTTCTTGAAATGAATGTTGGGATATAAAACCCGGCAGCGTTTGTTCAAACAACTTCTAAAGAATACATTTTTCACCATCTCGACATTTGAAAGGCGTTTCTTATATGAGAATTAGGTCTAAGCTCCACCTCATTAGTAAGGTACCTAACTTTTGCAAATCTGCTCAGATATCGCCAAATTTCTTGGAAAACCTGAAAAATATCATCCTAATCGACCTCTCGAGGCTCCATCCGATTCATCTACTGCGATATCTGTCCAAATAACAGCTTTTTCAACGAAATTCCCGTGTACCCCTTCAACCTCGAAATGTTAACATTCGTCCTGGTCTTGAAAATCATCCTCACGCTCCAAACTGGTGCTAAAAACAATAAACATACGTTAATCTTTGATATTCGACGAAAAACTCACCTGCAAATATCGATTAAATACCAAAAATCTGCGAACACTTTGTAAACCTAACAAATTGTGGAATATCTTTGATAATTATGAATGATTTTATCGTCTGCGAACTCAATTAGAGAGGAAGATTTTTAGCGGCATGCAGACAATTTTTGAAATTCCGGAAAAAGTCACACACCGTGCAGGAATTGAACCTGCGTCTCCTACTTTCCGGGTCGGTGCTCTCTCTTTGTCCGGAATTTCAAAAATTGTCTGCATGCCGCTAAAAATCTTCCTTTCTAATCTTTGATAATTTTACTTTGATGTAAACAAAGAAACTGGCAACGTCGTTTTGTCATTAACGATATTTTCTGTGAGCGCGCTGACTTTTCATCATATGTTCTGTGCTTTTCATCAGGGACACCAACACCTGAAAACGAAACCATGACCTCCTATGTGATTAAATAAAAGTGAATGGAGTATAGTAAAGAGTTCCAAAGCCTTTTTCAAACTTCCAAATGAGGAGTTCCAAAAAAAGGGAGATATGATTTTTATTTTCAGTGATCCGAAAGAACGGGAACAAAACCACTGATCTTCAGTCTTATTCCAACTTTATTTTTCCGAGACAACGTTCTGAGGGTTATTTTCCCTCATCATCAGGTCTAGAATAAAAAATTTGTTTGTATTGTATTGTGATGGTGATCTTTTACAGGAACGCTTGAAAAAATCAATATGCGATGACAAATCTCGACAGTAAGGGCATTGTAGTGATTGAGAAATTATTAATTAGAAGAAGAATTACAAACCATTAGACAGAGTTTACAATTCAATAAATAAAATTAATATGTAATATATCTCACAACCATTGAATTTGTGGATGATGTATATAATATAGTTATGATGTGTGTAGAAAGTAGTTGATTTTTTGTTGTTGTAATGGTTATCTTTATCTGAATTGTTACTTTTTCATTGACTGAGGATAAGTGTTTTTGTTCCCGTTTTTCTGGATCAATGAAAATAAAAAGCCTATCTCCCTTTTTTGAAACTCTGCATTTGGAAGATGAGAATAGTGAGAATAGTGCAGTAGAAATTATAAATTTTTGTGATTTGAAGACATATTACATTTTTCGAAAAAAAAGGATTCAAGTAATTGACAATTCGTTAATGCTTACTTAATAGGTTTATATACCATTTCTCTAAAAAAATGCAGATTTTTCAACTTATTCCTAAATTCACGATATTATTATCTATATTTTTTTATTGGAGAATCTGCCATTCCAAAAAGAAGGAGTCATTGCCACCACCTTCAAAAATATCACTTCAACAGTTTCTGAACATGTATTGTTGTTACAGATGATAGTGCGTGTTTTCGGTGATGGACCTCCGACAGATGTTCCAGTAACACCAGAGACAACCTCCTCAGATGTGATAGAATGTTGCAGAGATCCTGGAGAGGAGAAATGCAATCTCATCGCAGTATGTCCAGAACGTGGAGGTAAGAATAAATTATGGTGCCTTTTCGTCTCAAATCGTCCTTTGCCCCATGAAAGTTGCCTAGTTCATCAAATCCATAATTTTCAAAGTAGATTGAAATTGTATAAATATCTCCTCAAAATTTTGATTCAATTAAGTGAACTCTGAATATGAGGGGCGATAGCTCGAGAACAAATCTTCAAATCAAAGGATCACGGATTGCAGGTCGTTTCTCCTGAATATCCTAAACTTCTTTATTTGTTTGTGCATGACTTAACTAAATATGTTTTGCGTAATTTTTCCACAATATCCCTGAGGTGAAATTTCTATAGTTGAAATAATTCATCCCTTTGAAAAAGAGTGATATTAAATTATACCGCCATTTTGTGTTTCGCGTTCCACAGATTTTTCCAATTTCCTAATATACAAATGTAGTCTGGGGGGCTGAGCCCATCAAAGCCTATTGAATATCCTGATTTGAGACTTGATTCAATAGGAGGAAATAATATCAGTGTGTACAGAATAACTATATTTTTTTTATTCAATTAAACGCCATTTGGTGATGATTACAACTATTCTATGATATTCAGCGTGGAAAAGCCGAATCGAATAAATAAATGATTTAGATTTCTGGTTACTGTAAATATTCCTAAAGGTCGAACCTGCATTTTAAATTGTCATTCTTCTACGTAAAATTGCGAATTCTATCTTCAATCATTATGCCTACAAGAGAGAGAAGACTGCTGTACCAATTTTCATCACCATGAGAATTAGAGAATGGAATGTATGTATGAAAAAGAAACAAGTACCACAAAGTAAAACTGGAGGAATGGTACCACCAGTTGGTTTGACTTGAAGAAATGTATCTGCTGGTTTTCTGCTTCGTGTAGGTGTACTGAAATAGTCTTTATCTCATTGAACGAATTCACTGTATTGGGTACGAATACAACTGTTAGGGGTAGCGAACTGAAGGCGGTATGGTGGTTGTTAGACAAGCAGCAGAGGTATAATTGAACAGAACAGGTTGGAAAAAAGTTTGTGGGATTCTGCGTAGACATCGAGGACATTGAGGTGTCGGTCTTATTATCTACCGATGAAGGCCATCCGCTGTATGATTTTTGTGGTATCGAAAAAATAGAAATTATGAATTTTGAACAACCGATTTATTTAATTAAAAGTGTCTACGCCCACATCTTTGAATAAGAAAATAAAGCATAAATTGTAGGAATCTAATCATAACCTTCTTATTCACCCTCAACTCTCCTCATCAAGCAGTCCTTGAATATTTCTGGAATCATGGACGCAAAATTTATAGTGAACAATTTAAATATCTCACCCTTGTTTCATTTCAGAGCGAATATTCGAAACAATACCCAATTATCCCTGGTTAGAACACATTCTGAGTCCTTTTATTCCGTTTGACTAAATACATTGCGAAGCCGAAGCGGCATTCAATTTCCTAGAGCGAAAACTTGAATGCAGTCCCACAATAAATTCACCGAAGAAGGTATAGTATGAGTTCATTAGACGAGAGTTCCCAATCCCTATATCATTGGGAAGCAGGCAGGACATATTGTCTACGTTGGTTATAATCGAGTGGTAGAACTGCTACGAATAGCAAGGCTATATTATATTTGGCAGAATTGGCTCGAAGCCATTCGCCCTACGGAAATTGACAGAACTTAATTTCGTTTCTGCTTGTCTTCTTCTGAACACGATATACAAGTGTATTGCAGCTCCTGATTGTTATTTCGAATTTGAATTGGGAAGTGAAGGGGAATGAATATGACGAAAGCCAACAGATCTTTTTTTAAGTAGATACACACACTTCTCAAGTATTATACAGGTTCGATTTTAAATAAACCGAAACTGTCGGCGAAGAGTTGAATTGATTCTTATCCCATAAGACCTCTTTTCCTATTAAGTGTTCGTATACTTTAATTAATGATAGTAGCCATAATATCAATATAATTCGGCTGAAATGTATATTTATGCATGGTGAAATTTTCGTATACATCTTGAAAAATCTCCAGATGTGAACCGACAACTACACGAAATGGTAAAAAAATGTTTTATCTGAAATGAAGAGTTGCAAGCACAGCCGAAATTCGGTAGATTTTTATCCATGTCGCTAAAATTATATACAATTATTCAATGATTATACCTGTCGTTCCCTGAAATTAGGTATCAGATAACCCACCAATTAAAAAAAGCACATCTCTTGGACACCTCGCTCTCCTAATTTTGCGAGTACTTCAACAGACGTTGCATGTTTCTTTGAGCGTGGGAACAATGCGCTAAAATCGATTGCGTGAGTTGAGAACGAAACAATTGGTTTTTGCATTCAAGTCGAATAATAAAATTGTTTTAAGAAGCACGGAGTTTGATTTTGCTGGAACTTTTCTTTTCCATTTAGGTATCAAAGAACGGACAAAAGCCCAGTTTCACACAGCAAAAAGCAGACATCAGCGTTTGTAACGGATTGAAATAAGGATTCCGTTTTCAGCTCCCCAAATTTATTAAGTGACATATAAAAAGGTTATGGATTTAATGCCACAATCTTATTCATGACGTCTCTTAGGTTTATGTCAATGATTGAACCAAATTTCAGAAAAATCCCATCGAAAAAATATGAAAAATTCGAATTATTAGAAGATGTTTAATAATTATACATTGACATATTCATTTCGAAAGCGGTAGTTTTCATTTTTAGAATGAGTATACATAGTTAGTCTTTGACTTGTACGTATATTTCAACTGTAGATTTTTTAAGGGAAAAGAAACCTCTTTTCATTTTCTATTCTTTCGAATTCGGCTCTGTTAGAAAAATATAGCCATTTGAACAAATATTGGGTCGAATACGTGCTTGATACGATTATCTGAAATAAAAGGAAAGTTCATAATTCTCGAATGAAAATGGATTGATACATTCATGTAATACTCAGGTACTGACCTTATTGGAATAAAATGTTACAAACAGGATATTTGTGAACAGAAACACTTAGTATTGTCCGATAACTTCTTCAATTTACAAGCCATCAATAAGTTACTTCTTTCTATTTTCCTGAAGATCAGTTTGTAAAACGCTGATAATTTGTTCATATTTTCCTCGATATCCCGAAAATATCTTATAAAGAATTGTCTCCCATCCAATTTTTGATTAATCTAGCTATATTAACCTATTTCGTATTCATAACAATCAAAACAATGATCTTCTATGAATATTTCACAGAGGTTTTGAGAAGACGTTGCCAGCTTCTTGATTTTCATATTATGAATATCTAGGAATTCTACCATGAATCACCTTCCTAGATATCAGGAATCGACCCATCTTGAACGTAAGTCCCTGATAAGTGATGTCTCCTCTCTATGCCGCGAAAGTTCACGACGTATGCGTACAGCGACTACCGGCGCTGGATATTGGCGGTTTTAACTACCGTTGGAGGCGCTGCGAACCGAAAACAAACATGAAGGAAATCATTTCTAGAGCTATGTTGTTATGAAAGGAAAGAATGATTATTATAGGTGTTTTTCTGCGATTTCGTGATGATTATGTGAAGATTTTCAGTGAATCAGGATAATATTAACCGTGTAGTGTCGATTTTATGAAATTTACGTGTATAAATTGGCATATCTTTTTGTGCAGAAGTTTTCCCCTAGTTGGAATTCCATTGTCCATGTTAGGATTCTTGCAAATTGTCACAGAGGACATTCATCAAATAGAAACATCGCCATATATTAGTATCATTTTATTTTTCATTAATTTTGATTCAACACTTGGTTTGTATCGATATTCATCATGATTTGATATATTGTGATATATTGTTTATACTGATTAATCCTAGGTCTCCTGAGAAGACCGCTCTGAAACTACAAGCTTCGAAGCATGAAACTTTTACGATTCGGAGAAGCAGTTGTTTTCTGTGTAGGCTGTGCTGGCCCCTAACGAGTCTAGAAAATTTCTTTTCCTAGCTCGGGATTGAACTCGGACTTGCCAAATCCTAATCCAATGTTCTAACCACCATGTATCTGAATTATGTCCTTCATTGACATTTATTTTCAATTTTTCCTTAAGGATGGACCGGTGACAATACATTTTTATCAGAAACTGTGCGTATAAAATGTATATTTCATGCCCATTAGAATTAAATTCTATCCCCCACATTTGTTCACTTGTAGTGCGAGCAGAAAGTTGATAATTTTTCTGTGATTCAGTAATATTCAAAATCCATGTAAGCATCCGGATTATTCTTGATACTTAAAATTTTTTCGTCGAATTTTTTCGGATGGAATTAAGAATAACTCGAAAATGACGAGTTTCATTGAAGAATCATAGGAATACTTTTATTTTCTGAAATTATTGATCCTTTGAATATATGAACCGTTTATCTATATTCTCACGAAGATGTTACTTCTCTGCCAGGAGGAATATTGATTAAGTGTTGATTGAGCAATATTTACCATTAAGGTGGGCGTTCAATGTAGTGTGTTTTTATTTCAAGTTGCATTTGGAAATGGATTGACTTTGGAAACTGAAATTTTGTGGGTAAACTCAGAAAGGATTGGAGTTCTTGATGAAATAATTTTAGTCGATTTCATTCCGAAAGTTAACTTTTTTTTTTTCAAAAATAGAAGAAAATGAGCCAACTCATGCTTCTGTTTTATTTCAACAGAAAGACCCATGAAAATAGTTCAACATCCGATTAAAAGTGAATCTACTGATAATTTCGTTCAGAAAAACAACTTGAAATACGGAATTGGCAGAGAATGGCCAAATTCAAATTTTGGCGGGAAAAAATTCCTGCTTTACTCACAAATTGACTTATTTCATAGTTCGGCGATTTTCGGATAGAGAGCGCCATTGTATTTTTCATCCATAATCAGAGAGATATTCATAGAACTTGATAGTGATAGTGCATGTTCTATGGAGATATTCCATGAAATGGACGGTGGCGCCTCTATCGGCTGAGCTTTCCTACTCGCTTTAAACGCCGACCTTAATATGGTGAAAACTCAACCAGAATTCAGTTCATTTGAAAAGACGGTTCCGAAGATGTGGCAAGGAAAGTGTTTTTCAGGGATTTTGGACAACCTGTATCTTTCAAACGAAACAGAATTTCGAAGAACAGTATGAGAAAAAAGTGTTTCGTTCGAAGAGAGGAATCTACAGTTGAAATAAATGTACATGTCAAAGACTTATACTGTATAGTAGGGATAGTACTAAAAGCAAAGACTATGAATAAAAAAAATAAATGGAACCTAAAATATCATTTGCATATTTTCTTCAATGAAGTGGGTGAGTCGGAAGTTACCAATAATTCAAGTTTATCCTATTTCCAAATGTGATGCACTAACGCACTCACTCAAGAGATAGTGTTCGGATTCTGTGTTGGTTATTCTGTTAGGGTAACAGATAGTCAGTTGAATCAGATGATGATGTCAGTTCTGAAATATTTCGAAATGATATATATATACGTAATAATCGGGTCAGTGTCTCTACTTTTCGAATAAAAATCAACATATATCACAAAGAAGGCGTTGAAACGATCAATTAATCGAAAAAGAACGTGAAAAATTACTCTCCTTATTCTCAATGTCATAAGACTTATTTCGAAATGTGATTTCCTTATTTGTGAAGCAATTTCCCAGAGAATAAATCAATTCCAGTATTTTCTGTTTTTATATCGAGAAGAAAGGGAAATGTTTCTAGGGTGGAAGTTCACGGTCTCAGTAACGGATGACCTTCGTACTGTTGTTGGTAACGAAGTAATGAATATGTGATGAACCCTTTCGTGTACACAAGAAAACGGATCGAATTGGCTTTATGATGTACCGGAAAATTTAGTATCGATCTGTTCGTAGTCAGTTTTCCCATAGTGCTCATTCGACGAGGTATAATAATTCAGGCTGCTACGCGGAACCAGTTTTTTGTGAGAATGATGATAGTTACCTCCAACAAAACCCCTTACGAGGAGAAGAAAGAGGAGAAGCCCAAAGTGAAGATTCCTTCTCTGATTAATGCACTGAAAAATGGTACGTGCCTGTGTTTTCTTTCTGGACTTATTGCGGACATTATCGAACTCGTTTGTTTGTAAATTGTCTTATGGCCAAAATTAGGATTGATAACGAAAAAATATATAAGGAACAAAAAGCAACCCTTAATTCAAAGGTGGTGATGCTAGAAAAGTTATGATACGCTGCAAGGAAGCTACTTCATTTTCCTGGCAAAATTTTTCAACGAATGAATACCAGACTATCACTCAGTTGCAGGAACATCCATTATAATTTAAAAGTGTCATTAAAATCATAATGCCACATTAAACATGGTATTCTGTGGCAGGAAACCATGTTTAATGTGGCATTAGGATTTTAATGACACTTTTAAATTATAATGGATGTTCCTGCAACTGAGTGTAGGAAAAATATATTCAATTCGTTTCAGTTCGATTTAAATTCAGGCTTTTTCGAATTTTGGGAGTAGGAAAGTTTTTCAGCGAAAAAATTCAAAAATGACAATCATATAGATTCAAGGGTCCAAAAATGTCGACAGTAGGTAAATACAGCAATCAAGTTTAATATTATTCAAAATCTATTGGCTTTGAAGAAAAACTCCTGTCATTTTATCGTTCCATTCTTTTTGCATGAAAAATTGTATTTCTTATTCGGAGAAAATGCATATTACGTCGCTCGCCTCAAATATCACACATGGAAATTTTTTTTACTCCTCATAGAATGACTATTATTTTTGAATAAAAAGAATTTTGCTTCATATTTTATATTGATATTTCATCCGGTATGCCAACTATGAACCAATTCTCCTATTCCATAACTATTCAAATCATCAGTCTGATAAATTTTTCCTCAATTGGATAGATAGAGAAAGAGAAAATATATTTATTGCTCTAGCAAATGGCTAACGACTCAATTGGATATTATTTTGTTTTTCCACATTTTTGTTTGTGTTCAATCTCTTCGTTTATTTCATTCCGAGTTTTATTCATGTTGTACATTGAAAATATTTTCCATGATGACTTAGTCACGAAATATTTTCGACAAATTAATAATTTTTTTGGGTGTGCGAGAATCTTCTGATTTTTCAGTACCCAAAAACTGTCTTGGACGAGATATTCTTGATTCCGAAGAAAAATAAACCATCAAATTGAGAAGAGAAATAATACTACATAAATCTTCCAACATTGAACAGATATTCCAAATTTTAAAGGCGATGAATGAGGAACTATTATTGTAATATTCCTTTATCCGAATGGGATATAAGATATCATTGCCCATACATGGTTAATTATAAATCTTGATAGAAAGGAACCCGCACTTTTTCTATGGCAAATGGCGTTCCGTCAAATTTTCTAAAATTTTGGTATAATTAGTACTTGACCTTCTGATCAAAAGTGTCCATGGCCCCAACTCAATCCTATGACTAGTTTTCGAGATACAGGGCGTTGAAGTTGAGAATTACCCACTTTCACTACGCCCGTATCTCGGAACAGAATCGAATGAACTTCAATTTTTCTCAAGAAACATTTCATTACATCCCCAAGGAGCAACCATATAGAGGAATATGACCGAAAATCGTTACGAATACAGGGTCATCCATAATTTAATGCATGCCTGATTTTGAAAGAATAAAATATGTCAGTTTCAGAGCGAGAACGCTCACAAAATGATTACACTAGATATATTGTTGTTACATCGAAAACGTCTGAAATACCCAGAATTTATACTGGGTGATCCATTATTATAGAAACTATTTTCAAGGAGGGTTAAATGGACACCCTGTATTTATGGGTTGATTCAAGGTGTTTGTTTAATTTTTTTAGAACATATCATCATGGACTTCAAAGAATATAGGGTGATTCAGTCATGAAATGAAGTAAATGAACTTTGAACCTCACGAAAATACCCAAAAACCGCATTTTTTTTTTCATCACCCTGTATTTCAAGATTAACTCCGACGAGGTGGGAGTTTTCTTTCACCACTGTACCTGATATAAAAACATCAATACGGCTGAGAGTTTTCATCCACTTCCTATGACCAGATTTTTTGTTATGCTGGAATAAGAATAGAATAACATAACTAAATAAATAATTTTCATATTACATTAAAAAAAAATCTGCTCATAGGAAGTGTATAAAAACTCTCGGTCGTATTGATGTTTTCATATCAAGTACAATGGTGAAAGAAAACTCCCACCTCATCGGAGTTAATCTTGAAATACAGGGTGATGAAAAAAAAAGGTGGTTTTTGGGTATTTTCGTGAGTTTCAAAGATCATTTCATGACTGAATCACCCTATATTCTTTGAAGTCCATGATGATATGTTCTAAAAAAATTAAACAAACACCTTGAATCAACCCATAAATACAGGGTGTCCATTTAACCCTCCTTGAGAATAGTTTCTATAATAATGGATCACCCAGTATAAATTCTGGGTATTTCAGACGTTTTCGATGTAACAACAATATATCTAGTGTAATAGTTCATTTTGTGAACGTTCTCGCTCTGAAACTGACATATTTTATTCTTTCAAAATCAGGCATGCATTAAATTATGGATGACCCCGTATTCGTAACGATTTTCGGTCATATTCCTCTATATGGTTGCTCCTTGGGGATGTAATGAAATGTTTCTTGAGAAAAATTGAAGTTCATTCGATTCTGTTCCGAGATACGGGCGTAGTAAAAGTGGGTAATTCTCAACTTCAACGCCCTGTATCTCGAAAACTAGTCATAGTATTGAGTTGGGGCCATGGACACTTTTGATCAGAAGGTCGAGTACTACATTATACCAAAATTTTAGAAAATTTCACGGAACGCCATTTGCCATAGAAGTGCGGGGTCCTTTGAATGATCAACTTGTTGAGGTTTATATATCAATTAAAATTTGGTCATCTGGTACATTCAAAATTTTTGGATTTATTTAGAAATTTGGACCGACCCCTTTGAAAACTATAAAAAAAATTTAACAAATTCAGTTGCGGCTAAAAACTTGAATTCGGAAATATTATTTTTGACACCGTTTCTAAATTAGGAGATCCTGACCAAGAAATTTGTAATAAGAGTATCATCTGAATTAGTGTGTTCAAGATCTATATCTACTGCATTCACTTTTATTATAAAGTATCCCAATTGACCACTAAATTCCGACACATTTCACCGTGTATACTTTGAAAATGTTAGGTTATAGTCATTTACCTGTCAGATCAACAAGCAACGTTGCCGTTTCTACATAGAAATCGTAGTAATTACGTATTTATTAAAATGTTTACTCGAAAAAAATATTTTTTTGTGGAAGATGTGTTTTAGCATGCTCTACAAGATATCACTTTCCAAATTTTTTGGGATGCCGTCTGGGACTTGAGAAATCCGAAAAATGACCCAGCAACGGTTTTCCTTCAAATTAAAACCTTCATATTTTCCAGAGATGGGCGTGTTTGAAAAAAATTTTTTTGTGGAAGATGTGTTTTCAGATTCTCTACAAGGTACCACTTTCCGAATTTTTTGGGTTGCCGTCAGGGCTTGGGATATCCGGAAAATGATCTGGAAACCTCCATATTCTCCAGAGATGAGCGTGTTCGAAAAATTTTTTTTGTGGAACATGTCTTCATGCAAGCTCTACAAGATACCATTTTCCAAATTTTTTGTGATGCCGTCTGGGACTTGAGAAATCCGAAAAATGACCCAGCAACGGTTTCCCTTCAAATAAAAACCTTCATATTTTCCAGAGATGAGCGTGTTCGAAAAAAAAATTTTTTGTTGAATGTGTGTTTTTGCAAGCTCTACAAAATACCACTTTCCAATTTTTTTGGGATGCCGTTTGGGACTTGAGAAATCCAAAAAATGACCCAGCAACGGTTTATAATAATAATGAATAATGAATGACCTGGCGAATGTCAAAGAAACTTTTTTTGTTAATACTGGAAATATTTCACGTACCTATATAAACATTGTTGGGAGATTGAGTTATGCTAATTTCTTGTACGGAAATCAAGAATCGAGTGTTGAAATTTTACTGAAAAATAATAAACAGAATAGTCCGTTTCTTTGTGATATAGTTGATTCGAAGAAAGAATAATAACCCGACAGAAAAACTCCATAACGAACGGACGGACCTATGAGATTCCCCACCTTTCAAAATTCTCAAGAAATAAGCCGACAGAAGACATTCAAATACCTTTTTGCACAACTTGAAATACTTCGGTATGAAAATGTAGTAATACTAAACCTGTGTCACAGCTAAACCTTGAGAGAACTAACTCTATTCACAAAGTTAAAAAACAGTAAATAGAAATTAGTATTGGCAGCGTCTCTTGGAATTATTTGACTTTCACGAGTGTCAACCGGCGTCAGTTTTAAGAAAAAGAACTTGACAAACCTAAATCATGGCCAACCGGGATACTTTATAGAAGCTCATGGAGTATACATTTGCAACTTCTTAATCAGCATGTCATGCAGATATCGCTTTTGTTTTTCCCCCAGAATTTTTCTCTGGTGAGCCACTGGTAAAATAAAAATTGAATGAAGAATCTCTGTTCAGTATGAAAATTGTTTGTTTTTTCCCAATTTGTTCTTTTCTGCAACCTTTTTTTTAGTAAAACTTCCTTTATTTCGTCAGACACTCAGAAACTCGAAAGTTGGGTTTGGACATATTTCGAAAATTAATAAATACTCAGAAGTCCTGGCTCTAACCTACTTTGCATTGCTCTCGAAAGGGCTCGCGTTATGATTTCATAACTGCAATAGCGCCAGAAACGTGAAATATTGCGGATCATTTTGGAACTAGACCAAATACTAAAATAGCGATCTACAATCTTCAGTCGAGATTTTTAGTTGAAGTCGTTACACTAGGGTTTCTAGACAACTTTGATGAATTCATGGTTCTCTTATTCGATTTTTTTTGATTGATAAGTAGTCGATAATCATCAACGCTTCCATTCGAAAACGAAGCGTTAGAATACCCGTATTTTGTTCTTGATACCTACTAGATCTACCGAGTAATCACATCTCTTTTGTATTTCAAATATTTCCAATTTAGGAACATCGTGTATATTCCGTTAAAAAAAGGAAAGTTTGCGAGAAATCAGTCCTTCTCTCCAATATATTTTCGTCTCCGCATCTTGTCATCCACCGTTAGTGACCCTGTAAAATTATGCAGAAATCAAAATGTTTCGCGATATCTCACCTCGTCATAGATTTGAATGCAGTTTTTGCATGCAAATTCCACAGAACATAAAACTTGCGTAAAAACAATAGCACAGGCAGCATACTGCTCCATGGTAACCTCCGTATTGAGTTTTATGTTCTTGCAGATAATTGTTCCAACACGCAAGAGTGACTCACCGACATGGTCATTTCCGACTAACTGTACTTCTATTCTGGCCATTAGGTTTTTAGTGACACAGTTCCAGTTTTATGGGGAGAAAACAAGAAACAGGACAATTTAGCCACTTTGAATATACTCAAATTTTTCATTCATGCCAAAAATTGTGTTCCTTGTTACAATTTTCTCATCCTTTGGGATGAACTGATATTATAATATCATATCGTTAATCGAAGTATTATTTGAATGGTACGGTATAAAATGAAACAAAAATTCAATTGACTCATAAGCTTGACTCGACAACCGAAATTGTGGTTCAACAAAATGAGAAGCAGATGCCGAAAAAATCAAATTTCAGTAGTTCACTGTATTAACATTCATTGATACAAATTTTCGAATAAAAATAGGCATTCTCGAAATCCTCGAATACTGCAGTGGCAGATACGACAGAAGTATAGATCATGATGTTTTTTATAACAGCAAAGCTTTTTGTACAATTTTTCAAACAAACAAGAAACGCTGAAAAAAATTAATCGAAGAAAACGGGACAGTGTGAAAGATTCAGTTATGCTATTTTCTTGTATGGAAATCCAGAATCGAGTGTTGAAATTATACTTAAAAACTTGAAAAATAATGGACAGAATAGTCCGTTACTTTGTGATAGTTCATTCGAAAAAAGAATAAAAGTACTCGAATAACCCAACAGAAAACAGACGGACCTATGGAATTCTCCACTCTTCAAAATTCCCAAGAAATGAGCCTACAGAAGACATTCAAATACCTCTTTTGCACAACCTGAAATACTCCAATATGAAAATGAAGAAGTACTACGAAACCAGTGAAA
Organism: Adalia decempunctata; assembly: GCA_951802165.1. Taxonomy (NCBI): domain Eukaryota; kingdom Metazoa; phylum Arthropoda; class Insecta; order Coleoptera; family Coccinellidae; genus Adalia; species Adalia decempunctata. Next base: position 10,987,335 of record OX637699.1, read on the forward strand.
CAGTTGAACCTTAAAAGAACAAACTCCATTTACAAAGTTGAAAAAGAGTTAACAGAAATTAGCAGTGGCAACGTCTCTGAGAATGATTAGACATTTCACGAGTAAGGTAGACCGGGGATAAAAGTGCCACTTTTTAGTTTTTATTTTTTTACTGATCTATTGTATTTTATTAGGATCAGATTTAATACGTGCCTGATTACCTGAACATTAGTTATCACAATGCATGGAAGGAAATACAATATAAAATTGATATGAAATTGTTATTAATGTACTTTTGTATTGTTGCTCCAACTTTGGGGCTTATTGTGCCAGCCTAGGGGTAAGAAGTACCAAGTAGAATTTAAAAATGAATTAGGCATTATACCAGCAAATAAATGTTTTATTGAGTTTTCAACAAACTAACTGACCACAAAAACTAAGTGACAAACAAAAACTAACTGACAAGGTACATTTCATATTGGATTTATTCGTCATCACTATTACAAAATAGGGAGTAATATAAGTCCTGCCGTTTCAGTTGGTTGCTACCGCAGTTAAGGGTTATGTGGCACTGATGAAAGCTAATAGGCCAGAAACGGATCTGTCATTATCCTGCTGTTGTGGTGCCACCAGTGGTGTACTTCGGAAATTAGATCCCTGCTTGAACATTCCCCTTATCACTATAACAGTTTAAGCAAGCAAAAGAAAATAAGATACATTCACTGTGAGTCCATTTTTCACACTCTAAACATTGTTTCAGATGGCATATTCTGAAAAATGGTTCGAAATAGTAAAGACAAAAGGAATCATCTGTCTCTGATTCACTGCTGGCTTCAGAAACTTCTCTCAGTATCTTAACCTGTTTTTTCTTCGTGAGCACCTTCTTTTTTACTTGCTCAATTTCTCCTTTTTTAACTTTCATAGTGTAATCATAACTGGGGCGAGAACTGTCATACGGCATTCATTACCCCATGATGCTTGGTACTTTTTGCCCCGATGACCAAGTTTCTATAAATTTGTTTGTAACAAAATGAATACGTCAAAAAAGAAGTAATGGATAAACTAGTAGTAAAGTGCAATAATAAAACTATCGGTATAAAATTATTTCGCCCGAAAAACAAAACAGCCATCAAATAAGAAGAAAAACGAAATTGTCCAGTTAAATTTACTTTGTACGCCCTTCCTCAGACCACTCTGTATACTAACTGATTTCACGAACATGATGCGCAGCATGTCGTATTTGTTCCATGGTTGCCGTGTTGGATACATATTCTTGAATTTGTAGAAATAGCGACGGTTGGAACTTTTTACCCCTGGCACTTTTAACCCCGGTCCACCCTACCTACTTGCGTCAGTTTTAAGTAAAAAAACTTGATAAACCTAAATCTTGGCCAACCGGGAACTTTATAAAAGTGAATGGGGTATACATTAGTTTGCGTTTCATTGGCCGACTCTTCATTTTTTATTACAGTGTTGTGCGATAGTAATTAAACTTTAGTGGGTAGGTATTACATACTCTAACGCCATTTATTTTCAGTTATAATTCTACGTAATAATTATTTTCCTAACAATTGCGCAAAGTGCCGTGGAATCAACGATGCGACTTCGAGTATTCAAGTGGTAGTTTTATTTATCTGTACTCAGTGTAGATAAAACCTCATCTAGCCCACACTAAAAAACCATTTTCGACGAAATAAGAAAATTATCGAATTATTTTTTGCAGAATGTACTTTGGAAGAGGCGGACCATCCTCTTGAAATACTTCAAAGATGGGGATCAGGACGTCTGATGTTGCGTTACACATTACTCAGCAAAAACGGTGAGTGAATCTCCATTTATTGAGTCATTACATAGCCGTTTTGCAATTAAGATGTGACAGAATAGTCTAATGGAATATAGGTCCATTAGAATATGACAAAGTTCTCTGGTTATATTCCCGAGGCGTATTCTTATATTTTAGCGCTCCACTTGTCTGCGAACGCTGGCTACTCATGTTTATGTAATTACCTATGTTTCGAAAATAGAAAAGTAGTTATTATGTTTTCAACTTCCATAAAGGACACGGAGAAAGTTCTAAAAAAGGCATGGGGGCCATGGCCTCCTCCTTGGACCACGACATTGACAATAATCCCTTTATTAGTAGTCCTATATCGTTGGTGAAAATTTTTTACCTATTGATGGCCCCCCCTGAAAAACTGTCTGGATCCGCCAGTGTGTATAATAATTCTTTGTCTTGTATTTATTCCTACTTATCATTCATTTTATTCGTTCAGGCAAACCGGGTCAAATGCGATCACCTTAGAAGTTTTTATTTAATGATACACTCCAAGAACTTTATGCAACCTAAAATTTTACTCGACAAAGTTTTTCACACCAACCACTTGGACGGTAATACTGTAGTACATTAGGACGTGAACAACTTCATCCAATTATCTGGGAGTAGAAAACTCTCTGCACTGCTTCATCTTGAGATGGCTTCATCGAGTTATCTCGAAAGAAAATTGCTTCAGGATTTAACCTAAGCAAATTGGTCGCCCCAAACCAAAACTCCCCTAGTTCTATTATCGAAAACGATCGCGTAGCACGTTTTCGGGGTTTTATTTAAATTTGAGATTCAGTGGTAGGATCCAATTATTGTGATAGAAGTTGACGAGGTGAAAGATTGATTTCTATTCTGCTCGAAATGAGATTGAAATTTTTGAAATTACATACAGTTTTATCTGTTGGATGGAGTTATCTTCATTTCTACATTCTGGTAATTATTTAGAAACACGCGTCTGAAGTTTTCGCAACATGAATTATATTCATCCTATGACTAAATCATTATTTTTGATGCTTTAATGAAAATATCATTTACTTTATTTTGTTTCTTTGATTATTCAATGACATTATTAATTTCAATAATGTCTCTCTACATCCGCGGACACTTTTTGACCTTTTTTGTTTTGATTATATGACTGGGAAGTTAAGATTGTCCCATGAATACTGAAGGGTTTTCCATTAAGAGGTGATATTCTGAATAGTCCGCTATTGTCAGTTTTGAAGCTTTTTTTTCACATTTGACAAGTGAAAACTGCGCCATTATTAAGGAATAAAAAAGAATTTTTCAATTTCTTTTTTCGTATTTTTTTTAACAGCTCCTTCAAATGTAGGGGAACAAGTTGCGGCACCTTGCATGTCCGAACAGATTTCACATGAGTCTCGCACATATAGATCCGACAATTTCCAGCAACTACAGCCCAAAAATACATATACTCCATTCACAATTATAAAATCACAACTCTGGCCTTGGAAATTTGACACATTCCACTCTGTATCGAAGTTATGACGTTTTTCAAAATATTTTTATGTTCCAAGTCAACACTATGTTGCCCTTTCTACATTCTCAGCGTATTTCTCAGAATGTGAATTTATTCGGAAAATGAATGAATTGGAAAAGATGTGTTTTGGACGAAAATAATCAACGTCTATATGAATTGATAGAAAGGATTTTTTTCTAGTTATTTGCATGAAAAATACAAGAGATCACTGTTGAAATATATTATTTTTCGCCATGGAAGAAAATTGCATTTCTTTCACATAAATTTCATATTCATGCTTGTAAAGATTTAATGTTTATCATCCTCTTGGACTGAAAACTCAAGAATTGACGACATCAATTGTTGAATGAAGAATAATGGAACATTATATCCCTCTATTGGAATCCAAATAGTTGAAGGGAGTTCTGATGCAAGAGGAACTTTTTCTTGTAACATAACCTTAATAGCTAACTTAATAAAAATAAAAGTAGAAGATATACATTTCATTTATTTGATCGTATGAACAAGGAGTAAAATATTCTGACTGTATAGTAATTTATTAGTTTAAAAAATATTCATACATTACAACCACAGTAGGTTTGTACAAAAAAAATGGAATAGGTCAAACATATGCTTCACATTTATCATTCACCTGTTCTAAAATAAGACACAAACTCCTCCACATTATAGGGTCCTCACAGCATTAAAAGCTTGTGTCTCTTTTGAAAGAAGTAGCACTAGATATAATATATTCTTTCGATTAAGAGCAAATACCTACCGTTGAATGTTACCTGCATGCACAAATTTCTTCAAAATGGGCTTATACGAAGTGGTTTTTTTCTGAAACGTGAAAACGATCAACAATAATCATTTAGTGACCGATGATGGCCATCCAAAGTACGTTTACTTACGAAAATCGTGCAATTTCATTCTGCAAGTTCTTTCCTCGTAATTCCTCGAAAATCCTAACTGAACCATATTTTCCGGTCGCTTTCGTGAAAAGATCCTATGAGGAAGCCTTTTTTGTCCATTTTCACATTCCAAATAAATTTTGAGCACCGAAAACGATACCGAAACTAACCAAACTTGGGGGACCGGAATTTCGTTTGAAATCTTTCCAAACGGCCAGATACCTAAAAAAAACTTCGTTATCAAGTGTAAAAAAGGCGATCAGTACTTACTTTTGCTTTATTTTTGCTTATGAATCGATTTTTGGTCCAATTCAAATTTGTCGTTTGTACCCATGCCAAAATATCTTTGATACTTTAACCTAGGAGCATAGCTCCTAGCTTTAACTTTGATGTAAACAAAAAACTGGCAGCGTCGTTTTGTCATTAACGATATTTTGTGTAGGCGCACAGATTTTTTATCAGGGGCACCAACTCCTGAAAACGAAACCATGACCTCCTATGTGATTAAATAAAAGTGAATGGAGTATACGACAGGCAACCCGAAATAAAAACATAGAACGTCCTTAAAGCCAGTGTTTTTCTGAAGGGAAATAGCAGCAAACGCAATTACATTTCCGACAAGTGATTCATTTTCGTCGAGTGTGCGATCGCCATCTAGAGACGGCTTTACTACTCGTTTCCGGACAGATTTACACCACATTTACTCGTCTGGGGGAATCACCGAACATGGGATAGAGATGCGTAATTGGCGACTATCGGAAAACGTTATTCAATACAGTGTGAGGTTGGCGGGACTGTTAGCACCTAGGGGATTTTGCTGATTGCGTGATAGCAACACTTCTCGATGGATTGGTAGGCGGAGATGGGCTCTTGGAGCTTGAAGGGTTACTTCACTCCGTAGAGACTCTTATTATTTACCCCGACTTCCGCCTGGGGTTAAATGTAGAATTTTCCATAACGTGGCGTTATTCGAAATGCGCTCTTTCAAGATGGTCATTCATACAGGAAAGATGGTTTAATTTTCAAACTTCTAAAGCATTTGAAATGTGGGAAAATGGTTGGTTTAATTAAAAATATGTTGACGGATAGGAGACTTCGTGTTTTTATTGATGGTGATAGTAGTAGTTTCAAAACTTTGAACAACGGACTTCCCCAAGGATCGGTGTTGTCACCTCTTCTTTTTAATTTATATTTGAGTGATATTCCTGATACTTCCTCCGAGAAATTTATCTATGCAGATGATATTGCTCTTGCCTTCCGTCATTCTGATTTCAACATTCTTGAGAATACTTTAACTGAAGATTTAGAAATTTTGAGGAACTATTTTCTGGAGTGGCGTTTATGCCCGAGTCTCACTAAAACAGAGGTGTCGTGTTTTCATTTGAATAATCATCAAAAACATAAAACTTTGAGGGTTGGTTTCAACAATACAGTTTTAAATCATAATTTCACTCCCAAGTATCTGGGAATAAAACTAGATTCTTCTTTGACTTTTAAGGCTCATTTGGAAAGTTTACGTTTAAAGTTGAAGACGAGGAATAATATAATTCAAAAATTAGCTGGTACATCCTGGGGTGCCGATGCTACCACTCTTCGTACGGCTGCTTTAGCCTTGGTTTTATCTGCAGCTGAATACTGCTGTTCTGTTTGGTTGAATAGTTCCCATGTCCATAAAATTGATGGGCAACTCAATATTTCTATGAGGATTATAACTGGAACCATTAAATCTACTCCATTAGCTTGGTTACCAGTTCTTTCTAATATAATACCTCCTCATATTCGTAGACAGGTTGCTGCCATGAAGTCTTGGGATAAATTTCATTCCTTTCCAAATTCATTTCCTATTATGAGTTATATGCCAGGTACAAGACTGGCTAGATTGAAATCTCGAAAGCCTCTATGGATAAATAATTTTCTTTATTCTAAAAAAAATCATAAAGAAATTTGGAAATCGGAATGGACTTCATATGATTTTTTCAATAAAAGTTTAATTCTCGATCCTTCAGAGAAAGTTCCCGGTTTTCATCTGTCTAGGAAAAATTGGTGTCTTCTGAATCGTCTTAGAACAGGTCATGGACGTTGTAATAGTATGCTATTCAAATGGAATGCCATTGATAGCCCGAGATGTGAGTGTGGGCATGAAGAGCAAACTATTGACCATTTGGTCAATAATTGTCCAATATATAAATTTTCAGATGGTTTCAACTCTATTCATTCAGTATCTGATTCATTTTTGAGATGGGTTGGTACCTTCAAAACAATTTGAATATATTAGTGGATTTTGCTTCTCCTTTTTTCTCCCTCTGGTTTTTGTTTCAGATTATTTAAAAATGCTTTGTCAACCCCTTTGAAGAAATGAAGAAGGATTTACATTCGAAGAAGATGCCCTCCAATATGAATATTTGTACACAAATCCAATATCCCTACACTTATACGGCGAGACAGAGTTTTTGCTGAGGTTTTTATCTGTGCTCTTGCATCATACGCAGAATTGTATGGTGCCCCGTTTGACATTCCTCTGCTAATACTGAGATTAGGAGCGGGGAATGGATCAATATGTTTGTTTGAATGATCTGTTCCTTGTTGCCTTTTCGAGACACATGCCATATTTGGAATCAAATCTGTACAGCTCCATTTCATAAGAATATATATATATATATATATATATATATATATATATACAGGGAGAAGTCTGAACGCGGAATATACTTTGATGGATGGACATACCGTTCTGTACGCTGAAAAAGTGGTCATTTCCACCATCAAGATTCATTATTCTAGTATGATAATGGAGGCCATCGAAATCTATAGGCGCAAAAGTATCATCAACCAGAAAAGGATACTTTCATTGTTCATAATGCGTGGTTGCAAGCGATCTGCAATTCTGAACTAAACCTGTCCGAAGCGGAGGGGACGAATCCGCCGGCCACGTCGGCGGTGGGACTGTTGCTATAGATACAGCGATAGAAAAGGTATAACCGCTCTCAGAAATATTGCAAATGGCACAGTATACGAAGAAGTGGAAAACTGTAATAAGGACTGAACGAGAATGAATTCGCTATCACAAAAACGCTTATATCTTTTGAACCAGTGGACCGATTTCGAAAATCAAACTCATTTTCGAACCATCTTTTAATTCCAATGAAAACTGTTTTTACAATAAAAAAACCAAAACTATTTTTCACAAAATTCATGGATTTTTTCTGGAATTCTTCCCATCATGCTTCTTATAGTGTTCTCAGTCACTTTGTGGGATGCTGTCTTCCACTTTTGCTTGAATTCCGCTAATATTTGCGTTGATTTCTTAGTCTTCTTCAATTCTCTTTTTACCAGGGCCCAATATCTTTCGATTGGCCTGAGTTCTGGGCAATTTGGTGGATTGGCCTCTTTGGGGACAAAAACCATCTCATTAGCTTCGTACCATTCCTTGGTGACCTTGCTGTAGTGGCATTAAGCTAAATCTGGCATTCTGGCCAAAAGATTGTTGACACATCGTGCTCACGTAAAAATGGTAAAAGTCGCTTCTTCAAGCATTCCTCGATGTATATCTTCGAGTCAACAGAGCCTTGGCCAACGAAAAATTTGCTCCTTTTCCCACAAGTGCAAATTGCAGGCCAAACCAGGAATTTTTTGGGAAACTTTGCTTGTTTCTTCACGCGAAATTGTTCGTCAACATTTCCACGAGAATCTGCACTATAAAGTTCCTGACCAGGAAGTTGCGAGAAATCAGCCAAGACATAGGTTTCGTCGTCCATCACGCAACAGGAAAAATTTTTAAAGAAATTTTTTTTTATTTCTCTGCTCTTGATTTCGCTTCTTGATTCTTCACAGCGTTTCTGTCTGGCACTTTCTGCACTTTGTATGCTGGAAGCCCACAACTCGACTTGATTTTCTGAACGGTTGACTACGAACAACCCACTATTTGGGCCACTTTTTGTCCTAAAGATTAGGATTCTTCTGAAAAAGGCTGATGGCTTTCTTCCCTTTTTTTTGGGCTATGAAACCTATTTTTCCTCCCGGTTCCTTCCTTGCGGTTAATTGTAAGATCTTCGTAGAAGCGCTTAACAACTCTTGATACCGTTTCCGGACGAACGCGAGCCTCTTTTGCGATTCTTTTGAAGCTCCATTTTTGATTATTTTGAAAAAGTTTCACTATAAATTCTCGTGTTTTCACTTCGCTTGACATTTTGCGACAGATAATTTGAATATCTATGAAGTAAATGTTCCACATGTTCTGACGTTCATAACAAAGCTAACTATGATCAAATTTTGCTTTTTTCTCACTTGGTTCAAGAGATATAGGCGATTTTGTGATAGTGAATTTATTCTCGTTCAGTCCTTAGTGTTAGTAAACCTAGAAAAGAGACATTTTCTTACAACTACAGGCCTACAAGACTTCTTATCGACCTTAGGAAAGGTAGTCAAAAGAGTGATCGCCAGGAGGTTAACAGAAGAGACAGAATGCCTGAATCTCCTACCAGCAGTGCAACTCGTATTCAGTGTTCAGGCCAAGTGAACGGTTTAGATAAATATTTTTGAATTTTCATGATTCGCTTTTCCTTCTGAATTGATTTAATTTCTCCGTACTGAGGAATTCCCATATGGAGTTGTCATATGTGTTGGTGCGAAAAAAACGCTTCTGCTGTGGAGCACACAAAACTCTTACCTGTAGCGTGGATATGTAGTGCTACCACAAGGATAAGTGTGCACAATTTGACATTTTCAGCAACAGATTTTCACGTCAGCTTCATTCTATGTTCGTTTGTCGAGCTCGATTACTATATTAATGGAAATAGGACACACTACATTTGGAAGTCTCCTCATAACAAAGTTCAAGTTCTTTTCTCCCAATTATATTTCAAGTTGTTCCAAATGGGTACCATCCTCTACTTTCAGCCATCATCTTTGAATGTTTTCGAAAAGATAACGTTCAATTTCTGGTCATTAACGTGGACAAATTCAAGAAATGGGAATTATTGACAGCAGCACGTGTTTTGCTGTAACAATAGCAACTTTCGGGGAATAAAGATAAACTCAGTAATTTATCATCATTATTTTCCTAATTTTAAATAATTTGTTCTTTCATAAGTCCACAAAGGAAAATACTAATAACGAAGAGATCGGCAGGAAAAACGAAAATTTTATTCTATAATGATTACGCAGATTGCGACCCGTTGTTGAAAGACATCAAAGACCCTAATAACTTGCCGCTGTCATCCACAGAAATACTGACCATTTTCCCGATTTAATAAGGGAAAATGTCGCTTGCAGAACCGTAACAAAGGAGGACCCGAGAGTAAATTGCTGTCTCCACTTATTTTGGTGGGGTATCGTGATGAGGTTTCTTGCTTCTAGGGATAACTTAATGTGAAAGAAATTGGATTGTTGTTCAAGGAAGAGTTATGAAATTTTTGACCGCCGAACCTTCCAAGCTCAGAGATACGAGATTGACTTAAAATATTTGTTCAAAATTTCCACAAAAATGAATAATGTTAAACAACAATTGTTTAATACAACCCCTCTGAAACTACAAGCTTGTAACTTGTGGCGAGTTCGAAGTAAGCAGTTCTGTTCTGAGTAGGCTTTGTTACTGTGTCCTTACGCCACCTTAGGCACAGCACTGTTATTTTTTGACCCAACAGTGGAATGGTGGCCCCTAGCGAGACCAGAAAATTTCTTTTCTAGCTCGGGATTGAACTTCGTACTCTCAGGGCGCTCATATAAATATTGTAATAATTCGTCAAACAGAGATAATTAACTTGTAATTTAATTTTTTTTAACAATACCGATAACACCACGATACTGGACCTTTCAAAGTTGATTCCTACAATGTTGCCGCGTCAGTATCCAATGATATTGCTATCCTTCAGGCTATATCCGCCCTGCTCATTGAAAACTGAATAAATTTTGGCTGCACCAATTCTCGAGTTTATGAATGAGATGCTGTGTCTCCTCTTTCTATGGTCTAAGGTACGAATATAATGAGTTCCGACGTGTGGAAGGTTATAAGGTGAACTCTGATAAGGTGGCGAACTAACGGCGGGTTTTGGCTGACTCGGAACCATAGAATCGCGAAGAGTGGGGTAACCACTGAGTTCTCGGTGTTCTTCGTTACCGACGCATCGATAAATTGCAAGCTGTACCTAATTTCGTTTTCAGAATTGATTTTTTTGGACAACGAATAAAAATATTTAAAAAATGTTGTAATAAAATAAAAACTGTTAATTTTTTTGTCTTTTTGTCATACATCTATCTACACCTTTTCCAATTGTAATTCAGAAAACGTAAAATGTAATTCAGAAAAGCAAATTGCATTTCAGAAAATGGAAATTGTAATTCAGAATAGGAAGTTGATATTCAGAAACGGTTATTTGAATTTCAGAATAGTGATATGTAATTCAGAAACGGTAATTTGAATTTCAGAAAATATAAATTGTAATTCAGAATTGGTGATTTGAAATTCAGAAATGGGAAATTTAAGTTCAGAAAAACGAAATTGTAATTCAGAAAGAAAAAATTGTAATTCCATTGCTTGGTACCCAAACTACTTTCTCTAATATTATGTATGTAATTCAAATAGAGACATGATTCCATTTAAAATGGGTGGCGAAATATATTAATAATGATTCTTGAGGTCATTTTCCACTCTCAAAGTACTTAGATACCTTCATAGAAGTGAGAAATATAATAACAATAACTTTATTTCCAAGAAAAACATGAAGGTATATACAGTCAAAACCGAAAACAGGAAAAAAACAAACTTGAAAATACGAAATACTTAAGACAAGTTCGATGCCACATTGTCCTAGATTCCTATGTTGCATCACTTCATACCGAACTCGATATTATTCTGAATTACATATTACATTTTCTGAAATTGAATTGATAACTTCTGAAATACAATTTTCCTTTTCTGAAATTGAATTTGCCATTTCTGAATTTCAATTCACTATTCTGAATTACAACTTTGTTTTTCTGAATTACAACTTTCTAATCTGAATTGAAATTTCGTTTTTCTGAAATTGAATTAACTATTCTGAAATTCAATTTCTGTTTTCTGAATTACATATTGCTATTCTGAAATACATGTTTCCTTTTCTGGAATTCAACTTTGAATTTCTGAATTACAACTGTGAAAGGTGTAGATTGCGAACGATTTATTGAGTTATATGTCCCGAAATTCAAAATTGGCATGAGGTTTTTCGGACTCCAGGATATTGAATTTTTGTCAATTCTTCTGAAAAAGATAATCATGGTTTGAATTTTTTGACAACCGATAAGGCAGAAAAGCTCAGGTAGGTTTCACTAATTATCAACTTCGACTAGCGGAACTCCGTCTAAAGATTTTGGCTATAGTTCTTATGTGATCTATAGGCGAACCTCTACATTCCAACAATTTAAATTTCAGTAAAAGTTTGGCGAATTTTCTTACCCTATGTACTTCCTTCAAATATGTTAGAAATAATCAGGGATATAAAAATATTTCACTTAACATAACATGATGTATATTTCCGTCAAGACAAAATACGAATATATTTGTTATACTCCATTCACAATTATAAAATCACAACTCTGGCCTTGGAAATTTGACACATTCCACTCTGTATCGAAGTTATGACGTTTTTCAAAATATTTTTATGTTCCAAGTCAACACTATGTTGCCCTTTCTACATTCTTAGCGTATTTCTCAAAATTTATTCGGAAAATGAATGAATTGGAAGAGATGTGAGGACGAAAATAATTAACGTTCATATGAATTGATAAAAAGGATTCCTTTCCTAGTTATTTGCATGAAAAGTACAAGAGATCACTGTTGAAATATATTATTTTTTGCCATGGAAGAAAATTGCATTGCTTTCACATGATTTTCATATGCATGCCTGTGAAGATTTAATGTTTATTATCCTCTTGAACTGAAAGTTCAAGACTTGACATCAATTGTTGAATCAAGAATAATGGAACATTATATCCCTCTACTGGAATCCAAATAGTTGAAGGGAGTTCTGATGCAACAGGAACTTTTTCTTGGAACATAACCTTAATAGCTAACTTAATAAAAATATGAGTAGAAGATATACATTTCATTCATTTGATCTTATGAACAAGGGGTAAAATATTCTGACTGTATAGTAATTCATTAGTTTGAAAAATATTCATACATTACAACCACAGTAGGTTTGTAAAAATAATATGGAACAGGTCAAACATATGCTTCACATTTATCATTCACCTGTTCTAAAATAAGACACAAACTCCTCCACATTATAGGGCCCCTACAGCATTGAAAGCTTGTGTCTCTTTTGAAAGAAGTAGCACTAGATATAATATATTCTTTCGATTAAAAGCAAATACCTACTGTTGAATGTTACATACACAAATTTCTTCAAAATGGGCTTACACGAAGTGGTTTTTTTTCTGAAACGTGAAAACGATCAACAATAATCATTTAGAGACCGATGATGGCCATCCAAAACACGTTTACTTACGAAAATCGTGCAATTTCATTCTGCAAGTTCTTTCCTCATAATTCCTCGAAAATCCTACCTGAACCATATTTTCCGGTCGCTTTCGTGAAAAGATCGTATCAAGAAGCCTGTTTTGTCCATTTACACATTCCAAATAAATTTTGAGCACCAAAAACGATACCGAAACTAACCAAACTTCTGGGGGACCGGAATTTCGTTTGAAATCTTTCCAAACGGCCAGTTACCTAAAAAAACTTCGTTATCAAGTGTAAAAAAGGCGATTAGTACTTACTTTTGCTTTATTCATGCTCATAAATCGATTTTTGGTCCAATTCAAATTTGCCGTTTGTACCCATGTCAAAATATCTTTGATACTTTTACTTTGATGTAAACAAAGAAACTGGCAACGCCGTTTTGTCATTAAAGATATTCTCTGTACGCGCACAGATTTTTTATCAGGTGCACCAATTCCTGAAAACGAAACCATCGCCAGAGTTGTGATTTTATAATTGTGAATGGAGTATATATCCATCTATATTGGATTGCGTGTTGTCCTTTCTCACTAAACTTATTCTTGGCAACAGTTCATGCAAAAGATTTATTTTTTCCAATCATATGAATATGCAGCCTCATATTTATTTCCAACATTACACTGCATTCCCATTCCCAATAGGACTTTTATACAAATATTTCAATATAAAGCGAGGTATGTCAGAATTGGATTTTCCGCCATTTTTTCAATACTGGCCATGAACTGAGCCAGGATGATATTCTTCGATTAATTCCACCCCATTGCCGTTTTCATTCCGAACTCTCATTTCAACATACATTGCATGCTCCTGAATTCAGCCTTACACTACTTTGCCCTCCACGATCAGCTTTTCATTTCAACCATAACTAAAACAATTTTTTGTCCAAAGTAATCATAAATTTTCTTATTCAACATCTCCACATATAACGCAAATTAGGATGGATGCACATAAGACTCAGCCTAGTAGAATAGGATCCATTCGTAAAGTAAATAACATCGTGATTCACTCGGTTGCCGCAGTAGAGAAGTGAATAGGTAAACATTTTGAAACTGACAGACGAACATTGTGAATTGTGAACGAAATATTCACCTGAGATATACCCTCTCAGAGAGATTGATGATCAACTATGGGTTTCAATCCGTCTGCATAGACGTATGAAGACGTATTAATATCGACTCTTGAGGTTGCTTGGATGACAGATGTGTTTCTTTCACTTTAAAGGATATCGAGCTAGAATAATAACTTATACACAGAAAGTTCCTAAATTGGAGTACTTTTAGGAAAATGGGTTTACCGCAAATGTATCGTTTTCGAGATACTTAGGTGTACTAGAGAGTCTTGAATTTTTTTTACTAGGGAGTATTTGAATGAAAGTCATGAAAACAGGATGATTAAACGAAGAGGACATCGGTCATGTCCGCCAATTACCATCTTGTGAATCTTTATATCAATAGTATAATATTTTCATCTTGTTTTGATACTTATTCAAACTTCCGATCAATTATAGTAGCATACACCCTGGAAATTCTGGTTCGATAACGGAAAATATCGTGGATGACCAAAAAACATGTTCCTTTCCAAAGTTCAATATAAATATTCGCTCAACCAGAAAAATCTAGTTGATAATTTGAAGCGTGTTGCTGCAAAGTGAATGGATTTGGAAAATTGTAATATATATCTAGAAAGAAAGGAAACTCGACGAATGGATCTATTTAAGGTCGCCGTTCAAAGCGAGTAGGAAAACGTATCCGATAGAGGAGCCACCGTGCATTTTATGGAATATCTCCACAGAACTTACATTATCATTTTAAGTTTAATGAATACCTCTCTAATTATGAATGAAATGTACAATGGCGCTCTCTATCCGAAAATTGCCGCACTATGAAATTAGTGAATTCGTGGGTAAAACAGGAACTTTTTCCCGCCATATATTTGAATTTGGCCATTCTCTACCAAATCAAGTTATTTTCCTGAACGAAATTATCTGTAAATTCACTTTTAATCGGAAATTGAATTATTTTCATGGGTCTTTCTTCTATTTTTGAATGAAAACAAATTAGGAGATTGAATGAAAACTCACTATTATGATCGAAGTTCCAAATAAAAATATGAATTTGTCCTAGTCAGGACTCAAGTCTGGGGTCAACATTTGCAAGACAAAAATATTACAGATACACAATTAGGGAATAAAATATTAGAAATCTCCACTACATGTCGAATACAGGCCATTCTTTGTTTGGATGGCCTGTATTCGACATGTAGTGGAGATTTCTAATATTTTATTCCCTAATTGTGTATCTGTAATATTTTTGTCTTGCAAATGTTGACCCCAGACTTGAGTCCTGACTAGGACAAATTCATATTTTTATTTGGAACTTCGATCATAATAGTGAGTTTTCATTCAATCTCCTATATCCTTATGATTAGGCAACTCACATTTCACTCATTAGAACTATATTTTTAGATGGCTTTGAAAATGGCGGAATGCCGAAACATGTCAGCCTTGTCTATGGATTATTAAAGAGTTCCTATACATATAGTGTTTTTAGACCAATTCCTTATTGATTATAACTCGATGGAACCCGTGATTTTTTAATACTCAAGGAACTCAATAGGAACATGGGAGATCCGAAGCCACCTTGAAAGTTTCAAATTTCTGATAGGATTTTCCGTTCGAGAGTTTTTGCTTTTGCGGGCTGACAGAATTGGATTGGACCATGGATTCTTGATAGGTGTGTCGATTGAGGTCACTCAAAATTCGAAAATACAGAGATGGGTGGAATTATTTAGCCCCCCTGTAAGTAGAATGACCGCTCATAAACCTAAGCTCAGCTTTCTTCAGTATAAGCCATTATAAATTCTGCTCCTAACTACCAGCAATGTTATTCTGTAATATCAATGAAGTTCTCATATATCTTTCATTGTATCTATTGGCGACTCCCTAGTTTTACATCTTTGTCAATTGCTGAGTTATCCTACATTTCATTACCCGAATCCTTCGCCATTTTGTTACATTGCAGTTTGAGCTATTTATTCTTATTTTCATACAGTTGATCTTTACAGGATATCCTTTCGTAAATTCAGGAGCATTTGAGTGCTCTTCCAAATTTGTAAATAGACTCGCATTCGAGAATCCAAGGAAAACATTTTTCGATGCCTGTCAAAACACCAGCTATCATATTTTTTCATTATGAAGTGGATTACGTATACACAAAAACTGTGCTCATAAAGTTCTCACATACTCCATAGTTAGAGAGATGAACGAGCAGAGAGCAGAAAAACTAAACGAATAATGCGAACCACTGAAATGGGAATGCTGAAAGCGATATAAGGAGTTGGTTATCTTACACATATTGAATGGGTAGCGATGCCATAGGGCAAGAATTTAAAAGTAAGGATCTCGTGAGATGGTTGAGAGCAAGACGATATTGGAATGAGCATAAGGAGTGCAGGAGTAGAGATCGAATTGTCAAATGACCACCAGATTCATCCCGACTATCAGGGCGGCCATCAAAGAGATGGAGAGAATGCTGGGCCTCAAAATCGTAGGAGGCCTAGTCCGCAGAAAGCATCAGTCCTTGGTCCTTTCATACAGGAGAAGGATGGAACCTCTTACAGTGGTTCAAGGCAGACCAATGTTTCCGTGCAATCTGAAGTAGGCTGTCAAAGACGCAGACTTATTGTATCTAATTCCATTTATCGGCCTAACTTCAAGAATAAGATTGCCGAAAAATCTAATGAAACTCTTTTGAATGCCAAAGAATCAAGAAAAACAGGAATAAAAATCACAGCAATTGAATCGCCTAGAAAGTCAGATCACGACTAAATCCATCTGATATACAGATGAGAAAAGGAACAATGGTACAAAATATTCAATTCATTGTTAAATTAACACTAGAAATAAAAATCTAGAAGTGTAAAAACAATAGATAACAGAAACTCGATAAGTATTACGAATTTTCTTTAATGAACACATTTATATGTAAAATAAATTTTGTAAGAGATATTATACATTTCAAAATATTTTGTCTACGAATAATCCTGTACTTGCCACATGTTTCGCGTAGAAATGATCGAGTTTGAGATCAAAATTTACAACCTTCATACAACTCATCTTCTCTGATTACTTTCGAGTATTCCAAATTGCAATTAGACATTTTTACTTCATTATTTTCATGCCGTTCCAACCACGCACCTCTCGCGATTTATGACCCCTACCCAAATTTTTCAAACGTCGGAAGATAAGTCAGGTAATAATGTCCATTATACTGAATTAATTCCGCTCATATCCCCAAAAAAGTTGCAGAGAAGCAACTGCCAAAGCCATAAAGCAGATTTATACGACAGGTTAAAATCCTTCTTAATTCCTGGTGGAGTCCCAATGAATAGATGATAGAGTGGCTCTGCGTCTCCATTCAAATTCTGGCACAGATCTCACCCGGACTGTACATTGTGCAAATATGTTGAACATAAATTTCTGCTGTTCCCAATTGCTTGTTACAGGACCCTGTGGTGATATAGCCAGTGGTTAATGAAATCGTTTGTTCGTCTGAATTTTACTTTTCGATGTTCCAAATACGGATTTACAGGGTATCCCACGAGGAACTTAACATAGTCCTACTGTAAACAGGGTGATCCTTTGACTTGTACATATATTTGTAGATCCCTATCATCAAACGGAACATTTTTTGACTATACTATTTTTTTAAATTCGGTTTCGGTTGAAAATCCATGAAAAAAACACTTTTCTTTCCACATCTTCGGAACCGTGATTTCAAACAAACTGAATTTTGGTTGAGTGTTTTCTCTATTAATGGTGCGTATTCCCCAGTCAACACTTATTCAATATTTCTCCTGGTATGAAAGTTACAGCGTAGTTAACTCATAACATTCAGATTTCTGGAAGAATTAATTTCTTTGAAAAATAAAAGTATTCCTATGTTTTTTTAACTCGTCGTTTTCGAGTTATTTCTTATTTATTCGATGAAATTCGACGAAAAAAATCATAAATCTCGAGAATATTCTGGATGCTTCCCTGGATTTTAAATATCACCGTATCGCAGAAAAATTATTAACTCTCTGAATGCACTACAAGTTAACAATGTCGTCAAAATGTTTATCAACTCGAGACGAAAATCTCCGTGATGAAAGAACTTTTGATGTGGAGTGGTAGATAAAATTGAAGTCAAAGACTAATACAGAGAGGCATGCATGATGAGGAACTGTGGCTGTTTACAAGGTTACCCTTGGAGCTAATCTATTTAGAAGGAAATGTGACAAAACCACCCAGCATCAATGTGCCGAACGTGTCTCTCTAACACGTTCAAATTATATACGAGTAGACACTTGGGAAACATACAAAAGCTCTTCCGCTTTCTATTTGGCTCTCCAACTAACTTAACTATTTCGCAATTCGAAGTGAACAGTTGTTCAGTGAATAACATTGGGTGTTAGATATCAGAATGGAAGTAGATGTTCTTCTATCGAATAAAAATAATGATTCAGATATTTTGTCACAATTATCTGTCGAGTTTCGTTGTATTTCGAACAATGAGCTGGTGTTGCAAAATGGCGAAGGGGCCAGTATTCACATTAAAATTTTACAAATATTTCAACGGTCACTACTGTGAATTTTTCATTGTGATTTCAACACTTTAGGGAAACACGTAGTGGTATATCTCACACAGCCCTTGAAGTATAATTTAGTGAGGCTCCCTCTGTAGGTAAAAATCCAGAAAGGTTGAAAAATATGATTTTGCTATAATCCTATCCGTTTACGAAAAATAATCGTCTCATTATCAATCTTTTTTATAACAAATTGAAATCAGGAAAAATATATGGATGTCTTCTCGAAATATTTTCTGCCGCCACCACTGGTTCAATTAATCTCTGCTTTCCTTGCGCAGAAATATAGAAATAAAGTAGGAGAGAGATTAAAACTTGGGGCAATCATGCTTAAAATGGAAAAGTTCATCAATTTTCCATTAAGACTCGGGATTGAAAGTGGCGAAGTTGAATACTTCGAGTTTTCATAGTCGATAAGTTGATATTTATTCTAGGAGTGACAGAAATATCTACTTGGTTCTCCAAGGAATCAGTTTATTTTATAATGGGCCAACTTTTAGGCAAAAACTTGTTGAAAACCTGACAAAGCTCATTGAGACTATGCGAATAATTTAACAAGGTGCTACCAATAACGTGACATATTTGTTTTTAAGGCATATCCATTCATTCTGGAATACCATGTATAATTTCCGTATCGTATAATGGTTGATGACTAGTATGGGCCAGCAGAGATACCCCGTAAGTAGTTATCCTCATCGGTAGAACTCGGGTGATTTTATAGGCGAAATGTCAAAGTTTGATCAACTTTTCTGGAGGAATGAGAAAATTACGGAAAATATGAATACCAAGCTATTTTGCATTGACTTTTCCTCTTTCGATCCGTATATTTACATCACAGCCAGGATATCTGTGAAAAAAGTTTTATCGAGTTTAAAATGGCCCTTTTTGTCGGATTTTTTCGCGATTTTTGCGAATTTTTTAAAATTTTTTCTACTTCGCCTAGAAAATCGAAATTTCACACACGTATGAATAGATTATTCCCTTTTTCGACTGTGAAAAAATTTCCTCACCATATCGCAGCTTCGCTGCGATTTTCAAATTCTTCTGGACCCACTTTTCGACAGATTCCCTCGGGCCGGTCCACCGAGTTACCATTTTAGTATAGTGTAGAATAGAATTATTGTTCATATATCGTTATACCTTTCACCAATATCAATAATTGTTGAAGGGTTAACATATGTGTCACATGATTCAATGCATCCATCGAGATAAATATAAGTACCCTGTCACTGACTAGAACTTGCCATCCAGGGAGACCAGGGAAACTTCTCTTCCCATAATGGAGATTTGAAGCTGACCCAGGTCCCGATCTTTTTAGATCTCGTCAGATCGACATAACTCAACGATGAGAATAGGATTGGAACGTAGATACCCTTAGAACAACACAAGCCATGTGCAGAAACTACATCATGGCGACATGTCCAGCTGATTTGCGCAGGATTCACATTTTTTTGCTGTAGGATGTGAATCTGAAACTTGATTGGCTTTCTGCTGATGACATATTTATTTTTTATGCGATTTGGTGACGTGTAATGATCTGGTGTTTCTTGGTGGAAGCTGTTTGATTGCGTCCGCCACTGTGAATGTCTTTTTTCCCCGAATAGCTCGTTCTGAACATCTCGTTCGAATATAGATGTTAATATGTGCCCTTTTATCCAGTGGCCATTGGCTCAAATTCGGAAAGTCAGAGATCAATTCCGAGGCTAGGAAAGAAATTTTCTAGTCAGACGGTAGTGGGCCACCATTCACTGATGGGTCAAATATTAACAGTGCTGTGCCTAATGTGGCGTAAGGACACAGTAACAAAGCCTACACAGAACACTCTCCTAACAAGCTCAATCTTCTGAAGGGTCTCATCGGGAGAACTAGGAGTTGATAATAATCATGATCGTAGTCATTCTTTTCTCGGTATTATATTTACTTTTCTCTTCTTTTGGAAGCACATATGTAGATGCCTATCATCAAACAAAAAACTTTTTTTTATAACATTTTTCAGAATAAGATTTCGTTTGAAAGATACAGAATGAAATTTTGATGGGCCTACAGTTTTTCAGCACGACACCTCAATATTACCTTCTAATTTCTATGAGTAAAATATTTAGCATTTTTCTTAATTATTTCGTCATTCTGGCATTGTTTTTGCTGATACACTTTACATTATCTCAGATGCGAACGGATTTCTTCAGCAAAATCAATTTCAACTTCTCCTCTTACTTCGGAAAATTCGAGTTTTCCAGCAGTGCCTGCTCTATAATCAAGCCGCACGCTTTCCACTCTATTCTGAAGGCGGCGTATCTGATTAATCCAAGGCCCTCTTGTTTAATGTGTGAATGAAATGAACGGAGTTCCCAATCCGGAGATTCATTGTTCATTTAGTTTAACGACTTTAAGAAATTAGTTGACGTACGTCTTTATTAAAACGCTATAGGAAACTGGAAAGAGTCGGATTAATGGTGATTGGGTGTTCAAATTGGCTGCGCTGCACAGTGGCTCCCATTATAAATCTAGCTGAAAAATATAAATATTTGAACTTTTATTTCCTGAAATCAACATGGGGCATATAAATTTAAAATGCAAATATTCTAGCAACGAAAGTGTTCTTCAATGCCGTTAACGTGAAGAACGTGTTAATAAGACTTTCAAGAATTGGCCAAACTTCTGCCTCTGTATGAGAGACCCAAAGAAATACAGGAAAAAATACTTCTTCTCATGAATAAACCTTCATTTATCTCACTCGTTGTTTAAATATAACTGGAAGAATTTGTCGATCTCAAACGTATCGCGATTTCTTAATGTTATAATAAGAAGCACTTATTCAAACACAACTGATTCAAAGTAGGTACATGTGATATTGGCGATTTCAACCACCGTAAGACGAGCTATGTTGTTATTGAAAGGAGAAAGTGATTATTAAAGGTCTTTTTCTTATATCTCATGATAATTCTGTGCAGACTTTTAGTGGATTAATGGATAATATAATTCGATAAACCATTCAAAATACAGCTCGACTTGAGTATAGAATCACAATCATCTGCAGAAATAGTCTGGTACACAGACGGTTCGAAGACAGATGAAGGAACAGGAGCGGGAATACATGGAGTCAGGCCAAGAAGGAATTATATAATACCTCTCGGCAAACACGCCACGATATTTCAAGCTGAAACACATGCCATTAGGGCATGCATATAGAAGAACCTGGAAAGTGGTTACCAAAGAAAACACATTCACATTCTCTCTGGCAATAGACCAAAATTCAGTTCATTTTGAAAGTTACGAACGTGAGTAAAAAGAAGTGTTTTTTTATGGATTTACGACACCCTGTATCTTTCAAACGAAAGTGTTTCGTTTGATGAGAGGAATGTGCAGTTTTATGTACAAGTCAAAGAATCACCCTATATCAACATGAATTCACTAACATCAAATAAGTGTTGGAATAGAAACAATGAGGAAAATGACAGGACAAACAATACAATTGAACAAACAATGCAATTAGACAAACTAAAAATGGCTTCCTAGAACTCCTGGAGGCTAAAATATTCCTTATGATGTAGAAGGTGTTTCTTTTCTTTCTCAAATCCCATTTGTCCATGTTTTTGAATTTCTGGAGGATTTATGTTGAAGCAGTTACAGAAATTGGCTCTGTTTCGTTCTCTGTTTGCCTTCCTGGATTGTTCCGAATGAAGTAGTCTACCTACTGTTCAAGAGCTGTAATCCTCCGAAGCAGATTAGAAATTAAATTTCTCTGAAATTCGTCAGACGGCTCAATCCGCACTGCGCCATTGTTTCATATCATATTTCTTCATTCAACGGAAGCAATTGAGTTTCTCGCTGAAAATTGCCTTTGATGTCTGAAATGAGGCTTTCAGCTTGTTCATTAGTCATTTATTGAACGTTTCAGAAACTGCAGTTGGGTCACCTCCTCATGATCTGAAACGATGATTAACGAATGAGATTCAGGAGTTTTCACCATTTATTATTTCGTCTAAATTAGCAACACGTTCCTTCTTAAATTCTCTGCATTGAATACACAATTGTGAATTGGGCTGAATCTCGTGGCTTGTTGCTACGACAACGTCTACAGCAGATTTGAACTCTATCATACAGTGTGACAAGAAAAAATTGAACAACAAATAATAATAGCTAATTAACATTTGTTAATAATATATTTAAGCCGTTTCGAAGTGGCTTCCTTTGGTGGCGATACACAGCTTCAGACGCTTCTTGAAATTTTCGGCAATGGGCCGCAGCTCCTCGGGCGTTAATCGGTTCCACTCCCGGCGCAGAGATTGCTTCAGCGACTCCAAATTTTTGCATTTTTAGTACTGTGCTCCTAAAGCGACCACACGCTGAGTGCAGATGAGATGAAACAAGGAAAATGGGTCTTACACCATTCTTGCGTCATTTTCGCTCTGTGAGCCGGAGCGGAGTCCTGTTGAAAGGTCCAATGCGTATCGCCGAAGTGCTGCTTGGCCCACAGAAGTACTACGGCCTCGAGAATGTCGCAGCGGTAGACTTCTTGATTGATTTTGACCCCTTGATCCACGAAAACTAAGGGAGTTTTACCACTGCCGCAAATTCCGCCCCAGACCATGACGGATTGCGGATTTTGACGGTGTTCGAGGATGGCCGATGTACCGGGAGCCTCCACGGACCAGACTCTGTCGTTTTGGTTGTTGTGGGATTGTTCTACGGTGAAAAGCTTCTCGTCTGTCGGTCTGTGAAGAGAATTCGCTCCCATTGCTGACCGCCGGCGAGACGAAGGAGTTGGTTGCACCTTTGGAGTCGTACGCGCTTGTTTTCCTCCGTGGGGAGTTGAACTTTTTGGAGCTTGTATGGCTTGAGGTTGAGATCCTTTTTGGCATTTTGACGGACGGATTCGCGGTTGATACCGGTCTCACAGGCTATTTTCCTCATGGACACCCTCGGATTTCGATTGACTCGCTTCTTGACGATATTGCGATTGCTATGTGTATTGACAGTGCGTTTTCTACCACTTCCTGGACGACGACCATCATGGACAAGCTCCTTGAAACGACTAATTGCATCGGACACGGTTTGTCTAGGGACATTGAGCAAACCAACAATTTCGCATTGACGCCTACCTTAACGAAACAGCTCCAAAATCGCACTACGTTTGTTTGACATTCTAAAACTCTGTGAAATTAAATTAAATCAAACTGAAAATTCACATCTTAGTACAGGAAAGTGTACAGAAACCAAGAGAATACAAATTATTTGGCTGCGCTGAAATACTTTTGTTCCAGACCACAGCAAAATTTGTCCGAAGATTTTCCTGTCACCGCAACGAAATGGAAATATTCTATTGGTTGTCGCATTCAAGGGACGAATCAGTTATTATTGCTCTGGAACTGGTTCATATTATTGATGCTGTCTTTTTTGAAATGTCAAAAAATCGCTATGTGAAAACATCTCTTCCACCTGGAAATTCAAATGGATTATTTTCTTTGGGGTTATGACAAGTCAATGGTTTATGCTGATTAACCAACAACAACAGACGCTTTGGAAGCCAACATAACTCGTGTTGTTGCTGAAATAAGGGCCTGAGTAACTCAAAAAAGTGGTTCAGAATTGGGATGGTCGAATGCGGTTCCTCAGAGCTAGTCGTGGGGGACATATGCCGGAAAGTATTTTCAAAACATGAATTATCCTTCAAGTAGAAGTAAAATTTGACTTCAATCTCAATTTAAATGTAATTTAAATTTTTATTTTAATTCAAAGTTCTATCACTCTATATTTATCTCGTGAATTTAGATGTCATAAAAAGAGTCATTGAAAGTATAGGAAGTTTTGTGAATTCTCCGGTCCAGAACTGATTATTTCCCAATGAACCTCCAAACGCGGGGTTTTCCAATCTGAAGAACAGATTCAATAAATTAAATTTCATAAGCCGGTCCTGGAAACAGCAAGAAATAATGTGTAAAGATGTCACTCAATCGAGCTCCTTATTCTGAATTTAATGAGAAAAATATTATTTACTGTTATGCGGAAATAATTTCTGGAATTCTTGATTTAATTTAAAATTCAACAATAGTGTTAGGAAAAATGTTTCTGGCAGATTTCGTCCGGAACAAAAGCAATTTTTGAGACCTAGATTTTCAGAATTATAAATAACTTGGTTCTTGAAGGTACTTCAAGACAATAGTCCCTGAAATTTTCAATCGATCCAAGGTAACCGTTGAAAAGTTATGACGGATCGAAATTTTGGTAAAAATCACCATGTCATTGTATGCACTTTTTATAGTCATTTGATATTCACTTGAGTAGCCTCTATATACACTGCGCAAAAAAATTTACGCACATTATGGAAATCTCAAATTTATTCTACAACTGAAGGTGTTCTCAATGAAAATTATTTTTATCAGAATTATGCATGCATATGTTATCCACTTTCAACGTTTTTCTTCAATACAGATGTTTTCTCCCAGCAGGAATAAAAAAAGAAGATATTATCAGATTTAGAATGTATTGGCCCCATTCTAAAATCAGTTGTTCTCGATCAATTCTAGTGATCAATAGTTTTTCTTTCGTTTGATTTCCTACACTCGATCGCTATGCAACGCGAAACACGCAATTTGACCCAAGAGGAATGTGTCCAAGCGGTAGTTTTGCGAGAAGAAGGGTGGACATACACCAAGAATTGCAGAAAGGTTTGGAGTTTCCCATACAAGTGTGTCCAGAATGTTGCAGCGATTCAGGGAGACAGGTATGAATGTCCGAAGACCAGGACAGGGTAACAACTGCCATTCAAGAACGTTACTTGAGAGTTTCTTCGTTGAGACAACGGTTTGCAACCGCCTCTTTCAAAATCAGCTTGAGCAAACTCATGAGGTGCAAATTAGCACTCAGACAATAAGAAATCGCCTCAGAGAATATGATTTAAGGCCTCGTGTCGCGGCAAGAGGCCCAGCTCTTACCCCACCCCATCGAAGGGCGCGTTTGGATTTTGCGAGAGAGCATATCCATTAGGAAGAGGCCGATTGGGAAAGAGTTCTCTTCACAGATGAGTCTAGATTCTGCCTCTACCATTGTGATCGACGTTCCCTTGTATACAGATGTCCACATGAACGATATGCTCAGTGCAATTTCCTGAGTACTACTGGTTTCGGGGGAAGATCGATTATGGTATGGGGTGGAATATCTTTGACTGCTCGCACAGACCTAGTGGTCGTTGATAATGGAGCTATGAATGCTGATAAGTATATAAGGAACATTTTTGAAGAGCATGCAGTGCCATTTGCCCCATACATTGGTGGAAATTTCATTTTTATGGACTATAATGCCAGACCCCATCGTGCGCGCATCGTTCAGGAGTACCTTGAAAAGGTTGAAGTCTCTCGAATGGAATGGCCAGCAAGAAGTCCAGACCTCAATCCGATTGAGCAGGTTTGGGACAACCTCAATAGAAGGCTGAGAAGTTCAGAAAATCATCCAGCTACTCTTAATGACTTAGGAATCCAACTCGGAGAAATCTGGGACGGATTAGATCAGAACATTTTAAGATCACTCATTTTGAGTATGAACCGTCGTTGCCGAGCTGTAATTAACGCAAGGGATGGAAATACCAAGTATTAAATCACTCAACAGCATTTCAGTATTTTGAAAATTGTTAATTTCTCTTCTTTCACATAAGATTCGGTGAAATCCTGAATTTTCCTCCCATTTAATGTGTCTTGTTTCGTTCAAAACCTTCCCGAGAGAACATAAAAAAATAAGTTATAAAGTCAATGTAGAGTTAACTTCCATTAAAATTGAGATTTTCAGAATGTGCGTTAATTTTTTTGCGCAGTGTTTTAGCCAGTATAAGGCTTCAACTATAACTTTCAAGTCTTCCCCAACTTTTTCTCCGATTACCTGTAAACGCTCATTTGCACTATGTTTTTAGAGCCAATCGTAAAAAAGAATTACATATATTAATTTGTGAATTTTAGCACTGTCTAGATAATTCAATTAGCACAGTTTCAAACAGACCGTTTTCAGGACCAAAATCCAGAGAATATTCAAGAAAATATGGAAAAAATTGGGTGTTCCTCCCTCACAATTAAAAATGCTGTCGCACAGATTCTTATCGTCCTGACTTTGAATTGCGGCCTTTAGACAGTCAAGTCGAGCTCAAATTTGGATTCAGCAAACCAAAAAGCATAAAAATGTTCTGAATTTTGTTCATGGAAAAAGATTTGCTTACTAGACAAAGAAGGTGGATGATGTTTTGATAGCATACCGAGTTGAAGTGTCCTCGAAATAATTTTAGTTTTGAAAATTTTTGAAAATTGTTAATTTCTCTTCTTTCACATAAGATTCGGTGAAATCCTGAATTTTTCTCCCATTTAATGTGTCTTGTTTCGTTCAAAACCTTCCCGAGAGAACATAAAAAAATAAGTTATAAAGTCAATGTAGAGTTAACTTTCATTAAAATTGAGATTTTCAGAATGTGCGTTAATTTTTTTGCGCAGTGTACTTGGAAGTGCTTTGAGTATTTCTTTCGATGTTACTACAAGAATAGCCCATTTTCGAATATGTGATTCAGCATTAGATAGGGGTCCTGTTGAATCGTTTCAAGTAGAAATATTTTCATAAACATTCACATATTTTGGAATGGTAACTGCCAACTGGTTGCACCGATTAACTACGACTTCGATTCCTCTAGGTTCATTTAACCCGAAAATGAATTCGAGAAAAGGAAGCCGGAGGTCTGCACTCCCTCACCCTCCACTCCAATCCAACTAATAACTTCGTGGTAATTTCGTTTTAATTTTCATCCAACCATAAAGCCGCACCAATTTCAAAACTACTCCGTTTCGAAATTACGAGACAATGAAACTTTCCTTGAAATGGAATTAGTTCGAGGGGAATTCTGCACTGCAGAGTTTCTCCTTTAATTTTCGATGTACACTGTGTTGATGTTAGGGATGGCAAAGGGGTAACGATGTTTTCTTCGCATCAACGATGTAGTACTCCATCGATGTTATTCGTATCCATATTCATCCATATACAAAGCTCAAATTGAGCCCCGACAACTTCCATAGAATATTGATTCTTCCGCCTCACATTCTATCCACTTCTTTTAATTAAAGCTTTTATTTAACTTGCAATGTAGGATGTTTGTTCGGGTGGAATCTTTCTACTCGATTTTGAAGCAGTTATCTTCAACCGATTGAGCTACAATTTTGTCTACACGTTCAATTTGGATGGTCATGCACGAGAAGTTGTGTGACGTCATGCGATATCCAATATGGCGGACCATCCAAGATGGCGGAATAGTTATTCGTAATGCATTTCTATAATGGGTCACAAATGACAGAGCTAGTTGAGAGTAACTCGGAAAATTATGTGACGTCATTCTGAATCCAAGAATGGAACATCCAAGATGGCGGAATAGTTATTTTTTATGCACTTCTGCAATATGGGTATCAAATGAAAGGGGTTGCCGAGAATAACTCGGAAACTTAGGTAGCGATAACTGAAAGGTACAAAATTAATTAAAAGCAAAAAAAAAAAACCTTTTTAAAAAGCTAATATTCAGATGCTCTAGAAAGAAGAAAATAAAATTTTACTTCAACTTATAACCTCATTATATAAAATTTATATGATTGAACCATAGATACGAACGGTTTGACAACTGATAAATTTAAATTGTAGACGTCAACATGAGTTTTTTTTTTGCTTTTCTCGAATATGGATTTTCTGGCCTTCAATTTTTTTCGGGAAATAGTCTTATAAAACATCACACGAGATTGAATTTACCACTCGTTCTGCGGACTCGTGATGTTTCCAAGCAACTCATTTTCGTTTGAAAATAAATCGAAGTAACAAAACAAAAATTGATTACCAATTTTCATGATCAAGATATCCCTGAAGAATTCATTCACATATGAATTTAATAATTTCCAAATTTGAAAAAAACCTAAATCCTCCCTAACGTTTGACTTTGGATCCAACATTTACATAAATAACTACTCTTTATTTTGAACAAGAAACGAGACAAGAAATCATTTTTCGAAATCTCTCGCATCAATTCAGAAACACTCTGTATACTGATGAAGGCTTTCACGGCCGGATTCAACCCATATATCACTTTCTCCACAAAAAAGTTACTTCCTAGCAACAATATAGTCTATTTTCAACTCAAGTTTAAATCGATGTATCAACCTTTCCCTACATTCATCGTTCAGTACGAAATTACTCATCCCTTAGTGGCGAAGTTTGCTCAGTCCCCTTTAATTTTCAATGTACATTGTTTTGTAGGGGGTATTCACTGGGATGAAAGCTATTTACTAAATAAGCAAGCATATATTTATGTGTTGCAGATGGACCTCCATTTGGGATTTGTTTCGTTTCTCTACTACTTCCTTCTTTACCTTTGAAGTCCCTTAAGTCCTGTGGCGAGCGTATAAATCCGTTTGAATCTCTCTGGATCGGGGGACTGCTTGTTTTCAGTTTTCCACACACTTTATATATGCGCTCAATGGTAATCTTAGTTTGTGAACAACACATACATAACGTTCAAGTGGTATCACTAGTTCAGTTTAGATTGATCATTTGAGTCGCTACCATTCTGATTTGTGTTTGACTGAGAAGTACTTATTTATTATACAAGGGAAAAAAGTATTATTAGATTTTAGCTTTAGGTCCGTTTCGCGTCGGTAGACAAAAAACCGAGAGCTAAAATCTGAAATTTTTCCCGTGTATAATACACTATTGTTTTCTGTGAAAGAAAAAACGACGATTTAATAGTGAAAGAACATATTATTAGAATATACTAAAGTCAGGATGTTATCGATATGAAATTTGAATTTTTAAACTAGTAAGCTGTTGTAGTTATAGCGACAATTAGACCCGCGTTGCTTAGGAAAACTTTAAAGTAATATAATTTCTGTCACTTTAATTCTGTGATTTGATTCAAAGATTGCGAACTCAGTAATTGTTTAGTAGTTATTCTGAATAACATAAAGTGAAAAAATGTCTGATTCCGAGTTCTCTCCCAATAAACACACAAACGTATAATAAACGTTTATTTCTAGTGGCTGAAGTTGATTTAACGTTACACGTTGAATTTTCTACGTTACATCCGAAACGAAAATTCCACGAAACGTTGATTATACACATATTATACGTACCCAATTCAACTGTTTGACTCATCCACCATTATGAAACGTATATTTATTACATTTTTTCAAACGTTTTTTCAACGTGAGCTCAGTAACATTGAATAAACGTTAAATGAGTCACTCTTCATCAACTCTGACGTAAACCAACTTTAATTCTACTAATTACATCTGAAACACAAATTCAACGAAACGTTGAATATACATATGATATACGTACCCAATTCAACTGGTTGATGAACCGTTATAAAACGTATATTTATTGTATTTTTTCAAACGATTTTTCAACGTGAGCTCTGTAACATGGAAGAAACGTTTAATAAGTTACTCTTTATCAACTTAGACGTCAACCTACTTTGATTCTACTTGTTACAACCGAAACACAAATTCAACGAAACGTTGATTATACATATAATATACGTACCCAATTCAACTGGTTGATTCATCCACCATTATGAAACGTATATTCGTTACAGTTTTTCAATTGTTTTTTCAACGTGAGCTCAGTAACATTGAATAAACGTTAAATGAAATACTCTTTATCAACTCAGACGTTAACCAACTTCAATTCTACTTATTACATCCGAAACACAAATTCAACGGAACGTTGATTATACATATAATATACTTACCTAAATATACCTATTTGAAACGCTTTTAATGTTTCTTTTATGAAATCTTTCATTTCGAAAGGATGGAGAAATATTATCATTTTATGTGAAGTGATATAGTGATTTCATACCTACCGAAATGTCCGAACTTATTTCCTGCATTCTTTACTTTGAATTTTTTATTCGTTCAAAATATGAAACCCATTATTAGTAATAACCTTATATTCGTAACATACATCGTCTTTGCTAAAATCAATTAATAGAAAATTATGAAGTTTCTTGAAAGATAATAATTAATCAACCTAGGCAACGGTGCACTAGAGTCGGGAGGGGTTGTGAAGACGTGATACGTGATAGTGCCGGCGCCATATAGGCCGGCGCCGGCGATCCTGCTGTGATCGAGTTGAGTTGAATCCTGCATTCGTGCATTCCACATATTGAAGAGCTAGTGCCGCAGTCACCCGATAGTTCCCTTCTCTATTTTCGACGTGGTTAATCGAGTTTGCTAGGAAAATTATCTGATTTGTTTAGAAGTGCGACAACAAAGATTTTGGTAAGTACCTACCTATCAGTACCCTAAAGTTTCATATTGATTATTGATTGGTGAAAGAAGATTGAAAAGCTTCCAGAGCAGCTCTGAAGAATCGGAGAACTCGAATATGGAACATTTAACACCACCGATTTTTTGGATGAATCAGTTCCTGAGGATACCGAAATAATTTGTGAGTAAATGTTAATTTTTGGACATATCTACATAATATGAAAGCTTTTTCATTCCTAACATAGTTAATTGTGAAATTTGTTACATAAATAATGTTAGTTTGTTTTTTACGAAGGCATAAATTGATATAGCAATGCTAAAATTATTACCCCAGTTCCCTGTAAAAATAATTATTCTCGTTTTTTTTTTAAGGTTAACCGATATAAGTCAATGGGAGGTAATGGTCCCGAGGACCATACCAGAAGAATTCTCAGATTCATATTGAGCTTGCCAATACAATTGGAAGGGCAGGGAGAAAAAACCTTCTAGAGATAAAAAGTCGACGGAACTCATTTATGGTAAGGCCTTATTTTGTAGACCTATATTTTCAAAATATCTAATGAGCATTATGGGTTTTTTCAGTGGCTGTCAAGAAAGAATTTGCGGCAGCCACAGACCTAAAAATTGCAGACGCAACAAAAGATTGGCTGGAATTTGCGAAAGAAGACTCAAGGACGCTGCATTAAGTAAAGAAAAAAAAAATAAATTTAAACATTTTTTTTAATTTAAAATTTGAAAATCTATAAATTTTTTTTTGTTCTCTTTATATTTATAGTTATGTTTTTTCTTTCATATTTTACTTATTCTGTTTTTTTTATTATTACAAAATATTGATGAATCTGTGTTTAATTGTCAGCATTTTGAAATTGTTGTCCACTTGAATAGATAAGTATGTACTTGAATATTTCTCAAAATTTTCACCCATTATAAATAACAAGAGTCCACAGAAATAATGTTGTACTGCTAACGATAACTACACCTATATATCTGACCAAAATTATATCTCCAATGAGAAACATTTCCTGTGATAATACTTCATTTAAAATTTGGACCGAAATTTATTTCCTGTTCTTTATTTTCTATTCATGAAAAAAACATTTGAATATCTTGAAAGTTTTTAGAATATTTTTCAAGATGTAGATGACAAAGGTTTATGAGTTTCCTCAGTTTAGGACAAATTATGCTGAAATTCAAATAATAACAATTCAAAAATATTTTTACTCAAGATTAATTCATTCTCTAAAATCAACGTTACCTTGACACTTGCAATGAACGTCGAATATTTGTGGTATTTTGGTATTAACATCAACGTTTAGAATTCGTATACCATCAACGTTATTTCCGGAACGAAAATACGTCGTTACGTTGAAACTTAAAAATAACGTTATATCAAGGTATTTTCATTCCCTAAAATCAACGTTACTTTGACACTTGAAATGAACGTTATATATTTGTGGTATTTAGGCATAAACATCAACGTTGAGAATTCGTATACCATCAACGTTATTTCCGAAACGAAAATACATCGTTACGTTGAAACTTAATAATAACGTTATATCACGGTATTTTACTTATGACAATAGGAGGTTTGCAACGTTGAATCAACGTGCAGGGAAAACGTTACGATGAAACCAAAAAGAAACGTATTTCATAACGACATTTTACCGTTTTTTCAACGATGAAATATAGTGACGTTACCTAAAAAATACAACGTTTCTTAATGGTTACTGTGTTTATTGGGCTCTGACTCCACCGGAGTTGATAGAAGCAGCGCAAGTAGCGTCATGAAAATTATTGCCAGCTAAATCGCGGAAAATTTACGAAACCGCGTATTCAAGATTCAAGGAATGGAAAATGAAAAATAAATAATTCACACTTATAAAATCACAACTCTGGCCTTGGAAATTTGACACATTCCACTCTGTATCGAAGTTATGACGTTTTCCAAAATATTTTTATGTTCCAAGTCAACACTATGTTGCCCATTCCATATTCTTAGCGTATTTCTCAGAATGTGAATTTATTCCTAAAATGAATGAATTGGAAAAGATGTGATGGACGAAAATAATTAACGTTTATATGAATTGATAGAAAGGATTCCTTTTCTAGTTATTTGCATGAAAAATACAAGAGATCACTGTTGAAATATATTATTTTTCGCCATGGAAGAAAATTGCATTGCTTTCACATAATTTTCATATGCATGCTTGTGAAGATTTAGAATGTTTATTATCCTCTTGAACTGAAAGTTCAAGACTTGACGACATCAATTTTTGATTCTAATCAAGAATTCATTAAAAAAATTAACCCAAAGATATAAGATGAATTGATGGGTAATAACAAGAATCAAGAATAATGTCAATTTTATTTTGTTGATAACTTTCTTAAAATCAATGTTGGGATATAAAACTCGGCTGCGTTTGTTCACAACATCTGAAGAATACATTTTTCACCATCTCGACCTTTGAAAGGCGTTTCTTATGGGAGAATTAGGTCTAAGTTCCACCTCATTAGTGAGGTACCTAACTTTTGCTAATCTGCTCAGATATCGCCAAATTTCTTGGAAAACCTGAAAAATATCATCCTAATCGACCTCTCGAGGCTCCACCCGATCCATCTACTGCGATATCTGCCCAAATAACAGCTTTTTCAACGAAATTTCCGTGTGCCCCTTCAACCTCAAAATGTAAACATTCGTCCTGGCCTTGAAAATCGTCCTCACGCTCCAAACTGTTGCTAAAAACAATGAACATACGTTGATCTTGAATATTCGACGAACAACTCACCTGCAAATATCGATTAAATACCAAAAATCTGCGAACAATTTGTGAACCTAACAAAATGTGGAATATCTTTGATACTCTAACTTTGATGTAAACAAAGAAACTGGCAACGTCGTTTTGTCATTAACGATATTTTCTGTGCGCGCACTGACTTTTCATCATATGTTCTGTGCTTTTCATCAGGAGCACCAACTCCTGAAAACGAAACCATGACCTCCTATGTGATTAAATAAAAGTGAATGGAGTATAGTTCTTTCTGGGAGACAGTGTTTTTGGCTAATTTTTCGGAACTGGCACAACAACAAAAGCCATCAACAGTGTGGTCGAATTATTCAATGATTAAAAGTATATTACGATCCAATAATAATGTAGGAATTTCAAACTACATAATTAAGAAAGGATTGAAGTCCTTAATGAAATCATTGAAATCGATTTCATTTCGAAAGATAATTTTCTTTCTTTCAAAAACAGAAGGAAATGAGCCAACTTATGCTTCTGTTTTATTTCAAACGAAAGACACATGAAAATAGTTCAACTTCCGATTAAAAGTGAATATATAGATAATTTCGTTCAGAAAAACAATTTGAAATACGGAATTGGCAGAGAATGGCTAAATTCAAATATATGGTGGGAAAAATGTCCTGCTTTACCCACATATTTACAAATTTCATAGTTCAGCGATTTTCGGATAGAGAGCGCCATTGTACATGTCATTAAGGATAGAGATATTCATGATAATGTAAATTCTATGGAGATATTCCATAAAATGCACGGTGGGGCCTCTATCGGATTAGTTTTCCTACTTCCTACTGTGATGCATAATGTGGCACTACAAGAGATGAAGAGGCATATGATCAAAAAATTCATATGAACTTTATCAAGCATTAAATTTACTTTTATATAATGTGCTGAAATGGGCCTCTTTCAACATAATATTTTTCCATATTTATTAAATTTTTTCCACCTTTTCTCTTTTTTCACTGATAACATTTCTCAACTCGTACTGAGAACACAATTCAAATTATTGACCCGCTTGAATATATAAATCTACAAAAATGACAATAACAAGTTAGAAAAAATTTTCATTGGGCCAGTAGGTATTTACTGCTACATCTAAGGAACAAAATCGTTTGGTTATATAATTGTAAAAAATTGAATGAATAGAAATTTCAATATTATTATTTATTCATTCATTTATTATTATTTCAATATTTCCAAAGAAAAATGAAAATTGGAAGGAAATTATTTATTTCTTGAGCAAGTTCTGTGAACTTTCCAAAGAAGCATGATTTCGGATTATATAGAACTACAGCAATAATGTTAATTTCAATCGAGAAGGTACATCAACTTTTATATGGATTATGTTATTCAATAATTGAACACATAAATAGTGGAATAGTTGTGATAGTACAGTTATGCCATTGTTTTACAATGGTACAACACAAAAAGAATGGAATGCAAGTGAACCAGTGTGAAACTTCACTATACAGGTTCCTATATAGTAGAAAACTGATTAACAGTTTTGTTATTACCCATCATCATTGATATCGATATAATAGTCGAGTGGAAATGAAGCTTTGAAGAATAATGTCTTTTCCGAAATCTGAATCACACGAACCGGAAATGGACGTTGTTTTTATG
Organism: Adalia decempunctata; assembly: GCA_951802165.1. Classification (NCBI taxonomy): domain Eukaryota; kingdom Metazoa; phylum Arthropoda; class Insecta; order Coleoptera; family Coccinellidae; genus Adalia; species Adalia decempunctata. Next base: position 11,022,345 of record OX637699.1, read on the forward strand.
TTACCATGACAAAATAGTTTCTTGCTCTTCTTATATTCATGGGTTTACTCAAACCCATACATTGTTGCAAAAGGTTCTGTTCAAATTTCAAATAACACATCATTTATGTCAATTATGATTATTGAAAACGAATTATTCAGTAGAAATGAACGGTATTCACTTAAATGATTAGACCTGAAAAATTGTTGATCCACAATGAATTGCGTAAAATGCAACGAAAAATCGATGGCATCCACAACCTAGTCTCATTTCATTAATGATATCTGCTAAGAATTCTCTCAGTCTCGACTGAGAAATTCACTGTTTATGGTAACGTATTTCCTTTTCAACCCATTAATCTTTAATGGAAGTTAAGAACGTCTTAATTCAACCAGCGTCGAATATAAACTTGAGTTTCAAACAGCAGTCACAGCACGCCTTCTAACTGTTTCATATCATCATATTCATCCTTCAGCATCCGGATTCACTTCCCCAATTACGTGAACAGTGTTGCCACATAAAGTCTCGCCATTTTCGACCAGTTCTCATGAAATTCTGTAACAAAGATTATACAGTATCGGAAGCGCAGAGAATTATTGCCATAAGCAAAGACTGCTGCAGAATGTGATTCTCTGATAAAACTCTTTTTATTATGGTTGTTTCAGAAATCAGAAATAAATATATATTTAAATGCTGTCATCATAAAAAAGTTATTGTAATTAAAAACAAACAAACGTTCGATTTCCGAGTGCTTTGTAGTGAATTCAAGTTTTGCATATCACCAAAATTCAAAACCAAGATATAGTAAAAGTTTTATTTGTTTCTCATTTGTAAACGTCAGTTTCCAAAAACACAATATTAATCAAGAAAGTTTCTTTTATCAAGTCACTAACTTGTAAAACTGACAGTTAACTTGCAAAATTTTTACTAGTTAATATATTATTTACATTAGAAAATTTTGTTTTATCGTCATATATGTTGAAAATCATGGTACAATTGTTATTTCCAGTAACACAGATTTTTTATGATGAAAGAGTTGATACTGATGATGATGAACCATCTGTTGACTCAGAAACTGCTGAACTCGAGGAATGCACAACATTTGTACTCTCCTTACTACCGAATAATTTGCTAGACATTTCGATTTTTTTGTTGACCGATTCATCGACATAACTCATCGCAATTTCGGTGCTCTTCCACCCTCCTGCACGCTTTAGTGCTAAAATATCTCCACCCGAATCCGCAACCATAGTGGCTCCAGTTCTGCGAAAAGAATGGCCTGGCCGGTGTATAACTCTGGGTCTTTTAAACCTAAATATTTCGCTATTTGCTTTGGGACACCACCAATAGTGTGCTGGCCAGCATTAAGGGAAATGCACTTTCCATGTCGTTATGTCAAAAAAAATCTTAGGCTCTCTGTTCCAGGAGGCCGAAGATTTACATATTTTCTGTATAACATGCAGGGCTTGAAGCTGCAGCCATCATCGGTTATGGTGAATCTTCTTGTTGTTAAATTTTTTGTTTGCCACCATGTCACAATAACGTATTTTCCCATATCTTCTACATCATTCATGTTTAAGGAGAGGATTTCGTCAACATCCAAAAATCCCAAATATTGTTACAATTTTCGCCAGCAACCACTGGTCATCAGGAGCATGTGAAAGAAATTGTTCAGCCTCTTCTTTACTTAATACCTTGGCCTTTTTTGGCGTATAACGCTCATTTTTTCGTTTCAGAAACGCTATTACCTTTTGAAATCTGCAAATGACTACTGAACGTCACATTTTTCAATGAATATTTTAAGGAAAACAAACCTGCTAACAGGGGCATTTTCTGTCATTTCCAAGCAGCTTTTCAGCATAGACCATTTTGCCCATAAAGTATTAGGGCTGAATCTAGCTGATAGTTGATTCAAGTAGACCAACAAAACATCTTCAGTTACCCCAATCACAATATTTTTTTTGCCACTTTTTGAAGTCGTCGTATTCTCGCTCGTACCTTGAAGCTGATTTTGCAGGTAATAAACTTGAAGCTACACTGCTGGCAGCCTCAATAATTTCTTTTGGTACATTCATTTTCACTTTCGCCAAAACAATTGTAAAAAAAAATAAACAGACATGTTTATGGCAACGCTTCCATAGCTTACGTCATTTGCGACAAATTATTGAGATTTTTTTGGAATTTATCTAACCTTTTTACAAATGAGAAACAAATAAAATATAAAACAATACACGCAAGGTAACGGGTTTTACTGGCTCAAAGAGGTAACTGACTCGCCTGCGGCTAGTCAGTTATATCCTCCATTCGCCCGTAAAAACCCTCTTACCTTGCTAGTAATGTTATATACTATATCCTCTCACATTAGATTTTTTCTCACTCAAAATGAAAAACCACTGAAATTTTGGTTCATAGATCTTTTCACACTCCGCCTGCCTGAAGGAGGCCCGGATGATACCTTTTTAACGGAAAATACACAAGTCATCCAGAACCACAAGAAGCACAGACATTATGTCTTCATTTAATGATATTGCACTTTGTATATCACTTGAAATAATTTTCAAAAATAGCAAACCCTTTGATTACCTACTCATCATTCGAGGCCTTTGCCACTTTCAAATACTCGTTCAGATTATTGTATCTATTTTCCATAAACTTCCTCTCCAAACTTTCCTGTTTGTGTCCTCATTTCGCATCGAACCCTGTCCACGCCAAATTCATACTTTATTTCGTATGAAACCCTCTGCACGCTCAGATGCTTACTTCTTTCGCGTGGAACCCTCTTCACGTCCGTTAGCGCCCTTATCTCGCGTCGAACCCTCTTCACGCTCGTCTGCAGCCTTATTTCTTCATGGTAGCCATACCAGTTTTCAGGTTAACAACGCCAACAACGGTTTTGGCCTTATTTCAACGATATTTGAAGTTTGGTAAAAATATCCCGAAGTTATCAAAAACTTCACCGAAGAAACGGATAATTTCGAATTCGAAGTAATTCGAGAAATGTTGGTATAAGATCCGTTTCGGGGCAATCTTCTTCATCCGGCAACGATGAGAATTGAATGAACGATTTTGGGAAATCCATAGGGATGAAGGGGCAAGGACGCGGAATTTATTATTGCTCTAGAAACGGCTCCCGTAGCCGTAGATCAAAGCGACTACAGACATAATTAAATCTCATCCCTATGAATGTGCCCAATTAAGGCTTTTAATGGGTTCGGACTGATAGTTAATTTCTCATATAGATTCAGCAGTCGTTTATATGAGGTACATAGCTGAAAGCCTCAGATTATCTTTAATTGAGTTGAATCAAATGATCATGGCATCGATGGACTTTAATGAAGAAACAACTTTGTATACAGGGTGAGTCTTTGACTTGAACATATATTTTAACTGTATATTCCTCTCATCAAACGAAACACTTTTTTCCCATACCATTTTTCAAAATTCGGTTTGGTTTGGGAGATACAGGGTGTCGAAAATCCATGAAAAAAACACTTTTCTGTTTATATCTTCGGAACCGTTATTTCGAATGAACTGAATTTTGGATGAGTTTTTAGTCTATTCGTGGTGCATATTCCTCAATTGAAACCTATTCAATATCTCTACTAGTATAAAAGTTACAGGGTAGTCGACTCATCAATACACGCTAAAACACTATGAAACCACTTTTTAAAGATAAACGGTTCATATTTTCGAAAGAATCAATCATTTAAAAAACTAAAAGTATTTCTATTTTTTTCAATAAAACGCGTCGTTTTCGAGTTATTTCCAATTTTATCCGGAGAAATTTAACGAAAAAATCATTAATTTCAAGAATATTCTCAATGCGTATCAGAATTAAATATCATCAAATATTATTCCTTCTCTGGTCTTTAAACGAGTTTACAATGTTGTCACAATATTTATCAACTTTGTCGAGATATTTTAAATATAAAATCCAACAAATGTGGGAGATAAAATTGAACACCAAGGAGGATTTAATACGCACAGTTTCTATTGAAAATTCATAGGTACCGGTCCATATTGAAGTTAAATGTCGATGAAATACAAAATTCGGATATGAATGATGAATCTCGATACAAACTACTTATTAAATTGAAATTAATGAAAAATAATACGATACCTGATAATCTGTGGCGATGATTCTGTCTAAACAACATCCTCTTGGAATTTTATAAACTCGACACGGTTGAAATTTTATTAATTCACTTCACATAATAATCACATTAGAACAATAATTCAATGAATGTATTCAGAACTTCACAAAATGTTTACAGTTTGTTCAGAGACTCTGGTTTGCTATTGTTTATAGTTGGCCTCCAGATAACCAATACAATACTTCGGTTTTCGCTCTACGCATGCGTGGTGAAATTTGGCGGCAAGGTCGATTTATGATGGAAACGGCAGAATTCATAGATATTTATACCACGGTACACAAATGTATCGTGATTTATGCTATGTTTCGTAAAATATCCTTAACCTCAATGAAAATATCAGCACGCTGACAACATCTTCTTGAAATTTCTGTGCAAAAGTTCACAGAATCGATACAAATTAGATTAGGTTAGGACGTTAGGTTGTTTAATAATAAATCTGAATGAAAAGTCTTTCTTCATGATATTGTTTGGGAATTTCGAGGAAAATATGAACAAGTTATTAGTGTTTACAAATTAATCTGCAGAAAAATCGAAGAAGGAACTTATTTTGGTGGAATAAATGTGGCTTTTTAGTTGCAGATATAATCCGATGAAACTAACTGTTTTTGTTGAAATTATCGTGTTTGCAACATTTTTATTCCAATAAGGTTAGTACTTGAGTATTCCCTAAATGTACAAACTCAATTTCTATCGAGAAATATGAACTTTGAATGAATTCCACAGTATCATTTCAGGGACGTAATTAGTACATTTTTTTTTCAAATGGCTATATCTTTTTAACAGAGCCGAATTCGGAAAAATGGAAAATGAACAAAAGGTTTCTTTTGACCTCAAGAATCTTCAATTAAAATATATGTACAAGTAAAAGACTCACCCTGTATGTTGAGGGTATTTCAATAAGAGCGCAAGATGTCAGTGTTCAATAAAAATGGCAAAGTATTGAAATATTTTATTGATTTAGAAAATAGAGTTTTGGGAATTGTGTATGGGTGTTTTTCTAGAGTGATAGTAATCCAAATTGAGATAAAACCAAATTGATTTTTATTTGAAAGATTATTTTATGTTTTAAAAATAATTTCCGGCATAGTACACCACGACTATATAGCTCTGAGGAACCGCACTTGACCTCACCAATTTTGGACCACTTTTTCTATGAATGCCTTATTTCAGCAATAACACTAGTTATGTTGTTGACTTTCAACGAGTCTATTGTTTCTGGTTTATCAGCATGAACCAATGACTTAACATAACCCCAAAGAAAATAATCCATTGTAGTTATGACACATGATCTTGGAGCCCAATTAATTAGACCATTTCTTGAAATAATGTTATCGCCAAATCTTTCATTCAATAAATCATGCATCATGAGCATGAGGTGTAGCACCATCTTGTTGGAACCAAAACACTTCTGGGTCTATACCATTCAAATGTTGAAAAAAATAATCATTGATCTGTAACGAACACCATTCACTGTAACATTTGCTTCAGAGCTAGTCGTGATGGACACATGCCAGAAATTATTTTTGAAACATAAATGTCCTGAAATTATCTTTCAAATAAAAATATGAAACAAAAACAGAACGTAGGCAGCTTCAGATTTTTACTTCGAACACCTTCGATGCAATGTTGAACTTTTCTGCATAATCAATTGATATAAGTGTTAAATTTCAGCATCAAAATTTCCTGGAAACTTGATGGGTTCAGTCTGTTCAGTGGACAAGAATTTCATGTATTTCTCCATCTCATATTCATTAAAAGCTGAAGATTACTGCAGAGAATATAAAATCTAATTGCATTCCATCTTCTACCAGTCTGATCCGCAAATTAAGGAAGATTGTTTGAAATAGGAAAAGTTTGGTTTTCGCGCTCTCTGTGATGCAGTAGATTTATTCCTCCGGCTTGGTGTAGAACTGGGCGTCAAGCTCATGGGACAGGTTCAATTTATATGGAAATGAATCACTTTGTGAGCATTGTTCGAGTGAAGCTTTAGTAGTATTGCATGAATGGAATGGTTTCACGATTATGTTCCTGGCATTATACACACAATTATTCCCGAATTTCATACAGTAGCATTGCTAATACTTTGAATTAACCTTTTTTGTGGTACAAGTTGACCTTAGTTCTTAGCTCAATTCGGAATTAGTTTCGAGCACCGGCTTGTGTTGAATTGTTTCATCTGTTATTCAACTTCATTTCGAAGTTATATGGAAATTTACAATTTCACCAGCTGATGAATGAAATTCTACTTAGATTGCATTTTAAAACACTGGAATACTCTCTTAATTGAATTTTTGTCATAGGGTTGAGCTATTGTAATACTTCGAAGTCACAAGTCATTATTCCAAGGGCAGGGATAATTTCAGTGACTGGGTAAATGAGTAGGTACTCTACATACAGGGAGAGTCTTTGACTTGTACATATATTTTAACTGAAGATTCTTGAGGCCAAAAGAAACCCTTTTTTCATTTTCCATTTTTCCGAATTCGGCTTTGTTAAAAAGATATAGCAATTTGAAAAAAAAAAACATTGGGCTAAATACGTCCCTGAAATGATACTGTGGAATTGATTCAAAGTTCATATTTCTCGATAGAAATTGAGTTTATACATTTAGGCCCAATTAAGGGAATACTCAAGTAGTCAAGTACTAACCTTATTGGAATAAAAATGTTGCAAACACGATAATTTCAACAAAAACAGTTAGTTTCATCGGATTATATCTGCAACTAAAAAGCCACATTTCTCACCACAAAATAAGTTCCTTCTTCTATTTTTCTGCAGATTAGTTTGTAAACACTAATAACTTGTTCATATTTTCCTCGAAATTCCCAAACAATATCATGAAGAGAGACTTTTCATTCAGATTTATTATTGAACAACCTAACCTAATCTAATTTGTATCGATTCTGTGAATTTTCGCACAGAAATGACAAGAAAATGTTGTCAGCTTGCTGATATTTTCATTGAGGTTAAGGACTTTTTACGGAACATAGTATAATAATAATAATAATAATAATAACCATCTTTATTTCAAATTTCACATATAAATATACATAAAAAATGAAATGACGTCACAATTGCATAAATAAACTAAACTAAATTCTCACAACTAAAATAGTCGTACAATGAATATGGTTCCAAACGAATTAACATATTCTTTATAATTTTTTTGAATTTTCCCAAATTATTACAGTTTTTTAAATTAACAGGTAACTTATTATAAAATTTTATGCCCATATAATAAGGTCCCTTCTCTAAAATAGATAATCTATGTTGGGGATAAATTAAATCTTTCGTTCTTGTATTATAATTATGTTCCCCCCCAACATTGAATTCATCTTTGTTTTTGAATACAAAAATTAAACAATCATGAATGTATAAACCATAAACTGTTAGAATATTCATGTTTCTAAATTTACCCCTACATGAATCCCTGTACTTCATCTTACAAATGGTTCTAATTACTCTTTTTTGTACAACAAAAACTGACTGGATACCAGAATTACTGCCCCAGAAAATAATTCCATATCTTAAAATTGACTCAAAATTCGCATAATATAATATTTTTAGTGTTTCTTCATTCATGTAGTGAGTAACAATTCTAAGTCCATAGCCAATGGAAGCTAATTTCATACACATTTTATTTATTTGAGTATCCCAGTTTAGGAATTCCTCAATTTGAACACCTAGAAACTTTGTATGTGACACCGGCTTTATTACATTATTGCCAAGAGTGATGTTCCTTGGAATAATTGGCGATTGTTTTGTGCGAAATAATATGAGATTTGTTTTGGACTCATTTATGGACAATTTATTCATGGAAAACCATTCACTAATTTTTGAAAAGCATTCTTCCACTCCATCATTAACTTCATTTATGTTCTTTCCATTAATCAGAATGTTGGTATCATCAACGTAATTCGTTATAGAATAATTTTCCATTGATAATGGGAGGTCATTTATATAAATTATAAAAAGAATAGGGCCTACCATACTTCCCTGTGCTAAACCTACGTCGACCTCGGTGATTCTCGACTTTATATTATTCATGACAACCTGTTGTCGCCTACCGAAAAGAAAAGATTTTATCCAGTTATAGGCTCTACCCCTTATTCCATATCTTTGTAGTTTTTTCAGCAAAATTTCATGACAAACGCAGTCAAAGGCCTTCCTCAAATCCACAAAGATGCCCATAGCCAAATCTTTATTCTCTAAATGATCCAAAATTGTGTTCACAAATTGGTAAATAGCCGTATTTGTTGATCGCCCTCTCAGATAACCGTGTTGAAATCGAGAAAAAAGATTATTTTTATTCATATAATTAAGTAGTCTAGAACACATTACAAGCTCGAAAATTCTGGAAAATGCCGGTAATAAACTTATTGGCCTATAATTACCAAGATCATCCGGGTCGCCTTTTTTAAAAATCGGTTTAATTGAGGCCAGTTTCAATTGATCTGGGAATATCGAGTATCTCATGGAATTATTTATTATATAGCATAGAACTTCTGCTAGCTCTTTAATGGAAAATTTTACAAGATTGACCGGAATGCCGTCATATCCACTACAATATTTGTTCTTCAGTTGGCTACCTAATTCCACGAGCTCATCAACACTCACAGGTCTCATGAACATTGATTGATTAGCTTCCGGTATCAAGCAGGAAAAACTGCCAGAAACTTGATCAAGTTGAACATCCCTCACAATTTTTATGAGGTATTGACCGAAATTCTCCGCTAACTGCAATGATTTTTCACTCAATGAATTCTCCTGATGATGAACGTTTTTACCCGTTAGTTCGTTACAAATAGCCCACATTGATTTTATTTTGCAATTTGATTTTTTAATTCTCTCTTCATATTCTAATTTTCTTTCTGATTTCAATAAATTGTCATATTCTTTTTTTAACGCAATATATTGACTTTTGTATTTTATATCATTATTAGATATTACAAACAGTATGTCCAGTTTTGCTTTAACTTCATTTAGTTTGGTGTTATAATTTTTATTTTGGAATTTCGTATTTTTATTAATCGATTTTAGAGGAAAACATTCGTTGAATATATTGAGGAATTGATTAATGAACACTCGCCATTGTTCATTCACATCAGACTTCTCGACGAGGCAAACACTGTACCATTTCTCCTCTTTAATTTCTCTGAGAAAAAGGGCCTTATTTGTCTCACTGAAAAATCGTCTTTTAACTGGTTTTGTTATAATATCATTACCTAAGTGAAAACTGACTTTTTGGGCGCTATGATCGGAAATATGGTATTCTATAACCTGAGATGTTATATTGTTTGTTAAATTCGTGAAGATGTTATCAAGACAACTCTTAGAGCGTGCAGTAACCCTTGTATATTCACTAATCTGGCCCTTAATAGAAAAATTGTTGAAAAGTGTATACAACCTGTTTTGTAGAGGATTTTCATCTTTCATATCGATATTGAAATCCCCTGCTATAAATACAATTCTATTAGGCAAAATCTTCTCAAATAAAACAAATTCCATCAACTCGAAAAACAAATCAATATTTCCGCCAGGTGGTCTATACACGGAGAGAACATTTATTTTTGATTTTTGAATGACACACTCGATCGCACTACATTCAAATTCTCCTATCACAGATATTTCACAAATATTCTCACAGGATTTCCCCATGAATGAACGCCTCAGATATACTGCGGATCCTCCATGCTTTCCTTCCTCACGACATACACTTGACATCAACTGAAAATCCTTCAATCCTATCTGTTTGAGTTGATCCTGAGTTTTCCAATGTTCGGTGATACAAAGAATAGCACATTCCGGATTATCCAAAAGAAGATTCTCCAATTTATTCACACTATTCCCCAGCGATTGTACATTTTGGTGTATAATAGTGACTAATTGAGATATTGGTGCATTTGTTGTTATTGTTATTGGTTGCGAGGGTCTACCTGATTCGTTAGTACCCTCTTCTTGATAAAAAACTTGGATATTCGCGCACCTGCTGGCCAAATATCTCTTTGCCAAGCATCTTTGAGATTTTCCTGTCTAGTGTATAAATCACGATACATGAATATCTATGAATTCTGCCATTTCCATCATAAATCGACTTCGCCGCCAAATTTTACCACGCATGCGTAGAGCGAAAACCGAAATATTGGTTATCTGGAGCTCTGGAGGCCAACGTTAAACCATAACAAACCAGAGTCTCTGAACAAACTGTAAACAGTGTAAACATTATGTGTAGTTCTTAATACATTCAGTGGATTATTGTTCTAATGTGATTATTACGTGAAGTGAATTAATATAATTTCAACCGTGTGGTGTTCATAAAATTCCAAGAGGACGTTGTTTACATAGAAACATATCAGGTATCGTTTCATTTATTTCAATTTAATAAGAAGTTTGTGTTGAGATTCATCATTCATATCCGAATTTTGTATTTCATCGACATTTAACTTCAATATGGACCGGTAACTATGAATTTTCAATAGAAACTGTGCGTGTTAAATCCTCCTTGGTGTTCAATTTTATCTCCCACATTTGGGGGATTTTATTATTAAAAAATATCTCGACAAAGTTGATAAATATTGTGACAACATTGTAAACTCGTTTAAAGACCAGAGATGGAATAATATTCGATGATATTTAATTCAGAGACGCATTCAGATATTTCTCGAAATTAATGATTTTTTCGTCAAATTTCTGCGGGTAAAATTGGAAGTAACTCGAAAACGACGCGTTTTATTGAAAAAAAAAATAGGAATACTTTTAGTTTCTTAAATGATTGATTCTTTCGAAAATATGAACCGTTCATCTTTTTTAAGTGGTTTTATGGTGTTTTAGCGTGTATTGATGAGTCGACTACCCTGTAACTTTTATACTAGTAAAGATAATGAATAGGTTTCGATTGAGGAATATGCACCATGAATAGAGTAAAAACTCAACCAAAATTCAGTTCATTCGAAATAACGGTTCCGAAGATATAAACAGAAAAGTGTTTTTTTCATGGATTTTCGACACCCTGTATCTCCCAAACCAAACCGAATTTTGATGAATGGTATAGGAAAAAAGTGTTTCGTTTGATGAAATGAATCTACAGTTAAAATATATGTACAAGTCAAAGACTCACCCTGTATAATTAGAGTGAAAAACTTTCAAAACATAAAGAAGAGAATTAACTTACAGGGCGTAACATTAAGAGGGAAACAGGGGTATTTTCTAGTTGAGAGACCAAAATTGTTGAAAATCTGAATGCATCTATCCGTTTTGTTCTCGAGGGGGACATCATAGCATTCCATCACTCTACTCGGCATATCCAACCTCTCAACTTTGAGTGGGGAAGTTGGATCGTGCGATATATTGTAGAAAAGGTTTGTTCTTCCTGAAATTGACAGTGACATTTTCTTCAAGATCTGATTTTTCATATAGGTTTTATTCGGCAGAGAAAATGGAACACCTTTCAATTAATTTGGAGCATGAAATGATTACCTATGTCCATGGGGCAAGGCAAGAGTGTGTCGTGCATAGTGTAATCCAACAAAAGCACAAATTGAGCCACGCCTACTTACATACGAAGGACATTGGACAAATGGTAGATTAAACTATTCAGGTAACTCATCTCGTGTTTCTGAATTGTCTTTTTGAAAGTGGTAATAATCTCATGCTTCAAGTAAATTCGGTGGAACTTCATTTTAAAAGTTGCATATTACGTCAACGAATCATCAAATCACAAAAAAGTTTATTGTGGTTCTCAGAATGAAAAGACATTTTTAATGTGACAGACTCTATATCAATTCAGAAAACCCATTCAACTGTGCAATGGTGAATCAAGTGTTACCACAGAAGTTACTACATTTGCAAAATGAATTCAAACCTGTTAGTTATTGATCTTACTCCTCGAAAATCTGACTTTTGAACAATGAAATAAAAAAAAATGAATAAAAAAATCAGGAACAAAATAGTGAAACGATGATATTTATCTTGAGTTCAGAAAACCGAACGACAACAATTATTCTTATGAAATAATTTCTGTCTCATTCCTCGTAGATTCTTGAATTTATTGATTCATACAGGGTGTTTTATTGCATGCAAAAAAGTTCAGGAGGTGACAGCGCACTTCTTTCCGGGATATCACCCTTAAATTGTGGTGACTAAATTTCTTTTCAATGGCAAGCGATATTCATTGACATTCACTACCGATCGATAAAGGGCGCAATCCCCTTCATTTGCTTATACCACTTGCTCTCACCATACAATGAGACATCACCTTATCACCTTATTCAATCACGTGTTGAAATTCAACAGAGCATGCCAGTAGAGTACCCTGAGAATTTGTTATTTAAAACTTCCTCCTCAATTCAATACTTGCGATGAGAAATGCCCATTCTTGCGAAAAAGACAACAATCTCACGGTTTGCGCGATGAAAGCTCTGAATTCAATGTGCACTTGAACGGTTCTTCAGGTTCATTGCCTCATAGAAGATGGCGCTAATGCTATCGCATAACTTTCGAGTATCCGATATATTGCAGAGGTATCCAATTAAAGCTTGAGCGAATCTTATCAAAACGAAGGACGTGATGATGCAGAAAAATGTGAGGATTTCATTCTGTTAACGTCATTTAGGGTATTTTTATGATTAGAAAAGGTAAAAGTGGGCCAGAAGATCCACTTTCACTTTGTAGGTAGATCTACTTTGGAGGTAGATCCATTTTTATGGTAGATACACCTTTAAGGTAGATTCACCTACCTTGAAGGCAGATGCAGTTAGATTCGCAATTTTCAATTCAATTCACTTATGAAAAAAAAATTGGTAACCGTCAAAATAGGGAAGAAAATGGAACAGGAAAAAAAACAGCAGCTACCAGAAGAATTCGTCCAATAATACTTATTCGCATTTCAGTAATTCGATAGAACTCGATACCGAGTGAACAATTTGGATTCCAAAAACGATATTCAACTGAACAACAGCTCCTAAGAATGACCGAGTATATTACAGAAGGATTTCAGAATAAAGAAGCCACAGGACTACTAGGTACTTCTAGATGTAACCAGAGCTTTTGATAGAGTATGGCATGAAGGACTAGCATATAAAATATGAAAATAGATAATGTTCATTCCACACTCAGATATTTAGAAGCAGGAGTTACTCAAGGATCCATACTAGGACCGCTACTCTATAATTTATGCATACATGATATACCAAGAAATCCGAGATGACTGCTTGCTCTATACACAGACGATACGGGTATAGCAATTAGGCACAGAAATACAAAAATTATGCACAAAAGACTTCAAGAAGCTGCAGATTTTGAAAAATATGATTGGTCAAAAAATTTTCAATTCAAAGATGATTCTGGTTTTCTCTGGAATCTAAATGGTTCGAAATCTCATCATGTAACAATGTTTACACTTTACAGTGTGCTTTTTGAATTATAATTAATACTTACCCCATATTATTAAATTCATGTGATCATTGCTCTGAAACTATCGCAATTCCAGCAAATGTTCGTCAAAACATATTCCCATTGAACTAACAATTTCATCTCGATATTTGATTTATGAGTATTATCTTACGTGAGAAACTTGAAAATATTTTTGCAGTGTGCCTTGTCAAGTGATGTACTATCTAGCACGGGCCTGGTTTCGCAAGTGAATTCCAGATTTGAGTTGGAATTCTGTGAATCAACAATGCGGTGAATATTCTCACGCTGTGGGCCGAAACGGTCCATTTACGAGTTAAATTGCAAAATACATTCAATTGTGATCTTATCTTTCTTGAATTCACTTCCATTCGCAATAGGAACAGACATAATTATTGTAAATTGAGATTCCCAGGAAATACTGATTTCGATGTGGGCTATGGTCTATTACTCTATTGGATTGAATAGATGATTGGTATCTAGGTATATCTCATTATTGAATATCCTCTGATCGAGATTTGACCGTCTGTGGAATTAGAATTTTTTCATTACAGTTATTCATTACGTTTTTTTTCGTGGAAGTGATTAAACACTGAGGAATATTTTGGAAAGCTATAGTTCACTGAAACAAGGACTCTAAAACCCACAATTCTGATTTTATCAAATTTTCAGCTTTATACAGTGAGTATGAGTGGATTGGAAAAATGCGTTCTTCATGCCGATCTCGAATTTTTACAATTCGTCTCTCTAACCCATGTCATTGTCACAACAAGGTTAATGTTCTTAATGTGCATACAGAGTCATTCGACCAAATGGAAACATTAACAATTTACAATTCAATAATATGTTCTGCTAAACTCTACCTGATGATGAGGAATTTTCGAAAAAATATCATATAGCACTGATAAAATTTCACTGGATACATAAATAAATTAAAGTAAATTGTTTCTTCCATGCTATCTTCATTATTTCGCGGAAAAATATTATTTCTTCAAAGGCAATATTTTTTTGTAATTCATTCTGAGTGCCCAATAACAATACCATTAACTGTTTCATGCTGAACTATCATTTTGAGACACCCCTACTCATCAATCTCCTTTATATCAATGAAGGTGAAGATAATTATTCTGATTATCCTTGTGATTCCTGTGAAATTTTAGTTACATTATAATAAATAGCATCGAAAATTAGAATATTGACAGTGACAATCAGAATTAGGAAGTTGTGAAGTTAATGTTGAGGACATAATCATCACCAGCCACAATCAGTAGGTACAGTTATTCTTTTTTTTTTTGATATTGTGAAGGCCAATCCACATGACTTCGATTTTTGCCATTCATTCGAAAAATTTTGCTGCCAAATAAAGTTCACATAGTTTGGCTCTTTTTACGAATTTGTATGGGATCATAAAACTCAATTTAATGTTTTTTTTAATTTTCCCAGTATTCATTAAATTTCAATAAATTGAACAATGTAGATGAATTATTTCGAAACATCCACTCCATCAAAATCAAAAAAGAATACCAAAACTCAATAATTCGAACATCAAATATTGAAAAAAGTTTTTCATAGTTGGGAGCTGAGACTGTGCATTAACTTAGTCATGCATATTGATGTATTCACAAATCAGATACCTCTGGTTGCAGAAAATCCTCTGTATCCCAAAAAATCTATGAAACATGCCCTCCTATTAATTCTTTGTATCATGAAAATCTTTCTTCGGATAAGTATTTTCGAGAATTTTGTTATACATGTAAATGATAAACTTTTTGTATATTCCAATAGTTCAACAGAGTGGATTTTATGAATTTTTTGGAGCCTGATGATGACAGCAAGAGCTCCAATTGAAATATTAAGATAAACAAAACTTAGATCGAAATTAATAATTTCCTTGTGTATGTGAAATGGAAAATAAAAGAAAATATGGTGGGTTCCAATATTTATATGTGTCGTGTCAAAACTGTATTCCAGCATGCTAAATGCAATTTTATAGAAAATTCTTTTTTTATCTCTGCGGTCTGATCTAAGAACAATAGTGGCCATGAATGGATTGAATTCAAGCATCTTGTAAACTCTCATTTACTCTTATTGAATGAATTCTAAAATGATCGATTCACAAAGAAATCGAATATAGTCGAGTCGAGCAGATGACAATTGAAGGTTAAACCACGCAATTTTTGACCGAATTCGCAAGAAACGTCCAAACTTGCATGCCTTCGGAACAAGTGTTGAATCTCTACTATTCGACAACTGCTTTGCACAAGTCATTTCGCAGGTTATAAGTGGAGAAGGTTGTAATAATGTCATATCGCCAAGATCCATTTCAAGAAACCAGAGCATCTTGATAAGAATGCAAGAATGCTGCTGTATAAAAATAGAAACTAACCATGTACCATACATACATTCATTTTCCGGCTTCGCTCTAGAACGATTTTTCCACTCATGAATCTAATTATATGGCACGAATAATGCCGTTTATTCTGCGCCAATTCAATGACTATAAGTGCAGATTCACCTTGTATAATAACAATGGTCAAAGATATAACATGCGACTGAAATGAACATCGATTCGTAATTTTTGAGCATGAAGTTTTCATAGAAAAGTAGAGCATGTTGTGCTGGTGTCTCTGCTACCTTGAGATTCTTCATTGCTGGAGTTCTACAGTTTACTTATATTGGGTGTGCTTATTCAATTAAATGCCGACAAAGTTTTTGTGGCATTTTGCAGAATGACACAAAAAATACCCATGGGTATTATTTATACCTTGTTTTTTATATGCTAGTTTGGCAAAGTATTCGGCTCTAGTAATAGTTTTCTTTTTAACTGTTTTCGTCTGCAGATTGCAATTCAGTTTATAATCAATCTGTACACCCAAATATTTCATTGAATTTGAGGAATTGATTTTAGCTCCGTTTATACACACAGTCGGTGATGTTGGAATTACTCTGTGGTGAAAAATCATAAACTTCGACTTATCCGAATTTAGTTTTATACGCCATAGTCGAAACCATGAACAAATTTGATCTACAGGATGTCCCACTAGTGCCACAGCGGACGATATACGCATAACGGTCAGAGTTTGGCAAACATTTTTGATGCAGACTTGATATGCTCCAAGAAGAGCACAACCTAAAAATATTTTCGAGTATATCGGGTGGCCCACAAAAGAGGAATAGATGGCGACTTTATTTTTTCAAAGGGGACACCCTATATTCAATAGTGTTTTTCAATTCTCTAAAACTTCCTGCATGCTTTCGTATACTTTTCACATATTTTTATTCGAGAGTTTTCCAAATATTGGCCATTTGGACAAAAATATAATACTTGTAGAGGCTATACTATTCAATTATATTTCACGAACCCTTGCGTATAACAAAAACAGCTTTATATGGATTGAAAGACAATACTTCAAAGTATCCTAGCCAGCTATAATAAAGCATTTCCAGCATATGGGATGTCCACAAAAAAACTATGAACATGACGAATTTCAAATCGATTTTTCTTAATTTTTCAAATGCAATGCATACAATTTTTTCCATGTAATCACCATTCATTTCACTTCATTTTTTTTCAAATGCATGATTAGCAGAATAATATGATTTTTAAGAGCTTTTTCGAAATGTTTCCCTAAAATTAAAAAATAATATATAGTCCATCCAAGAATTATTGACATCAGAGCAAGCCTTGGAAGTCCAGTCGCAGCTTTATTTCTAGTTACAAAAAAGTAACTAAAAGTTTTCTGTGCTTTCATCATAGCAATAAAAAAATATAGAAATAACCTGAAAATTAAATGGTATTTTTTCAAAGTACGGCAATCTGAACATGAAAATGTTCCCAATTATCACATACGATTACCTGCAAACCGAATGGATTGGGAAAATTGTAATATATATCAAGACAGAAACAAATTTATTTATTTAATATATAAAGAATTTTGTATGACATTGTAACTTTCAATATTTGTTAACAATGAAGGTGCAAAATATGAAATGTAAATATTCCTACTGTTGTTTCAACAACCACAACTGTTATTTCCTCATGTGGGCAGACCTCATCATGTTCATAATGAAGGATTTTATGTCAGCAACATCCCATATATTTCGACTAATCTTCTCTTATTTCTTTTTATATGTGCTATGGAAAGCCTTTCCATTTATTAGCTGTACACTCTTCAACAGCCTCATTCTAATAGATATTTATTTCACTTGCTCAATTATTTGCCAAATTTATTCGAAACAGTATAGGGCGCGGGCACGTGACGTCACACGCCAACTGTCATTCAGCCTGCTGGACAAACAAACCGTATTTCAATAAACAACAATGTTAATTTAATGGGATTAAAATTGCAATTCTGAGAAGATTATGGGTTTATCCTTAGACTATAAAGGGTATAGTCAATGGGTTTATCCCATAAAACTTATAGTAACTATAATATCTATAGTTTATCCTGAAAGAGGGGAAACCTAACTGTAAATATTAATAAACTGTTTTATATCATTTCAATAATTTAATTAATTATTTTGTATATAGGCTCATTAGTACATATTGACTGAAAAATTGAATAATGCATAAAGGAAATTATATAAATGATAAATCAATAAAATCAGTAAAACAAATAATTCAATTTAATTTTTGATGAAAATATATATCTAACACTGTATAAATATATCAACTCTCATATCAATAAGGTACTATGGACACGAATTTATGAATGCACAGCAAACTATCAAATTTCATCGATCACAGGAACATTATTCTGCTTGAACTTGATCATATGCACGGGTAAGGTTGAAGATGTTATTTTATATTTGTTTCTCATGGAATAACACGCTCAACTTGTATTCTAACATTTGCAAGTCTTCTAGTTTCTTCTGCTTCTTCCATTGTGAATGTATAACTCTGCAAAGTTTCCCGGAGATGATGGATTTCACTATAACAATTCTGTAACTCGAAATTGATATCAGGAAATTGGTGTTCACCAATTTTGTGCATGTTCCACTTCTTCAACAGGTTCACTTTCATCTTCTTTATCAATAATATCCAAGCTTTGAACAGCTGGATTATTCAAGGCTTCACACAAAGGGTCATTGTCAATATGATCCATAATTCTATCCACATAAACTGGAATATTTGGGTTTGGTACCTTATTTTTATCTCTCTGCTTCCTACGATTCAATCTCTGGATGCTTTGAACTGCATTGATATTTGTTTTGTAGCCAAGTGATTGATTTGGTACCCAGTCTATATTATCAACATCTTTCAATGCACTTGGCTTGCCTAAAATGAAGAAAAATAATAATTTTTTATATGCCTATGTTTCCTTGATTCTTTGAACATACCTTCTACAAAATGTTTCGAACATACAGTTGCCCATTTCAACTTCGCAGTAGTTAAATCTGCTCTTCTAGTTGCCTTAATCCACAATTCACGTCTCTTTTCAGCAAGAGGATTAATATGTTTTCTATCGTCGAAAATAGAAGGGAATCGGTGGAATGAAACCTTATCTCTTCCGCTTCAACTTCCACATTTCACAATCGCGCAAAATTGAGGCATTATCGAGAAAAAACAATTTAAATATGACATAAACACACAATAAGCATTTGTAGATCCGTTTGTTTGTCCAGCAGGCTGATTTGACAACTGTAATTTGCTGTCGTCTGTCAGATGTGCCCGCGCCCTATTGATGACAGAACAAAATATTAGTGTTATTTCCAACACCAACCTGAATTCTACAACTCAAAATATTACTGATCGGGCATTACCAACCTAATTTCGATTTTCCAAAGCCGCCCGAGATGTCAATAATTCTTGGATGGAATACACCTTCGAATTCAAATAGCAGATTTGGCTTGGTTAATGAGAACTGTCAAATTATTCCACCCAGAATAAGCATCATTGAAGCTTCAATTAATTTTATCATATTATAGCGAAACTAGAGCTAGAAAGTTTTGATGTATCTACTCAAAAATGTGATGAAATCAGTTACTGAAGACAGAAACTTGCTTTCTGTACCCATTTTCAAAATCCATTTTTGATAATTTTCTATGTTTCTACTTGAAGAGTCGAATCTTGCAGAAATTTCAAACAAGCTTCAAGCTTGGGAGCTTGGAGATCTGCATGCGTACCTGTGAAACTTACCATTTTTTCGAAGGAAGTTGTATAAGATAAGAGCGGGCACGTTTTAGTATCCTTAAGTTTCGAAACTCGCTTTTTTGTAGCATTCATAATTTGTACATTCAAACTCATTGGTATTTTTTGAATTTTTACATCAGAATCCGTAAAAACTAAGATGATATGAATTGAAGCTGCAATGGTGTTAATTCTGAAAAGAATAATTTGACAGTTCTCAATAACCACAGAAAAGCCAAATCTGCTTTTTGTATTCGGAAATGAATGTGAATTTAGAGGAAAAACTCTGAAAAATCCTATTCTGTTAAAGAAATCCATATCATGTATTTGACAAAAAATGAAGTAAAATGAATGGTGATAACAATGATGAAAAAAAATTATATGCATTGCATTTGAAAAAATGAAGAAAAATCGATTTGAATTTCATCATGATGATGCCAGCTATCTCTTTCTGTACCTTCTCTTTGAGCCAAATTCCTTAACCTACAAACACCTGTTGGAATGCGGCTTCCAAGTCTTTTAATTCTCAGGGCCGCTGCCTCCGGCGAACTTCAAATCAAGCTAAGGCCATCATCGTGAAATCGCTACTCAGCCTACTATATGTGAACAAATGGCTGCTTGGATTCTTCTCTAGATACGAATAACCGCAATTGAATTTAAGTTAATGTGATGTCACTAATGTAAACACAGTTTTAGGAAAAAGTAAATTAGATCTGCATATTTTCAACGGAAATATTTTGTGTGAATAGTCAATGATACAGGGTGTATTTAAAGGTGAGGCTTTTTTTTTTTGACAGATGGTAGAACTCATCAAAATAAGAAATGTTACCAAAAATTTTTTAAATGAATTATGCCCCTGTTTCGAGAAAATGAAATCAGAATTGTTTCTAGCTTCTAGGTGAATCTGAAAATTCTTCAGTCCGAACCTGCTTCCTAGCCTGCTTATCCGTAGATATCAACATCTCTTGTTTTTTGCCTACTATCATAAATAACTCATAATGAACTTGTTGATATGCTGATAATTTGTGCTGGATCAAAAAAAATGCCAGTTTACCGTATAAGTTGTACAGAACAAGATTTCTGCTAATTGGGCGGATGTTCATAAACCTGGCACAGAGAGGTGCAGGCCAGAGTAGTATTAAGATATTGATGCCCAAAATTTTTATAAATTATTCATATTGAACAGTTCCGGCACTCCCAAATCAGCTTTGGGTCAATGACATAGGAGCTCAATGCTTTAATAGCAGCTTGACTATCTGTATGAATAGCTTTATCGCACTTCTGATTAGCATTGCACTGAAGTTTTCTCAGTGCTTACCTTCTTGATCATTACATGTAGATAGGACAACGTTGCTTATTTATCAGATAGGAAAATGACTAGACATAACATTTTTGAAATACACAAGGTGAAATTTGTCAGAATTTCATGGCCAACCGGGATGCATTAGAGTGAATGGTGTATAGAATTTCAAGTTCACGAAAGATAATGCAGATTCAACGGTCGCTTTGGTACCGCCAGTCTACTTTTAATTCAACAGTGTATACAAAAGCAAGACAAAATTTTCCCACATGTAATATTTGCATGCATATCGACATATGATACATTTTTGAAAACAGCAAACACATCATAGCAAGATAAGAGAACTTGCAACTATAATTCACATTTGAGAAATCATAAATCCTTCTCATATCTCGAAAATAGCTAGATTCAAAATTTCAATCGTATCTTCTTTGAATTTTTCCCGAAAAAGTGCCTGTAGAATGTAACAAAAGATTTCGAATATGAGTTCAAACGAGCGAGTTATTCAGCACAATTGAAAATGAGAATTTCCCAATTTTCGTTCAAAATTCAGTATCTATGAACGATATAGGCTGGATCCGTTTTCAGATTCAGATTTGTCAGGAGAAAAGAGATTGTGTGATCAGATTTTTTTTAGCTGCTATTAGTTCTCGAAATTTCCCCCGTAGACAAAAAATTTTGCCCACCCTGTACAGTTCATCCAGCATTACTATACTCCATTCACAATTTTAAAATCACAACTCTGGCCTTGGAAATTTGACACATTCCACTCTGTTTCGAGGTTATGACGTTTTTCAACATATTTTTATGTTCCAAGTCAACACTATGTTGCCCTTTCTACATTCTTAGCGTTTTTCTCAGAATGTGAATTTATTCGGAAAATGAATGAATTGGAAAAGATGTGATGGACGAAAATAATTAACGTTTATATGAATTGATAGAAAGGATTCCTTTTCTAGTTATTTGCATGAAAAGTACAAGAGATCACCGTTGAAATATATTATTTTTCGCCATGGAAGAAAATTGCATGGCTTTCACATAATTTTCATATGCATGTTTGTGAAGATGATTATTATCCTCTTGAACTGAAAGTTCAAGACTTGACGACATCAATTGTTGATTCTAATCAAGAATTCATTAAAAAAAATCAACCCAAAGATATAAGATGAATTGATGGGTAATTACAAGAATCAAGAATCATGTCAATTTTATTTTGTTGATAACTTAAAATCAATGTTGGGATATAAAACTCGGCTGCGTTTGTTCAAACAACATCTAAAGAATACATTTTTCACCATCTCGACCTTTGAAAGGCGTTTCGTATAGGAGAATTAGGTCTAAGTTCCACCTCATTAGTGAGGTACCTAACTTTTGCAAATCTGCTCAGATATCGCCAAATTTCTTGGAAAACCTGAAAAATATCATCCTAATCGACCTCTCGAGGCTCCATCCGATCCATCTACTGCGATATCTGTCCAAATAACAGCTTTTTCAACGAAATTCCCTTGTACCCCTTCAACCTCGAAATGTAAACATTCGTCCTGTTCTTGAGAATCGTCCTCACGCTCCAAACTGGTGCTAAAAACAATAAACATACGTTAATCTTGGATATTCGACGAAAAACTCACCTGTAAATATCGATTAAATACCAAAAAACTGCGAACAATTTGTAAACCTAACAAAATGTGGAATATCTTCAATACTTTTACAAACAAAGAAACTGGCAACGTCGTTTTGTCAATAACGATATTTTCTGTGCGCGCACTGACTTTTTATCATATGTTCTGTGCTTTTTATCAGGTACACCAATACCTGAAAACGAAACCATGACCTCCTATGTGATTAAATAAAAGTGAATGGAGTATATGTACATGATTAAATTTCCATTAGGTTTTCCAATAAATGACAATTCATCGACTGTTATTATTGAGTGATTAACTGAAAAGTTACGTTGTCGAAAAACCTCAGATTAAGTGGATAAAATGGAAACTCTTGAGGAAATGAATTTTCTGGAGTAAAATATCCCGTGAAATAAACTCTTTATTACTCCTTCTATATCCGGAAGACAGCAAATACTCTTTTATGAGCATTCCTCGGATTTTTCGACCATGAGAATATCTTCTGAAGTTCGTCTATCCTCTCAGTTTATTTGTGGGATCAATTATCATGGGTCAAGAGCCTTTCAGGGTGTGAAGAATATCCCTTTCCGCATCACATACCCGCTATCATTGCATCACTGTCATCTTCCAGTAGGAAACTGTAATAGGTGTTATGATCTGCGTAATGAAACAGATTATCCCTCATCTTCTTGCGAACGAGGAAGCAGAAGATCCACGAATTCCTCACGGATGATTATTAGTAGATGTTGAGAGATTGGCGATATCCCTTTCGATAATAATTGAAAGCGCAATCATAACGTCTTGAATGCGTGATTATGGTCAAACATACTGCAGATAGGGGAAATAACATCCGTTTTAATAATAATTGGAGGACATTACTGTTCATTACTCGTTAATTCATATTTCTTGGTAAATTACTGTCTTTTTTCCTCGGTTATGTAACTGAACTTGAGAGCAAGGATTTAACAGAATACACGTGGTTTTTATTCATTATTACACAGATTATTCACCTTGGAACTCTGAAGTTTTCATTATCTCATTAGATGAGCCCAATGTTGCGGAGAACGGTCTACAAAAATGCTCATTAAAAAAAGAATTCATATCATTAGAGTTCATCCCACAGAACAGTAGGTGATCGAGTGGTTGACAAAAATCAAGACTGAAGAAAATAACGAAAGAGTAATGCTGAATTTGGATCTGAAACAAAAAAATCCGAGGAGATATTAGAACAGGTGTTGAAATTCGGAGAATTCATTTTTTGAAATATTCGTTTTTAGGAGTGCTACTATTCTCCTGGCGAAATTACTTTAATTTCATCTCCACTGCAATTTCTAACTATTTATGAAGGCTTTCACAGACGGATTCAACTTCAATTTTCATTTATTCGTCGGATTACAACCTCCAAAACCTTGGAAGATTAGGCAATGTTGCCCTTTCTACATTCTTAGCGTATTTCTCAGAATGTGAATTTATTCGGAAAATGAATGAATTGGAAAAGATGTGTTTTGGACGAAAATAATTAACGTTTATATGAATTGATAGAAAGGATTCCTTTTCTAGTTATTTGCATGAAAAATACAAGAGATCACTGTTGAAATATATTATTTTTCGCCATGGAAGAAAATTGCATTGCTTTCACATAATTTTCATATGCATGGTTGTGAAGATTTAATGTTTATTATCCTCTTGAACTGAAAGTTCAAGACTTGACGACATCAATTGTTGAATCAAGAATAATGTAACATTATATCCCTCTATCGGAATCCAAATAGTTGAAGGGATTCATACATTACAACCACAGTAGGTTTGTACAAATAAAATGGAATAGGTCAAACATATGCTTCACATTTATCATTCACCTGTTCTAAAATAAGACACAAACTCCTCCACATTATAGGGCCATCACAGCATTAAAAGCTTGTGTCTCTTTCGAAAGAAGTAGCACTAGATATAATATATTCTTTCGATTAAGAGCAAATACCTACCGTTGAATGTTACATACACAAATTTCTTCAAAATGGGCTTATACGAAGTGGTTTTTTTTTTCTGAAACGTGAAAACGGTCAACAGTAATCATTTAGAGACCGATGATGGCCATCCAAAACACGTTTACTTACGAAAATCGTGCAATTTCATTCTGCAAATTCTTTCCTCATAATTCCTCGAAAATCCTACCTGAACCATATTTTCCGGTCGCTTTCGTGAGAAGATCGTATAAGGAAGCCTTTTTTGTCCATTTACACATTCCAAATAAATTTTGAGCACCAAAAACGATACCGAAACTAACCAAACTTCTGGGGGACCGGAATTTCGATTGAAATCTTTCTAAACGGCCAGATACCTAAAAAAAAACTTCGTTATCAAGTGTAAAAAAGGCGATTAGTACTTACTTTTGCTTTATTTATGCTTATAAGTCGATTCTTGGTCCAATTCAAATTTGCCGTTTGTACCCATGCCAAAATATCTTTGATACTTTTACTTTGATGTAAACAAAGAAACTGGCAACGTCGTTTTGTCATTAACGATATTCTATGTACGCGCACAGATTTTTTATCAGCGGCACCAACTCCTGAAAACGAAACCATGACCTCCTATGTGATTAAATAAAAGTGAATGGAGTATAGATATTTATACTTAGAGTGTGGAAAAACCAAATGAAAAAGAAAAAAAAATCATTATTACGAATACGGTGAATATGCCACAAATATCCTGGAACACGTCAGTCTTGAATTTTAAAAGTGAAAAAGGCGAACCCTTCCTTCAAACCCTTTTGTAAGACGGATGTAAACGCCAATTTTTCAATTTTTTTTGGACTTGAGATAGATTGTTTGGAAATTTGCCTCACTCACTATTCAGAAATGACAAAAGACAAACAATCATGAGATGACCGAAATTCATTATTCTCTGATGGAATATTCCCAAATCTTACTGCAATACTAAACTCAGGTATTCACCTTCAACACATGATTGCTGCGCTTGGATTGTCCTTGAATTTCCTGCTTGAATATTCAGATTCTGATGTTGAAGCTCCTGGATCGTATTCAGCTTCTTTTTCATATTGAAAAAAAATATTTCCATATTGATAATACTCCTCATTGCTGATTGTTTTTGGGATCACGAGAACATGCCACGGAACAGAATAGTATATAACATTACTGGCAAGGTAAGAGGGTTTTTACTGGCGAATGGAGGATATAACTGACGAGCCGCAGGCGAGTCAGTTACCTCCTTGAGCCAGTAAAACCCGTTACCTTGCGTGTATTGTTTTATATTTTATTTGTTTCTCATTTGTAAAAAGGTTAGATAAATTCCAAAAAAATCTCAATAATTTGTTGCAAATGTCGTAAGCTATGGAAGCGTTGCCATGAACATGTCTGTTTATTTTTCTTTACATTTGTTTTGGCGAAAGCGAAAATGAATGTACCAAAAGAAATTATTGAGGCAGCCAGCAGTGTAGCTTCAAGTTTACTAGCTGCAATATCAGCTTCAAGGTACGAGCGAGAATACGACGACTTCAAAAAGTGGCAAAACAAAAATAGTGTGATTGGGGTAACTGAAAATGTTTTGTTGGTCTACTTGAATCAACTATCAGCTAGATTTGGTCCTGATACTTTAAGGGCCCATTTTGGTCTATGCTGAAAAGCTGCTTGGAAATGAAAGAAAATGCCCCTGTTCGCAGGTTCGTTTTCCTTAAAGAATTTATTGAAAAATATGACGTTTAGTTGTCATTTGCAGATTTCAAAAGGTAACAGCGTTTCTGAAACGAAAACATGAGCATTATACGCCAAAAAAGGCCAAGGTAGTAAGTAGAGAAGAGGCTGAACAATTTCTTTTACATGCTCCTGATGACCAGTGGTTGCTGGCGAAAATTGTAACAATATTTGGGATTTTTGGATGTTGTCGATGTGACGAAATTCTCTCCTTAAACATGAATGATGTAGAAGATATGGGAACATACGTTATTTTGACATTGCGGCAAACAAAAAATTTAACAACAAGAAGATTCACCATAACCGATGATGGCTGCAGCTTCAAGCCCTGCATGCTATACAGAAAATATGTAAATCTTTGGCCTCCTGAAACAGAAAGCCTAAGATTTTTTTTGACATACCAACATGGAAAGTGCATTTCCCTTAATGCTGGCCAGCACACTATTGGTGGTGTCCCAAAGCAAATAGCGAAATATTTAGGTTTAAAAGACCCAGAGTTATACACCGGCCACTCTTTTCGCAGAACTGGAGCCACTATGGTTGCGGATTCGGGTGGAGATATTTTAGCACTAAAGCGTGCAGGAGGGTGGAAGAGCACCGAAATTGCGATGAGTTATGTCGATGATTCGGTCTACAAAAAAATCGAAATGTCTAGCAAATTATTCAGTAGTAAGGAGAGTACAAATATTGTGCAGTCCTCGAGTTCAGCAGTTTCTGAGTCAACAGATGGTTCATCATCATCAGTATCAACTCTTTCATCATCAAAAATCTGTGTTACTGGAAATAACAATTGTACCATGATTTTCAACATATATGACGATAAAACAAAATTTTCTAATGTAAATAATACTACTAACTTGTAAAAATTTTGCAAGTTAACTGTCAGTTTTACAAGTTAGTGACTTGATAAAATAAACTTTCTTGATTAATATTGTGTTTTTGGAAACTGACGTTTACAAATGAGAAACAAATAAAATCCATATACCTACTCTTCGAATCTAATACTCTCTAACGCTAACCAATTCCATATAATAACCTTTTTTTTCCAAATGAGCACATCTTTCGAATGAAAGGTTGTAATGGTTGAGAAAGTTTACTGCATCAAGTGCTATAAAATAGAAATGAATTTATTTATCCCAGAGGCTACGAGATCAAATCATTTGCGCTCGGGAGAACAATAAATAATTCTATCCAAAATTACATCACCATGTTACATTACACATCAGAGTAGTTAATGTTCGACCATTATAAACGGAGGTTCAACACATCTCACGATGTTTCGTAACAATTTACAATACAATTTATATATTTTCGTGGAATGTCTTCGCGTTCACACATGAGTCTATTTTGTTGTACGAATGGTACCTAGATAAGATGAATCATTCATTTCTTACAAGTAACTATCAATTATCTTGTTACTTATTATCGAAAAGGTTACTCTGGTAGCCAGTTTGTTCGACTTGCATTTTGAATTGAATTAATTGTCCATGTGTACAATTCTCATACAAATCTGACTTTGATGATATGGATTTCTTCTGGAGTAGATTTGATATGGCTCTATTTTCATAACCTCAACTTGAACATGAGTTGTTCTTGTAAATTGTTTTGTTGTGTTTTACGCCGTATACTTATTTGTATATTTGTAGATTCCTGAAGAAGCGAATAAAGTTAGCGAAAGCTTGAATGATTTGAAATGAGTTTTCTGATTGGTCCTAACCTAACTGCTTACCCGATCATAGTTTTGACTTCTTTCCATATTCATCTTTTACGATGAAGAATAAATTTTGAATAGCTTGATCCATTATCAACAAATAAAGTGTCCTGTAATTTTTTGAGTTCAAGGTTTTAGGGAAAAAATATTAATAAACAGATAATACGCCTGAGTCTCTATAGAGACTGGAATTATTCAATCCATGAGGCAGATTTTATCCCAACTATTCATAAACATTCTGTATAATTGTGGAATTTATAATACTGCATGCATTTTTTGTAGGTTAGTAATCAATGAATCATCTGAAACAAAACAACAAAAACAGAAATAATTGAACATGAAATTGATAAGTTCTCTTTCAGTGAATTAAGATCGGCGTTTAAAGCGAGTAGGAAAGATCAGCCGATAGAGGCGCCACCGTCCATTTTATGGAATATCTTCATAGAGCATGCACTATCACTATCAAGTTCTATGAATATCTCTTTCCTCATGAATGAAATGTACAATGGCGCTCTCTATCCGAAAATCGCCGAACTATGAAATAAGTAAATTTGTGGATAGCGCAGGAACTTTTTCCCGCCAAAATTTGAATTTGGCCATTCTCTGCCAATTCCGTATTTCAAGTTGATCTTCTGAACGAAATCATCAGTAGATTCACTTTTAATCGGAAGTTGAACTATTTTCATGGGTCTTTCTGTTGAAATAAAACAGAAGCATGGGTTGGCTCATTTTCTTCTATTTTTGAAAGAAAAAAATTAACTGTCGGAATGAAATCGATTAAAATTATTTCAACCAGAACCCTAATCCTTCCTGAGTTCACCCACAAAATTTCAGTTCTCAAAGTGAAACCGTTTTCGAAATCAACACACTACATTGAACGCCCACCTTAAATGTACAAATTGTGCACCATTAGCGACTTGAACTTCTGCAGACATACGAAGGGTGAACATCTGACTTCTTCTCTTATTCGAACCTTTAAATCTTCCTCTTTCCAGCGTAGTGCGTCTTGCTTGATGCATAAACTTCAATTTTCAAGTTTCCCAATAAAAAATTGTTGTGTTGAATCAGATGATTGTGCAGCCAACTCGTTGATTTCTCTTCTACCAATCCATCTACCAGGGAGCGTACCAATGAGAAACTTTTTCACATTGATACCGAAATGCGGTGGTGCCCCATGTTGTTGAAACCAAATGTTTTCATGTTTCATATCGGCATCGTTGTTATAGGGAAATAAATCGGATATTACCAGCAAAAATTCAAAAAATGAAAACTCTGAATATCTCCTCTTGATAGATTTCATGCAAAAAATGTAGGCCCAGAATATTACTTTCTGACGAAAGCTGAGTACAAGCTTCATATTTTGTCCTGAGTGGATTGCTTTGAGGCCAGTAACGATGGTTTTGATTTAATGTTTCAGGAAAGTGTGGCTTGATCAGAAAATATTACATGTGAGAGAAAATTTGGATCCCCATCTGATCTTGTCAACATCAACTGACAACCCTCCACCCCTCGTGATGCATGGTAAATTTCTTGGTTTTTAAACAAAAGCTGCTCAATTCAAAACGAAAATTGACATGTTCCAGCAGTTTTCAACAAAATAGAGATGAATTATGAGCTAAACTCTCAACTCGCTCTGTATATTTCAACCACGAACATAAATAATGAAAATATTCGTGCGCACGCCTCTGCGCGTCCCCAGGCACACCACACGATCTCACTACAAAGTAAGAAATCGTGTACCGGTTGTACCTGACCGTTCGACGTTCTACCTGTAACTACTCCCCACCAACTCTAACGCGCAGGTTGTTCTTACCAGTACCAACAGTTTGAACGAAAGTACCGAAGGCAACGGTTTTCACCTATCGACGCCGAAAAACCGCTCAAATTTTCGATTTTCCAGCCCGGAAAAGTGCGGTTAGTGCCTATAGGAATTAGTGCAAGGAACACCTGTGTTGTGCAAGTGCGAGAGAGAGTGAAAAGTGTGAAATCGAGCGCATTAAGAAAGCTGCAATCTTCATTTTCGATTGGTTAGGATCTGCTTGGGAGGTAGGATTAATAAATGCAAAAGTTCGGCGGTACTGCCTTGGGGATCTGAAACGCTTGCTCTTCAGGTGAGTTCGCAAGATATTCCTGTGTACTTAAAGGTGTTAAAATAGTGTTCCAAATTCCGGTAATACAGCGGAAGCGAATGTGGCACATTGAAGTATGCTGCGTAACGGTTTTTTCGATTTGAATTGAACGAGTCGATTCTGTTGGCATCCTTGAAGGATGAATTGGTGTTAATTTCATGGTTGGTTAACAAGATCAAGATGCCCATGTTGATTTTATGCTATAACCAAAGAAATCTTCTTTCACTTTCGGCTGATTCATGAAAAGCGGAAACTTGAGAAGTTTGCTACTACGATAGGTACCACAGTACTTCACTCCAAACAGAAAGCTAAGACTATCATTGAACATATGCTCGAAATATACTTGGTATCGGATATGGAATGATTATTAAAACATAACTGTTTTCACTTCTCGATTCAGTTGAGAGGTGCTTGTGGTCTGCCAACTCTTTGCGGTTCCACGAACATATGGCATCAATATAGATAGACACTTCAATATTTGTTTGGACCTCAAAAAGAAAGAATGTGTCTATTGAGAAGTTCTGGAAATCACTAGACACTGGAAAAAATTCAGATTTTGCATGAGGATCAAACAATATGACATTTGATGGGAGTTTGAATGCTTCATCTTTTATGGTGATTGACTTTCCCGCTAGATTGTCTTTCGATACGAATATACTATACATATTTGAATTCTGAAGTGTATTGTTGAATGACCCTCTGGCACTCTTTATAAACTAGCCTAGTAAAATGACATAAGCCGGCTGTCTTCCGTAGTTATAGAGACAACGTCAGTTCTGCAGTACCCTCAATGTCTGGGAACCTATACCTATATTATCGCATAAAGCCAAGTTCTTAATTATAGTGCTATTTGCCTCTCCATAGAATCAGAGAATTCAATATGAACAGTAGATATTCGCAAAGAGCAAATAAATCTTCCCCTGATGTTGTCGACTTCGGCTTCTCATTCTTAATGAACCGAAATAAGAAAGCCACTAATTTCTATGATTTGAAAGTAATGAATGAAACATCAATACCGAGATATAGACGAAAATTTCTAATTGTTGCAGCATCTATATTCCATTCACTTACACTCGAATATCAAACTAATGAGCTGTTTGAAGGAGTTTATCGACATCATGAGGGTTAGCCTTTTCCAACATCTGCTGCTCAACCAATTATGACTACCTGGCAATTCTTTCGGTAGCATAAGGCAAATGGAGGTGTATACTTTCTTCCTATAGATATTCTGTTGATAATATATGAGGTGGTTCAAAAGTCTGGAATCGGTGAATTTATTTCGCGCACAGGTGGAAAATCGGAATTCTGATACGGGGGTCTTTAGTAATTTCGCCCGAGGAATCGAATGGGTCCATCAGATTCTGATCCCAGAAGGGCCTTATACGAGATAAGAGGCCCAACTTCGAAATTTCAAATGCAAACCTATAGTTTTTTGTCGATTCGGATTCAGCGGGAAATGTTTACATCCGAATTGGTTGAAACCAAATTTATGCAGCGTTTTTTCAGATCAGGATGCAAAAACTCATATTCCGATACTGAGGTCCTTAGTAGTTTGTCTGATCTCCGATGATTTTCCCTTATAACTCTCTAGTATATTGGTGCCATCAACCTAAAGCGACTGGCGTATATAGGAACAAAACTGGACCCAGGACAGTTCCCTGTATAACTCCATTCGTTACCCTCTTTTTGATATCAGATTCTCTCCATCCTAGATCTAAACGAACGATAGAACAGAAATAACCTGATTCAATCTCGACTGAAATCAAAGCTTTCCTGGTCTCCTGGAAGACCATCGAGTTCGTGATGTGGGACCATGTAAAAAGTCCTGCAAAGTTCATGTTTACTGTACCAGTGGGAATCCCAAGGTCCTTAGGTTTGGAACAATCGTTCATGAAGGTGAAGAAGTTAGAATGGAGATAATGTTGTAATTATACTGTGAGAAGGCACAATTCAGTACTTTTTTCAACTATTAATTGAGTGTATGAATATAGGTACATCCTTTGAGCCAATTTGCAGGTTCGAGCAATTGTAGAATAATTGGTTAGCATCCGCTTAAAGTCTCCCTATTCGTTCTCTGCGCCCTATTTCTTGTGTTGCCTATTGGTTCTTGTGCCGGTTACAACTGCAGTTTCGGATGGTCTTTCATCTCGTCACATAAGACACTCACCAAGACCTCTACTATGGTTGACTGGAGTCTAATAAGACAATAGTTAATTCCTTTTTTGTAGCATTTTTGACGGATCACAGATATATATGAATCTAGTTGGCATTGATTATGCTTTAATTATTGAGCAATGAACATTCTGAGCTATTATGTGGTGGAACGTTCACCCACAAAATTTAGGAGTTTGACTTTTTATAGTTTCAACTGAGTTAATTGAAGTTCAGTAGGTCATTTTTCTTTGAGAAAAACATAAGTTTTCACAAACTTTTTGAGTGAAATGAAAATTGAATCAAATTAATAACCATTCAACTCATTTATTTCACTAAATTTTCGGTAAACAAAGTGTTAAAAATGCGAAAAGTTATTAACAAGTTGAATCTACATCATAGGAAGAAAATAGCTTTTGTCGATGAATGCAGAAACTTTCGAGTTGAACTGTTCAGTTTGCCCTTCACACTTTTTGGTTTGCTCAAGTTTTGAAGGTTGTATTTTAAACAAAAATTTTATATGAACAGTTGTTCGTCATCCCATAAACCTTCAGTAACGATCCGAAAATATCCTCATTTTCTCGAATTATAATGCGACCATCAAAATGACTCGCTCGATTTCATTCAAGGTCATACCATTATTTTTGTTCTGCTTCGGTTATTGTTTTCAATGAATCATTTCATGCTTGATATTTTTATGGGGTAAAATAGAACTGGACGAAAATTGTTGCGACCAACATCAAGTAAGATTCATAAGCTCACTCTACACACATCGTCAAAAGGGAAGACCGTTATATCGCAAATCTTACTCGAAAGAATCGAACGGTATCTGTAACAGCCCTTCCTCATTTTTTGAGAACATATAGACGGTTAGACTCGACCGGTACCATAAGGAGACAGTGGTATTCCTCAAATCCAAACGCAAGAAGACTTTCAAGAGTACCTCAGCTATCCTCTCGACATAGAGCTTTCAGTCGGCAATGGGCAGCACAAAACGAAGACTGGCTTTTACTACAATGGCGCAACGTCCTTTTTTCAGGCGAATAACGATTCGGTTAACAAAGTGATAGTCAACGGGAAAGGGTTTGAAGTGGTCTAGGCAGACTAGAGCGACTCAATTTCACCTAGGAAGTTGTGCCTTTTTAAGGCGGATCAATAATATGCTGAAGGGTATAATGTTGGGTCGCCGTACCCATCTTATTATCGCTGAATGAACAATGACTGGTTCTATCTACGTAGAAAACACCGTTGAACCAATCAATGTTCCTCTGCGCAACGAATTTGAGGATAATTTCATTTGACAGGATGATAACGCCCCACCACATCGCACAAGGGTTCAAATCATTCTTCAAGAGAACAATATCCAGAGAATGAACTAGCCAGCAAACTCACCGCACATCAATCCAATTGAGCACGTATGGAAATGCTTAGGGAGAGCAATATCCAATCGCCAAAGCCCACATTCAACTTTTCAGGAATTGAGTTTGGCTCTTCAGGGGGAATGGTACGATATGCCTGAGAATCTCATTAATGACTTGATTCTTGGGATGCCTAAGAGTATTGGACAGTTGCTTGAAAGAAGACAGGTAATACGGACTATTGAATTTGGATTCAGTTGAGGAATGACTATAATTGATCAAAAATAAATAATCGATACGGTTAGATTTTTTATCATTTTTCCTATTTTGACTCAACTTGCATAAAGCAAAGAGTAACAAAGATTTTCTATCGAATATATTTGCAGTTGGAATAGAGGAAAGAGAGTCAACTGTGCAATTATATATGATCAATATACAGGGTGAGTCTTTGACTTGTACATATATCTTAACTGAAGATTCTTGAGGTCAAAAAAAACCTTTTTTTCATTTTCCATTTTTCCGAATTCGGCTATGTTAAAAAGATATAGCCATTTGAAAAAAAAATTGTGCTAATTACGTCCCTGAAATGATACTGTGGAGTTGATTCAAAGTTCATATGTCTCGATAGAAATTGAGTAAATACATTTAGGGAATACTCAAGTACTAACCTTATTGGAATGAAAAATGTTGCAAACACGATAATTTCAACAAAAACAGTTAATTTAATCGGATTATATCTGCAACTAAAAAGCCACATTTATTCCACCAAAATAAGTTCCTTTTTTTTCTGCAGATTAGTTTGTAAACACTAATAACTTGTTCATATTTTCCTCGAAATTCCCAAACAATATCATGAAGAAAGACCTTTCATTCAGATTTATTATTAAACAACCTAACCTAATCTAATTTGTATCGATTTTGTGAATTTTTGCACAGAAATTTCAAGAAGATATTTTCATTGAGGTTGAGGATTTTTTACGAAACATAGTATAAATCACTATACATTTGTGCACCGTGGTATAAATATCTATGAATTCTGCCGTTTCCATCATAAATCGACTTTGCCTCCAAATTTTACCACGCATGCGTAGACCGAAAACCGAAATATTGGTTATTTGGAGGCCAAACATAAACAATAACAAACCAGAGTGTCTGAACAAACAGTGAACATTATGTGAAGTTCTGAATACATTCAGTTAATTATTGTTCTAATGTGATTATTATGTGAAGTGAATTAATATAATTTCAAACGTGTCGAGTTTATAAAATTCCAAGAGGATGTTGTTTAGATAGGAACATCGCCACAGATTATCAGGTATCGTTTCATTAATTTCAATTTAATAAGTAGTTTGTGTCGAGATTCATCATTCATATCCGAATTTTGTATTCCATCAACATTTAACTTCAATATGGACCGGTAACTATGAATTTTCAATAGAAACTGTGCGTGTTAAATCCTCCTTGGTGTTCAATTTTATCTCCCTCATTTGTGGGATTTTATTATTGAAATATCTCGACAAAGTTGATAAATATTGTGACAACATTGTAAACTCGTTTAAAGACCAGAGAAGGAATAATATTCGATGATATTTAATTCAGAGACGTATTCAGATTATTCTTGAAATTAATGATTTTTTCGTCAAATTTCTCCGGGTTAAATTGGAAGTAACTCGAAAAGGACGCGTTTTATTGAAAAAAATATGAATACTTTTAGTTTCTTAAATGATTGATTCTTCCGAAAATATGAACATATGAACCGTTTACCTTTTTTGAAGGTATTTTATGGTGTTTTAGCGTGTATTGATGAGTCGACTACCCTGCAACTTTTATACTAGTGAAGATATTGAATAGGTTTCGATTGAGGAATATGCACCATGAATAGAGTAATAACTCAACCAAAATTCAGTTCTTTCGAAATAACGGTTCCGAAGATATAAACAGAAAAGTGTTTTTTTATGGATTTTCGATACCCTGTGTCTTCCAAACCAAAACGAATTTTGAAAAATGGTATAAGAAAAAAGTGTCTCGTTCGATGAGAGGAATCTACAGTTAAAATATATGTACAAGTCAAAGACTCACCCTGTATCTATAGTATATTTCCCTTTCTGTTAATTTCTATAGTTCTTTAAAACATTTTTCTTCATCTGTAACCCAAAAATAGAATATTCAGAATATTGTACTCTGTGTCGATGGCCCACTTGCCGAGACACGATAATTTAAATAAAAAAACACGCCTAATTCTTAAAAGACATTTTTATAGACAAGCTATTATAATAACAGCCACTCATCCGCCGTGTTGAAGCAGCCATCTTGAATTCCTCAATTTTGAAGAATCGGAATAAAAATTTCCGACCCAGTAACGCCCCAGGTACCAATTTTGAATTGAATAGAATCGGATCATAATTATAAAACTCTTCCGCCATATTGCAGCCGCCATCTTGAATTTTCCAATTCGGACAGAAGAATCATCATTGTCTAACACAAAAAACACCAGATACTAAGTTTGAATGGAATCGGATCCAAATTAAAAAACTCATCCACCATCTTGGAGCCGCCATTTTGTTTTTTTTTCTGTAGCAAATATTGCATGATGCATTGTCACCAGAATTCTGGACTCCTGCCAAATTTTAAATCAATGGGACGATAAGAAGTGTCATATGTAAGAAGGAAGATTTGATTAGAGACAGGCAGACAGACAGACACCGGGACAGGTGAAACTAAATAAAAGCTTGTAAAAATAGAGGAAAATATTCATCTCATTGTTTATTTTCGAGAAACCTAGAGAGGGGCAAGACTCTCGCGATGTGTGTAATGTGTATATTCGAATACAATTTCCATAACACAGCAATTGTCTCCGGTGGACTAAACGCGGTCTTCACCAATTCTACCCGAGGTACCGCTGGAGATAATTTCCTGGTATCTCGATGACCGCAAATGGGCAATCGCTTATTATCATTTCTGTGGTTTGATGCCGGTACTAAAATACGTTGAGGCCTGTTTAATATAAGGAGATGTTTCCGAGATCGAGTTTTCAAGGCCGCAGGGTCCATCATTTACCCAACCGAATCAACAAGAATTCAAATAAGACTGCCATGGGAACACACTTATGATATTGTACAGGGTGTTTCAGGAAGTTAGTGTTATGAAGATTTGTTATATTTTGTTTTCAAGGAATGTAGGAACAAATCGTTTGAAATATTTTAAAGGGCACTTTCTATACTGACAAAAAAAATGCAAACTCAAGAAGGAGCTGTTTATATTTTAAATTTTTTTTGGTAAAACATACATAGTATAGAAAGGAGTAAATGATTTAATTTGAAAGAAAAATCGTGAAGGTTTTTTCATCTGTAATACCACTAGAGATGGAATTTTGCCGGCAAAATCTCTCGTTTGTAATATGAAAGTTTGTTGCTCGGAAATTTCGCGAATGATATTTGTATCAAAATCACGAGCCGCCAGGCGAGTGATTTTGGAAAAAATGTCATGAGCGAAATTTCCGAAAAGCAACAAACTTGAATATTACAAGAGAGAAATTTCACCTGCTTGAATTTCATCTCTAGTGGTATTTCATAGGAAAAAACCTTCACGATTTTTCTTTCAAATTAAATCATTTACTCCTCTCCTCTGTAACGTGAAAATAAAAAAAATTCTTGACGGAAATTCAGAATTTTTCGGGAACAACAGGCTTGATATTTTTTATGTAGTCATACTTTTTTCAAATCTATTTATTCTCACACTAATAGTTTTGTACAATTTGTTCGATTCGTATGATAAGATAAAATGTTGGATACTTCATGTTATAATGGAATTCGAAACTAAATCTTCTCTCGAACCTACTGGCTCTCCTGCGAGCACCGAAGCATCCGATGGAAATGATCATAAGGACTCACATTTCGTATGTAATATAAAATGAAAAAACTCATTCATCCGTCTCAACTGAATACTTTATACAAAGTTATATTTCCAATCGATAATTCCAAAGACGTCCCCCATTCATTTTGCTTAGCCATAAAATGTAGCGTTCGAATTTGCAATTTAAGGAAAACGTTTCGTTTTTCGCTTGAAATAATTCGAATGGATACCGGAATACTTTATGTGGATCTCCGGGGCATAAAGCTCATATAGCTTTGAAGTTTATTTGGTAAAGGCTTGAGGAATGCATATACGTGGAATGTTTCATAGGAGTGCTACAGAATGTCTGGAATCTTCCTTGGTTGCTATTTTAGAGATGAGGAGGTTGTTTATCAAGTAATATTCAACGGAATATGATCTACCTACAGGGGAATTTGTGGTGAATCGTGGAAAGCCGCAAATTCCAACCGTTCAGCATGAAGGTCCACAAAAATTATAATAATAAAAAAATAAATCGAGGAATATCTTAAACACGACATACCTGAGTTCACAACTCGGTCCACAATTGACAGAATATTTAACATTTTCATTATTAGAAAAGTGTCAATTTAACCGTCCGGATTTTTAAAACGGTAAATACTTTCACTATTCCCTATTATCTTGACTCAAAATAGAGTTTGTATAATTTGAGAAATCAAAACTAAAATTATTTCGAGGAGACTTCAACTCGGTATGCTATCAAAACATCATCCACCTTCTTTGTCTAGTAAGCAAATCTTTTTTCATGAACAAAATTCAGGACATTTTTATGCTTTTTGGTTTGCTGAATCGAAATTTGAGCTCGACTTGACTGTCTAAAGGCCTAAATTCGAAGTCAGGACGATAAGAATCTGTGCGACAGCATTTTTAATTGTGAGGGAGGAACACCCAATTTTTCCATATTTTCTTAAATATTTTCTGGATTTTGGTCCTGAAAACGGTCTGTTTGAAACTGTGCTAATTGAATTATATAGACAGTGCT
This sequence comes from Adalia decempunctata, assembly GCA_951802165.1. NCBI lineage: Eukaryota > Metazoa > Arthropoda > Insecta > Coleoptera > Coccinellidae > Adalia > Adalia decempunctata. Next base: position 11,060,867 of record OX637699.1, read on the forward strand.
AAAATTCACAAATAAATATATGTAATTCTTTTTTACGATTGGCTCTAAAAACATATTGCAAATGAGTGTTTACAGATAATCGGAGGAAAAGTTGGGGAATACTTGAAAGTTATAGTTGAAGCCTTATACTGGGTAATACACTGCGCAAAAAAATTATCGCACATTCTGAAAACTTTAATTTTAATGAAAGTTAACTCTACATTGACTTTATAACTTATTTTTTATGTTCTCTCGGGAAGGTTTTGAACGAATAAAGACACATTAAATGGACTAAAAGTTCAGGATATCACCGAATCTTATGTGAAAGACTTGCAATGAACAATTTTCAAGATACTGAAATGCTGATAAGTGATTTAATACTTGGTATTTCCACCCCTTGAGTTAATTACAGCTCGGCAACGACGGTTCATACTCAAAATACGTGATCTTAAAATGTTCTGATCTAATCCTTCCCAGATTTCTCCGAGTTGGATTCCTAAGTCATTAAGAGTAGCTGGATGATATTCTGAACCTCTCAGCCTTCTATGGATAGGTTCTCCCAAACCCGCTCAATCGGGTTGAGATCTGGACTTCTTGCTGGCCATTCCATTCGAGAGACTTCAACCTCTTCAAGGTACTCCTGAACGATGCGCGCACGATGGGGTCTGGCATTATCGTCCATAAAAATGAAATTTTCACCAATGTATGGGGCAAATGGCTCTACATGCTCTTCTAGAATGTTCCTTATATACTTATCAGCATTCATCAGCTCCATTATCAACGACCACTAGGTCTGTGCGAGCAGTCAAAGATATTCCAGCCCATACCATAATCGATCCTCCCCCGAAACCAGTAGTATTCAGGAAATTGCACTGAGCATATCTTTCATGTGGACGTCTGTATACAAGGGAACGTCGATCACAATGGTAGAGGCAGAATCTTGACTCATCTGTGAAGAGAACTCTTTCCCAATCGGCCTCTTCCCAATGGATATGCTCTCTCGCAAAATCCAAACGCGCCCTTCGATGGGCTGGGGTAAGAGCTGGGCCTCTTGCCGCGACACGAGGCCTTAAATCATATTCTCTGAGGCGATTTCTTATTGTCTGAGTGCTAATTTGCACCTCATGAGTTTGCTCAAGCTGATTTTGAAGAAGGCGAGCGGTTGTAAACCGTTGTCTCAACGAAGAAACTCTCAAGTAACGTTCTTGAATGGCAGTTGTTACCCGTGGTCTACCCTGTCCTGGTCTTCGGTCATTCATACCTGTCTCCCTGAATCGCTGCAACATTCTGGACATTCTTGTATGGGAAAATCCAAACCTTTCTGCAATTCTTGTGTATGTCCACCCTTCTTCTCGCAAAACTACCACTTGGCACTTTCCTCTTGGGTCAAATTGCGTGTTTCGCGTTGAATAGCGATCGAGTGTAGAAAATAAAACGAAAGAAAAACTATTGATCACTAGAATTGATCGAGAACAACTGATTTTAGAATGGAGCCAATACATTCAAAATCTGATAATATCGTCTTTTTTGATTCCTGCTGGGAGAAAACATCTGTATTGAAGAAAAACGTTGAAAATGGATACATATGCATGCATAATTCTGATAAAAATAATTATCATTGAGAACACCTTCAATTGTAGAATAAATTTGAGATTTCCATAATGTGCGTTAATTTTTTTGCGCAGTGTATTGGTATTTTAAGTAACTTTTTGGTCGGAAGTAAAAATTCAACCATTTTATTTCCGTAAGGCAATGGTCTTGGTTGACGATTCCTATAATTTTTCACTAATCGGAAGCAACCATAACCATAAAAACAAACTGGACCGATTTTCTTCTTCTTCGTCACGTTCAACGAGTTCAAGCTTTGAAGCCAATGGAATTGCCACGTACAATCGATTTCTGTTATGACTCTTGTAGCATTTATTGCTCTGATGCAGACAATAACAACTGACTGAAATCGATGTTGTTGACTGCATTCCATATTTGAGCTGAAAAGAATACTAGATCTGTAAAAAGAAGTAATTTTCAAAAATGTTTTTTTATGGATATTTGGACAGGCAATGTAATTTTTGTGGGATGAATATTTTCCCCTATTTCAACTGCAATATATATTTGATAGATATTTTTTGTTTTTTGCTGTTCGCTTGTGCAGAATGAGACAAAATAGGAAAATGAGAAAAAACTATTTATTTGTGATTGATTATAATTATTCCACAGCAAATTCAATAGTCATTAAAGAATTTTCTGGCATATCGTTCCATGCTTTGCGAAGGGTTATCTCAATTTGGGGCACCAGTCATTGTTCATTGAACGATCATAAGAGGGGAACGGCGACCGAACATCATACTTCCCAGCACATATTGGTCCGTCTTGAAAGGGCACAACTCCTCGGGCGAAATTGAGTCGCTCTAGGATAGTTTCATCACCGTGTCAGCGAGAAGAAACCCTACATCTACGTGTAGAATGCTACGGAATTCTCTTCAAAATGCAGATGGGATCCAAGTTTCCATCGAAACCATCAGACGACGTTTGAGAGAGGTTTTTTTCAAGCAGGAAATAAATTAGGCAAAATTAAAGTTCATAATATACAAATTTTCAATAATTTTGTAATTCACATGGAAATAATTCTCTGAATTTAAGTGGTACCCAATTGTTGAACATATAATAACTTTTTGTTTTTAATTGTTGTACAGTTCTCTTTTTGCAGTACCTCATGTGACTGGGAATAGCAGGAGTATAATCCATATTATACCTTTCCTCTAGTATGAATCAAAATGTCAAGAATATGAACAAAAATTATTCCGTTAAAGAACTATCGACTATTAACACAGCCCCTCGACCAGAATTAAAAAATCAGTCATTTGTTAATAGCCCAACCTGAAGTGGCAAAAACAAAACTTTTTTAATATTCTCAAAATCTAATCAGTGGTCACACCATCATTTTAGACATCTCAGCTATGCTGCTAAGCTCAAAATAATGGGTAAACATCTCAGTTGGTGGAGCAGCGCGATTCTCATTATTTCATCGATATGAGCTGTCAATCTCAATTAGTTGACGATATCAAGCTCGTTAGAAGACAAATCGAGATGTTCAAATGTCGATAGTACGATCGACACGGCAAAAGTATCAACACTGTGAATTGTGTTGAACTCATATTCAAATTTATTGATGGTCATTTGACCAGATCAGATTAGGCAACCCATGAAACACTATTGTATATCATAAGTGAAAGCCCGATGAGCAAACGTTTCAAAATTATTGACGCTTACAATACTGTCTCTGTGCGAACAGAAACACGAATATAATATGTCAATTACTAATTATGGGCAATTTTGGATTCAGTTATTTCCGCAAATATATCTATTACCCAAACAGAAATTCGAAAGCATTTCAAAAATAAAGAAAAAAGATGAAGATGGCCAACTCACGTTTGAAACTGATCGTCAAAATCAGATACTTGATCTTTCAGTAAAAATTCACTGTTCCACCAACTTGAGATAAGTTTACCCGCTTTTTGATCTGGAAATAGACTACCATGAGTTCTATGCGAATCACATATCGCCATCTAACAGCGGTAATATCAACCTACGACTACGTACAGTGACTTGTATATTCTCTGTACGACTACGCATCAACGGTAGCGACACCTATAGTGCCCTTATTCAAAAGAAGGAAAAGCATATCCTGCATAAGTAAAACTTTCATCAATTTTTTCGAAGTTTTATTGTATTTTATAATAACCAGACCGTAGACGATTCCATAAATCCAGTTTCATAACAAACAGTCCATCCGATCTCTAGTTATAAATGGTGTGTGTAACCAACATCTTTCTTTTATATGGTGGATTCTAAATGTCCCACTTCAACCAACAAAAGGTCCCATTATGGAGCAAGTCTGCTCCACTCCTATTTATACACAGTAGAATCGTCTTCAAGCAAACGTTGCAAAATAATTGCTCAATTAACAGTCGTATCATCTCCGTTTTCACTTACGCCAATATTTACCCAAGAAGATAGCTAGGAATAAAATCCGATACGAAATGAGGTGGGCAGGCGTTCTATGCGACATACAGTTCCAAAGGAAGCCTTGTCATCGTTCCGCCTCAAATATGTGTAATCAAATTAATAGTTGCTGAACTTGAAGAATACGTATGCACACTCCAGTCGAATGAACTCGGTTCACCTGTTCCGTGCAATCTGCTGAATTCCGCGATCTACCATGAGTTTTTGCGGTACGTGTTGGTTAAGTTGGCATTTGTGATTGATCGTGGGATTTTCCGATCGTGGAAATAATTGCAGTCATTGGCGTTATTGAACCTGCTTCTATGCGACAACACGAAGGTAGAAAAAGACGTTGAATGAATATCGGAAAACTAAAATTTGATCGTTTAGCAACGATAGAAGAAGTTTTACAATAATAAAAATTTCGAACACATTCCTTTCATTTTCCTTCTTCTTTTATCGTAACACACATACACTCATTTATTGGAGACACCCTTTTTTGTCTCCAATAAAATGAGTGTATGTGTGTTACGATAAAAGAAGAAGGAAAATGAAAGAAATGTTCATGTTACTAATGGAAGGAAGGATGGATATCTTTCGATTTTCATAACGTATTTCCCATAAGTTTTGGTACGAATTCCAGACACCAAAAAAATTCCAAAAATTATACATTTGTTTATTGAATTGTGATACAAATTTATAAACGTATCAGAAGTAGGGATTGCAAATTTACCGAATTTGAATTTACCGGTCATTGAGTAAATTATTTGAAGAATTACCGGTTTACCGGCATTTACCGGTTTTTTCCGACATAAAAGAATAAGCCACACAATAAATAACCAAAGTTTAATTCTTATCAAATAATAATAACAACAGAAGAGTAAAACTCTAGGTAAATAAAAAAAAAACTCAAAGACTAGTAAGAGGCCCTAAAACATTCGAAATAGTAATTTGAATAAAAAAATATCTGTCGTTTCTATCTTTTTCAACGACTCGTTAGATTCTTTTAGGCCCTGAGAAAACAAAGCTTATAAGCTTTGTTTTCTCTGGACCTTTTTCATTAAACTAAAAGGATCGAAAGAATGTAAATGAGTGAAAAAGAAATAGCATTATTTTTGGAAAGAGGGATTTCAGGGGAAAAACTTAGAAATTGCTTTCGCAGCACTCATGACAACTCGACCTCCTAGTGTGGAGTCCAAAAAAGCCATAACTGCGGCAGGAACAATTATAACAAAGATAAGGTAGCGGCTTAGTGATGACAGTATTGATATATCAATACAATAAGATTAGGTCTCCACACTATACTCCGTTCAAATATAAGAAGGAGTAAACAAACAAAATCGTCTGGTTTGCGCACAATAAAGCTCCTATTGGTGAAACGGTTATAACAACGCACCATTAGACCGCCCTAAGATAGTGCCAAGATCGTACTCGGAACGGACTGTGGATGGTACTGGATATAAATGATTCAATTCCCCCATTAGAACTTTTTTCCTCAGAAACTCTAGTGCAAAATTTCTGTTATGATTTGCAACTCTGTCATAAACATTTTATATCCGACGTACCCTTTTTTTTTATTTTGTTTTGTTTTTATATTATTATCTACTAAATAATTTTTTTTTCGGATACTAGAGATTGCGGCAAGGTTATTCCAGGAAACACCAGAGTTTTAGAGATTTGGGTCGGAATCTTGCAAGATTCCGCCAAAGTAATTCCGGAAACACCAGATTTGTGCCCTTTTCCCTAATGGGTGAAAGCCATCTTGATTTGCATAAATATCGAAGTTTTCAATTGACAAGACTCGTAAAAGATCTCTGTTCAAATTTACAATGGTCATTTACTTGTAAAATCCGAAATATATTTAGTTTCGGTCCAAAATTTTATATTCTTTTGTACGAAACTCTTTGTCGGCTGCTCAAGATTCCGACAAGGTAATTCCGGGAAACACCAGATTTGGGTCCTTTCCCTTAATGTGTTGAAGTCATCTCGATTTGCATAAATATCGAAGTTTTCAATTGACAAGACTAGTTGAAATACCTAGAGCTACTGTGAAGGTCTAGCTGTTCAAAGTGTTTATAGATTTTGTTGTGAAAAGTGTATTGTGTTGGAAAATCTTTTGACAAAGTGTATATGTATAGTGTTTATAGAACAATGTCGAATTCGGAAGCGGATACTGCATCTGAGGGAGATATGTGGGGACCACCACGAAAAAGGTCCAAAAGGTAGCCTTCTTTGCTGAAGAGAAAGAGATAATTTTGAACATTTCTCGAAAAGAATTGGAAGAACATCCTGATTTATCGAAAAAATACTCAGTAGGAATTGTTTCAAAATCCTGAGGGGTGAGTGATTCAGATGTATTCAGAATTCTCAGAGAATATAAAGAGAATAAAACATTGACTCCACCTAAGAGGAGAGCCCAGTCGTTAAAAATAATCGATTCGGTTGAAGATTTCGATATGAACCTTATCAAAAGAATTGTCCACGGTTTTTTTCTCCGGAATGAAATCCCAACGATTTCTTAAGTAGTAGAAATCGTGAATGATGACGACAGTTTTCCAAATTTCAAAAGAACAACGTTCTAGGTATAAATAATTGAAAAAAATGGAATTCATGTTCAAAAAACGTGGTCGTGATAGTCTACTGATAGATAGGGATGAAATTATTTGAAGAAAATCCCCTCATTAAGGGAACAAGGCAAAAAAATTTATTAGCTGGATGAGACATGGATAAATAAACTGAACGATTGTGTGAAATCTCCTCGATTCGACTCTGGACGGAAAGTACCTTCACGAAGGCCCTCCTACCGGTGCGCCAAACATGTTGTTATTGCTCCTTCTTACATTTGAACAGAGTATAGTAGGCCGAGTTGTCATGAGTGCTGCGAAAGCCATTTTTAATTATTTCCCCTGAATTCTCTCTGTCCAAAAATATTGCATTTCCATTTCACACAGTTGGGTATTTTTCTATCCCGTCCGCGCTGCCTGTGCATTACAAAAACAACGGATCAGCGCTGGCATTTTTTTACCGAAATTCCGGTGAAAGATGTCGCTTTCTTCGTCGGTAATTTGAAGAACATTTAGGGCGGCAAATCGGTAAACCGGTAAATCGTGAAACCGGTCATGCAATCCCTAATCAGAAGCAACAAAACTATCAATTGAAATTAAAAGAAGAGGGTCATTATTTTCCACAAAGTGCAACTTTCTGCGACCACCTGGCATCAGGTTTTGGTCGGTATTTAGATCGATTTCTCGGATCTTCCTGTATTTTATTTTGAGCTCCCCGTCTCCCTTCATTCTCGCGATAAGAGAGACGAAAAATCTTCTATGGGTCAAGCCTGTGGAAGGTTAGGGGAATTGCTCTTTCGCGGAACAAATGGTACGTTTTGATCGGCTAGCCAATCTTGAGTTTCTCTTGCATAGTGGCTGAACGCAAGGACTGGACAGAACATAATATCGTCTCCAGCGTACTTTGCTTCAATTATACTATCGATATAGTTAGTAGAGTTAGATGTCCTATATTGACGTGCTAGTTTTCTTAGCTAAGTACCAAATTTGTTTGCCGCTCTTCTTACCAGTCCTTCGGTCCTTGCTTGGGCAAAAATTCTAAGTCTTCCACTCTTTTGAAGGTTCATAGAAGGAATATCTTGCTCACATTCAGCGATTGTGCGATAAATAGTTCTACAGGGTGTTTGGTAATTCGACGTGAACCTTGGAAAGGAATATACTAGACTCATTTGCAGTGAATTGCATTGAGTAAAGCATGGTCCGAAAATCTATGGTTACGAAGATATGGCGATTTCTCAACTTTTTTGAAATTTTCTACTTCGTTATCGAAAATAATTGATTTTGTAAAAACTACTCGACTCTTTATATTCAATGAATATTTTTTTCAAAGCTGAGGAGATGGTCCTCATTTCTTGCGAAAAAGTAGCCACTAAAAATTCAGATAACCCGAGAGGTGGTATATAATATTGAGTTTTTATTTTTTTCTCTTCACCTATTAGTTTTGGGTAAAACATTTCAATAACGTAAGAGTTGCTAATTTCAACCCCTTGTTATGCAGCAGGAATAATGAAAAATACCCCCACTCTTTATGGGTGATATCTCGGAAAGGGGTGGGCTGAGGAAATTTTGTTATAGGTAAGACCCATCTCAATTTCATAAGAACAATCAGCACCTGAATTTTTCCGCATGAAGTTTGAAACACCGTGTATATGCAGATGTTCCAACTAAGCTATGTTTTTGAGCGCTCCTTCTACTCAAAGGAATCCTCTGTCATTTCTTCACCGTGTCGGCATTTTTCGAATTTTGAGCCAGGAATAAAATAGTATATCCACCTGGCAAGGTAAAGGCTCGGTTTGGCCAAAGGTTTGCCGACAGAATACATTTAGATAACGTTTGAGCGTTCAATAAAGGTGGGCGGTCAATGTAGTGTGTTTTTATTTCCAGTTGCATTTGAAAATTTAGTTTGTTCCAACTTAGGGACGTTATCCTCCTTTTTCATTTGAAAATGGTTTCACTTTGAGAACTGAAAATTCGTGGGTAAACTCAGAAAGGATTGACGTTCTTAATGAAATAATTTAAATCTATTTCATTTCGAGAGTTAATTCTTTTTCTTTCAAAAATAGAAAGACCCATGAAAATAGTTCAAATTCGGATTAGAAGTGAATCTACAGATAATTTCGTTCAGAAAAACAACTTGAAATACGGATTTGGCAGAGAATGGCTAAATTCAAATATATGGCGGGAAAAAGTTCCTGCTTCACCCACAAATTCACAAGTTTCATAGTTCAGCGATTTTCGGATAGAGAGCGCCATTGTACATTTCATTCATAATTAGAGAGATATTCATAGAACTTATAGTGACAATGTAAGTTCTGTGGAGATATTCCATAAAATGCACGGTGGCGCCTCTTTCGGATTCGTTTTCTTACTCATTTGAACGGCGACCTTGAAACTACAGATTAGATCTGGATGAAATGTGTCGCATTTAACGAAATATTAAAAAACATAATTATTATTTATTGATTATAAAAAAAATCTCTCCAAACGTTCAACAGATCATTAGAGAATACACTAAAATTTGTCCTTCTATCTTTATCTACATTTCTCCTCTTCTGAATTCTCAGGTAGTTTGAGACCACAACTTCAGCTATTTATGAAGCATATTATATCGACATGCTCTAGTCATCATTAATGTCATTTTCGCTATGCCATTCGTTAATATTAATAGCGATGTTGGCAGTGATATTTTCATCATTTGAAGATAATTATAGTAATTTGTTTCATTCTTTCGAGAATTTCTTACCGTAACAGGTTCGCAAGCATAAACTATTGTAGGGTGAGCAACACCTTGGATATAATCATGGTGATTGACATGTAGCATTCAATAATTGGAATTGTTAGCAATGAATTCATTAGTTCAGTTGGAGTAAACGGAATAATATTCAAACAATTTTTCATCTCATTTGTAACTGAACTGAAATTAATTGACCTTATTTATCATTCCTTCAATAAAGGTCATCCATTTAAATCTGAATTTCAAACTCCTTCGTTTATTAATATATTAATATATTTCATATTAAATGTGTCACCTGTTTATGGTGAAACTGCGGAGAATGGGTACGAAATATGAAATATTTTCTCCATGAAAAATAAAAATGCCTATAGTCAGAATTTCTAGCCATCTTTCACTCGAAACATTTTAATGAATGTTTGTTTCGTGTTTCTTTTTCCACGCGATATATTTCATTTTCGGATGATGTAATAATTCTTAGTTCATTTATTTATTACTAATAATGTATATTGTAATTCTTACAGAAGGATGGCCGAGGTCCTTCAGTGTTAAAATATAAATTAGTTTATTGAAATTCATTAATTATGAAATCAAAGTATGTTTTCTGTACAAAAAAGTATCAAAAATGAATTGATTGGATGTAATCTGATTTTCTGTTTCAACCTGATTTCTTCGTGAAATCCATCATCAAATTCACTTTTCAGATTGCATGCATTCAATTTAGTTACATTTGTTGACTGCTTTGAATAATTTCGCGCGTGCCTAATGACTATGAAAGAAATTCCCCCTGGTGATGGTCAGTAGCTCAAAGACAAAATAAAAAAAAAGCGTATTGTTATGGCGCTATACTATCCTGAAAGCTCAGGCTTCGTAGCGTTACGAAACAAACTGTTTCAAAAATAAAATAGCAAAATGTCTTTTATTTCACTCTGTAGAATTATGGGCAGAATAGATAAATACCATTACTATCATTCAACTTTCATTGAGGGCTCGGAGAAATTCCCGAAAATCGTATATGAACTGAAAATCCAAATCGCAAATTTCAATTCACTCTATTTTTGAGTATGCGATGTCTTTCAAATGAATTTTGAAGTCTTCAAGTCCAGATAATACTTCCAAAACATGAATAACTTCGATCATTCCTATAATCAATGAAGGGTTGATTCAAACCAGAAAACATCAAATCATAATAGGTGCATACATCAGTTATTCAAGTTGAAATCGAACACTTTGAGCATTTTCCTACAATTTAGTGAATACCTCCGAAGATTTTTTCAGCGTTATTATTTATTTATGCTGGATATCGAAGCAGTATAAATTATAATTACCATTGCTTTTAGAAACAGATATTTCGGAATTTTATAACCACTTACTTTATTTTTTCAGGTACGTCAAACGAAAGATCTTTTTGGATAGAGTGAGTATAAAAATATTTATGGGGGACAGATTCATGTTTTTTTCCATTGTATCTAACTTCTATTTTTACTATAAAAATTGATTGAGGTATTTTTGATTCATAAAATGGTTATTGTTTATAGGTAACAATGTGTGTACGGTATTTCTATCACTTGACACTTTTTCAGTGAGTATTCGGTGATAACGAAATGCTCCACTTTTGGGATGCTGTCACGACAAATTATCATTTCGTGAATTGGGGTTTTGAAACCAAATTAATATACCTAGTATAAGTATGACAGTCTCTTCAGTTCCATTTGAGCATTGCATAAACGAAGTAATTAATGTTGAATTAATAATTTAACATGAAGAAACTATAATTAACAAATCTACCAGCTAGTCCTCGATTTCACTCACGCTTCGGAAGTTAGCATATGATTCGTGTACGATTTTCGTCCTACCTCCTGGTGGTGATACTATTTTATTGCTATCCCTTTGTGGTAGGACTCTCTTTGAATTCAACAGCCTAGAATAACTGTTGCATGAAATATTGACGCTATTTAGCATACACGGCCGCTGGGTCGTCACCGCAAATAGTGGTTTGCTTTGTTAGAGCCATGAATTTGTGTGAAAAAGGACCCAGTTTCCGTTCAGAGTTGGATCTCAATCAAAGTAGGTGACGTATGAGCAAGGTAGTTATGTGGCAACATAGGAGGGTGTTGCCATGTATTTCGTGACTGAATCTTCGAAATGATTTATTTTCGCATACAGTTAGGTATTTATTTTTATCAATCCCTGTTTTTTTCGTTCGTACTGTTTCGGAATAATGAAGTTCCTAAGCTCTCAAAACTGAACACTAAATTGAAGCTATCTATATTCAGGATTAATCGAAAATAATAGATTGGGAAGACAATTTCCATTTCAGTCCGAACATCACTATACTCCATTCACAATTATAAAATCACAACTCTGGCCTTGGAAATTTGACACATTCCACTCTGTATCGAAGTTATGACGTTTTTCAAAATATTTTCATGTTCCAAGTCAACATACTATGTTGCTCTTTCTACATTCTTAGCGTATTTCTCAGAATGTGCATTTATTCGAAAAATGAATGAATTGGAAAAGATGTGATGGACGAAAATAATTAACGTTTATATGAATTGATAGAAAGGATTCCTTTTCTAGTTATTTGCATGAAAAGTACAAGAGATCACTGTTGAAATATATTATTTTTCGCCATGGAAGAAAATTGCATTGCTTTCACATAATTTTCATATGGATGCTTGTGAAGATTTAATGTTTATTATCCTCTTGAACTGAAAGTTCAAGACTTGACGACATCAATTGTTGATTCTTATCAAGAATTCATTAAAAAAAAATCAACCCAAAGACATAAGATGAATTGATGGGTAATTACAAGAATCGAGAATAATGTCAATTTTATTTTGTTGATAACTTTCTTAAAATCAATGTTGGGGTATAAAACTCGGCTGCGTTTGTTCAAACAACATCTAAAGAAGACATTTTTCACCATCTCGACCTTTGAAAGGCGTTTCTTATAGGAGAATTAGGTCTAAGTTTCACCTCATTAGGTACCTAACTTTTGCAAATCTGCTCAGATATCGCCAAATTTCTTGGAAAACCTGGAAAATACCATCCTAATCGACCTCTCGAGGCTCCATCCGATCCATCTACTGCGATATCTGTCCAAATAACAGCTTTTTCAACGAAATGCCCGTGTACAACTTTAACCTCGAAATGTAAACATTCGTCCTGGTCTTGAAAATCGTCCTCACGCTCCAAACTGGTGCTAAAAACAATAAACATACGTTAATCGTGGATATTCGACGAAAAACTCACATGCAAATATCGATTAAATACCAAAAATCTGCGAACAATTTGTAAACCTAACAAAATGTGCAATATCTTTGATACTTTCACTTCGATGTAAACGAAGAAACTGGCAACGTCGTTTGTCATTAACGATATTTTCTGTGTGCGCACTGACTTTTCATCATATGTTCTGTGCTCTTCATCAGGAGCACCAACTCCTGAAAAAGAAACCATGACCTCCTATGTGATTAAATAAAAACGAGCAGACTTTTCACGATGTGTGTATTCTATAGCAAACCTTTGCCAATTACAATGCAATAATGTCCTCAAATACAGTGAGGTTCGGCTCTTATTGTAGGCTTTCACATAAGATGTCATATGACTAACCATTCTTATGAGAAACTCTAAAACACAAGCCGCAGCTCTCAGGGAGTTGCTATTCTACAAGAGGAAGACATGTATCCACTCAAAAATGGTTCGTCAACCAAAATTAATCCCGTTTCAGTTGGTATTGTGCTCTATTACATTAAATCCCTGTTTGTACATATTTTTATTCGCCAGATGTTCTGAACTTTTGATGGCTATCATAAATACTTCGATAGTCTTCTATCGAAGACTCAGTACATGACAAATTTGGTACTGAGTAGCCCTCTAAAAGTCAACAACATTAACTTGGAGCAAGTGCATGTCTACAAATATTTGGGCCATGAAATCGGCATCAGGAGAGATAACCAGACTCACGAAATCCAACGAAGAATAGGTTTGACGTGGGCGGCTTTCGGTAGACTCAAACATGTGCTGAGAGCAGCTGATGTCCCAATATGCTTAAAGAGGAGGGTATTCAATCAATGTATTTTGCCTGTTCTCACGTATGGAGCTGAGACACTTACATTGACCAAAAGGAACATCTGCAAAATACAAGTGATGCAACGGAGAATGGAAAGATCAATGTTAGGAGTTACCCTTAGAGATAGGATACCAAACCGAACAATAAGAAACCGAACAGGAGTACGGGACGCAGTCGAGACTATCGTACAGCTCAAGTGGAATTGGGCTGGACATGTGGCGAGAATGAGTGATGGAAGATGGACGAAGAGACTTGTGGAGTGGAGACCCAGACATGAAGCATATAGAAGTAGAGGTCGACCTCCTAGTCGGTGGACGGATGATATAAAAAGAGTAGTTGGAAACTGGATTCAGGTGGCACAGGACCGAAAAAGATGGCTAGAGTTGAGGGAGGCTTTCGTTCAGCAGTGGACAGGATAAGCTTTATGATGATGATGATGATAAATACTTCTAATCTGGTATTTCGCCATAGTCCCGAGCGCCCGAGAATAGGATTCTTTATGATTAAACATAAAGCTGCTCCAAGTTACCTCAGCATATCTAAAGAAGTCCCATAGACATAAATAAACTTCTTTCTTCCATAACTCCAACTTCAATGCCGCACGCACCATTAGTATTCCTGAAGCGGTTTTCACACGAATATGCATAATATTATAGGGTGTGCACGTCTACTGACGGAAGAGAAAATAATTACCGACCGTTTTTGCAAAACTAGCCATTATGTCCCTACCTTCGATGCCGATGTAACGCACCGATAAAAAGCAATTTATTCTTCTCTCATTGAAATGAAATTCCAATAAAGTGAAAAACATTCTCGCGAAATGCAGTTAACAATCGCTGAACGTACAGCGGTCGTATTGGCTTTTAAGGAATCGAAGAATGCTTGTATCAGCCAGTGGTGTCCATTCCTTTCCCTTTCGGAGAGGAATATGTTGGAAGTATGTCTTCGTTCTTGCGAGGACTTGCACTGTGAGATATAAGATTCTTGACATATATTTCGTGTTGCTGGATGGAAGAAAAGAGGAATCAAAGTGATGCTGGGTAGTCCCAAGAAGGATATGAGGACATGAAAAATACTTGTCTATTCCTTCTACGGTAGAGATATTCACATACAGATTTTTATGATGGTAGCAATCGGGAGGAATACAGACTATTATGAACAATGGTGATGGAATATTCTTTTAGACATGGAACATACATAAACAAGAGTAGGAATGGAAAGAGCTGTTTGGAATGGTTGAAATGTCGCCAGCCCTTAGTTTTTTCTCAAGGCATCTATACTCCATTCACTTTTATTTAATCACATAGGAGGTCATGGTTTCGTTTTCAGAAGTTGGTGCGCCTGATGAAAAGCACAGAACATATGAAAGGTCAGTGCGCGCACAGAAAATATCGTTAATGACAAAACGACGTTGCCAGTTTCTATGTTTACATCAAAGTAAAAGTATAAAAGATATTCCACATTTTGTTAGGTTTACAAATTGTTCGCAGATTTTTGGTATTTAATCGATATTTGCAGGTAAGTTTTTCGTCGAATATCCAAGATTACCGTATGTTTATTGTTTTTAGCGAAAGTTTCGACCGTGAGGAGAATTTTCAAGACCGAGACGAATGTTTACATTTCGAGGTGTACAAGGGAATTTCGTTGAAAAAGCTGCTATTTGGACAGATATGGCAATAGATGGATCGGATGGAGCCTCGAGAGGTCGAATAGGATGATATTTTTCAGGTTTTCCAAGAAATTTGGCGATATCTGAGCAGATTTGCAAAAGTTAGGTACCTCACTAATGAGGTGGAACTTAGACCTAATTCTCCTAAAAGAAACGCCTTTCAAAGGTCGAGATGGTGAAAAATGTCTTCTTTAGATGTTGTTTGAACAAACGCAGCCGAGTTTTATACCCCAACATTGATTTTAAGAAAGTTATCAACAAAATAAAATGGACATTATTTTTGATTCTTGTAATTACCCATCAATTCATCTCATATCTTTGGGTTGATTTTTTTTAATGAATTCTTGATTAGAATCAACAATTGATGTCTTCAAGTCTTGAACTTTCAGTTCAAGAGGATAATAAACATTAAATCTTCACAAGCATGCATATAAAAATTATGTGAAAGCAATGCAATTTTCTTCCATGGCGAAAAATAATATATTTCAACAGTGATCTCTTGTACTTTTCATGAAAATAACTAGAAAAGGAATCCTTTCTATCAATTCATATAAACGTTAATTATTTTCGTCCATCGCATCTTTTCCAATTCATATATTTTCCGAATAAATTCACATTCTGAGAAATACGCTAAGAATGTAGAAAGGGCAACATAGTGTTGACTTGGAACATACAGAGTGGAATGTGTCAAATTTCCAAGGCCAGAGTTGTAATTTTATAGTATACATTCCACACTAGTCATTTCTCAAACTCAATATGTGTGTTGTGCACAGGCAGAAAGCGCAAGCCATTTCCTCTAGATGATTCCAGTAGGAATAAGTAGACATTTCGTGTGGTTTCGAACCCAATTTGAAGTCCTGTTTTCAAAGTTTCTTGGTAACAGGCCAAATGCCAAGCCTCAATTTATTTCCCTCCTGCCATAGAAATTTGTGTCGCAATGAAATCTCTATAAAATAAATCAAGAATTATATTTCGATATCTACCTTCCTCCCGTCAAGTTCACTCTACTTTTAACGACCAGTCGTGAATGTAATGATTCAAATCGAATGAAAACCATTTATTATTTCTGCGTCCACTGATAATGATTGAATGCGGTTCCACCTACGGTAACAACGAATGTGGGTGTATCGTCGTAAGATCGTCCAGAGACAGTAAACATACAGGGTGATCATGAATATTTCTGAGTGGAAAAGTTCAAGGACATGTAGACATATCCTGCTTTTTCTAGACCTTTTATCATTGAAGCAAAGGTCGAAGCGGTAACGCATTGCCAAATTGACAATATACAGGGGATTGCCCTCCCTGGCAAGCATATCAGCCTCTTCATTTCCTCTGATTCCTGAATGACCGAGAACCCAGATTAAAGAGACCTGGTTTTTCTTGCTCACCTCATTTGGGGGCACGGCAGTGGCCCCGCCAAGTCGAGCGCGAAGCAAACACTGCCGTACTATCTTTACCCGAACCATTTCGCCGCATTTTCAAGCCCCTATTTGAGAACCTCCAGATGAGACCAGAACGCCGAAATTCATCATCCAGTGAGCTACAATCACGTACTCAAAATCCAAAATTTCAAGTGTGTAGGTCATTTAGTTCCGAAGTTACGCGAAAGCAAAGTTTCGCATTTTCGACCCTTATTCACTCATCATCATCAAAATAGAACTAGTACTTCCCATAAACTCAGAGAGCTGACATTTTGTACATAGTTAGGGTTTAATGGCCAGATTAAGGGAAAATTATAAAAACTAGGATAATCGAAAATCTGTTGGCACGTCACGTGAGCTCACGTGCTATCACGTCATCTTCGCAAAATGTGCAACCAAAATAATGTATGGAAGTTTATGCGCTTGTTATCATACTCAATATGTGAATATCGATTTTAGAATATAAGTTGAAAAAAAATAATAATCGGGTCATCAGTCTTATACACAGTGATATTTTTACTGTCTCATTTATTGTTCCAGGAAACGATAGGTTTTCGAAAGCTAGGCCGGAACAATAAATGAGACAGTAAAAATTATCACTGTGTATAAGACTGATGACCCGATTATTATCCTTTTTTCAATTGTTATCATTTCACGCATTCACGAAGTTAGCATCTGCTGTCACTTGATAGCACCATTTTCTAACCGTAAGTGATATCACGTCGGATATTTTGTGAAGTGATTGATGAAGTGAAAATGGATGAAAATTTGATCGAACTTGTCAGGCTTCATGAAGTGATCTATGATCATTCTTCATCAGAGTACAGGGATCAGAATATACGACAACAAGCTTGGGTGCTGGGTGCTCATTCAACAATTGTTGTACTATTTGAGGTAATCCTCCCACTTCTTCTCTTCGTTTATTTATTTGGTGAATCAAATCTCTTCTATCAGAAATCAGAATCACCAGCAACTGTAATAGCAGTTATGTTCTCTATATCTTCTTTCCATTCCGTCTTCGGAAGTTCTTGCTTGATGAAGAAGAAACTGTGTTTCGCTCTGTATCACTGAATATGAAAATGCTATGAAATTTATGTGCAATATAGAACGTCTATTGCTCTTCCGAAAAAACATCATCAGATGGGTCTGCGGTGGTTAGATTGGGAGAGAAAAAATTGAATCCGAAAAAGAATCGGGTAAGAGATGGGCTATATGGACAAGTTTGTTATCAAACTATAGGTTTTCGAGGACGCTGAAATCAATAAAAAATAATCGGAGGCTCTATCTACCATAGTTCAAAACCGAAAAAAAAATAAAGATTTGTAATAAAAAAACTACTCTTAAAAAAAAGTGTCAAATAAGAAAATCTAATAAAATAGATCAATATGCCCACGTTTCTACAAAAAGAAGTGAAATCCCACCAGAAACATTCTGTAAAAACTAGCCAAGTCTCGATGGAGCTGCTAGTTTATCTCTAAAAAGTAATGAAATCTAGAAAAAGTCGAGCCAAGTTTAAGGCTCCTTACTGCGATTTCTTTATTATTATATTCAAAGTTGTTTAAGAGGGAAAACATTATTATAGTTAATGTTGTGTGACTTGGTCGTTGAAGGGTACAAAACCAGGTGCTCCATGACACCATTGCACCAATCTGTCGCCAGAAACGCAACCCATTGACGATGAAAAATTGCCACTTGGAAAACGATTCAATTGTAGGCTTGATAAAGCTGCGTATTCAATAATACGCATACAATAATAATTATTTCCAGTACAGAGGGACTTCTAATCATTGATAGAAGACCGTCTGTACGTCTATTTTATTTTAGGTCGGTGGTCGATTTGACGCTCCAAAAAGAAGGGAGCAGAAGTCAGCATTGTCAATGCTGAATGCATATGTGTTGAACAATCAACAACAGCCTAAAATGAGACACTAGCGTCCAATTACCAATACCAGCATGGGCTATTATCTCGCTTAACAAACATTGGTAGTTACAACAGATATAGCATTACGTGTCAACAAAATTGACTTGTACCCACTAACGTATAAGAATGTTCAACGGCCAAGTCACACAACATTAACTATAATAATAAAGAAATCGCAGTAAGGAGCCTTAAACTTGGTTCGACCTTTTCTAGTTTTCATTACTTTTTAGAGATGAACTAGCAGCTCCATCGAGACTTGGCTAGTTTTTACAGAATGTTTTTGGTGGGATTGAGTTTTCTCCGGTAGTCCCAAATCAACTTTGAGTCAATGACAAAGGGTAACTGACAGACAACAAAATTCGGGGCTTGTCCTTTGAATAAATGGACTTATTGTCATTGCTTTAAGTTCGTTTTCTGATAACCGCTGTCTTTTGGACCACCATTTGATTCGATTCCTTCAAAATCGGAATAAATCTCCTGGCTGAAATTTACGAGAGTTATCGAGCACCAATACCTCAACCTGTACAACCATTTTCAACGTAGAGATTGAATGTTTCGGTTGAAATGACAAATCTGTATCAGAGAACATGCTTTCAGATAATTCAGCAATTTCTGTTAAACACGTGACATATTTATTATGGAATCAACTGAATACACGACGCAATTATGGTTAGTAGGTCGAAAGCTACTGACAAGATAAGGAGGTGGAAAAATATGATCGAGCCGCAAACTACCATAGTATGGCTATCCAAATAGAGCATGCCTAATTTTCATAATGTGGGTGTATACAGGACATATTTCCTACGCTCACAACACAATGCGTAACTAAAGCGTGGACCCTAATTGGGACAATAAATCTCACATCATTTGGTAATATACCTGCATGAGGAATTGGTTGAAATCGATAGTTTGTAGGCAATTGAGGTCAGCGTTTCGCTATTTGATATTCGTGTAGGTAATTCACATCTGAGTGTCCAATGCGTTATTGTGATTGTGTCTACTAAAGGCGGCCATCAATCAACCTTTATTTGAGAGATCTCAAATATCATTTTTTCGTAATACAAACATTTGACGATTTGTTTAGTTTCATATGTAGTGTTGTTATTCTGTCATTTTACTACGTGCATACTGTTGGCTACATACCTTTCTCTTTACACTTCATGTATGCCATACTGATCAAATTCGGAATATCTTAGAACAGGGCAATACAAATTTCCAATTATCCAATTTCACCAAAGGAACGTTCTATACTCATAAAAAGAATTAGTTGGGAATTTCGTTTCCTAACAGCACATAGTAATCTCAGGGAAGTCGCAGTATAATTGTCGCAAATTCAACCTTTCGAGATATCATGGAAAAGTCTGCATTTCTGCGGCACGAATAAGGACTTAACGAGAATAACTTCGCTATCACAAAAACGCTTATATCTTTTCAACCACTGGACTGATTTCGAAAATCAAACTCATTTTCGAATCATCTTCTACTTCTAATGAAAACTGTTTTTACAATAAAAAAACCAAAACTATTTTTTACAAAATTCATGGATTTTTTCGGGAATTCTTCCCATCATGCTTCTTATAGTGTTCTCAGTCACTTCCTGGGATGCTGTCTTCCACTTTTGCTTGAATTCCGCTAATGTTTTCGTTGATTTCTTAGTCTTCTTCAATTCTCTTTTCACCAGGGCCCAATATCTTTCGATTGGCCTGAGTTTTGGGTAATTTGGTGGATTGGCCTCTTTGGGGACAAAAACCACCTCATTGGCTTCGTACCATTCCTTGGCCAAAAGATCGTTGACACATCGTGCTCACGTGAAAATGGTAAAAGTCGCCTCCTCAAGATTTCCCCGATGTATATCTTCGAGTAAACAGAGCCTTGGCCAACGAAAAATTTGCTCCTCTTCCCACAAGTGCAAATTGCTTGCCAAACCAGGAATTTTTTAGGAAACTCTGCTTGTTTCTTCATGCGAAATTGTTCGTCAACATTTCCACGAGAATCTGCAGTATAAAATTCCTGACCAGGAAGTTGCGAGAAATCAGCCAAGACATAGGTTTCGTCGTCCATCACGCAACAGGAAAAATTCCTTTGCTCTTGATTTCGCTTCCTGATTCTCCACAGCGTTCCTGTCTGGCACTCTCTGCACTTTGTAAGTTCTAAGCCCACAACTCGACTTGATTTTCTGAACGGTTGACTGCGTACAACCCACTATTTGGGCCACTTTCCGTCCTGAAAGGTTAGGATTCTTCTGAAAAAGGCTGATGGCTTTCTTCACTTTTTTTGGGCTATGAAACCCCTTTTTCCTCCCGGTTCCTTCCTTGCGGTTAAGTGTCAGATCTTCGTTGAAGCGCTTAACAACTCTTGATACCGTTTCCGGACGAACGCGAGCCTCTTTTGCGATTCTTTTGAAGCTCCATTTTTGATTATTTTGAAAAAGTTTCACTATAAATTCTCGTGTTTTCACTTCGCTTGTCATTTTGCGACAGAGAATTGGAATATCTATGAAGTAAAAATTCCACATGTTTCTGGCGTTCATAACAAAGCTAACTATGATCAAATTTAGATTTTTTCTCAATTGGTTCGAGAGATATAGGCGTTTTTGTGATAGCGAATTTATTCTCGTTCAGTCCTTCTAAGCTTAAAAATTCCTATTGCAATATCAATTTCTACAAATGATTTGAATGTTCAAACTTTGAGCAAAAAGGCCAATAAAAACGTAATTATTATAAAAATGCAAATACTATCGAATGAGCTGAACAAAAATTGTGGGCTTCAATTTCGCATCTTAACGAATCAATGTGGAGGACTTCACATACCTACTTATTCATTGGAGTCATTTTCATTGCACAAATAAAGAAATATCAACAAATATCTCAGAATTCACTGAAAAGGAAGGTAAACAACATGCTTTCCACTTAACATGCATTGGGCGAATCTGACATCCTCTCACTTCGGAAGGTATTCCATTCATAGTTGTGAAACCTGAATCTTTGAGCAACTTCCAATGTTGACTTTAGTATGCATCTTGACCTCACAGTCTGTTCAACAGAGGAATTTATAAATGAGAATTCAATATTGAATTTCATTAGATTCCTTTCCTTAGTGGAAATAATTAGAAAAATAATGAGACACGGGTACGAAATTGCCACGTCAGGCTTCAGAATGGGAAAGGGAAGAACTTTCGAGCAAAAATTTCAATTTATAGTGTGACTTGCATGAAATCCCATCCTATATGTCTGTATTTAGGATTAGATCAAGTAACTAGTATTCTTCAGACTATGGAGCCTTTCCAAACTGCTACCATTATTCAACATTTTCTCTTCCTCTATACAGGGTGTTCCAAGTTCGAGTTCCTATTGAAGGCTGAGTTCTTCAGAAACATTTAATAGGCATTCGAACTTGTATGAGTAATAATATTCTACTTGAACTGTTAAACAGAAGTATCGAACCAGAAGTACAGTCGTGCTGTAAATTCCTATCAGGTGTGAGCTTTCGAGTATCGTATGCCTTTCATTGTTCATGTTTTTTGAGTAAATATGAAATTTATCAATGAGAAATGGTAAAAAACGCAAGATCTAATTCAAGCTATTGAAAGATCACAGAACTTCAGTCAGATTGAGTGACGTATAATGTTAGATAATCTCACCTTTTCATGAATCATGATTACAAACGGAAGTATTCAAACTATGAGCGAAAAGACAGGGAGTATTGTTAGTATAAAAGAAATCTCAATAGATGCCAAGCTTCGCCAAATCTATGAAGAAGAAGAAAGTGATTTGATCATTATGGAATTCTGCAAAGATCTAATGAGCAATGTCATGGATTGTATAGAAGCCAAAATTCTAACAGACCAAGCACACAAACTTGTTGTTGACTGCGCTATAGAAGCTATAAAAAATGCAGTTGCTTTGAACTATTGTCATCACAACAGTTCTTTCTCCGACATGGGTAAGGAGAGTTGGGAACCTGATCAACCCTGTCAACCTTCCAGTGCTGACAGTTGGGCAGCTTATAGAGTCCCAGTAACGTATGACCGAGAAGCGGACGTGCCAACCGTTGAGAAGGAGGTAGACCACGATTCTTACGGAACAATACCATCGAGAGGGAAATTCCAAGAGATTCGTACCCCGCATAGCGGCTCAGTTTCACCTATCAACTCCTCTGCAGACCTGCTATCTATCGTGGAATACTTGGAAGATATTCTAAGTACATCTTCAGATGAAGAACTAGATACTACCTCCCTACTCCAATTGCTCGCTACGAAAAAACTGAGCCAACACAGCTGTAGATTTAGTGCCAGGCTTAGTGCAAAACTAACCCAACTCAGTGCAAAAAGCTCATTGTCTGAACATGAAATTTCCACACCTAAATCATCAGACTTGGAGAGGCACATGTCTTCGACTTTTTCGAAGACTACCCTAGGAGAACCTGAGAAGGGACTTCGTATTCCTCACGTTGGTAACCTTCCGGTAAGCAGTGTTTTGATGGAGCATCCCGATGTTGAAGAGTTTACTCTGGTGAAAGTAGATAAGAGAAAGACCAAAGTGACGAAACGGTGTATCGATAAAAATCTGCCACCAAGAAGATTGGACACCAAACTCAAGTTCTTAGCAGGTGCGAGTGAATCCACCATAGACAAAAGCAAGGGGAGAAAGAAGTAAAGAGTTTGATGTGAACATCAGATATCTGTTGAATCAAAAATAATTATATATGAAGAGTGTTGAACATACTTCGAAATATTCTTCTTTATTATTGGACATATACCTACAATTCAACAGCAACTTGCTGGAAGTTTATCATATTCATGATAATATTGTAGTTAGTTTATATGATTGAATAAATGAGAAAATCTTCTGATCATTTGATTCATCTGCTGCTATTTTGTAGAAGTTTAGAGGAAACGAAGGACTAGGGAAATGTAAACGTAAACGCAGTCGAACTCTTGCCGGTCTCGTTGTAGCCGTGGGATAGGAAAACAGAACCACGGAATTCTGGTTTCAATTACCATCGTAATTCCCACATAAAATTTTATTGATTGCCTGTCTTGCAGTATGCACTAGACATTGCTGGTTGGTGTATTGTCTGAAAAACTACTATGTTACAGCCTCTTCTCAAGGATAACTAGAATAAATAGGGTTTATAGCCGGTCGATAATGATAAGGTGTACATTGTTCATTTTTTATGGAATGGCGAGAAATGAAATTGAAAAAATACAATGAAATGTTTGATACTGATAGGAATCAGTTGAAGTCACGTAGCATTCAAAAATTTCTCTCCTAGTGAAGATATAAGTAGCGTTTTACACTTCCCCACTTCCGAAAAGCAAAAGAAATGATATAAAACCCTGAAAATTTTTTGAAAACAGGGTTCTTCATTTCTTCGCGTATGTTACCAACGTTCCAACTTTTCCTCAGTTTGTGTGCTGCCTTTCGCATTAGTATCTGGAGCATTATGTTTTCATGGTCTTATACACTGCGCAAAAAAAGTAACGCACATTATGGAAATCTCAAATTTATTCTACAACTGAAGGCGTTCTCAATGATAATTATTTATCAGAATTATTCATGTATATGTTATCCACTTTCAACGTTTTTCTTCAATACAGATGTTTTCTCCCAGCAGGAATAAAAAAAGATGATATTATCAGAGTTTGAATGTATTGGCTCCATTCTAAAATCAGTTGTTCTCGATCAATTCTAGTGATCAATAGTTTTTCTTTCGTTTGATTTTCTACACTCGATCGCTATGCAACGCGAAACACGCAATTTGACCCAAGAGGAATGTGCCCAAGCGGTAGTTTTGCGAGAAGAAGGGTGGACATCCACAAGAATTGCAGAAAGGTTTGTAGTTTCCCATACAAGTGTGTCCTGAATGTTGCAGCGATTCAGGGAGGCAGGTATGAATGTCCTAAGACCAGGACAGGGTCGACCACGGGTAACAACTGCCATTCAAGAACGTTACTTGAGAGTTTCTCCGTTGAGACAAACGGTTTGCAACCGCTCGCCTCCTCCAAATCAGCTTGAGCAAACTCATGAGGTGCAAATTAGCACTCAGACAATAAGAAATCGCCTCAGAGAATATGATTTAAGGCCTCGTGTCGCGACAAGAGGCCCAGCTCTTACCCCAGCCCATCGAAGGGCGCGTTTGGATTTTGCGAGAGAGCATATCCATTGATAAGAGGCCGATTGGGAAAGAGTTCTCTTCACAGATGAGTCTAGACCCTAGATTCTGACTCTACCATTGTGATCGACGTTCCCTTGTATACAGACGTCCACATGAAAGATATGCTCAGTGCTATTTCCTGAATACTACTGGTTTCGGGGGAGGATCGATTATAGTATGGGGTGGAATATCTTTGACTGCTTGCACAGACCTAGTGGTCGTTGATAATGGAGCTATGAATGCTGATAAGTATAAGAGGAACATTCTTGAAGAGCATGTAGTGCCATTTGCCCCATACATTGGTGGAAATTTCATTTTTATGGACGATAATGCCAGACCCCATCGTGCGCGCATCGTTCAGGAGTACCTTGAAAAGGTTAAAGTCTCTCGAATGGAATGGCCAGCAAGAAGTCCAGATCTCAATCCGACTGAGCAGGTTTGGGACAACCTCAATAGAAGGCTGAGAAGTTCAGAAAATCATCCAGCTACCCTCAATGACTTAGGAATCCAACTCGGAGAAATCTGGGAAGGATTAGATCAGAACATTTTAAGATCACTCATTTTGAGTATGAACCGTCGTTGTCGAGCTGTAATTAACGCAAGGGGTGGAAATACCAAGTATTAAATCACTTATCAGCATTTCAGTATTTTGAAAATTGTTGATTTCTCTTCTTTCACATAAGATTCGGTGAAATCCTGAATTTTTCTTCCATTTAATGTGTCTTGTTTCGTTCAAAACCTTCCCGAGAGAACATAAAAAATAAATTATAAAGTCGATGTAGAGTTAACTTTCATTAAAATTGAGATTTCCAGAATGTGCGTTAATTTTTTTGCGCAGTGTAGTTTGTCGAGATCTTTCACTTTTCAGCTTAATTACACTTTTTACTAAGGGTATTTACACTTCTCAAGTCTTCGTATGTATCTACTAACCTTCTTACTTACCTTGGTTGGAGATTAAGATGTAGAAAGGTGTTAGAATTTGTGAATAGCGCCAACTGAAATGGAAAGAACGAAACATTCCTAATATTCTCAATTTTGGCGAAACAAAATCTAATCAGTGTATTGAATAATATGCACGAGCTCTCTTGGAGAGAAGAAATGGACTGCTGATACCAATTCTTATCGCCTCGAGAATTAAAGATAAAAAATGGAGGTTTGATCGAATTGAAAATTACGTATCTGCTTCTGTTTTGGTCTCGTGTGGTGTTATGCAGGGTAAAAGTTCTTATCACATACGAATTCACTTTGTATAAATGATGGCGAACTGAAGGCCGACGACGTGGAAAGTATTTGTTAAGGGCTTCGAGCTAAGCCGTGTGAAAGCAATGCGACTGAAGGCAGGTGGCTTGTTGAAATGAACAGGTATATTCTTGTGGGATTTTCACAACAGCCATAGAATCACACAGAGCACAGAAAATCCCGTTCTTATTCTTAACCGAGTAAGCCCATCCTATGTATATGCATTGTGGTATAATAAAACAAATGTGTGGATTCTGAACAGTATACACCATTATTCTAGACATCTTAGGTCCAATCCAGTCAGTGAAATGAGTATTCATAGAATATCATTTTTATGTATACAGGGTGAGTCTTTGACTTGTACATATATTTTAACTATAGATTCCTCCCATCAAAAGAAACACTTTTTTCCCATACCATTTTTCAAAATTCGGTTCCGTTTGGAAGATACAGGGTGTCAAAAATCCATGAAATTAACACTATTCTTTCCATATATGCGGAACCGATATTTCGAATGAACTGAATTTTGGTTAATAGTCTACTCTATTCATGGTGCATATTCCTCAATTGAAACTTATTTCATATTTCTCCTGGTAAAAAAGTTACAGTATAGTCGACTTATAAATTCACGCAAAAATACTATGAAACCACTTAAAAAAGATGAACGGTTCACGTTTTCGAAAGAATTGATTATTTTAGAAAACAAAAGTATTCTTATATTTTTTCAATAAAACGCGTCGTTCTCAAGTTATTCCTAATTGTATAAGATTGAATTAGAGGAAAAAATCATGAATTTCAAGAATTCTCTGAGTGCAGTCCTGGGTTAAATCTCATCGAAAATAATTTTTTTCTCTGGTCTCTCAACAAGTTACCAACGTTGTCAGGATGTTTATCAACTTTGTCAAGACTAAAATCTCTATGATGAAAAAACGTTTGATGTAGAGATATGTAATAATAAAATTCTACATTCGTGGGACATAAAATTGAATTCTAAGAAGCATGAAATTATTTTATAGGCACTAATAGGCAGTTTCTATTTAAAATTCATTGTTACCGGTCCTTCAGCAAAATATCTATCGGAACAATATAACTCGACACCAGAACGACACTATCACATCAATTCACTGAAAGTCATTTACATAATCATCACCTGTTTGCTTAGAATATTTGTTTTATATTCTAAGCCTGTTTGCTTCATTCTCTGTAAATAAATAAAGAGTGAACTTCGTCTATGGGATCACCGACTAAAGTTTTAGGTTGGACTGGTTGGAGCACAGAACAACGGTCTTGCGTCACGGCTACAATGGCTTCATCCACGCCGTGGATTCCACGGCCATCTGAAGGGAACGTAGCGCTTTCTTGAGTTCGCATTGTTTGAAGAGAAAATCGGCAATCTGGCATCGTCTTCTCTAGAGTTCTCTGGGTGAATTGAATATGTTCTGTGTTGAATATCACAGAGGATGGGTATAGTTAGGTCATTGACACCGAAACATATGACTTTGGTTAATGGAGTTGGGATAGGTTAGTGAGAAACCAATTTTTATGAGATCGTTTTAGAATATCGAGGAAATATGAACAAATTATTAGTGTCTATAAACTAATCTTCAGGACAATCGAAGAAGGAACTTATTTTGGTGTGAGAAATATAGCTTTTCATACAGCCGAAATGATCGGACAGAACTAAGTGTTTTGTTAGGAAATATCGTGTTTATAACATTCTTATTCAAATAAGGTTGGTGCTTGAGTATTTTTCATATGTATCACCCAGAATATCTAATAATCACATCAATTTCAATCAAAAAATATGAACTTTGAAGTGTTTGCAGAGAATTGATCCAGGCACGCATTAAGCTCAACTTTTTTCAAATGGCTATATCTCTTTAACAGAGCCGAATTCGGAAAAATGGAAAATGAAAAAAAGGTTTCCTTTGGCCTCAAGAATCTACAGTTAAAATATATGTACAAGTCAAAGACTCACCCTGTATAGATTATGAATTCACTTTCAGTTTGACTGAATATTTAGTGATTGAATTCGGAAAAGAAACTTACAAATGCAGCGCGATAACATGAATAGATTTCACATTTATTGTATGATAATGTATTTTTTTTTAAACAAATAAGTACAATGTTCCCTTGATTCTTGATTCAGTACTCTGAAATCATGGCTACTGTTGGAATAAAACTGACCACTATTACTTGAAAATTTCACTTTCTCCTTTCTTTGCTCTTATCCCTAGTTGCATCTTCCACTTGTGTTGCCATCTTCAGTTTCGTGTCGGACCTTCTTCGAGGAAAATTTTTTTCTATCCCTTTTCTCACCACCTTAGTCTTCCTCTTCTCTACCTTCACCAGTGTGAATTCTTCCACTTCAGGATTCTCTTGAACAACGTTGCTGACTGGAAGATTAGCAACATGTGGAGAACAGAGTCCTTTTTCGTTTTCGCCTAAAGCAGTTTTCGAGAAAGCTGAAGACATATATCTCTCGTGGTGTGATAATTTGGGTGGAACAATATCATTTTCAGATGGTGCAGTTTTTCCGCTAAGTTGACTCAATTTAGCACTTAGCTTCGCACTGAATTTACCGCTATGTTGACTTATTCTGTCCAAAGCAATCATGTTAATAAGAGAAGTGGCATCTATTTCTTCATCTGAAGATGTACTGAGTATATCCTCCAAGTAGTCCATGATTGAAAGAATATCTATGGAGGAATTAGAAGGTGAAACTGAGCCATTGTTTGAACTGTATAAATCTTGAAAGTTTCCCCTTGATTGTTTTTCTTCGGGAACGATTTGTTCAACTTTTTTTTCCACGATTTGCTCATCAGATCCTCGATCATAAGTCACTGGTACTCTATAGGCTGCCCAACTGTCAGCTTCTGATGGTTTACTAGGTACATCAGGTTCCCAACTCTCTTTTCCCATTTCAGTGTAAGAGACATTGTGATAACAATAGTTAACGGACACGGCTCTCTTTATAGCTTCTAGGGCACATTCAACAACGAAATTCTGTGCTTGATCGGTCAAAATGTTAGCTTGTATGGTATTCATAACATTGCTCATTAGATTGTTGCAGAATTCCATGACAATCATATCACCTTCCTCTTCTTCGTAGAATTTTCGTAGCTTGATTTCTGTGGAGATTTCGTTTATACTCCCTGCACTACCAATCGTTCCACTCATTGCTTGATTACTGCCGTATGTGGACATGATTTATGGGGAAAAATTGCAAAAAAAATCAATCAATTTGTAATTCACACAACTGTCAACATGATTGATATCTTTGAAATGATTATCTATGCGTTTTTTTTTCTTCGCATTTTTATGAACTCGACCCTATGTCTTTTACCCAGCCTCAAGTTAATTATTTGTTATCTGAAACTAATCGGAATTATCTGAAAGAGGTAGGACACATTATTTCAAATGGAATAATGGGATTTCTATGAATATAATTGATCTTTCTTCAATGAAAAAAAAGTTGAGGTCGAATTAAAAAAATCACGAAAAATTTTATAAAATCTAAACCACAATTGGATTCTAGAATATACTAAGATGTGACCAGAAACCGTTTTTTCAAATGTCAGGCATAACTTAGCACAGTCAGTAGAATATTGCTTAAAGTTGAATTCAAACACCCTGTATCTCGCTTATTTTTCGAAAATGGGATATATGTCATATGACAAAAATGATTTTCTCGGTTTCATCTATACAGCTATAGTCCATCCAAGAATTATTCACATCATAGCAATAAATATATAAATATAACCTTGAAATTAAATGGAATTTTTCAAAGTGTAAGACACTTTGAACATGAAAATGTCCTCGATAATCATAAACGATTTCCATCGTGTGAATCTGTTTTGATACATTTTCGAACCATCAATTATAGGAGGATAGGTACACACAGCCTGGAAATTCTGGTCCAATAACGAAAAATATCGTGGATGATGAAAAAACATGTTCCTTTCCAAAGTTCGCTATGAATATTCGCTAAACCAGAAGAATGTAGTTGATAATTTGAAGCGTGTTGCTGCAAAGTGGATGGATTCGAAAAATTGTAATATATATCAAGACAGAAACAAAACATAACGAATGGATCTATAATATATGAAGAATTTTGTCATGACATTGTAACAATGAAAAAGTAAAATATGTAATACACTACTGGAAAAAATTAAAGGATCAAAAAAAAATTCCAAATTTTTCGGCAATTTTCAACATGCCGTAACTTTGAGAGGAATGGTCGTACAAGGAATTCAAAAAGAGGAAATTGTAGCTCCAAGAGTCTAGTTTTTGGATTAGAACTTCAAAAATTTTAAGTTTCAGTGGTTTTCGAGTAATGATAGAAAAATCAGCAACAAAAAAATTCTCAAAATTTTACCACTTTTTTTTTCTTGTCTACGAGCGTGGTAATTTTATTTTTGCATAATCGTTATAATGATGGGATACTTTGTTAATTCAGCTTTAATTTATTTTTTTATTGACCTCAATACGTCCACTTCTCGCCGAGATATCGGTCTTTAAATGGAAAAGGATCCATTTGTCTTTGATTATCGATTTCTCAGCAACCAATGATCGCACAGAAAATTGAAGGGGGGTTTCAAGTCCTTAAATGAACTCCCATTAATGAACAACAATTGCTTATTCATAGAAATTTTTTTTCTTAATGTCGCATCAATATGAAAATTTAACAAAAAAAGGGCTTTTGATGGTTTCTTGGAAAATCTACCGCTGGATCGAAAATGTTGAGGAAACCAATAATGTTAAGTGTGACTTTCACAGTTCAATATGTTGATAAAAACCTGACGAAGAGCCAACTCAATTCAGCGAGCCGTTTTTTTGTTGGACTCGATTGAATTTTTGACAAAAAATAAGGATCACGTTTTTTGCTCTGAGAAGCTCGTAATCTTTAAAAAAGGCAAAAAAGAATTTTCTCGAGCTTTTTCCACATTTTAATTGCAGATAGTTCATAAATCTCAAAAAAAGAAAATTAAAAAAAACAACAAATAACATTTTTATTAATTTAATAACGGGTATTGCCACCCCTGTTTTCAATAACGGCTCTCAAACGTTCAGCCATGTTAATGCAGGCGGTAATTTGAGGCTGATGAATGATTGAAGGATTCAAAAATTCAATCGAGTCAAACAAAACAACGGCTAGCTGAATTGAGTTGGCTCTTCGTAAGGTTTTTATCAACATATTGAACTGTGAAAGTCACACTTAACATTATTGGTTTCCTCAACATTTTCGATCCAGCGGTAGATTTTCAAAGAAACCACCAAAAGCCCTTTTTTTGTTAAATTTTCATATTGATGCGACATTAAGAAAAAAAAATTTCCATGAATAAGCAATGGTTGTTCATTAATGGGAGTTCATTTAAGGTCTTGAAACCCCCCTTCAATTTTCTGTGCGATCATTGGTTGCTGAGAAATCGATAATCAAAGACAAATGGATCCTTTTCCATTTGAAGACCGATATCTCGGCGAGAAGTGGACGTATTGAGGTCAATAAAAAAATAAATTAAAGCTGAATTAACAAAGTATACCATCATTATAACGATTATGCAAAAATAAAATTACCACGCTCGTAGACAAGAAAAAAAAATGGTAAAATTTTGAGAATTTTTTTGTTGCTGATTTTTCTATCATTACTCGAAAACCACTGAAACTTAAAATTTTTGAAGTTCTAATCCAAAAACTAGACACTTGGAGCTACAATTTCCTCTTTTTGAATTCCTTGTACGACCATTCCTCTCAAAGTTGCGGCATGTTGAAAATTGCCGAAAAATTTGGAATTTTTTTTGATCTTTTAATTTTTTCCAGTAGTGTATTTAAAATGTAAATATTCTTGTTATTTTGCTTCAACAATCATCGTTATTATTTCCTCATCTGGGCTGAACTCGTCATGTTCATAATTGAAGGCTTTATGTCATCAATATCATAACATCCCATATATTTTGACTAATCTCCTCTTATTTTTTTTCTACGTGCCCTGTGCAGGCTTTTAATTTATTGGCTGTACATTCTTCAAGAGCCTCATTCTAAAGATTTTTCACTTGCGCAATTATAGGTCAAATTTGTTCGAATATTAATGGGCGCGTTCATCCGACTAAGCAGCTACCGCTACCGCTCCTTCAAACGTCAAAACCATATGATTTTTTCGATTCGTTTTGTCAAATTAGTTAGTAACTTTGACACAACGAATCGAAAAAATCATATGGTTTTGACGTTTGAAGGAGCGGTAGCGGTAGCTGCTTAGTCGGATAAACGCGCCCAATGACAGAACAAAATGTCAGTGTTATATCCAACACCAACCTGAATTCTGCCACTTGAAATATTACTGAATGGGCTATCACCAACATAATTTCGATTCTCCAAAGCCCCCCGAGATGTCAAAAATTCTTGGATGAACTGTATGTATGTTTAATTGTCCAGTTTATGGTGAAACCCTGAATCTTCAATAAGTACTTATGTAAATGCAAAATTGATGATGCTCTTAGTAATTAGTAAATGAAGATGAAACTCAATAATTTCTGTTCTGAATGAGTCCCTGATGATAAGCGCTTTGATATGTTAATGAATAGATTTTTCTCTGACAGATGATGGTGTTGAAACAACACCTAGTACCTATTGCTAATTTTTCAGTTTGGTAATATGTTACCATTAATGGTCTTTATCTGGATTGATGATGGGCAAACGAATAACCAGGTGTGGTTTTAACTATAAACATGCTATGAAATAGAATACAAATCACAGGAATACACAATTATGTATTTCATTTATGGTTAGTGCAGAGCCAACACAAGTGAAGATCACGAGTGCAAACATTGCAACTAAGAGACTACCAGGCTAGACTGCTTTTTTGCCGACAGATGCTCGGTAAAATTAAATAAGAACCACAATTATTCGATAACACTCAGAGGACTGATGAATATTTTTCGAGAAATTGTTCTTTATTTCAATGGTTTCAACTGTGAATCTAAATGCTACTACCAGTGATAGGATCAACGAAAATAGTTTGGACTAACGCGTTTTTCGCAATAATTCTGGCGAAGTGTATCATGACATCTAATGCCTCAATTACACTCAGCCACTTCCACTGCTACTCGCGCTGCCAGAAATATTTCCCGGAATACTTCTGCGGCAGTATGGAAAGGCAGTGAGTATTTACTTTCAGCTCAATCATTTCTATCGCGATCAAGTTTTGGCAATGGCGGACGACGAAATTGCACCTGATCCAGACTTCAGAAGAGGTCTGAATGTAGCCCTAAGTGACTTTTTTCTCACTTTAATTCCTCAATTCCAAACATCCTTCCAACCATCGTTCACTTTGTGCTTTTGTGAATCCCATATCACTCTTTCATTCTCAAGGTGTTCTAAAAATGTTATTATTTTGTCGTTGCTCCATTCCGTCGACATTTTTCGCAACAATTAACGATTTCAATCAAATTGATACGACAACGTACGCAACGCAGGCAAGACAGTAACTGGGCAGAATGTGATCACTCCATGCCACTTGCGCTGCCGGTCCTTTGACTGCCGCACGAAAAACCGCTAATTTAGGGAGTGACCGGCAGCGCGAGTGGCAGCAGAAGTGAGGTGATTACATTCTCACCCTGCTCATTTCCCTGCTCACTTCCCTGCCGTGGAAGTGGGCTGAGTGTAATTGACGGGTAATTACCACAATTTTTTAACGAATGATGCAGGGTATCATGCAAGGATGAAGATCGGATCATATATCTTGTTATAGACTTCGACTGTTATCCCCTTCCATATCTTGATGTCTTCACGAACCGTAAAACGGTTTTCTAATTCACGTCCTTCCATTCTACCACAGACATCCGGCACTTTATTATAGATGTGGTGTTACCTGCCTATCTGGAAATCCCCGTACGATTATTTACCGAGTTTCCTCCGTATGAATCGGCTTCTTAGAGTTGAATCATTAATAACTTCCCAGTTCTTTGCCCTGGTCTTCTACACCTAGTTGAACTAGATTATACGTTTCTCATAATGAATTGATCCACAGCGCTTATTAACTCTGAATAAATTAGGTGAAATTGCCGTTGTTTGGGAAAAAAATAGTCAGTTTTGAGATGACCCATGTGATTTGTTGAATGTTGGCAAAATATAGGTAATTAAAATGTATCAGCTTTTTTATGGCGAACTAACATTTTTACCTGATACAATTCAGGTTATGGTAGGTGATATCCCAAAAAAGATCAAGAAAGAATCAACTTCATTTTCTAAAACTTGACAGTCTTGACACAGACCAGAAAAAGGTGTATAAGGTTATGTTCGTTTCCTTGGTTTCGTTCTGAGCAACAAATGTTGCGTCGTATGTTCCCTCAGTGTGTACGCCGCTTTAGAACATAAAATAATGAACTGATAATTCATTCACCTATTAAAACACCAATGCACCAAATGTTGAGGTTATGTCAAATGCCTGCAGGCTCCTCGAAGATGACGTTCCATATCAGATCAGAGTTATCAGATATATGATATGACATGATGAGAGAGGACCTGAAAAGAGAGCTGAAACTCCGTAGGAATGTTCTTATTCTACCAGATAAGTTTCTGTATTCGAAAAAATACCACTTTGTAAACTAGTATCTGCGGGATAATACAAAATTCGGATATATGTATGAATGATGAATGTCGATACAAACTACGAATAAAATTGGGAATTAATGAAAAATGAAAGAACTAAATAATCTGTGGCAATGTTTCTACTTGAACAATATTCTCATAGAATTTCATAAAGTCGACACTACACGGTTAATATTATATTAATTCACTGGAAGTCTTCACATAATCATCACGAGTTCGAAGAAAAACACCGGAAATAATCACTTTTCCCTGTTAAAACAACATATCTCTAAAAAAGATTTCCTCCATTTTTGTTTAGAGATCGCACCGATTGTTGCTATACGCAGGCGTCGTTCACAGACACTGACGTTTGAGATGGGTCGATTCATAGATCTTATCTTCCGTAGTTTCAAGAATATTGATGAAGCATACACATCGTACACATTGAAATTTCTGTGAAATATTCACAGAAGATTATTGTTTTGGGTTAGGTTATGTTGATAAATGATGAATTGAGTAAAAAACTATTCCTTATAAGATATTTTTTGGATATCGGGGAAAATATATGAACCAGTAATTAGGTTTACGAACTGATCTTCAGAAAAATCTAAGAAGGAGCTTATTTTGCTGGGAGAGATATGGCTTTCTAATTGAAGATATAATCGGAAAAAACTGAGTGTTTTTGTTAAGAAATATCAAGTTTTTGACACTTCCATTCAAATAAGGTTAGTACTTGAGTATTCCCTAAATGTACTGCTTATTTGGGCCTCAAGAATCTACAGTTAAAATATTTGTAGAAGTCAAAGACTCACCATGTATGTATCAGGTTTTCTTTCATTTGGATAGCGAAAGTGCTTCTATAAATCCGACAGAATTTCAGAGGGACCAAATAGAAATCGTAAAATTGTTATAATGAAATTCATTTAATCAATTTTGTTATACAATGTATACTCCATTCACAATTATAAAATCACAACTCTGGCCTTGTAAATTTGACACATTCCACTCTGTATCGAAGTTATGACGTTTCTCAAAATATTTTTATATTCCAAGTAAACACTATGTTGCCCTTTCTATATTCTTAGCGTATTTCTCAGAATGTTAATTTATTCGGAAAATGAATGAATTGGAAAAGATGTGTTTTGGAAATAATTAACGTTTATATGAATTGATAGAAAGGATTCCTTATCTAGTTATTTGCATTTCGCCATGGAAGAAAATTGCATTGCTTTCACATAATTTTCATATGCATACTTGTGAAGATTTAATGTTTATTATCCTCTTGAACTGAAAGTTCAAGACTTGACGATATCAATTGTTGAATCAAGAAAAATGGAACATTATATCCCTCTATTGGAATCCAAATAGTTGAAGGGAGTTCTGATGCAAGAGGAACTTTTTCTTGGAACATAACCTTAATAGCTAACTTAATAAAAATAAGAGTAGAAGATATACATTTCATTTATTTGATCTTATGACAATGAGTAAAATATTCTGACTGTATAGTAATTCATTAGTTTATAAAATATTCATACATCACAACCACAGTAGGTTTGTACAAATAAAATGGAATAGGTCAAACATATGCTTCACATTTATCATTCACCTGTTCTAAAATAAGACACAAACCCCTCCACATTATAGGGCCCTCACAGCATTAAAAGCTTGTGTCCCTTTTGAAAGAAGTAGCGCTAGATATAATATATTCTTTCGATTAAGAGCCAATACCTACCGTTGAATGTTACATACACAAATTTCTTCAAAATGGGCTTATACGAAGTGGTTTTTTTCTGAAACGTGAAAACTATCAACAATAATCATTTAGAGACCGATGATGGCCATCCAAACCCCGTTAACTTACGAAAATCGTGCAATTTCATTCTGCAAGTTCTTTCCTCATAATTCCTCGAAAATCCTACCTGAACCATATTTTCCGGTCGCTTTCGTGAGAAGATCGTATAAGGAAGCCTTTTTTGTCCATTTACTCATTCCAAATAAATTTTGAGCTCCAAAAACGATACCGAAACTAACCAAACTTCTGGGGGACCGGAATTTCGTTTGAAATCTTTCCAAAGGGCCAGATACCTAAAAAAAACTTCGTTATCAAGTGTAAAAAAGGCGATTAGTACTTACTTCTGCTTATTTATGCTTATAAATCGATTTTTGGTCCAATTCAAACTTGCCGTTTGTACCCATGCCAAAATATCTTTGAGATACTTTTACTTCGATGTAAACAAAGAAACTGGCAACGTCGTTTTGTCATTAACGATATTCTATGTACGCGCACAGATTTTTTTATCAGGGTAACCAACTCCTGAAAACGAAACCATGACCTCCTATGTGATTAAATAAAAGTGAATGGAGTATATGTATCAACTAAAAAAATGAAGGCATCCAGCGATGTGATTTTTCAAACTGCTAGAATCAATTCGTTATGACTCACTTAGACTTTATCAGAAATTTCACTTCATACTTCCACTCTACCTTTGGTATCCAGGAATATCGTAAAAGTCCCTATTGGGCCCTTTCACTCAGATTTTTATCCTCGATTCCAACGAGCGAATACGTGGTTTTTCGACAATTCGCTGGAAGAGTGTTCGACATCAGAGTTAATAAAACGTTCGTAGTTCCCTGCCAGACTGCCGGATATCCGCATGAACGTCATCCAGGTAAATACGTGTACAGTTTATTTCCGGTCTGGAACTTCCTCTCTCGAAGAACGGTCACAGCTCAAAGACTGCAAACCAGCGAAATTCATTCATTTGGTTGTTTTATTAGATTCCCCGTTTACGAGGGATGTGGGTGTGCCACAAAAAGTTTGATTCTCCGTGGGTAGCTTCAACTATTGTTCTCTTTATAATTGAAGAAAAGAAAACGAAGTATGAAGTTTTCATTTCAATTCGGACATATGGATCAGCACCATAAGGGCACCCAGTTCTGGCGGTCGATGCCCGAAGTCCATAGCCCCAAAGCGAAGTTCAAAGCTGAATGCTAGTGAATGCTAGACTCGAAGCAGGACGCATGGACGCATGGAGCCCGGGATAGATGCCTGAAAAATCGGGCTTCCAGGTCGGCTTCCCAAATGCTCGAAACAGATGCCTCGTGAGTGCCCGCATTAAGTACCATACATCAGTAAAGGAATCATAACAGTCGCCAGCAGCTACCACAACCAAACAACGGGCCATACAAATGACCATATTGAAAATCTATACAGGGATGGACCACCCGACAGAAATTCGAAAAAATTCTGGCCTGAAGACCTCCTGCAGCATCAATAATCAAATAAGTGTTGGAACCAGTGGGTGACTCACTTCCATGTCCAATACCATTCATTTGGTTCACTTGAAACTCTAATGTGAAGGAGAATATATAAAAGCTGTGAACCTTTTCCGGTATTTCAAAAAAATGTTCTGCTTGCCGTAAACTCTTTCTATAATCCATATAATCACAGATATTAAACACATTCGTATGTTAAAAAAAACTTTAGGCATGGCGTTTGGGAAAGAATTGGCCGCCCTGATCGACATAATCTTACGCAGCTGCGCGAATACCAAGAAAAATGGGTCTGGGACAACCGAAATCGAATTTACTCGAAGGAATGATTGATAATGAAACCTTGAACCAACGTTCTAGTTTTTCATTGACCGATTTTATTACCTATTGTGCTCCGCCTTTATGACCACTCGTTAAACTGAAAAATTCATTCGAGATGTTGTAAAGATTTTATATTGAAACAACTAATTCAATGACTTGTTGATTCAATCAATGATTTTCAATTTCTGAATGATGATTATGGTATACAGAGTGAGTCTTTAACTCGTACATATATTTTAACTGTGGATTCTTGAGGCCAAAAAAAACCTTCTTTTCATTTTCCATTTTTCCGAATTCGGCTATGTTTAGAAGATTTGGAAAACATTGGGCCAGAGACGTTCCTGATACGATTCTCTGGATTGATGCAAAGTTAAAATTTCTCGATTGGAATTGAGTGGATAATTTTAGGAAATACTCAAGTACCAACCTCATTTGAATAAGAATGTTACAAACACGATATTTCCTAACAAGAACACTCAGTTTTGTCCGATCATTTTAGCAATTTAAAAGCCAAATTCTACCACCAAAATGAGTTCCTTCTCTGATTTTTCTGAAGATTAGTTTGTAAAAACTAATAAATTGTTCATGTTTTCCTCGATACCCCAAAAATATCCCATAAAAAATTGTTTTTCTAACTAACCTAACCTAACTTCATTAGCCTAGGTCATAAGTTTCTAGGTCAATGACCTAACCTCACCCATCTTCTGTGATATTTCACAAAGCTTTTGAGAAGACGATGCCAGATTGATGATTTGCTCAATGGACAATGGACTAAAACGTCAGTACTATGAATGACGCATGCGAATAGTGATAACCGCCATGATGGACTACGATTTATTCATTTACACACCCATAACAATGTGTTTTGAATGGCGTAAATGATCAAATCATTTCTAGAGCTATAGAGGGGGAAAGGGATTCCTTTAGAAGATTTTCGTCGATCTCGTGATGATTATGTGAATACTTTCAGTGAACTAATGTTATAATAACCGTGTTGTCTCGAGTTTATAAATTCAAAGAGGATATTGTTTAGATCGCCACAGATTATTAAGTGCTGAGTATCATTCTATTTTTCGTTAATTTGAATTTAATACGTGGTTTGTATCGACATTCATCATCAATATCCGAATTTTAGTCTTGACAAAGTTGATGAATATTCTGAAAACATTGTCAACTTGTATGGAGATCGGAGAGTTCTTAAATTCCAGCAGTTCTGTGAAATTTAAAATTTTTAATTTTTCCATCAAATTTATGAGTCGGCTATGCTGTAACTTTCATACCAGGAGAAATATTGAATAAGTTTTGATTGAAAAATATGCGCCATGAATAGAGTAAACATTCAACGAAATAATTTGAATAATGTGGTTCCACGCATTGAAAACTGACTAAATTTTGGCTTCACCAATTTTTGAATTTATGAATGAGATGTGTCTCTTTCTTCTATGATGATATGATGATATATTGTTTATCCTGACTACTCCTAGGTCTCCTGAGGAGACCCCTCTGAAATTACAAGCTTCGAAGCTTGTAACTATAGTCTAAGATCTCAACATTTCTGAACTTCCTCGACTTTTGTAGAAGAGTTTATGCACTTTATGTGATTCTCATTACACAATAGTAATTATTGTGTAACCGGTTCCACAAATATGCTTTTTCTACGATCGTAGAATAATAAATATCTAAAACTAGCTGGCCCGGCGAACTTTGTTCCGCCTAAATGATACTTGCGGTGGATTTTACAAATCGTAATCACCGGTGATCGGAGATCAACGGCTTGGTTCTCTGATTTTTGAACTGTCAAAAGTTTCCATGGATATGAGCTATCACACAGAACAGATACACAAAAATAATATGTCATAATATGTCAATCACTAACAATGGCAATTTTTGATTCAATTATTTCCGCAAATATATTTATTACCCAAACAGAAATTCAAAAACATTTTTAAAATTATGAGAAAATATGAGAATGGACATCTCACGATTGGAACTCATCGCCAAAATCCGATTTACTTGACATTTCGATAAAAATTCACTGTGATATTCACCCGCTTCTGGATCTGTTAATAGGCTTCCATGGTATCATAAGCCCTATGTAAATCACACAGTAATTGATGTCATATGTTCTTTTTTCGAACATTTCAAACCACGACGACCGAAATGCTCGAAAAAGGAACAGATGACATCAATGGATGGCCGCTAAAGCCTCAATAAATTCATTGCCATTTAATTGTGGTAATGTCAAATATAGAACCCTCACGATTACGTTATTTGGAACAAATAAAACTATACAAATAACTAATAATCATCAGTCATAGTGTGTGAATAGCGCCATCTGAAGTGATAAGAACGAAACTTTTCTCATATCTCAACGAAATCTAATCATTTTAGACATCTGTACTCCTACGCTAAGACA
Source organism: Adalia decempunctata (assembly GCA_951802165.1). Classification (NCBI taxonomy): domain Eukaryota; kingdom Metazoa; phylum Arthropoda; class Insecta; order Coleoptera; family Coccinellidae; genus Adalia; species Adalia decempunctata. The sequence continues at coordinate 11,101,223 of OX637699.1, forward strand.
TTTAGGTTTTGCCCAAACTGCGCAGAGTTGTAGGCAACTCAAATTACACACTATTACAGTGACTATAGAGGAAATATAGCCACTGTACACACTATTTGTTTATATCGCCATCTAACGCGGAGAATATCAAATGAAGTGCAAACGAATAAGCGGATCGTAACTGTAACTGTAGCGACATCTAGTGGCCTTATTCAAAAGGAGGAAAATCATTTCCTGTATAAGTATAATTTTCATCAATTTTTTCAAAGTTTTATTGTATTTTATAATAACCAGACCGTAGACGAATCCATATATGAAGTTTCATAACAAACAGTCCATCCGATCTCGAGTTATAAATGGTGTAACCAACATCTTTCTTTTATATATATAGATATTCTCACCACGTGCAAAATTAATAAGTTCCCTTGGTGAGCGTTACTAAACCCAAAAGGTTCCAACTACGAATTTTTTTGGCAATATCTGTCAAACTATATACTACCGAAAGTAGAACAATTTCTTCTCAGAGGGAAAATAAGGATCATGGCGAAGATGTTCAACGTGATGAATCTCAGTGTCTCATTTCGCATCTCGCTTAGGACTTTATATTAAGATGAATTATTAAGACAGCGTCTTCCGTCGTCGTTTCTCATCTGGATGAAAACAACGTTCCATATTTCGACCCAAGCAAAAAGAAGTATTTTTCAGTAACCAACTATATTACAAATTTCTCGTCTCATTTTAGGCATCGTTAAGAGTAAAAATATTAAATTTTTATGAGAGAATGTGCCATTCGGTTTTGCCATTATTCTTCCCAGTGATTGGCGTATATCTCGAGGCTTTCTTTTCCTCGGATACTAAATATTCAATAAGGCCACAGGCTCTTCTTATAAATGATGGAAGCTCAGAAATAATATTGAAAACTCAACAGGCTGCTTTCACGTGGAAAATGACGGCTTTTCAGTTTCCGGAAATATGAGTCTGAAACATTTCATTTTGATTATCTCCCTCATTATAAACTAAAATCATAATATGAGTTATCACATCGCAAGATCTATTTAATGGCAGTTTAATTCTCTTCCTCCACATTAGTTTTCGTTTTGACGTTCATCACTAAGTCTTACAATCCTCAGCAAAAAATCAACTTCAGAATTCGAAATATTTTGTTGTGAACTCTGCTGTGAAGGCTTCATTATTGCAAAAGCCTTATTTGTTATTGCCTTAAGTTCAAGTTTTTCGGTTTAACGATATGTCAAGTTAATACAAAACGTCAACAATTTGTTTCGAAATAAAATTATCATTGGTTCGAAAAGAATTTCCAAAGAGTTGTGAACAGAGTTTAGTATTCTTCTCGCATATTGCGATTATTATTCACTTGGAACTAAAGTTCGCCTTGTTCATTAAACTGCCTGGAAAGAACAGCGATTCTAATATTCTCGTTATAAAATTTTATAATGAAACTTTCGTGAAAATAATGTGATTTACTGTAACTATAGGTAGTGGTCCATCATTTATGTGATAGCGTTTCGAATGGCGCTTTCAGTCAAGCATTGAATTGTTCTTGTGTTTAGGTAAGAAACAATTAATTGACAAATATCAATTAGATGAATTGTTCAATCGAATGAAACGAAGTGATCACAAACAGGTGATGCAACCACCTGCTGTAAGGAAACCAAACTCCTTTCTCCTTAAACAGTCATCTTCAGCAGCTGCCTAAATATTCAACCGCTTGAATGTCCTCTCGAGTGGTCTTGTCATGAAATGTTCGCAATTAATCTTCATATCCTTCATCAAAAAGTTTTTATGAATTAGTGATAGATAAAAACATGCTAAAACCAATATGGAAAGCAAAAACTTAAGTACACTGCGCAAAAAATTAACGCACATTGTGGAAATCTCAAATTTATTCTACAACTGAAGGTATTCTCAATGATAATTATTTTTATCAGAATTATGCATGCATATGTTATCCACTTTCAACGTTTTTTTTCAATACAGATGTTTTCTCCCAGAAGGAATAAAAAAAGATGATATTATCAGATTTTGAATGTATTGGCTCCATTCTAAAATCAGTTGTTCTCGATCAATTCTAGTGATCAATAGTTTTTCTTTCGTTTGATTTTCTACACTCGATCGCTATGCAACGCGAAACACGCAATTTGACCCAAGAGGAATGTGCCCAAGCGGTAGTTTTGCGAGAAAAAGGGTGGACATACACAAGAATTGCAGAAAGGTTTGGAGTATCCCATAAAATGTGTCCAGAATGTTGCAGCGATTCAGGGAGACAGGTATGAATGTCCGAAGACCAGGACAGGGTAGACCACGGTTAACAACTGCCATTCAAGAACGTTACTTGAGAGTTTCTTCGTTGAGACAACGGTTTGCAACCGCTCGCCTCCTTCAAAATCAGCTTGTGCAAACTCATGAGGTGCAAATTAGCACTCAGACAATAAGAAATCGCCTCAGAGAATATGATTTAAGGCCTCGTGTCGCGGCAAGAGGCCCAGCTCTTACCCCAGCGCATCGAAGGGCGCGTTTGGATTTTGCGAGAGAGCATATCCATTGGGAAGAGGCCGATTAGGAAAGAGTTCTCTTCACAGAAAAGTCTAGATTCTGCCTCTACCATTGTGATCGACGTTCCCTTGTATACAGACGTCCACATGAAAGATATGCTCAGTGCAATTTCCTGAATACTACTGGTTTCGGGGGAGGATCGACTATGGTATGGGGTGGAATATCTTTGACTGCTCGCACAGACCTAGTGGTCGTTGATAATGAAGCTATGAATGCTGATAAGTATATAAGAAACATTCTTGAAGAGCATGAAGTGCCATTTGCCCCATACATTGGTGAAAATTTCATTTTTATGGACGATAATGCCAGACCCCATCGTGCACGCATCGTTCAGGAGTACCTTGAAGAGGTTGAAGTCTCTCGAATGGAATGGCCAGCAAGAAGTCCAGATCTCAATCCGATTGAGCAGTTCAGAAAATCATCCAGCTACTCTTAATGACTTAGGAATCCAACTCGGAGAAATCTGGGAAGTATTAGATCAAAACATTTCAAGAACACTCATTTTGAGTATGAACCGTCGTTGCCGAGCTGTAATTAACGCAAGGGGTGGAAATACCAAGTATTAAATCACTTATCAGCATTTCAGTATTTTGAAAATTGTTCATTTCTCTTCTTTCACATAAGATTCGGTGAAATCCTGAATTTTTCTTTCATTTAATGTGTCTTGTTTCGTTCAAAACCTTCCCGAGAGAACTTAAAAAATAAGTTATAAAGTCAATATAGAGTTAACTTTCATTAAAATTGAGATTTTCAGAATGTGCGTTAATTTTTTTGCGCATTGTATAAACAAACAGGTCTCGGGATTGATCTCATCAGAACTCAAAAAAATAGTGGTTTCATATTGGGCTATTTCATATTGAGGAAAATAGTCACTCATAGTTTCAGTTTTGTTGATAATTCATTGAAATCGCTCATTTTCATAAGCTTTTATTTAGTTTCACCTGTCCCGGTGTCTGTCTGTCTGTCTGTGTGTCTGTCTGTGTGTCTGTAATCAAATCTTGCAAGTTAAATATGACACACTTCTAATCGTCCGATTGATTTGAAATTTTGCAGGTGTACCTAATTCTGGTGACAATGCATCATGAAGTATTTTATATAGAAAAAAACAAAATGGCGGCTTCAAAATGGCGGATGAGTTTTGTAATTATGATCCGATTCCATTCAAAATTAGCATCTGGGAGTTTTTGGCTTCGAAAATGATGATACTTTTGTCAAAATTGGAAAATTCATGGCGGCCACAATATGGCGGACGAGTTTTGTAAATATGATCTTCATATTCTATTCAGAATTGGTAGATGGGAGTTTTCTGGGTCGGAAATTAGGATTTTTCAAAATCGAGGAATTCAAGATGGCGGCTTCAAAATGGCGGATGAGTGTTGTTATGAAAGCTTATCTTCAAAAATGTTTTTTGAGAATTAGGCTTGTTATGGATCACCATGGTTAACGGAATCCCTGAAAACGTTTTGTCAACTCCGCAAAATCAAGAATTTATTACTCCAATCTTTCAGATCACTTTCTATCCACATTTATTATTTTCGAGATCCACCGATCGTTCCATTAACTACTTTAATCCTCATTTCCAAGTCAATTTAACAATAAGCCTGAGTCACTTCATCTCCAAAAATTCATTATTTCCACTCTTTCAACGTCCGGATTATTCGCCTTCTCGCTCAAATAAAAGACCTACCTTCACCTTTGAAAAGTGAAATCCGTAATCACGAGTTCGCGAGAGCGAACGAGAGACCCAAGCACAGCGTGGAAAATCGACGAAATTAATTGCCGCGCCGATAAATAGGCGAAAGAAAATTACACTCTTGCCAACAGGGTAATCATGGCGAAAGGCTGTTTGATTAATTTTCTTTGTGCTGAATTTCGCGCGTTTCTTTCCGTTCTGCTTTTGAAACTGGATCCGCGGGTTTCTCGGAAAACAGGTTATTCGTATTTTTTTATCGAGCCGATTCTGAAGATATTGAAAAAAGTTTACAGTCTTTCAGACAGCTGCTGTTGGAATTTTATGGCTCGAGAAATATTCGAAACAAAACTTCAATCGCTCCATTCGATGCATTTGTTAACATTTAGTGAATCAAGTAAGAAAGCTGGGAGTCTTCATAAGTTAGAATTTACTGTTAACCAGAAAAGTCACTTGAATAAGGGATTTGGTAAGAAAGCATTCCTGGCTGGATTTGTTCGATATCATCTGATATCCCAAGGCATGAAGATGGCCTCCTTGGAGATGTTTTTACATCGAAACCACTATCGAACCTATCAACAGTAGATTTCACGTTCCGCAAATACACTGCGCAAAAAAATTAACGCACCTTCTGAAAATCTTAATTTTAATGAAAGTTAACTCTACATTGACTTTATAACTTATTTTTTATGTTCTCTCGGGAAGGTTTTGAACGAAACAAGACACATTAAATGGAAGAAAAATTCAGGATTTCACCGAATCTTATGTGAAAGAAGAGAAATGAACAATCTTCGAAATACTGAAATGCTGATAAGTGATTCAATACTTGGTATTTCCACCCCTTGCGTTAATTACAGCTCGGCAAGGACGGTTCATACTCAAAATGAGTGATCTTAAAATGTTCTGATCTAATCCCTCCCAGATTTCTCCGAGTTGGATTCCTAAGTCATTAAGAGTAGCTGGATGATTTTCTGAACTTCTCAGCCTTCTATTGAGGTTGTCCGAAACCTGCTCAATCGGATTGAGATCTGGACTTCTTGCTGGCCATTCCATTCGAGAGACTTCAACCTCTTCAAGGTACTCCCGAATGATGCGCGCACGATGGGGTCTGGCATTATCGTCCATAAAAATGAAATTTTCACCAATGTATGGGGCAAATGGCACTACATGCTCTTCAAGAATATTCCTTATATACTTATCAGCATTCATATCTCCATTATCAACGACCACTAGGTCTGTGCGAGCAGTCAAAGATATTCCACCCCATACCATAATCGATCCTCCCCCGAAACCAGTAGTATTCAGGAAATTGCACTGAGCATATCTTTCATGTGGACGTCTGTATACAAGGGAACGTCGATCACAATGGTAGAGGCAGAATCTAGACTCATCTGTGAAGAGAACTCTTTTCCAATCGGCCTCTTCCCAATGGATATGCTCTCTCGCAAAATCCAAACGCGCCCTTCGATGGGCTAGGGTAAGAGCTGGGCCTCTTGCCGCGACACGAGGCCTTAAATCATATTCTCTGAGGCAATTTCTTATTGTCTGAGTGCTAATTTGCACCTCATGAGTTTGCTCAAGCTGATTTTGAAGGAGGCGAGCGGTTGCAAACCATTGTCTCAACGAAGAAACTCTCAAGTAACGTTCTTGAATGACCCTGTCCTGGTCTTCGGACATTCATACCTGTCTCCCTGAATCGCTGCAACATTCTGGACACACTTGTATGGGAAACTCCAAACCTTTCTGCAATTCTTGTGTATGTCCACCCTTCTTCTCGCAAAACTACCGCTTGGGCACATTCCTCTTGGGTCAAATTGCGTGTTTCGCGTTGCATAGCGATCGAGTGTAGAAAATCAAACGAAAGAAAAACTAATGATCACTAGAATTGATCGAGAACACCTGAATTTAGAATGGAGCCAATACATTCAAAATCTGATAATATCATCTTTTTTTTATTCCTGCTGGGAGAAAAAATCTGTAGTGAACAAAAACGTTGAAAGTGGATAACATATGCATGCATAATTCTGATAAAAATAATTATCATTGAAAACACCTTCAGTTGTAGAATAAATTTGAGATTTCCATAATGTGCGTTAATTTTTTTGCGCAGTGTATTTTGAATAAGGCACAGAGGCAATTACTTGAATTTGACTGTTATCACAATAAACCTCTTGTTTTGACCTTACTGAGTATTGATCGAATATTTTTGACGAGATATACAGGGTGACCCATTGAAATAACTCCTAGAGAAGAGCCTGCTAAAAAATGTTTCAAATGAAAGTTTCTTAGTTTTCAGGGAGATATCGAATGCAGACATAATATGAACTTGAAGTTTTATTTCGAGGTCATATCAGGGTCAAGTACATTTTTTGAATAGGGAATATGCGTTTTTCGTTGCAGAATATTGATCTTCGCGAAACCTCCGAAACTTTCTTTATCGGTCTGACAACACTACTACGCTAGAGTTATGACGCAAAACAAAAAGGAGCCTGTTTGTTTGAAAACAAATACAATTTATTGTGAGCCCCCCCCCAAAAAAAAATCCTGGCTACGTGTCTGATCTGGATCATGTTTTTGAATTATCACCGATTCGCAGAATATCTACTTACTGTCTTATCGAATTACGCATGTTAACTACCTGCGATTGAGAACGCACACTAATTTAACAGAGTGCACAGTAGTCATAGCAACCCATACAGTATACGCTGCACTCTGCTAAATTAGTGTTTATTATGCTGATTTGTCAGCATATTAATCTATTTTCATTTCGAAACTACTGGCCTTCTAAGTATTATAATTTCTTCGCATGGCTTATATTGTATACCAAATAATTGGACGATGTTTCAAAAACTGGTCATGAATCTGAAAAATATATTTATGGTGCAAAGAATCTCAACTTTTTATCATGAATAAATGGGTTTTACAAAGCGCAATCAGCGTTGATCAGAAAATGGATATTGAACTGCCATTGAATAGTATTTCAAAATTTAATTTAATCAATATATATTTCCACTTCTGAAAAAGCTATCGAGCCCTTAATCGAAATGTCGAAGTGCCAGAGAGCCAGTTTGCACACTTATTGAGCTTGGGGAATAGCTTTCAAGTCATGCCTTTACCCTTCAATCAACGACCAAACTAACGTTTGCTCGATTTTGTTTGAATGTTCCACCACAGCAAAGGGTCATCTCACTGTTTATTTCGCAAACTAGTCTGTGTAGACAAGCGTGTGGTGTAGCTTATACGTTATACGTCTGGCGTATAACGTAGAGTCATAGAACATTCATACTAGCTACATATACGAGGATATATTGAAAAATTTTGTGCCTACTATAGAACCAAACAAATTTTCAATGTCAAAATATTTGATTACTCAACATGTGTACATATTTGTGTACTGGGGCGTTGTCCTGTAAAAACAAAATACCTTTGGATAGCTTTCCGCGTCTTTTCCCTTTAATTTGTTCCCGTAGAGTGGTCAGTAATGTCAAATAGTAATCTCCAGTTATTGTCCTACCCTTATCGAAAAAATCAATCATGATTACTCCATGGCAATCCCAAAAAACTGAAGCAAGAACTTTTCAAGCACACGCAACTTCTTAGGTCTTGGAGAACCAGAGTGTCGCCATTCCATCGATTGTTGCTCTGTTTCTGGATCGAAGAAATGTACCCAAGTCTCATCCATAGTAACAATTCGGTTTAAAAGGTCTACATCGTTTTCAAATCGAGCGCAGATCGAACGCAATGCTTCTACCCTTGCACGCTTTTGGTCAACATCCAAACATTTGGGGATCCATTGTGCAGAAATTTTTTCTCATGTCCAAATTGACGTGAACTTTATGATGAACGCGTTCGTATGAAATCTTCAGTGCTTCAGATATCCGTTTTAGCCCAATTCGATGGTCTGATAAAATCATGTCATGAACTGCATCGATATTTTCGGGGACTGATACAGAAACTGGCCTTCCCGATCGGTCATCATCTTCAATGAAAAATTTACCTATTTTGAAGCTTGCAGTCCAATTTTTCACGGTCGCATACGAAGGACATGGATCACCAAGGATATTTAGCATAACTTCGTAAATCTGCTAACCTCTTAACCCTTTTAAATACAGGTATGTACTTGATGATGGCTCGATACTCCAATTTTTCGATTTTTACAATTTCGGTGGTCATCTTTTTTTTATTTATTGCGTAACACTGGTTTACTTTTTTGACGTCGAACTCTACACTGACACTTCTAATAAGTTATTGTTCGTTGATATGGTATCGCAATATTTTGTTTATGCATGGAACTGGTCTAGGCTAACTAGATATCAATACATCCTCGTAAATTTCAGACATTTTAATCTTTGGTTTATCAAGAATTAATTGACAACTTTGAATTTTTCAATGTGACCAAATTAAAGAGCTGGTTATCAAATCACAGTTAATTCGATACCTAAATGAAATAAAATAAATAGATGTTAACGATTTTATTCATCAACATACATAGCCCAAACATAAATCGAAATCATTCCATTTCATGAAAACTATTGTGCTCATGTTGTGTAGAATAGTCTGATGGAATACCAGTTTCAATGTATATTTTTCCATGTGGTCGAATTGGAAATCTGCTTTTGACATTCCCAATTAATTTCCAATAATTCGGCGGTGCGGCTGAGGGCCGATAAAACATTGAAATCGCTTTCAAAGGATGTCGGGTTCAACGTTGCTAACATCGCAAACGTTGTAACCGATCAAATTCATAGTTCGAATTTGTTTTTTGTTCGGCATTCTGTGCGATGCACCGTGCTGTGTTGGATATACGAGTTGACTGCGTGACTGTTTCAGTACAAACAATTCTTGATTGATTAAAATTTTCCATAATGAAGTACAGATAATATCTTTGCTAGGAGTAAATTGAATATACAGGGTGACTGGTGACGTAAGGGACAACGGCTAAGTGGAGATAGAGGACCTCAAACTGAATGAGAATTTGGGTTTCAAATGTCCCATAAGGGTATTCGTTTCGGAGATATAGATAGGGTGATTTATGAAAAAATGCTAAATCTATGAACTCCCATATCTTCGTTAATATGATATGTTTTTCGCTGATATTTTACATGTTTGTTCATAAAGGCATTCTCTGTCAGCATAAGAAAAAAAAATTGAAAAAATTGCTGGCCACTACTCAAAAATTTCAATTTACATGTCAAGTGAGAAATATCACACGGTATATGAGATAAAATAAAATCAAATAGAAATTTGGAAAGAGGGAAAAAAACTGATGAAATATCTGTTTTTTGTTTGAATGGCACAAATTTTCTTTCGTTTCTATGATATGTTGAAATAAGAATATCACAATATTTTTATATTCCCATCACGAATGTTTTGCCTCGTCTTTCAGAAAATATTAATCAGAGAGGTATGATTTTTCAACATGATGGTGCACCTCCTCATTTTGCAAATGAAGTAAAGAATTTTCTGAATAGGGAGTTTCCTGACAGGTGGATTGGTCGGAGAGGTTCTAGGAATTGGCCTGCTAGATCACCCGATCTAACTCCTCTGGATTATTTCCTATGGGGTCATCTTAAGGATACGGTGTATAAAGAAACAATAACAAGCCGTGAACATTTGAAGAGCAGAACAACTGAAGCATGCGAAGATATTAAAACAAATATTCCTCTGATTAGAAAAGCTGTGCTTCATTTGTTCAAGAGAGCCAATAAATGTATGGAGGTGAACATCTCTCATTTCGAACATTTGCTTACTTGATTTTTTTATGAATTATATTTGCGACTTTTTCTATTTTTGTGTTTGAGTATCCAACTCTTTCATCACCCCATCTACAACAAATTTTATTTTGAAATTTATATGGCATCGAAATATTAATTGATAAAAATAGATTTCAAGATTTGAAGGAATATTTTGATGCCAGGCTCATTCTAGCGCCTCGAATTCAAGGTTTTTTCTATCAGTAGTACTAATTTTCATGATTTGAATATAAAAATATTGTAATATTCTTACTTCAACATATCATAGAAACGAAAGAAAATTTGTGCCATTCAAACAAAAAACAGATATTTCATCAGTTTTTTTCCCTCTTTCCAAATTTCTATTTGATTTTATTTTATCTCATATACCGTGTGATATTTCTCACTTGACATGTAAATTGAAATTTTTGAGTACGGGCCAGCAATTTTTTCAATTTTTTTTTCTTAGGCTGACAGAGAATGCCTGTATGAACAAACATGTAAAATATCAGCGAATAACATATCATATTAACGAAGATATGGGAGTTCATAGATTTAGCATTTTTTCATAAATCACCCTATATCTCCGAAACGAATACCCTTATGGGACATTTGAAACCCAAATTCTCATTCAGTTTGAGGTCCTCTATCTCCACTTAGCCGTTGTCCCTTACGTCACCAGTCACCCTGTAGATTTGCATTTCTAACTACAGTCAAAGATAAAACAAACGTATTTTCAATTATAATTTTGGAAATAAACTAATAAACTCGAAAAGTTCATCTGATTTCTTTATAAATATACAGAACCGAAGTTTATCTGATTGATGTTTGAATCGGACAAACATAACACAATACTAATAAAAGAAATAAAGACGAGAAATAGCCAGATCGGTACCTATATTTATTCATTTATTTATTTAATGCTTACAAGAAATACAAAAAAGCTTACCCAAAAACACTATCACCTCTGAGAAACAAATTACAAACTACAAATACATCGTTTCAAAGCAACAAAAAAGTAAAAAGAAACAATACAGTTGGGTTTTTTTTTGTGAAATGCAATCATAGAAACAATATGCGAGAGGTGAGAAAACATGATTGTCCGACAAAAATAGTGTGCTTTTGAGCGTTTCTACCAACATGACTAAAAATCGCATGTTTTCAAATTATTAAAACCCTCCTGATTTTTTCAGAATCGGTTGATATAACCATATGAAATATGAAAATGCAATTGACCGACAAGAAAATGTGACGTTTTTCTTGTCCGACAAATGAAAATCGACGATTTTTTTGAGTTTTTGAATTCAATAATATTTGTCGGACAAGGATTCGTTTCATAGAAAAAACAACTGTCCACAATATAAAATGCGGTAGATCGTCAGTCGGACAAAAAACTTCTTGAAAAATATGCTTTGGTTTCAGAATATTTCATCGATTATTATTGAAATGAAACTATTGATTTTGATTGAAAGTGTATAATTCAAATTGTTCACTGACATTTGTATTCAAATCTAATAAGAATAACAATGGAAATACTTCCTCACATCATTGAATTCTTTGTAACAAGACGAATGGTATCCAGTGAAAGTATCACACCAATCGTCAGGTAGAATGACATCTTTATATTTGTGATCTTACTTGATGTCAAGAATATTTTGCACTGTCTAAGGATGTCAGCTGTGAATATCTTCACTTCCTCTATTTGCGTTTTGTAGCCAGGGTTATTATTTCAAGTATTCAAATAATAGAATATTCTAAAACTAGTTGCAGAATGGGCTCCTATTCCAATACGAATGCGAAATTCGAAAACGAGCGACGAAGAAGCGAGTTTTCGAACGGATGAGTATTGGGATTGCATTCTGCAACGAGTATTAGACGATATCTTCTCTATTTCACTCAAATTTTGTGAAATTCAATGACAAATTCAAATGATAGGTCAAGAATAATGTCAATTTTATTTTGTTGATAATTTTCTTAAAATCAATGTTGGGGTATAAAACTCGGCTGCGTTTGTTCAAACAACATCTGAAGAAGACATTTTTCACCATCTCGACCTTTGAAAGGCGTTTCTTATAGGAGAATTAGGTATAAATTCCACCTCATTAGTGAAGTACCTAACTTTTGCAAATCTGCTCAGATATCGCCAAATTTCTTGGAAAACCTAAAAAATATCATCCTAATCGACCTCTCGAGGCTCCATCCGATCCATCTACTGCGATATCTGTCCAAATAACAGCTTTTTCAACGAAATTCCCGTGTACCCCTTCAACCTCGAAATGTAAACATTCGTCCTGGTCTTGAAAATCGTCCTCACGCTCCAAACTGGTGCTAAAAACAGTAAACATACGTTAATCTTGGATATTCGACGAAAAACTCACCTGCAAATATCGATTAAATACTAAAAATCTGCGAACAATTTGTAAACCTAACGAAATGTGGAATATCTTTGATACTTTTACTTTGATGTAAACAAAGAAACTGGCAACGTCGTTTTGTCATTAACGATAGTTTCTGTGCGCGCACTGACTTTTCATCATATGTTCTGTGCTTTTCATCAGGGGCACCAACTCCTGAAAACGAAACCATGACCTCCTATGTGATTAAATAAAAGCGAATTGAGTATACGTGAGATAAATTTTGAATATTTCTGGTTCGAATAATATCGATATCTCTCAAAGATCGACTGCCTTCAAATATGTACTTTCGTCGACATTGATCAGTGTCATTGATCCAAACGAGCAGACCGCTGGTCGAAGCTGAGAGCAATTAACAAATTCCAACTGGTTTTTTCGTCTACTCAGGACACGACTCAAACCGTCCAAAAAAACGTTACGTAATGAAGCGATTATTTAAGATATCCCTCATTTAGTCGAATATTTCTTATGTAACAACTAACTGAATGACATTACATCAGATTGGAATATACATACAAATATTTGGTATGCAAATTAGTCATACCATTCCATAATTTGTTAGTAGGTAAAATTGTGAACAACTTATCTAGATGATAATCTGCTCTGTGAATCGGGAAAGGATGCCATAGATACCAATTTCATCTAATTCACATTATTTGAATCACGTATTCAGATTATAGTAGTGGACCTTGGTGAGAAACTTAGACTTTAAGAGAGGGGACGCGTTTCTCAATAATAAATAGTGAAGCCAATTTTCAAAATCATCAAAATAAGATTGTTACTTCCTAGAGTTATTTATTACGTGACTAGTTTCGCTCTGTACTGTCAGAGCATCCTCAGACTAGACTCACGAAATTACAACACAAACATCATACAGGGTGGCCATTTGAAAACGAAACAGACGAGATTACAGACGAAATAAATTTTTTCGATAGAAATGCTCGGACAGGTCGATTTCTGTTTCGAGGGGGACAACTTAAGATGTAGGTTACGGACGCATAGCGCTTCAACCCTTGCTACTACAACCCTCACCCCCAATTTTTGAATGGGGAAGATGGGGTGAGTGATACCAAATTTGAAAGGTATTTTTATACTGATTTCAGCACAGTAATTGTTTTTTCATTTCATGCATTAGTTCTCGAAATATTCTCAACTAAGTATTTGAAAATGAAGTGGTGTTTTCATGGCACTTGTAGTGTTTTTCTGTGAAAAATCGACATTTTGAGCTTCAAAACAACCATGACTGTGGCTTCCTTCCTCCAATCCACTGACATAGAAATCTTTAATCAAGATGTCGATTTTTCACAAAAAAACACTACAAGTGCCATGAAAACACCACTTCATTTTCAAATGCTTAGTTGAGAATATTTCGAGAACTAATGCATAAAATGAAAAAACAATTACTGTGCTGAAATCAGTATAAAAATACCTTTCAAATGAGGTATCACTCACCCCATCTTCCCTATTCAAAAATTGGGGGTGGGGGTTGTAGCAGCAAGGGTTGAAGCGCTATGCGTCCGTAACCTACATCTTAAGTTGTCCCCCTCGAAACAGAAATCGACCTGTCCGAGCATTTCTATCGAAAAAATTTATTTCGTCTGTAATCTCGTCTGTTTCGTTTTCAAATGGCCACCCTGTATTTTAAACATATTACATTTTTCAAAATTATTCTTAAAACTATTCTCACCTGAACTCTCTCAACATCGAATCGTCAAATAATGCAACAGATAAGGATAAAAATTACCGAAGTTCCCCATAAAACGTGTCTTCTCTAAAAATATTTTAAAATTGAAGATTATAAGCATAGACAACACATGACAAATTTCCATCATAAAGTTGTTACATGACTTGACATTCTTTATATAAACCATCATTGCCAAAATCTACTTGAGTATTTAACATAACATTATTGTCAAATTTTGTATGTCGTAAAATTTCAAAATGGATAATACAAAGTTAACAAAATTATATGGTTTATTATAAAAATTCACAAAAGTGAAGAATTAGAACAAATCCCTATTAGACCCGTAGTTTCTCACTTCAACAGTTTTACTTACAACATAGCAAAGTGGTTAAACAGAGTGTTAAAAAACGATACAAAATTCAAACCATTACACACAATCAAAAATTCACTAGAACTTGTCAAAAATATAGAAGACATAACAATAGAAAGTAATTATGAGATCTTAACAATAGACATAGAAAATTTATAGATACACAAATGTTCCAATAATGTGCTTTCAAATAAAAAACTGTTTTTCAAGCTGAAATTTCCATATTCCCATTATTTTAATCATTCTCTATAAGAAAGTGACATGACCATTTATAAATCTGAATCCACTGAACCAAAGGAACGAACGAATGTAGATTTCAGCAATATTATAGCCACAAGACGTATTTTCCCCTTCGGGGATCTAAAAATCCATCATTCACCGAGATGCTGTTTCTGAGTACACTTTTTCTTCTGGCGGAAAGCTGCTGTCGCTTAGCGGTTATAACGATTTTCGCGGTTGAAACGATTAGAACATGGCAAGATGTTACATTTCTCTAGAGAGCTTGTCTCTATTGGAAATGTGAAAACTGTGTAAGCTGAATTCTCTTTTAAAGGTCGATATTTTCACGAAACCATTCAGCCGCGAAGAATCGAAGCGAATCCTTGCTTCCCTCATACTCTCGCACACTGTGTAGTCTCATCGTGACACTGAACCAAGAATAAAATAATCGACCCCCCTTGCCGAAGACAGCATTCATGAGGTGAGGTTGGATCTCTTCCTCCACAAGGTTGGCGGAATGTTATGAGAGGGTGAAGAAATTAACTTTTTTCTTGTTATAGAAGAGGTGAATCTTACATAAGACACCCAGTCTTCCTGGGTAGTGTCGGATTCTTACCGACTAAACACCTCTCCTGCGGTTGGTTCCGGGCATATGCCTATAAACCTTCCGTCTTCTCATCTGTATATTTTCTCTTTTGCATTTTGATGCTGACTGTTTGTGTTAATCCTTATGCCTCTCTGTTAATGTGGAGTTCTATTTCTTCATTTTCGCAACTGGTTTCTGGGTATTTTGCGGCAAATTCTTGCTGTTTTTGCATCTTCAGCGGGGTCATAATCAACTTACCTTGTTTTTAATTAATTGACTGTCAGTCATCAGAATCGTATATTTGTTCTTGACATCGCCTAATTATTTTAAAGGACCCCGCACTTTTAGTAGGTAAAGTGGCGACCTGTCAAATTTTCTGAAAATTTAGTATGTTGTTGTACCCGACTCATTGACCAAAAGTGTCAATGGGCCCAACCCAATCCTATGGCTAGTTTTCTGAATACGGGGTGTTAAAGTTGAAAATTGCCCAGATTTTCGGATTTATTTGCTGATTATTAAGAGTTACATTGGATTTCTGTTGCATACACACGTTTACTACATGTTCTAGGTATGAAATTAGAGGATACGTATGATTAAAAATATTTATATTTACCGGGTGATTCACGAATATATGACGGTAGTTTTTTCCCAAAATTCACTTTTTCTACTGTGACGTCAGGAGGGCATATTTTTGAAATGTTCTTTCCGATATAGTATTATGACGACAAAATATTGCACAGTGCATATTTTTTATACAGGGTGTTTCACAGAGAGAACCACTAGACATAATCATATTTTTTTAGGATTAATTCGAAATCCTGTATTTTTGAATTGATTTTTGGACAAAGTGATACCACAAACATATGTGTGTCTCTAATCTCCAAAATATTCAGGGTGGTTTATTCATAGGAAGGTATTCAATTTTGGGAAAAGTACAAAAAACATGAACACCCTGTATTCGAAAATTTCCTCGGTCAAATGCAACTATTTTATCACTATATATTGATTCCCACAACATCTCCCGAGGTATGAATTTTAAATCCGATACTATGACCAGTTTTCGAGATACAGGGCGTAAAAGCGGAGAATAACTTATTTCATCATTTTTTTTTTCAAATTGAAAAGCCGGATTGATTTTATGTTGCGCCCATGAGTTCAGTATGAGTACAGATCAGATGCACAAGGAAAGGTTCAGCTAAAATATTTACTGTTACAGGGTGATCCACGAATAAATCACAATAGCTTTTGCAAACACTTGATAATTCTACAGTTTCATCACAGAGAAATTATTCCATGAAGTTAATACCTCCTCGTTCACAATTTTCAGTCTGAAATACTCCATAATAATTAGGTACTTTTCATACAGGGTGAGTCATAAATAATATGCTTTGAAATAATTGAAAGGAGAACTTTTCTGGTGAATTTTGAATAACTGTCTAACATTACATCAAGTGAAGTATTTCAGGCGACTATAGGTATTAACTTCATGGAATAATTTCGCTGTGACGAAACTTTAGAATTATCGAGTGTTTGCAAAAGCTATTGTGATTTATTCATGAATCACCCTGTAACAGTAAATATTTTAGCTAAATCTTCCCATGTGCATCTGATCTGCTCTCATACTGAACTCATGGGCGCAACATAAAATAAATTCGGCTTTTCAATTAAAAAAAAATTGATGAAATAAGTTATTCTCTGCTTTTACGCCCTGTATCTCGAAAACTGGTCATAGTATCGGATTTAAAATTCATACCTCGGGAGATGTTGTGGGAATCAATATAAAGTGATAAAATAGTTGCATTTGACCGAGGAAATTTTCGAATACAGGGTGTTCATGTTTTTTGTACTTTTCCCAAAATTGAAAACCTTCCTATGAATAAACCACCCTGAATATTTTGGAGATTAGAGACACACATATGTTTGTGGTATCACTTTTACCAAAAATCAATTCAAAAATACAGGATTTCGAATTAATCCTAAAAAAATATGATTATGTCTAGTGGTTCTCTCTGTGAAACACCCTGTATAAAAAATATGCACTGTGCAATATTTTGTCGTCATAATACTAAATCGGAAAGATCATTTCAAAAATATGCCCTCCTGACGTCACAGTAGAAAAAGTGAATTTTGGGAAAAAACTACCGTCATATATTCGTGAATCACCCGGTAAATATAAATATTTTTAATCATACGTATCCTCTAATTTCATACCTAGAACATGTAGTAAACGTGTGTATGCAACAGAAATCCAATGTAAATCTTAATAATTAGCAAATAAATCCGAAATTCTGGGCAATTTTCAACTTTAACACCCCGTATTTAGAAAACTAGCCATAGGATTGGGTTGGGCCCATTGACACTTTTGGTCAATGAGTCGGGTACAACAACATACTAAATTTTCAGAAAATTTGACCGGTCGCCACTTTACCCACTAAAAGTGCGGGGTCCTTTATGTTTTATTAGTTGTTTGATGTTTTTCTTTCTATAATTAATAAACGCTTTCTTTTTTGCCTTGAGAAAGGAACAATTAGTTCCGAAACGTCGCGTCGGCAAAATCATAATTGTTTTTTATTTAATTTTTCCGAATTCCTGCGATATAATTGTTTCATATTCTTCTTTCACACAATAGTTTCTATCCCCCAAATAATTTCTTATTATTTTGCATAGCTTGGGTGGATGTCCTTCTGTGATACTCTCGGTCATCGTAAGAAGCTGTTGTTTAGTTGAATGTTGTTTTCTTAATCCAAATTGTTTACTTGGTATCGTCGCTATGGGCTTCTGTTTCTTCAGTAGTCTGGCTAAGACTCTCTCCACAATTTTCCCTAGGGCTGGGGGAAGGCTTATTGGTCAATAGTACTTCGGGAACTTTTTGTCTTTACCTGGTTTATTGAAAACATTCACTTCGGCAGTTTTCATCTTTTTGGAAAGTGCTCTGTTGTTAACACTCCATTTGCTATGCTGGTGAGAGCAGCTATTCCTTTCTTTGACATTTTCTTCAGCAGAGATTTGTAATTTCATCTATTCCAGGAGCCAAGAAATGACGTAAATTTGTCAAACGTACTATATCTTTTAATTTCAAAGCTGGAACTTCGTCTGTGTGAACCTATAGCCAGCATTTGGCACCATCGCGCATCGTGTGAAATTCCATATTCCATTTATGCGCAGCAGCCGTAAAAGGATAATACAACCACATTCGTTTAGTTTTTCCTTGTCTAGTACAACTTTCCAATTAATTTTTCATCCTCAATAGTGAAACGCACGAACAACACGAAAACCTACCTTTGAACACTAACGAACTGAATTATTCAACTGGGTCAAACAAAAGTGGTCCGATCCGTTCCATTAGCATACCGCAAATTTTCCGTGAAATCTATAACTAGACCCCACATTATTGTTCACATTGCGGATATTTTTCGTTGACATACTGCAATAATAAATGCAATTAGATATAATATTATAACGTGGTTATTTCGCTCGAACGGTAATTTGAGTTGATGTTATTCAGTACAGAATTGCGGAGTTATTATCTGCGTAGGATTTAAAGGTTATGTTTTCACGTATCTCATTTGCATAAAATAGCACTGTATTCAATGCATTATTCCTCATTTTATCTTGAATTTTGTAACAGAATCAATGATGGCGATAACAATAATATTCATGGTTGGACGACATCACAGCGTGATTTCTAGTCGAATAATTTAGTAGAATCAGCCTACCATATACATTGTTATTCGCACGAAGAGAATTCTCTTTATTTAAGCGGTATCTAATTGTTGTTGATCATATGATTTTTCTTTGAATGCTTTACAGTTTTCTCATTGCTATACCTGAATAAAAATATAAATCACGATCGAATTATATGGATGACTGATGAGAAATAGTTCCAATGATTAATTACCTCTGATCACTGTAGAAACCATTTTAGTTCTGCCAATACAACGCAGAAATTCAAATTGAAGTACTTTATCTATGGTACTTTAATCTCACTTCACAGAATACAAATACGCCAAGACGTTTTCTTATTGACTAAGACATTTTTGTTTTGGTCCACAGCACTGAGTTGGAGGCAACTCAAATTACACACTATTCGTTTAAATCGCCATCTAACGGGGAGAATATCAAATAAAATACCTACGAATGAGCTGTAGCGTAACTGTAACTGTAGCGACACCTAGTGGCCTTACTGTAAAGAAGGAAAAGCATTTTCTGTATAAGTAAAATTTTCATCGATTTTTTCGAAGTTTTATTGTATTTTATAATAACCAGACCGTTGACGAATCCATGTATAAAGTTTCATAACAATCAGTCCATCCGATCTCGAGTTATAAATGATGTAACCACCATCTTTCTTTTATATATTATATAGATTATGCCTTACGAGAATTATAAAAAATACTATGCTAGAATGTTTTATACAAGCAAATTATGACGCTGATTATGCATCTCAAATATATTTTGAGAGATATCCTGAAGGAATTCAGCCGCATAAAAGTATATTCAGAAGGCCAAAGAATAATCTAATGGCTTTTGGGTCATTTGATTCTTTAAATGCTTTTCATTTTTCAATTTAGCAGAGAAATCATACTAGAATCAACAAGTTTCTCGAAGCCCTTCTATTGGTTTGAGTAATAATAAAGCTAATATTTCCTGAATCAATTTGGCAGCTTATTGTAATTGTCAAATTGTGAGATATCGAATTCTATGACCTTATAAGAACTTTGGAAGCGCCAGACGATACAACAATGATAAAATTGAATTGAATTTGACAAATGAAAATAAATAAGACATGAAATTCTATGACCTCCCAAGTTTTGGAGGAAGTGAATCGAAACCTGCTTGGATTTTGTTCAACGAAAAGTGTTTTTGCGGAATTTTCGATATAAGTGAACTCAGAAGTATGTCATGATATACAGGGTGGCCATTTGAAAACGAAACAGACGAGATTACAGACGAAATAAATTTTTTCGATAGAAATGCTCGGACAGGTCGATTTCTGTTTCGAGGGGGACAACTTAAGATGTGGGTTACGGACGCATAGCGCTTCAACCCTTGCTACTACAACCCTCACCCCCAATTTTTGAATAGGGAAGATGGGGTGAGTGATACCTCATTCCCCCTTTGGAAAGGTATTTTTATACTGATTTCAGCACAGTAATTTTTTTTTAATTTTATGCATTAGTTCTCGAAATATTCTTAACTAAGTATTTGAAAATGAAGTGGTGTTTTCATGGCACTTGTAGTGTTTTTTTGTGAAAAATCGACATCTTGATTAAAGATTTCTATGTCAGTGGATTGGAGGAAGGAAGCCACAGTCATGGTTGTTTTGAAGCTCAAAATGTCGATTTTTCACAAAAAAAACACTACAAGTGCCACGAAAACACCACTCCATTTTCAAATACTTAGTTAAGAATATTTCGAGAACTAATGCATAAAAAGAAAAAACAATTACTGTGCTGAAATCAGTATAAAAATACCTTTCCAAAGGGGGAATGAGGTATCACTCACCCCATCTTCCCTATTCAAAAATTGGGGGTGAGGGTTGTAGTAGCAAGGGTTGAAGCGCTATGCGTCCGTAACCTACATCTTAAGTTGTCCCCGTCGAAACAGAAATCGACCTGTCCGAGCATTTCTATCGAAAAAATTTATTTCGTCTGTAATCTCGTCTGTTTCGTTTTCAAGTGGCCACCCTGTATATTTTTGAAATCGTTGAAGAAAGATCAATTTGGAAATATCATTTTCCACTATGATTTCCATTTGAAATTTTTTTTTGTTATAGCTCCGAAATTTGAACAGATACAAAAGAAAAGAAGAAAAAAGAGAACATGACGTGTATCTCACATTCTCTCTATCCTTTATAGTTTAGGAGTTGTAGTACTCAACCATCTAAATCTGGCCACC
Source organism: Adalia decempunctata (assembly GCA_951802165.1). Taxonomy (NCBI): domain Eukaryota; kingdom Metazoa; phylum Arthropoda; class Insecta; order Coleoptera; family Coccinellidae; genus Adalia; species Adalia decempunctata. Next base: position 11,122,366 of record OX637699.1, read on the forward strand.
CTGTACATCCATGGCAGTATTGGCTCATACTTTTTAGCAACTGATCTGTGGGTTCCAACAATTCGTCTGTACTGCCAACGGTTCTTTGCTTCGGAGATCCATGCATCCCTCAGAAAGGTTCATCGGAGGCAGTAGTTTCTTAGCAACTACATCCGTGAGTACCAAGAGAGGCATATCCCAATCTGATGTTTTATTTAGTTATTCATTATTTGTCATCCCAAATTCTTCTACTCCCAATCATTACCAATCTGCATTCCTAGTAGGTACATACAGTCGTACCAAATAGACGATCACAAGAAAGGCCAAGAATTGATGAACTATCCCCCTGCTTCCTACCGGTTCAGGTTAGGTTTTGCACATTTCACATCGCTTTGAGGATATTCCCTCGGAATGTTACATGTAGTTTAACCATTGGGTAAACATATCCCTTTGTTTTTCCTGCTGTTGCAGTTTTGGCGTATTGCGGTATTCTATATCCGATAGCTTGTAATCATGGCATTCGAGCACATGCCACAAGTACCGTGACCCCAAGTCACGCGAGAGTTTCATTACGTTTAAATTCACTTCCCTCCCGCGAAGACGGCTATCACGATTGTTTGGGTCTTTAATGCAATACTGGCCTTTCGTTAATTATTATTTGTGAGAATATGAATTGTGTTGGAGGCTGAAAGCAACGTTGTTTTATTGTTCCAACCGATCTCTTTGGTAGGAAGTTTCGTAAGGATAATTATTGCGAATATCGGAGTATCTCAGCTTGGAGAACATGATTTCGTTGATGCTGGGGGACCTGATGGAAAAATGAGATATTTAATTTGTCGATTATCAGCGAGAAACATCAACTATGTCAACCCATCGGTTGATTGCTTGAAGGAAGCTGATGACAGTTCGATTCCAAATGTGTTTTAATGGAGAAGAAACTACAAAGGCTGGCCTGTATTGTTGTCACGGGAGCTATGCGCACAGCTCCTACAGCAGCGTTTGAGGTCATACTCGATCTGTCTAACAATGGGAGTTTGATAACAGAATAACCCTCGGTAGAAACACTCCTGGACTCACTCAGTCCAAGACATTCGTCGAAAATATTTTCTCTCCACTATGTATCACATTTCGAAAGCACTTTTTGTTTTAGTTGTAGAAAATACAGGAATGAATGAACTCAAACTAGAAAGCCGTTATACAATGAACATATACAGGGTGACTGGTGACGTAAGGGACAACGGCTAAGTGGAGATAGAGGACCTCAAACTGAATGAGAATTTGGGTTTCAAATGTCCCATAAGGGTATTCGTTTCGGAGATATAGGGTGATTTATGAAAAAAAGGCTAAATCTATGAACTCCCATATCTTCGTTAATATGATATGTTTTTCGATGATATTTTACATGTTTGTTCATACAGGCATTCTCTGTCAGCATAAGAAAAAAAAATTGAAAAAATTGGTGGCCCGTACTCAAAAATTTCAATTTACATGTCAAGTGAGAAATATCACACAGTATATGAGATAAAATAAAATCAAATAGAGATTTGGAAAGAGGGAAAAAAACTGATGAAATATCTGTTTTTTGTTTGAATGGCACAAATTTTCTTTCGTTTCTATGATATGTTGAAGTAAGAATATTACAATATTTTTATATTCAAATCATGAAAATTAGTACTACTGATAGAAAAAACCTTGAATTCGAGGCGCTAGAATGAGCCTGGCATCAAAATATTCCTTCAAATCTTGAAATCTATTTTTATCAATTAATATTTCGATGCCATAAAAAACTTCAAAATAAAATTTGTTGTAGATGGGGTGATGATAGAGTTGGATACTCAAACACAAAAATAGAAAAAGTCGCAAATATGATTCATAAAAAAATCAAGTAAGCAAATATTTTGATGCCAGGCTCATTCTAGCGCCTCGAATTCAAGGTTTTTTCTATCAGTAGTACTAATTTTCATGATTTGAATATAAAAATATTGTAATTTTCTTACTTCAACATATCATAGAAACGAAAGAAAATTTGTGCCATTCGAACAAAAAACAGATATTTCATCAGTTTTTTTCCCTCTTTCCAAATTTCTATTTGATTTTATTTTATCTCATATACCGTGTGATATTTCTCACTTGACATGTAAATTGAAATTTTTGAGTACGGGCCACCAATTTTTTCAATTTTTTTTTCTTATGCTGACAGAGAATGCCTGTATGAACAAACATGTAAAATATCAGCGAAAAACATATCATATTAACGAAGATATGGGAGTTCATAGATTTAGCCTTTTTTCATAAACCACCCTATATCTCCGAAACGAATACCCTTATGGAATATTTGAAACCCAAATTCTCATTCAGTTTGAGGTCCTCTATCTCCACTTAGCCGTTGTCCCTTACGTCACCAGTCACCCTGTATATAGTCCATCCAAGAATTACGAGTATTGACATCTCGGGCGGCTTTGGAAAATCGAAATTAGGTTGGTAATGCCCGTTCAGTTATATTTTGAGTTGTAGAATTCAGGTTGGTGTTGGAAATAACACTGACATTTTGTTCTGTCTTTAATGTTTCGAATAAATTTGGCAAATAATTGAGCAAGTGAAATAAATATCTTTAGAATGAGGCTCTTGAATAGTGTACAGCTAATATTTGGAAAGGCTTTCCATAACACATATAAAAAGAAATAAGAGAAGATTAGTCGAAATATATGGGATGTTGCTGACATAAAATCTTTCATTATGAACGTGATGAGGAAATAACATTTGTGGTTGTTGAAACAACAGTAGGAATATTTACATTTCATATTTTACACCTTCATTGTTCACAAATATTGAAAGTTACAATGTCATATAAAATTCTTCATATATTAAATAAATCCATGCGTTAGGTTTTGTTTCTGTCTTGATGTCTATTACAATTTTCCCAATCCATTCAGTTGCAGGTAATCGTATGTGATAATTGGAAAGATTTTCATGTTCAGATTGCCGTACTTTAAAAAAATACAAAGATATTCTGACTTTTAGTTACTTTTTTATAAGTAGAAATAAAGCTGCGACTGGACTTCCAAAGCCTGCTCTGATGTCAATAATTCTTGGATGGACTATAGATGTATACGAACTTATATGGAAAAATTCTTAGCCTACTATAGAACCAAACAAAATTTCAATGTCGAAATATTTTATTACTCAACATATTCTTCTCTTAATTGAATACATTTATTACAGCGAACCTGCAACGGCTCTAGACATGTCAAAAAAATGTTTCTTCTTGCTCTGCAAACCAGTCCTCCACAGCTTTTATTACCTCCTCGTTGGAAGAAAATTTACGACCTTTGAAACTTTTTTTCAGTTGAGGAAAGAGATGATAGTCGGACGGAGCCAAATCTGTTGAATAAGAAGGGTGTTCTACGTTCTAGTAATTCTAACCGTAAATCACGATTTTTTTGGGTAGCAACATCAGATTTGTGTACTGGGGCGTTGGCCTATGTGAACAAAATACCACTGGATAGCTTTCCGCGTCTTTTCTCTTTAATTTTTTTCCGTAGAGTGGTCAGTAATGTCGAATAGTAATCTTCAGTTATTGTTCTACCCTTATCCAAAAAATCAATTATGATTACTCCATGCCAATCCCAAAAAACTGGAGCAAGAACTTTTCAAGCACACGCAACTTCTTAGGTCTTGGAGAACGAGAGTGTCGCCATTCCATCGAATGTTGCTTTGTTTCTGGATCGTAGAAATTTACCCAAGTCTCATCCATAGTAACAATTCGGTTTAAAAAGTCTACATCGTTTTCAAATCGAGCACAGATCGAACGCGATGCTTCTATCCTTGCACGCTTTTGGTCAACATTCAAACATTTGGGGATCCCTTTTGCAGAAGTTTTTCTCATGTCCAAATGACGTGAACTATATGATGAACGCGTTCGTATGAAATCTACAGTGCTTCAGATATCTGTTTTAGTCCAATTCGACGGTCTGATAAAATCATGTCATGAACTGCATCGATATTTTAGGAGACTGGCACAGAAACTGGCCTTCCCAATCGGTCATCATCTTCAATGGAAAATTTACCTCTTTTGAAGCTTGGAGTCCAAGTTTTCACGGTCGCATACGAAAGACATTGATCACCAAGGGTATCAACCCTTTTAAATACAGGTACCTACTTGATGATGAGTCGATACTCCAATTTTTTGATTTTGACAATTTCGGTGGACATCTTTTTTATAAGCTTTTATTTAGTTTCACCTGTCCCGGTGACTGTCTGTCTGTAATCAAATCTTGCAAGTTAAATATGACACACTTCTACTCGTCCGATTAATTTGAAATTTTGCAGGTGTACCTAATTCTTATTGAAAAAAACAAAATGGCGGATGAGTTTTGTAATTATGATCCGATTCCATTCAAAATTAGTATCTTGAGGTATTTGGGTTCGAAAATGATGATACTTTTGTCAAAATTGGTAAATTCAAGATGGCGGCCACAATATGGCGGACGAGTTTTGTAATTATGATCCTATTCTATTCAAAATTGATATATGGGGGTTTTCTGGGTCGGAAATTACGAAAATTGAGGAATTCAAGATGGCGGCTTCAAAATGGCGGATGAGTGTTGTTATGAACGCTTCTCTTCAAAAATGTTTTTTGAGAATAAGGCTTGTTTTTTAATTTATTGCGTAACTCAGGTTTACTTTCTTGACGTCGAACTCTACACTGACACTTCTAATAAGTTATTGTTCGTTGATATGGTATCGCAATATTTTGTTTATGCATGGAACTGGTCTAGGCTTACTAGATATCAATACATCCTCCTATAATTCATTGATTTCGCAAAAAAAGAAAACGTTCCCTCATATTAAATGAAAGAGAAAATTCGAAGAGTGTTATGGAAATGAGAATATTTGCAGAATTTTCCCCAGCAAAATAGAAGCACTTCACGTTCACTTCAATGCGCTTTGTTTGCATTATCATTGTTGCCGTCAGTCTTTTCAGCATAACAAAACATGAAAGCTACCGAATTCGCTACGAAAGTTTACAGTTTTCATCCATATGTATGACTTTTTAGAAGACTTGTTGCGCGGAAAATATACGAAAACGTGCGGAAAATCAGGTGTTGTCGTTCTCATCGCTATTCCGAATGAATGCGAACGACTCAGTCGAATATACATCAAAAAGTTTCAAGTGATGGGCTCCTAAATTGAGTTTTTTCCTGGGACTGAAATTTTCACAATAATCTTGATTCCAATTAAGAGTGTGACTTTTCTTTCTAGACATCAAAATCATACAGGGTGTTTCATACTTACACGAGAACCTTGGGGGACGTTTCATTATGACTCATTCCACATTTGCTGTCATCTGAGCCATATTTATTGATTACCAAAAATCAACAGTTTAGGAGATATTTCAGTTTGATTTTCAAATGAGTTCTCACCTTACCAAATGTTATTATTTTTATCAGAAAAAGATATGATGTGTTTGAAAAAGCAAAACTATCCTGAATAAGATGTTGAAAAAAAAATATCTACACGTGCACAACTTGTGAAGAAGCAGACGAAGAAGCGAGAAGATTGAGAGTAAATTTCAGGCGGAAAAAATTAAACAGCTGGAAAAATAAGGAAGAGGGCAAGTGCTTTTTTCGGGAATGGTTGAGATCATTCCGAACATAATTTAAAATACATTTTCCACCCAAATTTTGAGTTTAATTGCAATAAAAAAATAATCCCTTTCTTTTCTTTCTTTTTTCTATCCGCTTTCGAATCAAACTCTGGTGAAACGAAACTAGTGCCTGCATTCTGAAGAAATTATTTTAGGAAATGAAGAAATGATTTGGCAAGTTTTTTAAATAATTTAGTCATACTTACATAAATAATTGTGGAATTCGAAAGTAAATGAAAAATGAAATGATATTCATCACTGAATTGTGAAATTTGTGGCGAGGTTTCTATCTAAACAATATCCTCTTGGAATTTCATGAACTCGACACTACACGGTTAATAAAACATTAATTAACTGAGTGTCTTCCACATAATCATCACGAGATCGAAGAAGAACACCCAAAATAATCAATTTCCCTTTTTAAAATAACATAGCTCTAGAAAAAATTCCTACCATATTTGTTCACACCGGTTTTCGCTATATGCATTCGTCATCCATAGAAACTGACATTTGAGACACAAAACAGCAATATATGATTTGCATATATCTAATAACATCAATATGGATTGTACTCCTGCTTTTCACACTCACAAAGTGAATCCAAATCTTTGGTAAGGATTGAGTTGTTCGCTTGCGTCAACTTGAAATTTGAAAATTGCTAGAAATGTAGAGGTTATGTTTATTCTGAAAGACAACAAGAAAATAGATATCGAGAACGAAAATATGTCACTTAAATAATTTCAGTTCAATTTTAGAATATAAATAGCGGTTAACAATGATATTTAGGACTTGAAGAAAACGGAATGAAGCGTTTGAAACATTTCACATGAAGTTGTGAGGTTATGATCGAAACTGTTCACATGAAGTCAAGAATACATACGTTTTACTACATAATACGATCTGTCGGAGAGAGACAGAATTAAAAAAATATTTTTATTCTCAATATTGCCGCACAAGCGTAGATCTGGATTGTTACCAAAGCCCAGCTTCAGTTTTGATTGGCTCATTCCTCATATGGAAATTATTAGATATATGATGATTTGAGATGGGTCCATTCATAGATCTTACGGTGTGTCTTGCGTGCCCGCTACTTCAAAAGTTCTGTGATAGCTCTGACATAAAGAGCATTCTTAGGAATGCAACATGGATAAGGTTAGGTTGATTACTCATGTTGAGATATTTTTGGGGTATCGATGAAAATATGAACAAGTTATTAGTATTTGCCAACTACTCTACAGGAAAATCGGAGGAGGAACTGTTTTTGATGGGAGAAATATAGCTTTTCAGAAAATATCGTCAAAAATATCGTGTTTGTAACATTCTTATTTCAATAAAGTTAGTACTTGAGTATTCCCTAAACGTATCAACTAAATTTCAAATGAGAAATATCAACTTTGAGGTATTTGCTGAGAATAGTATCAGGCACGTATTTGGCCCAATTTTTTTTCAAATGACTATATCGACAAATGACTATACCGAATTCGGAAAAATGGAAAATATACGTGCAAGTCAAAGACTCATCTTTTTTTTATGAATTGTATTCAGAGCACAAAAAGTAGCACAGGTTGAAAGTGTACAAAGCACACTAGACCAAGTATTTTATTTACATATTTACATGCTAGTCCTAATGAAATGAAAAATAATGTTGGTTTTGTGCAATGTGTCGAACTTATTTGAAGAGTCGTTAAAACCCCTTTCGCGGCGTTTGAGGCGTGTTTACATCACCAATTCATGCGTGGGGAAAGTCGGCGTGAATGGCAAGCACGTAAAATTTCATGTTCGGCAGTGAATTCGTTCACTGGTGCTTGAAAGGACCGAAAATGTTACATCGCTGAAGATGTTCGTATACTTCATGAGGAATTTTAATAGCGCTATTCGACCAGTTCGGTTTGTTAGTCTGGGAGGTGGCGTTACATTTTCGGTGGTCATTTCATCCCGATTCTGTTTTTGTAAGTGGCAGTTTGGATTATGGCTGATAACCGAAAGCATCAGTCTCCGGAATCCTGAAAAAATTTGAATGTTCTTTCTGCTTATACAACTTTGGATACATTACAGTGTAATTTTCTCCGCCTAGGCGGAGAAATAGTTGCTATGGCTCACTTTCCCCTTTTGGCGGCAGGAAAAGTGTTGTTATTGCAAAGGATGAATTTTGCATGACACCCGTAACTAAGCAAATGTTCAGATTTATATGAATTTCAAAATGTTTGAAAATAAAATAACATATTTCATTCGAAGGATAAGTGACTTTTCATGGCTCGCTTTCAATTACTCAAGCTCGCCATGAAAAGTGTCACTTCTCCTCCTTATAAAATAATAAACTATTATCATATTTTGAAACGGGTCTGATCGCTGTTTTCTCAGTGGGGCAACCCACTAAATACAGATGTCTTCGCCTGAGAACAGAAAACACTTCTTCACATGGAAAACCTTTGGCATCTTATTCATGAGCCCCATTCTCAACTTCCATCCTGCCATAAAGATTAACAGAGGAAAAATTCAAGAGGCATTCCATAAAAGTACAGTTCTCGGAGATGAACCTCGCAGTCTTGACATTTTCACGACAACAGTATGCTAATGGCGGACGACTGACTACGCACCTTCCTGTCGGGAAAATAAATTCCGAATCTTCTTTTTCCGCCTCACACATATCACATGAATTCCCTCTTATTGAATCCCGATCGAATTTATAGTCACTTACCGAGATCTATTTCTAGGAATGTGTGAATTGTGGACGACGTAAAATATATGTTAAATGGATTCCAATATTCTACTCCCACGCATGGAGAAAACGTCCATGATGTCGGATAAATGTGGTATGAATTGGCACAGAAATCTTCCGGCACTCATTTGTCAGTTGTGAAGAACGAATTCAAAAGGGACTTGATAATGGACAATACTTTTTCTTGCTTTGAATAAAATTTCAGTTCTTCCATTTTAAATGCGGCTCCCAATGGTCAGAACATTTCCTGACAACCGCTGATAAAAACAATAGGATCAGTGCGCGTCAGCGGTCATCAGTAAACTTCCTGATCACTGGAAGCCGTCGTTAGCCAGCAAGAACCCATCGCAAAGCTCGTTTCAAGGCGGCTTTCAAAGATCAGGAACTTTTTCTTACCACCATTGATGCGCACTGATCACTGATCGCCTCGTATCAGCAGTTGCCAGGAAATTTCCTGATGGTTGGAAGCAGTCGTCACAGCGACAAAACCAAGTTCGTTTTACAACGATAAAATGTTGAGATTTCTCCAATTTGAGATAACTTTAATTAATTGAAAATCGCATCATAAACGTATTTGTCGTCCATTCATTTGAAAAATGAGCCTTCGAGACGGGGAAAGATTCTGAAATATTTCCACGAAAGAAAAGGCCCAACTGCTGTCTCCTAATATCACGAAAATAAGAATTTCCGGGTAGAATCAGTTTTTGCAATTCCTCCACTTGGAGTATTTGTTAGATTGAAATATCTATCTCAAAAAAGTTCAGAAAGAAAAGCCTTGTGCAAAAACAAATCGCACCACCCATCTTTCCTATTCGAATTTAAGGGGTTGGGATTGTCGCATAGAGAGATGAAATGGTATGATGACGGTAATTATGTAAAAAAGTCCTCTTCAAGAACAAAATTAAATGGTTCGAGCGATTCCTTACAAAATCTTGAATTTTCTACTTGAAAAGATCTGTTTCACTTTCGGGGATGCCTCAAGAAATTCAGATTTTCTAAATAAAGAGTTTAAATGAATTGAGAAAATCACCCCTGGATCTCCTCGAAAAATGCCTCTACGTACAAAAAATATGATTTAATTCAAAGAGCTTTATATTTCGTCGCATTCAAACATTTTCAATCGGAACATACTTCCAATAGTGAGGATAACTTTAATCTTATAAACCACTGCATTTTTGTTGTTACTGGATTCTCCACAATAATAATCTCTTTGACTCAGCCGCCTCCTGGTCTCGCTTCTCTCAGACGGAATCAATTACGTTCCAGACTGCCTAAGAATGAGGAAAAAACGGAGAATCCTCGGCTAGTAAGGTCATCGGCAACATACGGAATCTGCGGTTCTAACACTGCAGACGAAGGCTATTCTTCTGGAGCAATGATACGCTTTCAACTTTCAATTTTCCTGAGAATCCAAAGTCATCACAACGCAACAGAGGGAGTAGCAAACTTGAGGACAAGCACTAAGATATGGTTGGAAATTGATAATATACGTATATGAATTTTTTTATCCAGCTATCATGGAGAAGGATTTATGATTTCTCAAATGTAAACTAAAGTCGAAAGTTTTCCAGATTTTTATAATTTCTAAAATGTATCATATTAAATGAGGAAAAAAATTAATACTTTTGTCTCGCTTTTCGATTCACTGTTGAATTATAACAATAGCGACCGTTGAATATGCATTATAGTTATTAATTAACGATAGAAATGTTTATTCAGCAGTCGATGATTCCAATTATAAAGGAGCAAGTTCAAGAAAGATTTTGCTATGTTAACGTCAGCCCACTTATAATTCAACAGTGAATCGAAATGCAAGACAAAAGTATTAAATTGATTTCTCGTGTTTCATTTATGTGAATAGCGACATATAATACATTTTTCAAATCAGCAAAAAATTTCGTAGGTAGCAAAATAAGAGAACTTCCGACTATACTTTACATTTAAGAAATCATGAATACTTCCGATTCCTCGAAAACAGCTGTATTGAAAAATCTAATCATATTCGTATTTGAATTACATACTTCTGAAAAAGTGATTCGTATTAGAGAAAGAAGGGCTCGAAAATGTGTTATCAGTTCTCTTCTTGCAGCTATAGTTCTTGAGATGCCTTCAGTGGACGATGTACAATTGCAATTATATACTCTACTGTTTCCTATCGAAAGTGTCGGTAGAAGAACAATTTCATGAAGATATTTTCATCGAATTTATTGAATCATCTGAACGGTCCTTTTTTAAAACAAAAATTTCTTTGTTACAGGGGGGGCCTACGAAAAGAGAAATGGTATGAAGGAGCCAGATCACATCGGATGTGAAACGGTAAGTGTCATTTATTTAACAAAATTGTATTTTTATTGTGAATAGTGAAACATATTCATTAAATTGAATTACGTCATTGAAAACATATCCATAAAATTGCGTACAGATAGTTGGACATAATTCCTTATTTATTAAGTAATAATGCATTTGGGATATAATGCCTATAATCACCGCATAATTCTGAATATTAACTACAAAGCATATCTTCCAAATCTCTTGATGCAAGTGGAAATATTTTTCCATTTTCCCCATACAAGAAATACAATATTTGTATTCCTGAAATGAAACCGATGTATATTACGTCATTGATATCTGTTTCCACAGTAACTTTAAGCCTAAGCCATTCAAATGAAATACAATGCCTCAAATCTATATACACTTGTATAGTAATTCACACCTAACAATGGGAGAAAATAATATCATTAGTAGAATTTGTAATTGTATACTCAAATTTCCTTATGTAGGAATCAAGTTACTTCAATGTTGGGATATAAGTTTTCATATAATATTTTAATGGAGTGTCTCAATGAAAAAGGTGCAGGTACGGCAAATCATATGTGGACTGAAAGTTTTCAGAAAAAAACTTGAAAAAAATCTCAGTCAGATGCAATTAATACCCCTAAATAAACAGCCTCAAAAGGATTGCACCCCTAGGTGATGATTGAATAATGAGGCATATCACGCATCATTTTAAGGTAGAGTGTTTCAAAATCTTCCAAATGAAGAATTATATGCCCTATATTCCCCATTCAGAAGTAACCAAGGAATGCTATCACTCTTAAGAGATTATCTGTCAATAGATTTCAACTGCATGAATATACTGGTATCTCAGGAGAATATCTCATTACTTATGATACTTACGCAGAAGTTGTTGCTTTTGCATTGATGCATCAGACTGAAACAATTTCAAACATACAGTGTTCGTTTGAAGCGAAAATTAACTCGGTTTTTTCAACCACTCGATTTTATTTCAACGTTTGGTGCCAAATTAGGTTTTTTATTCAGTGTTATCTAAGGTATTTTCAAATTCGACGGCGTAGCTAGAATATTACGAAAAATATATGAAATTGCAGAAGTTTTTTACTTATCAGAGTTATAACTTTAAGATTCACATTTCTCAGAATGATTTTCGATTTATGGGACGATGAGTGTTTTAAACCTGATGATAAGTAATTTCCTTGTAGGAGATATTCTAGACAATGTAAAATTTCATTTTTGCAGACGGCTCACCCACTATTAATTCATCCATTCAATACTCTGCCAAACTACACATTTTGGTTTCTATACAAACCTTCTAAAATTCTGCATAGAATATTTTCTACTTGCCCCGTAAATTTTAAGTATTTAGGTCTTTTTTTTAAAAAACAGAGTTTATAGCAAAATTTGAACAAAATAATTTTCAATGCTGAATATAAATTCACCAGATAAGGTTTCATTGAGAATTTCTCCTTAAAAATTCAAATTTCATCATTGGAATTCCTCTAAGTTTGTAAATAATGTAAAGGAATTTTTGTTGATAGTATAATCCCTGTGAATATAGTCAATCAAATTTTTTAATATATTCATGTAAATTCTGAATGGAATATCTTCCGCTGAATATCTTAATAAGCATGATTGTTTACTAAAAATCTGTCTATCGAAACTTCGGGTCCAATTAGCATCGAGAAGGAATTTATTTTGGAGAATTCTGTATCAATAAGAAAATTAGGCAAGGCACGAATAATGGATGTGGGCGACAAAAGAATCCATGGTGTGCCAGAGGTGTGGCCTGAGCTTTCCTTACCCACTTATGCCGAATGAATGTTATTATGGAGATTTATTCCGTTTTTTACTATATGAAAAATTCAACAGATCGACTGAACGATATGAGGCTTAACTCGCTTGGAATAGGAAATATTTTCTGAAAAAACATTCGTGTTAGTGAATGGACGCTTTTGAGTGTGTTTTATGGGAATTAGAGATTTGGAATATCATAATAACAACAACTTGGGTACCAATTCATCACGAGGTTTTACTTTTATGTTAATTGGTGTGAAATGGCCTTTGGATTAGGAGATGTAGTGTGGGCGGAACTCGACGAGTCTAGTAATTTCGTTGAAGAATAAACATAAAATCTTTTCGTTTGTCCATGAACTCTTTTCGAGAAGTGTTTTCCGTTCTCAGAGTTGATTACCAACATGACCATAAATCTTCTATTTAACATAAAAGAACTCATTTTCTTGTGGGTTACCGCTTTTACAGTGTGTTTCGGTATGACTTAGCGATAATTCAAGGGCATCAAATATACCTAATTTTATCGACAAAAACACCCACATTGAGGAGTTTGCCCCCTATTTTTGGAATAGCCGCCATTTCAAATTAATTTTTTTATTTGGGGGCACGGCAGTGGCCCCGCCAAGTCGAGCGCGAAGCAAACACTGCCGTACTATCTTTACCCGAACCATTTCGCCGCATTTTCAAGCCCCTATTTGAGAACCTCCGGATGAGACCAGAAAGCCGAAATTTCGTCATCCAGTAAGCTCTAATCACGTACTCAAAATCCAAAATTTCAAGTGTGTAGGTCATTTAGTTCCGAAGTTACGCGAAAGCAAAGTTTCGCATTATCGACCCTAATTCACTCATGATCATCAAAATAGAACTAGTACTTCCCAAAAACTCAGAGAGCTGAAATTTGGTACATAGTTAGGGTTTAATTGCCACATAAACGGAAAATTATAAAAACTAGCATAATCGAAAATCTGTTGGCACGTCACGTGAGCTCACGTACTATCACGTCATCTTTGCAAAATGTGCAACCACAATAATGTATGGAAGTTTATGCGCTTGGAAACACATTGTTATCAAACTCAATATGTGAATATCGACTTTAGAATATAAATTGAAAAAAAATAATAATCGGGTCATCAGTCTTATAGACAGTGATATTTTTACTGTCTCATTTATTGTTCAAGGAAACGGTTTTCGAAAGCTAGGCCAGAACAATAAATGAGACAGTGAAAATTATTACTGTGTATAAGACTGATGACCCGATTATTATCCTTTTTTCAATTGTTATCATTTCACGCATTCACGAAGTTAGCATCTGCTGTCACTTGATAGCACACCAGAACTACCCGCAAATTTACATTTCCTAACCGTAAGTGATATCACGTCGGATATTTTGTGAAAGTGAAAATGGATGAAAATTTGATCGAACTTGTCAGGCTTCATGAAGTGATCTATGATCATTCTTCATCAGAGTACAGGGATCAGAATGTACGACAACAAGCTTGGGTGCTGGGTGCTCATTCAACAATTGTTGTACTATTTGAGGTAATCCTCCCACTTCTTCTCTTCGTTTATTTATTTGGTGAATCAAATCTCTTCTATCAGAATCACCAGCAACTGTAATAGCAGTTATCTTCTTTCCATTCCGTCTTCGGAAGCTCTTGCTTGATGAAGAAGAAACTGTGTTTCGCTCTGTATCACTGGATATGAAAATGCTATGAAATTTATGTGCAATATAGAACGTCTATTGCTCTCCAGAAAAAACATCATCAGATGGGTCTGCGGTGGTTAGATTGGGAGAGAAAAAATTGAATCCGAAAAAGAATCGGGTATGAGATGGGCTATATGGACAAGTTTGGTATCAAACTATAGGTTTTCGAGGACGCTGAAATAAAAAAAAATAATCGGAGGCTCTATCTACCATAGTTCAAAACCGAAAAAAAATAAAGATTTGTAATAAAAAAACTACTCTTAAAAAAAGTGTCAAATAAGAAAATCTAATAAAATAGATCAATATGCCCACGTTTCTACCAAAAGAAGTGAAATCCCACCAAAAACATTCTGTAAAAACTAGCCAAGTCTCGATGGAGCGGCATATTCATCTCTAAAAAGTAATGAAATCTAAAAAAAGTCGAGCCAAGTTTAAGGCTCCTTACTGCGATTTCTTTATTATTATACTTAATGTTGTGTGACTTGGCCGTTGAAGGGTACACAAGGGTACAAAACCAGGTGTTCCATGACACCATTGCACCAATCTGTCGCCAGAAACGCAAGTTACACAACATTAACTATAATAATAAAGAAATCGCAGTAAGAAGCCTTAAACTTGGCTCGAATTTTTCTAGATTTCATTACATTTTAGAGATGAATAAGCCGCTCCATTGAGGCTAGTTTTTACAGAATGTTTTTGGTGGGATTTTAGTTTACTCTTCTAAATGATATCGATTTCTGTGGACATAAAGAGCCTTAATTAAAGTTGTCATTAGCCATCTTCAAGTAATATCTGTTGTGCATCCGTTGCAATAGTCCAGTAATGGCTAAATGCATTCTATTCACAGCTACTTCTTAATCTGCAAAACATTCTTCGCCAAGAACAATTCTGCTTCCTGTTTCATCCGCTCAAACGTGTTCACGTACTGACTGTTATCACCTTTTTCTAGGAACCATTCCCTGACAGACTCGCATACTTTTTCTTCATCTCGCCACAGAGCGAACCGAAATAATTGCCACAGACAGTTATTTCGCGATTAGGCTTACCTGACACAGTATGTTTCAATTGTAACTGTGTTGTTATTACTGATGTTGAACAATCTTAAGTGCTAGGACAATTATGTTGAAAACAACTAATCTTCAGAAGTGCTGGATATTTCCCGATCAGAAGTGTAAACTTCATGTTATTCGGTTGGTTTGATCGTTCTCAGAGACATGAGGAGAAACGTGGTGTATGTTATTTATTGTAATATGGTAATGATAATTAGTTATTGAGTGAGTTTTCTCTAGTCTCTATTCTCATTAAAATTCTTCTCGAGAACCCGGGAGTTAAAGGAGAATTCCCTGGTGTGCATTCTTATTTTCCTGTGGAATCAATCATTCTTATTGCATATTTGGTTTCTATAATGTAGGTACATCGCCATAATTCAATTGAAATATATTTTCACCTGCGAAATGCATATTTGACCGATGTGCTCGAAATATATATTTTCAATAAATTCTTTTAGATGAAACACCTTCTGATTTTTGTGCAACTACCTCATAATTGTATCAGAATGCTGATCTCTCAAAAATTAACTGACATAATTGCCATACTTTTTGGATCAGGAATTTTTTATTGAACTAGAATTTATTCTGAATAGTTTAGGGATGATAAATCCTTCCGAAGGGTCCTAGCAAAATTTTTTGAAACTGGATATATGAATTATTCTAAATATGAACACATCAAACCAGCAACTAATGAATGTCTTTAACTACCTACCTGAGCAGTTAATAATCTATACTTCAATATAAATATTGACATGAAAGCTATAATGAATTGCATGCGGATGCAAACTAATATCCATCTATATTAATTTTCACGATACGTTTCGTTTGTCCCCGCCTGCAATACATTTTATAATGCACAACGTATTTATATTGAAGTATATGAAGAGTGTTTTCTTTAGAGGTCAGTTTTGTTCATTGACATATTCATTCAACCAAAAGGTACCTCTAAAAACACCCGTTACCTACTATTAACTTTTTGCAGACTTTCCAGAAAGAAATTTGCATATTGTGGCTATCATTTCGAGGACGTACAAAATTGTAGTGCACAATTATGTCCCATGAGTTTTGGTACAAATTTCATAGACCAATATGATAGTGATAAGAAGAAGACAATAACAGGCTGCTATGAAGAATAAGTTTGTATGTAACTGATAAAGAAACTGCAACAGCCACGTTTGTATACGTGAAATAAACTGCTCCACATGAGTTGGAGTTAGGGATATTGACTTGAATTGCAAAAAAATATAGTTAAAATAAGATTTTCGTAATAAAAATTCATATTAATATGATTTCAAGTTGCAAATTACTCTTAGCCTGTAGGTCTGCAGCGTATACAGGGTGGTTAAGAAAAATCGAGTAATATAACGAAATTTCATTCCCAGAGAATTCAAGCATTTTAAGACTATCAATACAATGTATGGCCTCCACGGGCATCAATAACAGCTTGACATCTTCTTTGCATACTACACACGAGGTTGTTGAACATTTCTTGAGGAATTTGGATCCATAAACGGGGCAGAAGCTCTCTCAGATCATAGTTAGCTTTGTTACGAACGTCAGAAACATGTGGAACATACATCATAGATATTCCAATTCTCTGTCGCAAAATGTCAAGCGAAGTGAAAACACAAGAATTTATAGTGAAACTTTTTCAAAATAATCCAAAATGGAGCTTCAAAAGAATCGCAAAAGAGGCTCGCGTTCGTCCGGAAACGGTAACAAGAGTTGTTAAGCGCTTCAATGAAGATCTTACAATTAACCGCAAGGAACGAACCGGGAGGAAAAAGGGGTTTCATAGCCCAAAAAAAGTGAAGAAAGCCATCAGCCCTTTTCAGAAGAATCCTAACCTTTCAGGACGGAAAGTGGCCCAAATAGTGGGTTGTTCGGAGTCAACCTTTCAGAAAATCAAGTCGAGTTGTGGGCTTAGAACATACAAAGGGCAGAAAGTGCCAGACGCTGTGAAGAATCAAAAAGCGAAATCAAGAGCAAAGAAATTAAAAAAAGATTTCTTGAAAAATTTTTCTTCTTGCGTGATGGACGACGAAACCTATGTCTTGGCCGATTTCTCGCAACTTCCTGGTCAGGAATTTTATACTGCAGATTCTCGTGGAAATGTTGACGAACAATTTCGCGTGAAGCAACAAGCAAAGTTTCCTAAAAAAATTCCTGGTTTGGCATGCAATTTGCACTTGTGGGAAAAGGAGCAAATTTTTCGTTGGCCAAGGCTCTGTTGACTCGAAGACATACATCGAGGAATGCTTGAAGAAGCGACTTTTACCATTTTTACGTGAGCACGATGTGTCAACAAATTTTTGGCCAGATTTAGCCTCATGCCACTACAGCAAGGCCACCAAGGAATGGTACGAAGCTAATGAGGAGGTTTTTGTTCCCAAAGAGGCCAATCCACCAAATTGCCCAGAACTCAGGCCAATCGAAAGATATTGGGCCCTGGTAAAAAGAGAATTGAAGAAGACTAAGAAATCAACGAAAACATTAGCGGTATTCGAGCAAAAGTGGAAGACAGCATCCCAGAAAGTGACTGAGATCACTATAAGAAGCATGATGGGAAGATTTCCAGAAAAAATCCATGAATTTTGTGAAAAATAGTTTTGGTTTTTTATTTTTCCATTAGAATTAGAAAATGATTCGAAAATGAGTTTGATTTTCGAAATCGGTCCAGTGGTTCAAAAGGTATAAGCGTTTTTGCGATAGCGAATTTATTCTCGTTCAGTCCTTATCTTAAAATCCCTCAAAGAATGCCACAACACATCATTGCCCATTCCACATTGAGACCTTGAGGCACAGTATTTTTTCAATCAATTACCACGCATCAAAAACTCCCGATCTGAATGATTTATATCGAAAAACACTCAATGGCGTGCCGAAGAATATATCACTTTCGTTTTTCCCTAAGCCTCCTGGTGGCTTATCGCGAATTACGTGGCGATAAAAAGCTCATAAGCGTTCGAAAATGGAATGAGAAATGGGCCGCTTCGACCTCCTTTCACGTCATTAGCATCCCATTATCCGCACTCAAATCTCGAGTTTATCGACGCTGACGATCTGGTAAACTGCAAACGGTTTTCGGACTTTTGTTTCTGTTTTCGCAGGCCTGCTTTTCGTTTGTTTCGTTTTTAGTTTATCTGATTCGGCCGAGATGGCTTCCGTTTTCTTTAATAACTTTTGCGAGAGAATTATCCATTTGATGAAGGGGGATTATGGCTCCTTGTTGGGTCGTTATATTCGAGCTATTGCTGTAATTTATGAAATGAAAATTTCCACGATGGAGAAATATTACGGAGTTTGTTCAGTTTCAAAGAACTGGGGCATTGACGGCGTGTTCGTTAAACAGAAATGGTTGCAAACCTCCAAACATAATTCTTTCATGTTAAGAAGGACCAAGTTCATAATGATGTGGTGTTATAGTTATTTCAAGCAACATTTGAAACTAAATTATTTCGTGCTTATCCATCGAAGGATAATCAGGGAAGTTATGACATATCTTCTTGACAATTTTCAGAGTTTTCTCTCCTTATATCCGAAACATAACAACAATTCTCCTGCCGCCAGAAGGAAAAGTAAGTCGTAGCAAGTACACTGCGCAAAAAAATTAACGCACATTCTGAAAATCTCAATTTTAATGAAAGTTAAATCCACATTGACTTTATAACTTATTTTTTATGTTCTCTCGGAAAGGTTTTGAACGAAACAAGACACATTAAATGGAAGAAAAATTCAGGATTTCACCGAATCTTATGTGAAAGAAGAGAAATGAACAATTTTCAAAATACTGATAAGTGATTCAATACTTGGTATTTCCACCCCTTGCGTTAATTTCAGCTCGGCAACGACGGTTCATACTCAAAATGAGTGATCTTAAAATGTTCTGATCTAATATTTCCCAGATTTCTCCGAGTTGGATTCCTAAGTCATTAAGAGTAGCTGGATGATTTTCTGAACTTTTCAGCCTTCTATTGAGGTTGCCCCAAACCTGCTCAATCAGATTGAGATCTGGACTTCTTGCAGGCCATTCTATTCGAGAGCCTTCAACCTCTTCAAGGTACTCCTGAACGATGCGCGCACGATGTGGTCTGGCATTATCGTCCATAAAAATGAAATTTTCACCAATGTATGGGACAAATGGCACTACATGCTCTTCAAGAATGTTCCTTATATACGTATCAGCATTCATAGCTCCATTATCAACGACCACTAGGTCTGTGCGAACGCAGTCAAAGATATTCCTCCCCCGAAACCAGTAGTATTCAGGAAATTGCACTTAGCATATCTTTCATGTATGTATACAAGGGAACGTTGATCACAATGGTAGAGGCAGAATCTAGACTCATCTGTGAAGAGAACTCTTTCCCAATCGGCCTCTTCCCAATGGATATGCTCTCTCGCAAAATCCAAACGCGCCCTTCGACGGGCTGGGGTAAGAGCTGGGCCTCTTGCCGCGACACGAGGCCTTAAATCATATTCTCTGAGGCGATTTCTTATTGTCTGAGTGCTAATTTGCACCTCATGAGTTTGCTCAGGCTGATTTCGAAGGAGGCGAGCGGTTGCAAACCGTTGTCTCAACGAAGAAACTCTCAAGAAACGTTCTTGAATGGCAGTTGTTACCCGTGGTCTACCCTGTCCTGGTCTTCGGACATTCATACCTGTCTCCCTGAATCGCTGCAACATTCTGGACACACTTGTATGGGAAACTCCAAACCTTTCTGCAATTCTTGTGTATGTCCACCCTTCTTCTCGCAAAATTACCGCTTGGGCACATTCCTCTTGGGTCAAATTGCGTGTTTCGCGTTGCATAGCGATCGAGTGTAGAAAATCAAACGAAAGAAAAACTATTGATCACTAGAATTGATCGAGAACAACTGATTTTAGAATGGAGCCAATACATTCAAAATCTGATAATATCATCTTTTTTTATTCCTGCTGGGAGAAAACATCTGTATTGAAGAAAAACGTTGAAAGTGGATAACATATGCACGCACAATTCTGATAAAAATAATTATCATTGAGAACACCTTCAGTTGTAGAATAAATTTGAGATTTCCATAATGTGCGTTAATTTTTTTGCGCAGGGAACCGAAAAATCAAAATTCTCCTCTTCAATTCCGACAGCACCTGCATCCAGTCATTATTCCCATTATTACTATATCTGGCCTCGTCATTACAAAAACCGACATAGGCGCCTGGGCCAATTTCGAACCAGGAAACGCCGCAGAGAGAACGTCAGAATTTCATATCCAGCTGACATTCCTCGCCCGAGAAGAACAAAGGCGGTTCCTATGATGGAAGTGATGGAACCCAGTCAGAGGGATCTCATAAATGTAACCGGGAAGACGTTTTGAAGTTTAATTTAGTCGTATCAAACCGGCAATCGCTAGTTCGTGACGCGAGTAGACTATGAAATATGGAACGATGTCCATCAGAGGAGCTGTGAGGTAGGGACCGAAGACCGAACAAATGGTTCTTAGTTCTTGATATGAGTCGATCGCTCAAGTCTGGCCTTCTACGGGCCATAATCGACCGAAGTTGAGACGGGAGTTGAGGTAAATCGAGTACGTGGGGCTCGTTTCGTGGATTGAATGGAATAAACCTTTGTTTATGGGCAATTTAATGCTGCAGATTGTCCTATGAAGGACGCAGGTACAAGGACTTTGCCTCGATGTAATGGTCCACATTTGCGACATATTTTTCAGGTTGGCTTCTAGCAACTTGCAAGAGATTACTCTGGAATGAAATCGATTTACACTTTCAGTGGCCAGACCAATACAGGGTGGCCAAGAGATTGACGTCAAAAAGAAAAAAACAGGTCCCTCGTATCATGGGCTATTCGAATCACCCCCATGTATGTTATGCTATTTTTCACGGTTTTCGAGTTATGAATTTTTTTATGAACTTTGAGATTTTTCGACTTGACCATCTTAAAAATGATATAAAAAAAAAGTAAAGAATTCTCTGTGAAATTCTTTTTGTAACTTGATCTCCATGAATTGTACTTTCATACATAAAAAAAACAGATTCGTAACTTTGATAAAAATTATGGAAATGTTGGTCTCAAGTGAAAAATTTACGTAAATTGGATTATGATCTGAATTTTCGAATCAAAATTGAAGATGTAAAAAGGCTAATTCAAGGTTTCTTAGTATGCTTAAAAACTGCGCTCAACAGTCAGCTTTTGAAATCATTGATAAAAAATGCTACTTAACACTCTACATCTGCTAGAATTAGCCTTCAAAGTCATCGAGGTGGAAAAAATCAAAGAACTAAACTACGAAATTATTTTTTGCCATTTTAAGATATTTCTGATAGAAAATGCTGAAAATTAATGAAAATTAGCTTTAGATGTTGGTAAAGAAAAGTTCTAGATAAAAAAAAGAAAAAGGTATGGCAATAAATCACACATCATAATGTAAATATAAAGGAATTTATTTATAAAATTTACAGAAGGTGTTCAAAGTGGCCACCTCCAGCCTCAATACACATGCTTTTCTTTCAATCGCCTAAAACCTGCCCTGTTCTCTCTTAGGACACGTTCGGCTTCTCTTATCTCCTGTCGCAGCTCGTCTTCAGTCGAACATTCTCGGGCGTAAACAATTTCTTTGAAATAACCCCAAACGAAAAAATCGATGGGATTAAGGTCAGATGAACGTGGGGGCCACTTGATTGGTCCGCTACGTCCGATCCATCGTTCATTTAAATGATTACGGACTTGAGTTATGTGATTTAAATTTTCGAGAACAATTTTTCATTAACCAATTGAATGAACGATACCCGAACAGATGGATCGGACGTAGCCTATAATATTTACCAGTCGCATGTGGTGTTGGTAGTAGATAATGCTCCTTGTCATGCAGGATTAGAAGAGATCTTTCAGGAACCCGAATTTCAGGACAATAATAATAATCTACTCAGACTCAGTCCTTACAGTCCAATGCTGAACCCTATAGAATTTGCGTGGTCAAGTTTTAAATCTGGGGTTAAAAGGCCAAGTTCTACAAGGATGCAACAGATTTTGGCTGGTGAAGAAAGGACAAATCTTCCTCAAAACCAGTTCCGCTTGCGTGAATTGGAAATTATAATGCGTGATAATATAAATATAATAAATATCAACAACTGTGCGCGATATGTAGCACATATACAGCGATATTTTCCTGGTGTTTTAAACTTAGTTGATATGGTTGTGTGATTTTCATTGTTGAAGAAATATTTTTATTTATCGTATCGATTCTCACCTTTATCAACTTGTTCATAAAATAGCATTATATAGTTTAAATTTATCAACACCTCTGCATTGTAAAATAAATTTTTTCCTCATTTGAATTCTTAGTTACTTCAGAACAATTCTCTTGAACTATGAAATAAAACGGAAAATGGCTTTTCTCAATATGAAATTGTTTAGTTTCAATATGAATGTGTCCATTCCCAATTCGATTGTGTTTACCATTTTGAAGTTGCTTATTCTCATTTCGAATTCGTTTATTCCCATTTAGATTTCGTTTACCATTTTGAAGCTGCATATTATCATTTTGAATTTGATGAATCCCAATTTGAATGTGATTAGTCTCAATTTGCAGTTGAAAAGGTATAGGTCAAAGCAGAACTCCATACCTGAAAGCCGTATCTGAGCGTAACATCCCATTAATATTTCACTATTGTTACTGATCAAATAATTTCGAACGGAATGTTTACTTTAATCGAAATCGTTCATGATAGCCATGGGGAAATTCATGAAATATTTGATAGAATTGAATGAAGGTTCGGTGAAAACCGAGTAATTTTGAAATCGAATCGTGTTTCCGTATAATCCGTTTGGCAAAAATATTTACTGTGCTGCGGCAACATGATTCGAATATTTTCCCATGATGTTATTGCAGTTGTTCGCATGTAGGAACGGGTATTATTATTTTGGTGTCTGTTCATCTCTCATGTAGTGGTATCATATAAACAGGATTGAACGAATTTTCACAAACAAGAATTTGGATTCTAATCCTGCTTCGAAAACATTAACGCAATGTGTATAAATATTTCTTATTCTTATTATTGACTAGCTGGCCCGGCGAACTTTGTTCCGCCCTAATGATACTTACGGTGGATTTCACAAATCCACTCTGATTTTTGAACTGTCTAATGTTTCCATGGATATGAGCTATCACACAGAACAGATACACAAAAATAATGTCATAATATGTCAATCACTAATAATGGCAATTTTGGATTCAGTTATTTCCGCAAATATATTTATTACCCAAACAGAAATTCAAAAACGTTTCAAAAATTATGAGGAAAGATGAGAACGGACAATTCACGATTGAAACTGATCGCCAAAATCCGATTTACTTGAAATTTCGATAAAAATTCACTGTGATATTCAACCGCTTTTTGATCTGTTAATAGCCTTTCATGGTACTATAAGCCCTATGTAAATTACACGGTAATTGATATCATATGTTCTTTTTTCGACCATTTCAAACTACGACGACCGAAATGCTCGAAAAAAGAACAGATGAAATCAATCGATGGCCGCGAAAGCCTCAACAAATTCATCGTCATTTAATTGTGATAATGTCAAATATAGTACCTTCACGATTACGTTATTTGGAATAAATAAAACTATAAAAATAACAAATAAACATCAGTCATAATGTGTGAATAGCTCCAGCTGAAGTGGTAAGAACGAAACTTTTCTCATGTCTCAACGAAATCTAATCATTTTAGACATCTGTACTCCTACGCTAAGACATTTTGGTTTTGCCCAACAGCGCAGAGTTGTAGGCAACTCAAATTACATACTATAACAGTGACTATAGAGGGAATATAGTCACTATACACACTTTTTGCTTATATCGCCATCTAACGCGGAGAATATCAAATGAAGTACCAACGAATAAGCGGTAGCGTAACTGTAACTGTAGCGACATCTAGTGGCCTTACTCAAAAGGAGGAAAAGCATTTCCCGTATAAGTAAAATTTTCATCGATTTTTTCAAAGTTTTATTGTATTTTATAATAACCAGACCGTAGACGAATCCATATATATGAAGTTTCATAACAAACAGTCCATCCGATCTCGAGTTATAAATGGTGTAACCAACATCTTTCTTTTATATATATAGATTACAGCGCAATAATTGCAAAAGCCAGTTTCATTTCATGAATCCGCATAACAATTAAGACATGTTTTCATTGTGAAAATTTTCCGTGGAAAATGAGGAAATGGTCCCTGTATACCTAATTCTGTGTTAATGCGCAGGCTGGCGACAAATCGATACTTTGGATTGGTTGATCCGAAAAAGAAAAATGGAGTCGGTTTCCAGATCTCTTTTTGGGAATTCTATAGCATACCGTAAATAATGAAAATACTCAGGGTGAGTCTTTGACTGAAAAATAACCTTTTTTCATTTTCCATTTTTCCGAATTCTGCTCTGTTGAAATGATATAGCCATTTGAAAAAGAAGGGCCAAATTGAGTTGATACATTTATAGTGAAAAGGGGTTACAGTCCACTGCGACTTTAAAGTCTATTGTGCCCCCTGACAGAGCTGTTATCATCGCGTCTCCTACAGCTCGCCCTCCAGTTCCAGGGATTTGTTGAAATCCAGTATCTTCAAGGAGGATAACTCCTCACTTCTACAAGTTTCTTGTCCAAAGCACTCTTTCCTTTGGCTTGCAATGGCATAGCATTCCGTAACCAGGTGAATAGGAGTTTCTTCCTCCTCCCCACAGAATCTACACTAATCAGTGTCCGATAAAGCAATTCTCAACAGATGCTTCTTCAGGCGACAATGTCCTGTGAGAAAGCCAGTGACTAGGTGAAGTTGGTTTTTACTGAGATCCAGATATTTTTCGGATCTAGCAGTTTCAAAGTTTTTGGAATGATCCATCCCTGGGAAATTCCGCCAAAGTTTTTCTCTTTCGGTTTTCTCCTTCAGCATAAACTCCTTCTTATAGGTGCATTTTCCTATACCACAGAAGGGTTCTGGGCCAGTGAGTGGCGTTTGTGCCCCTTTCTCGCCAGTGTATTGGCCTCTTCGTTTCCTACGATTCCCGAATGACCGGGACCCCAGATTAAAAAGACCTTATTCTTCTTGCCTACCTCATTGACTTTGTTTTGGCACTCCCGAATCAGCTTATACAGTTGATACATTTAGGGAATACTCAAGTATCGACCTTTTTTGGATAAGAATAGTAAAACCACGATATTTCTCAACAAAAACACTTAGGTTTGTCCGATTATAACTAAATGCCATATTTCTCCCATCAAATTAAGTTCTTTCTTCGATTTTCCTGAAGATAAGTTTGTAAACCCTGATAACTTGTTGATATTCCAGTCGATATTTAAAAAATATCTTATAAAGAATGGTGTTCTAATCAATTTATGATTAATCAACCTAAAAAAACCCATTTTGCATTCAAAACAATCGAAACAGAAATCTTCTATGAATATTTCACAGAAACTTCGATGTGTATGTTGCCAGCTTCACCAAAATTCCTGAAACTACGCATGATCTATGAATCGACTCATCCCAAACGTCAGTGTCCGTGAACGACGCATGCTTTTAGCGACAACCGGCGCAATGTGGAAACAAATATGGAAGAAATCTCTTCTAGAGCTTTGTTGTTTGTGAATATTCTAAATGTTTTCCTTCGATCTCGTGATGATTATGTGAAAACATGCATTGAATTAATGTAGTACTAACAGTGGAGTGTCGAGTTTATAAAATTCCAAGAGGATATTGTTTAGATAGAAACATCGTCACAGATCATTCGGCACTAGGTATCATTTTATTTTTCATTAATTCCAATTTGATACGTAGTTTGTATCGACATTTATTCTTCATATAGGTTTTCTGAATTTTGCATTTCACTCACATTTATTTTCAATATGGACCAGTAAAACTGTGCGCAGAAAAATTAAATGTATAATTTCATGCTTATGGTGTCCTAATTTATCTCCCACATTTGTGGGATTTTATGATTACCTACATATCTCTACATCAAACGTTTTCCTATCATTCTTGACAAAGTTGATAAACATTCTGACAACATTGTTACCTTGTAGCGCGATTAATTTTTCTGCGATTCGATAATATTTGAAATCCAGGGAAGCATCCAGATTATTCTTGAAATTCGTGATTTTTCCTACAATTAGAAATAAATCGAAAACGCCGGGTTTTACTGAGAATACTTTCATTCATCTCTGTTGAAAACTTCGATCACATTGACACCATTCTATGAAGAGAGAATTTGGAAAATATCGTCACGTTTCCTTCCAAACAAATGAACAAACAAGGACTAACCAACTGAAGTTCCCAAATCAACAACAAGAATCCATTCACGGCAACGAATTCGAGGAGCGCTCAAAGAATAAAGATTCAATCCAACATAATGCCGACGATACATAAAAATTCACCTGGTAACCTTCACCAACCAGTACACCAATGATTAATGGTGGTTGTACGGAACATAGACGACCGTAAAATTGGCCACCGATAAAAAATCTCGACCTAGGCAGCGGCCAGTTCAAGGCCAACAGCCTGTGGAATGCGCTTCAATTCGCGGGTGTTCTCTTCGAATAGTCGCTCGGGACGGTCTCGACGGTCTTCTTCTTTCGATCCAGCCTTGATATTAGCGCCGCTCCGTGAATTTTAACCAGAATTATGTATGGAGGAGTGAATGCCGTTGCCGACTTTCATTTGGAGCTCTACAGCGAGCGTGGGAGAGGCGGTGATTTCGTTCGAATTGTGTTATCCGTTTTGTTCTCGGATAGAATGACTTGCAAGGGAATTCAGGATACGGCGTTATTCAATAGGGGACTCGTTTATTTGAATTGAAGTGGAACACACAATTTTTCAATCAGATTCCGAAAATAGCAGTTAATAAAATGTGTAAAATGTTCTTTTGAAGATTAGATAACACCTTTTTCCGGTAGTTCTTTGATGGGGTGATTTATCGGAAATCCTCTAGGGGCAGTCCCTCTTGGAAAACTCTTCTTGATAAATTTTCATGTGCACTAAGAATCGCACACACGCAACTGTAGGTTCAAGGGTTGTAATACCCAGTACCTATTTGATTTTGAATTTATGAGGGCTAAGGGCTATAATCTGTAGCTAGGCGTTTTTCCGAGCTTCTTCAAATCCATAGCTGGCACGGAGACCATTTGGTACTGAAACTGCAAAACTCTGTTGGTTTCCGGATTGAAACAGTTTTTGAAAAGTGGCTGTAACATTTTTTCAATGGAAAATTCTGCGTTTTTGTAAAAACACTTCTGTGGTACCAATCAAAGGTGTCTGTATACAGATTGAGTATTTGACTTCTACGTACAGAGTGTAACAGCCAAATGGAATAAATTCGATAACGAATAAATGAGGGGGTGTTGAGAAAAACGCTCAGACACGTCGATTTGTAATTTTAAATGCGCATATTTTTCAAGAAAATGAAATTATATAGGGTGTTCCATGCGACCGTGGCCAATACCAACTTTCTTATTTCAAATGGAACCCCCTATATATTATTCGATTTTTAGATTCTTCAGAAAATTCTAGACATAATTCATGCAAAATGTCCTATACCTTTCTTCAACTTTTTCGGAAATATTAAGTGATTAGCATGTTGCCAAGACGTTCGCGGCGAACATTTTGAACATTTCCTACATTGACATTAATGTTTTTTTTTATTTTATTTTAATAATTAAGAAATAATCAGTATTACTTATTAGGTTTTAAGTGTAATGTACCGAATTTGTGGAATAAAATTATTTTTATTTAAAACGTTGATTTTTGCAATACATCTGAAAACACTTAATACTTCCGAACTAGTTAAAGATAGGTATAGGACATTGTGCATGAATTGTGTCTAGAATTCTCTGAAGAATCCAAAAAATAAATAATATACAGGGGGTTGCATTTGAAATAAGAAAGTTGGTATTGGCCACGGTCACATGGAACACCCTATACAATATTATTTTTCTGAAAAATGTGCGCATTCAAAATTACAAATCGTCGTGTCTGAGCGTTTTTCCCAACACGCCCTCATTTATTCGTTATCGAATTTATTCCATTTGGCTACATTCTGTATATTTTAACTATAGATTCTTGAGACCACCGTTAAAGAGATAAAGCCATTTGAAAAAAAAATTGGGCCAAATACGTGCCTGATTCGATTCTTTGCAAACACCTCAAAGTTCAATTTTTCGATTTGAATTGAGGTGATTATAAGATGTTCTGTCGCGATACATTTAGGAAATACTCAAGCACTAACTTTGATCGAATAAGAATATTACAGATACGATATTTCCTAACAAAAACACTAAGTTTCGTCTGATGATTTCTGCAATTGAAAAGCCATATTTCTTTCACCAAAATAAGTTCCTTCTTCGATTTTCCTGAAAGTTTGTGAACAATAATAATTTGTTCATATCCATCAACCTAGGCCATATGATTAGAGGTCAATGACCTAACTAACCTAACCCATCTTCTGTGATATTTCACAAAACTTTCGAGAGAGGCCAGATTGCTGATTTTCTCAGTGTGTAGTGTCGAGTTAAAATTCCAAGGGGATATTGTTTAGAAAGAAAGCTGTATATTTAATCATAGTGCATTTTACTAACCTAATAAATGCGAACATAACTCTGGTTCTCGAATATTTCATTGAAGTATTCATAAATTATTCGACCTTGCTGACAATATTCCATGAATATTTCGAGAATATTCCATACTGTGTATACATATTCAAGCCCGACTTCCATATATTCATAACGATATACTGATTTTCTCATTGAATTCCACATATTTTCCACATCTCTGCAGAAGGCACCACCCCACAGGCATTCGGAATAGGTCTTCTCTGCGATGTGAAAACATGAATATTGAAATCGCTTCTGGAGTACACATACATGCACTCGTACGATTTGAAAACGATTGCCATATCCTGACCTCGGTAGTCAAAATTCAATGGACCGAATTACTTTCATTCATGGCCTGCTTGGAAATTGAATATAAACCAGCACCAGGATGCTGTTCAATCTACCATTTTGATGGTCGTTCTTTGTGTTGAGATGATTTGAGCGAAAGTGTTGCATTGCTACTTCGAAAATGATGCATTCGAATGAAAAATTTTTTGAATAGGCTCATTCAATTTTTAGTGAGGAAGTTTCCATAGCAACTCTCGTTTCACATCGAATAAGCATTCAAGCCGGCAAAACTTACAAGTCAGTTTTCCAGCGATAAAATTTTTGACGTTTCTCAAATTCATAGATAGCTTCGGAGATGAATACCATAGAGAAAACAAACAACGTTTAGTTAATCTATGATGAATACCTATTTGTCAAATAGCGCAATACCTGCCCCATGTGACCACATTACTGTTGGACACGTTATCACGTGAAATAGTCATGTCGAAGTTATCAGAAACATCGAATAAGTATCAACAAAAGCCATGCCAAAAATTGCCATGCCATTGTTCAGGGAAACAAACGAAAGTTCCGTTCTTGTCGAAGAGTAGTTGGTGCTAAATGATCTCGGTCTTGTTATGGTCTTCTTCAGAAAAACGCCATTTACCTGCGAGAAGACCAAGATGGAACAGTGGTCCAAATTAATAATTTCCAGAAGTTCTTTCGAGACATATTTCACTTTCACCGTTATCTAGTCAGATCCAGACATCAAGCATTTGCTGATATTTATGCCTATCTGATTACAATGCTTCATTCGAAGGAGAAGTGACTTCTCATGGCTCGCTTCCAAGCTCGCCATGACACTTCTCCTCCTTATGAAATAAGGCCCGGCGAACTTTGTTACGCCTAAATGATACTTATGGTGGATTTCACAAATCGTAATCACCGGTGATGTGAGATCAACGGCTTGGTTCTCTGATTTTTGAACTGTCAAATGTTTCCATGGATATGAGCTATCACACAGAACAGATACACAAAAATAATGTCATAATATGTCAATCACTAATAATAGCAATTTTGGATTCAGTTATTTCCGCAAATATATTTATGACCCAAACAGAAATTGGAAAACATTTTAAAAATTATGAGAAAAGATGAGAATGGACATCTCACGATTGGAACTCATCGGCAAAATCCGATTTACTTGACATTTCGATGAAAATTCACTGTGATATTCACCCCCGCTTCTGGATCTGTTAATAGCCTTTCATGGTACTATAAGCCCTATGTGAATTACAAAGTAATTGATGTCATTTGTTCTTTTTTCGACCATTTCAAACCACGACGACCGAAATGCTCGAAAAAAGAACAGATGACATCAATCGATGGCCGCGAAAGCCTCAACAAATTCATCGCCATTTAATTGTGATAATGTCAAATATAGTACCTTCACGATTACGTTATTTGGAATGAATAAAACTATAAAAATAATCATCAGTCATAATGTGTGAAAAGCGCCATCTGAAGTGGTAAGAACGAAACTTTTCTCATATCTCAACGAAATCTAATCATTTTAGACATCTGTACTCATACGCTAAGACATTTTGGTTTTGCCCAACAGCGCAGAGTTGTAGGCAACTCAAATTACACACTATTACAGTGACTATAGAGGGAATAGTCACTGTACACACTATTTGTTAATATCGCCATCTAACGCGGAGAATATCAAATGAAGTACAAACGAATAAGCGGTAGCGTAACTGTAACTGTAGCGGCATCTAGTGACCTTACTCAAAAGGAGGAAGAGCATTTCCTGTATAAGTAAAATTTTCGTCGATTTTTTCAAAGTTTTATTGTATTTTATAATAACCAGACCGTAGACGAATCCATATATGAAGTTTCATAACAAACAGTCCATCCGATCACGAGTTATAAATGGTGTAACCAACATCTTTCTTTTATATATATAGATAGAAGATAGATATACTATTACTAGCTGACCCCGCGAACTCCGTTCCGCCTTTTGTTATACCACGTTCCCGTTAGGTTAGGTAGAGGGGTGAAAATATAGGGTTGTATGGTTGTATGTGTGCTGTATCATAAAAAAATGAAAATAACAAAATTTGTCCAAAAAAATTGAAAAAAAAGTTAGGGGTGGACCACCCTTAACATTTAGGGAAATGAAAAATAGATGTTGGCCGATTCCTGGTCCTACCCGATAAGCATACAAAATTTCACGAAAATCGGTCCAGCCGTTTCAAAGGAGTTCGGCCACAAAGTGCAAACAGGAGAATTTTATATAATAGATTTAAATGGAACCGAATCCTCCGCCAATTTGTAACGATTTAATCTTTGTGACGGGAGATGTCAACATTGTCAACGTACTTTTCAACGATCGTGGGAAAAGTGACACTATTTTGACCTGTTTTCTATGCGCAAAGCTCAACATTCCAGATTCGTCAATATATTCTTCCGCCACATGGGAAGATTTCCATCCTCCGTGGCGCTTTAAAGAAAGAATATCAGCTCCAGCTTCTACCAAATGTGTTGCTTATGATCTTCGGAAACAATGTCCTGTATATTCTGTTGGATTTGGCAACTGTAAATAACTTGCAACAATTTGCGGCTTATCTCATCGACAGGCTCCTGTTATTCCAAATATTAGAGCTACCTAAAAAGTAATCAAAAATTGTATATTTCGTATTCTATTTATTTTAAGTAATAATATTTTATCTATATCTACTTACTTTCGTCGACAAAAAAAGTTCAGAAAACCATCCAAAAGTTCTAGAACAGTTCGCGGACTGTCACAAAAGGACCGAGTTTGTGTTTTGTTTTCTGTTTGTCCGCTTGGTGGAAACCCGGCATTATATTCATCAAGTTGAGGTTGATAGGGGCATAGCTAAGACTTTCAACGTAGTGTGTGTGGAACTTATTTCATGATTTGTCAACTTCTTCATCTCTGCATTTTCAATTTAGGTGAAATGTTCCATTTTGATTGATTCTACTCAATGTAAAAAATACCCACATTTAAAAACAAAAATTCCGATCATTACATGAAAATGAAATCTATCCATTTCATGGAAGTATGGCTCGGTCCTCGGAAACAACATTTCCAGGAATAGTCCAACCTAATCGAATTCCTTGATCTCCGATACAAAAAATTGTATGAAATTTATATACGTCCTCGTTCGAAGAACCGAGAGTATCAAACTGTGTTCGACGAATCGTGAAATGCCATATTTTCTCCTCTTTGAAGATGGTCCTTCGCTCCGGAATTCCTTTGAAGAAAATGGAATTATAAACATTTTCAATATCCGTGAAAATCGCGAGGGTGTAATGAAACTTAAACCCGAAAATTCTCGCTCATTAGAGTCAAATTTCGTCTTTTCGGATCGATATTATTATAACTTCCGCTTGTCGTAGCTTTGTGACAAAGAATGATAAGCTTGGAGAGATTAATGAGAATGATATGGAATGAAAATGCAGATATCAACTATCTGGACATTGAACAAATTGAAATCAGTGGAGTTCAAACTTACACGTGTCTACTAATTATAGTTATTTATGCTACTAGTGTGTTATGTTGAAAATAAGTCACGCGAGAAGATTTATAAATCTCAAGTGACTTAGGAAACACAACACGCGAGTGGCATACAATGTTTCTTCCAACAAGTGGAAGAAATCGTTTTTTTTGTGTGAGATAATATAAGCTGATCTGCCAAGGTCAATTATGACATGACTACAAAATGGCAGCTTTATGTAATGAAAGTTTTATACCTTTCCCCACTAGTAATATACATCAGAATGTCAAGAATATAAACCCAAATTATTGCTTGAGAGAACTTTCGAATTTAAGGTCGCCGTTCAGAGCGAGTAGGAAAACTAATCCGAAAGAGGCGCCACCGTGCATTTAACGGAATATCTCCATAGAACTTACATTATCACTCTAAGTTCTATGAATATCTCTCTAATTATGAATGAAATGTACCATGAACTGAACCATGAAATTAGTGAATATGTGGGTAAAGCAGGAACTTTTTCCCGCCATATTTTTGAATTTGGCCAATCTCTGCCGATTTCGCATTTCAAGTTGTTTTTGTGAACGAAATTATCTGTAGATTCACTTTTAATCGGAAGACTATTTTCATGGGTCTTTCGTTTGAAACAAAACAGAAGCATGAGTTGGCTTCTTTCTTCTATTTTTGAAAGAAAAAAAATGAACTTTCGAAATCAAATCGATTCAAATTCATCAAGAACTCCAATCCTTCCTGAGTTTACCCACAAAATTTCAGTTTTCAAAGTGAAACCATTTTCAAATGCAACTTGAAATAAAAGCACACTACATTGAACGCCCACCGTAAACACAAATCGTTCACCAGAATAAATTCGAATATTGGAATTTTGGACACAAGTTACAAGCTTCGAAGCTTGTAGTTTCAGAAGGGTCTCCTCGGGAGACCTAGGAGTAATCAGGATAAACAATATATCAATATACAGGGTGAGTCTTTGACTTGTACATATATTTTAACTGTAGATTCTTGATGCTAAAGGAAACCTTTTTTTCATTTTCCATTTTTCCAAATTCGGCTCTGTTAAAGAGATATAGCCATTTGAAAAAAAAAGTTGAGCTTAATGCGTGCCTGGATCAATTCTCTGTAAACACCTCAAAGTTCATACTTTTCGATTGAAATTGAGGTGATTATTAAATGTTCTGGTTGATACAATTAGAAAATACTCAAGCACTGACCTTATTTGAATAAGAATGTTACAAACACGAAATTTCCTTACAAAACACTCAGTTCTGTCCGATCATTTCGGCAATTGAAAAGCTATATTTCTCCCACCAAAATAAGTTCCTCCTTCGATTTTCCTGAAGATTAGTTTGTAAACACAAATAATTTGTTCATATTTTCCTCGATATTCTAAAACGATCGCATAAAAAATGGTTTTTCACTAACCTATCCTAACTCCATTAACCAAAGTCATATGATTCAGGGTCAATGACATAAGCTTACCACATTCTCTGTGATATAGCACAAAACTATAGAGAAGACGATGCCAGATTGCCGATTTTCTCTTCAAACAATGCGAACTCAAGAAAGCAGTACGTCCCCTATCGCCAATATAGCGCTACGTTCCTAATTTCAGTTGCCATGCATCCACGGCCTTCTGAAGGGAAGAGCATGGGAAGAGTAGGCCCTTAGACCCTTTGTCTAAGAGTAGGCCACTCTTCCCTTTAGAAGGCCGTAGATGTAACCGCGATGCTCTGTGCTCCAACCAGTCCAACCTAAAACGTTATAGCACGGCATAAACAAATTTCACGCTTTATTTATTTACAGAGAATGAAGCAAACAGGTGATGATTATGTAAATGACTCTCAGTGAATTGATGTAATATTATTAGTGTCGTTCTGGTGTCGAGTTATATTGTTTCGATAGATATTTTGCTGAAGGACTGGTAACAATGAATTTCAAATAGAAACTGCATATAAAATGAATAATTTTATGTCCCACGATTGTGGAATTTTATTATCACATATCTCTACATCCAACTTTTTTCATCATAGAGATTTTAGTCTTGACAAAGTTGAAAAACATTCTGACAACGTTGGTAACTTGTTGAGAGGCCAGAGAAAAATCATATTCCATGAGATTTGACTCAGGGCAGCATTCAGGGTATTCTTGAAATTCATGATTTTTTCCTCTAATTCAATCTTATACAATTAGGAATAACTTGAGAACGACGCGTGTTATTGAAAAAATATAAGAATACTTTTGTTTTCTAAAATAATTAATTCTTTCGAAAACGTGAACCGTTCATCTTTTTCAAGTGGTTTTATAGTATTTTTGCGTGAATTTATAAGTCGACTGTACTGTAACTTTTTTACCAGTAGAAATATGAAATAAGTTTCAATTGAGGAATATACACCATGAATAGAGTAAACAATCAACCAAAATTCAGTTCATTCGAAATATCGGTTCCGAATATATGGAAAGAATAGTGTTAATTTCATGGATTTTTGACACCCTGTATCTTCCAAACGAAACCGAATTTTGAAAAATGGTATGGGTAAAAAGTGTTTCGTTTGATGAGAGGAATCTACAGTTAAAATATATGTACAAGTCAAAGACTCACCCTGTATATAACCAATAAAAATCAGCCATAATTTCTGAAGAGCGCCACCTGAAATGGAAAGAACGAAACTGTTCTAGTATTCTCAATTTTGGCGAAACTAAATCTAATCTGTGCTTACACCATTATTCTCGACATCTTAGTCTCAGTACCCTTTAAATGTCAGAATGATTTGAAAGTGACATTTTTACATTTGGGTTAAAGTAAAAACCGATGAAAATTACGTTCCTGAGGGTATTTTTGCAGAAGCGAATATCTCGATCGGTTTCAGAGCAATAAATAATAGTAGGGTCTAAAACTAGTTGCAGAATGGGCTCCTATTCCAATACGAATGCGAAATTCGAAAACGAGCGACGAAGGAGCGAGTTTTCGAACGCATGAGTATTGGAATTGCATTCTGCAACGAATATTTCTCGATATTTTCTCTATTTCACTCAAATTTTGTGAAATTCAATGAAAAAATTCAAATTATAGGTCCTAGTGACTTTCATATTGTATCTTGGCAGTTGGTGTGAATGTTATGAAATACGAAAATTGACATTTCCAAATTGACGTCTGCTGAAATTTAAAAGGATCGGAAGTCATTGCTGACAACCACAAAACGAAAAATGTTAATGAAAACGATGCTGTAATGAATTCGTTACAGCACTGTTTTTAGTACTGTAATGAACTCATTACGATACTGAAATAGAGAAAAACCATTATTTTTTCATGCAGAATCACCTCCTGAAGTTTTTCGTACTTATTCACTTACACCCTGTATAATATGTTGGATATCATCTGCATAGGTATTAGGTACAACACTTTCCTATTATGACTCAACGTCTGAGCTTTTGAAGGTGTGTTATTCATGGGTGTTCTTCCTGGGTGTGTGTTTTACATTATGGAAAGTGTATATCGATCCATTAGGCTCACCTTCAGATTGAAACTAGGAGGATTTATTTAGTCCACATATTCACCGTTTTAGAGAAAACTGGCATTTATGATCCAAAACAATTTGTAAACACATTGTGAATTTCCTGTTATTGGAAAAATGAGTAGTAATAATTAATAAGTTTACTAATCTCAACAAAATTTGACAACTAGGTTTTTAATTTCGAATTGCGAAGTTATTTTACATTATTTTTAGCGACTATAGTTAACAAGATTACAGAAATTTTTCCAATTATGTACCTACCAGAAATAGACAATCTGCTAGCAAATTGTTTTTGATCATAAAATGATATTTTTCTTGAAAACGGTTCACTTTAAAGTAATGAACCAGTACCTTTTGTATATAAACACATTGGCGCATCACAATTTGCTGTGAAAATGCCAATTTGTCCAGCGGTGTGAGAGTTGAGAGATAAAACATTTGGGCAAATTCAGTATCTCCGCCACTGGCATGTCTAATGAAACCTAGTAAAGCACAGAAAGTAGCTATATTATTAGTGACAATATGTGGTACAGAAACTCAATTCTATAATTCAGCATTTCTTGGGATATCAGCAAAAAACTGAAAAAAAATGTTTAATGAGAAAACTACAGTTGACTGTTGATACCTTTATTTAGAAACAGCCTGTATAGGCATTTAGTAGAACGAGTTCGTAAAAATAATGGAAATTCAACCAGCCTCCAGGAGAATTCCACAATTGACAAGTTTCTCACCGTTATATCTAGAAATACTGTCATTGTGTCATTGTGTCATTGTGTCATTGTATAAAAAGTACCCGGAATTGTAAAAAAAAACACATAAATTTAAATTTAATCATCAATATTTATTTTGTCTCCTTCAAAATAGTCCCCATTGCTTACAATACAACTATGATATCGGCGAACCCACTTTTCCATGCACCGCTCATACGCCGCCAAAGGTATGGCCTTCAGTTCTCGTTGCGAATTTGTTTTGATGGCTTCAATGGACTCAAAACGCGTTCCACGTAGGGGCAATTTGAGTCTTGGGAATAGAAAAAAGTCGCACGGTCAGGTGAATACGGCGGTTGTTCGATGGTATTTATTGAGTTTTTGGTCTTGTATTCCTTAATAATTATGGCTCGGTGCGACGGCGCGTTATCATCATGCAAAATCCACGAATTGTCTTTCCATAAATCTGGCCGTTTACGACGAACATTCTCACGCAAACGCCTCAATACACCCAAGTAATACTCCTTATTCACTGTCTGTCCTTCAGGAAGCAATTCTGAGTGCACAACACCACGATAATCGAAGAAAACAGTGAGCAAAACTTTAATTTTCGATCGACTTTGACGTGGTTTTTTCGGACCGTCTTTGAATGATTTGTACCAATCGTATGCTTGTGTTTTTGACATACAATTATCACCAAAGGCTTTTTTTAACATTTTCAATGAATCGGCACAAGAAAATTCGTTTGCAAGACAAAATTTGAGGCAAACTCTTTGATCAACTATTTTTTCCATTGTAAAATTCGCAGAGCACTTTTGAGGTCGACTGATACTGACAGCTGTTGTAAACACACTAGTTGACAGATCGCGCTCAAATTTGGCTTGGTAATAAAGGAAGGACCTACCAACTTTAAGAAAAAAATATTACCGATTCCTTTTTGGCGGTTCATTTAAATAACATTTTCCGGGTACTTTTTATACAGAGAGTATGTTTTGATGTTGTCTGGAAGAAATTCTTCATTATTTGTGAGCCAGAATTGTTTCAATTTCAGTAGCTGATGCTGATTAAAAGATCTGTTCTTTTTGCGCGAACCACTCCACTGTAAGCTTAATGGAGGAGTCCGGGACAAAAAGCTAGAAAAGTGTGATGCTCAACAAACGGCTTAGTTGCGATATTTGAAGCATTCTGTACCTCCTGATTTTCAGCTACATTTAAATAAACTGAATTCTAAAGAAATATTCAATACAAATACACTGCGCAAAAAAATTAAAGCACATTATGGAAATCTCAAATTTATTCTACAACTGAAGGTGTTCTCAATGATAATTATTTTTATCAGAATTATGCATGCATATGTTATCCACTGGCCACTTTCAACGTTTTTCTTCAATACAGATGTTTTCTTCCAGCAGGAATAAAAAAAGATGATATAATCAGATTTTGAATGTATTGGCTCCATTCTAAAATCAGTTGTTCTCGATCAATTCTACGTTTTCTTTCGTTTGATTTTCTACACTCGATCGCTATGCAACGCGAAACACGCAATTTGATCCAAGAGGAATGTGCCCAAGCGGTAGTTTTGCGAGAGGAAGGGTGGACATACACAAGAATTGCAGAAAGGTTTGGAGTTTCCCATACAAGTGTGTCCAGAATGCTGCAGCGATTCAGGGAGACAGGTATGAATGTCCAAAGACGTTACTTGAGAGTTTCTTCGTTGAGACAACGGTTTGCAACCGCTCGCCTCCATCAAAATCAGCTTGAGCAAACTCATGAGGTGCAAATTAGCACTCAGGCAATAAGAAATCGCCTCAGAGAATATGATTTAAGGCCTCGTGTCGCGGCAAGAGGCCCAGCTCTTAACCCAGCCCATCGAAGGGCGCGTTTGGATTTTGCGAGAGAGCATATCCATTGGGAAGAGGCCGATTGGGAAAGAGTTCTCTTCACAGATGAGTCTAGATTCTGCCTCTACCATTGTGATCGACGTTCCCTTGTATACAGACGTCCACATGAAAGATATGCTCAGTGTAATTTCCTGAATACTACTGGTTTCGGGGGAGGATCGATTATGGTATGAGGTGGAATATCTTTGACTGCTCGCACAGATCTAGTGGTCGTTGATAATTGAGCTATGAATGCTGATAAGTATATAAGGAACATTCTTGAAGAGCATGTAGTGCCATTTGCCCCATACATTGGTAAAAATTTCATTTTTATGGACGATAATGCCAGACCCCATCGTGCGCGCATCCTTCAGGAGTACCTTGAAGAGGTTGAAGTCTCTCGAATGGAATGGCCAGCAAGAAGTCCAGATCTCAATCCGATTGAGCAGGTTTGGGACAACCTCAATAGAAGGCTGAGAAGTTCAAAAAATCATCCAGCTACTCTTAATGACTCAGGAATCCAACTCGGAGAAATCTGGGAAGGATTAGATCAGAACATTTTAAGATCACTCATTTTGAGTATGAACCGTCGTTGCCGAGCTGTAATTAACGCAAGGGGTGGAAATACCAAGTATTAAATCACTTATCAGCATTTCAGTATTTTGAAAATTGTTCATTTCTCTTCTTTCACATAAGATTCGGTGAAATCCCGAATTTTTCTTCCATTTAATGTGTCTTGTTTCGTTCAAAACTCTCCGAGAGAACATAATAAATCTATACTAATATTATAAAGAGGAAAGATTTGTATTTTTGTTTGTTTGATACGAATAGGCTCAAAAACTACTGGACCGATTTAAGAAATTATTCCACCCTTAGAAAGCTACATTATCCCTGAGTGACATAGGCTATACTTTTCACCCGAAAAAAATTAGGATACCTACTATAACTTCAATAATTACAAAAAAATCAGCCATAATCAGCTATTTTCACGTGCGCTGCAAAAACCGTAAGACTTACGTGGATACAATGTATGACGGAAATGTACCTCTCAAATAGTTCTACAAAAGAGTCCGCGATAGCATATATCTGTCTCTCAAGATTGACTTGCTATTACCTGTTTATGGTAATCAGATGTTTCCCAAAATTATGCACTATTTGGGAGGGTGTTTTTATGAATTGGGTATTGATCCTCATCCAATCTAATACGTTATTTATCCCCAATATTTAATTTAGAACGAAATTGCCCTTCACATCATACAATTACAACGAGTACATCAAAAGATATGGCAGGTTGAAGATATGGCAGGTTGATGTGTTGAAGATGAAACCGCCGCGTGAAACAAGTTTCTCACCGGGCGAAGCTGGGAAGGCCTGCTTGTAAGTTATAAAGTCAATGTAGGGTTAACTTTCATTAAAATTGAGATTTCCAGAATGTGCGTTAATTTTTTTGCGCAGTGTATATCATTGTCAATCTACCTAGCCTTGTGGTTCCATAACCTTCCCCGTATAGATGCCAAGATATCCATTCTTAGTGCAACGCCTGGATTGATCCGAATTCAAGCAAATCCTCTCGCATTTAATAATTATATCTTCGAGCATCATGCACCCATTATAATTACACCTCATCTACGACGAGATTTGCGACGATATTCGATTATTTAACGGTTAATGGATTAATGCTCCCTGAGATTATCGGAATTGGCATCATAGGAAATGAACAAGACTGGAAGAGATAGCAAACCCCGCCTTTAACAAAACCAATTATAGATAAAATGCCCGTCTGACAATTCGCACCGAATTTCATGTTCTGCCCGAGAATCAACATCGCCCCATTTTTCCGCTCGGTATTTTTGAATGGAAGGCACGTCTCGATATAGCTGCAGGCCACTCGTGAGGAAATCTCCGGGCAGTTTCGGTGGAGTTTACGTCGACACTAATGGGATTTAACTGATACAAATCCTGCTTTGTACAGGTTTCTTCGAGTTACTTGGCCTATAGACTGATTTCGAAATTTATAATTACCCTCTGCACTGAAAAAAATATTCTTTGAAAACGTATGCAGGGTATGAAAACAGTAGGAAACTTTTGCCCCATGATAAAGGGTGTTTTCATAAGAGCGCAAGATTTGAATTGCGCTCCATGTTTGACAGATCGAAACTTGACAGATCGAAACTTGACAGATGGGACTTAGTGTACATAGCATAACAAGCATGGTATACTCCATTCACAATTATAAAATCACAACTCTGGTCTTGGAAATTTGACACATTCCACTCTGTATCGAAGTTATGACGTTTTTCAAAATATTTTTATGTTCCAAGTCAACACTATGTTGCCCTTTCTACATTCTTAGCGTATTTCTCAGAATTTATTCGGTAAATGAATGAATTGGAAGAGATGTGAGGACGAAAATAATTAACGTTTATATGAATTGATAGAAAGGATTCCTTTTCTAGTTATTTGCATGAAAAGCACAAGAGATCACTGTTGAAATATATTATTTTTCGCCATGGAAGAAAATTGCATTGCTTTCACATGATTTTCATATGCATGTCTGTGAAGATTTAATGTTTATTATCCTCTTGAACTGAAAGTTCAAGACTTGACATCAATTGTTGAATCAAGAATAATGGAACATTATATCCCTCTACTGGAATCCAAATAGTTGAAGGGAGTTCTGATGCAAGAGGAACTTTTTCTTGGAACATAACCTTAATAGCTAACTTAATAAAAATAAGAGTAGAAGATATACATTTCATTTATTTGATCTTATGAACAAGGAGTAAAATATTCTGACTGTATAGTAATTTATTAGTTTAAAAAATATTCATACATTACAACCACGGTAGGTTTGTACAAATAATATGGAACAGGTCAAACATTTGCTTCACATTTATCATTCACCTGTTCTAAAATAAGACACAAACTCCCCCACATTATAGGACCCCTACAGCATTAAAAGCTTGTGTCTCTTTTGAAAGAAGTAGGACTAGATATAATATATTCTTTCGATTAAGAGCAAATACCTACCGTTGAATGTTACATACACAAATTTCTTCAAAATGGGCTTATACGAAGTGGTTCTTTTTCTGAAACGTGAAAACGATCAACAATAATCATTTAGAGACCGATGATGGCCATCCAAAACCCGTTTACTTACGAAAATCGTGCAATTTCATTCTGCAAGTACTTTCCTCATAATTCCTCGAAAATCCTACCTGAACCATATTTTCCGGTCGCTTTCGTGAAAAGATCGTATAAGGAAGCCTTTTTTGTCCATTTACACATTCCAAATAAATTTTGAGCACCAAAAACTATACCGAAACTAACCAAACTTCTGGGGGACCGGAATTTCGTTTGAAATCTTTCCAAACGGCCAGATACCTAAAAAAAAAAACTTCGTTATCAAGTGTAAAAAAGGCCATTAGTACTTCTTACTTTTGCTTTATTCATGCTTATAAATCGATTTTTGGTCCAATTCAAATTTGCCGTTTGTACCCATGTCAAAATATCTTTGATACTTTTACTTTGATGTAAACAAAGAAACTGGCAACGCCGTTTTGTCATTAAAGATATTCTCTGTACGCGCACAGATTTTTTATCAGGTGCTCCAATTCCTGAAAACGAAACCATGGCCAGAGTTGTGATTTTATAATTGTGAATGGAGTATAGTTTAAAAAGGGTTACAGTCCACAGTGACCTCAAGGTCTATTGTGCCCCCTACAGATCGCCTTCCAATTCCAGAGATTTGATGAAATCCAGTATCTGAGACGGCATAGCATTCCGCAACCAGATGAATAAGAGTTTCACAGAATCTACACTCGTCAGTGTCCGATAAACCCATTCTGAACACATGCTTCTTAAGGCGACAATGTCCTGTGAGAAAGCCAGTAAGTAGGTTTAGCAGTTTTTGGAGTAATCCATCTCTGAGAGATTCCGTCAGAGTTTTCCGATTTTCTCCTTCACCATAAACTCCTTAATGGTTCATTTTCCTATACTACAGAAGGGTTCTGGGTCAGTGACTGGCGTTTGTGCAATCTTTCTGGCAAGTGTATTGGCCTATTCGTTAACTACGATTCTCGAATGACCGGAATCCCAGATTGAAAAGACCTACGAAGATGTATTGATATCTAGTTAGCATAGACCAGGTCCATGCATAAACAAAATATTGCGATATCATATCAACGAACAATAACTCATTAGAAGTGTCAGTGTAGAGTTCGACGTCAAAAAGTAAA
Source organism: Adalia decempunctata (assembly GCA_951802165.1). NCBI lineage: Eukaryota > Metazoa > Arthropoda > Insecta > Coleoptera > Coccinellidae > Adalia > Adalia decempunctata. Next base: position 11,165,328 of record OX637699.1, read on the forward strand.
CCAGAGATACGCAATAAATTAAAAAAAAATATGTCCACCGAAATTGTAAAAATCTAAAAATTGGTGTATCGAGTCATCATCTGTATTCAAAAAATTTTTGAGGTAAGCAGATTTACGAAGATATGCTTAATACCCTTGGTGATCAATGTCCAGCGTATGCGACTGTGAAAAATTGTACTGCAAGCTTCAAAAGAGGTAAATTTTCCATTGAAGATGATAACCGATCAGAAAGGCCAGTTTCTGTGTCAGTCCCCGAAAACATCGATGCAGTTCATGACATGATTTTATCAGACCGTCGAATTGGGCTAAAACGGATATCTGAAGCACTGAAGATTTCATACGAATGCGTTCATCATATACAGGGTCTTTCACGAGGAACCTCACCCATATTTATACGGGAAACTACTGAACGTATTTTCATGAAATTCAGCACTTATAAGTATTTCACGATGCTGATGAAATCTAAAATATTTTCAAGGCATGAGCACCTCCGGTTTTTCCGGAAATGACGTCAACTTCCGTTTTTCAAATTAGAACATCATTTTTTTATTGCAGAAATAGATTCCTTAGAAAATTTCAAGTTATTTTTATGTAACATTTTTCAGTTTTGGTTGGAAAATTCTCTCTGAGCGGGAAAATTCGAAAAAAAATCGAAAATAGAGCTCCGCTGAAACAAGAATAACTTCGAGGTTTTTGGATGGAAAATTTTCATTTTTGGGATTTTTTAAGATATAAGATTGATGTATCCACTTTAAAAATCGAAATCGCGATTCATGATACAGGGGGTGAAAAAATCGCTTTCAAAGTTAGGGATGACAAAATCGTGAAAAATCAATTTTTTCAAATTAGAACCCCATTTTTTTAAGGCAGATATTGAATCAACGTTAAAAAATAATGTGAGTGTATGCATCACACCCTTGCCCTAAAGTGGATATTTTCTGAGTTATTCACAAAAAACTGTTTTTCGTCTTGAATTTTCAGCTATTTCTTTTCCCTTCACGCCAAAAAGATGAAATTTTCAGGAACTGTTACTTAAACCATGTTTTAGATTTTACTACCCTAATATGCAAGAGAAAAAAGTTACAGGTTGTTCCTAAATAGATGGCGAATTTGGATTCGAATTTGTATCGGAAACCTCTTTATTTTCAACTAGATTTAAATAATCTTCATTGGTAAAATTAGGCATAGTGATCGATTTTATAACTTAATACGAATTATCACCAAATTAATAGTAAACACAAAATGCTACTGAATAAAGAGGAATTTGGCAGATGTAATTAATGATATCTATCATTAAAAAAAAAGAATGTGAAACATGGTAAGTTTTTGCATATGGTTCATAAGGAATTATTTATTTATCACTGGAGAGAAAACCGATGGCCGATTAGTTGAAATAAAGAGGTTTCCGATACAAATTCGAATCCAAATTCGCCATCTATTTAGGAACAACCTGTTACTTTTTTCTCTTGCATATTAGGGTAGTAAAATCTAAAACATGGTTTAAGTAACAGTTCCTGAAAATTTCATCTTTTTGGCGTGAAGGGAAAAGAAATAGCTGAAAATTCAAGACGAAAAACAGTTTTTTGTGAATAACTCAGAAAATATCCATTTTAGGGCAAGGGTGTGATGCATACATTCACATTATTTTTCAACGTAGATTCAATATCTGCCATAAAAAAATGGGGTTCTAATTTGAAAAAATTGATTTTTCACGATTTTGTCATCCCTAACTTTAAAAGCGATTTTTTCGCCCCCTGTATCATGAATCGCGATTTCGATTTTTGAAGTGGATACATCAATCTTACATCTTGAAAAATCCCAAAAATGAAAATTTTCCATCCAAAAACCTCGAAGTTATTCTTGTTTCAGCGGAGCTCTATTTTCGATTTTTTTTTCGAATTTTCCCGCTCAGAGAGAATTTTCCAACCAAAACTGAAAAATGTTACATCAAAATAACTTGAAATTTTCTAAGGAATCTATTTCTGCAATAAAAAAATGGTGTTCTAATTTGAAAAACGGAAGTTGACGTCATTTCCGGAAAAACCGGAGGTGCTCATGCCTTGAAAATATTTTAGATTTCATCAGCATCGTGAAATACTTATAAGTGCTGAATTTCATGAAAATACGTTCAGTAGTTTCCCGTATAAATATGGGTGAGGTTCCTCGTGAAAGACCCTGTAGTTCACGTCAGTTTGGACATGAGAAAAATGTCTGCAAAATGGATACCCAAATGTTTGAATGTTGACCAAAAGCGTGCAAGGGTAGGAGCATCGCGTTCGATCTGTGCTCGATTTAAAAACTATGTAGACCGAATTGTTACTATGGATGAGACTTGGGTACATTTCTACGATCCAGAAACCAAGCGACAATCGATGGAATGGCGACACTCTGCTCTGGTTCTCCAAGAGCTAAGAAGTTTCGTGTCCAAAATTCGGCTGGGAAAGTTATTGCTTCAGTTTTGTGAGATTGCATGGAGTAATCATGATTGAATTTAAAATAAGGGTATAACAATAACTGGAGATTACTATTTGACATTACTGACCACTCTACGGAAGAAATTAAAGAGAAAAGACGCGGAAAGCTGTTCAAAGGTATTTGTTTTTTTCAGGACAACGCCCCAGTACACAAATCTCATGTTGCCATACAAAAAATTCGTGATTTAGGGTTAGAATTACTAGAACACCCCCCTTATTCACCAGATTTGACTCCGGCAGACTATCATCTCTTTCCTCAACTCAAAAAAGTTCAAAGGGTCGTAAATTTTCTTCCAACGAGGTGTTAATAAAAGCTGTGGAGGACTGGTTTGCAGAGCAAGAAGAAAAATTTTTTTTGAAAGGTCTAGAGACGTCGCAGGTTTGCTGTAATAAATGTATCCAATTAAGAGGAGAATACGTTGAGTAATAAAATATTTTGACATTGAAATTTTGTTTGGTTCTATAGTAGGCTAAGAATTTTTCAATATATCCTCGTAATTTTCCTTGCCGAAAGTTCAAATTAGCGTTTCTTAATTTTCAAGCTTTCAGTTCATTAATTCTGTTTTAATTTTGTCTGTGGTTGAATTTATGGAAATGGCCGACCATCTCGACTTATCTATGGTTCCATTATACCAAACTAATTAGCCATCACACGCAGATGTAGCATAAAATTCTACGGTTCGAATCACTTAAACAATATTTTCACAGTGAATAAAGAAAAACTCATAACAGAACATAGCCTTTGTCACTTCCACAATTCATACTAATCCAATGACACCTCATATGTTGACATCCATCGAGCCATTCGCGTCGTGGAGTGTGAAAAAAAAATACCTTCATACATTAAAAAAAACATTACCCTCTTTCTGGCGCAATCGAGTAAAAACAAGAACTTCTCCTAGTCAGGAATATCTAACATGTTTTATTATTGAAAGTACCTTTATACAGGATGTTTCTAAATGCATAAGAAGAAATTCAGGTGATTGTTCGTATGAAATTAAGATGAGTCTTTCCAATAACAAAATTTCCTCAGCCCCCTCTTTCCAAGATTCACCTTTAAAAAGTGGTGACTAAATTTTTTTTTTCAATGTGCAGTAAAGCTAGAATCTTGAAATTCTGTAATTCGAGTGCACTCGCAAAGGACTAATCAGGGGTATTTTTTCAATATTCGTGCTCATTATACGGGGTTGGAATTAACAACTTCTACGTCATTCCATATCAAAACCATTTATGAATTGTTTTCCAACATTCTTTGGAAAACATGATGAACAATTCTATTTGCATAAAAATTCTTCTATGGCTATAGCCGCGACTCCAGAAAAAGAAATTATCTGTTCCGCTCTCAAGTATATTCCTTTTTCCGTAATTGCAGAAATTGTGACCTAGCTACACACGAAAATGTAAATTCCGAAGGACGAAAATATAATTAAACGCTCTAGTTGAAACCACATCCACCTTTCATGACTTAATTGTATTAAATTATCGTAAATTGAAAACACGAGACCGTGGTCTATGAATATTTACGCTGGAGTTCCCCTTTTACCCTATTTTACAGGCAGTTGATAATAACTTTGTTTTGGATGAGTGATAAATCAAAATTTTCTCAACTTTTATATGAATTTATGAACATTGTCGCTGAGAATATACAGATATTTTGATCCTTTCACTATTTTGAGGCTGAATTAATATTCTCTCAGAACTAAGGCATTATAATTAATCTTTTGAGTCATTTTTTGCAAACGATATAAAATATCTTCATTAATTTGTGCATAATGAGGGCAGATGAGTATCAGATAACACTGCATCAAGGTGACTGAAAACACCCTTTCTGGAGTTCTGCTCCAAGAAATAATGGGGTACATAAAGGAGACAGTCCTTATCCTTGACTTTGTGTAGAATAATATCATATAAATACTGCAACCAATGGCATTAAATTGCAGACTAAACTCAAATAATTCTCTAATGAGTGCCAATGAATCCAAGCGCTGAGTTCGAACAGAATATATACAGGGTGTATATTTCAACTGACGATTCTTGAGGCGGATAGAAAACTTTTTACATTTTCTATCCTTCCGATTTCGGCTCTGTTGAAAAGATATAGCCATTGGAAAACAAAAATTGGGCCAAATACGTACCTAATTCTCTGCAAACACCTCACAGTTCATATCAAGCTATATGAACTGCAGAGTTTCACAGAGCTTTTGAGAAGATGTCTACATTGTCTACTCCGTTTGCAAACAGGTTTTTTTCGATTTTGAAGAGCTGCTACTAACTCGAACCACTATAGTAGGTTATGAGTGGATGCTTTTCTGATACCTATACCTTAGATTTGAATGTGGCGGCTCAGCAATCATAAAAACTTATTCACGAGTCATTAATAGATGTCGTTAATGATAAATTCCAGAATCATCTGATCCTTTCAGCTCAATTCCGAAATAGAACACCAATAGTGAATCCTCCCTAGAAATCGGGATATCTGCTGATATTAATAACATGGGGCGACAGAAATTATACCGGGAATTTGTAGCAGCGAAACACGGATAAGGTTGACAGGAATAATATATCGAATTATAATGCGATTTCTGTGCTTGACTAATGTAGTGGATAGTTAATCGGCCACAATTACCGCCTCTATAATACTTAATTGGGGTGTGATTAGATAATGTCGGGTTATGTCGATCCTACTGTATTCGGTTGTTAATTACCATTCGGGCATTTTATGAGATATAGGCGTTATCAGGAAATTATAAATTTGTTGGCTTCATAAACATCAATGAAGCTTTGCCTATAGTAACTGTATGTGGAATCTTATATACATGGCTTCTTACTACAAGATCACACAATTTCGAACTATTCTGTTGTTCGTGCTGATGAATGAGCATGTCAATGGTGTTGAATTTAAAATAAGGGGACTTATCGAAATTCTCGTACCCGTACAGTTTTAGGTTGGTAATATAAATAAGCACTTTCACTACAGTCTAGATTTTTATTCAAAACAACGAGTGTCACACAGTTAGAATATATTTGAATAAAGTACTGTTATGATTCCTAATATGTCTTTATTATCTGAATATTAATAAATTTGGAATCAAACAAATTAATAAAACGATAAATTTCAAATTTTGTATGCCCAACAACTATATATCAATTGAGAGTCCAAATCATAATGAAAAATTTAGATTTATATCAGATTTAATTTCAATTCTACTTCTAATTCAAATTCAAAAATAATAAACAACTTATATAAATAAACAACTTATATAAATAAAATTAAACTCACATATATCTAAATAATTGTCCATTCACTATATTCCTGTTTTCTATCATCAATCTTCTTAGTACTCGTTATATTTTTTCCCAATTTCTTTCTTGAGTTCCTTTATTTTTCCCTATTTATCTTCTGACTTTTCTTCCTGTTTTTTAAATTCTCTTCTTGACTTTTCTTTCTGATTTTTCCTAATTTATCTACTTGACTTTTCTTCCTGATTAATCTTTATATTCAAAATACTATATTATATATTCCTTTTTTTTTAATTTTGTTTTTTTTTCTTCTTTTTCTTCCATTCCTTCTTTTCCTCCTCTTCTTCTTTCTCTTCATCTTCTTCTTCCCTTTCTTCTTTTCCTTCCATTCCTTCTTTTTCTTCATCTTCTTCTTCCTTTTCTGCTTTTTCTTCCATTCCTTCTTTTTCCTCATCTTCTTCTTTTTCTTCTTCTCCTCCATTTCCTTCTTTCTCTTCCTTATCTCCATTCTCTTCAAATATTTAGTTGCATTTATGTCCACTTTTCTATTGTCTTCATTCACAATTTCTTGTCTGTTGTTATCAAATTCCCAATTACTTTCAGGCAACTCAGTTTTTATAATCAATATCAGGCATTCTTCGGTATTTGTATTCCTTTTTTGTTAAATCTTCTTCATTAAAACTTTATTTCTCCCCTTTTGTTTGACTATTCTCATTTTTTTCTTGTTGTTTTTGTTGATGATGTTTGAATGGATCTGGTACTTCTTCTGCGAAATCTTCCTCATATTTTTTCATTTCATCTTCATCAATTTCCGTTTTTGTTTCTACTTCATTATTTGTTTCATTGGTTTTATCTTCTATTTTCGTTATATTTTCATTTTTCAGTGCGTCCTTTAAATCTGATACCATATTATCATATTTTGTATTCATTGTCTCTATTGATTTTACAATTTTCTCCATTTGGCTTTCCTGTCTCTGCTCTCTGGTTGTTCCTTCCTCATCAGTCACATTTTCTCCATTTCTTGATTCCATTTTATGATTAGCCATTCTTTTTTATGTTGATTCTATGCTCCGGAATATTTAATATATTTTTCTTATATATGCGTAGAATCAAGAAACTTATTAAAACTATTTTAATACTATTGAATTTTGAACAATAAAAAAGTTTTCAGCCCCACGTTGGGCGCCAATTGTTATGATTCCTAATATGTCTTTATTATCCGAATATTAATAAATTTGGAATCAAACAAATTAATAAAACAATGAATTTCAAATTTTGTATGCCCAACAACTCTATCTCAATTGAAAGTCCAAATTATGTTCAGGTACGATTTATATACAAAAAAACATTGTTGAGCATATTCAGCTAGAAACCCAGTGAAATTTTTAAGGTCATCAGAACTGTTGTCTCAGAAATTTCCTGTGGTATTGAAATCAAGATGCACATCAAATGTGCCGACAATCGTTGGCATCCCTATCAAAGAAACCATCATAAAAACTTCCTTGAGTAAAATATTACCCTTTTCAAAGCCATAAATCAAAATTAAATTGAAGATGTACGTTTTCGTAGGTTATTCCGATATTTAGAGGCAGTGCTAGATGAGAGGCGTGAATTTTAAGAACTCCGAAACTTTCGGACGCTCTACACCCAATATCATTCAGAAAAAAATTATAATTCATATTCAAGAAGATTTCTTTGAAATTTCAATCTTTCTGTTGATTGATTTTTTCCCGAAAACTTCGTAGTTAGGAGATGTGATCATTTATGAAATTTCTCGATTTCAAATTTCAGGAGATTCCGAAAATATTTTTCCAATAATCAAACAACAGATCCATTGATATTTCCCATGCAAGTCTACTCTATGAAAATGAAGTGTATCCATCGAGCCAATTTTGTGTTAGAATGTCCTAAAATTACCATTGGGAAGCATAGGGCGAATGAAAGTACTGTACACCCTTAAAAACAATCTGTCCGTTTCCCCTCATTTCGGGTGCGTTCCACTTGGCGCTCACAACGCTCACGCTCACGACCGCTGTTTTTCCCATTCCTCCTGTAGGCGATCTCTGCAATCAAACATACAAGTGGAACGGGCTAGATTGTGGTACCCACTGGGGACCACCTTTACCCCCACCCTTTTCTCCCTCTCTCAATCTATCAGTACCACCGAATCCTCGCAAATCCCGAGGTTCGCAAATTCACTGATAGAGGTGGCGTTGCCATATTTAACAAATGGTTTTCGATATTGACTTATTGACGTTCAGACGGCAGGGGCAGATTCATTAAACATATTTTTCCTTACATTGAAAACTGACAGTAGTGATGTCATGACAAAAGTCAGAAATGACAATGAAGTGTCAGACGTTTTTCGAATTTGCTCTAGCTTTTTTGCTGATTTTTCGCTAAAAACAACCACTCTAATCTATGGGAGATGATCCCCCAACATAAGGGGCCTGTAGCGTTCCTCGAACACCTGAAGAACAGAAGTATCATCACTTGGAAGATCGGACCTGATCGAAAGATCCTCCCGATCCATGAGAGAGTTAGGACTTTGTGAAAAGGTTTATTTAGCAGGTGAAGTATTTTTTTCTACTGCTTCTTTCTCGTTTTTCTTCTTTTTTGTCTTGTTAAAGATATAATTTCAAGATATTTGCCTCCAGTTTGATGAAAAGGCATGTTTTCAAGCACAAGCAGCTCTGTAACATGGATAGCAGCATATTTTTTTGAACAAATTCAGGATCACCACACAAACACGGGGAGACAGAGTTTTTTCAGAGGTTTTTATCTGTTCTCGTGTATCATACGCAGAATTGTATGGTACCCCGTTTACATTCCCTCTGCTAACACTCAGATTTGAAGCGGGAAACAGATTTTATACTTTTATACAATCTGTTCCTTGTCTCCATTTCTTCACACGTGCCATATGCCATATATTGTTTGATATTACAAAACAGTATGTAATTCTCTCTTTCAAAAGAATATATATATATATATATATGACAAAAGTATTCGGGGCTTCGTAAAATACAATTATCTAATACAAGAGCTTCTCAACTCGCCATTGAAAAAACCTAAGGTCAAAACGTTCCAATGAGATCGCAAGATTTGGATAGCGCGCTATGTTTGACAATCATGATGTCACATGATTCTGACGTGACAGATCGAAATTTGACAGATGGCAGTTAGTAAACATGAAGCATTAATCGGTAGACAACGCGTCCTGATTGTCAAATTATTACGGTGAATGGCGAAAATTTTTTTCCTTGTACAAATGTAATATTTGTTCTTGATATCTTCGTCTAACTCAAATATACTAACTTCCCTGAAATTTACTATTCTGTAATCTATTCACCACCTTTCAATACTCCATTAGAATCCTACCTCAGCGTACGTGGGCCTTCATGAATTCGCCTACTAACGATTGAATTATTCACAGTTATGCATGTAGAGAACGATCTAATAGTCGTATAAATTCAGTCTTGTTTCATGCTCTGGTAGAACATGTAGGTTTCATGTCTGCCAAGCAAGACGTCTGGATGTCAATAGTAATAATAGTAGAATAATTCATGATTGCACTGTTTCATCTGGATATTGACAATCTCTACAGGGTTTCCAACAAGCGTTAACACAGTAATGCATAATTTTGAATAATTAATAGGGCTGATACTCGAGCTTATTGTCTGAGGAATTAATTATACAGGTCAATCTCGAAAGCCGCTCATTGAGAAAATTTCGGGTAGGGTTCAAAATAAATCAACCATACTCCATTCACAATTATAAAATCACAACTCTGGCACTGGAAATTCGACACATTCCACTCTGTATCGAAGTTGTGACGTTTTTCAAAATATTTTTATGTTCCAAGTCAACACTATGTTGCCCTTTCTACATTCTTAGCGTATTTCTCAGAATGTGAATTTATTCGGAAAATGAATGAATTGGAATAGACGTGATGGACGAAAATAATTAACGTTTATATGAGTTGATAGAAGGGATACCTTTTCTAGTTATTTGCATGAAAAGTACAAGAGATCACTGTTGAAATATATTATTTTTCGCCATGAAAGAAAATTGCGTTGCTTTCACATAATTTTCATATGCATGCTTGTGAAGATTTAATGTTTATTATCCTTTCGAACTGAAAGTTCAAGACTTGGCGACATCAATTGTTGATTCTAATCAAGAATTCATTAAAAAAAATCAACCCAAAGATATAAGATGAATTCATGGGTAATTACAAGAATCAAAAATAATGTCAATTTTATTTCGTTTATAATTTTCTTAAAATCAATGTTGGGATATAAAACTCGGCTGCGTTTGTTCAAACAACATCTAAATAATACATTTTTCTCCATCTCGACCTTTGAAAGGCGTTTCTTATAGGAGAATTAGGTCTAAGTTCCACCTCATTAGTGAGGTACCTAACTTTTGCAAATCTGCTCAGATATCGCCAAATTTCTTGGAAAACCAGAAAAATATCATCCTAATCGACCTCTCGAGGCTCCATCCGATCCATCTACTGCGATATCTGTCCAAATAACAGCTTTTTCAATGAAATTCCCGTGTACCCCTTCAACCTCGAAATGTAAATATTCGTCCTGGTCTTGAAAATCGTCCTAACGCTCCAAACTGGTGCTAAAAACAATAAACATACGTTAATCTTGGATATTCGACGAAAAACTCACCTGCAAATATCGATTAAATACCAAAAATCTGCAACACTTTATAAACCTAACAAAATGTGGAATATCTTTGATACTTTTACTTTGATGTAAACAAAGAAACTGGCAACGTCGTTTTGTCATTAACGATATTTTCTGTGCGCGCACTGACTTTTCATCATATGTTCTGTGCTTTTCATCAGGGGCACCAACTCCTGAAAACGAAACCATGGCCTCCTATGTGATTAAATAAAAGTGAATGGAGTATACGCAGGTGAAATTCGCGAAAATCTCGAAAAAATACGGTAAAAAGGGCCATTTAAAACTCGATGAAACTTTTTCCACAAATATCCTGGCCGTGATGTAAATAGAGGGAAGATCAATGCGAAATAGCCTGATATTTATAATCTCCATAATGTTTCCATTTCTTCAGGAAGATCGATGAAACTTTGAAATTTCGCCTATAAAATCACCCGATTTGCAGAGATCTACCGATGAGGATAACTTCTTAATAGGTAGATCTAGGGACTCTACTAGATATATAAATAAGCTTCTGAATGTAACTTTGCTAATAAAGCTTCCATACCATTGTTAATTGTTTGAATTTCTAAGAATATGTATTTTAAAACTTCTGACTCCCATCAAAAAACAAAAGAAGATTCCTATTTCAATAATTAATAATTTCAATTCATGGTAGCCTTATAGTATCGAAGAATTTTATTTTATTTTATTTTATATTTTATTATCAACATTATTGATATATGGATTGGTTTTGTCGGGAGTGTCGGGACATAGAATAGGTAACTTGGAACAAGTTTCTTTTCATCGAGAATAAAGGTGCTTAATTTTCTTCCTCAGCGATTCTGAATCCGTTGTGTGAATTTCAGAGAAACAATCGGATACATATTGTGTGAATAGCTCCAATTTTATTTCCATTTCATCTCCGCAAGTTTAGTGGTCCACGTAATTCTGCCATTTCCATTTTCTAAGGAATATTCTCTTCGGATATTGTTCGTGGAAAGACAATCCGAACAGTTTAGGCACAAATCTTTTTGTAATATCTGGGAAGGCGAACTCAATCAATCATTTAATGTTGATATGTCTGAGATGTGCTATAGAAAAAAGAATTTCCTCGTGCTGCATTCCCTTGATAAAAGGCAAAATAGGGCATCTTGGTGTTGGAAGATGCAAACACGTGAGGAGGTTGATGTGACGCATAATTAATGGATTGGTGTTCGGGTCCTTCTTTTTTTATATTCGAGAACTTTTCCATAAAATCTTTCTACTTCGGTATCCACTCATTTTTCTTATCAGTTTGTTCGGAAGCCATGTGCCTACTTGTTATTATTTTAAAGAGAATTATATGAGAATTGAAAAATTATTGTTTCCTGCTGGCGTGATTCTCATTCATTTATATGGTTCACGAGACTCACGGTGGGTTTCACAAACATAGTCAATTCTAAAATCAGTTGATTGATTGCTAATCAAATATGAACAGTTGAATCGAGTTGATTTTCCGATGAAGCTCGTGATTTTCCAGTCAGCACTGATGATTCCGCATAAGGGTCGGCATATCACTAACCGTTCGTCAAATTTATCCACGACCTGCTACAAAATTGGGTATATTAACCATCATTTATCTCCTAGGTAGTAATGAAGCAAATAACGATGAACCCATGTTTTCACTAGGTTAGTACAATTCGACAACGAAGATAACGATATAAAAATCCATAGTGCAAGAGAGACATGATGAATGCTAAGGTGAAAACCTCAAAGTAATAAGAGATCTTTTAAAAGGTCTGTTATTACTCTGCGGGAAAAGAAAGGAAGACGAGCACGGATTAACCTATTCGTAGTATTTATCTGGTTTTATCAAGTTTGGTAGGTTTTTTATTCATTTCTTTTGACACTGGAACTGTTAGATTGGTGAGACGGAATCTCTGATAGAATTCCAAGTCGTCCCATCGGTTTATATTATCCCATTGTTGGGTACTATCGAAACTAGTATGAAGTCGCCTCTCATTTATGGAATATTCATCATAATTATCATTTATGAGATTTATATATGAAGTCTGTTTGTAATCGGAGATTTTCTTAGAAAGTTGTTTTGTTAGTGAGAATTCTCGGATTTTCAAAATTTGGAAACCGTGAGAGGACACAATGAAAAATGTGATCTGATATTGAATACGAAAACATCTTCATTATTTAGGTAATCTTCATAAATTCGCAGGGAGATAGATAACCTTGTTAGGAATTCAGAAATCCTGAAAGTAGGTAGTAGCAATATTTTCGTTCTGGATGAATCATCGTTCCAATTTATCTGAAAAATATACAAGTTAATGATTCATAAAAGTGCCAATTGTTATCTACAATTTTTCTCATCTTTCTTGTAAGAGTGTTGATCTTCTAAGACTACCCACGAATCAAGCCATTTTTTGATGTCTTTATATGTGTAGAACTTCTAAAGAGCCAGACCAATGGCCATCGACCAGAACAAGTCTTAATCTGACGGCGCAATATCCGGAGAATACGGCGGGTGGGGTAGAACCTCACATTTGAGCGTTTTCAAATAGGTTTAAATGGGTTTAGCAACCTGAGGCCGTGCGTTGTCATGGTGTAGAATCACTTGATCGGTCTTGTAGCCGTTTTTCGCGCATTGCATGGCTCAATCGCACAATTGAAGTCGATACCGTTTCCCAGGAACGGTTCCACTGGGTTCCATTAGGTCATAGTTTATAACACTGACCTGGTCCCACCAAATACACTTGCGCCATTAGAGTTTGCCCTATTCAAACTGAAAACCTGTACATATTTAATTTATTTTCTTATATTTATTTAATTTTCTTGTTTCAGGTGAGTTCTAGATGTCTCTTGAAATTCATCTGATAGGTATGTGAAGAAATAGAATGTACGTATGTAAAATTTTATTTGAAGTATAAATTATTGTTTTTTCTTATCCTTCTTCTTAACGATATACAAAGCTGCAAAATTATATCAGGACATTCTGAATATTATTTTTTCGGAAAATAGGATATTTGTTATTTTTCATCAGATTTATTGAAAAATAAAGCACAAAATTGATATGTTCAATATTCACTAGTTGGTGGAAAATACTCGAATATGTATCATGATTGAATTACGCAATTTTTCCTGAATTCTTGGGGATTTTTTTTTAATCGTTCGGTATCAAATGCTAGGGCCTAGTAGTTCGTTCAATACACTATAGCAACATCCACAATACACTGAATATAATATAAATATGTGCTATAAGGAAAAAACAAAGTATTTCAACAAACAAACGAAAAAATATAGAATAAATAAATATGACTAGATCTACATGAAACGAACGACAATAAATAAATGAAGAGTAGATAAAATACAAGTATATAGAAAGCAAATAATGAATATTTAACTAAAGAAATAAGTAAATACACTGCGCAAAAAAATTAACGCACATAATGGAAATCTCAAATTTATTCTACAACTGAAGGTGTTCTCAATGATAATTATTTTTATCAGAATTATGCATGCATATGTTATCCACTTTTAACGTTATTCTTCAATACAGATGTTTTCTCCCAGCAGGAATAAAAAAAAAGATATTATCAGATTTTGAATGTATTGGCTCCATTCTAAAATCAGTTGTTCTCGATCAATTCTAGTGATCAATAGATTTTCTTTCGTTTGATTTTCTACACTCGATCGCTATGCATAACGAAACACGCAATTTGACCCAAGAGGAATGTGCCCAAGCGGTAGTTTTGCGAGAAGAAGGGTGGACAAACGCAAGAATTGCAGAAAGGTTTGGAGTTCCCCATACAAGTGTGTCAAGAATGTTACAGCGATTCAGGGAGACAGGTATGAATGTCCGAAGACCAGGACAGGGTAGACCACGGGTAACAACTGCCATTCAAGAAAGTTACTTGAGAGTTTCTTCGTTGAGACAACGGTTTGCAACCACTCGCCTCCTTCAAAATCAGCTTGAGCAAACTCATGAGGTGCAAATTAGCACTCAAACAATAAGAAATCGCCTCAGAGAATATGATTTAAGGCCTCGTGTCGTGGCAAGAGGCCCAGCTCATACCCCAACCCATCGAAGGGCGCGTTTGGATTTTGCGATAGAGCATATCGATTGGGAAGAGGCCGATTGGAAAAGAGTTCTCTTCACAGAAGAGTCTAGATTCTGCCTCTACCATTGTGATCGACGTTTCCTTGTATACAGACGTCCAGATGAAAGATATGCTCAGTGCAATTTCCTGAATACTACTGGTTTCGAGGGAGGATCGATTATGGTATGGGGTGGAATATCTTTGACTGCTCGCACAGACCTAGTGGTCGTTGATAATGGAGCTATGAATGCTGATAAGTATATAAGGAACATTCTTGAAGAGCATGTAGTGCCATTTGCCCCATACATTGGTGAAAATTTCATTTTAATGGACGATAATGCCAGACCCCATCGTGCGTGCATCGTTCAGGAGTACCTTGAAGAGGTTGAAGTCTCAAATGGAATGGCCAGCGAGAAGTCCAGATCTCAATCCGATTGAGCAGGTTTGAGACAACCTCAATAGAAGGCTGAGAAGTTCAGAAAATCATCCAGCTACTCTTAATGACTTAGGAATCCAACTCGGAGAAATCTGGGAAGGATTAGATTAGAACATTTTAAGATCACTCATTTTGAGTATGAACCGTCGTTGCCGAGCTGTAATTAACGCAAGGGGTGGAAATACCAAGTATTTAATCCCTTGTCAGCATTTCAGTATTTTGAAAATTGTTCATTTCTCTTCTTTCACATAAGATTCGGTGAAATCCCGAATCTTTATTCCATTTAATGTGTCTTGTTTCGTTCAAAACCTTCTCGAGAGAACGTAAAAAATAAGTTATAAAGTCAATGTAGGGTTAACTTTCATTGAAATTGAGATTTTCAGAATGTGCGTTAATTTTTTTGCGCGGTGTATTTTTGGGGAATTGATCATACAATTTTCAAGATGTGAGGTGAGGTTATTTATTTGTCAATGACTAATTCTATTTGGTAGAATTAGAAGTCCATTTTCCGTCCGGATATGTTTTCAAGGTCAGCTATTCTTGGTCCTTTTCTTTGGACTCTGCGTTGCAGGATCGGCTTTAGGAGTATTTTGATGATTTCTCCAACTTGTTTATCTGAAAAATTGTATATGAAATCATTTATTTTGACGAGTTCTACATCCTGTTAAAAATAACCCACCTTTAACGATATCCTGTAAAGACACAAATACTACGATCAAATAAAAATTACCCTGAAAACATTATTTTTCTTTATGAAACCTCTTATTCAGCAGGAAACCTTTGAAAAATGATTCCGAGCCAACTTTCCCGCTGGCGGATTCCCTTTCCTTTGTTGCATTTCCATCATAAACAACCCCAATTAAGTGTACAAAGGGAAACGCAGAATGACCGTGTTCGCGCGTTTCAAATTACTAACACACTCTTCCTTCTGATGTCACCTTTTCCTCCACTCGTGTGCTTGTATCCCGTTTCTACCGACGGATGATAGGTCACGTGGCTGCTAAATATACGTGTGCTTGTCCAGAATGTGTATCCAAAATAATTACTCACCATTCCGTCTGGTTTCGATAGATGCAAAACTTGCACGCGGTCGATTATTTGAGTTTGACCATATTTTGGTTTGACGGGAGTTGAGCGATCGGCGTGAGGTTCAGATAGAAGATATAATCCAGGATACGTCTCTGTGTTGTGTAAGGATATACGCTGGGATCAACAAAGGGTTTGTTGTGTTTGCAAGGTGCTTCCTACTTGCAGTCAGTGTGGAATGTGTGTGATGGATTAGGAAGACCGAGTATAAAAATTGAGGTTTTGATGGTTTATTATACAACTAGCTGTCCCGGCGAACTTTGTTTCGCCTAAATAATACTTACGGTGAATTTCACAAATCGTAATCACCGGTGATCGGAGATCAACGCCTTGGTTCTCTGATTTTTGAACTGTCAAATCTAGTGGTATCCAATTGTTGAACATATAACATTTTTTTTTAATGCTTCACAGTTCTGTCATTGGAGTACCTATCTTGTAATGAATGACAACACGAATGCAAATATAAATCCCGATCGAATTGTATGGATGAGAAATAGTTCCAATGATGAATTACCTCTGATCACTCGATCACTGTATAAACCACTTTAGTTCTGCCAATACAACGCTGAAAATTTGAATTGAAGTACTTTAACTATGGTACTTTAACTTCACTTCACAAATACGCTAAGACATTTTCTTATTTTCCTTCTTGACTTCTTGACGTTCACCAGAATGAATTCAAATATTTGAACCAACTAATAAAATTAGAACTTATTTTGTGAATAGCGCTTTCTGAAGTGGAAAAAACGAAACTTTTCTAATATTCTCAATTTTGGCTAATCAAAATCTAATTAGTGCCACACCATTAGTTTAAACATCTTAGCCTTTTGGTGCTCAGCTTAAAATAATTGGTAAACATCTCAGTTGGTGGAGCAGCGAGATATCCATGTTCCCATGGATATGGGCTGTCACACAGAACAGAAACAAAAATGTAATCACTAATTATGGCAAACATATTAATTCCCAAACAGAAAGTCGAAAACATTTCAAAAATTATGAGAGTAGATGAGAATGGACAATTCACGATTGAAACCGATCGCCAAAATCCGATTTACTTGACATTTCGATTAAAATTCACTGTGAAATTCATTCGCTTCTTGATCTGGTAATAACCTTTCATGGTACTATAAGTTCCATCAAATATGGTACCTTCGCGATTACCTTATTTTGTTTTGAATAAATAAAACTGTAAAAATAACTAATAACCAGTTTAGTATATTAGTATAGAACAATCAGTCATAATGTGTGAATAGCGCCACTTGAAGTGGTAAGAACGAATTTTCCCTCATATCTCAACGAAATCTTATCATTTTAGAGATCTTCAGCGCAGAGTTGGAGGCAACCCAAATTACACACTATATGTTTACATCGCAATCTAAGCTGTAGCGTAACTGTAACGTAACTGTAACTGTAGCGACACCTAGTGACCTTACTCAAAAGAAGGAAAAGCATTTCCTGTATGAGTGAAATTTTCATCGATCTTTTCAAAGATTCATTGTATTTTATAATAACCGTAGACGAATCCATATATGAAGTTTCATAAGAAACAGTCCATCCGATCTCGAGTTATAAATGGTGTAACCAACATCTTTCTTTTATATATATAGATGTGTTCATGAATTGGACGTACAACTGAATTATTCCTCGAATAATTAAAGGGGAAATATTCCAGAAACACTTCGTTTTAGAGATAAACTGTTGCAGTTTGGATTTTCTTCAAGTTTCTCCTCGCAGTATCTGCAATTCACAAGATATTCAAGTGAAATTTGGCATAGACAGTACAAGTTAGTATTCACACCATGTGACTTGCAAGTCTTCAGGGTTGTTTTTTTTTCTGAAACACTCTTTGCAAGTATTCGATCGTCTATGACAAAAAATCAAAAGCTTGGATTTGCGGGGTGGCGGGGGTGTTGTATCTCAACTATTGCTATAATTAAGTTCCTTTATCTACTCCCATAGAATAATATATCCATTTAATCTTGAGAATTGGTGACCTTACAATAATCATACGTGTATGGGATGGTGGGGAAAAGGTCTGTTTTACAGGAATTAAACCTCCAACTTAGCCAACGTTTCGGAAATTATATTTCCATCATCAGGGCACTATAACAAAAGTAATGTCATTGGTAAAACCACGAAAATACAGAGATACAAAATAACATTGATGGAAATTGCTGATGGTGACTTTCTTCTTTAAAAGCATTCCTTTTTTCTTTTTTTTTAAATGATCAACTACAATAATAAATGTGACCTACAAAATATACGTGAGGGCACAGCGTTTTACATTAAATGAAGGCAAGAGCAGGAAATCAAACATACTATTAAAAAACATAATCGTGGCAAAATCGCCAAAATACACAATTGAAATAATTGTTTGTCGCACTTCAATTATTCCAATTGTGTATTTTGGCGATTTTGCCACGATTATGTTTTTTAATAGTATGTTTGTTTTCCTGCTCTTGCCTTCATTTAATGTAAAACGCTGTGCAACTTTAAATTGCCCATCGTGATGTTTCCATTCTTATTGAGCCCTTACGTATATTTTGTAGGTCACATTTATTATTGTAGTTAATCATTTAAAAAAAAAAGAAAAAAGGAATGCTTTTAAAGAAGAAAGTCACCATCAGCAATTTCCATCAATGTTATTTTGTATCTCTGTACTGTACGAGTATTTTCGTGGTTTTACCAATGCCATTACTTTTGTTATAGTGCCCTGATGATGGAAATATAATTTCCGAAACGTTGGCTAAGTTGGAGGTTTAATTCCTGTAAAACAGACCTTTTCACCACCATCCCATACACGTATAATACAGGGTGTCTCAAGTTCGAGTGCCTATTAGACGTTTCTGGAGAACTAGACATATTTGAAATCTGAAATTTGGGATTATGATATTGTTCGAAATTCTCTACAGACCTAAAATATTTTCAGAGCCAGAGCACTTCCGGTTATACAGGGAGTGAAATAAATTTGCTCAAAAAATTTTTTTTCAACGTTTTCGTTTCTGATATGATTGAGTATTCAGTGCTGAATACATTTCTGTTGAAACCATTGTATTCATTCGAATAGTTTTCAAAATATCGAAAAAAAACCTGAAAAAAAGTAAAATATTCATAGTCAGTATTATGTTCATTTTTCTTATTCTGGACATCCTGAGTGTTAACCGTTTTCACAATGTCAAAGTAGAAGAATGTGGAAAGGTCATGCATCTTTTGAATTTCATAAATATCATCACAGGGTGTTTCAAATTTCGTGTCAAAAACTGTGATCCAAAATTGGCCATAACTTCTGTTTTTCAAATTAGAACCCGGTGTCTGTCTGTAATCAAATCTTGCAAGTTAAATTTGACACACTTCTAATAGTCCGATTGATTTGAAATTTTGCAGGTGTACCTGATTCTCGTGACAATGCATCATGACATATTTTTTATAGAAAAAAACAAAATGGCGGCTCCAAAATGGCGGATGAGTTTTGTAATTATGATCCGATTCCATTCGAAATTTGTATCTGGGGGTATTTGGGTTCGAAAATGATGATACTCTTGTCAAAACTGAAAAATTCAAGATGGCGGCCACAATATGGCGGACGAGTTTTGTAATTATGATCATATTCTATTCAAAATTGGTGTATAAGAGTTTTCTGGGTCGGAAATTACGATTCTTCAAAATCGAGGAATTCAAAATGGCGGATGAGTGTTGTTATAAAAGCTTATCTTCAAAAATGTTTTTTGTGAATTAGGCTTGTTTTTATTATTGCGTTGGATTCTACGAAGAAAAATAATGATAGCACTCCCAGATGCTCTTGGTCCTAAATTCAGTTATTCCCGAGTTATTTGAGCTTTTCTGGATTCATGTCGTACGTAGAGTAAAATTCATCGAATCTAAACAGATTCGATGAATATTCTCATGAAACCATAGTAACAAGTAATAGTCAGACCTGTCACTTGTGAATTATTAATGGGATCATTTATCTTCTATGGTCACAGAATATTCTCATGCAACATATTCGATGAATATTTTTATGAAACCATTGAATAAAATCGAAAAGTAAAGATAAAACCAAAAATAAGACCTGTCACTTGGGAATTATTAATGGGAAAACTTATCTTCCATGATCACAGAATAGTCTTAAGTAAAAGATTAGATGAATTTGATTCTACGTACAACATGAATCCAGAAAAGCTCAAATAACTCGGGAATTACTGAATTTAAGAGCAAGAGCATCTGATAGTGCTATCATTATTTTTCTTCGTAGAATCCAACGCAATAATAAAGAAATAGGGTTCTAATTTGAAAAACAGAAGTTATGGCCAATTTTGGATCACAGTTTTTGACACGAAATTTGAAACACCCTGTGATGATATTTATGAAATTCAAAGGATGCATGACCTTTCCGCATTCTTCTACTTTGACATTGTGAAAACGGTTAACACTCAGGATGTCCAGAATAAGAAAAATGAACATAATACTGACTATGAATATTTTACTTTTTTTCAGGTTTTTTTTCGATATTTTGAAAACTATTCGAATGAATACAATGGTTTCAACAGAAATGTATTCAGCACTGAATACTCAATCATATCAGAAACGAAAACATTGAAAAAAAAATTTTTTGAGCAAATTTATTTTCACTCCCTGTATAACCGGAAGTGCTCTGGCTCTGAAAATATTTTAGGTCTGTAGAGAATTTCGAACAATATCATAATCCCAAATTTCAGATTTCAAATATGTCCAGTTCTCCAGAAACGTCTAATAGGCACTCGAACTTGAGACACCCTGTATATCCATTGTTCAACTGATTTTGATCCGTAATAGTCTCTATAAACCAATGAGGTGAGGTGATAATAACTCACGCCTATAACTCACTTTAATACAAATAGGAAAAATGTAGCTTACGAATTGAATAAAAAAGTCGAGTCAATGGGGAAATCTATTTCAGACATCTAGGTAACGTTCTCGCCATCCATTTCTACATTTTCTAAGATCTGAATATCCAAAAATTGCATTTGGAAAAAGTGAACTTTCCACATTTTCTACGGGATTCGATATCGATTCGATTTTCGACCACAGAAATCGCTGTTGACAACTGTTGTCTATTTTGAAAATTCAGATTAATACGAATTTTACTGAAGAAGTCGTAGATAAAGATAAAGTATAGTTTTCAATTCGCGGTAATGGTCATAACACACTTGATGAACTACATCCCTCGCCTGACGGCTCGGACTTCAAAATTCATCTGCGTGTGTTATGACCTACATTACCGCTCATTGAACAATATACTATTATTGTCATTCAGTTTTCTGTAAGTATTACATTTTGTGTGATGATTATACGAGTTCATCTAATCTATAAGTCATCGCTATAAGTCGGAAAATAATGAAAAACAACGAAAAACAACAATGAATTTTTTCTCCTCAGCTTATAATATTGATTCTTATGACAATTCCAAGATTTTGAGAGATCCGTTCCAAAATTGTTTTCCCGGAATCGGTAGCAAATACGACCAAACTACAAGAAATCATTTAGATTAAGTATAACGAAAAAGCTTCTTTTTACAGTTTTTCACTCTCACCTTAGCTCACAAAAAAAAATCTGGAGGAAAAGAGGGAACATTGTTACAGAAAAAATATCACCCTGTAAATTCGCGATCGGAATTGGCATGTCACATGGTATGAACTTTGGATTTTTCTTTCTGTGCCAAATTTCATCGAAATATCTTGTGAAATGCAAATACTATGAGAAAATCTTAACAAAAACACAAACTTCAACACCCTGTATCTCGACAACAAAGCGTTTGCATGTTTATGGGTTATTTTCTCATTTTATTCAATGAGAATGGGATATAGGTACAGGGTAAATCATTAGTGCTCGATCCCTCGAAAACGCTTCGAGAATTTGGGCTATGAGAATGATTCAAATTTTGATGGAATTGACAGTACTCGGCGCATAAGCTTGAATTATTTTTGACTCTACAGACTGTTCCGAAAGTTACTCGCATAAAGTTAGAAATTTCATGCTTTTCTGAGCTTGGAACGTTTTCATCCAGTTCATATCCAAATATTTTGATGATTTCTTTGGTTTGATTCACCCTGAATTGAGATAACTAGTTGGTATTGAGCAGAGTTGAGTAATCTATTAAGGGGCAGTATCACCTTTTGAATCGTGGTAACTCTCCATTCAAAAGTGGTCTCTTTATTTCACGAGTAAGTACCCTAATTTACGACGTAGAGACATGATTTTTTTTTTAAATTGAAGTTGAAGAACGTCCCGAGGGCAAATAGTTTTCTTTTTTTCGATTTAATTAGTTTTCAATTGAAAAAACCAGGGTAATCGTTAGATCTGGGGTTATTGAATATGTTTTTCGTTTTTCATGAGTACAAGCTATATTTTTGAAATAATAATCATGAAAATTTGTAGTTTATAGAAGATTAAATTTCGGAGGGCAAAAAGTTGCGATTTTTTCGATTCAATTAGTTTTTCAATTAAAAAAGGTTGAACTTCAGCATTTTGCAAACTACACTTAATGATTTTTTTCCGACGGTTATTCATCATTTTGTGGAAAAATCGCAAACATTTGCCCTCGGCAATTTAATCTTCTATAAACTACAAAAATTCTCCTGATTATTATCTCAAAAATATAGCTTGTTCTCATGAAAACCGAAAAACATATTCAATAACCCCAGATCTAACGATTACCCTGGTTTTTTTAATTGAAAAACTAATTAAATCGAAAAAAAGAAGAATATTTGCCTTCGGGACGTTCTTCAACTTCAATTTAAAAAAAATCAAGTCTTTACGTCGTAAATTAGGGTACTTACTCGTGAAATAAAGAGACCACTTTTGAATGGAGATTTACCACGATTCATAAGGTGATACTGCCCCTTAAATGTCTCTGAAGAAATACCCACAAGGGTATCCGACAGACAAAAAAATCATAGCCTGCCATATAAAAAATGGACATATTGATATTTTTTTAAGTCATTTTCAAAATATCGCAGTGACTTTCGAAACACCTGTATCGTGATCCGTAAATTTGCAGAAGACTTGAATAATTTGCGGAAATTCCACAAAAATAAATCATGCAATTATCTCAAACGATTTTCAAGATATGTGTCGTTCAATGTAGAGTGTTTTTATTTCAAGTTGCATTTGAAAATGGATTCACTTCGAGACCTAAAATTTTGTGGGTAAACGCAGAAAGTATTGGAGTTCTTGATGAAATAATTGAAATTGATTTCATTTCGAAAATTTATTTTTTTTTTTTAAATAGAAGAAAACAAGCCAACTAACTCATGCTTCTGTTTTATTTCAAACGGAAGGTCCATGAAAATAGTTCAACTTCCGATGAAAAATCAATCTACAGATAATTTCGTTCAGAGAATCAACTTAAAATACGGAATTGGCAGAGAATGGCCAAATTCAAACATATAGCGAGAAATTGTTTCTGCTCAACCTACATATGCACTGATTTCATAGCGATTCTCGGATATAGAGAGCGCCATTGTACATTTCATTCATAAGGGAGACCATTCAATGGAATATCTCATAAAATGCACGGTCTATCCTCTATCGGATTAGTTTTCCTACTCGTTGTGATCGGCGACCTCAATCCCTTCTTTTCATCGAAAAAAATGGTAAAATAACCCAAATGAATGATCGCAGGTAGGGTATCTCGAAATCAGAATTTCATGGAGATTATGAGTATGACATGAAAAATCCTACCTGAAAAAAACAGTGTGCTATCGTATTTTACCACTTTTGGACCAGTGTGTGGAGTCAAAAATAATTCTAGCCTATGCGCGGAGTACTGTCGATTCCCAGCCCAAAACTCACAAGATATTCCTTATTCTCTGGACAAATACTTTTTTATATCTGATTTGTAAAGTCAAAACAGCAGATTTGAGACTTTTTGTAAATTCAGTTATGACAGCAGAAATTTGCACTGTGCGAAAAATGAAAGAATCGGACACTGAATCAGTTTTATATGGAAATGAACAGAATGGTGATTATGTAGTTGTATTGGATAAAAGTCAAGGAGCTTCGCTGAAAAGAATACTGCAATGGTCTGGAACTAAACCGGTAAGTGTTGTTGTCAATTCTTTTCTGAGTATTTTGGTTGCCATATCACATAGTAGGTACAATGGCAATAAGTTTAAGTAGCATTCAAAACTTCGGGCAACTAAAAAGTTCCCATGACTATTTCATTCACACCACAACTTTTGTGTGAGAATCGTGAGTATTCCCGGTTTTTTGGAGAATGACTTAAACAAACTTTCTCTCCCTTCATATAATTGTAATAGTTTGATTTTGAAGAGTTGAAGGTATTGAAAAGTGGATATCAATTCAGCCTGTTAGTTTTTGCGGAAATGATAATGAAATATGTAAAATTAATGAGGACACTCAACGTAGTTTTGGTTAAATATACAGACATACCTACCTGTGCGGTGTAAAATAGTATCCGATGATCCGAAATTCATATTTCATTGGTCATAGATGGAAGGAATATTCCGAATACCCACCAATAAATGTATTCATGCAAAAACAATGAAAGAGTGTACAAAATGAAAAGTTGGAAAAAACGAATCACTCCTTCGCAGTATTGGCAAATATGTGGCAACTGGGGCGTGACAATTTCGTTCGAGAAACGACGATAAATCCAGAAATAAAATCTGCGAAACGAAATACGCCATCAAATTGGTTCGACCCTCAACTTTATTTGAATTACAAGGACCACACTTCGAGTCGGTTCCTATTCAAATACGTGTTCGATAAAAAGCTATTGTTATAGGATTTCTTCCTTTTGATGGTGGAGCTCAGAGTAATTCACGCAAAAACCTCGTCCTTTTTTCATTTTTCATGTATCCTATTGTTGAATCAATTATGGTTCATTGTTCCTGATGTATCGATAGAAAACAATAGAATGCAGCAGCGAAATTTTCCCCCATCAAGTATAGGTTGGAGTGGTTGGACAAATTGAAATATGAAAGCCTTATATTTTGTGTTATACAGTGTGACAAGAAAAACCTCGGACAAACTCTTTTTCATTTAACTTTATTAAACAGAAGAAATTGGACAAAACAACAACAAATAATAATAGCTTGAACATTAGTTAATAATATATTTAGGCCGTTTCGAAGTGACTTCCTTTGGCGGCGATACACAGCTTCTGACGCTTCTTGAAATTTTCGGCAATGGGCCGCAGCTCCTCGGGCGTTAATCGGTTCCATTCCCGGCGCAGAGATTGCTTCAGCGACCCCAAATTTTTGTGTTTTTTAGCACAAGCCCTGTGCTCCAAAATCGACCACACGCTGTAGTCCATTGGATTGAGATCCGGTGAGTAGGGCGGCCATTCTGCAGATGAGATGAAACAAGGAAAATTGGTCTTCACCATTCTTGCGTCATTTTCGCTCTGTGAGCCGGAGGGGAGTCCTGTTGAAAGGTCCAATGCGTATCGCCGAAGTGCTGCTTGGCCCACGGAAGTACTACGGCCTCGAGGATCTCGGCACTTCTTGGTTGATTTTGACCCCTTGGTCCACGAAAACTAAGGGAGTTTTACCACTGCCGCAAATTCCGCCCCAGACCATGACGGATTCCGGATTTTGACGGTGTTCGACGATGGCCGATGTGCCGGGAGCCTTTACGGACCAGACTCTGTCGTTTTGGTGGTTGTGGGATTGTTCTACGGTGAAAAGCTTCTCGTCTGCGAAGAGAATTCGCTCCCATTGCTGACCGGCGGCGAGACGAAGGAGTTGGCGGCACCTTTGGAGTCTTACGAGCTTGTTTTCCTCCGTGAGGAGTTGAACTTTTTGGAGCTTGTATGGCTTGAGGTTGAGCTCCTTTTTGGCAATTTGACGGACAGATTCGCGGTTGATACCGGTCTCACAGGCTATTTTCCTCATGGAAACCCTCGGATTTCGATTGACTCGCTTCTTGACGATGTTGCGATTGTTAGGTGTATTGACAGTGCGTTTTCTACCCCTTCCTGGACGACGACCATTATGGCCAATCTCCTTGAAATGACGAATTGCATCGGACACGGTTTGTCGAGGCACATTGTGCAAACGAACAATTTCGCATTGACGCCCACCTTGACGACACAGCTCCAAAATCGCACTACGATTGTTTGACATTCTAAAACTCTGTGAAATGAAATTATATCAAACTGAAAATTAACATATTAGTACAGGAGAGTGTAGAGAAACCAAGAGAATAAAAATTGTTTGGCTGTGCTGAAAATACTTTTGTTTCAGACCACAGCAAAATTTGTGCGAAGTTTTTCTTGTCACCTTGTGTGTATTACAGAATATGAAACAAGATCAATTATTCAATTCGAATTCGGAAACTCGTTTAGGTTTTTCCCAAGATATTCATTTGAAATTTCGAACAGATATTTCAATATAAAATTTACACCATGTGACATGCCAATTACGATTGCAAATCTACAGAGTGATACTGTTTCTAGAACACTGTCTTCTGTTTCACTCCAGAACTTTTTTCGATGTATGTTTGAAAAATTGCAAAAAGAAGCTTTGTCGTTTTACTAAACTTTATAATCTCTTGTAGTTTTGTCATATCTGCTTCCGATTTCGAGAAAAAATCCGCTAGATTTTCTGAGATCTGGTACCTATGCCATAACCGATGTCCACCGCGTCCAATTATTGTGTTTTCATAATTTTCGTTAAAATACTCCCTAGTTCACATAGTACATCCTGAATCTCGAAAACGAAACGTATACTCCATTCACTTTTATAAAGTATCCCGGTTGGCCATGGCATTCTGACACATTTCACCGCGTATATTTTAAAAATGTTAGGTTATAGTCATTCTCTTGTAAGTGGAATGAGCAACGTTGTACTTTCTTCATATAAGTCGTGGTAATTACTTATTCATCAAAATGTTTATCAACTTTGGGAAAATAATGAATTTGAGAAAATAATATGTGAATTCAATGATTCCAAAGACCTGGCGAATGTTGAGAAACTTTTTTCACTGAATATGCGTTCTGTGACTCGATCACTGTATAAAACATTTTAGTTCTGCCAATACATCGCTGAAAATTCGAATTGTCTAATGTCTATGGTACTTCAACTTCACTTCACAGAATACAAATACGCTCAGACGTTTCATTATTTTTCTTCTTGACTGAGACATTTTTGTTTTGGTCCACAGCACAGAGTTGCAGGCAACTCAATTTACTATGGAATTCACATTATAATGGAACGATATGAGCTTTGCTTAAGATGTCTAAAAACATGGTGTATGCACTTGTCAATTTTTGAATGCATTGACATCGACCAAATCGAAAATATTAGAATTGTTTCGTGGCGGCGCCGCAATGTCATACGTGTTATTTCATAATTCCAATATGGGCAATGAACCAACGAAATTTGAAGCTGGGCTTTGGTAAGTATCCAGATCTGCGCTTGTGCAGCAATATTGAGAATGAAAATAATTTACTAATTCAGTCTCTCTCTGGCACATCGTAATATGTCGTGAATCATATTTCATTCATAATTTCATTTGAATACTCTCGATCATAACCTTATAATTTGATGTGAAATGTTTGAATCACTTCATTTTGTTCACTTCATTTTGTTCACTTCAAGCCCTGAATATCTTTTCTAACTCCAATTCATATTTAAGAATTGAACTAAAAATATTTAAGCAACTTGTTTTCATCCTCGATATCTATTTTCTTGTCTATTTTCTTTCGGAATATATATACCCTCTACATTTCTCGCAATTTTTGAATTTCCAGTTGACGCAATTCTCACCAAACATTTGACTCTGCTTTGTAACTGTTAATAGCCATATTATACCTTTCCTCAGAACTAATATGAATAGAAATGTTAAGAATATGAACTCAAATTATTGCTTTAAAGAACTATCGACTTTTAACGCAATCTGTTCACCAGAATGAATTCAAATATTTGAAATAACCAATATAAATTAGAACTTATTTCATGAATAGCGCTTTCTGAAGTGGAAAAAACGAAACATTTTTAATATATATTCTCAATGTTAGCTAATCAAAATCTAATAAGTGCTCACTCTATAAACATCTTAGCCTTTTGGTGCTCAGCTTAAAATAATTGGTGAACATCTCAGTTGGTGGAGCAGCGAGATTTCCATGTTTCCATGGATATGAGCTGTCACACAGAACAGAAACACAAAAATAATATGTCAATTACTAATTATGGCAATTTTCGATTAAGTTATTTCCGCGAATATATTTATTACCCAAATGGAAATTCAAAAACATTTCAAAAATCATGAGAATACTTAGATGAAAATAATGGACAACTCACGATTGAAACTGATCGCCAAAATCCGATTTACTTGAAATTTCGATAAAAATTCACTGTGATATAATTCTATGCAAATTATCCAGTAATTGATGTCAATATATGTAGTACCTACCTTCAAGATTACGTTATTTTGAATAAATAAAGCTGTAAAAATAACTAATCAGTCATAATATAGCGCCACCTGAAGTGGTAAGAACGAAACTTCTCTCATATCAGACATATCTCAACGAAATCTAATCATTTTAGAGATCTGTAACCCAAATTACACATCTCCGTTTAAAGAGGAGAATATCGAATAAAGTAGCTACGAATAAGCTGTAGCGTAACTGTAACTGTAGCGACACCTAGTAGCCTTACTCAAAGGAAGGAAAAGCATTTCCTGTATAAGTAAAATTTTCATCGATTTTCAGAGTTTTATTGTATTTTATAATAACCAGACCGTAGACGAATCCATATATGAAGTTTCATAACAAACAGTCCATCCGATCTCGAGTTATAAATGGTGTAACCAACATCTTTCTTTTATATATAGACTAGACGTTATTTTGAATAAATAAAACTATAAAAATAACTAATAATCAGTCATAATGTGTGAATAGCGCCATCTGAAGTGGTTAGAACGAAAATTTTCTCATATCTCAACGAAATCTAAACTCATTTTAAACATCTGTACTCCTACCCTAAAACATTTTGGTTTTGCCCAACAGCGCAGAGTTGTAGGCAACTCAAATTACTCACTATTACAGTGACTATAGAGGGAATATAGTTACTGTACACACTATTTGTTTACATCGCCATCTAACGCGGAGACTATCAAATAGTACCTAAGAATAAGCGGTAGCGTAACTGTAGCGACATCTAGTGGCCTTACTCAAAAGGTGGAAAAGCATTTCCTGTATAAGCAAAATTTTCATCGATTTTTTCAAAGTTTTATTGTATTTTATAATAACAAGATCGTAGACGAATCCATATATGAAGTTTCATAACAAACAGTCCATCCGATCTCGAGTTATAAATGGTGTAACCAACATCTTTCTTTTATATATATAGATATATGGAAAAAAGTTTTTTCTCATTTATGTCTCGAAAATGATATCATCCAAACAGAAAGAAATCACAGGGACTCAAATCGGGGGAGCGCGGGGGCCACCAAATGACCTAACGTAGGCACCCTGTATTAATACAACAGCAAATTGAAACAATACCGCCAATGTACATTCAGCGAATATACAGTGCTTTTTCAAAGAAGGTTAATTAATAATGAAAAAAATATGCGGTTGGTTCATTGCGGATAATCTGTCGAGACAATAAAGTTTTTCAACATACAAAAACTAATATACCTACATGAGAAAAGCATGTGTAATGGTAAAACATTCATAATTAAATGCCCGGGGTATCCAGCTTGCAGTAACGAGTTTTCCTCTGCCTTATTTTCATGGGTCTCGCTAGAATGTTTGGATTTATTTATACCGATGTACAAAACAAAAGCGAATCCATTTCCAATCCCAAAGGAGATAAAGCGTGTTCATTAAGTTGTGATTTCAATTTAAAATTGGGAATTCGGAAATACATACATCCCTGTGGTTACAATTAACAACTCTGAATTAGGCTTGTTGGGAATCTGATGAAATCATCAAATACAAAATAAACTGATTCGAGGGTCCTCAATTTCAATGACACTGAAAGTTGAGTTCAGTTTCAGCCTTTCAGATAAAAATTGAGGTGGTTTTTGTTTCTTCGGAAAATATTGTTATTACAGTCCTTCCAGCTTTTCAAATTCTCAACTCTACTGAGTATTTGACAGTAAATTGAACCAACTGACATTTGTATGCAAATAAAATCAAATTTCCTGCAAACATGGATCCTAACTCTTCTCACCTATGCAAAAAAAGCTTCTGATTCTTCATAAAGAATTGGTAAAAAAATTCTTGAATTTTTCCCACTAAAAAATCGCATTGAACGGCAAACAAAATATTCACACAAATCACAGATTCAAAAAAAAAATATTTCAGAATAAGCAACATAAACATTGATCATCATTTCAAATAATACATAATTTCAATACAACAAACTGTCCAATAAACAGACAATTAAGAATGTTTGATGAATAAAGAATTCTCTTTCAAATCAACGGATTTAAGTTTTTAGAGATGACGCCTGAAATAGAAATGCTAAATCCTCAGATTTCAACGGAGAAATCAGTAAATTCGAAAACATAACACATCATGTTTTCGAAAGTTATCAGTTTAATCAATGATGAAAAGATGAAAATGAAGATTGAAAATTTGAGCGATGAAGCATCTTGTGAGAATTTAAAAATAATTTTAGTTAATCATCATGAAAAAAAGATTTCTCTATTTCAGTCTCGTAATGAGTTCATAACAGTACTAAAAACAGTCCTGTAATGAACTCATTACAGCATTGTTTTCAGTTAAATTCGTTTTTTGGTTGTCAGCACTGGCTTCCGATCCTATCAATTTTCAACACACGTCAATTTGGAAATGTCAATTTCGTAGCAGTAACCAACTGCCAAGATACAATACAAAAGTCACTAGGATGAGTTTTTCATTGAATTTCAACAGTATTTCACGAAATTTAACTGAAATAGAGAAAATATCATCTAATACTCGTTGCAGAATGCAATTCCAAAACTCATGCGTTCAAAAACTCGCTCCTTCGTCGCTCGTTTTCGAATTTCGCATTCGTATTGGAATAGGAGCCCATTCTGCAACTATAGTTCTAGAATATACTAATAATTCAAAATTTCACATAAGTAGACTCATTTTACTGAAAAATGCATCAAAATAACTCTATTTCCATCTGATTATATAGTCTTCATCATTATAAATATCAACAACCGCCATGGATCTGACTCGAACTTGCCACAAATCAGGGAAAACTAGTGAAAGTTCCCACCTCATCAAAATAGGTCAAAGTGTAGATGTTGACTTAGGTTTCGATCTTGTTTTGACTATAAAGTTTTGTTGAACGACAAA
The DNA here is from genome assembly GCA_951802165.1 of Adalia decempunctata. Taxonomy (NCBI): domain Eukaryota; kingdom Metazoa; phylum Arthropoda; class Insecta; order Coleoptera; family Coccinellidae; genus Adalia; species Adalia decempunctata. Next base: position 11,196,632 of record OX637699.1, read on the forward strand.
GATTCTTTTCACAATTTTTCAAACTAGCCCTATTCAAAAGAAAAAAAGGTCTGGAGGAAAACTTGACACAGTGTTCCAGAAAAATTATAACCCTGTAGATTTGTAATTCGAATTGGCATGTTACATGGTGTGAATTCTCAATTGTTGTATATATGCCAAATTTCAGTTGAATATCTTGTAAAATGCAGATACTTACTACAACAAAATTAATGGTTATGCATCCAAAAATCTCATGCAGATTTCTTTCCACTTCCTCAATAATCCTAACGTGAACTCCTGAAGATCAATCACAGACTTTGCATGACGCAAAGGAAGCATATCGCCTAAAGAGGCCAAGAAAAACCTATGTGTACCTAACTTAGTCCACACTCACCCTTAAAAAACCCTCTTCAGAAACTATTTCCTTCTTGCTCCTAATTAGTGTGAACGCAGTAAGGAAGCGGAATTCCTGACAAGTTTTCCTACTAATGAAAATTCCGCCCGCTGTTTGCGTGCGTCGTTTCAGCAACTATGAGTTATTATCCTGTAAATCGTAACAGTTCTTCTTTCCTTTGTCTTGATGAGAAGGAATTCGCGGAATGAAAGAGCCTTTCTCGACCCAAACTCATCCAGGAATATGCCACTCCCAAGTATGCATAACGACATACCAGTGTTTGTTCTATCTAGGAAAGGCTTGAAAGCAGAGGGTGGTTATGTGATAGGGTAGGAATATCAAGACATAGAAGAGAGGTTTAGGGGGTCACAAGATGTCCATTTCTTCTTAGGGGATATAAGGAATAATTGAGTATGGTGTTTTAGAGAATATATTAGAAAAATTATGTAAACATAATAAACTGAACAAGCATGTATAGCCGCGTAGATCACCAAGAAAGTTATTTTTGCCTTATAACACATACCCCGTTTAAGAAGCATAAGCTTGATGCAGGTTGATGGATGTCAACTTTGAGCAATATTGTGATTACTGTGTTGAGTTATGCGTGACATTTGAAATAACGGTTTCTGGTATCACATCTTAATATTTTCAGTGTATTTTTAAAGATAGAACTGTCTTTTGTTCTTAATATTGAGGTGAAAACAGAATGAAAAATACCCTTGTAGCCTTCCAAAGATGACGCTCGGAGTACTTCCATAATTTTCATTCAAAAAGCCTAAATTGTGCTGATGGGCTGCCAGAATGACCCCTCATTACCCAGAATTACAAACCAACAAAAAAATTTCAAAAACTTAGTTAGAAATCTCTGGGTCTTTTGTGGTAAATCCTCGCTTTTTTGGGTCTTCAGCGGGGTCATAATCAACTAACCTTCTCAATTTTTTTCTGTAGTATCCCCTTTATATGGGTTCTCGCTGCATAGTTCGTGCTTCTCTTCATTTGGCTTCTTCTGCCTATAATCGGGTAAAATATTTTCATTGCGATAATCGTTTTATCCACTGCAAACTCAATGTGCTATTTTCACGTTAGTCCTTTGTCTAATATTACTCCTAGGTATTTAGCTTAATTCTGCCATTCAATTTCATTATCGTCTATAGATATTTTCGATTCCATCTTAAGTCTTCTCTCTTGAAGGCGTATTACTTGACTCTTTCCTCCATTGATTTTGATTTTCCATCTGTGACACCATTGACTGAAATCATCTGCAGCTTCTTGAAGTCTTTTGTGAATTATTTTGTATTTCAGTGCCTTATTGCTATGCCCGTATTGTCTGCTTATAGAGCAAGCGGTCCTAGTATAGATCCTTGTGGAACCCCTGCTCCCAAATATCTGGGTGTGGAATTAACATCATCTATTTCATAGCTTGGGTGAAGAACCTACGGTTATCATTTCATATGCAAGTCCTTCATGCCATACTCTATCACAATAAAGCTCTGGTTGAATCTAGTAGTAGTCTTGTGGCTTCTTTATTCTGAAATCCTTCTGTGATATACTCGGTCATTCTTAGGAGCTGTTGTTCAGATGAATGTTGTTTTCGGAATCCAAATTTTTCACTTGGTGTCTTCGCCAGGTCTTCGGTTTCTTCATTAAGTCGTCTGGCTAATACTATCTATCCACAATTTTTTCTAGGGCTGGGAGCCGGCTTATTGGTCTATAGTTCTGAGGGAACTTTTTGTCTTTACGTTTGGCAGTTTTCCATCTTTTTGGAAAGTTGCTACTGAGAGCTGTTGTTTCTTTCTTCGACCTTTTCGTCAGCATGGGATTTGAAATTTTATCTTTTCCCCGAGCTTTTTTTGATTTTTAATTGTTGATTATCTACTGATTTTGGCCGAAAATGTTGGGTGATGGATTTTGCCATCCTGTGGTGCTTTTTTTCATTTCTTTTTCATTATCTTCAATTAATTCTTCTATTTCCTAATGGTCATCTTGTCATATGTTGCACCTGGTGATATGCATTCTGTCAAAAACGGTCCTTTAAAGGTTATAGTGATGTCACTGTTTCCAACCAAATATTCACCTTATCTTTCTGAAAGCCATCCGAGTCGGCCTCATTTTTCTTGTTATCTTCGCTATTTGATTTTCCTGGCTGATTCAAACTGATGATGTGTTCGGCGATACTCTTGCTATCCGATAATTCAAATCATCCTTTTGGATGTTCATTTTTGTAATCTTGTGTTCGCCTGAAAGTAGTTTCGACCATTAAATCCTCATATTAGTATTCGAGCTTTAGTGTTGTACGCTAGAGTATCTTTTCTGACTTCTTTATGTTTTCTTATTGATGAACTGCTGAAATCAGATGCTACTTTATCTATAATCAGCATTTTTTAGAAGAAGGAATCACATTGCTATCGTCACCTTTTGGAGACTCCGATGAACGATATTCCTCCGTGTCAATCATATCAAGCTAGGAATCGATATTAAACATCAACTATTAAGGTGGGCGTTCAATGTAGTGTGTTTTTATTTCAAGTTGATTTCGAAAACGGTATCACTTTGAGAACTGAAATTTTGTGGGTGAACTCAGAAAGGATTAGGGTTCTTGTTGAAATAATTTTAATCGATTTTATTCCGACAGTTAATTTTTTTTCTTTCAAAAATAGAAGAAAATGAGCCAACTCATGCTTCTGTTTTATTTCAACAGAAAGACCCATGAAAATAGTTCAACTTCCGATTAAAAGTGAATCTACTGATAATTTCGTTCAGAAGATCAACTTGAAATACGGAATTGGCAGAGAATGGCCAAATTCAAATTTTGGCGGGAAAAAGTTCCTGCTTTACCCACAAATTCGCTTATTTCATAGTTCGGCGATTTTCGGATAGAGAGCGCCATTGTACATTTCATTCATGATTAGAGAGATATTTATAGAACTTGATAGTGATAGCTAGGAGCATAGAATAACTGGAGGGAAGGCTTCATACGCTCGACAGATCATTTTGAACTGCCAATAACGGCGGAGGTTAGAGTTTCGTGTGACGCCCGATAGATAACGCTGGGATCCTTTATTCAGTAGCATGTCAGATATTTTGTTCTATGGCGCTACAATTGCAAAGAATATAATGTGGCTGTCATTGTAATTGATACATTTATGCTTCTTTTTAATTGAAAATGGCCATAAATCATAACATAGACAATATTGATGACATATAATCGCTTTAATCTAATCAACTTTTTATGCGCAATTTTATGGGAAGTCTGTGATCGGTAATAAATTCGTCAAAACAATATCCTTATCGGAAAAAGCGAACATTCAGGTAAGTATTATTATTATTATACGGGAAGACTGAGGTTTTATCTGTTCTCGTGTATTATACGCAGAATTGTATGGTACCCCGTTAACATTTCCTCTGCTAACACTTAGATTCGGAGCGAGAAACAGATTTTTCTTCCTTTATTCAATCTGATCCTTGTAGCCATTTCTTTACACGTGCATATGCATTATATTGTCGGATTTACGAAAAAAAGTATGTATTGCTTTCTTTCGAAAGAATATATATTATGATATAGTAATAAATGGGACCTAATAAGTAATAACAACGAATAACCATTAAAGATAATTTCATTAAGGATAGCCATGTTGTAGGAAGAAACGACGTTGTCGCCATCTCGTGACCTTGCGGCGAACTGACAAGTTCGGACGTTTTTGGCAGTTCATTTTCGTAGGGGAGCCTTCTCTCCAGTTATTCTATGCTCCTAGGTGATAGTGCATGTTCTATGGAGATATCCATAAAATGGACGGTGGCGCCTCTATCGGCTGAGCTTTCTTACTCGCTTTAAACGCCGACCTTAAAATCTGTTCGAAAAGCTTCGTCCAAAGTGCCAGTACGTCTGACTCTGGTCGATTTGCCGACCGTCTTCTTCCTTTCAGGATTACATACGGACTTCAGGATGCGTCATCGAAGATTAAGGCATGCCGCATTCGTGATTCGAGAAGTCCTAAGTCAACATCGTATTGCTGCATCGTCTGTCGTAATAGGGCAGTAGGTTTCTGAAGCCCTACTGTAAACTGAGTGCCTGTCATCATATTGATTGATTCGCGCTACTAGACATAAGCTTTTGCTGCTGGAAACGCCGCAGGGTTAATCCCAATCGATGTGTTTCTCTCTTGGGGTATTTGGTATCGAGGCCTAAATTGAGTGTAATTATCTGAATTGATTATCTGTTTGATACAGTTCGTTTTGTGGCTACTGAGTTCCTATTGTCAGTTTAGCCATTGAATGTCTGAAAATGTCGTGTAGATTACGGAAAGAGAGAGGAAGTTTTGAACATTCTGATTCAAGGCCCACTTCTGTTGGTTCAGTTCGAACTAAGTGTCAATTTAACTTCTGATTAATAACTGAATTAATTCTATGAACAATACCGAATACAGAAATAATACGTCGAATAGTTTCAGACCCTGTATCTCACAACGGCACATTTTATCCCAATGTTCTATAGGAGAAATATTTCCATTCACCAATGACGAACATTTTATAATGCTGTGGTTATTTTCCATGTGTATAAACGGGATAACGAGGATATATTGAAAAATTCTTAGCCTACTATAGAACCAAACAAAATTTCGATGTCAAAATATTTTATTACTCAACATATTCTCCTCTTAATTGAATACATTTATTACAGCGAATCTGCAACATCTTTAGACCTTTCAAAACAAATTTTTCTTCTTGCTCTGCAAACCAGTCCTCCACAGCTTTCATTACCTCCTCTTTGGAAGAAAATTTACGACCTTTTAAACTTTTTTTCAGTTGAGGTAAGAGATGATTGTCGGACGGAGCCAAATCTGATGAATAAGTGGGGTGTAATTCCAACCCTAAATCACGAATTTTTTGCATGGCAACATGAGATTTGTGTACTGGGTCGTTGTCCTGTAAAAACAAGATACCTTTGGATAGCTTTCCGCGTCTTTTCTCTTTAATTTTTTCTCGTAGAGTGGTCAATAATGTCGAATAGTAATCTCCAGTTATTTTTCTACCCTCATCCAGAAAATCAATCATGATTACTCCATGGCAATCCCAAGAAACTGAAGCAAGAACTTTTCCAGCAGATTTTTGGATACGAAACTTCTTAGGTCTTGGAGAACCAGAGTGTCGCCATTCCATCGATTGTTGCTTTGTTTCTGGATCGTAGAAATGTACCCAAGTCCCATTCATAGTAACAATACGGTTTAAGAAGTCTACATAGTTTTCAAATCAAGCACAGATCGAACGCGATGCTTCTACCCTTGCACTCTTTTGGTCAACATTCAAACATCCGGGGATCCATTTTGCAGAAATTTTTCTCATTTCCAAATTGACGTGAACTATATGATGAACGCGTTCGTATGAAATCTTCAGAGTGCTTCAGATATCCGTTTTAGCCCAATTCGACGGTCTGATAAAATCATGTCATGAACTGCATCGATATTTTCGGGGACCGACAGCGAAACTGGCCTTCCCGATCGGTCATCATCTTCAATGGAAAATTTGCCTCTTTTGAAGCTTGCAGTCCAATTTTTCATTGATCGCCAAAGGGTATTAAGCATATTTTCGTAAATCTGCTTACCTCTTAACCCTTTAAAATACAGGTACTTGATGATGGCTCGATACTCCAATTTTTCGATTTTTACAATTTCGGTGGACATATTTTTTTTTTAATTCATTGCGTAACTTTGGTTAGTTTTTTGACGTCGAACTCTATACTGACACTTGTAATGAGTAATTGTTTGTTGATATGGTATCGCAATATTTTGTTTATGCATGCAACTGGTCTAGGCTAACTGAATATCAATACATCCTCGTAATGAAGGCACCGAGAACTTTTCTGATAATATCCTTCATAGTGTTTTACTGAGGACGAATAAAATCTAATAATATTGTCACATCACTCACAACTAATGAAAAATTCACATGGATAATAATGAGAATTTAAAAATACGGATGAACGAATTATTTTATCTCCCGAGGTTCAAATCCTACTATAGGGGGAATATGTCTCCCTTAATAAATAATGGCGATATCCTAGGTTCGCGCCTAAAAGTGGCTCTCGGCATTTTTTATCTTAATTCAAATTGATTTATGGATGGTCACAGAATTAATGTCCAGGAAATTGATGGTGAGAAGAAGAAGGGCAAAGCTTAATCATTTTGTCTGTAACAAAGTGTGGAACTTTCCTATAGATTCTCGTTGAAGAGTTTTCGTTCTTCCTCGCATTTCGTTTGATTGTTTATTCCCTCTAGCTCCATTTTATCTAGGTCTTTTTCTGCGCAATTGTATTCTTTGTTTCAACGTTATAACAACGTATAATTTTGCTCAGAAGTTTTTGAATTTCGACCTAAGGATTACATATTGACAGAAGCAGTTGATTAAAATTTTTAAGATGATTTTTGTGATTCGAACTGAAGCAACATCAATATATAATTAATTTTCTTTTCAAATCAAAATCAACCTAGTTCATGTTACAATTTGAGATATAAGGATTTGACAGAAAGCAAAAAAATATTTCCAAAAGGGTAACGTGTGAACTTCCTCGTAACGCTCAAAATAGTTGAATTTTTTATCGTTTATTAGTCCGTTCAAAATAGCAACGCACATACCAACATACATCGTCATTAGTCTTGTTCCCTTCAATAAACCCTCCACTTGTTGAAAATAATATGACAACTTTTCATGTGTGGAATTTTCAATGTCTCATCACTTAAATGAAAACAATAAACCCGCAGAAAATACTGACTGGGGGGGCCCACCCCAGACGCGGTTCTCATTTTGAGGCAGTAAATGACGAAATTTTTTTCGTGAAATATAAAGGGCAATCAGATGCACAATTTAAAATTGTTTTCACATGTACAAGGTGTTCGATAACAAAGATATAGACCATAGTTACACTTTTTACCCTAAATATAAATTCAAAAATTGAATGGCAAGCTCAAATAATGATGAGTTTATAAAGACCATATATTATGCCTTAGGAGAACCATTCAAGAGAAAATGGCGAAAAATCGAGAAAAGGAGTATTTTTAATTTGCAATCAATGAATAAACCCTTCAAGCCAAAGAGACAGTCAATGTTTTTTCGTGTAGACATATTGGCTACCCTTATGCAGAAGAAAAAAAATTAACTCTGGAATATACTGAGTGATCATAATTAATATTCAAACATTAACTATAAATAATGGTCAAAAACTTCCTTATTTCAAATGGAACACCCAGTATTTCTGTACCTTGTTGAAGGTACAAATTAATATCGAAAATATCTCGAATATTTTTGAGAAGAATGTTAAAAAATTGTCACTTTTTTGTTTTCATTAAACTACATTTTTAACTCGATTTTTAATCCTATTTATTAATTGAAATAAACTTATTCAAGAAGTAGTTTTAGTGTGAAATATTTTGAGACATTTTTGAAGGGAAATCAGGACTGCATAGTGAAGTTTTTGACAAATTTAGTTTAAACCCAAGAAAAATGTTATAACTTCAATTTAAATTTCATTAAAATCTCAAAGTTTTGTTTTCATTTGCCTTTTCTTTTTATACTAAAATTTTACATTCTGAACTACCATGGATCATGACCATGGTCCCCCCCTGTTATAAATCCTGGCTACGCCCTTGACCCATTCGGAGCATAAAACACTACAAATTTCCACAACGATTTATATCATGGCAGAAAGAAATATGGGCAGAATGTTTTTAGTTTTTGACGAAGTATAATATTATGCATTCAAAAAATCTACTTGATCTGGAAATGACCTTGAAATCAAACTCCGAGGTCAAATTGAGTTTCTGCATTCGATGTTCCCTGAAAACTAAAAAACTTTCATTTGGAACATTTTTTGATAGAAGCTCTTCCAAAGGAGTTATTCCAGTGGACCTTTCAAAATGGGCCACCGTGCATATCTGGGATCATGGAGGATTTACCTGGCAGCTGCTGTAAATGTTTTTTGACAGCAGTTGTCAAATTTTGATATTTCTCAGTGAATTTTTTCGTTGGTGTCTTGAATGCACTCAAATATTCCTAACTTCACGTCACTACTTTACAGGGTGACAAGAAAAACTTCGGACAAATTTTGCTGTGGTCTGGAACAGAAGTATTTCAGCGCAGCCAAATAATTTTTATTCTCTTGGTTTCTCTACACTTTCCTGTACTAATATGTGAATTTTCAGTTTGATATAATTTCATTTCACCGAGTTTCAGAATGTCAAACAAACGTAGTGCGATTTTGGAGCTGTTTCGTCAAGGTAGGCGTCAATGCGAAATTGTTCGTTTGCTCAATGAGCCTCGACAAACCGTGTCCGATGCAATTCGTCGTTTCAAGGCGCTTGGCTATCATGGTCGTCGTCGTAGGAAACGCATTGTCAATACACCTAGCATTCGCAACATCGTCAAGAAGCGAGTCAATCGAAATCCGAGCGTTTCCATGAGGAATATAGCCTGTGAGACCGGTATCAACCTCGAATCAGTCCGTCAAATTGCCAAAAATGAGCTCAACCTCAAGCCATACAAGCTCCAAAAAGTTCAACTCCTCACGGAGGAACACAAGCGCGTACGACTCCAAAGGTGCCGCCAACTCTTTCGTCTCGCCGCCGGTCAGCAATGGGAGCGAATTCTCTCCACAGACGAGAAGCTTTTCACCGTAGAACAATCCCACAACCACCAAAACGACAGAGTCTGGTCCGTAGAGGCTCCCGGTGCATCGGCCATCGTCGAACACCGTCAAAATCCGCAATCCGTCATGGTCTGGGGCGGAATTTGCGGCAGTGGTAAAACTCCCTTAGTTTTCGTGGATCAAGGGGTCAAAATCAATCAAGAAGTCTACCGCTGCGACATCCTCGAGGCCGTAGTACTTCCCTGGGCCAAGCAGCACTTCGGCGATACGCATTGGACCTTTCAACAGGACTCCGCTGCGGCTCACAGAGCGAATATGACGCAAGAATGGTGTAAGACCATTCGAATCAATATGTCGGAGAGTGCGGACGTAGTTCTCAGCGAGTTAAATAAACTGCGTAAAATCGAACTCATAGACTTATTAGTGCATAATTCTTTGCCAGGCAATGTGACAAGTGAGGTGTTAATTTCATTCGTTAACAGAATGAAGAATGAAACCCAATTGAGTAAAAGCCCGGAAGGTGATAAGTCCGCGGATATTAACCCAAATGGTGCTGGTAATTCAACTAACATCTTTCAACTAGAAATCAAGTATATGAGCGAACTTCTTGCTCACAAGGATCATGTCATCTCTAATCAGGCCATAGCAATTGAAGCCCTTCAAAACCAAATCAAATTAATGACTCATTTTACACAGAGAAATGATGTCGTTATCTCCAATCCTGAAATAAATAATCAAGTAAAAACAAAAAGTTATCAAAGTAATGGAAAGTCCCATACATATCACCGTCCTGTTGATAACAACGAAATCAATGACGAGAGGAATCCCGCTACAGGTGTCACATATGCATCTAAACTGTCTGAAGATCTTAATATGGAAATAAATACAAACTCCCAGCTGTTGCCATCGCAAAATGAAACAACACGTACGGTATATAAACCTGATGACAAGGCTCGAAAATCTGATATTCAAGATATCACCAAATGGAAAAAAGTCACCCACAAAAAACCAAAGCGAAAATCAAATCGCACACTGGTTGTTGGTGATTTTTCAGCTGCTAATGTCCAAGGAGTGGAAAAGATGAAAATTCTGCATGTGACGAATCTGAGACCTGATGTAACAACTGAGGATTTTCAATCCTTCCTAAATGAAAAATTTTCGGAAACTGTGAGATGTGAACGTTTGAATTCCCGTTTTCCTGAGGCCTATTCTTCATTCAAGGTCTCAGTTCCTGCTAGTGACTACGATAAGGCCCTCATTCCATCAAATTGGCCAAATCATGCGAGTGTTCGTAATTTTTTTCGGTCGAAAAAAGCTCTGTCCCCTCAGAGCTAAATAGCTGCAAATTCAAAGCAGATTATAAACTTAAAATTCTTCAGATGAATATTCAATGTGTGTCCAATAAGATCAATAACCTCATTGTGTTACTGGAAGATGAAAAGCCGGATATTATTAGTATAGTTGAACATTGGTGTGTGGAGGGTAGTATAAGGTGCATGACGCTCCCGGATTTCGTATTAGCTGCATACTTCTGCCGTTCTGATCACAAAAATGGAGGTACGGCGATATACGTTCGTGAAAAATGGATGTCTTCTGATCTTTGTCTGACACATCTATCAGAAGAATTGGACTGTGAAGTGTGTGGTATAAAAGTATATATCAACAATATCAAAATAGGCATACTGAGTGTGTACAGGTCTCCTGTAGGTAATTTCGATGCATTTCTTGAAAGGCTAACTTACATTACTCAAAAATGTGATGAAAAAACTGATCTTGTTTTCATATGTGGTGATCTGAATTTTGATATAAATAAGACTAATCCTAGGCTTAAGTCAGACTTTAATGGTTATCTCGATTGTTTCAACTTAAAAATAACATCATTTGAACCAACTCGGCTCTTCACGGATAGTTCTGGTAATAGCTCGACATCCTTACTAGACTATATATTGACAAGTGCAGACATTCAATCATGTAAAGTAAGATCTTTTGATGCAAATCTTGCCGATCATCGAATAATTTCCTTAGATTACTTCTACTCATCGAATATCGAATCTAACTATTCAGAAAATAAAATTAAATACCTAAGAGAACTTTCTCAGGATAATTTAGATGCTCTGAAAATGTTGATACATGAGAATAATTTCGCCGATGTTTATCTCTCTAATGATGTCAATGCTTGTTTTGAAATTTTTATAAACATAGTTAAGCACAGTTTTGAGTTGAGCTGTCCATTGAAATGTGTCCGAAAACCGAGAAATATCTTGAAGGGTTGGTTAACACCTGAAGTAAGGCAAACTAGTGAAGACCTAAAAAATCTCCACTGGGTTCATTCTAACTTAAAAAGTGAGGAATCATTAAGAATTTACAAGACCGCGAAAATTAGTTACAATATTCTTTTGGAAGATACTAAAAAATCATATTACGCTAGGCTGATGAGCAGTTCATCTCAAAGGACTAAAACAACCTGGAACCTTGTAAATGTAGAGACTGGTAAAATGAAAAAGAACCATCATGGTATGTCACTGGCTATTGACGGAAATTTAGTTTCAAATCCAACTGAAATTGTCAATACTTTTCGTGAACATTTTTCCACTGTTGCGTCGAGAACGCTGACGGAGTACTTTGGCGGATCAATGTCGACGTCATGCACGACTTCACCTATGCAAGACTCTACATTTTTCTTTCATGCGGTAACGGGGGATGAAGTTGTGGCTACTATAAGAGCGCTCAAAAATGGAGGTGGAACTGGTGGGGACTGTGTATCGGTGAGGGTTCTAAAATTAATTAATGAATCTATCTCAGATCACTTCGCTCACTTAATCAACCTATCGGTGTGTTCTGGTACGTTTCCTGCTATTTTGAAGAAGGGCACGGTCGTTCCTATTCTCAAAAAGGGCGATCCGCATGAAATTTTTAATTATCGGCCTATATCAGTTCTGAGCTCTTTTTCGAAGGTGTTTGAAAAAATTGTTCTTAATAGAATGCGAAATTATTTGAACAAATTCAATCTCATCACTGACTCCCAACACGGTTTCAGACCAGGACATTCCACTGAAACAGCTGCTTTCAAGTTTGTTCAGGGCGTTTACGACAACTTAGATAAGGGGAAGTGCGTGGCAGCATTATTTTTCGATCTAACAAAAGCTTTTGACACTTTGAATTTTTCTTTTATGCTAAGTAAATACTACAACCTAGGTTTTAGAGGAATTTTTCTCGACTGGCTGAATAGTTACATTTCTAATCGTAAAATGTCTGTAAGAATTGATAACACCTACTCGGATGAGTATGAGGTTGACACTGGTGTCCCTCAGGGCTCAGTACTTGGACCACTGCTATTTTTGCTGTTCATAAATGATTTACCTCTACATGTAATAGCTGCCATAATTGCTCTTTTTGCGGATGATTCTTCATTTCTGATTATAGCACAAAATCTGGATGAGTTGAAACAACTGACCTCAATGATTATTGAAATGTTTGCTAGCTGGTGTGATAAAAACGGGCTCATTGTCAATATCGATAAAACCATTTCCATTCTATTCAGTTTAAAAAATGGCACAAGGGACGTTATGGTTGCCTCTCACAAGGGTGTTTCTATCACCTCTAGAAACTCTACAAAGTTTTTGGGCATCTTTATCGACGAAGGTTTGCAATGGAAAGATCATATAGACGCTGTTTGTGGAAGGCTCAATTCCTCCTATTTTGCCATTAATAAAATTAAAAAATTGTTTCCTCCCAAATCTTTACTGGAAATTTATTACTGCTTGTGCTATCCTCATTTAGCATACAATATTCTCATTTGGGGAGGCACGTCTGAAATTGGTAGAGTTCTCGTTTGCCAGAAAAAAATTATCAGGTTGATATTCAACATTCATCCCCGGACATCTTGTCGACCTTACTTTGCTGACAGTGGAATATTGACCGTAGTCGGTGTCTACTTGTTCAAATGTATGGTTTATACAAAAAAGAACGAGAGAAACTTGAAAAAATTATCAAGTTACCATTCCTATCCGACTAGAGGCGGTGATATCTTAAGTATTCCTTTACACAGGACTTCGAAATACGAGCAGTCACCGGTCTACCAGGGTATCACCATGTTCAATCATTTGCCAGTCTCTATAAAAAGTATGAATGTAAACCAATTCAAAAACACTTTAAATAGATTATTGTTGAAGAAATGTTATTACTCTGTTAGAGAATATCTTGTCGATAACGAATTAGAATTATAGCAAGGTCAAGTTGATTTTGCTAGATTTAGTTCGTTCAAATTTTTCTTGTTTTTGATTTTTTTTTTTTTTGTCATGACTTGTCCTATACTTCATTGTCCAAAAGGATCAATAAACATTATTATTATTATTATTATTATTATTATTATTTCCTTGTTTCATCTCATCTGCAGAATGGCCGCCCTACTCACCGGATCTCAACCCAATGGACTACAGCGTGTGGTCGATTTTGGAGCACAGGGCTTGTGCTAAAAAATAAAAATTTGGAGTCGCTGAAGCAATCTCTGCGCCGGGAATGGAACCGATTAACGCCCGAGGAGCTGCGGCCCATTGCCGAAAATTTCAAGAAGCGTCTGAAGCTGTGTATCGCCGCCAAAGGAAGCCACGGCGTAGATATATTATTAACAAATGTTCAAACTATTATTATCTGTTGTTGTTTTGTCCAATTTCTTCTGTTGAATAAAGTTAAATGAAAAAGAGTTTGTCCGAGGTTTTTCTTGTCACACTGTAGATGCCTCATTTTTCCATCGAATTGAATTCGAGATCAATTTCAAAAATCGCGTATTTCAGAACGACCCCGGAATTAATTCTAAACCTCCAGTGAAAATGCGCACCGCGGGCGCATTCTTCATGATCCCTTGTTAAGCCGATATAACACCGCCCGCCTCGTATAAAAGCAATAAAGCATTCTTCATTTTAAGCCGATACAGTGACACTCCGTGCCCCGAACAACAAGTGGATCCGGCGTCCCCTTTACTTTCTATTCTATTCGTCCACATTTGCGGGCGAAAAGTGCGGACGGATTCAATTTTCGAACCGGCGAATGGCGCGGAATAAATGATGATCCGACTAGACAATATTTTATCATTAGCTGCATCATGTCCGGTATGCATTTTTCCGTTCCCTATACAGTCAGCGCGACAGGTCGCTCTCACCGTATAGGAAACGGAATGCACGATGGAACACTCCGTTCCCTAGCAGATATGCGCGATGTGCTCACTGTCCTAGTCTTCTGGGTGCCGATGGGACAAATTGCAAATTATTAATAAAGTTTTCTTACTTACTGTATAGGGTATTAGGTAGAGTCTACCACATTTTTCCTCTGTGAACATTTTGTAGTCGCGGTTTTTTTGTCAGCAAACCTCTAGTAAGTCGACCATATTTTCATTTTTTTTTAATTATACGTAGGCACTCTTTTTTTGTAAAATGCAATCATAAAAACAATCTGGAAAAAATGAGAAAACATGATTGTCTACCAATATAAACATGACTGAAAATCGCATTTTTTTAATTATTAATACACTCCTGATTTTTTCAGACTCGGTTGATATAACCATATGAAATATGAAAATGGAATTGTCCGACAAAAAAATGTGGCGTTTTTCTTGTCCGACAGATGAAAATCGATGATTTTTTTGAGTTTTTAAAATTTCGGACATGAATGAATTTATATTCTAGAGAGATTCGTTTCATAGAAAAAACAACTATCCACCATATAAAATGCGGCGAATCCTTAGTCTAGTTGAATATAATGGTTTTGTTTCAGAATCTTTTTTCGATTATTACTGAAATGAAACTATTGAATTTGATTGAAAGTTTTTAATTCAAATTGTTTACTGACATTTTTATTCAAATCTAATAAAAAACAATGAAAATACTCCTTCCTCACATTCAATTCGTTGTAACAAGACGAATGGTATCCAGTAAAAGTATCACATCAATCGTCAGGTAAAATGACATCTTTATATTTGTGATTATGATGTTCTCTTGATTCCAGGAATATTTTTTACAGTTAAAGGATGACACTTCCTCCTTTTTCGCTTCAAAGCCACGGATATATTTTAAATGTTTGCACAAAAAACACTCCATCATATTATATCGGCAACAACCAACAACTGAAATTGCCGAACTTTATTCGTCGGACAGCTGGATGATAGTATTCAGCACATCCTTCTTAAATGGTCCTCAAAAAAAAAAACAAATGTTTATTTGTAACATGAGGGAAGTTATATCCGATAAATGGATATAGTCTATTCATAACCAAATCAGAGCAGTGAATTCTTTAATTTTTGAATGAACGCCACATTTTTTTTGTCAGACAACTGGTGCCCTACATTGTATTTTTAAGGTGGAGAGAAAATAAGAAAAAAAGATATTATCGATGGACTATTCTCGTTCCTTCCAGAATTTCTTGAACTAAAATGGATCTCGGTGTAAGGAACTGAATAAAACTCATTGGATTCTAAAGCGACGCTTCGGCGTTATATTTCGCCTTCCTCAGGACACAATAAAATCAAAACTAATTCTTCCATTGAAGAATAAAGGATTTCTCAGGTAAGAGATGAGGGAAATAATGTTCCACAAACAATCTAGTCAGTCTCCGAACAGGGAATTTCTTCTCTGCTTATTTTGTTGAAGATTCGATTATGATTTTTAAAAATTTTTTAATTTTTTCATTGTTTCCACCACAAAGTCACACACATATTTTTAATTTGTTCTGATTTTATTGTAGCATGAGGAAGGCGAAATATAACGCCGAAACGTCGCTTTAGAATCCAAAGAGTTTTATTCAGTTCCTTACACCGAGATCCATTTTAGTTCAAAAAAAGACATTATTCATAATTTTTTCATCCCAAAAAATCTTCGTTTTCCATTTGTCTGACAAGAAAATCGCCACATTTTTTTGTCGGACAATTGCTTTTTCATATACTTCATATGGTTGTACCGATTCTGAAAAATTCGGGAGGGTATTAATACTTTGAAAAAATGCGATTTTCAGTCATGTTTATGTTGTTAGACAATCATGTTTTCTCATTTCTCCCAGATTGTTTTTATGATTGCATTTTAAAAAAAAGAGTACCTATGTTTGATTCAAGAAAAATGAAAATATGGTCGACTAACGAGAGGTTTGCTGAAAAAAAAAACCGTGACTACAAAAATGTTCACAGAGGAAGAATGTGGTAGACTCTACCTAATAAAGCTATACAGAAAGTATGAAAATCTGAATCATAATTTGCAATTTGTCCCATCGGAACCCAAAGACTAACAGGGCAGTGAGCACATCGCGCATATCTGCTAGGAAACGGAGTGTTCCATTGTGCACTCCGTTTCCTATACGGTGAGAGCGACCTGTCGCGCTGACTGTATAGGGAACGGAAAAATGCGTCCGGTATAATGGCCGAATCCAGTGTCCGCTCACGGTTCGCGAGAGTCAGGAAATGAAGCATGGGATCGTTGAACGCCATTCAGAGATTTTTTTTTATCTGCAGTTGGTAATTTTTCAGGATTGCCTACTTTAGTGTTGATCTGCGCTCGTAATTCAGGTATCACACCAGTGGCGCTGAATCTCGATAGCATTGCATTAAAAAAAAATAAGATCAAGTGACGATGATTATTATACAGTGTGCCGAGAAAAACCTCGGACAAACTGTTTTTCATTTAACTTTATTAAACAGACGAAACAACAACAAATAATAATAGCTTGAACATTTGTCAATAATATATTCAAGCCGTTTCGAAGTGGCTTCCTTTGGCGGCGATACACAGCTTCAGACGCTTTTTAAAATTTTCGGCAATGGGCGTTAATCGGTTCCATTCCCGGCGCAGAGATTGCTTCAGCGACTCCAAATTTTTGTGTTTTTTTACCACAAGCCCTGTGCTCCAAAATCGACCACACGCTGTAGTCCATTGGGTTGAGATCCGGTGAGTAGGGCGGCCATCCTGCAGATGAGATGAAACAAGGAAAATGGGTCTTACACCATTCTTGCTTCATTTTCGCTCTGTGAGCCGGAGCGGAGTCCTGTTGAAAGGTCCAATGCGTATCGCCGAAGTGCTGCTTGGCCCACGGAAGTACTACGGCCTCGAGGATGTCACAGCGGTAGACTTCTTGATTGATTTTGACCCCTTGATCCACGAAAACTAAGGGAGTTTTACCACTGCCGCAAATTCCGCCTCAGACCATGACGGATTGCGGATTTTGACGGTGTTCGACGATGGCCGATGCACCAGGAGTCTCTACGGACCAGACTCTGTCGTTTTGGTTGTTGTGGGATTGTTCTACGGTGAAAAGCTTCTCGTCTTTGAAGAGAATTCGCTCCCATTGCTGACCGGCGGCGAGACGAAGGAGTTGGCGGCACCTTTGGGGTCGTACGCGCTTGTTTTCCTCCGTGAGGAGTTGAACTTTGTGGAGCTCGTATGGCTTGAGGTTGAGCTCCTTTTTGGCTATTTGACGGACTGATTCGCGGTTGATACCGGTCTCACAGGATATTTTCCTCATGGAAACCCTCGGATTTCGATTGACTCGCTCCTTGACGATGTTGCGTTTTCTACCACTGACAGTGCGTTTTCTACCACTTCCTGGACGACGACCATCATGGCCAAGCTCCTTGAAACGACAAATTGCATCGGACACGGTTTGTCGAGGCACATTGAGCAAAGAAACAATTTTGCATTGACGCCCACCTTGACGAAACAGCTCCAAAATCGCACTACGGTTGTTTGACATTCTAAAACTCTGTGAAATGAAATTATATCAGACTGAAAATTCACATATTAGTACAGGAAAGTGTAGAGAAACCAAGAGAATAAAAATTTTTTTGCTGCGCTGAAATAGTTTTGTTCCAGACCACAGCAAAATTGGTCCGAAGTTTTTCTTGTCACCCTGTAATTCATTACAATATTTCCTCGAATATTGTAGTTATTGAATCTCATCAAAATAATTGAATAATACTAAACTCATAAACTATTGAATTATATTTCCAGACTAGCTGGCCCGGCGAACTTTGTTTCGCCTAAATTATACTCACGGTGCAGGATTTCACAAATCGTAATCACCGTTGATCGGAGATCAACGGCTTGGTTTTCTGATTTTTGAACAGTCAAATCGAGTTGATTCAAGATCAAACTCTGATCACCGGTGATTACGCATTGTGAAACCCACCGTTAAAGTTGTATAAACTTACTATTGCAATTTTTTCAAGCAGGAGATAAATTAAAGTTCATACTTCATACCTTCGATCATAACCTCACAATCTCATGTGAAGTGTTTCAATCGCTTTATTTCGTTTAATTCAAGCCCTGAATATGTTTTTCGACTCCTATTCATATTTAAGAATTGAACTGAAAATATTGAAGTGACTTATTTTCATCCTCGATATCTATTTATTTGTTGTCTTTCGGAATATACATAACCTCTACATTCCTATCAATTTTCGAATTTTCAGTTGACACATGCGTACAACTCAATTCTTACCAAAAATTTGGCTTCGCTCTGTGACTATGGATTGCAGGAGTATAAGCCATATTAAACCTTTCCTTAGAACTAATATGGAACAAAATGTCAAGAATATGAACAAAAATTATTGCTTGAAAGAACCATCGACTATTAACACAGCCCGTTCAGAAGAATTAATAAAAAATATTTGAATAAAATGATCAGTCATAATTTGTGAAAAGCGCTACCTGAAGTGGAAAAAATGAAACTTTTCTAATATTCTCAATTTTGGATGATCAAAATCTAATCAGTGCTCATACCATTATTTTAGACATCTTAGCATTGCTGCTCAGCTCAAAATAATTGGTAAACATCTCATTTGGTGGAGCAGCGAGATATTCATGTTTCCATGGAATGAGCTGTCACGCAGAACATGTAGTTGAGTTCCAAACTCAAACGCCCTAGATTGCTTCTGTTACAGGTCTATGAGTAGGGTTATATCATTCTGTATTGACATTATCCTGTCGGATTCGTTATTCAATTACTACCTTCATCACTCTGTAAAAAATATCCCTTTTTATATCGAAATGAAATTTCACTCTGATATTTCGTAATAAATACTTGCTACTTTTTTGAAATGACTAATCTCATGACTTGCTCTATAAAGTTTTCCCATTTACTGCTTTCATAGGACCCTCGGATTAAAGTTAGCTCTTCGGATTTCCAATATGATCGCTTCGACTGGTCTGAAAATCACTTTTTTCGGCAACCGTCCGGGAAGTACCCACTTCCCGGACGCTTTTTCTTTGAGAAAGTAGCATTTCCCGGCCTAGGCCGGAAAGTACGTACTTCCCGGCCTAGGCCGGAAAAACACGTCGTTGTTGTCATTGTTATGATCATCACAATAGCAACGAAATAACGGATGACAGTTCTGTTCTGTGTTCTGTTTAATTCAAATATGAATCAAAATCAATAAAGAGATGTGTCATCTCATTGATTTGTAATTCTTCACGGTTGCCGAAAAAATATTGTACGCAACACGCCCGGAAATAGTTTTTTTGGACTCACAGACTTCCAGGACTCGCCTCCGGCTCGTCCTAGAATCTTGTCTATTCGTCCAAAAAAACCCTATTTTCCGGACTTGTTACGTAAATTACTATTACGTAATACGACTAGCAATTTGAAGGGTCTATTCAATTTTCAGTACAATTGCCAAAGTTTTAAGCCGCTCTAACGATCGTCCCATGAAAAAACCTCTCCTCTCAGTCCTCTCCTAAATAAATGAGTTCAAAAGTAAACCAATTCAATAGCTACGTGTTCTTCGGAGGAATCGTGATAGCGTCAAGCAAGGAGTTTATTCAGCTGAGTCCTTCGATGGTGCAGAAAGAGGAACGAAATAATAAAAACCGATTTACCAACTAATGGATGTAGGTCAGAGAGTTTTCCACTTGGCTCTACGTATATCCCCAATGAGTAGGTAGGTAAATGCTCGAAAAACACAAGCGACTCCTGTTACTGCTATTGATTAGACTGCTCTATTGTTCCCGTTCCATTGAAATTTCTGAATATCGGAAGATTGGGTTGAACAGAGACGTACTTCCTTTGTATCAGAATTTCCTAAACTTGTCAGTCAGTTTAACCATTGTTTTTAGACATAAATCGAATCGAATCGATAGGTATTAAACACTCAACAAACTCCTCTTGGAATTTCAACTCGACACTACATGGTTATCATCACATCAACAATCATCACCTGTTTGGTTTATTCTCTGTAAATAAATCAATACATAGTATAAAACAAAGTCGCTATCGCTGTCTGTCCCTATGTATGCTTAAATCTTCAAAACTACGCAACGGATTTTGAAACGCTTTTTTTTAATAGATGAAGTTATTCAAGAGGAAGGTTTATATGTATGATACTTGCATATTATTGTAGAGAAACACTGATGAATTTACAGGTTTCTAATGTGATGTCATAAATAAACACACTTTTTTGCGCTTACATTGCGAACGCTGACTGAACCCCACGAAATAAATCAAAATAATATATGATATATTGTTTATCCTGACTACTCCTAGGTCTCCTGTGGAGACCCCTCTGAAACTACAAGCTTCGAAGCTTGTAACTTGTGCCGAGTTCGGAGTAAGCAGTTGTGTTCTGTGTAGGCTTTGTTACTGTGTCCTTACGCCACCTTAGGCACAGCACTGTTAATTTTTGACCCAACAGTGAATGGTGGCCCCTGCCGAGACTAGAAAATTTCTTTCCTAGCTCGGGATTGAACTTCGGACCTTTGGGTCCTAATTCCAACGCTCTACCACTGAGCCAAGGGCACTCATATATAATATATAATATAATAGTTTTCTTTTTTCGATTTAATCAGTTTTTTAATTAAAAAAACCAGGGTAATCGTTAGATCTGAGGTTATTGAATATGTTTTTCGTTTTTCATGAGTACAAGCTATGTTTTCGAAATAATCATCATGAAAATTTTTGTAGTTTATAGAATATTAAATATATTTTTCCGATTTCATTAGTTTTTCAATTGAAAAAAACAGGTTGAACTTCAGCGTTTTGGAAACTACACTTAATGATTTTCTTCCGACGGTTATTCATCATTTTTTGGAAAAAATCGCAACTATTTGCCTCGGCAATTTAATCTTCTATAAACTACAAAAATTTTCATGATTATTTTTTCAAAAATATAGCTTGTACTCATGAAAAACGAAAAACATATTCAATAAACCCAGATCTAACGATTACCCTGGTTTTTTTAATCGAAAAACTAATTAAATCGAAAAAAAGAAAACTATTTGCGTTCGGGATGTTCTTCAACTTCAATTAAAAAAAAATCAAGTCTCTACATCGTAAATTAGGGTACTTACTCGTGAAATAAAGAGACCACTTTTGAATGGAGATTTACCACGATTCAAAAGGTGATACTGCCCCCTAATTATCAGCATTGCATCCGTGCGAAGCCAGGGCGGGTCGCTAGTAAATAAATAAATCGAAGTCCATGGCGCAGATTATCGCATAAGCGTCGTTCATGGGATCACAGAGTGGTCTGCATAGATTGAAGAACTATGTCTGTGGTGGGACTAACGTTGGAGACATAGAACAACGGTTTGTCTTGCATGGCGGCTACATTGCAGCGCATCGTTATAGGCGACTGAAATTATGATCATAGTGTTATATCGGAGAGAATCAGAACCACTCGTTTGACATTTCTAAAGAGCAACGCCTAGACGACATTAGCGAAAAAAACAAAACTAGTGCGCTTGCGATAGTTCATCCGTTAACGATAGGAGATGTACTGCTTTCTTGGTTTCGCCTATACCATTGTCTGAAGAGGAAATCAGAAATCTGGCATCGTTTTCTCTAAAGTTCTGTGAAATATCACAGAAGATAGGTTAGGTTAGGTCATTGACCTCGAATCCTATGACCTAGGTTAATGGAGTTAGGATAGGTTAGTGAGAAACCAATTTTTCATGAGATCGTTTTAGAATATCGAGGAAAATATGAAAAAATTATTAGTGTTTACACACTAATCTTCAGAAAAATCGAAGAAGGAACTTATTTTGGTGGGAGAAATATTGCTTTTCAATTGCAGGAATAATCGGACAAAAAAGTGTTTTTGTTAGGAAATATCGTGTTTGTAACATTCTTATTCAAATAAGATTAGTGATTGAGTATTTCCTTATCGTATCAACCAGAACATCTGATAATCACCTCAATTTGAATCGGAAAATATGAACTTTGAGGTGTTTGCAGAGAATTGTACCAGACACGTATTTGGCCCAATTTATTTTTTTTTGTCAAGATGTACAAGAATCGCCCTGTATACAGAGTGTTTCATCATATAAAGGACATGTAGACGACATCGAAAAAGTCATTTTTGCCTCATGACATACCCCATTGTCAAAGTATATATAAGCGTTAGCATTCATTGTCAACTTTGAGCAATGCTCTGATAACTGCGGTTAGTCATGCGTGACTGTTGAAATAACGGCTTCTGGTAGCATCTTAGTATTTTGGTTGCTCAATTCAATTGTGGTGTGGAATTCTGGAGGGAAAATTGAACTGGCGGAAAATCTGCAAAATTGGAATTTTTTGTCTACAGAGGAAAAAGTTCACCCCATATTCTTAGAATCTTTCAGGGTTGTACTACCTTACATTCTGAATACTGATATAAAAACAGGGTGAAAAATATTCATTGGTTTTCTTGGTTTTAAAAACTGTTGGCCATACGAAAACCAGACTTGTGCTGATGGGCTGCAAATTTTTTCCTTTTTTACTTCCTACTGTCAATAGCAGTCAGTAACATTTCCAGTGTTAGGGTTTCATGCCCTATCAGCCGAAAATGAAAATTTTCTGCTTATTTCATCGACGACCATATAATAAATGACTGGTGTGTATCAATGCTCAAAAATTTGCAGTTCTTTTCAATCAAACTCTGTCTTCAAATAGGTTTCTCCTATTTAATCAAATAAAACCGTATATAAATCCACCGAAAGTGCGTCACTGATAAACTCACTGAACTTAGTGCCGGATTCCACCTCACAGGACCTGACCCGAAGATTCCTGGTGCCTCACCCATTTTCATCGACATCAATGGAATTCTAAGTTCGGGAATGTTCATTATCTGACATTTCGGAGACATCGTGTAAACAAAAGGTCGTTATTCAGATAATTGGCATCCAATATAGATTACAAAGAGGTCTTTTCCTTTTCGAAACGACCAAGCGATCTTGAGGTAATGGTAACCAGCGGCATGCGATGGAATTTTATAGCTTCCATAGCATGAACGTTGGATAAGTGGCTTTCAAGAGTAGAAGGGTTGAGCTTTATAGGAAATAGGGACATTCTGATGGTCTCACGAGGACGTTAAGAAATCTGGATTAAATCTGAATTGGGGAATTCGAGCGAATCAGTTCGAGAATTAAGGTATATTGCATATGCTGTGCCGAATTCTTCAATAATAGACAACGATTTGAATTATTTGTGTGAAGAACGAGTCGATTCTTCGAATCACAGGATGAATTAGGCAATTTCCCGTATTTATACCATTTAAAGCTGGGTTGGGTATTTCAGATTCCCGCAATTACCGAATCCTCCCTGTTTTTTTGTTCGGGTGGCTTGGAGCCTGAGGAGAATATTCCTGTAGGGGTCTAATGACTTACCCTACTCAAATATTCGTGGGTTACATTCCAATCCAATAGAGATTAAGAAGTGATGTGCCTGCCTGTAAAAAGTTGGTCTTCTAACATGATTTTGAACTTGACATGAAGATGAATGGAAAATATCACTATGGACAAAGTGGTACTTGATATATGCAGAACGGTGTCTGTAGTAAGGGGCACGTTTATTTTCATTGAGATATGGAATAAGGAATACAAAAATGTCACTGAAAGTTTCGTTCAGTTTTTTTTGCTGGTATAATTTTCGTGGAAAGAATTTCTGATACATACCTATATGATTTGAATTAATTTTAAGAGTCTTCAGCCTTCAAAATAGGAAACCTATACCGCCAGATGGCGGTACAGTGCATTAATTTTTATTTATTGGATTATTCAGCTTAATAGAACAAATGTTGGGGTGCAGGGAATATCAACAAGAAATCCTACCCTGAACTAGATCTCACACTGACTGTATAATACACCAATTTTCCTTCACCAGTCATCTGGGAGTAGATACCTGCGGGGCGTGTCATTTAAAAGAAATTCAATTCCATGTTAGAATCCACAATTGTAAGAAACAATTAATTTTCACTAATCGACGGCTAATAAAATCCCTAATAAAATGTCTTTGGTAAAAATGGATATTTATCATTTCGAATACAAAAATTCAAGGAAATGAATTTCGCGAAAACAACACATTGTTGTAATATTATTTAAAAAATAAACGGTACATTTTGAAAGAAGAAGGAGATAGACATTTGTTTAACTAAATGATAGACTTCAATAGGTACAGAAAGGAAAAAACACAAAAATATTTGTTCGTTTTGATGGTGGAAATGTTGAAAAATTACCAAAAATGATGTGGAATATCCTTTTAATTCATTTAATACTTATGAAATATTTTTTTTATTATTTTCATCTTTATACACTCATACATTCCTTCATCAATCAGAAAAAAATAAATCGTTTCTGACTCCCTTTTTTTCAGGGACGTAGACCCTTAAATGATCGAGATTCAAATAATGCCAATGAAAAATTTGAATCATAGCTTCATGATCCGCATAAATATTTTATTTTCAATCTGAAGCTAGCAGCCTTCACTTTTGGAAACTCATAATTTATAAATGATCTACGGAAAATATTAGGTGATTTTTTGCCACTGCCTATTTATTGTTCTTTAGAAATTATAAATGCAATAACCTGAAGTTCGGATTTTTCGAACTTTATAGCCATAGCGGTCCCACATTGAGGTAGGTGAGTACTGCATCCGCTGAACGATAGCTTGCGTGATTTCTAGATATTTTAAGGTCACGATGATAACGATTTTTGTGTAGCTCATTTGATCCCTTTCATTGATGTTTACCTACAATTATGAACCACTTCTTTTTTTATTGCCTTTATTTCCTATGAATTAGATTAGATAGATAAAGATTTTCATCCTCCAAAATACAACCAAATATTCTCATAGTGGTTCCGTAACTGATAAATTTCAGGCGAAGTGGGCATTTGGTTTCGGGGATATTAATTTTTCTATTATGATTATTGCAATAAACATGAAAATGATACCCTATCTGAATATAGAATGACGCGACCTTTCAAGATGTAAAACAAACCCATTTCCTATTTGAAAAATTGTTGACAGGTTTTAACTGTCTTTCGATGGATATTGAAGATAGGGTTCGCATTTTCAAGAAGAAAAATGACAATTTGAGATTTGAATTTGACATGTTTCGGGATTTTCCATAATAATATGTATACTCCATTCACAATTATAAAATCACAACTCTGGCCTTGGAAATTTGACACATTCCACTCTGTATCGAAGTTATGACGTTTTTCAAAATATTTTTATGTTCCAAGTCAAAGCTATGCTGCCATTCTTAGCGTATTTCTCAGAATGTGAATTTCTTCGGAAAATGAATGAATTGGAAAAGATGTGATGGACGAAAATAATTAACGTTTATATAAATTGATAGAAAGGATTCCTTTTCTAGTTATTTGCATGAAAAGTACAAGAGATCACTGTTGAAATATATTATTTTTCGCCATGGAAGAAAATTGCATTGCTTTCACATAATTTTCATATGCATGCTTGTGAAGATTTTATCTTCATTATCCTCTTGAACTGAAAGTTCAAGACTTGACGACATCAATTGTTGATTCTAATCAAGAATTCATTAAAAAAAATCAACCCAAAGATATAAGATGAATTGATGGGTAATTACAAGAATCAAGGATAATGTCAATTTTATTTTGTTGATAACTTGCTTAAAATCCATGTTGGGATATAAAACTCGGCTGCGTTTGTTCAAACAACATCTAAAGAATACATTTTTCACCACCTCGACCTTTGAAAGGCGTTTCTTATAGGAGAATTAGGTCTAAGTTCCACCTTAGTAGTGAGGTATCTAACTTTTGCAAATCTGCTCAGATATCGCCAAATTTCTTGGAAAACCTGAAAAATATCATCCTAATCGACCTCTCGAGGCTCCATCATATCCATCTACAGCGATATCTGTCCAAATAACAGCTTTTCAACGAAATTCTCGTGTATCCCTTCAACCTCGAAATGTAAACATTCGTCCTGGTCTTGAAAATCGACCTCACGCTCCAAACTGGTGCTAAAAACAATAAACACATGTTAATCTTGGATATTCGACGAAAAACTCACCTGCAAATATCGATTAAATACCAAAAATCTGCGAACAATTTGTAAACCTAACAAAATGTGGAATATCTTTGATACTTCTACTTTGATGTAAACAAAAAAACTGGCAACGTCGTTTTGTCATTAACGATATTTTCTGTGCGCACTGACTTTTCATCATATGTTCTGTGCTTTTCATCAGGGGTACCAACTCCTGAAAACGAAACCATGACCTCCTATATGATTACATAAAAGTGAATGGAGTATACAGTAAAGATAATTAATTTATTCCATTTGGCTTTTCCACAATCTATGTACACATTAATTTCTCAGCTTAGCATTCTGGGAATTAATCCTCAAGCTCTTATCTGGGCCGATCCAAATTTCGCGTTACTTCAACAGTTCATAATATATGTATTTAGAGGAGATTCAAATAAACAATCTGATCCCCCACTCTTTTGCGATCAGATGATGGGGTTTTTGCCTTGAGTCCAATGATAAATTGGATCTCATCCGTTTTTATCCCTTACAGGCAGTGGTTTCCTCGAACTACTCCGGTGAACCAATAAAGGCTTGTTCCACCTTTGTGTCCAATCATGTTGTTTATTTATCTATTTCACCATATTATTCCCTATCCTTTATTTCACTAATCTGAGTTATTACGAATCCTCCTCTTCATCTTTTTCAGTATAATGTTTCCATCTTCATAGGGGGGAATGTTACAACTCGAAGAAAATAACTTTCTTCTCATGACTAAACATTCTTTCAACTCACATGTTGTATAAATAAAAATTATTTATTCGGAATTGATACAAATGTTATTGTTTCATTTTTATAAAAGGTATTCTTGATACATCCAGAACCAAATTGGAAATTGCATCCATATTTTTTCGGAGAAATTTCTGAATATTCTGAATGCGCAGGCTTCCATTTGAACTTCAAACAGTGCATCCTTCTGTCATTTCCGTGTCATCAATGTGTCAACCATGTCAGTAAACTTCGTCGCTCCTACAAATTCCGTATCTGGACAACCCGAGGCTTGAGTTCGAATGTTTGATGCGGTCAGGTTGGGAACACAATATTTAGGGGCGGTTTTGGCGGCCCTTTCTAGCCCGCCATAAGCGGCTGACTAGTTACACATTGTCCTTGTCTCTCCCATGAAGGCGGCATTTATATCGCTGGAGCTTCTTGTGTAATAGGAGCCATTAGGGTCGAACAACGTGATACGAAATAATATGAGCCTGACAGCAAGAGGTAGGCACTGATTTAATTTTCCGGAAAGAGTCAACTGAATATTTCGGCACAAATATTTCAATTCGAGAAGGTATCCCGAAATGAATATTCGCTTGAAACCATTGCAAGGGAGCATGATATGTACTTTTTGTTCTGGATATACTAAAACGGGGGTATCTGACTTTGAAAGGGATAAAACTGTATGCAGGGTGTGTCTTTGACCCTTCCTTTTTTCATAACTGTGGATTTCTCCCATTCAATGAAACATTGTCGATGAAATATGATGTAACAGGTAATTTTTCAACTATTTTCTTTTTGGCAACACTGATTTTGACAGCTCAAGCACGTTTTGTGTCAGTGCCTAACATCTTCTGTTTGATCTATAATTTAACCTCGAATCGTCTAACAACAGAGCAACGCTTGGAAATCATTGAATTTTATCACCAAAATGCGTGCTGTGTCAAGAAAGTTAATCGCCCATTCCATTTTATGGTCAGTTTAATCGACCCATTGAAGCGGCTATTCTGGCTTTTGCGACTAAATTTCGCACCAAATCTATATTGTTGTAAATTAAACCACCAATACGCTCATGTACAGTGCGAACTGAAGAAAATATCGCAGTTGTATCGGTCAGTGTATTTGATGACCATCAACCATCAATTCAGCGCAGTTCGCAGCAGCAATTGGGCCTCAGTTACTCAACAACGTAGAACATTTTGCGGGAGGATTTCGGTGTGAAGCCTTTCAAAATACAACTGGTGAAGAATTGAAGCCGAATGTCCTACCACAACGCAGAATTTTTAGTGAATGGCTTCTTGAACTTTTGTGTTCAGCGACGAAGCTTATTTTTGGCTCAATAGATACGTAAACAAGACGGTGCCGTATGCCACACAGCACGCGAAACAATGAATCAATTGAGAGGCAAGTTCGTTGGACCATTTATTTCCGTTTGGTGCCGGTCAATTGGCTTCCTAGAACGTGCGATTAAACGCCTCTAGATTATTTTTCGTGGGCTATGTTGAGGCTCATGTCCATACTGACAAGCCCGCTCCGATTGACGCATAGGAAGACAATATTGAAGCATTTATTCGTGAGATACCGGCCGAAATATTGGAAAGAGTAGGCCAAAATTGGACTAAGCGGATGGACCATTTGAAGCGCAGCTTCATTTGCATGAAATAATCTTCAAACATTGAATTATATGGACCGTATTGCCGACTCAAATGAAGATTGGATTCATTTTTATGAATTTCATGTGTTTTTTTCTTTAATTTCCCACTGCTTTTGAAAAATCACCCTATAGAAAAAAATCAAGCGAAAAGCTAATGCTAGATCGTCAGAGTGTGATAATTTTGATAAACAATAAATATGCTTCCCCGAAGAAAAATTGGAATAACCGGTATAATGAAATTAAAATGTTTCGTACCCTTCTTGCATTTGGCGTTGCATGGTAAGGTATTTGTTTCAAGTTAGTTTTTATTATTGAACTAAAAACTACACTTATGAGCATGGGATAAAAATTAAACGATCCTCTTTCTTGTGCATCTTATGCTCGAGTAAAAATTGGCAAGACCTGTATTTTACTTATTCCGAATATCCATATATTTTTTCAAAAAATTAATATAATGTATTTTTTTACAGGTATGTCGAAATCAGCTTTCTTCTAGATAAATTGGTGAGTTTGGAATCATATACAAGGTCTCTCTCTAGTTTTTCATTATTGTGTTCGCTGGATTGCTTGAATATAATAAAATATAATACATATATTGAGAGCCTATTTGAGCGAATATTTTATCTTTATCTACTCCCATAGAATAATATATCCATTATTCAACTGATTTTGATCTGTAATAGTCTCTATAAATCAATGGTGTGAGGTAATGATAACTAACTCACGCCTATAAAGGTGCAGACACATTGTTATCACGTCACGTCACATCACGTCATCTTCCCAAAATGTGCAACCACGATAATGCATGGAACTTAGAGCATAGGAAAAGAGACACACCTTTCAATAATAAATAGTGAAGCCAAATCATCAGAACTAATCTGGGTGATTGTACTACTACGGAATCAAAATGTGGTAAACATTTTTGCAACATTTTATCTGCTGTCACGTTAAAGCACTGATAGCACGCAAGATCTATATTCCGCAAATTTACATTTTCTGAATGCACGTGATATCGCGTCTGATATTTTGTGAAATGTCATTCTGACATACATTTGAAACCGATCAGGGTGCTCATTCAATAATTCTTGAATTAATTGATGGAATTCCCCCACTTCTTCTGTTCGTTGATTCATTTGGTAAATCGAATCCCTTCTATGAGAATCACCAGCAACTGTAAAAGCAGCTATATTTTTTAAAGGTGCATACAAATTGTTGTCACGTCATGTGAGCTCACGCGAGGAAATGGGAAGAAGATATGGAAAATATAGCTGCTTTTACAGTTGCTGGTGATTCTCATAGAAGGGATTCGATTTACCAAATGAATCAACGAACAGAGGAAGTGGGAATTCCATCGATTAATTCAAGAATTATTGAATGAGCACCCAGATCGGTTTCAAATGTATGTCAGAATGATAGTTCACAAAATATCAGACGTGGTATCACGTGCATTCAGAAAATGAAAATTTGCGGAATATAGATCTTGCGTGCTACCAGTGCTATAACGTGACAGCAGATACAATGTTGCAAAAATTTTTACTACATTTTGATTCCGTAGTAGTACAATCACCCAGTTTAGTTGTGATGATTTGGCTTCACTATTTATTATTGAAAGGTGGGTCTCTCTTCCTATGCTCTAAGTTCCATGCATTATCGTGGTTGCACATTTTGGGAAGATGACGTGATGCGACGTGACGTGACAACACTGTGTCTGCACCTTTACTCCCTCTAACACAAATAGGAAAAAACGTAGCTTACGAAATGAATAAAAAAGTTTGGTCAATGGGGAACTCTATTTCAGACATCTGGGTAACGTTCTCGCCATCCATTTCTAAATTTTCTTAGCCAAAAATTGCATTTGGTAAACGTGAATTTTTTACGTTTTCTACGGGTTTCGATATCAATTCGATTTTCTACCACAGAAATCGCTTTTGACAACTGTTGCCAATTTTGAAAATACAGATCAATTTCAATTTTACAGAAGAAGTCGAAGATGAAGTATAGTGTTCAATTCGCGGTAATGGTCATAAAAAAATTGATGGATACCGACATTCCAAATCGGTCTCCAAGCGAAAGTTATCTGAGTTCTCTGAAACAGGTTCAATTTGGCGCCTTATAACTGGCGGAACATTTTGACCTGTAAAACGATATGTTGCGAGTCGGTCAAAATTCATTCATTCTCCATTGACACTAACAAATTATCTGACGAATACTCCTGGCACCCCACGTGAAATATGGTTCTGAGTGCTATGAAAGTTCCATTTAGCAAGAGACTGCGACATCTCATTTGGCAACAGTTCGAAGTTTGGGCGTCATATCGATTCTGATTTTTAACTGTTAACAGGTAGCAAAGTTTTTCGAATAAATGTCTGCTTTTGCACCATTCCTACTCATTATGATGTCGTTTTTGTTTCTGAAAGACCTTCATCTCCACGTTATCTAATTCGGTACATTACACTTAAAACCTAATAAGTAATACTGATTTTTTCTTAATTATTAAAAAAAACATAAAAAAACATTAATGTCAATGTATAGGGATGCATCTTACTTTCCTTTAATATTCGAAATATTGACGTGTGGCTGACGGTGAACAGCGGGGCTACTTTTCGAACAGAATTATGTGGGCTTTCTTGAAACTCAAGCATATTATCCAATTTCGTATCATCACTTACTGCATTGGCAGCTATTTTTGTTATTTGTCTTACATGACCAAGCTCCCGAAACTGCTTTTCTATTTTGCTAATTGTTCCATGGGATATAGGCGGCAAATTTGGAAATTTTTCGTGAAATAAGCGAGAAACCATTTGTGTCCGTGTGTAATCTCCATAACCAATTATTTGAAGAACGGTTATTTTGTGCATTTCTACTAAATGAACCATTTTTCTAATATTATTACTTACAGTTATCGAAATTCAAAAGACAATAGCACTTACACTGATCACCTATTGTCATGCAAACAGACAACGTGTTACTAAGGCTATGAGAATAAACAAATCTGTTTTTGTTTTTTTTTATTTCTTCTCAGTAATGGTTTTTGCTTACTTTCTTCATATCAAGAGGTAAATGGGAAATAAGTATTGAGTGTGATGTATCGAATTTGTGAAATAAAATAATTTTCATTTGAATTGTAAAAAATCTGAAAACACTTAATATTTCCGAAAAATTTGAAGATATGTATAGGACATTGTACATGAATTATGTCTAGAATTTTCTGAAGAATCCAAAAAATAAATTATATACAGGGGGTTGCGTTTGAAATAAGAAAGTTGGTATTGGCCACGGTCGCATGGAACACCCTATATAATTTCATTTTCTTGAAAAATATGCGCATTTTAAATTACAAATCGACGTGTCCGAGCGTTTTTCCTAACACCCCCTCATTTATTTGTTATCGAATTTATTCCATTTGGCTGTTACACTCTGTATGTATCTTAGTGTATATTTTATTTCGTATATTTGTTTCATTTGTATTTGATTTATTCTGTTGAAATGTAACTACATATTTGTTTCAAAACTAGGTGAATACTGTATTCTGAGTTTGTCCCCTTGAATTTGATACCGAGGTATTGAAGAAATCAATAAAAACATCTGATGGAGTAGCACATGTGATTTGAAATACGCAATATTTGAAGAAAATCTGCATTCTGGGGATAAAGTAAACCAATATAATCCTTTTATTTTCATTGAATTCTTCCTTCGAACACATTAAGCCCTTCCCTTTGGGGTTATATTCGCTTGGGAATTTATGTAATCTACTATTGCACCCAAACGATACATCAACCCCAACCTAAAACAGAATGGCGTAATTCCGTTAGAATCAGTCAACCGAAGAGAATGCGAATAAATTCTTCCGTGATATTTTATGCTGCCAGCACATCGCGCGACCCTTTCCGTTGAGGGATGTTAACCGAAATAATGGAATTTGTGCGGTACATCATTCTGCAGTTCTTAAATTTCCATAAATACACATGCACCACCCTACCGCTGGAGTTGGACATGGGGTAATTATTATGAGGGTGGTCGAGTTTTTTGGGTGATTCTATTAGCTGAAACACTTACGAGTTCGGGTTGAACATTACTCTCTCGTTTATCTTGGAGGGTTGAGTAATTCGTTTTTCGGGAATAGGTGATACTGTTGAAACACATCGTCTTTTAAATGGGAATGGAGGTTTTTAAGTTGATTGAAATGCTTGGTAATGCGATTAAATGGAATGGCTAACTGAAAAGTATCCGTGGATATTGCGGCAATTAGGGTTCAATTTGGAAATTTCCTGAAACACTGAAATTAGAGATCGTAGGAACACATTGTCGTTTGGCATAGCAGCACTATATAAAATTACCACTATTACCAGATCTTATAGGATCCCGTGATGGTCAGATTGCATTATTGTAACTTAATTTTCAGAAGACATACTCTCCTCTATATGAAGTGATCCTAAATTGGAAGTACGAACCACAAACGAAAAGGAGATATTTCCGAGGGGTAATCACGATCAAAAAATGACAAAAATGTGTACAACATTTCCAAATATTGGAGAATATTCAAGCATTTCCACACAATTCCATGAATTTCCATACAATTCCAAGCATTTCCACACATTTCCAAGACATGCCATTTTTCGATGGCCCATAAGATGAAATATTTCTATAATGGAAGCCATGATTGCAGAAGATAGCTGTATGATAACTTGATAGGGGACAAATATATGAATAACAAAAAATTTCAATCATTTATTAGCATTCAAGATCGACAATTAACAAAAAATACTCGAAGAAAAACTTAAAGTTACTTTTGAGAGAACTATCAGCCCTCACAGAAAAAAAAAAACATAATTTAATACCGAAACGCTCCATTTTAAAAAAGTACATATTTTTCCGTGCCTTTTCATTAAATACCACAAAAATTAAATTGGGGGCCATTACCAATAATTGTTGTAGTAGTTCAATAATATTTTCAATAAAAAAAAAATTTTAAGTTTTCAACTCCTATAATGTTGGTAGACATTTTTCATCAATCCAAAGAAAACTAATTTTTGAAGCGGACAAAAAATTCGACAGCGGCTGTCAAAGCAATTATCGTTGATCCTCAATGTTTTAATAAAGAAATATAACATAATAATATTATTACCAGAATTTTATATGGTACAGGTTGAGCGATTTCAACAAAGTTTTGAACCTCCATGCAGGGGCGGTTTTCAGGGGGGGGCGACAGGGGCGATCGCCCCCCCCCTAAACTTTAATTTTATTAGGTTAACATAATAATCGAATGAAATAGGTCTGACTGGCATGACCCCTGATACCTGAAAAGTAAATATATTCAATATACAGGGTGTCCCAAGTTCGAGTGCCTATTAGACGTATTTGAAATCTGAAAATTGGGATTATTATATTGTTCGAAATTCTCTACAGACCTAAAATATTTTTGGATCCTGAGCATTTCCGGTTATACAGGGAGTGAAAATAAATTTGCTCAAATATTTTTTTCCATCTTTCCGTTTCTGATATGATTGAGTATTCAATGTTGAATACATTTCTGTTGTTTTCAAAATAAAGAAAAAAAAACTGAAAAAAGTAAAATTTTCATATAGTCGGTATTATTTTCATTTTTCTTATTCTGAACATCCTGAGTGTAAAACGTTCTCACAACTTCAAGGAAGAAGAATGTGGAAAGGTCATGCATCTTTTGAATTTCATGATTATCATCACAAGTTGTTTCAAATTTTGTGTCAAAAACTGTGATCGAAAATTGGTCATAACTTCTGTATTTCAAATTAGAACCCTATTTTTTTATTATTCCGTTGGATTCTGCGAAGAAAAATAACGATATCACTCCAAGATATCTTTGCTCCTAAATTCAGTAATTCCTGAGTTCTTTGAGCTTTTCTGGATTCATGTACGTAGAATCAAATTCATCTGACCTTTTACTTGAGAATATTCTATGCCATAGAAGATAAATGATCCCATAAATAATTCACGAATGACAGGTGTAATTATGTGTTGTTACTATGGTAAATGGTTTCATGAGAATATTCATCGAATCTAAACAGATTCGATGACTCTACGTACAACATGAATCGAGAAATGCTCAAATATCTCGGGAATTGCTGAACTTAGAAGCAACAGCATCTTAGAGTGCTATCACTATTTTTCTTCGCAGAATCCAACGCAATAATAAAAAATACGGTTCTAATTTGAAAAACAGAAGTTATGGCCGATTTCCGATCACAGTTTTTGACACAAAGTTCGAAACACTCTGTGTTGATATTCATGAAATTCAAAAGATGCATGACCTTTCCACATTCTTCTACTTCGATTTTGCGATCACAGTTTACACTCAGGATGTTCAGAATTAAAAAAATGAACATGATACTGACTATAAATATTTCACTTTTTTTCAGTTTTTTTTTCGATATTCTGAAAACTATTCGAATGAATACAATGGTTTTAACAGAAATGTATTCAGCATTGAATATTCAATCATATCAGAAACGAAAAATTGAAAAAAATTTTTTTGAGCGAATTTATTTTCACTCCCTGTATAACCGGCTCTGGAAATACTTCAGGTCTGTAGAGAATTTCGAACAATATCATAATCCCAATTTTCATATTTCAAATAAGTCCAGTTCTCCAGAAACGTCTAATAGGTACTCGAACTTAGGTCACCCTGAATATTTTTATTCACCTCATTTAGAATTTTTGTTTTAGCTTTATCATTGTCGTCCCATTGAAAAAAATCCCCACGAACGCTTTTTTTATTTTTTCACTTCGCCCCCCCCCCCCTCAGTATATAAATAAAACCGCCACTGCCTCCATGCGAATGTAGAATTTCATCTATCTCGGAATGGAAACACCTGAAATACTTTTATTTTCCAAAATAATTGGTTCTTTGAAAAATATCAAGTAGTCTTATATTTTTTCACAATGAAAGCTATCGTATTATCAAGTTACATCAATAATGATCCATCGGTTGAACAGATACATAGCGTTAATTGATATTTATATCAATGTATCTGTTTATTTTATATTTTTTGGTTGATCCAACGTTCAATGAGGCTAGTAGTTGGACACCAGAAAAATGTTCCGAAAATTTTGATGGTGGAAGCATAAGTAGAGCAAACTTTTCTAATAATTCATAAGATAAGAAACGGAAAAAAAATGTTATTAGTTTTTGTCACCACGTAACTTTGAGAAGGAGTTGAATATAAATAAATATTATAAGGAAAAAGTTATTCGTTCTAGGAAAGAATTCACCTATATTAAACAAAAATTCACAATTCTTGGACTCGATGTTGAATGTCCTAAATTTAAATAATATGTCTACTAGATTAGGAGAAAATTGAATTTGACTGACAGGTAAAAGCTCTTCGCCTATAATGATTCCCTATATTCGAATTCATAGAACCTTAATAATGTTGCTGAGATGAGATGTCTTGAAGATGTTGAATCATTCGAATCGAATGAATCATGGTGGTTTTCACGTTTTGTTGTTTGAAACTCGCTCGTTTCCAGCGGTTTGAAAATATCCAACTTTTAGGCGAATCCTAGACCTTCCCGAAACGAAGTCGAGGACTATACGGTGCAGAAGTTTTACAGAATACAGAAACTTAAACCCCAACAAACAACGAAGTCAGGTAGAGACATTTGACAAAAGCCATAGGTTTCTCACGATATTCACGTAATTCGCTGTATGTTAAGATCAAGGGGAATAAAAAAAAACTTTTCGATTGTTTGAGAACAGGGTGATGTCAGGTGCGTTCCAAGAAATGCTTCTTTCAGGCGAGAGGCATGTAAGAAAACATCCACCACTATCAGCAGGAGTTTAAATAGGTCAGGTGCCTTGAATTCGTTTGAAAAGAACTTCGCCCATTGCAAATTAGTTTTCATAGTCAGAATTTTGTTGCTCTTGAAATAATTATTTTATTACATGGATGAAGGTGTGTATTCTATATTCTTCGGAATTTCACGGGGCGTTTTGGGAATTCGAAGCAACTTCTAGACTCGGAAAATTTCATTTGGTTGTCCGACAACATCTAAATGACACAAACCTAGCCCAATTGAGAACGAGAATTTTTTTTTCGAAATTCAAAAAGTGCTGGGCCAACTTCACGCACATTGTTGCCACGCATTGCAAGTTTTCAAACAATGTACTTAATTTCCTTATATTCTCCTTTTATAGGGAATACTGAAAGTTTTTCCTGAACAATATGACCAGCATAAGTCAGCACAAATGCAGTTCAATTAGATGAATAAATTTTAGTCGCAAAAAAACGAAAGTGCTGGGCTAACTTTTTTTTATTTCCTAATTTTTTGGAAAATTAGCGGATATTCTTGAAAATTTCAACGGTACAACTTCAACTGCGTGTAGCACAATTTTTTGAGCATGTTTTCAATGAAAAAATTTGAAAGTGCTGGGCTGACTTCATTTTTGCCATTTCGAAGAAAATTCGAAAAATTTTCGTGAAAATATTTACGGCACAAATGTAGCTCAAGTTTTTCACCCATTTGTGAGAAGAAAGAACAAGAGTGCTGGGCTAACTTTTTTTTTAACTTTTCGATTTTCTGCGAAAGTAGTGAGACTTTCGGGAAAATTCGAACGGCACAACTCAGTACATGTACATCACAATCTATTTCAGCCATTGAAACCAAATTTTTCGAAAAGTGCTGGGCTAGCCCATTTTTTCAATTTTTGAAATTTCTTGAGAACCAAATGGAATAACAAGGAAATTTCAACGCCACAAAGCAGCACAATTTAGCAGAAAAAAATTATTCGAAAATCAAACAGTGCTGGGCCAACTTCACACACATCTTTGATCCCTTTATTCCCAGAAAATATACTCAAACACAAACTGAGCAAACCAGAATCTCCAGAATTTTCCAAATTGCAGCAAGTGTCACTTTAAACTGAGATCCAGTTTCAGATGAATATTTGTTACATTTCAATGAATATTCAAGTAAACTTGTTCTTCTGAATAATAATCAGAATACGTTCTAACAGTTAGGATAAGTTGCGACACTGGGTTGAATTGAAAAGTTAACCATTCTCACACTCTTCTTTCTGGCGTGAACAGCATTCCAATCCACCCGGATAATATATTTTTCTGTCATGTTAAGATTCCTTTCGCACCATAAACAACCCCTCTTCCCTGACCTATTGACGGTCTAGACAATATTAATTCCACCTGTTAACTCCCACCTCGCCATCTCGGAAAACGCACACTATTATTCCCAAGCGTGACTACCCCCAACCCCCGCACATGCAGCGCGTGCGCCCTTCGCACAACCCTTCGGAGTTTCTACAGAAATTTCCTTGCTCAAGTTCGAAAACGTGGGTCGCGACCGAATCAGTTTGTCGTACCACTTTGGTGAGCGACTACGTCCGATTTCGAAACTTTTGAGGGTCGTTAGATCGTGATTTTGTGGAAAACTATTGGGTTTTCACCGCGAGTGAAAAGTCTTTGTAATTATTTGGATTTCTATTGGAGTTATTGCAATTTGTCGGCCGACTTTAACACTGAGGTGTGTATTATTTGTGAAAAAATTTTTTGGTGGTTGGTTTGATTTTCATTGAAACACATGTGGAGAATAAGTTAATATTTTACTGTATGATATAATAGGAAGTTGTTGCACATTTTAATTAAAATTTTTTCTGCGTTTGAGAGTGTATTAAGCAATTTTTGCAATGAGCAGAAATTTGAAGTAGTTTTTCATAAGAGATGTATTTCTTCTGAAATATTAGATTTAAAATGAACTCAAAATAAAAAAAAATCCCAATACTCATAATTTGTTTTAAAATGTTTTTTAAAGCGCCACTTCTAAAAATACACCGCAAAGAATCTACTTATAAAAATAATAATTATATGAATTTGAAAGTTTATTAGGATCTCTCGGTCAAAGGATTAGTAATACACTTATATATTATCCAAGCTTTCGGTAATGTTTATTTCCTTTCTCAAGGATCTGTAACAAATATACATGTCATAAAGGACTAAAGAGACAAAATTTATACATACATTATGGTGTGATTTTTATCCTAGTAGTTACAGAATTATTTCGTAATCTCACTCTCACTGAGATACAAAATTTTATGTTGCCTCTAATACATAAA
Source organism: Adalia decempunctata (assembly GCA_951802165.1). NCBI lineage: Eukaryota > Metazoa > Arthropoda > Insecta > Coleoptera > Coccinellidae > Adalia > Adalia decempunctata. Next base: position 11,235,402 of record OX637699.1, read on the forward strand.
ATATGTGGAATTATGGTTGAGATCTTCCACGAATATTCAATTGAAAATTTTTTGACAGTTCCAACAACCAATTAAATTTCCTCATTTGATATCAGATGAACAATTTCACCCAATCATGTCAACATTACATCGATAACAGACCATGGGCTGTTTTCACGTTGCTATGGACACATATTGATTCATTTCGATTTTGAAGTTTCAAATATTTAATATTTCGAAATGTCACGATTTGGTTGCAATACTGACGATAATATTAATGAAATTATAGAATCGAACATACCAAAAAACACCGTTTACAGTAAGAAATTTGTATGGAAAGCATTTATAGACTTTTGCAACGATAGAAAGTATCAATTAGATGGAAATCGGACGGCGGAAGAATTGGCGTTGATTTTAAAGGATTGGGCTGTGAACATGAGGAGAAAAGATGGTAAAGAGTTCAAAGAAAGTACGGTCAAAACCATGTGGAATATAACAAGTAAGCTGTTACAAGAAAAATATTATAAAGAAATGAAAGTTATTATTGACCCATTCAAAAGTGTTGTATTTCAACAAGCGCGAGCTGCCCGTGATTCTATACGACGAAAACTGCAATCAGACCCAAGTAAAAGGTAGCAAAGTTCGGCAGCATTAAGTTCTGTGGAAATAACAAAAATGGTGAATTTATGGAATGAAAATACTCCTGAAGGGCTGCAACGGAAATTCTATCACATAGCCGCGGTAGAATTAGCTTGGCGAGGTGGGGAAGCTGCTGCTTGCTTGACTGAATTTTTTTGTATCGAATCAAACAACGATGGTTCTGTAACCAACCGAGTGGAATATAACCCTGTATTCAGCAAGACTTGCCAGGGTGGTTCAAGAATGTGTACTGGAAGCAAGTTTTTAATAGAAAACGATGACAGCAACGTTTGTCCTGTCCGATTATTCAAAAAATTGATGTCGAAAAGGGGCCCAAATATTAAAACCAACAGATTATTCGTCAGACCAAATCATCAATGGAAATCCGAAAATGATCACTGGTATGATAATATGCCCATTGGAAGAAATACGATTCAAAATTGGACAATATCGTCTGCCGAAGCGATTGGATTGAATACAAAGGAAAAAAAAATTACTAATCATTCCAATAGATCGACCGCGGTTAGTCGATTGGCCAAAAGTGGTGTACAAGAACAACAGCTTATAAAAATTACGGGTCACAACAATGCCAACTCAATAAAACCCTACTTGAATATTGACGAAGAACATCATAATCAAATTATTAACAGCATGCGTAGTGGAAATACATCTTCATCAGTTATAGAAACTAACACGTCTGGATCTTCATTTAACTATTCTAATTGTTCCTTAGTTAATTGCACCTTTAAATAAATTGTTTTAGCTCTGTATTTTTTCTATAATTAGCAAAAAATTTTCTATCCGAATAACCCTCGGACATTGATAAATACTCAAAAATTCTATGACAACTTTCTCAAGCTTGTTGCTTGTAGACAACAGCCCTCCGCCTACGGCGTCGGTCTGTTTCCAAGCAACAAGCTTTCGAAATCTGTCATAGAATTTTTTCGAACAATTATCAATGTCCTTGGGTTATTACTACTGATAATCACATTTGACAACTATTAGTCATTTATAGAATTTAAAAAACAGATATTTATTTTTCTTATTTTTCATTAATGCTGTCTTGTATTGTCAAATCACGAAATGGTGCATGTGTTTTCTTCGATAGTTCAATTAAGTATGAATATATATTATTTAGATTGTTAGTGTCTTGCTTAGTGTTCATTGTATTTTCAGAAGTTGTTATGGCCAACATTTCTAGAAAAAGTCTCTTGTATCTCAGTGAGAGTGAGATTACGAAATAATTCTGTAACTACTAGGATAAAAATCACACCATAATGTATGTATAAATTTTGTCTCTTTAGTCCTTTATGACATGTATATTTGTTACAGATCCTTGAGAAAGGTAATAAACATTACCGAAAGCTTGGATAATATATAAGTGTATTACTAATCCTTTGACCGAGAGATCCTAATAAACTTTCAAATTCTAACAATTACGGTCGATAGCTAAGTTTCATAATAATTATATGTATATTTATTCACGAAAATATAACAGATTGTGGTAACAAATTATGAAAACAGATTGTGGATAAATTGTATCAACTTCTTTCAGTGTCTTTGAATTCAATTGACTGGAAAAAGAAAGTAAACTCCATAAAACGACGTTCTGGTTTCATTTCGGAGATATCAAAAATTAAAATTGGCAAAAATAGTTCGGATCTGTTCCTAATTCCGTAGTTCTCTACAAATATTACGTGATTTCGGTAGCACGAAATTCTTCAGGTGGTATGCGAAATATTTCTGGGTTACCTGCTGCTAACCTCACCTTAAAAACGTTTTGTCTGATGTCGAGAGGGATGTTGTCTGTGTTGGTTTGCCTTCATACAGGTGTAGGTATATTTCATTTAGAAAATGTCAGAACTGTACGATCTCTAGCGAAACGCATTTGCTGAATTTACAGGACTTTGTATAAAACCAAACAATCCTAGGGGAATATTTATATTTGAAAGCAATAATTCAATGTCATTTTCGTGATGAAATTCTCCAGCATGGGAATCAGGAGTATTAGGGCCAAATTCGAAATTATTGTATTCAGTTAAATTCAAATGTAATACTAATTATTGTTAAATAATTTGAATAATTGATAGGGAAACAATTCAATAGATTTCAAGAGGCTGTTGTGATTTATATGAGCACTTCAACTAATAACTACCAAAAATATCAAGTAATTGAAGTTTGAACAACATTTGCTGGTCATAAATAAAGCCATAAATTCAAACCACTCAACTTATTTGACTGCGGTGGTTCATTCTGTGAGAATTAACCCATAAGTTAGAAGGCCACTTGCTAGAAAATAACTAAATTTAATAATGTTGAATGAAAAAATTCGTCGCGCCATTAGTTTTTCTTTATACCAAGTGGATTAACTTCCTTAATATTAAGTAAGCTATGAAAAATTGTCATTTATAGTATAGACACATAAACAATTCTTTCATATTATACGTCCATTTCTAGGGATTCACATTTTGGTCAACAGCGCATTTGAGAAATGATTTTTCACCTATTGCATTGATTGTCAAATGATTAGAATTTGACGTGAAAAAATAAAATTAATCACGCTTTGCTAAATGAATTTAAAGTTATGAGAGCAATTTACTCAATAAATATCGAATCATTACAAATCGGTATCGAGTAGGTAATTGTCCTTTTGAAATAAAGAACACGAAAAAATTAATTCCCTTTTTTCCTTTTTTTTTTCTGGCAATACGTGAATTATGGGGAAATTTCGAATTTTTGGCAACGACATTTTATTTATCATTACATTAATTGTCGAGAATTTGTCGGAGAAAAATTTTGAAGAGTTTTATTTCTGGGTGGCTTTGCTAACTGAATATAAACTTAGCAGAATCACTTACTCAATGACCCTACAAAATCATCACAATGTTTATGAATAATTGTAGAGAATTCTCGGAGTCGATGAGAACTACTGGGCAATTATTCATATTCATGATGATATTTGATTTTTATGAGTAGCTCTGCTAACTCGTATACAAAATAATTAATTGCGTGACAATTTTTTTCATTTCACGACAGATTCTCGATCATAAATGCCATTGTCAAGGTCAGTTGCTGCAAATGAATAAGAAATTTCAACATTGATCACGAAATCTCACTAATCCCAGGAAAATAGACGTAGCATCATATGATTTTTCACCTGATGAAAATTACTCGATAATTATTCATAACCATTGTTATGATATTCGCTGTTTATTAAGTAAGTGAGAATTAAGTTCTTATCGACGTGAATCGATGTGTTATCGATTTGCTGTCTACAATTTTACAAGTATTTTCATTTCTTGAAATTATTTACATACAAATCCATACTCAGATATTTCTTGAAAAAATAAGAAGAATTTGTTGATGGAAATGTTGATTCCCATCTCATTGCATGCAGTTCCCCCCTCCATATTCATGACTATATTTTCCTCAAGTTGACCCACGATTTAACGGGAATATTCAACTCCTGGATAAACTTAAAAATCATCCGTTTCAATTAAATGCTCCATTTATGCACATGGTCTTACCTAAACAAAACATTTATTGCCACCGCTTTGCTCTCAACCATTTACTTTATATGGCAAATTTAACGATTATTCTGGTGATTCAGTTTTGCATACGGCAATGGTTACTCTTGTGATCCACACGGGAACTATTATCAACTTCGAAGCCAAGCTGATGGGAACCAACTTTCATATGTGAATATTCGATAGCGTATAGCGTTTAATGCGAGCTGATATCCATAATCGAATGTGCTCGGTTCAATTCTATAGAATAGAATGGAAACTAATTGCGTTAGCTACGATTTGGTTTATTAACTTCAATTATATTTTTTTTATTAGATCATAATATTTGAATAATTATTTCAAAATTAGGTGTAGGAAATATAATATATATTAAATATTATATCTATTTCATAAGAAACGTTTTCGTACTATTTAATGGTAGTTATGTGATTTTCTGACCATAAAAATATGAAATATGTATTCCTAATTCCTTGTAATTCAAGCGTCGTGCAATACGCGCTATATCGGCCAGCCGAGCCAGAGCCCTAGGGTTGAGATAGTAAAATCGCATCGCAGTTCGCATATTAGGAATTGAGTTAGATCAGTATCACAAAATAAGAGGAAGTGGTATTTGAGTCTTTCAGTTTTCAGTTCATTTCATAAATTTGGATGCCAAATTTAAGGGGATGTGCTACACGTCCGAGCTCCCTTCAAAAATTGGGCTTTTTATTTCCATGATATCTCAGTTCGTATGCGGCGTAGACTAACAAATTTTTTATTTAAAGTTCAATCATTTCTCTAGAATATGTTTTACTCGCTTTTCCTGGTCGAAAATATGACCAATAAAGTTATTTAAAAATTCAGGGGGCAATAAACAGAAGATCTGATTAATACACATTCTGCAAATTAATATTCCGCATGTATACCGAAAATTTCATACATTTATCCCGAAAATTGACGGAGATATCATGGAAATGAAATCGTTTGTCCAGATTTTTATGAAATTACAGCTCACCAGGTTTTTTTCCTAATATACGAAGAAGAATGGAAAAAAGAGTAATACACATTCTAGAGAAATGATTAAGCTTTAATTTGAAAAAATTGTTGGTCTACGCCGCATAAGACTGATATATACCCGTTCGTCGAAGTTATCCAGTAGGTACCTGTAACTAATTTAGGCATATTCACCTTCATTTATGTTTTCGGTAGTTATGAAGCAGATAACGATGGCACGATGTTTTTACTTGTCAGTGCAATTCGATATCGTTATACAAGTCCATATAATATTCCTGTTCTCATTCTGTGAAAACCGAACATTTCTCTAGAATGTGTATTACGCTCTTCTCCGTTTTTCTTCGTATTTTAGAAAAAAAACCTGGTGAGCTGTTATTTCATAAAAATCTGGACAAATGATTTTACTTCCATGATATCCCCGTCAATTTTCGGGATAAATTTATGAAATTTTCAGTATACATGTGGAATAGTATATTGCAAGATGTGTATCAATCAGTTTTTCTGTTTATTGCCCCCCTGAATCTATATATATAAAAGAAAGATGTTGGTTACACCATTTATAACTCGAGATCGGATGGACTGTTTGTTATGAAACTTCATATATGGATTCGTCTACGGTCTGGTTATTATAAAATACAATGAAACTTTTACTTATACAGGAAATGCTTTTCCTCCTTTTGAGTAAGGCCACTAGGTGTCGCTAAAGTTACAGTTACGCTACAGTGACCATATTATCATAAAGGTAATATAGATATTCTCCCCGTTAGATGGCGATGTAAACAAATAGTGTGTGTGTACAGTGACTATATTCCCACTATAGTCACTGTTATACTGTGCAATTTGAGTTGCCTACAACTCTGCGCTGTTGGCCAAAACCAAAATGTCTTAGCGTAGGAGTACAGATGTCTAAAATGATTGGATTTTGTTGAGATATGAAAAAAGTTTCGTTCATAACACTTCAGGTGTCGCTATTCACACATTATGACTGATTATTAGTTATTTTTATACATTCAAAATAACGATGAATTTGATGAGGCTTTCGCGGCCATTGATTGATGTCATCTGTTTTTTTTTCGAGCATTTCGGTAGTCGTGGTATGAAATGGTCGAAAAAAAAAAGAGATGACACCAATTACTATGTAATTTGCATAGGATTTATAGTACCATGAAAGGCTCTTACAAGATCCAGAAGCGGGTGAATATAACAGTGAATTTTATCGAAATGTCAAGTAAATCGGATTTTGGCGATCAGTTTCAATCTTGAGATGTCCATTCTCATCTTTTCTCATAATTTTTGAAATGTTTTTGAATTTCTGTTTGGGTAATAAATATATTTGCGGAAATAACTGAATCCAAAATTGCCATAATTGACATATTATTTTTGTGTATCTGTTCTGTGTGACAGCTCATAACATTTGGCAGTTCAGAAATCAGAGAAACAAGCCGTTGATCTCCGATCACCGGTGGTTACGATTTGTGAAATCCACCGTAAGTATCATTTAGGCGGAACAAAGTTCGCCGGGCCAGCTAGTTTTTAAATAAATTAAAACTTATTAGAACTTTATTGGTCATATTTTCAACCAGGTTTTTCACCTAATATACGAAGAAAAACGGAAAAGCGAGTGATACACATTCTAGAGAAATTATTAAGCTTTAATTTGAAAAAAAAATTGTTCGTCTACGCCGCATATGAACTGAGATATCATGGAAACAAAAAGACCAATTTTTGAAGGGATCTCGCGAGCTCGGACGTGTACCAATTCCCCTTAAACACATTATAGACAACGCGAATATACCGGCCCTGTGTCTTATGTGAATTTAAATGTAAAGGCACGTTAGAGTTCATTGCTATATAATTTTTTCAACTCATGAAGGATTGGCCCCATAAATAATTGAAGGCGGTACCTACAATTTCATTTTTTCGCTCTACAACTTTGTATCAACTGTCCACATTCCACATCGGAGAATTCACTGCATTCTCCTCGAATTCCATCCGCAGAAAATTCTACCGATACAAAAAACGATCAATGTATCAAACATTAAAGAATGGGAATAAATAGAAGAAGGTAGATCATTATAATTCCAGGTGGTTAATGAAGCATGGGTGTGTCGGCGCGATGTTAGAAGAGATCCCGCATAAACTCGGAAATTCCTCTCACAAATTGCCGTCGTAAAAACAGAAATGCACTGGACGGAATATGCCAGGTAGTTCGACGACGTCCTACGACTACTAACGTTCGTTTTGTTTGTGAGACTGCATTCTGGACCATTCTGAATACCCAGGTGACATAATTCTTCGTTTGTAGCCTTGGGCCGCAAGGTTGATCCCGTTCGGTCGTCCTTGTTTTCTTCGAACCGGACGATACAAAGGAATGTAAATAAATGGTTATTAGTGAGTCATTTTCGGACATAAAGGATTTCCGGGGTAGATACTAGACGGGTCCGGATGAACTATATCGAATTTCAGCATTGTTTTTCCTTATGAGTTTAAATTATTTTATTCTAAAATGATCGAAAAAAATTTTAGAGTTCGGATTGGACTTCATATTATTTTTTCAATAGAAGTTTAATTCTTGATCCTTCTGAAGAACTCCAGGAAAAATTGGTGTCTTTTGAATCGTCTTAGAACAAGTCATGGTCACTGTAATTTTTAAATGGAATGCCATCGATAGCCCGAGATGTGAGTGTGGTCATGATGAGCAAACTACTGACCATTTGGTCAATAATTGTTCAGTATACAGGGTCTTTCACGAGGAAACTCACCCATATTTATACGGGAAACTACTGAACGTATTTTCATGAAATTCAGCACTTATAAGTATTTCACGATGCTGATGAAATCTAAAATATTTTCAAGGCATGAGCACCTCCGGTTTTTCCGGAAATGACGTCAACTTCCGTTTTTCAAATTAGAACACCATTTTTTATTGCAGAAATAGATTCCTTAGAAAATTTCAAGTTATTTTGATGTAACATTTTTCAGTTTTGGTTGGAAAATTCTCTCTGAGCGGGAAAATTCGAAAAAAAAAATCGAAAATAGAGCTCCGCTGAAACAAGAATAACTTCGAGGTTTTTGGATGGAAATTTTTCATTTTTGGGATTTTTCAAGATGTAAGATTGATGTATCCACTTTAAAAATCGAAATCGCGATTCATGATACAGGGGGTGAAAAAATCGCTTTCAAAGTTAGAGATGACACAATCGTGAAAAATCAATTTTTTCAAATTAGAACCCCATTTTTTTATGGCAGATATTGAATCTACGTTAAAAAATAATGTGAGTGTATGCATCACACCCTTGTCCTAAAGTGGATATTTTCTGAGTTATTCACAAAAAAACTGTTTTTCGTCTTGAATTTTCAGCTATTTCTTTTCCCTTCACGCCAAAAAGATGAAATTTTCAGGAACTGTTACTTAAACCATGTTTTAGATTTTACTACCCTAATATGCAAGAGAAAAAAGGTACAGGTTGTTCCTAAATAGATGGCGAATTTGGATTCGAATTTGTATCGGAAACCTCTTTATTTCAACTAATCGGCCATCGGTTTTCTCTCCAGTGATAAATAAATAATTCCTTATGAACCATATGCAAAAACTTACCATGTTTCACATTCTTTTTTTTTTAATGATAGATATCATTAATTACATCTGCCTAATTCCTCTTTATTCAGTAGATGTAATTAATGATATCTATCATTAAAAAAAAAGAATGTAAAACATGGTAAGTTTTTGCATATGGTTCATAAGGAATTATTTATGTATCACTGGAGAGAAAACCGATCGCCGATTAGTTGAAATAAAGAGGTTTCCGATACAAATTCGAATCCAAATTCGCCATCTATTTAGGAACAACCTGTAACTTTTTTCCCTTGCATATTAGGGTAGTAAAATCTAAAACATGGTTTAAGTAACAGTTCCTGAAAATTTCATCTTTTTGGCGTGAAGGGAAAAGAAATAGCTGAAAATTCAAGACGAAAAACAGTTTTTTGTGAATAACTCAGAAAATATCCACTTTAGGGCAAGGGTGTGATGCATACACTCACACTATTTTTTAACGTAGATTCAATATCTGCCATAAAAAAATGGGGTTCTAATTTGAAAAAATTGATTTTTCACGATTTTGTCATCCCTAACTTTGAAAGCGATTTTTTCACCCCCTGTATCATGAATCGCGATTTCGATTTTCAAAGTGGATACATCAATCTTACGTCTTGAAAAATCCCAAAAATGAAAATTTTCCATCCAAAAACCTCGAAGTTATTCTTGTTTCAGCGGAGCTCGATTTTCGATTTCTTTTTCGAATTTTCCCGCTCAGAGAGAATTTTCCAACCAAAACTGAAAAATGTTACATCAAAATAACTTGAAATTTTCTAAGGAATCTATTTCTGCAATGAAAAAATGGTGTTCTAATCTGAAAAACGGAAGTTGACGTCATTTCCGGAAAAACCGGAGGTGCTCATGCCTCGAAAATATTTTAGATTTCATCAGCATCGTGAATTACTTATATATAAGTGCTGAATTTCATGAAAATACGTTCAGTAGTTTCCCGTATAAATATGGGTGAGGTTCCTCGTGAAAGACCCTGTATAAAGGACCCCGCACTTTTTCTATGGCAAATGGCGTTCAGTCAAATTTTCTAAAATTTTGGTATAATGTAGTACTCGACCTACTGATCAAAAGTGTCCATGGCCCCAACTCAATCCTATGACTAGTTTTTAAAATACCGGGCGTTGAAGTTGTGAATTACCCACTTTTACTAGGCCCGTATCTCGGAACAGAATCGAATGAACTTCAATTTTTCTCAAGAAACATTTCATTACATTCCCAAGGAGCAACCATATAGAGGAATATGACCGAAAATCGTTACGAATACAGGGTCATCCATAATTGAATGCATGCCCGATTTTGAAAGTATAAAATATGTCAGTTTCCGAGCGAGACCGTTCACAAAATGAACTATTACACTAGATATGTTGTTGTTACATCGAAAAAGTCTGAAATACACAGAATTCATACTGGGTGATCCATTATTATAGAAACTATTCTCAAGAAAGGTTAAATGGACACCCTGTATTTATGGGTTGATTCAAGAGGTGTTTGTTTAATTTTTTTAGAACATATTATCATGGACTTCAAAGAATACAGGGTGATTCAGTCATGAAATGAACTTTGAACCTCACGAAAATACCCAAAAACCACCTTTTTTTTCATCACCCTGTATTTCAAGATTAACTGCGACGGGGTGGGAGTTTTTGTTATGCTGGAATAAGAAAAGAATAACACAAATAAATAATTTTCATATTACATTAAAAAAAAATCTGCTCATAGGAAGTGGATAAAAACTCTCGGCCGTATTGATGTTTTTATATCAAGTACAATGGTAAAAGAAAACTCCCACCTCATCGGAGTTAATCTTGAAATGCAGGATGATGAAAAAAAAGGTGGTTTTTGGGTATTTTCGTGAGGTCCAAAGTTCATTTCATGACTGAATCACCCTGCATTCTTTGAAGTCCATGATGATATGTTCTGAAAAATAAACAAACACCTTGAATCAACCCATAAATACAGGGTGTCAATTTAACCCTCCTTGAGAATAGTTTCTATAATAATGGATCACCCAGTATAAATTCTGGGTATTTCAGACGTTTTCGATGTAACAACAATATATCTAGTGTAATAGTTCATTTTGTGAACGTTCTCGCTCTGAAACTGACATATTTTATACTTTCAAAATCGGGCAAGCATTCAATTATGGATGACCCTGTATTCGTAACGATTTTCGGTCATATTCCTCTATATGGTTGCTCCCTGGGGATGTAATGAAATGTTTCTTGAGAAAAATTGAAGTTCATTCGATTCTGTTCCGAGATACGGGCGTAGTAAAAGTGGGTAATTCTCAACTTCAACGCCCTGTATCTCGAAAACTAGTCATAGGATTGAGTTGGGGCCATGGACACTTTTGATCAGTAGGTCGAACATTATACCAAAATTTTAGAAAATTTGACGGAACGCCATTTGCCATAGAAAAAGTGCGGGGTCCTTTCCAGATGGTTTTAAGTCCCTATCTGATTCGTTTTTGAGATGGGTCGTTACCTTCAAAACAATTTGATAATGAATATATCAGTTATTTTCATTTCTCCTGTTTTCTCCCTTTGTTTTTCATTCCAGATTATAACAAAATACAACGGTTCATACTTTCGAAAGAATCGATCTTTTTGAGAAATAAAAGTATTTTATGTTTTTCCATTCAAACGCGTCGTTTTCGAGTTATTCCCAATTTTACCCCAATAAAATTTGACGAAAAAATCAAAAATCTTAACAATAATCTGGATGCTCTCCTGGATTTTAATCACAGAATGGCTGGAGAATTATAAACTCTCTGATCTATATAAAAGTGATTATTTGTTGTCAGAATGTTCATCAACTTTATCAAGACTAAAATCTAAAATGGGAAAACTTTGATATAGACATATGTAATAATGAAATCCCACAAATGTGGGAGATAAAATTGAATTCTAAGAAGGATGAAATTGAACATTTTATACGAACAGTTTATATAAATGAATGATGAATGTCGATACAAACCACGCATTGAATTGAAATGAATGAAAAATAAAATGATGCTTAGCACTAAATAATCTATATATCTAAACAATATACTCTGCGATGATTTGCTGCCAACTAACAACTAGTTCAAAACTTCTGTTGAAAACCCCAATTTATCCATGTAAATTCTATAAACTCGACAGTACACTACACGGTTAATATTACATTAATTTTCTGTTTCCCACATAATCACCACGAGATCGAAGGAAGACACCTGAAATAATCAATTTCCCCGTTTATAACAGCATAGCTCTAGAAAAATGAATTGTCTTGTCCTTCATGACTACATGGTTGCCGCTATACGCATGCGTGATACACCGAATACCAATTTAAGGTTGGGGATGGGTCGATTCATAGATCTTGCGCGCCCGCTACCTCACACCGTTGTTCAAAGAGAAAATCAACAATCTGGCATCGTCTTCTCATAAGCTCTGTGGTGGTTTTGTCATAGAAAATGGGTAGATGGTTTAGGTCATGACCTAAAATCCTATGAGTTAAAGTGGGAAAACCTTTGTTTATGAGATATTTTTGGGATATCGAGGAAAATATGGACAGGTTATCAGTGTTTACAAACTAATGAAGGAGGAACTTATTTGGGTGGGAGAAATAAAGCTTTTTTGTTGCAGATATAATCGAAAAAACTGAGCGTTATTGTTGAGAAATATCGTATTTAAAATATTTTCATTTGAATAAGGTTAGTACTTGAGTATTCCCTGAATGTATTAACTCAATTTCAATCGAGAAATATGAACTTTGACGTCTTTGCAGAGAATCGTATCAGGCACGTATTTGGCCCCATTTTTGTTTCAAATGGCTATATCTCTTCAGATCTGAGTTCGGAAAAATGGAAAATGAAGAAAGGTTTCTTTGGCCTCAAGAATCTGCAGTTAAAATTTATGTACAGGGTGGCCAGATTTCGATGATTTAGTACTACAACTCCTAAACTATAAAATATAGAGAAAAAGAAAGATACATGTCATTGTTCTCTTTTTTCGAGAAACAGAATTGCTACAGCGTCTTGTTTCCGAGCTACAGGGCGATTTTATTATCTTACTTTTTCCCTATCTCTTATAGTTTAGAAGTTGTAGTACTAAACCATCGAAATTTGGCCACCCTGTACAAGTCAAAGACTCACCCTATATATACATATTTGATTGACAGCTTTTCGAATTGTTTTTCCCAGATTTGAGAAGCTCCTGAATTCTGAACCAGACATACTTACATATATGTATGTACCTAACATATTTATGTATATGTAGATTACTCCAAAACAAACAAAAATGTACCTGCACCATTTTCATAGTGATTACGTATCTTGAATGAAATGTTGCTATGGTTTCCATATTTTCGATCAACATCTTCGATATTATTGACTGTGTAAAACATTTCGTATATTTCAATTCTGAATTTATTTCGCCTGACTCTTCCTCAATTTCGAAAGGTACCAAAAGTAAGACTACGGCCAGTACTGCGTTAGAATCATTTGAAAAATGCGGTAATCCATCAAAGCTTGTTCATTATTTTCCTTAGAAATACGTCCATTATTTTGCTGTTTTCATGACACCTGTGTAAAAAGATGTATCTATACCTATATGAAAGAATTCAACAAAATGGAAATCTATTAAATGCACAGTGAAAGATCATAAAATTTTTATGGCTCTTCCTATACTGGGGTCTATTCTCTATGTGGATCGAGCAACCCGAAAATATTATCACGCCAGCTATATTAATCCTATATCCCAAATCCCAATGAATAATACAAGAGCTGTCAAGATTCACTGAATTTATCGTCAAAGACCCTGTTTATAATTTTGAAAAAGATATAAGACCCAAATCGTTAATATAATATGAAAGAAATCGTGATAAATGTCGTAGTGGTTGTTAAAGTCTATATTTTTGGTTGGAAAAGTTTCACAGCATTCCTGAGTATCATTTTAAATTCGATTTGTGACTAAAAATTGATGAAACAGCCCAGTATGAATATTTCCGGAAAACTCCGTGGTAGGTTAATATTTATTTGAAACGGTAAAGCTATTGATTTTGCGATCATATTGTATTGAAATGTTGAAAATATTTATTACCTGCTTCAAGGTTGGCGTTAAATTCTCATTTATTATCTGATTGCATTATTATCAATATTTTGTAGCACTTTTTGAAGTATGTGAATTTGCTGTTTTTCTTAATTCTTTGATCACGCCTAAATTGTTATTTCCCGGCGTATACGAGCGTCTCTTACTTGTTCAAAGTTCAATTTTCCTGAAATTGGGTAATTTTATGGTGAAATTCAAAGTATCTTCCATATTTTCGGGTGTAGAACACAAGAAGGGAAAATGCTTTTGGAAAGAGTAACTACCAAGCCGTTAAAAAAAATCCTTACCCTTTCTTGTTCGTCTGCTGGGTCACATCGATTCAGGAACAACTAATCACTTCGAGAACTCTCTCCAAATTACGCTTTATGGGGAAACTCCCTAAAACTACTTTTTCCTCCACAAGCTTCTTGAAAAAACTTTTTATCCATAACTTCGAATAAGCGGAATAATCAGCTTTCTTTTGAGAGCCATGGAAAGTTTTATGGGATGGATGTAGTCACAAAAGTTTTGCTAGACCCCAGATCTAATTATAATATGCTGTTCAGTTGGCAATCTTGATGTTCGGCAGTGCGAAGGGATGGAGGAAATATTGAATTTTAATTAAATGTTGATGGAGTTGGAAGGTGTTTCTAAATACCTACATGCTGGTCTGGAATTCGTTAAAGTTTTGGTTTATCTTGAATTGTGTAGTCTGTTGTTGGCCGATGAGCAGTTTGGAAACTTTATGAAGGTTGTTAATTTTCGTTTTTACTGTGCACTGAGCTGTT